>JAWHQI010000121.1:4800000-6059224 GCA_033032865.1 Dactylorhiza incarnata
GGAAATATTCAGCCACAGAATCTATATGGGAAACTTTTGTCCCATGAACTTCACCTGAATACCAGAAAAGCTGAAGAAGGACACAACAAGGAAAATCCTATTGCTCTGAAGGCAGAAAGTTCCAAGAGAAGCAAAGAAAGAATGTCATTATCCCCCAGGATACCATCTGAATCTGAAAAATCAGAGACCAGTAATTCTGATTCTGAAATATCAGATGGTGAATTGGCACTCTTCACCAAACAGCTGAAAAGGATGCTCAGAAGAAAACAACACTGGAAAACTAGACCCTCTCAGTCATCCAGATCTAAGAAGCACTCCAATTCTTCAGAAGAATTCAAACAAGACACCAAGAAGGACAGGTATAACTCTAAACATAATAAATCTAATTCAGAAGAAATTGTGTGCTTTGGATGCAGGAAATCTGGACACATGATTGCTGATTGTCCTTCAAAAAGAAAGAACAACAAGAAGTCTGATGAAATGAGGCACAAATCTGACAAGAAACTTGAGAGGAGCCTAATAGCCAAGAAAGGCAAAGTCACTCTCAGTGACATTGAATCTCAATCATCTGATTCAGATAGTGAAGAGGCACTCATAGCTCTGGTGGCTATCAATGAAAGTGAAGACATTCTGAACCAAAGACCTATGATAAGAGCTCCACTATCAAGGTCTGATAGTGAAGAGGATGAAGAAGAAAATACAGGACTCATGGCACTCAATGATGAAGAGGATCAGGAGACAATCTCTAATGTGAAGGTACTTGATAAAACTCCTTTATCTGATTCTGAATCTGAACCTAAAATTATTTCTAAACCTGAGACAAATTCATTTTCTTCTGATGAGAATGACTCAGAATCTAACTTTCATGAAGATAAAATTATTGAGAAATATGAGTCACTTCTTAAAGCTCTTAAAAATAGCAAAAGGCATAGCAAAAAACTACATAAAGAAATATCTGAATTAAAGCAAACTAACTCCCAATACTCTGAAGCAGCTGAGAGGCTGAATCAGGTAAGTAAGGAGCTTAGCAAATTAAAAGTCATGTCTATCATTCACATTCAAACTTTATGCACTAAGGAGAAATTAATAAAAGAACTTGAAGAAAAACTCCTAGCTGAAAGGAAGCTTGTGACAAAGTTCTCAAAACCACAAACTATCCTTCCCATAATAGACACATTTTCTGCACAATACAGATCTGACATAAGATACAATGGAAAGGCAGAAAATAAATCTAAAAATAATGACAAGGCACCTATGCAACCTATAAAATTCAACAAAGCTATGCCTATCATAAATGAGCATGATCTAAAAGTTGTGCATAAGTTTTGGAAGGGTGAGTGTTTAAATAGCAAAGATGACTCAATTCAACCAAGTATCAATGATGCCAAATCTCTATACAAAGAAAAAGAATTAACTCATCATGACTCCTTTGTATTTAAAGCAAACACCAAACTCAAAGGAGAGGAACTAAGACCAGTAGTGAAAACCACTACTGTCAAGGAAACTAAATCAGTAAATTACATTAAAACACTGTACAAAGCTCCATTGAATAAGGCAATTAAACAACATGTAAGTCAACCCAAAGAAGTGAGAAGACCTCAAAGAAGATATAACAGATATGAATGTTGGTGTTGTGGAAAGGTTGGCTATTTTGCCCTTGACTGTTGGTTCAATCCAACTGTTCCAAGATTTAATTCTGGGAAGCCTGTACTCAGACCTGTGGCAACACACACAGCACAAAGATTCAAACAACAAGTAAAGACACCAGCTATTACTAACAAAGTTCTAGGACCCAACTCTGTGTGGGTTCCTAAGAAAAAGTAATTTTCTTATTGCAGGTTTGTCCAAAGACCAATCAAATTCCTATCTGGTATTCGGACAGTGGGTGTTCCATGCACATGACTGGAACAAGAAGTCTACTGAAAGACTATTCCTCTGTGAAGAATGGACCAAATGTTGTATTTGGAGGATCTGACAGAGGTAAGACTAAAGGATATGGCAAAATCACAAATGAAATTGTCACCATCACCAAAGTTGCTTATGTTGATGGATTGCAGCACAATCTCATCAGCATAAGTCAATTATGTGATCTTGGGTATGACATTTCATTTCACAAGGATGAGTGTCTGATTAACAAAGAGAATGATATAATTCTCTCAGGCACTAGGAGTGACAACATTTACTGTTTAAATTTCATATGTTCTGATCAAATAAATCCCATATGCTTAGTTGCTGAAAATAAATTCTCCAATAGTGTACAATGGCACAAAAGGTTAGCCCACATAAACTATAAGACTATAAATAAGCTTATTTCAGGAGATCTAGTGAGAGCAGGGCCTAAGTGGAAGTGTGTTCAGGAGGGTCCCTGTCATGCTTGTCAAATGGGTAAGCAAACCAAGTCATCCTTCAAACCAATAGGTGAGAAGGATTCCATTAGATGTCTATATCTACTTCACATGGACCTATTTGGACCAATGCCAATTCATAGCCTAGGAGGAAATATTTACACCTTTGTAATTGTTGATGACTATTCTAGATTCACATGGGTATTCTTCCTAAGACACAAGTCAGATACTCTAGAAGTATTCACTAGCTTTGTTAGGCAAATCAAAAATGAAATAGGAAATCCAAATGAAGGTGTGCAAACCAGAAGAGGGAATTCAATACATGAGGCATTGCATCACAGCTTCCTATCCAAAATAGAGCCTAAGAAGTTTGATGAAGCCAATAAGGACCATTCATGGATATTGGCTATGCAAGAAGAGCTAAATCAATTTGAAAGATGCAAAGTCTGGATATTGGTTCCTAGACCAAAGAAACACAAAGTCATAGGGACCAAATGGGTATTTAGGAATAAGCTAGATGAAAATGGTGTAATTGTCAAAAACAAAGCAAGGTTGGTTGCCCAAGGATATAGACAGGAGGAAGGCATAGATTTTGATCAAGTGTTTGCTCCTGCGGCAAGATTGAAGGCAATCAGGCTATTCCTGGCATTTGCAACACATATTGGATTCATAGTTTATCAAATGGATGTGATGTCAGCATTCCTTAACGGAACAATACTGGAGGAAGTATATGTAGAACAACCCCCAGGTTTTATTGATTCTACTCATCCAAACCATGTCTATCTTTTATTAAAAGCTTTGTATGGTCTAAAACAGGCACCTAGGACCTGGTATGTGTTGGTGCCAAAAAAGGTACCTCCAAAATGCACACTAAGGGGAATGGGAGAAAATTGCGAAGTGGAGGTTACTAAGGCTGAAGATGCTGGAAAAGAGGGAAAACGATCACAGAAAAGCGATCACGAAAAAATGAGACCGCTTACACAGGTTGTAAGCTGGAGCCTCGGAGCAAAAGTCCTTTTTCAGGTACCCCTACCCCTCTATTTATAGACGAGGGGTCTGCCCAAACGGGCAGAACTGAAAACTACGGGCTGCCCGGGATACAGGAGAGCCAGGGCAGGGAAGAGGGGTGTAAATAACAAAAATAAAGAGAGAAGGCTAGATCGCCCTGGCGGCGATCTCACGCTGTCTTGACCGCTTGGCACTTAGAAAAAATCTGGCAGGGCTGATGGCTTGCGATCTGGGCGATCACGAAAACTGGAGACCGCTGAGACCGCCACTTTTCCCTGTAAAGATGAGACCGCGGGCTTTCTGGGCAAACATAATCCCCGCACATTTTTAAGTTCCGCTGGAACTTCGAAAATGTAAGCTTTGACCGCTGAGACCGCGACCGTCATTAATACGGTGAGCCTATAAATATGTCCTCTGGGGCTTTATTAATATTATTTCCAGGAAAGCAGAAAGAATTCTCTTCAAGCGGTCACAGAAAACCAGGTGGTCGCGATCTTTTGTGAAAATGACCGTACTTGACCTTTTAGGAGCTCTTCCACCGAAGGCGAACTCTCCTGAGAAGAAGGAGGTTGTCAGTTCAAAAGGAGGAAAGAAGACGCTAAAAACTTTAACAAAATCGAGCGCGTCGAAAGGGACCGCCCGATCTCCATTGAAGGCGAAATCTGAACTTCCTGGGAGTTCAATGGTGTCGGTCTCTGCTGTTTCTGATTTATCTAATACTTCAGATCCTGTATGGAAACTTCCTGATTTTTCTATTTCCTTTGACTATCAGAAATCCATGGAAGTGCTTGAACAGACGATTTTAGGGCCTACTAAGACCGCTTCCACTGAAGCCATTTTGGCCGGACTGCGTTAGAAGAAGGCCGAGGCAGAGTCCATAAGGCAAAAAATTGTGGATCAAGAGGAAGCCGTCAAAAATAAGAGAAAAAATTCAAGTCCTTCTACTAGAATTTCTAAAAGAAACAAAAGAAATGAGGAAGGAAAAGATGGGATCGCCAAGGAGACGATCACACTCCCTGAAAGTAGCGGTCTGAAAGGTTCTGCCGAAGCTTCGAAAGTAAAGGTTAAGAGCGATCTCCTTTTCCCTCACACGATCTCATCTTTATCAAGAGAAGATGATTCTGGGTTAATCGCTTATCTTGATGATGTTTCTTCTAATAATTCTTCTTTTTCTTTGTTGCAGGCGTTAGATCCCCTTGAGGCCTCGACTCTTAGAAATGCTGAAGTTGAAGAGGAGATTGCGGCCAGGGAGAAGGAGACCGCAGATGCAGCAATCAGGGCGAAGGAGGAAGAGAGAAAGAAAGAGGAGGTAGAAGTAGAGAAGAGGAAAAAAGAGAAGGAAGAGAAAGAGGAGAAAGAAGAGAAGGAGAAGGAGGAAAAAGAGAAAAAGGAGAAGGAAGAGAAAAAGGATAGAGAAGACAAAGAGAAAGAAGAGAAAAAGAAGAAGAAGGAAGAAAAGGAGGAAGTAAGAAAGAGAAAAGAAGCGGCGAAGATCGCTGAAGAGAAGAAGAAAAAAGACAGGGAGGCGGCCAGGGCTGCTGAGGAAAAGACTCTGCTTGCAGAAACAGAGAAAAAGAAGGCTTTGACCGCCGAGGAAGAGAGAAAACAGGCGATCTTACAGACCGTGGAGACGAAAACATCCGAAGAGGAGGCTGAGAAACGTCTACAGATCGCAAAAGAGAAAGCTGCGCTTTCCAGCGGTCTTCCAGGCCATTCTTCTCAGGGAGATTGGCTGAATAAGGCCGCGGCAGATCGCGCAGACGCGGTCTCGGTTCTTCGAGCTGGTAAGGGTAAAATGATTTCCAAGTCGATAGAATTTCTTCCTCTACCTGTGGTTCGACCTGTCTCTCCAGAAAGAAAATGTGAGGTCATCCTTATTGAGACCGACGATATTCTTCTAAGCAATGAAGAGTTAAAAAGAAGAAGAAAAGAGGGTGAAAGATCGCAGAAAAGAGAATTGGAAAGAATGGACCTAGAGCGTTTAAGGGGATCAGATCGCCTTTCACTGACCGCAGATCCCGCGGTCACTAAAAACGTCAAAAAAGCTTTACGTGACTGCGGTCTCAACTTCTTTCCAAGTACTCTTTTTGCTCATGAAAATTTTTTTTTACTTGACCATTGTTAATATCTGAAATGACATCCCTTCTGACCGCAGGTGAGCACGCTGCTGAGATTGAGGAAGGAGAATTTCCTCAACATGCTGTGACCTCTCCCCAGCTTGCCGACATTCTCAACCCAATGTTCGAGGATGTTCGCTCCATGTTGATGAGGGAGCGAACTCAGAATGATCAGATCCGCGATCTTGAGGAGAAACTACGCACCAATGAGAAGAAGATTCGAGAAGAATGCGATCTGAAGGTTGAAGAGATCGCGCGAGCTCTTAAGAGGGCTGAAAAAGATGCTGAATACTACAAAGGAAAAGCTGCTGTACTATCTGCGGAGAACGAGAGGCTGAGAGGCGGTCACGCTAGGATGCTGATGAGACTGGGTACCTCCAGTGATCGTCCAGCAGAAAGACCGCAACCTGAGATTGTGTTATTCCCCATGGAGCAGGTGGACAGGGAGATGTCAAGAATTCACCGAGCTGCAATGTTAGCTAATCAGGGTTTGGTATCTGTGATGGCCGCAGTGAATGACATGCAGGATATCACGGCTCACGTAGGGAGAAATAAGCCTCCTAAGAAATGAACATTAATCTGAGACCGAGCGGTCTTTACTATAAACAATTTGTTTTGTAATATTTGTACTGTTAATGTTCTATATATTCTGTGTGATTACTCTCAATTTTATGCTTTGTGCGGTCTTGATTATTATAATTGCGATCTCTTTATGCCTGGATTGTCTGTGTTGTTGCTGATTTATGTATTTTTATTCTTCCCCCTTTTTTATTGGGATCGCCAGTATAGCCTGTTTTCATGCAATTTTGCATAGGTCGGGCGGCCTGAAGATTTCCTGCTAGGCGATCTATAGAAAATAATGATTACGAAATGACCCTTCGACTTCTATAAATAGCTAGCTTTGTAATCTTCATTTCACGCTTTCTTGAATCCACCTAGTCATCGATCTCTGCGATCTCTTAAAATGGTGTCCGCTCGTGCTTATGCTGCCAGCATTTTCCTTCAATCTGATCACAAGCAGGGACGTCTGTCAAAAGATGAGTATATTGATTTCATAAAGAAGTATATATATGATCCAAACACAGATAGTGGTGATACCGCCAACTGATCAAGAGAGATTGAATCTTGGAGAAGAGGGAAAGTTTGTTATTCCCGTCGATCACTTCGATCAGGGGTTAAAAATTCCCCTCCCTTGGGAATGGCTTGAAATACTTGAATACTACGGAATGGTGCTTGCTCAGTTGGCCCCGAACTCAGTCGGCCTGGTTAACATTTTCATCAATTACTTGAGATCGGCGAAGGTGAAATTTACTATGAATTTGTTCCGTGCGACCTTTACTGCGAAGGTTCTGAAGGAAGGCAAGAAGAAGGAAGAATTTAAAGGTTTAATGTATTTCTCCGCAGAAGGGATAAAAATCCTGAACCTTCCCAACAAAATCTCTTTCTGGACAGAGAAGTTTCTTATCTTTGAAGGCGACCTCGGCGGTCTCAAGAGCCTACCATCTCCGCGACCTGACCGTGTCTTTAAGAAGATAAAGACGGTTCTAGCGGAGGAGCTGGTGATCCTGGAGTTCCTGGCGGGCAAGAGGCTCGATCTCATTCACTGCCTAGCGATCTGGCCCGAGATCGCTGAGATCACCCCAGCTGAAAGTAAGTCTCCCTTCGCGGTCTCGCGCGGTCTTCACTTATATATTATATATATTTTTAACCTCTTTCTTTATCTCAGCGAGCTTTGCGGTCCCCGAAAAGGATCCAATCTCCCCAGCAGTAGAGGTCCTCACCCAAAGGGAGAGGGGGCTAAAGCGCGAGGCAGCCGCGTTCGGCACGATCTCAGAGACCGCCGACCAAGATTTTTCCTTGGCCGGTTTTCAAAAGAAAATGAAAGATATTAAAGGAAAACCCCTTCTTAAATGGGCAGCAAAGGGGAAGTCTGTGAAGGTCTCCACCGATCTCCCTCTATGGAGTGGGAAGCTGACTCGCCATGCTTATGCGGTCACCTCCGCTTTATATGGAAGAAAGAATGCGACAGAAACTTTCAATACTGAGACCGAAATACTTCCCGATCTCTGTGCTCAGGCGACCGCTAGGAGCACTATTCTGAACCACCACATGGGGCGGTCTCTCCGCACCGCTCTGAATGAAATAACTGCTTTGCAAGAAGAAAGAAGAGTAAGAATTTTACCTGTATTCTATGAACACTTTTTCTTTTGATCGTGCGGTCTAATATATTTCCTTTCTGTTGCAATTCGAAAAGGCGGCCTATGAGCCCGAAAATCCAGCCTTCCAGAAAGCCTTGATGCATCATATAAAGGAGACCGCTGACCAGGTGCTGAATGAGGTTCGCAATCGCGGTGGATTTACTGAAGAATTCAAAGATATCTCATTTGCCGATCTCTTCCCTGATGCGGCACAGAGAATTGAAGAGCAATCTGAGACCGCTGAAGAGACCGCGGATGTTGCTGATGAGACCGCAGGCCAAGATGAAGATGTCGTGATCGAAGATGAAGAAAGTGGAAGCCGCTATTCCCTGGGCTTGGATTCCAGTTCGGGCTCAAGCTCTGGATCTAGAGTTCCAGGGAACAGTTCAGAAGAGTCTTCTGCAAAAACTGGTTCTTCCTCCTCGAGCAAGCGGTCTCTTAAAAGAATAAAAAGGAGCTAACCTATGTAATTTTTCCTTTCTTTTTTGGAGACCGAGCGGTCTCGTTGTAACAAATATTTCAGTATATATATATTAGCTGAATTTTTGCTAGATCTCCTGTTCAAATGAGTGAGTCCGCTTTGTTATATGTATTTATTTGTTCTTCTGAATTAGAATCGGCATTCGATCTCAATGCCTTAGGTTTATCAAATGTTTTCCTTTTATGATTTGAGGAGCTTTAGATGGCGGTCTCTGAAAAAGGCATTAAAGACTGGGAAACAACAACTTCTTATAGACAAGATAATTTTGCGGTCTCAGGACGATCAGACCGCCAATAGAAAGAAAGCTAATCAACTTGTCGATTGCTCAAGTTACCACTTAATCAGAAAACAAGAGACTTTTATAACAGTTAAGCGGTCTAAAATCATGCAGATCGCAATTTACAGAAGAGCTGACCAACTGAAGACGTTTTGAGATCGGCGATCTTCCAACGATCTGAATTTGGCGGTCCAGAGGTAAATCGTGATCGACGAATCTTCTTTAACAAATATTCTCGCATGATAATTCAGCGATCCCAATATAATTTGACCGCTGTGTACTGAAGATAATTCGAGCTCAATGAACCCCTGGCAATTTCGATTTTGAAAATATAATAGGTCTTCATGAATATTCCGTAACCTTTAATCAATAAAGAAGTGTTGAGTTCGCGATCTCGTTATAGCCAGACTTTTTAATACCCGATTCACATAAGAGATGCTTGGATAATCATCAGTCTTTAAATGAAAACCGTCTGGCGATCACAAAAAATCAAGACCGATTCTCACTTCCTCTAATAGATCCATATTGACGATCACTTCTATCCATGTCCTGGAGAAGATCAAGCCATCAATCATAAATAGCACAGACCGCCATTTTGAAGAAAGAGAGGAATATGCGGTCTCATAAATATCTGACCGCCCGATCCCGGTACAAAGGGATAAGTGGGGCCTTTAGAGTAGAAAGAAAGGAGGAGAAAGAGGATCTCAAAAATGATCAGCAGGGCAGGTGTGGTCATGCCACGAAGGCTGTACCGACATTGCTTTCCCTAAAGGATTACCGAGTTTGTTGCAAACTTGCCAATCTAAGGTTCAGGCGACGGTCATAGATGTTTCTGAGCGCCCCTTACCTAACCACGCTTCAACGAGTATTCGAAAGTTACAGACCAAAATGATCGGTAGGGCAGGTGCGGTTATGCCGTAGAGGCTATACCGACATTGCTTTCCCTGAAAGATCATTAAGATCGTAACAATGTCCTTCCCAATGCATGACAGAGCTGAGCCAGCCACCTAGACCTCCTTGATACGCTGAGGTGTGCCAGATGTCAGCAAGGACCCGGTATCCTAAACTTCCACCGCTCGAGCTTGGCGAGCTACTGCTAGACAGATTCGAAATCTCCCCGACATCTGTGGTCCTGGCAGAATTACACGTCGAGCTAACAAGCCGAGGGGGAAAGAAGTATGATCCATCGATGTCTCACGTGACAGGTTTTTGGCTTTCAAAAAACAACTTATTTTTAAGACTTGCCATTCATTATATGCATTGTGAATGTCTCAATGATATCTGTATGATGTTTAAGAGAAGAAAAGTGAGAGAGAGAATGAGCAAATCAAATACGAACTTTTAAGAAAAGAAGAGCTTGAGATCATCTCCGCTCCATGAATGAGGCAATTCTTCTCCTTCATAAGTTTGGAGATGATAAGCACCATTTTTAAGCACACTCTTCACCACGAACGGCCCCGCCCAGTTTGGGTTAAGCTTTCCAACTGAACCGGCTCTTGCCGCTGTATCTACTTTCTTCAAGGCAAGATCCCCAACAACGAATTCTTTGGTTCTTACATTTTTGTTGAATAGCCCCGCCATTCTTCTTTTCACCTCTTCTTGTCTGATGATTGTCGTATCTCTTAACTCCTCAATTAAATCAAGGCTACATTTTAGCTCCTCATCATTTCCTTCCATCCAATCAATTTGATTCTGTTGTGCTAATAATACTCTTGGGCTTTTTACTTCAAATTCCACCGGAATAAGAGCTTCGGAACCGTGTGACAATTTGAAAGGAGTCTCTCCGGTGGCAGAATTTGGAGTTGTCCTCAAGGCCCATAAGACGGAAGGTAGTTGTTCTGCCCAGTTGCCCCCGACATTTTCTACCTTCTTTTTCAAGAGATTTATGATAAGTTTGTTGGTGGCTTCTACCTGCCCATTGCTTCTAGGATGATGCACAGAAGCAAAACGTAGCTTAATGCCAATTTGATTGCAGAAATTAATAAGAGTTGAATTATTGAACTGAGAACCGTTATCTGTAATGATTGCCATTGGAATTCCGTGCCGACATACTATCTCCCCCCAAATAAAATTCTTCACGGCTTGAGTAGTAATTTTGGCCAATGCTTTTGCCTCTATCCATTTGCTGAAGTAGTCAATCATGACTATAATATATCGACGCTGCCCACTTGCCATAAGGAAAGGCCCAATCAAATCCATTCCCCAAACTGCAAACGGCCATGGGGTTGTTATCGACTTAAGTTGCTGAGCCGGCTGGTTTTGGAGAGGAGCAAACTTCTAGCACTTTACACATTTCTTAGCAAATTTTTCCGCATCCTTCCTCATTTGGGGCCAAAAATAGCCTTGCCTCAGAATTCTTTTCTCCAAAGTCCTAGCCCCAGAGTGACTTCCACATTTTCCAGAATGAACCTCCTGAAGGACCATTGGAATCTCCTCTTCCGAAACACATCGTGCTAATGGTGAAAGGAAAGTTCTTCTATAAAGCACTCCTACAACAAGATAATAGTTAGCTGCTTTCCGTTTAAACCTTTTCCTATCCTTTATTGTTGAATGGAACTTTCCAGTCGAAAGATATAGAACAAATGGATCCATCCAAGACGGATGCTGATCAATCTCCATAACCTCTCCTTCTTCAATTGCTGGGCGAAACAATTCTGAAGTTGTTCCTCCTGAGA
The DNA here is from genome assembly GCA_033032865.1 of Dactylorhiza incarnata. Lineage (NCBI taxonomy): Eukaryota > Viridiplantae > Streptophyta > Magnoliopsida > Asparagales > Orchidaceae > Dactylorhiza > Dactylorhiza incarnata. The sequence goes on from JAWHQI010000121.1 coordinate 4,811,102, forward strand.
GAAGTCCAAACTTTGCCAACTCGTCTGCTTCCACGTTCTCACCCCTTGGAATATGTTCAATAGTAAAGCTTTTGAACTTTCCTACCTCGATTTTTACCAGAGTTAGATATCGCTTTAAAATACTATCTCTAGTTTCGAAAGTTCCATTCACTTGAGAAGCCATCACCAAAGAATCTGTGAAGACTTTGACATCATCAATCCCCAGCTCTCTAGCAAACTTAAGACCGGCTAGCAAAGCCTCATATTCTGCCTGATTATTTGTTACTTGAAAATAGAACTTCAGTGCCTGATCCAGCCTTACTCCATTAGGGTTGATTACAACTCCAGCTCCGGAAGAATTTCTTCCTGAGGCTCCATCCACGAAGATTGTCCAGGCAAGGGGTACTCCGACCCCCTTCTGCGACTCAACTTCTTTGGCATCCACCATGAAATCTGCTAAAACTTGAGCTTTGATCGCCACCCTTGGAACATAAGATATGTCAAATTCACTGAGCTCTATTGCCCACTTTGCCAGCCTTCCTGAATGTTCTGGTTTCTCCAAGACATTCTTCAATGGATGATCAGTTACGACTAGAATCGGATGGGATTGGAAGTATGGTCTTAATCTTCTTGCCGAAGTTACGAGCATTAAGGTTAACTTTTCGAGAATAGGATAGCGAGTCTCTGCATTCTTCAGGATTCGCCTCACGTAATAAACTGGAAATTGCTTCTTTTTCTCCTCTCGAACTAAGACGGAGCTTATGGCATCGGCTCCGACTCCCATATACAGAAAAAGATTTTCTCCCTCTCGCGGGCTTTGGAGCAAAGGAGTTGATGTCAATTGCTTTTTAAGCTGATTGAAAGCATCATCACACTCCTTAGTCCATTCAAACCTAGCCCCTACCCGGAGGATCTTAAAGAAAGGTGCACTCTTATCCCCTGATCGAGAGATAAAGCGACTCAAGCCTGCCATCCTTCCTCCTAGCTGCTGAATTTCTTTGGAGGACTTGGGAGGTGGCATCTCCACAATAGCTTTCACTTTGTCAGGATTGGGTTCCAACCCTTCTGGAGTAAGGAGATGGCCCAGAAATTTTCCTTTAATTGACCCGAAAACACACTTCAACGGGTTCAACCTCATATTAAAAGTTCGAAGGGTTGCAAAAGTTTCCGCGAGGTCTCTAAGATGAGAAGAGAATGATTTGCTTTTTACCAAGAGGTCATCGACGTACACCTCAAGGTTTCTTCCTTTTTGACTCTTCAAAACTGTATCCATCATTTTTTGGTAGGTTGCTCCAGCATTTTTTAGCCCAAAAGGCATTACGATATAGCAGAAACAACTGTCATTTGTGATAAATGAAGTATGAGGTATATCCGGTTTATACATTCTGATTTGATGGTAACCTGAAAAAGCATCCAAAAAACTCATAAAAGAATAACCTACCGCAGAATCCACTAAAGAATCTATTCGAGGCAAGGGGTAGCAATCCTTGGGGCAAGCTTTATTGAGTTTGGTAAAGTCGACACACATCCTCCATTTTCCACCTGACTTCTTTACCATTACAACGTTTGATACCCACTCAGGGTATTGGATTGGTTGAATGAACTTCGCCTTCAGGAGCTTCTCCACCTCTTCACGGATAGGCTGAGCTAGAGTGGTTGCAACATACCTCTTCTTCTGCTGGATCGGGATGAAGTTTGGGTCAATATTGAGATGATGGCAAGCGACATCCGGGTCCACTCCAGGCATGTCATCTGCCGACCAAGCGAAGATATCTAGATTTTGTAGAAGACAAGAGATGAGCTGACTCTTGTCAGCTTCAGATAATTCAGCGTTGATGGAGAGGCTCTTGCTCTCATCTTCCTCGTTGATCCGAACATCTTGAGTTGCTTGGGCAGGTTCCAAGCGAACTCCATCTCTTGCATCCTCCTCAACTTCTTCTGCAGCTTGGACTTGTTCAAGAACTTCAATTGATTCAGTCATCATGACTTATTGGGGAGATGACTCGATCATGTTGACCGTCTTGACGTAGCACTCCCTAGCTTTCCTTGGGTCGCTCCTGATTCGGTGTTGTTTGGCATTCAGGGAAAAATTCACCGCTTGATGATAGGTGGAAACAATGGCTTGATATCCATTCAGAAAGGGTCTGCCAAATATTGCGTTGTAGCTGCTAGGAGCATCAACGACTATGAATTTGACCAGCTTCACTATTCCTCCCAGAATTACGGAGAGAGTGACGAGCCCTTCTACTTCCTTCTTCTCTCCTGAAAAACCATAAAGAGGTCCTTCAGTTGATAGGAGGGGTTTACCTATCTTCAACGCCTCGAAGGCAGGTTTGAAGAGCACGTTGACTGAGCTTCCCGTGTCTATCAGAATCTTCTCCACCGTATAATTTTCAATTACAGCTTTAATGACGACCGCGTCGTCAAAAGGATTCGCGGTCTGAGGAAGGCCTTCATCCCCGAAAGTGACCGTCCCTCGGACCGGGGCTGAAGAGGTGGCAACAACCTCTGATTGGTAAACTCTCTTCAGACTTGCCTTCCTTGAAGACTCCGGACCTGCACCTCCGTGGATGCAGAAGAGGTTGCCCAAGGCACCCTCGTCATTGGCATCCACGCATTCATTGGGAAATCCGATATTGCCAAGATGGCCAATATCTTCCACTTCCTCGCATGCCCAGTGAACCTCCGCTACCTCCTTAGCCTTGGAGGTTGAGGCTTTGGCAGAATCATTCTTCTGAATGAGATCACAGAGCTTACCCTCCTTCAGTAACTTCTCTAAGAACAAGCGGAGAGCTCTGCAATCCTCTGTCAAGTGTCCCCTATCTCTGTGGTACTCACAGTAGAGAGTAGGATTCCTGGTTTTTGGGTCAGAGTTTAGCGGAGCTGGCCCTTTGAAAAAGGGTTGCTTCTGGAGGATTTGGAGCACTTCACTCATAGAAACACCAAAGTCTGTAAAAGACTCTTGGGATTCATTGTAGAGCAAAGGAATGGGCAGAAGAGGAGATTGGGCGTATTGGATCTGGTGGACTGGGGTGACTTGCGGAGCAGGAGTAGCGGGGGTTTGAAGAAATGAACCTTGAGGCGGGAAAGATTGATTACCTCGATTGAAGCGGTTGTTGCGATAGTTCTTACCTCTCGGAGCTGGAGGTGGGAGCTCTTGCCGAGGCTTTGAGGAAGATGAAGCTGGATAGAATCCCGCAGAGCCTTTCTGAGTGGCTCTGTTGGTCAAGTTGCTCACATAGGTGGGGTTGTTGATCTCCCCTTCTATGTAGCGATTGGCAATGCTAATCAGCTCCTGATAGGAGCCGGGCTCCTTGGTTGTGACTTTAAACTTCAGAGGGCCCTCCTGCAGGTCGCTGATCAGAGCTACCATATAAAGCTCGGGATCCATATCTCTGACTCCCAAGATCTCTTTTTGAAAGCGGTCGACGAAATGCGCTGCAGTTTCGTTGTCCCCTTGCTTAATCTTGAAGAGGGTCGCATGACCACTCTTCCTTTTCTTCGCAGTGGCAAACCTTAGGAGGAGCTCTTGCCTCAGGGCAGCAAAGTTCGGAATAGATTGGCAGGGCAACTTATAAAACCATTCCATGGCCGACCCATCAAAGGAGGTGACCATCAGCTTGCACCTCACTCCATCCGAAATGGTCCTGAGAGCAACAACAGACTCAAAGGCTTGAAGATGACACACTGGGTCGGTCTCTCCTATATACATAGGAAGGCGGGGCTCTCTGAATCCATGAGGAATCGGATCCCGACGAATCTCATTGGTAAAGGGGGAAGGCTCCCCAAAAACAGAAGGTCCTGGAGGAGGTAGAAAGGAAGCAGGAGGAGCTTGAGGATAAGCAAAATCCTCCTCAAAATTCAAGGTCTGAGCCGGAGGCCCCTGGGCTGCGGCTCGGAAAGAATTATGACGGGCGGTGAACTCCTCATGCTGAGATCGCTGGGGAGCTGCGGGCTGGAAGACGGGGTGATCGCTCGGGTGACCGCTTGCCACGCGGTCAGGAGTGGCGACATGAGGGGGTTGAGGAAGGATCCTCTAGGAGATTGCGGCCAGAACCTGGTTCATGGCCTCAATCTGCTTCGCGGACTCCTGCTGAGTCCGTACGACTTTTTGCCGATCTCGAGCGGCCTCTTGCTAAGACCGCGCGATCTCCTGCTGAATAGAGGCGGCATCTTGCCTAGCTCGGGCGGCCTCGCGGAGAGCTTGCTCAACACGAAGCTCGAAGCGGCGCTCAAGCGCTTCTAAAGGATTGTGATCGGAAGGGGGAACGCCGGGAGATCGTAGGGGACGACCTCTACGGCAATCAGCCATCTTGAAAGTCTATGAATTTCACCTGACACTTCGGATCTGAAGGTCGCGTGTTCGTTCTGTTGGTGCCAAAAATGGTACCTCCAAAATTCACACTAAGGGGGATGGGAGAAAATTGCGAAGTGCAGGTTACTAAGGCTGAAGATGCTGGAAAAGAGAGAAAACGATCACAGAAAAGCGATCATGAAAAAATGAGACCGCTTACACAGGTTGTAAGCTGGAGCCTCGGAGCAAAAGTCCTTTTTCAGGTACCCCTACCCCTCTATTTATAGACGAGGGGGCTGCCCAAACAGGCAGAACTGAAAACTACGGGCTGCCCGGGATACAGGAGAGCCAGGGCAGGGAATAGGGGTGTAAATAGCAAACATAAAGAGAGAAGGCTAGATCGCCCTGGCGGCGATCTCACGCTGTCTTGACCGCTTGGCACTTAGAAAAAATCTGGCAGGGCTGATGGCTTGCGATCTGGGCGATCACGAAAACTGGAGACCGCTGAGACCGGCACTTTTCCCTGTAAAGATGAGACCGCGGGCTTTCTGGGCAAACAGTATGAGAGATTATCTAGATTTCTCAGTGAGAACAAATTCTCAAGGGGAAAGATAGACAAGACATTGTTTCTTAGGGTAGTTAAAGGTCATATTATTCTAGTGCAAATAAATATAGATGACATAATTTTTGGCTTAACTGATAATAACCTTTGCAAAAGGTTTGCAAGCCTTATGCAAGGGAAATTTGAAATGAGCAACATGAGTGAGCTCAAATACTTCTTGGGACTACAAGTGAAACAGTCTGAGGAAGGAATCTTCATTTCTCAGACCAAGTACACCAAAGAGATCATCAAAAAGTTTGGAATGGAAAATTCCACTGTCATGAAAACTCCAATGGCATCCAATATGTCACTGGACAAGGATGACAAAGGGAAACCTATTGATGAAACCTTGTACAGAGGTATCATTGGGTCATTGCTTTACCTAACTGCTAGCAGGCCAGACATTATGTTCTCAACATGTGTGTGTGCTAGGTACCAAGTGAACCCTAAAGAATCTCACTATACTGCTGTCAAAAGAATCCTGAGATATCTGAAGGGTACTCTTAATCTTGGCCTTTGGTATCCTAGAAGCAATGACTTTGAACTGACTGGTTTTTCAGATGCTGATTTTGCAGGATGCAAGGAGGACAGAAAAAGCACATCAAGCACCTGTCAATTTCTTGGCAAAAGACTAATATCTTGGAGTAGCAGGAAGCAGACCAGTGTAGCTATCTCTACAGCAGAATCTGAGTACATCTCAGCTGGAAACTGCTGTGCTCAGCTACTTTGGATTCAACATCAACTCCAAGACTATAAAATCAAGCTAACTAAATCTCCTTTATATTGTGATTCAACTAGTGCTATTGCTATAGCTAATAATCATGTATCACATAGCAGAACAAAGCACATAGAAATTAGATATCACTTTATTAGAGAACATGTAGAAAATGGAGACATTATAATTGAATATATTTCTAAGGACAAACAAGTAGCTGACATATTCACTAAACCCCTGGATGAAACAAAATTCAATAACTTCAAAATTGAATTAGGAATGCTAAAAATGGAATAAAATTAGAATAAATGACAATTCTCAAATAAGTACAGAAAATGAAATAAACAAATGAAAATATTAATTTAGTCCTAAAAGGTGAGTGGAATTATATCTGGCGTCGAGCAAGGATACCTGGCGTCGAGAGAAGATTCCTGGCATCGAGCGAAGATAAATGGCGTCGAGCAAGGCCGTCTCGACAGGGTAAATTTGAACCGTTTGATCAATCTTGTTAAATAAGTCCGGCGCGCGGCTATTCATCTTCTTGAACTAGAAATTCTATAAATAGGGAAGACACTTCGTCAGTACATATGCCCTAGAATTCTCAATTCGAAATTATCTGCCCTAGAAAATCTTTCCATCAATACTCTCAATCTACAATCAACAACAACAATGCCTCCCAAGAGCAGTGATTACCTTTACGAAGGAGGCGAGCTTGTTCGCAATGGATTTCAAACAGCACCAGAGGAAATCACGTCAACCATCGAGCTTATCTACAAAGCAGGACTAGAATTCATTTTATCTGAATTGACTCTAATTTGGAAACGAGAGGTATTAGAACTTTTCTCCAATACAGTAATAGACACCGCCAATTCTAAGCTGAAAACTACTGTAAATGGTAAGAAGATTAAAATTTCTCCTTCAAGACTTGCAAAGGCACTAGAACTGCCAAAATTCAAAAGTAATGAAGAAGAGGAAGAAATGAGTTCTGAGCAGATTAGATTAGCCCAAGTCTGGTGTGGGATAGAAACATCACATGAAATTCCTGGGACTATACTAAGGAAAGGGATGAATTCAAGAGGAAAACTGCTGACAGATGTGATTGGAAAGGGACTACTATGCAAGACAGGGTCCCATGATAAAATCTCCAGGAAAATGTTTGTTCTTCTGACAAGGATTATTCATTCATTAAGAACTTATTGGGGAAAGGTGGTGTTTGACAGAGTGATTGAATGTATCCAGGCACCCAACTTGGGTAGGATATTGTCTCTATATTTAGTAAAAGTCATTCCGGATTCTTTAAATAACAAACTTGGATCCAAGATAAATCATATGAAGAAAATGGACATCAGAATGATAGAGAGATGAGAAAGAATTTTATCAAATCATCCACCAACAGAATATTCTCCCAAGCAGAAGAATGTTCAGAAGAAAAAGAAGAAGAAGGTCTCTTCTAACTCATCAAGCTCATCATCTTCCAAAAGAAAATCAAGATCCTCTCCAATTCATGATCCTAATCTCACAACATCTGAAGAAGAAGAAGGGAATAAACCCAAGGACAGTATTCCTGACACACCAACAAATACTTATCCAATACTGAAAGGGATTGACAAGATCAATAAATAAAAAGATGAGAATGAGAAAGAAGAGGAAGTGAGAGGAAGTCAACCAGGATCCCCTGCTAGAGATAAGGAGAAGTCGCAGAATGAGGGGGAGGCTCCAGATGAGATCCCTGCTCAGGATAATGCTGAATTTAACATGGCAGCAGTTGAGGGTGAGGCTCAGGATGAGATCCCTGCTCCAGACATTTCTGATATTAACAATGCAGACATTGAGGGGGAGTCTCAGCATGAGATTCTTGCCCCTGAGAATTTTGATTCAGCAAATTCACCATTTGAGGGGGAGTATCATCCTGAGGTCCCTGCTCAAGAAAATCCTGCTGTTGATGCTATCAATTTGGAAGGAGAGCCTGAAGCCACAAGGAAAGAGGCTGAAAAGGTGATTAAGATAGAATCTTCTTGCTCACATATGAGCCAGAGAGATGACTCTTTCATTAGAGAAGAAAGTAGTAGAAGTGATGGAATGGCAAGAGAAATCAATGTGGATCTAAGTCCAATACTACCTCAGCTGGAGGTGTTGCTTAATAATCAAAGAAGATTATTGGAACAGTATATTGAAGAAAATAATAAAAAATGAAAAATGAAGTAGATTTTCAGATGAAATTGGTAAGATTTGAAGTCAATCATCAAATGAATGCACTGAGATAGGAAATGATAAAATTTTTCAAAAGAGCTGGTGCTTCTGTGGACTATACAACTGAACAACTGGATGTAATCAAGGAGACGTCAAAGGAAATCAAAGAAAAACAAGCAGGTATTGCAAAGACTACAGATGATGTACAAGTGAATCAGGGAATTCTAAGCAACAATATGCAAGTGTTGTACAAAGAAAAAGTTGCACAGACTCTTACAGGTACAGCTAAGATAGAAGCTAGGCTGCAACAGCATGATGCTGCTATACTAGCCAAGATTGATGAGAGCTCCTCAATTCTAAAAGATCAAGTAAAGTTAAATACAGATATTATAGATGACCATCTTCTTAAGGTCAAGAAAATCATTGAAAGTGGAATACATCATCTGGAGGGCCAAGTTAGGTTTCAGAAGAATGTTATAAGAGATCATATAGTTGAAGAAGTACTAAAGGGGGAGAGGTCAATGATTCAAGCCAGCTCTGAGCATGCTGTGTGGACCTCTAATTCTATAAGAGAAATTTTTGGCTATCCTCCCATAAATAATAATAATGATCAAGTTTCTGAGACCAAGCCAACATCTCTTACACAAATTCAAAAGCAAATTGCCAAAATGTATAGTCCTGAGGGTAAAAGCAAGAGAGAGAACTTTACCAGTGAACAAGTAGAATCTAGCAAAAGGAAGTTCAGAGAAGAAGTTCAATCAAGGGTTGATTATGAACATTGGTCTCCCTCTTCAAGAGAAATGATTCTAGCAGCATGGGAAGCTGTGAAAGGTAATCCAGAAGAAAGAGGGATATGGTACTCTGAAGCTGAGTGGTTGAAGCACAGGGATCAGGAGGAGCTGAAGATGAAATTCAAAGCTGACAAATTGGCTGGGAAAGTTCAGGCAGGTGATAAGGAGCCAATCAGATATTTTCCAAAGCCGTTTGGCTATTTCAAGAGAAGAAAAGAGGTTGCTGAAGTCCTTTCCAAGAGAGTCAAAAGAGGAATAGAGATCAAGGAACCTGAACAGCATTAGGATTTTAATCTTTATTAAGAATTCTCAGAGAAATGTATAACTTTGAACAATCTTGATGTGCTCCCAGAGCAAACTATCTTTTATTATCATATATATATATATGCCAGTGATGTGATTCTTTCCTTATCTTGACATGATTTATTGTGAACTGCTTGTGATTTTGTGCTCATATGAGAAATCATGTCTGAGATAATTTCTTTTGTTAGAATGTTTTGGTAATCTGATTTTATAAGGTATTATACTCATTATATTTTGATTACCTGTATAGAAAATATTGATTATCTTTGTAAAGAGGGATATATCATTGACTGAGGTTATGACTTCTTCAAATAGGGGGAGATTGTTGGGACCATTGTCCACAATGTCTTAGATTTGGAGAATTCCATTCCTAAGTCAAAGATATACCTCAGAATGTATTTGATATATTTTCTAGAATCATTGTGCAGAAGATCAGGTCAAGCAAAGTGCTCAAGGAATTCATCTAAGTTCACAAGCGTCGAGACACTACATATCACTCAACGCCTATGACCCAGAAGCGTCGACCCATGTCTGCTGCTCAAAAAGACAAGGTCGCCGCTGAAGATCTGAGACCAAGTTTAGAAGCGTCGAGCCAAGGAATATCGCTTGACGCCGTGGAATAAGAAGTGCCGACTAAACTTCATTTAGCTCAATGCCAGCAAAAAGAGTCGAGATATGAAGGCAAAGTTAAAGCGTCGAGACACTACACATCGCTCGACACCTTATAGAAAAAGCGTCGACAGAGATACAACAGTGCTCAACGCCTTTTTCTGAAAAGCTCAGAGCTGAGAAATGTATAATAGTTCATCTACAGCTAGCTGAGCCTTTGTCTATTCTGAAGCAATTAAAGACCGTTGAAGACTTAATGTCATGCTGACGTGGAGGAGCATGTCAGATGTCGCGAATGACAGGCTATAAATAGAAGGGATAACCTACGATTCATAAGTAGAAAACTCCTATTAAAATCCATCATCTTCTCCGTCGTTAAAGAAAAAATCTGAGGAAGAATCTGAAGAAGCCATCTCCTCTTTCAGAATCGTACTATAAGAAATTCTTTAGCAATCTGGTGCTGAGACTATTTTCTGAAGAGAGAAGGTTAAGAAGGAAGAATCTGTCTTCCTAAAGAAGAACAATCATCCCAGCCTGTGCAAATCAAGAAGATCATTTTGCTGATGCTGTTCTGCTGAAGTTTTTTATCTGATCTTTCAGATAGATCAAGAAGACTCAATACATTGATGAATTTGAGTCTAAGTATTGTTTCTATTTCTTTCCAATTCTGTAGTATCTGAGTTGTCAGATCTGAGTGTAGGATCTTTCAAGGATCTGAGGTGTAGGATCAGGAGTGATCTGAGTTGTAAGATTCAGGGGTGAATCTGAGTGTAAGCCTATTGTTATAAAGGCTAAGGTAGGATCTGTTGAGATCTGAGTTTGTAAGATCTGCTGAGATCTGAGAGGGTAAGATCTGTTGAGATCTGAGTTTGTAAGATCTGCTGAGATCTGAGAGGGTAAGATCTGTTGAGATCTGAGACTGTATGATCTATTGAGATCTGAGTTGTAAGACCTGTTTGGTGGTCTGAGATCTGGAGGAGATATAAATCCTTTCTAGCACACTGCTAGAGGGGAGAAGGGGGAAAGTGGATTACCCAAGATAAGGGGAACCACTATAAAATTCTGTGTGTTTGTTTTTGTGTTTATTTTCTTGAAAGCTCTGATCATTCATTTAGGTTTTAATCAAGAATTGCAAATAGATTTTAAAATAACCTATTCACCCCCTCTAGGTGATTAGCTACCCTTAAATAAAGTCTTTTACACACCCTAATTATGGTATAATGCATCACCCTAGAAAATCGTAGGACTTCTAGCATCAAGAATATCATGATTTTGATTATTTTGCCTTATGTCACACGTGTGTATTAATGAAATTCATGATCAGAACTTGGAAATAAATTATGAAACTCTGGATGTTCACTTGTTATCTCATTTCAAATCTCTGTAAATTTTGGTAGAAAATTCCATGAATTATTTCTCAAGGAATTATCAAAATTACATTATGTCTCAAATCTGAATAATGAAAAATTTACTAGGCATATTATTTGAGGAAGTGCTGAAATCCTGGATTATGTTTAGGAACTCAATTATGAAACTCTGTGAATTTTGTTAGAATTTTGGAGGTAGTATTTATGGAAGAAATTTCATTTATTATGTTTATCACCCTTTTTAAATTGTGAGAAATTTATGGTGATTTATTCCTGGAAAATTATGGAACTCTGGATTTAGAGTTTTCATACCATTATAATGACACTGTATTTTTCCCAGAATTTTTGGAAGTCAAAATTTAGTACTTATAGTGTAAAGTTATTTTGTCACTCTTTTCATGATAAATAGAAATTAAGGATTTTAGTCTGCTGGAAAATTATGGAACTCTGGTATTAGTGTTTTTATATCATTATAATGACACTGTATTTTTCCCAGAATTTTTGGAAGTCCAAATCTAGTACTTATAGTGTAAAGTCATTTTGTCACCATTTTCATGATAAATAGAAATTAAGGGTTTTAGTCTGCTGGAAATTTTGGAACTCTGGAATTAGTGTTTTCATATCATTATAATGACACTGTATTTTTCCCAGAATTTTTGGAAGTCAAAATCTAGTACTTGTAGTGTAAAGTCATTTTGTCACCCTTTTCATGATAAATAGAAATTAAGGGTTTAATCTGCTGGAAAATTATGGAACTTTGGAATTAGTGTTTTTATATCATTAAAATGCCACTGTATTTTTCCCAGAATTTTTGGAAGTTAAAATCTAGTATATCATGTGTAAAGTCATCATGTCACCTTTTTGTGATAAATAGAAATTGAAGTCAAACCAATATGGAGTATATCAATATTATGGTCAAACCCTAAATTCTCCGTTGTGAACCTATGGTAAAATTTATAACTCACATGGATATGGTATTGTTAGGAGAGCATCATCGGGGTCAAACCTAGGTCGATTTCATCATGGTCTGCGGATAGTAAAAACTTAATATGATGATTTGACCAACAAGATCACATAGAAAATCAATACGATTTGGATTATAACAGTAACATATCATTTACATCAGCACCAGAAGTTATGAAACCTTTGGAGTGCATTCGTACTATGATTTTGGGATTTATTAAGAATTATGCCGCACTATATATAAAGGGGGGCAGTTATCAATTTAGGAGATCATGAAGATTATTCAACATGATAAAGTGTCCATGATGTATCACTAGGGTGTGATTAGAGACATTTGAGAATCATTTAAGATCTACACCACTTAGAGTATTGGAAATCTTAAGTGTTGAGCATCGTTCAAGAGAACGTTAGCTTAAGGGTAGAATTGGTGATAATTTATAAAGCGTCAAGTAATTGATGAGTCCGGTTTATATAGTGATTTCCGGGCTCATCTGGGTTGTTTATCTTTCCTTTGCACTTCATTTACAAGAATCATTGGGTTGTTTATAAATTGGTGATAATTTATAAAGCGTGCTTTTGTTATATATTACTTTATGCCAGTTCTGTGGATCCTGTGGTGTGTACGGATCATTGGTCTAGTATGTTTTTCATGCAGGTACAAGGATCTTGTGAACGCTCGGAATGGATTGGGGCGAATTTTTTTCCTAAAAAGCCACTGATCGTGCGTTTTCCTTCGCGCACGATCAGGCGCATGACCACTGGTCGTGCGTTTATTCCCCTTACCAAACAGAGAAGTTCGCATGATCATAGGACTTCTTCGCGCACGACCACTGGTCGTGCCCCACTGACCGTGCGTTATTTTCCTATCTTCCCCTCTGCTACAGGTTGACCGCGAATGATCACAAGCATTCCTTCGCGCATGACCACTGGTCGTGCGCCACTGATCGTGCGCAGTGTTTACTCTGCTCCGTATTTAAAGACCGGCTCCGCGATTCTAGGGCATTCATCACAGTTTTGGGCGCGACTTCTTCCGCAAGCTTCCGCCATTTTCCCTCCCCAAGCTCCATCCATCCATCTCCTTCCTTGGGAAAGCTTCATCCATCGATCCCAAGCTCCATCAAGGGTCCCGAAAGCATTCCCCGCCATCTACAACAAGTATTTCAAGGTATGGCATCTCAATTCGGCTAAGTGGAAGAGACCCAGCTCTGAGAAGAAGACGGATGACGTTTGGAGGTAGTGACAGCCTCTGAACCCCGGAAGCAACCAAGGACTGAGCTCGGAGGAGGCATGACAACCCCCCATTCCGGCCAAGATCTACGACGAGGCTTCTCATCTCGTGGTTTCCTCTACCCTCTCTCTTTTTGGAAATGTGTTCTTAACTATTGTAATGAACTGGATTAATCTCTATTTGTCTATGAATGGAAGCATATTCTTGTTTTATTCTTCACTTGATGCTTTGTTGTGATGCACTCCGCCCCCACTCCACTTCCATACACACGTTTTAGCTAGCCATCTAGCAATTGCTAGTGGTGATGTTGGCACTCACCCCCACTTTGCGAAGCGGTGCTTTCGACCCGCATTTCTCTTATTTCTGCAATAGCTTAGGACACCAATCACAACGCCCTTGTTCTTACTTTCTTTTACTCGTCGTAACAATCACCTCACTCTATTTTCTTGTCACCACAACTTGCATTCCCTGAGAGATCGATATCTGAGGAGTTACCTCCCAACTATTACTTGCACGCGAACGGTGCACTTGCCGTGATGCATCAAGTTTTTGGCGCCGTTGCCGGGTAGTGCAGGCGTGATGAGATTTTGGTTGTGAATCGATTATTTTCAATTGAGCATTTTATTCTTTTTAATTTATTCTTTATCATGCTATTTTCTTCTTCTGTATCCTGTGGGCGCATTTGAATATCCGATGTCGTTGGTGTGAGGACACATCCCACGCTAGTGATAGGTGTCCCAAGGAGTATGGTGTTGTTCAGAAATTGTATGGAGCCCATAAATCTTTTGGCTACTTTACTACGCCTCCGTTGTCGCACTCTTATGCGGCTGCCGCACCTTTGGTGTCTGCGAAGCCGGTAAAGCAGTGTTTATTTTGCAAAAGTAGAGAGTATGCCTTGAAGGACTGTGCTGATTATCTTCGCCAATTGGCGGATGACGATGAGCCAGGTATCCGGATCATCCCATCTTCGAAGTCTGTGAGCACAGCTCCTTCCTCTGATTACGTGTCACTTCCACCTTCACTTCTTGAAGGATCTGGAATCGACACGTGCATCAATGTCCCTCATGACTCTGTTTCTGATGTGACACCCCATACCTCTTCAGTTCATGTACCACTTTGCGTGGATCTGTGCCCTTGTGTGGAGAGTGAGCCCGAACTCTTAAGAAGCACGTCTTCTCCCACTACACACGAAACTACATCTATTTATGATGTTATCATTGAGGTCAATTTGCAGGATGTTGCAGACCTGCGCAGTGCCGTGCCCACTCTCATGGAGGAGGACAGTCTCGATTGTGCTGAAGCAACCGTTTCGGTCCAGTGCGAGGAAGTCCAAGTTATAGAAGAGGTCGTTGCGTGCGCTGTTGAGTCTAGTGAAATCTTCGATGATATCATCAGTTTGTCATTGTCGCACCCTATGGGGGATGAAGCCGGGATTATCCCCTCAGATGAGATTTCTTTTAGTTTTTCTTCCAATTTATTTCCTGACCCCCTTTCTTTATGTACAAGGATGCATGATGCCCCTCCTCCGATTGATCAGACCTTATGCATGGAGGAGCTGAAAGCCTGGTGGGATGAGGAAGGTATAGTGAAGGAACATCTTGTTTCCTCATCATCGTTGTTGCTTCCCCTTGAGGATTGGTTACAAGGGGGCAAGCGGTTCTTCTTTGAAGACATAATACTGGAGGAGAAGAAGAGAGCGAAAAAGGAGGAGATTTGGGGTTGGAGGCTGAGCATCCTACTTAATTTCCACCCCTACTACCAGGTCCCCGGACCTTTTTCTTTCATCAATTGTTACTACTTCAAATCAGCTTATAGCTGATTTGTTTTTAGCTTGTAATAATAATTAGAATTTATTGACTTTTGCTTATTCCTAGACTTTATAAACTGCTTTATACAGGTATTTGGTCCACCTTAAGGACATAAAACAAAAGGGCTCTTGGGAGACAACCCAATGGAACTTCCTAGTTCCACTTGCTTAGTTTATTATTCCAGATGTTCTTGTGTTTTGTTTTGCTAACATTTCAGGAGCTCGGTTGATTGTTGCGGAAGAGATTCTTAACGCCAATTCTTCCGGTATGCTCACTTCTGAGCATGCGGTACACTCTCCCTTTTCTCCTTAGTTTAATGCTTAAAGAATCATATTTTAGATTATGTTTTCATGTAAGTCTGGGGGAGAGTGAGAACCATGCACGTGCACGCACACACGCATTCCAGTAGTGTTATTTTTTTAGCTTTCAGTTATTTCAGTTTATCAATTTTTATGTGGCACGCACACACTGCACCCACTATGCACGCACTTACTTGCGAGTGCTACCGTGCCAAATTTCCTTTTGGAATGGAGCCGGGAAGTCAATTGTGTTAGCTAGGAATTGTGGTTTGGAGTACGATGTTGACTCCAGTAGTGTTCTAATCGAATACTCATGTTTTGCATAGAATTTTGTGTATAAGTTATTTCTATTTTCATGCGTTGTATCTTTATTCTTATCTAATCTAGTAATCAGAGTTTTATTTTACTCAAAGCATGAACCTGTGTTGATCTACCGGTAGTGTAGGTGAGTTTGTATCGAACGCTAGATTCATATTTCTCGAGTCGGGAGAAAGTGTTATCTTTCTCAGTGGATAAGAACTCGCCCCTAGCGACTCTCGAAACATAGGCACCGGGTAGTCCTAACGCATTAGCATGATGTAGGCCATCCTTTGGACCGTTTGAGCTGTGAGCCAAAACCAAAAATTCACCCTTGCTAACCAATTTTGAGCATATCCCACCTTTTCTATTTAGCTCCACCGCTCTCGCTTAAGCCAAGATTACCAAACCTGTATGCGCACGTGTTTCGAGCTTTATAGTATAACTGATTATTGTGCTGTGTTGTTATTTATGGATACACATTTGGATTGCTTAAGTTGAAGAAAAAAAGTATTAGTGAGCTGAAAATTGAAAAGATTAGCGCTTCAAAAGAGAAAAAAAAAGACCTGAGCTTTATATTCTAATTCAGAAATTCTGGATTGTTTGATTGGAATTACTTTATATTGGGTGTTGGCGATGAACACATCAACTTTATTTGTTGCCGGGGTTTACAAATTGTATTGCTCAAATGTGTTAGGTGCGTTAGCCTCCGAGTTTATCATTGTATATCCTACCGCAACCTAAGCCACATATTTACCCGAAAGCCCTATTGACTTGTGTGTAGTTTTACCTAATGCTGTGGAGAGAGTGCTAAAGTGCGAGCTTATGGCTCCCGACACCGATGGATTTCGGTGGAGTTAGTTCCGTATCCTGTATTTTTCGAAATACTCGTCTGAGCGCGTCCCTACATTCTCGCTACACGTGACTGGCAGTCACACTTGGTTCAGCTTTTGAGTAAACTAATCTCTGATTTACTATTTTAGATATTTGTAAATTACTTTGCATAGTAGAAATTTCTTCTACGAGAGTTTTATGCACATGATTATTTGATTTCACATATTACTCCTAGCCACAATCACATTTCTAACCCTTGTTTTTCCCGTCCGTCGAGATTAGTTTGCTCGGGACGCGCAAACAGGTAAGTCTGGGGGTGTCATGAGTCCGGTTTATATGGTGATTTCCGGGCCCATCTAAGTTGTTCATCTTTCCTTTGCACTTCATTTACTACTCATCTATGCTTATATTGATAACATTTCATATTCTCAACTATAGTGCATTCCCTACCCTCTTCGTGGCGTGCTTTTGTTATATATTACTTTATGCCTGTTCTGTGGATCCTGTGGTGTGCACAGATCATTGGTCTAGTATGTTTTTCATGCAGGTACAAGGATCTTGTGAACGCTCGGAATGGATTGGGGCGAATTTTGGCCAAAAAAGCCACTGATCGTGTGTTTTCCTTCGCGCACGATCAGGCGCACAACCACTGGTCGTGCGTTAATTCCCCTTACCAAACAGAGAAGTTCGCACGATCATAGAACTTCTTCGCGCACGACCACTAGTCGTGCCCCACTGACCGTGCATTATTTTTCTATCTTCCCCTCTGCTACAGGTTGACCGCGCACGATCACAAGCATTCCTTCGCGCACGACCAATGGTCGTGTGCCACTGATCATGCGCAGTGTTTACTCTGCTCCGTATTTAAAGTCCGGCTCTGCAATTCTAGGGCATTCAACACAATTTTGGGCGCGAGTTCTTCCGCAAGCTTCCGCCGTTTGCCCTCTCCAAGCTCCATCCATCCATCTCCTTCCTTGGGAAAACTTCATCCATCGATCCTAAGCTCCATCAAGGGCCCCGTAAGCATTCCCCGCCATCTACAATAAGTATTTCAAGGTGTGGCATCTCCATTGGGCTAAGTGGAAGAGACCCAGCTCTGAGAAGAAGACGGGCGGCATTTGGAGGTAGTGATTGCCTCTGAACCCCAGAAGCAACCAAGGACTGAGCTCGGAGGAGGCATGACAACCCCCCATTCCGGCCAAGATCTACGGCGAGGCTTCTCATCTTGTGGTTTCCTCTACCCTCTCTCTTTTTGGAAATGTGTTCTTAACTGTTGTAATGAACTTGATTAATCTATATTTGTCTATGAATGAAAGCTTATTCTTGTTTTATTCTTCACTTGATGCTTTGCTGTGATGCGCTCCGCCCCCACTCCACTTCCATACACACGTTCTAGCTAGCCATCTTGCAATTGCTAGTGGTGATGTTGGCGAAGAGGTGAATACGAACCCCACACTGTGGCCATTTCACCCACATACCGAAGCGCGGCATCGCGGCCGCTACACTCACCCCCACTTTGCGAAGCGGTGCTTTCGACTCGCATTTCTCTTATTTCTGCAATAGGTTAGGACACCAATCACAACGCCCTTGTTCTTACTTTCTTTTACTCGTCGTAACAATCACATCACTCTATTTTCTTGTCACCACAACTTGCATTCCCTGAGAGATCGATATCTGTGGAGTTGCCTCCCAACTATTACTTGCACGCGACGGGTGTACTTACCGTGACGCATCAGTAATAAAGAGCAATGAGTAGAGTGGGTCTTAGAATGGGGTAGCCACCAATAAAAGTAATTGTCTTGGAATGGGGGATTTGGGTTTCAGCCCATTGCATTCCATAGTACCGCCGCGAGCCCTTCACCGGGTAAACCTCGGGAAGTCCAGGATCCACCCTAAGCTTCTAAGTATACAATAATTAGACAAGATTAGTTTAACTAAAGGAATAAGAGATATGGTAAACTTATTCCCGAATTAAGGGATGAGAAGTTGTATATCAGGACGGGTTAGTCCTGCGAGCTGGAGGCTCGGGAAATAGTATATCAGGACGAGATGGTCCTGCGAGCTGGAGGATCGGGAGGTTGTATATCAGGATGGGTTAGTCCTGCGAGCTGGAGGCTCGGGTGGTGATAAATTTCATGTGCATTAGAACAAATTAGTGGCGGGTCTTCGGTACTGGACCTGTCGTCACACCGACGGCAGTACGTTGACATAGGTGGGTGTGAGGGTTTGAGGGGCCAGTAGGTTGTTTATACTGCGGTCTGACGGACGATCCCCGAAAACGCACACTTGACCTCAAAGACTGATGGTTATCAGCAAAGAGTACGCAAGACTCTAGAGTGCACCTAGGACATGTACAGAGGCGTACGAGGAGTCTAGGACTGGTAGTGTGTATACCCGCCTAGGAGTCAGTTGCCCGCTCCACTACTGTCGTAGCCACAATGATGGTACCAGAGAGTGAAGCTAGTTCCAAAAATCAGGAACTAAAGGTCTGTGATCACAGAGTCGTGTGGGTGAGTTGCACTTGTGTGGGTGAGTTGCACTAGTATGGGCTCTTTTATATGATAAGTTATAATTCCGGAAATCTTAACTTATAAGTTTGTATGGGCATTCATATAAGTTAAGGTACTCATGTGATGGTAGTGTAGAATTATTTACATGTTTGCTATACTTGCACGCGCTGCTTACTACTTACTTCTTTTACTGCTCTTTACTGTTTACTTGTTTATACTGCTAGAGTAGTGCTGGCATATATATATATACTTGCTAGCTTAGATTTCCCTGTCACCTGCTTTTTGTTTACTCCACTATATTGTCCCCCGCTTCTTCGTCCCGCTCGGTGCCTAGGAGTCACGGGGGGAGGAGAGCACAAAATCGGCTTAGTCTTTATGAATAATGGTCGGTTGTGACCGTAATTGTTCGAGGAGCTGAGCACATGTACGACCCGTCAGGACTTGATGGCAGGATCTGGGGAGCAGAATCCTCGCAGTACTTCTACTACAAGACAGGTGTTTGAAGATTTGAGAGTTTGTTTAGCTTCCGCATAGATGTAGAGTGAGAGAGTGAGATTTTGTTCTACTTTGGATATGTACCGGACATAAGCCCTTTTACTTTTTCATTTATTGTACTCATTGACGGACAGATTAAATTTGGATATATATATTCAGATGCGTGTGATTGTGTACTTGTTTACTTATTTTCTTCTTATTCTTGTTGGCCTAGTTGATCATTCTTGCCGGCAGGATCGACGTCTTGCGGAGGCAGCTAACTCGTGTGTTAGCGTCACCGTAAGGCGGCGGTTCTAGGCATAAGATCCGGGAATCCTCCTGGTGCGGGAGGGGGGGGGGGTCTTACAAACTGGTATCACTTGAACAAACGATGCAACGAGAAAGAAGTCCACAAAACCCTGGGACACCCCCGCTCGTGTTAGTTTGAGGACAAACTAGTAGCGGAAGCAGTGGTGTGCCCATGTGTAAAAATCACACAAAATAGTCCATTAATCAATGAGTTAGGCCAACCCAACTAGGACATCATTCTAGTTTGACGCACCAAGACGACTTCATAGCATATACTAATCCAAACCGATATCGGGTATAGACAGATTAAGGCATGATAACACCCAAAGTGACTTAGAGAAAAACCTTATGGAGAAGTAGATACTTAAGGCTTAAACCTCGATGTCCCTAATTCTCCTACCAAATGAGATCATCACTTCTTACCCAATGGATAGGACCGCCTCAAGAGATTGGTGCATGAAATCCATTAGAAAAATAACAAGAAACTCGTAAACTTAAATCTCCAAACCAACAACTAGGTTGCATCGAACCCATCATAGTGATAAATACTAGAAATTGGGTAAGGATTTTTGTTTTGTCGGATAAGGATTGGTGTTTGGAAAATGCTCATTGTGGGGCTGCGTATATACTAACCTTGAGAAGGGTGTGATAATTGGTAACCTCGAGGATCTTAAAGTACATGGAATATCAATAGGTCTCAGGATGAGACTCCGAGTCTAGGATCGGATACCCTAAGGATTGAATGCATATATAGGATGAATATATCCTAACGATACCAAAGAAACTTAGCCCAAAATACATATGGGCTAATCCTTTTGTTTATTGGATTAGCTTGGTACCAACTTGGATTTCCTAGACCCTTTTTACGGAAAATGGTGCATACAACACCCAAATTGAACTTAGTGAATCCTGAAGTTCTACAACTCCAAGTAGGTTGAAATTTTTGTCATGCATGAGTCATGCCCAAATACATACACTGCCCAAAATGGGAATTTCTGGAAAGACCTTTTTTATAGCTTTTATGAAGTCAAATCACTCCAAATCCCCTTGGTAAGGTGATTATGTATATATTAGTCTATGGTAAAATTTTTGACTCAATTGGATCCTTACATATGAGTAGACATATGTTTAAATGATCAACATAAAGACCTTTACTTAGGCCACACCAAAGGTTGTTTTTACCCTAGTAAAATAGACCTTTTGCTCTCCAATTTTGAGGCCCTTAGAGGCCATAAAATGAAAATAGGTTGAGATAACCTTTGTATGTATTTGTGTCTACTATCTGTAGGAAGTGAGATCACACCACTTGGAGCCCTACAACCCTCAGTGAGTCAGATTTAGTAAGGCTGGTCCTAGTGAAGGACATACCTTAAAATGTGAATAACTTTTATATAATAAAAGATATGAGGCTGATAATTTAACTATGTGTGTATGCTCCCTAGATCTACTATATGCCAAAGATCAAAATTGTTGGGGCATGTTTCTCTAAGGTTTTTGGAGAAATTTAATAAATCATATATGGTGCATAATATGAGTGATTTGGACTAAAATCACATCAAATCTCCTTTGGGAGGGTGGTCATGCATATAGTAGACCATGGTTAAAATTTTAGGTCAATTGGACTTCTGAAAGTTAGTTATTTCACATGCGAGTGCAAGGAGATTGGTGTGCTTATAGCATGACCATGCAACACTAGGCCTACATGAGAGTTTAAGGGTTTTCCCTCAGTCAAATCTCACGAAACATAAAACATACACTTAGGGTTATGAGACAATATCCCTTGGAGAAAATCATAAACTGTTTGGTTGATTTCCCTAGGAAATTTGGAATTTATGTGAATTATCACATAGACATTAAAGGAGTATTTTTAGGGTCTAAACTTTCTGAAAAGACATAAAGTTATGGGATTCACTTAATAGAGTGAGATTACACTATAAATTTTGGTGGGATTTTTGATGATAATATAGTTCATTAATCATTAATTATTCAATTATCTCAATTTACTTCATTCCACAATTAGGTAAGCTAATGAACTTAAAGCTGAATGAAACTGGATATTTGGAGTTATGAGAACACCTAAGACCTTTGGAATTTTTTTATGGAATTTATGTCAATATATATATGGTACTTCCTTCACAATGTAATGTTTGGAATTATAACTTAGAAAATTAATTCCCTGAATTATTGATATTGAAATGCTAGGAAATTTTGTACAAGGTCCTTTTAAATCAGTATGAAGCTATGGAAATTTTAATTGATTCAATCTCTGAGTAGACTTCATACTTCATTCACAATGTACAATTTGGAGTTATAACATATAATATTCATACCTAGAGTTGTTGACACGGGAATATTCTAATAATCTGAACATAACCTTGTGATATCATTATACACCTTTGGTAATTTTCCCGGAATTTATAATTACATATATTGGGTGCTCCCTTCACAATGTAGAGTTTGGAGTTATAAATTAGGAAACCCATATCTTGAAGTATTGACGCAGAATTGCTATAGAAACTTGTGCATAGGCCTTTGATAACAATATGAACTTCTAGGGATTTTGATGGAATTTATGGTTACTCATTTTTGATACTTCCTTCACAAAGTAGAATTCGAGCATATAACTTGAGAAATTCGTACCATGAATTACTGTACTGGATTGTTATGGAATATTGCATATAGACTTTTTATATCAGTTGGAAGCTTTGGGGAATTTGCTTAGAAGTAATCAATGAATAAAAGACGTGCTTCCTTCACGAAGTAGAAATTGAACGTATAATTGGAAGAATTCCTATAATGAATTATTGTTGATGGGTTGTTATAGAATTCTGTACATTTTTATATATCAGTAGGGAGATCTGGAAATATTGTTGGAATTAATTACTGAGAAGACATCGTATTAACTTCACAAGTGCAACCTTGGAATATATTTGAAGGATGGATATGTTGAAACATTGACGATGAGATAATATAACAATTACCAGATAGTCTTGTGATATCATATATACCATTTGAGACTTTTTCAATAAGCCTGGAACCCCATAGACCCCATATACCATTTGAGACTTTTCAATAAGCCTGGAACCCCATAGACCCGAACTTAAATTTCGAGGACGAAATTATATTTTTGTTTATTGGGATTTGTAACATCCCATTTCCTACTAGACCCCTTAACTTCAGTTAGGGTAGGACATGTGGTGAGTGAGGTGAGTTTGAGCTTGGTGGTGACCTTGGGATGCACTGAGTCGAGTGAACTCACATGTGATCCACTATAGGAGGCATGTCAACTTAGGGCATATTAGCTCAATTTGAACTTACACTTGTGAATTAACCCCACCACCATGTCCCTAACCCTAAAGGGGCATAATTGACTAAAAGTCTCATCGATTGGTTAACCAATTTAGCTAAGTGGACCAAAGTCAAATCTAGGTCAATATAGCCCAATTCAACTCAATTGGGTTCAGTTCATACTCATATGACCAAATTGACCCTACCACAAGATGGTAAACCTTTTAAGGAGTGCTATAGACCCAAAAGCCTCATCATGGGATCATCAATTTGACCAAATTGACCAAAGTCAACTTTCCCCAATTTTGGTCAAAATCACACCTATTGGTTAAATTGGCCCAATTGGGGCATCACCATTACCCAATCAACATTGGGACGTGTTAAGGGACCCAAGCTCAATATTTTAGACCAGTCAACCCACCCAATTGACTAAGTCAACATCAAGGTCAACTATGGTAGACTTTAGGCCTAAATGGAGAAATTGAAAGCCCAAACCAAATCCAATTGGGCTAAGGCCTCAAACCAAGCCCACCCAGCAGCCCAAGGGTGCAATTACCAGCCATGCCCCCTGAAATTTGAAAGGAGTGACATGCAAAGGGGCATTCTTGGTTTTCCCTCAATTTCAAGTGAAGACAAGGAGGAAATTATGGAGAGCTTGCCATGTGGCCCTCCTCCCTTCTGCCCAAGGCCATATCTGAGCCTAACAAATCAATTCCTGCCGTTTTCCACCAAGGGAGGTGCCACTTGGCAGCAAGGAGGAGCAACCAAGGTGAACCCGAGCTCCCCCTCTTCAAACCTCATTATACAGCCCTCCCTAGCTCATTTGGACCTTTCCATTAGCTTCAGAAGGTGGAGAGCACATGAAATCGAGCCTGGGATCATTGCAAATGGTGGAGAATTGATGTTTTGAGCAAGCTCGCCGGAGAAGAGAAGATTCATGGCCAACTGCCGCCGTCGCAGCCGTCAAGCTCCATTGAGGTCCGGTTTCTCCCCCCTCCTCTTGTGCTAGCATCCTAGATCCATTAGGAGAGACATCAGGCTCAATTGAGCCCGATCCATGGTGAGAAAAATGGAGAATTTCGGAATATCCATGGTGTTGGGTTCACCGGAAAACACCACCTCCGGCGGCCAAGCCACCACCGGTCGATAGCCACCACCTCAAGGGAGGTGGTGGTGGCCGGCCAGGGATGTGGCTGGATGGTTGGGAAATGGAGATCTAAGTTGCTCCAGGTCGGGGATATCCTAGCCATTGGCTAGAGGAGGAAGACGACTGGCAGCCGTCTAATCTGGTTGATCAGATAATTGCAGACCAATTAATGTAATGATAATATTCTGTCACACTTTCTTATGCATTTTCATGCTGGATTTTGAGGCCCCTAGAGGCCTTTTTAGGAAATGTTTCCTGAGATAACATTTGTAGGCCTTGATGTCTACTTCCATATGAAAGTTAAATCAGACCATTTGGATCAAAATAAGACCCACAACACTCACTTTAGTGAGGCTGGTCAAAATAGAAAACAGAAATCATTTTGGATAAAACACCTAAAATATAAGTCTGATGGACTTGCAATTTTGGACATGCATGCATGTGATCTATACCTAGCTTGGTCCTGGCCAAACCTGCCCTTTGGGCCCCGAAGCCGTCTTCTCCAAGGATGCTAAAAGTGAAATCGGTCCGGCGCCAAACCGGGGAGGAAGGATCCCGGGCCTTAGACCCATCGCCTGACCTTCTGCTCGCAGACCAGGTACTCGGGTCGATAAGCTGATTTGGCTCCTTTCCCTGCTGATATTTTTGCCTTTCTGGCCTCGCTTCTACTGGGGAACCCGACGGATGAAAACTGGGTGGACGCCCGCCCTGTTACCCCTCGGGAAGGTGGCGTGGAGATCATGGACATGGACGTCTCCACCCCTCACCCGTCTTCGCCTCAACGCAGTAAGTCTTCTCGCACAATTCTCCGATGAACTCCCCGTGTTGACTTGGTGATCTTGTCTCTCACAGTGTCTCCTCTCGCGACTCCTGGTGGACGAGCCACTCCACTTCTCTCGCAGGCTCCTCCAAAGATAAATGTCACTGTCCCGGGGTGCACCCTACTGGACCACACGAATCCTAAGAACTCGCTTCTAGGCGCCGTCCAGGGTGACGGCCCCGTACTTCGCCTCTCAGGCTTAGGTAAATCGGTGACCCTGCCTCACGAAACTCCCTTCCAGGGGCGGCCCAGCTCTTCTCGCGCACATCAGGGTAAGGCGACTTCCAACTCGCCCGATTGGCCCAAATCGGCCAGCTATCGATCTCTCTCCTCTTTCTGTTGACCTCCCCCTCTCGCAGGCCTTCCCGAGAGTTCCAGCGACTTTGACTTGGGGGAGAAGGAGTTGTCGCCTCTTCCTTTGCCGGAGGAGATCGACGCCTTCCATGGCGACCCGCTAGATCCGATGACGATGAAGAGGCGAACCTCAAAGCTTTTCCAGAAACATGGGCGGATGTTGCAAGACCTGTACAGCCAGGTGAAGAAAGACAGGGAGGCGGCTGAGGAGCAGATTGCCTCGTTGGGAGATGAATGCGCCCGGTTCCAAGCTGAACTGCTGCAAGATTCTCGCGAGGAGGTTACTTCTCCGAGGGTGCACCTTGCGCGAGTGGTAGACCATGCTCGCTTGATCCAGCACGAGGCTTGCACCGCCCAAGCGTATCATTACCCTAGGAGACTGCCCAGATCGGGGGTGCGAGGCCGAGGCCGATGCAAATGGATTCAATATTGACCCCCCCACGCACTCGCGCTCCTTCTCTACATAATAATTTTCCTTTCTTATTTTGTGATGTCTTAGACGATTTATGCCCTATGGTGGCGATTTGAACACTTCTC
Source organism: Dactylorhiza incarnata (assembly GCA_033032865.1). Taxonomy (NCBI): domain Eukaryota; kingdom Viridiplantae; phylum Streptophyta; class Magnoliopsida; order Asparagales; family Orchidaceae; genus Dactylorhiza; species Dactylorhiza incarnata. The sequence continues at coordinate 4,836,819 of JAWHQI010000121.1, forward strand.
GCCCGCCTTCGTGAGCTCTTCTTATTTGGATTTGTTTTTAGTAATACCACCCCATATTTGCATTTTCTTTTTATTCACATTTATGATGCTCTTGTCGCGCCTAAGTATTCGCCTAGCTGACTATATGCTCTTCTTACTTAGTCCTTCTCTGCCTCTTACCGCTCAAGCACGCGACCCGCAAGGGCTCGACTAACCTGTAGGGGCTCGCCCACCTTACTCGCAGTGTTGTTTTTATTGTTTGCGAGTCAATATTACCTGGTTGCCGCGAGCGATTCCGAGAGAGGAAGGCTCTCATTTCAAGAATCATCATATTGCGCTTTGGCTAACCGCACCCTCCGGCGCTTCAATTACTCCCCGCCGCCTTAGTTTTTCTATAAATAGGGCTGGCATTTATGTCTAACTACCGCTCCGATCGTCTTCTTCCTTCTCCTTCCTGCCTCCTTGCTCTCGCCACCTTCTCTCTTTGTGCTCGCCTCTTTCTTTGTAGGAAAACAATGGGCGGCGATAATGCGGATACCTAAGGCCGGGCTAAGTGTGCCTGGACTTTCTGCGAGCACACTTTCCTGAACTGCTCGCTCACAGAGAATGAGCATCACCTGGTCGTGGCGAACTATATTTCACCAGGATTTGTTGCCCGACAGCCTACGAGCGAGGATGTGATCAACTTCCCCCTCGCAGATGAGCTTGCCATCCCGGTGGATCACTTTGAGGTGGGCTTGCGATTTCCCTTCTGGCCTGAGATCAACCAGGTACTCGCTCCTCCCTTTCTCTTTTTCACTGCATACCCGCGTGAAGTTCTCGTCTAACCGTTTGTTGCGAACCCCTCAGATACTCAAATACTTTGGCGTGATCCTGGGCCAGCTGACCCCCAACGCCGTTGCTATGATGGTAGCCTTCGTGTGCTACTTGCGAGAGGAGCGGGTAGAGTTTAGCCTACCAGTCTTCCGCAAACTATTTTCTTTCAGGGCGAATAAGGACGGGACCGCTTTTTTCACGAGCAGCCATGTCAAGGTCCTGGAGACGGTCAACAAGAGCCATTATTGGCCCCAAAAATTCGTCATCGTGAAGGGTCCATTTGGCAGCGTAACCTTCTCGCCCATCCAACGATCCAAAGCCACTTACTGCCCCCCCCCCCCCCCGACGCTCGACGACCACGAGGCCGATCTCTTTAAGTACATGTCGATCAACTTTGAGGTGGTCTACCTCAGGAGAAACGTCGACTCGCTTCTTCTCGTACCGCCAGGAGCTAGTTTGACTCGCACCTGCTCTGCTAATTCTTGCATTGCTTCTTCTCTTCCTAACTCAGATTGCTTCTTACTCGCAGGAGAGCGAGACCTCCCGCTCAACCCACCTTACGCGAAGGTGGGGCATATCCAGCCTGCCCTTCAGCTCGCCACCTCTGCCGCCGAGCTCTGCCAAGAGCCTGCCTCCACTTCGACCCCTTCCTCTCATAAGCGACTCGCTCCTGCGAGCCGTGGGTCGAAGTCTCTACCTCCCCCCCCCCCCCCCCCCCCCCCCAAGAAGTCGAAGACGTTTCCTCCGACTAAGGGGAAGGGGGTCCTCAGGTCCTGCTCGGAGGAGATCACCCAGTGACCCGGCCCAAGGAGAAGGTTCCCAGCGAGCCCTCCAAGGTGGTGGCCGGCACCTCGAAGGTGCCTTCTCCGACACGCCACCAGAACTATGGCTTAGGGGTCAAACACTTGGACGAGGCCGACGCGCCTCTGCTGGTTTGGTACGAGGAGACCAACCGGGCCTCGATATCGACACTCTTCCCCTCCTGGGTGGAGGAGGATACGATCAGCGGTAATGCCTTTGCCCTGTCCTTCGGCCTTTATGGGTGAGAGGACGCGAATGAGTTCAACTCGATGACCTCTCGGGTACTCGCTCATGAGAGCGCGCGGTCCCAACTCCGCTCTCTAGAGCTCGCCCATATGGTGGGTCGGCACAACTTCCAGCTGGAGAGGAACTCAGAGGAGCTCACCCACGAGCCGAAGATCGTCATGAAGGAGATCACGCGCCTGAGGAAGGAAAAGAGCTCTGAGGCTCTTCGGGAAGCGTTGAAGGCTGCGACCGAGGAGGTGGCCGACCTCAAAGAAAAACTAGATGTCTCGGATGGTCTCGTCGCCAGCCTCTAGGGTGGGATGGTGAGTTTTCTGATCATTCGCCTACCCTTTCTTGTCCTTCCATACTCGCGCCTAATTCTTTTTCTTGTAGGGTGCCGAGACTGCCAACGAGCTCCTTGCTCGCAACACCGCCCTGGCGCAGCAAGTTGAAGGGTTGAAATCCCTGAACCTCAAATTGGTCCAGGCCGCCCTCCGGCCCAGTCCCAAATCGTTGAAGGCCAACCGACTGGAGCATAAGGCGGAGATGCAACAGGGAGCGCTCCATGCGGCGTCGTTCTCCTTCAGTACTCTCAAGCGGTCTGGCCTACTCACAGCGGAGGCGGCGGAGCTCACTTTGGAGGACTTGATCCCGGAGATGTTCTTGCCCACCACACCCCCCCGAGAGGAGCGAGGGAAAGCAATCCGCGGATGAGTCATGCTCTGTATTGTTTCGATTTTCTTTCTTTTTGACCTTTTGGCTGGCAAGAACGCCGCGAAACTCTGTAAAACTATTGGACGAAAATAGAAATAATATATTTCTCACATGTTAATTGCTTGCTTGTTGTCTCCGCGTATGTTTTTTCTCTATTCATTTCTCTCGTTCCTGTTGTTATTAGTACGGTGTTCATAGTGTTCGCTCTTGCCTATCCCTCGATCGCTTAGCTCAGGCGTTTCGCTCGCAATTTACCGCTGCTTTCTCGCCCTTCTGTTTTCTCAGGGGTCGCGGTTTCTTGGGACCTTCCGGCGTGTCTCCCTCCCACGAGAAGTACGCATTCTACCCTTTAACCTTTGCGAGCGAAGCTTTTGCCTTGGCTTCTTTCATAGTCCTAAAGACTGTAACTTCTCCCATGTCCGACAGCCCCGTGTCGGCGAGTACTCGGCCTGCCTATCTGGGGCGGCTACTCCTTTGTTGTGAGGACTCTACTGCGCGAGGCGACCATCGCCCTACGCGAATGAGTCAGGTTCTCTTTCCTTGTTATGCGAGCTCGTTTCCATCCGGCGAGTGAGACGGCCTTCTTCTGGTGTAACTTGACCCCGTCCCGCAGCCTACCTGTTTTCTCATACTTGCCTCGCCAGCCCCTCCAGTGGTCAACCTGACCCACCGTCTATGAGAGCCCGGCGGTGAAATTGATCGAGGGACCTTCCAACACTAAACCCTCGTTACCTTGCCAGCCTCTCCAGAGATCAACCTGACCCACCGTCTATGAGAGACCGACAGTGGAATCGATCTGGGACACTCCAGCATCAATACTTGTTACCTTGCCAGCCTCTCCAGAGATCAACCTGACCCACCATCTATGAGAGCCCGGCAGCAGAATCGATCTGGGGCACTCCAGCACCAATACTTGTTACCTTGCCAGCCTCTCCAGAGATCAACCTGACCCACCGTCTATGAGATCCCGGCAGCAAAATCGATCTGGGGAACTCCAGCACCAATACTTGTTACCTTGCCAGCCTCTCTAGAGATCAACCTGACCCACCATCTATGCGAGCCCGTCAGCGGAATCGATCTAGGGCACTCCAGCACCAATACTTGTTACCTTGCCAGCTTCTCCAGAGATCAACCTGACTCACCGTCTATGAGAGCCCGACAGCAGAATTAATCTGGGGCACTCCAGCACCAATACTTGTTACCTTGACAGCCTCTCCAGAGATCAACCTGACCCACCGTCTATGAGAGCCCGACAGCGGAATCGATCTGGGGCACTCCAACACCAATACTTGTTACCTTGCCAACCTATCCAGAGATCAACCTGACCCACAGTCTATGAGAGCCCGGCAGCGGAATCGATCTGGGGCACTCTAGCACCAATACTTTTGAAGATTCCTACTTAGAAACAATTTCAAAATCAAGATGTGGGAAGTAAAAACCTACAGTAAATTAATTACCAAAACTTTTATGGATAGAATCGCTTTAAGTCATCCCCACTCCTGGCTCGGCCGAGAGGTACCCCTTCCACATCTTGGAGGTGGTACCCTCCCGACTTGAGCACTTCGCTTACAATATAAGGCCCCTCCCAATTGGGGTCAAGTTTACCTACCGCGGCTCCTCTCCCAGCCGCATCAATCTTCTTTAGAACCAAGTCCCCTTTCTCGAAGTGTTTTATTCTGATGTGCTAGTCAAAGTATCTGGCCATCCGCCTTTTGACCTCTTCTTGCCGAATGGTGGCGAGATCCCGCAGTTCCTCTACCAGGTCCAGGGATAATCTTTGCTCCTCTTCATTCTCTACCCGCCACTCGTCGTCTCCTTCCCCTGCGGCGACTACTCGGGGGGACTTCACATCGAATTCTATAGGGAGCACGGCTTGGGACCCATGAGAGAGTTTGAAAGGGGTCTCCCCGGTGGCCGTGTTCGGAGTGGTTCTCAACGCCCAGAGGACCGAGGGCAGCTGCTCTACCCAGTTCCCCATGAGGTTCTCGACCTTCTTCTTCAGCAAGTTTACGATGATTTTGTTTGCCGCCTCCACTTGCCCATTGCTCCTTGGGTGGTGGACCGACGCAAACCGAAGATCGATGCCGAGTTGGGTGCAGAAGTTAACGAACTCATCGCTGGCAAATTGCGGTCCGTTGTCCGTCACTATGGCCAGTGGGAGCCCATGTCTGCAAATTATCTCACCCCACACAAAATTTCTCACCACTTGGGACGTTACCTTGGCCAGCGCCTTTACTTCTACCCACTTGGAGAAATAATCAATCATCACCAATAGAAACTTCCTTTGGCCACTAGCTTGTGGGAAAGGTCCTACCAGGTCCAAACCCCATATAACAAAGGGCCAGAGAGCCGTGATGGTTCAGAGTCTTTGTGCTGGGAGAAGTTGGAGTGGAGCATAGAGCTGACACTTGGAGCACTTCTTTGCGAACTCCGCCGCATCCTTGCTGAGGGTAGGCCAGAAGTAGCCTTGCCTCAACACTCTTCCTTCCAAGGTTCGGCTCCCGGAGTGACTGCCACATTCCTCCGAGTGGATTTCTTCTAGGACTCTCGGGACCTCCTCCTATGATACACAACGGGCCAGGAGCCTCGAGAGCATTTTTCTGTATAGCCCTCCTGCATGCAAGGAATAATAAGCCGACTTATACCTGAAGCGCCGTTTATCCATGTCTCCTTCAGGGAACTTCCCAGACCCCAGGAAGGTGATGAAGGGGTCCATCCTTGGTCCACCTCCATTAGCTCCCCTTCTGTGATAGAGGGACGAAAGAGGTCCGACACTGTACCCCCTGCTCTGGGACCAAACTTGGCCAGGAGGACTGCCGCGACACTCTCCTCTCTTGGTATGTGATGGATCGAGAAGGTCCGGAACTGCCCTATGAGTCCCTTGGCCTTTTCCAAGTACTGATGAAGAGTCGACTCCTTTACCTCGAACTCTCCTTTAACCTGGCAAGCCACTACCATGGATTCAATCGAGACCTCCACATCTTGTACTCCCAACTCCAGGGCCAGGAGGAGGCCAGCTATCACCGCTTCATATTCGGCCTGGTTGTTGGTGAGGGGGAAGTGAACGTTGATAGCCTGCTCGATCCTCCTCCCCTGGGGACTCACCAAAACCACCCCTCCTCCAAAGGAATGCTTTCCCGAGGCCCCATCCACCAACATCTTCCAGGACACCGAGCTGGGCAGCTCAGACTCTTCCACCTCAGTCACGTAGTCTGCCAGAAAGTCTGCCACTACTTGGGCCTTTATGGACAATCTCGGCACATACGATATATCAAATTCACTCAGTTCTACTGACTACTTAGCCAACCTCCCCGAGTGCTCTACCCCCTCCATTACATTGCGAAGGGGGTGGTCGGGCACCACTTTGATCAGGTGTGCTTGGAAGTAGGGCCGGAGCTTCCGAGCCGACACCACCAAGGCGAAAGCCAACTTCTCCAGGATAGGGTATCAGAGCTCTGCCTTCCTCAGTACTCGACTAACATAGTAAATTGGGAGTTGCTTTTTGCCTTCTTCTCGGACCAATACTGAACTCACTGCCTCGGGTCCTACCCCTATATACGGGGACAGGTCCTCTCCTTGTCTTGGCCCCTGTAGCAGAGGAGCTTATTGTTCTTTCAATGCTTGAAAAGCCCTTTCGCATTTTGGGGTCCACTCAAACTTTTGGTTTCCTCTCAGTACTTTGAAGAAGGGTGCACACTTCTCTCCCGACCTGGAGAGGAACCTGCTAAGTCGGACCAGTTTTCCTGTGAGGCGCTGAACCTCCTTTGCATTCCTGGGAGACCCCAACTCCATGATAGCCTTGACTTTGTCTGGGTTCGGCTCCATTCCCGCCGGAGTGAACAAGTGTCCTAGAAATTTTCCCCAGCTAGCCCCAAAGACACACTTCATGGGATTGAGCTACATCTTGAACTTTCTCAAGGTCCCGAAGGTCTATCTGAGGTCGCAGAGGTGGGACTCAAGGTCTCGGCTCTTCACCATGAGATCATCCACGCAGACTTCCAGATTTCTACCCTTTTGTTCTCGGAAGACCCGGCCGATCATCCGCTGGTAAGTCGCCCCTGCATTCTTGAGCCCGAAAGGCATCATTTTGTAGCTATAGCACCCATCCCCCATGATGAAGGAAACATCCTTGACGTCAGGAGGATGCATGCGGATTTGATGATAACCTGAAAATGCATCTAAAAAAGACATCATAGAAAAACCGACAGCTGAATCAACCAGCGCGTCGATTCTAGGCAAGGGGTAGCAATCCTTGTGGCATGATTTATTAAGTAGTGAGAAATCGATACACATTCGCCACTTACCTCCCCCCTTCTTCACCATAACTACATTGGAGACCCAGCCTGGGTACTGGATCTCCGATACAAATCGTGCTCGGAGGAGCTTGCCCACCTCCTCCCTGATGGGGCCTTCCAGCTTGTCGACGATTGCTCTCTTATTTTGGCGGATGGGGCGAGTGCCGGTGTCGAGGTTGAGGTAGTGGCAAGCCACGTCAGCATCGATCCCGGGCATCTCCGCTGCACTCCATGCGAAGACATCCACATTCTCTTGGACGCAAGCCAATATTTGCCTCCGCTCCTCTGCGCTGAGCTCTCTGCTGACTCGGACTTTTTCCACCACCCCTGTTCGGGTGGTGACCTCGAGTTCTACAACTTCATCCATGGCTTCCAGCCGGGATCGCTCCCCCCACTTGCCTTCCTTCTCATCGCCGTAAGCTAACACTTTGTCCTCCTCCTCCCTTCCTTCTCCTTCGACCGCCATCAACCCCTCCGCCCTTCCTTCCTGGGCCTGACCTTCTTCCGCTTCATTCCCCTCTTCTTCTTCTCCGAGACCCGCCAATTCCCCCTTCTCCCAATCCAACTCCTCTGCTTCTGCCATCCAAGAGACGGTGTTCACGGCGGTCACGTAGCATTGCCTTGCCACCTTGGGGTCACCCCTTACCCGAACATGAACTCCTCCCGAGTTGAACTTGACACATTGGTGGAAAGTGGAGGGGACGCAGCGGAAAGCACTGATAAGAGGCCGTCTGAAGATGGCACCATAGCTGCTGGGGGCATCCACTATGACAAAGCGGCAATTCCGGGACTGCCCCCCCTAGGACCACATGGAGTCCCACTCCCCCCTCTACCTCCTTCCTCTCTCCGGAGAACCTAAACAGTGGGCCATCTGAGGCCAACACCCTCTTGCTCTCTACTTTCATTTCATCAAATGCCCTCTTGAAGATGACGTTGACCGAGCTTCCGTTGTCCACAAGGATCCGAGACACTATGAAGTTCTCAATGGCGGTCTGGATGACCAACGCATCGCAGAAAGGGTCTTCGTGACCTGACATGTCCCTCTGAGAGAAAGTAATTTTTTCTGTCGGGGGTGGTGCTTGGAACGTCGAAGCAATGCTCCGACGGTAGATGGTATGAAGGCTCACCTTGCGGGTTGCCTCAGCCCCTGCACCCCCGTGGATCACTCCGATCCCTCCTCGGGTCCCCAAATTGACCCTATCCTCGCACCTTTCCTCCTCATCCTCCCGAGGCAGGACCTCCTCGATCCTCACCTACTGCTGCCGCGGTGCCGACACTCTGGCCCTCTTTGTCTTTAGGAACTCCGAGCAAGTGGCTGTTGCGTGACCTTCCTCATCGTGGAAGTCACAATATGGCAACGTCGCTTCCCCCCTCTCGACTTCCACCCCCTTATTCCTCCTTCGGGCCGCTGCCCCTGCTCCACCCCTAGCTCTTCCTCCTCTTCCTCTCCCTATTGCCATTGCATGCTGAGACGGAGGAGGCATCTGCCTCGGACCCTGCCTCCATCCCAACTGATGGGGTCTTCCCTGACCCCCTTGGAAATTACCCCCTCCCGAGGCATAACTTCTCCCTTGACCTTTCATTCCTCCGCCTTGCTGTCTCCACCCCCCTACCCTCCGGGGCCCTGGGCTCTTCTCTCCTCCGCACCTCCTGCTGCCTAACCTCCAGCTCACTGAGCTTTGCTAGCCTCCTGGCGAGCTCCGGATTGGCCACCTCCCCTTCGATTTCCTCCGCCACCCTCTCCATCAACTCCTCGTAGGAGACGGGGGCCTTCCTCTTCAATCCCATCTTGAAGAAACTTTCCCTCAGCCCAACCGTGAAGGAAAGCTGGAGGGTAAACGCAGGCATCTCCTGGGTGAGCAACACCTCTTCCTGGAATCGATCCGCACAGTGAGCCAACGACTCCCTGGGCTCCTGCTTAACCTTGAAGAGTGACTCAGCATCCTTCTTCCTCTTCTTCGAAGTCGAGAATCACAATAAGAAGCTTCGGCGCAAGTCTTTGAATGCGTAGATCGACCCCCACAGGGAGTTGATGGAACCAGTCCCTAGCCTTCTCTTTCAGGGTGACAGCGAAGAGCCGACACTTAAAGGCATCCGACATCGGCATGATGGAGATCGAGTCCTCGAATGACTGCAGGTGCTGGACTGGGTCATCCCTGCCGTGGTAGTACCCTGTCCCACTCATTGAACCCTTCCAGAACACGGGCGGAAAGCACCAGCTCGCAAAAGGGGCTTCCCCCACCGGTCACCCTTTCCTACTCCACTCGCCCCACGAGCTCCCTCGCCATGCTTGAGCCTGCGGGAGCCACGCTCGCGGGAGCCGCGCTTACGGGCGATGTGCTCGTCGGAACCATGCTTTCCTGTGCTGTGCTCGCCTGCACTGCACTCGTCGGCATCGTGCTCGCTGGAATCTTGCTCGGCTGGCTGGTAAATAGCACTCGCCCCTACAGATCTCGCCCTGGACCCCTGCCACTTCCTTCCCAGCCCTTCCTCCCGTGGCATTCTCGTCCGCCGCTGGAGGAGGGAACACCTGATGTGCAGGGGTAGCGAATTCGCTTCGCAATGCTGTGACAGTGAATCCGAGGGTGTCGAGGACTTCCCTCCTGAAGTTCGAGAACATCCTTGGCGTCACCACTGGGGGGCGACCCGCCAAACTCCTCTCCCTGCTCCTCATCTCCTGCCATGTCCCTTCCTTGGAACTTTCTTGGACTAGCTAGCACTTCACGCTCACCGCACCAAAATGTTGAAACCGATTTTTTGGTCTCTGTGAAGCTCGGGCCCTCAACAAGTTGAGGGGCAGCTAGCACTTACTAATCCCTCGAAACGAACGGACTGGAGACTTGGAACCAGACTAAGACCTTAGTCACAACGAGGAGGTCCCACCACTAACCCGGAAGATCTTTGAGCACTTCCCCTCCCAAGCCAAAGCTGAGACTGGGCACCTTGGAGAGTTAGAGAGCTAAGCCAAGGAAACCTAGGGAGAAGGAAGCTCAGAATGCTGAGATTGGATCCTCTCCAAAGGTTCCCTTCAAGGTCTATTTATAGTTTTTTGGTCTCGGTCTGCTAATAGCAGGATTCCGCCTTTTAGTTCTACTATCCGCACCCCAAATGGGTCTGCTAACAGCCAAACTCCAATGTTCTGAAACATTATTGGCAGATCACTGGGGTAGAAGGGTAAACTCACCTCTAACCCCCTTTGCCGAGCGAGTGATCCTTCCAGGAACCACTCGCCGACCCTCTGGCGAGTACCAACTCACGAGTGGCCCGTGAGGGCGCTACTCGTTACCCGACCCACTCGCTTAACTTTTATCGCGAGTAGCCCGTGGGGGTGCCATTCTCTACTCTGGCCTATTCGCGTGGCTCTCTCCGCGAGTAGTCCATGAGGGAACCGCTGTCGCGCTAGGTACTTCTTGATCACTCTCGCGGGAGGGCACCACTCGTGAGTGGTCTGCGAGAGCCCCACTCGCTGCTCTGAGCCACCTCTTGCTCTCTCTCGCTCGAGGTGCCGCGTATGGTCTGCTCTCACGCTAGACTCCTTCCTGTTGAAGCTTGACCCCATTTTCTGGCTCTAGGCTAACCCAAGGTGGTACAATATGCATCAAACTATTCTCTCTATCTATTGAATAAAGTTTCCATTAGGGACATAAATTCAGTTGATGGGATTGAGGGAACTGTACTGGTGGAAGGATGTTGCTCATCTTCTTTCCTTGGAGGTGAGGGCAGCATTGTCGATTGACCAGTATGCTCCCCCTCTATTGGTGCAGGGGTGTTAGAGGGGTGCTCATATTCTGCTTCTTCAGAATTTATATCATGTAGAAAAGCATTCAAGTGTCTGTTAGACTCATCTAGTTCTTCAAAACCTTCACGCCACCACTTGGAGCATGCTCAAATACTTCGAATTCCTTATTGAAGACAGCTTCTCGATCAGGTAGCTGCCCATGGTCTGGATTCTCCTCCTCTTGAGATTCTGGATCACTAGCAATCATAGTGGTATCTTCTCGCAGAGGCTCCCCCTCAATATGAGTTAGGGGTTTATGAGCAGATGTAGGAGCTAAAGCAGGGGTTGTTGAACCTTGAGCACCTTGCAATGATGATTCACCTGCTTCCTTCTTGGTGAACTTCTTCTCCCACCTACTCACTATTTTTACATCTATCTTTTTGAGATAGTGGAGAGGGGTAGATTTTGATGCTTTGAGAAGATGAAGGATGCAATTCTTGAGATACAGAGATAAGATTCTGCCAAAGTTTGGATATCTTATGTGTTCTGTAATCTATTCAAACACAAGCTTGCCCCAATCAATCCTCTTGTTCAGGATCACTCTGACCATTATTTCAAACATTCTTTCAGATACTCTATCATGGGAACCTGCTTTACACAACAACACTTTCCTAATGACGTGTGTAAGTAATTTGCCTTAACTGTTCATAAGCATTCTTTGTAAGCTTCCATAAGGTTTATGTTCAAAACCACACCATCTCAATCCTTCATGGATATCTGTCTCAGTGACCTCTCCGTCTTTCTCATCCTTTTCAAAGTCAGTGAGTTGGAAGACTTTGGATAAACTTACTGCAGTTACTTTAATGTTTTGTCCAGCCACAACAGTATGAATAGCTTTTTCAGAATTACTGAAGTCGTCGTTCTCATAAATGCAGTGATGGTAGAGTTGTAAAGACGGGTTGGTTCAGTTAGGATATACTCTAACTCAGAAGCGTACAGAAGGGTTATTACCATATTCAAATCAGATTCAGCCTTTTCAAAACCATCCTTTAAAAGTTCTCCACCAGAGGGGATTTTCTCTTCAGTCCCTTCCTGCGCCATTTCTTTAGCAGTGAACCGTCGGAAGGAAGGAGAAGGAGAGATTCTAGGGTTTTGTGTGTGCGTGATTTCTATGCTTACACAATGTCTAATATATATATGATTTATGCATTGGGAAGATATAGAGGTGCGTACCTTTTCAAATCCTCCTGTATCGTTTTGAGAATCCCGGAATAGCGGCGCAATAATAACAGTGTCGTGTCCTGTGATGTTATTTTATCGGTCTGCTTGAATTTTGTCGTCAAGAGTGTCGTTGAGATTTCATCATCCTTGTCGTCGAAATAATTTTAGCTTTATCGTCGAGACTTAGACTTTGTCATCGAGACTTCATCAATGTCGTCTTGACCATTAAGATGATATTCTTTGTGTAGGCTATTTTCCTCTAGGCGGCATGAAGTTATGCTTTATTCATGCTTTCTGGTTGTCCTGTCTTCAAAACTAAAGTTGTCAGAGTACTTTAGGGTGGACCTTATGTGAGATCCTGCCCATTATCAAAATGTTTCAAATCTAATAACAGATGATACAAGGAATTCAACATGCCTAACTTAAGAACTTAACATGTCCAATTCAATTTTGAATTGATTGAATTTTGACTCATCAAGGGGCTTAGTAAATATGTCAGTTATCTGCCTCTCTGTATTAACATATTCAAGACAGATGTCCTCCTTTTTTACATGCTCCCTAATAAAATGATATCTAATTTCAATATGTTTTGTTCTACTATGTGCCACAGGATTTTTAGCAATGGAGATGGCACTTGAGGAATCACAAAAAAGAGGTGTTCTCTTTATGTGCACATTGTAATCCTCTAGTTAGCGTTGAATCCAAAGGAGTTGTGCACAACAACTACCTGCTGAAATATATTCTGATTCAGCTGTGGAGATAGCAATGCTGTTTTGCTTTTTACTACTCCAGGACACAAGCCATCTCCCCAAGAAATGACAAGTTCCTGAGGTGCTTTTTCTGTCTTCTTTACATCCAGCAAAGTCTGCATCAGAATATCCACATAACTCAAAATCATGTGACTTAGGATACCAGAGCCCTAGATTAGGAGTGCCCTTCAGATATCTCAAAATTCATTTCACAGCTGATTAATGAGATTCTTTGGGGTTTACTTAATATCTTGCACAGACACATGTAGCAAACATAATGTCTGGCCTACTAGCAGTGAGGTAGACGAATGAGCCAATTATGCTTCTATACATGGACTCATTATAGGGTTTCCCATTTTCATCCCTGTCTAGAGACACATTAGAACCCATATGAGTTCTCATAGGGGTAGAGTTCTCCATACAAAATTTCTTTATGATATCCAAGGTAAAATTAGTCTAAGAAATGAAGATTCCTTCCTCATATTACTTTACTTGGAGACCTAAGAAATACTTAAGCATCAAACTTACTTTGCATAAGTTTAGCAAACGTTTTACAAAGACTCCCATCTGTTGATCCAAATATAATGTCATCAACATATATTTGGACCAATAGGATCTGGCCCTTCAACTCTCTCAAGAAAAGAGTATTATCTATTTTCCCTCTTGAGAACTTGTTTTCAAGAAGAAAGGTAGACAGTGTCTCATACCAAGCTCTTGGAGCTTGCTTCAGCCCATACAGGACTTTCTTTAGAAAATGTACATGATCATGAAAGGTTGGAGAGATAAAACCTGGAGGTTGAGATACATAGACTTTTTCTTTTAAATCTCCATTTAAGAATGCTGACTTTACATCCATTTGATAGACTTTGAATCCCTTGTATACAACATAAGCTAGGAAGAGTCTGATGGATTCCAATCTGGCAACAGGTACAAATATTTGATCAAAATCTATACCTTCCTTCTGTCTGTATCCTTGGGCTACCTGCCTTGCCTTATTCTTTATAATCACTCCATCTTCATCCATCTTGTTTTTATAGACCCACTTTATCCCAATAATATTGTGCCCTTGTGGCCTTGGGACAAGATTCCATACTTTGCACCATTTGAATTGATTGAGCTCTTCTTGCATAGCCATAACCCAGAATTGGTCTTTGTTGGCCTCCTCAAATTTCTTGGGCTCTAGTTGTGATAGGAAACTGAGGTGCAAGTTCTCATTTAGAGCATTTCTTTTGGTCCTTACTCCATAAGTGAGCTCACCAATTATCTGATTTGCCGGATGACTTCTAAGATGTCTCATAGCTGTAGGCATCACTCTTGCTGGTTCTCTTGTTTCAGTAACTTCTTCAGCTCCTGCTTCATGATTCTCATTTTGGAGATTTGGTTCTTCAGTAGATTCTTCTACTATTTCTTTAATGGATTCCAGTGTGGAAAGCTCATTCTTCTTAACTACTTCTTCTCTAATTTTGAGGGTTTCTACTCTTTCTTCAATTCCTGCACTGGATGAACTAGGAAAAGGATTATGCAGCATGCTGCTCTCACAAAAACAATATGTACAGATTCTTCAATTGTAAGAGCATTCTTATTGAAGACTCTGCAGGCTTTGCTAGTTTTGTTATATCCTACAAAGATACCTTCATAGCTCTTTTCAAAGATCTTGATAATGTAATGCTTATTATTTTTCAGCACATAACATTTACTCCCAAAGATTTTGAAGTAAGCTAGTGTTGGCTTCTTTACCTTAATCAGCTCATAAGGAGTCTTATTATGGTTGTTATTGATGAGTGCTCTATTTTGCACATGACATGCAATGTTGACTGCCTCAGCCCAAAGGTATTCTGGGAGTGAGGAGTCACATAACATGGTTCTACCAGCTTCAATTAGTGTTCTATTTTTCCTCCCAGCCACCCCATTCTGTTGGGGAGTTCTGGGAGAAGAAAACTCTTGTAAGATACCTTCTTATTCACAAAATTTGGTCATTGACCCATACTGAAATTCAGTTCCACGATCACTTCTAATTTTGACCACTGAACTGTTTATTTTATTCTGAATTTGTTTGACAAAATTCTTGAATGTACTTAGAGTATCAGACTTGTGTTTTAAAAAGAACACCCAGGCAAATCTAGAGTGATCATCAACAATAACCAATGTATAAGCCATTCCTCCTAAGCTGTGAACTGCCATAGGACCAAATAAGTCCATGTGTAGTAGGTATAAGCATATAATGGATTCTTTGTCCTGTATGCTTTTAGGTGAAGTTCTTGTTTGCTTGCCCATTTGGCATGCATGACAAGGACTCATCTCTAAACAATCCAACTTAGGAGCATCCCTTACCAAGTCTTCTGTCATTAATTTCTTAAGAGACTTGTAATTAATGTGGGCTAGTCTCTTGTGCCACTTTACACAAGTAGACATTCCATCATTTGCTACAAGACATACATGCTCATTCTTTCTAAGGCAAATGAAATTTAAACAATAGATATTGCCACTCCTAGTGCCTGTTAGGATGGATTCATTCTCAGAATCCTTGATCAGGCACTTATCCTTGTGGAAAGAAACAACGTATCCTAAGTCACATAGTTGACTTACTCTTATAAGGTTATGTTGTAACCCTTCAACATAAGCTACTTTTGTGATAGAGATACTACCATTAGTGATCTTACCATAGCCCTTGACTACACCTCTGTCAGATCCTCCAAACTTTACTTTGGGTCCATCTTCTACAGGTGTAAACTAAGGCTACTTCATCCTTGGTAATCTGGGGTTACGGCTTCGACCCAAAAGGACTTAGGTAATTTATATTCAGATATCATAGTGCGTGCTAGTTCTTGAATTGTCCCATTCTTTCTTTCTACAACACCATTTTGTTGAGGTGTGCGTAGAGCGGAGAACTCGTGCTTAATACCTAACATTTCACAAAAAGATTTAAAATTTTCATTTTCAAATTCTCCTCCATGATCTGAGCGAATGCATTTTATTTTCAAATCTAGTTCATTTTGAATACGAGTACATAATTTTGAAAATTCGCAAAATGCATCAGATTTGGAAGAGAGAAATAAAGTTCAATAATATCTAGAGAAATCATCTATTAGAACAAAAGTATATATTCTACCACCAAGACTTGTGGTGCTAATGGGACCAAAGAGATCCATATGAATTAATTGCAAAGGTTTTGTAGTAGAAATTTCGTTTTTTTGCTTTTAAAAGGAGATTTTGTAAATTTTCCTTTTTGACATGTGTTGAAGCCAGGAAATTCCTAGACTCCAAAATTCGGATCAATGCAGCCGGAGGCTACTTGCCCAGCGGTCGGACTAGATGGCTTGGCTGGCAACGACGAAAAGGGCTAGGACTAAGACAACAGGACCGCAAGCTGCGGCAGGGAGGTTCCACCACGTACCCAGAAGCTCAGAAGAGACTTCCCCTCCAAGACCAAGAATGGTCGAGCAGGGTACGAGGAAGGCACCGACTTGGCTAGTACCGGGAGTGACTACCAAGGATGACGGGTCCGAGAATTTGAATGTGGGAGTTCCAAAAGCTCAAGTTCAGATGCCAATCCAAGTACCCCTGGGGTCCTATTTATAGGAAAACCAAGGGGTAGGGGAGGGAGTTTTATAGCCCAGCCCCTGCCCGGCGACTAGCAATATTGAGGCGATCTCCCCCATAAAAGAGGCGAGCATAACCTATGTCGCCCATCTTTTGGCGAGTATCTGGGCTACTCACGCGAGTGCACCCATACTCGCCTAGGCCTTCTTCTGCTCCTGCTGGCTGAGCTGTCTTGTGTCTTGAGCTGTTGACTTCTGTGTTGACCCTTTGACTGACTTCTGCCTACGTGGATTTGAGTGGGCCCTACACCCGAAGAATGAGGGTTGTACACAATCCCCGCTCTTTGTGAGTAACGTAGTTGCTCGGAAAGAATCATCCATCCTTCATTCAATGATCTGGTCTTCTGGCGAGTACTGATCTATAGTCCGCATCTTGCTGGCCAACGTCCTGGCCCTATATATAGAGGGGGAGGGGTCTCTGATGGCAAGGCTTTTCCAATCTTGCTTCAAGATGTCGCACAATCATGCTGAGGAGGCTGCTGCTGATATGGCCGAGCTTGAAAGTTTGTTGCCACCTGTTCAGACTTCCGCTCGCTTGGACGCCGAGCTTGAGGAGTTCCTCGCCACCAAGAAGAGGAAGCGGCTTGAGAAAAAGAAGAGGAAGAAAGAGGAAAAGAAGGATGTTTCTGCCTCGGAGAATGTCGCTGATTCTCTAGTCGGCGTTACCCAGCAAATGCTTGACAACTTGGGTCTCGACCATTTGGACGACTCGCCTGCTCCTGGCCTTCCCGCGTCGAATGTCGCCCTTGAGGCGAGTACGGCTGGAAACTCGACTCAGGCTCAACCTGAAGTCCTCCCTGCAAAAAGTGAGAGCCACCTACTCGCTACTTTCAAGTTGGTTTGCCAACTATTTGGCGAGTTTCTGATGTTATTTATACTATCTCGCAGATCCGCCGCTTACTGCTGTTCAGGAGGAGCCTTCGGTCGTAATTCCTTTGCGATCGTCGCAGATGATCTCTCCTAGGACCTGGGGAGGATCTCGCCGAGATGGATCAGTGCGGATCCTTTATAGCTCCTTGGTGGAGAAGAGGCTGGTGAGCGAGCAGAGGGCTCCTATGGCGAGTAACGCTCCTCCACCGCCACCTCCCTTGCAGCAACCAGAGCTAGCGAGTAGCGCGCAGCTACCCACGGATGAACTTCCTCCACCTCCTCCTTTTCTGCCTCCTGCCGACATGCAAGGTGATCATCGCCTTCTATCCTCTTTGGCTCCCACCACCCATCTGGCTGAGTCCTTGCGCCAAGGTGGGGTGGTGGGGTCTTCTGGATTCTTCGCCCCAAGTGGAGGAGGGCGGCCAGTGGATGGTCGCGGTCGGGGGGATGTGCACCCCAGCAGGGAGCACACCGGCGGGTCGCACTCTAGTCGGCGAGATGGCGACCATCACAGCCCATCCCCGCATCGAGGAAGGAGCTCTCTTCGCCGACAATCTCGAAGTCCTCGCCGCGACTCGCAGAATGATGCTCATCGGCCTGGTAATGGAGTCGTAACCTTGTTGAGCTTTTTGATTTGGTCTTTTTGCTACTCGCCACTAAGATTTTTTTGCCTCCTTGTCTTCTTCTGCAGCTCGCGCTCATACTCCCATAGGAGCTCTGATTGATGGGGTCGGGGTTACCTCCCGCGAGTACCAGGAGAGGGCTACTCGCGCCATCTTGGACCTAGAGGCGAAGTTGCAGTGCCTGACGATCAGCGAGCCTCATCACCGCTTGACTGTTGTGGAGGCGCGAGTTGAGCGCTTGGCGGCCGCTGGCTCTCAGCGTCGCTTGACCGAGCTGGAAGTGCGAGTATCACGACTGGAAGAGTTCGATACTCGGCTGGCGGGTTGTAACATCCCGCAAACAGCTAGACCCCTTGGATGGTTTTGTCATGACTAGGGCATGACAAAACCATAGGAAGCACAAAGGGAGCATAAAAGCTTAGGAAAGAAGAAGAAAACCACCTTGGTCTGCAAATAGCAATATCCAGTTACCAAGCTTAGAGTTGGACTTTAGGGTCTCACCTTGACCCTTTGACTCCATCATAGCATACCTAACCCTTTAGGGGTCCCCTTACAGCACTAAGGACCCATTGGGGTCAACCTAAGAGGTCAAATTGACCAAAGTCAACCCTAACCCCAGATCGATCAAAGTAGCCTAATTAGGGTCAATTGACCTCCATCATGCCAAATTTACCTTGACCCTGCCCTCATAAGGATAGTAGCGACCCAATGGACCAAAAAGCCCCAACATGGGGCCATCAATTTGGCCATTTTGACCAAAGTCAACTCTAGCCCTGTTTTGGTCAAACCAACACCTTTTGGATAAATTCGCCCGATCGGGGCACCACCATGACTCAACCAACTTTGGGTGGTGTCAAGGGACTCAAGACACGCCACTTGGACCAGTCAACCCATCAGTTGACCAAGTCAACACCTCAAGTCTACACTTGGTCAACCTTGCCCAAAAAGAAGAGAAAAGGCTTACTCAAGCCCAATGCACTTGGGCTAGGCCTAATTGGAGTTTCCCATTAGCTTAGGAGGCTGATAATTACCAGGAGGTTGTATTTTTTAGCGTTTAATGAGTTGAGCCGTTGCGAGCCCTGCACATCCACAAGTAAGAACACACATAATAATTTTATGGATAAGCAGTAATAAAGAAATAACGAAAACGCAAATGCAAGCTTATACTTATTTAGTTGGAATGTATACGATTTAGAACTATTAATAGGAGCAAGGATACAGGCGAAGGATACGACGAAGGAAGTCGGCACAACCCAAATTTGTTGTGCAAGGAGAGTGCCGAGGAAGAGGGTTGGAACGACAGTTGACTTGTGGACTGAAAAGACCTCAGTCGGATTGCCGGAATAGGTCGTCGAAGGTCGACGACAACCTGCTCGCGGTAGCTTTGTAAGGTTGTTGGACGATGGAGCCGGAGTCGACAGCGACCGACAGAGGGATACAACCTTCAGAGGTCGCCGAAATGGGTGGCGGGGTTGACGACGACCAAACATTGTCGGCGATGAATGTGCGCGGGAAGATGGAGTCATGCCTGGAGGTGGCCAGCAACAGACAATTCGCAGGGAGCAACTCTCAGGATGTCGCCGACGGCTAGGGCAGGGGGAAGAGAGGCGCTCGGTAGGGGCAAAACAGGAGAGGCTCTCGATTTTGGTGAAATCTGACCGACGGGACAGAGAAACGAAAATCTCATTTATCTGTCTATTCTGATCCCCTTTCTCTTTACAATGGTTCTTCATATAGGCTAGCCTTTCCCAGCTTATTTTCCAAAATTTCTTTCCAAACACATTTTCCTAATAACTCTTAGATATTATTTTTCCTAATAACTCCACATATTATTTTCCTAGTATGTCATGATACTAATTTCCAAATGTGACTTTCCAAACATTGTTTTTCTAAATCTCTTTGTCTCAATATGGTGAATGATGAATTTTCTCCAATTAATATGTATGCCTCCTTAAATAAATTAAGCTTGCCATTTTGTCCTAGCTACTCAAAAATTACCGGACCATTTATTCACGGTTTCACCGGATGGTTAAGCCGATGGGCCGAAATTCAAAATACATTGGTGCATGGAAAAATTGACAAAATAAATAAAATAACAAATAATAAAATATAACTGATGCGTGACGATATCACGTGTCCTCGGATGCGGCGACGGTTGCATCAACCTCCTAGACACCATGTCAAGTGCCCAGATCTTTTCCAAGATGGACCTACGGAGCGGGTACCACCAGATCAGAGTCAGTGATGGTAATGAATGGAAAACCGCATTTAAGGCGAATGACGTATTATATGAGTGGTTGGTTATGCCATTTGGGCTATCCAATGCCCCTAGTACATTCATGCGCGTGATGACACTGATTTATCGTCCGTATATGGGCAAGTTCCCCGTAGTCTATTTTGACGATATTCTAGTTTATAGTCATTCATGAGGAGCACCTCACACATCTACGATTGCTCTTCGACACTCTCCGAAAGGAGCACTTTTATATCAAGCTGAAGAAGTGCACCTTCCTGTCCGAGTATGCACACTTTTTAGGGTTTATCATCTCTGCCTCAGGCGTGTCCGTAGATCCTGATAAAGTCAAGTCCATTCGAGACTGGCCAATCCCCACTAATATACATGAAGCTCGAAGCTTTCATGGGTTGGTCATGTTTTATAGATGCTTTGTCCGAGGATTCAACACCATCATGTCCCCTTACACCAGCTGCCTTCGTAAGGGAGATTTTCAGTGGACACACGCCGCCACTTTCGAGGACATTAAGGCAAAATTGACCACGACCCCGGTTCTCCGATTACCTGATTTCAACCGAGCATTCGAGGTAGCTTGTGATGCTTCCATCGTAAGCATCGTAAGCATGGGAGGAGTATTCAGTAAGGAGGGTCACCCGGTTTCTTATTTTATTGTGAAATTGAACGAAGCCCGACAGAGATATTCCAACTACGTCCGGGAGTTCTAGGCGATTGTACAGTCACTGAGATATTGGAGACACTACCTCCTTCCTCGTGAGCTTGTATTATACTCGGATCACCAGGCCTTACGTTATTTGGACTCCCAAAAGAAATTGAGTCACAGCCAAGCCAAATGGATATAATATATGCAGGATTCCATTACGTTCTTAAAGACCGAGCTGGTGTTGAGAACAAACCAGCAGACGCGCTCAGTTACCGAATGTGCCTACTTTACACCCTTACCACTGAGATCACGAGATTCGAGCATTTGGTCACGGAGTATTCGACATGTCCAGACTTTGCGAATATATACTCAACACTATCTCAGGACCAGCCTGAGGTCATCTTTGACTACTCGATCACCGACGATTATTTATTTCGCGACACACTCCTATGCATTCCCCGGACATCCCCTCGAGATCATCTAGTTTGGGAGATGCATGCCGGTTGGGCAGCTGGTCACTTTGGTAGAGATAAAACTGCCGTTCTTGTAGAGGACCGTTTCTATTGGCCCATACTCAAAAGGGGCGTTGCTCGAGTCGTTCGCCATTGCCACACTGCCAAACGACTAAAGGGTCGTGACATAACACTGGTCTATATACACCACTTTCGGTACCACACCAACCTTTGGTGGACATTAGTATGGACTTTGTGCTCGGGGTACTTCGCACCTTGCGCAAACATGGCTCTATTCTTGTCGTAGTCGATCGATTTGTTAAAATGGCTCACTTAATCACATGCAATAGGACTGCCGATGCGTCTCACGTCTCAGAATCAATATTCATTCGACACATCTATAGACTTCCGATCGAGATGTCCGATTCATGAGCTATTTCTGGAAAACCCTATGGAAGAAGATTGACACTACACTGCAATTCTCATTTCAGACTGAGGTAGTAAACAAGAGTTTAGAAAATCTTTTGCGATGCCTTGTTGGTGACCACACCACCTCTTGGGATTCTCTGTTACCCATGACCGAGTTTGCATTTAATAGTTCGGTGAATAGGATGATAGGGTTGAGTCCATATCAGGTAGTCTTAAGTTATGAGCCTAGGAAGCCCATAGATCCCATTCACTTCCTGTAGAATCATGTCCTAGCGAGTCAGTTGAGTCTTTTGGTAGGCACATATATAGCATGCATGAGTCTGTCCGGCGAAGGATTTGTTGCAATAATGATCTTTATAAATCATATGCTGATAGCCACAGGAGAATGCAAATATTTATGGAGAACGAGTGATGGTTCGTATACGCGCTGAGAGGTTCCCAAAGGGAACTGCTCGAAAATTAAATTCTAAGCGAATGTGTCCTTACACTGTGCTTAAAAGAATTGGAACGAATGCTTATAAGTTGGATATCCCGGCGTATGAGAATTTCACATGTATTCAACATTGAAGATCTGCACCATTCTTTGAGCCGCATGAGTACATGTTCCATTCACCTTCTACCACCACATCTCATCAGCCTCCATTTTCGTCCACCACTCCACCTCAGTCACTGTTGCCACCGGTTTCCCCTTCTGCTCCAGCACGTCATCCGCAACATTCGTCTACCACCCAGCTTCCGACTCAGCTTGAGTCCTCGACACCGATTGATTCTACGACTTCTCATGTTTCTGTACCACATTCCTCGCTACCAGTTCCACCGTCTTCAGTCGCCGTTCGTTTGACGTCATCGCAGAGATTGTGTCCCATGAGCTTGTACCCGCGCCAGAAAGAAACCAACACTTAGTCCATTGGCAGGACCACCCTTTTACTGATGATACATGGATTTCAGCAGCAGAGTTTGAGAGACACGTCCCCGCACTACGACGACCCTATGATCATCTTCATTCTACGAAGATGAATCATTCTGTGATGGTGGGAGTTGATGGGGGGCAGCTCGCTTGACCCGTTCGGGTCTACTCATGACGAACTCGGGCACAATAACGATCGGGACCGCTCATCTTGAGCGGGTCGCCGTTCGTAGCATTAGTTGTTCTTTTCATTTTTTTTATTTCGAGTTGTGTTTTTGTTTATTTTGGGATCGCAACGATCGACAAATCATAGCCGTTCGGTGTCTCCTCTAGTGTCTATAAATTGAGGGTGAGGGTTCTCTTTTGGGGGATTGAAGAATTGAGTGTTGCAGCCAATCCTTTGGTCATATTCGGTATAGAAGCCGACCCCCTGGATGTGAAGCCTGTGATTTCTCCTTCCCATTGTTGTGAGCCACCATTTCTTTCTCCCACCTCCACAGCGGACCACCCCATCCCATACTCCCCTTCACAAACAGCCGTCCTACTCCATTTTGCTCCCCCAACCCATTGCCGACCTCTCACACTCCAACCCAACCCCTTCACACAGTAGCCGGCCTCCTCTCCCACCTTCCCATCCCTCTACCGACCACCCATCTCCCTCACTCTTGTCGTTGATCCACTTCCTCAACATCCCCTCCCACTAAGTTCCCAAAACCTTGCCTTCCACTCCCACAAATTCCCTATAGTTCGTCTCCGGCGATCAATAGAATCATTCTCCCCCCGGTGATTCCCCGCCATCCCCTTACCAATTCCACAAATTTTAAATTTTCCGGCGATCGCCGGAAAACGTCTCCGTCCACCACCACTACCGTCTGCGGCGACCCTCGCCGGAAACCACCTCATTCATTTGATTTCGCGCACTCTCGCGCTTGTGCTCTTTCGTTTCCATTTTTAAATGCTTTATTTTCCGGTGTCAAATTAACGAAAGTAATTTTAAAATACGCTATCGTAAGTTAATCTTTGTTGGAAATTGCGTTTGCATCTAGCCATATAGCTCCTTAGGGCCTTACTGATGCAGGACGGGCGTCACACTCGCCTGCCACCCTGCAGCCTGGCGTCGCACCAGCCCAGAGGGCCTATCTTGGCATCGCACCAAGGCGTCTTTAGTCAGGTCCGCGACCCGTACACTCCAACCCATCCCCGACCCCACCACAGGGCCGATAGGTTGTTGAGGTCGGGTCTCGATCCCCCGACCTCCTTGATAAAGAGCTCTCAGGCAAGCTCTCATCACCAACTGAGTCGCAAATTAGTTGGTGATGATAGCTTGCCTGAGAGCTCTTTATCAAGGAGGTCGGGGGATCGAGCCCTGACCTCAACAAGCTATCGGCCCTGTGGTGGGGCCGGGGATGGGTTGGGGTGTACGGGCCGCGGACCTGCCGTCCTGCATCATAAAAGTGATTATGATGCAGGACAGGCTTCACACCCGCCTGCCACCCTGCAGTCTGGAGTCGCACCAGCCTGGGGGCCCACCTTGGCATCGCACCAAGACGTCTTTAATCAGGTCCGCGGCCCATACACCCCAATCCATCCCCTGCCCCACCACAGGGACGATAGGTTGTTGAGGTAGGGGCTCGATCCCCCGACCTCCTTGATAAAGATCTCTCAGGCAAGCTCTCATCGCCAACTGAGTCGCGCTTTTATGATGCAGGATGGGCGTCACACCCGCCTGCCACCCTGCAGCCTGGCGTCGCACCAGCCCAGGGGGCCCACCTTGGCATCGCACCAAGGCGTCTTTAATCAGGTCCGCGGCCCGTACACCCCAACCCATCCCCGGCCCCACCACAACGCCTATAGATTGTTGAGGTCGGGGCTCGATCCCCCGACCTCCTTGATAAAGAGCTCTCAGGTAAGCTCTCATCACCAACTGATCCACGACTCAGTTGGTGATGAGAGCTTGCCTGAGAGCTCTTTATCAAGGAGGTCGGGGGATCGAGCCACGACCTCAACAACCTATCAACCATGTGGTGGGGATGGGTTGGTGTGTACGGGCCGCGGACCTGATTAAAGACGCCTTGGTGCGATGCCAAGGTGGGCCCCCTGGGCTGTTGCGACGCCAGGCTGCAGGGTGGCAGGCGGGTGTGACGCCCGTCCTGCATCACTTACCCTGTGTTAACTATGCTCAAATTATAGCACCTGAGGAATCTTCAGCCTAAAATAGTGATGTCTGTATTAGTGCACAAATGAATTCCATAAACTCAAAGATTTACTAATTTTTTTTACAATTCTAATTACGTTATTTAAATTTCTTTCTGTTTCCCTTTTTTGCTTTAGTTGGTAGAGATGCCAAATTTGCTCTCCCCTAGCTCTCTACGTGGCTGACTATTATAAATATTTATGACTATTTGTAGCTTTCCTTGCTTTGAACGGCAGAGCTGCCACCAGGATGCTTTATTCATTTCATTAAAAAAAATTGATTACTTGAAATTTTAAACGCCTGTTTTACAAGTTTTATAGTGCAGATAATATATATAATATTGCAACTGTGCCTCTTCTAGCTTACTTTCTATGATGCCACCATATTTCTTATCCATGTTTATTTTGTTATGTTAATTTCAAATACAGTTAGTGCTTTGCCTTGGAGGCCACGCAGTACTACATATCTTCGAGCACATTCTATATTTGAAAAGCTTGATGTGAGCAAATAGGAGCCTGAACAGTGCGAGCTTCTCAAGAGGTTGTCTGAAGTTTATTTTTGTTCTTTTATGTTTTTGTTGATGATTTTTTTATTGATCCTAGCCACATACTCGAAGGGGAGCCTTGGCACACCGGTTGGGGTGTTGCCGTGTGACCTTGAGGTCATGGGTTCGAGTCTTGGAAGTTGCCTCTTGCAAAAATGCAGGGTAAGGTTTGCCTACATTTCATCCTTGTGGTGGGACCTTTCCCCACACCCTCGCTGCCCGGGGATGCTTTGTGCATCGGGCTGCCTTTTTTTATCCTAGCCACATACTCATGTGATCTGGACATGATGCTTTCTTTAGGATTCTTGTTCCATGAAATTAGAATTTAGGAAGATGGTGTCTTTCTCATCCTAGTTGAAAATTTTCCAAACAAATGATTGCCATAAATATATGAGAATCTTGAATACATTTAAAACTTGTTTGATTAAGATTGCTCAACTAATGAATTGGAAATTAAATTGTATGCATTAAAAACTTTTTCCAGTACGAAAAATAAAATATAAATTGTAAGAGTTAGATTTTGTTCATCTTCATCATTAGTCTCATCATAATTATTTTAGATTAGCTTAGCTCTAAGAGTCATTAGTTTCGATTAGAACGCCATTTAGGTGCTAAATCTACTGCACATTCTTTTACTCAACTTCAATTCACGTTTCGCATCTTCATCATTAGAACGCCATTTTAGTCTTCTAACTTTATAACTTTTTTGTATCTTAGTTTTGCATTTCTACTCTCTATTGCACTGACCTCAACCCATCAGCCCGCTTCCTCTTCAACAACCCCAAGTCGAAGACTTCTTCTCCAATTCAATCAACCCCACCATCGGCCTCCATTTTCCCCACATACCTCCTCCTTTGCAGTTAACCTATTGCAACCTGCGTGGAATCATATTACCATATTATTTTACTTGCGCATTTTAGTTCGCATTTTTTTCAGATTGTCACTCACATTTATTTGATGTTTGCATGATTTTATTATGTTTTCTCTTATCATTCACGCATACTGTACGTGTTGTACCTTTTTTTTAATTTATTAGTGTGACTGACCAGTAAGCCCTTGAATGACATGACCTTTCAAATTAAAGCGTATTGGCAATTATTGCAAACAAATTCCAATATTTAAAATTAAGTATTTTACTATAAATTTAATAACTTTGAAATTAGAATTAAATTAAGTATTATTTACTTAATTTCAAAATTATTTATCTATGGAGAATACTAAGATGATAAGTGAATCTCCCTTGATCCTTGACTTCATCCCAAGTTAACCACATTAAAATTTTCACCTTTAAAATGCCCCTTCATTCGAAGAAGAGAGCGAAGGAACGATCATAAAATCGTTTGTCTGTTTCGTTGTACCTTCAAGGTAGCTGAATGCCATCGTGATACCTAGCCCTCTGCAGCCTCTCGATGTAGTCCCAACAGTGCCTACCACTGGAACCCTCCCCGATGTCCAACCATCCCACCTCCATCTTCCTCCACCCTTCAGCCTGCCGATGAACCCTTGTTAAGATTAGACGACTTTCGAAGCCTCCACCATTTGCCAGCCACATTTTATCTCTTGCAGGTGTATCATAGGCCACGCCACAGGAGACCCTACTAGCGCTGATTACACCCCCTCCCCCCAACCACACTCAAACACTCCACTACCTAATTTACTTCCTTCTCTAACCTTCATCACTCCCAACCAAATTGACAAGAATTTTGATCCTTTGCTGCACCTATTTATGCGAGTTTATTTGTTCTTGAAATTCAGGGCTTGCCTAATTGTCATTGGTCCTGTTTGTCTTACTATTTGCTATTTCTCTAAGTATGGAAGAATCTGTTGTGTTATTGTTGTTTGATTGCGAAGGCATGTGTGTAGTCTTACCAAACCCTAAATTAATAGTTTCATTGTACTCATCCCTACTAAATGAATTGTGCTACTTAATTTTAGTTTTGGTCATAAGAATACTTAATATGGAAATAGTAATTCCGGGTTACATCACAACCGCAACCCCGCGTTACAAAGAATCTGATGCATCATGTGGAGCATTGACATGAAAATGACATCTATCTTTATCTTTTTGCATTTCTATATATGTTGTAATGCTACTTCTTTTCAGATGTATTTATGTGAACGCTTAATGCACATTGTCATACATTATTTTAACTTGGTTTGACCCACTAACAAGGTCATGAATAAGATGGTCGGTCAAGGAAGGCTTTAGGGGCAAGCAATCAAGCTAAAAAAACTTTGCAGATAAATTAGTTTTAAAAATATAATTGCCAAATTAATCCAATTTATTTTGGGAAAATAAATTTTTTAAATTTATATCAATTTTAAGTTCAGTCAGTATTTTTGGCCCGAACCTTTAAAATCGTTTCCGCCAATATTTTCAGCCTTGACTCTTGATTCATTCTTAAGACTCTTCTCACCATGAAATTTATTGAAGAAGGAATATAAACCCTAGCTATCCTATAAAATCAGGTCCTTTTCAATGGAAAAGCAGAAATGAAGTCTTTGCAATAAACTAAGAAACATAACTCCTCCTGTTTCTCGATATCCTAGCTAAACATCTGCCCCTTCTCCCAATTCCGCCTCCCATCTTTCACTCCGACCTCGTCGAGCCACGACTCCACCACCGGATGTTCACCTGGACCCCGACAACCATGCCTCCAAACTTTGCAGTGAGTTTGACCTCTCCTCGACGTTCCATCGACGGCTTTGACGAAACCGTAGGATCTCGTGACGTTTTCTTGTCAATTTCTTTCACTTCCAGTCACGGCCAGAGGCCATTCAACCTCGTCTTAATTACATATTTAAGTTCTAAATTATCTCATTATTGTTCTTTGCTATTTACTTGGGTGAAAACACATGTTATTAGGGACCTCAATTCGTAATCATTTACCTAACTATTATTCTATTTGAAAGGGTGTATTCACCATGTGTTTAATCAAAGTAATCTCGCTTTAATTATAACTTAATCATGTTTGCTTACCCTAAAGCCCAATATGGATTGTGCATGTTTGTAAATTCCCTTTATAATTTCAGGATTATTGCAAGCGTATGTTGGACTATTGCATGAGCATCACAGTCATCTAGGTCTCCCCATATACTACACGTGCATTCAATCACTAGAGTTCCTTTAGTGCATAATTACTCCACTACCTCTACTTTATCCTACGTCAACCACCAAAAGGGGATGTTGTTGGTGTCATACTATAACATCATGTATGCTCAAAAATCAGTTAGACATGATCCTAGATGTTTCCATCACTTCAGAGAACGATAAAATGATATTAATTAAAACTACAAGTTGTTATCATCATTTTGATTCGTTATCTAGTTTGACTGAAACATTTATTCCTTTTGACTTATTGCAACTTAGTTGACTTTGTTTCTATCATGATCTTAATGGTTAAATATTACTTTTATCTCTCCTCTTATTACTTGTTTATGGCTGAGCTTGTTTTCCTGTATAGATGCTATGCTCAACATGGACCAGATTAGAAGAAAATTGCTCAAATATTTGGATTAAGTAGACATCAGGTAAAAGATGCTTATCGCAGGTTAAAAGCGGAAAACCTAATAAGAGGTATGCTAGCTTGTTTAATTTTAATATATTTCAGTATATCGTCCCAATTTCTTCAAAATACGTGAGTTTTGCGAACTTCAGTTCACAGATTCTATGCACAACTTCATAATTCTGTAACCATGCAATTCCATGACAATGTATTATCCCCACATTCATTATTGTTGTACATGTTACAGTTCATCGTGATAAGCCTCTCAACATAACCTACCTTGCACGGATACTTAAAAATGCTTTGCGTATCGGCTCGGACGCGTATCGGATACGGGAAACGCCCGGAAACGCGTTTCCGAAACTCTAGGAAACGCAATTTTAATTATTAAAAAAAATTAAATCGGAATCGCGTATCCCGTGCGGTATCCCGCCTCTTAAGTCACAACTTATCTTCTTTTTTGGTTCACGCTATTCTCGCTCCCTACTCCGTGCGCCGCCGTCGATCCCGCTCCCTGCTCCCTGCGCCGTCGTCGATTTCACTCCTTGCGTCGCTCTCGATCCTGATCCTGCTCTCGATCCCGACCCTGCTCGTAAGGTTCTTCTTCTAATTTGTGCATCTGAGATACTATTTCTTTATTTGTGCAACTCAATTTTTATATATCTCTAATTTCCAGAGAGGCCCCAACTGGAGATGTATTTTTTGTCATTGAAACTAGAGCTAGCAAAGAGATTACTGAAATGAATTGCTAAATCACTTTTTTTATTAGCACTAACTAGAACTTTAGTTGTTTATTACTTTTACTCTTATCTTTGTACTTCTCACATAGTTTCTTTTTTCCCTTTGTTTGTTAGAAAATCCATTGATGTAATGATGAGGCCATGTGATATATTGTTTTTTATGACGCTTCTTTCCTTAAAACTTCTCTATATTTGTATAGCATTATATGAAATGTTATTTTTTATGATGGTCATCATTACATATTATGTGAAGAGTTTGTTTATGTAAAGAGTTTGATGGTCAAGATTACATCTTATTGAATGTAGTGATTGAGATGGTATCTTAGTTTGTTAGTTGTATTTTTTTTATATTGATTAATACTTATATTAAAAAATTAAAAAAAAAATTAAAAATGTTTCCCGTATCCGTATTTTTTTAAAAATCACGTTTCCCGTATCCGTTTCGTATCGTCTCCCGTTTCCGTCCCCGTACAACGTAGAGCATAACAAAATCATTGCAAAATAACCATGCAAAATTGATTTTCTTGGAGCACATCTTTTTTGTGACCCAGGAATCCTAATTACAATATGTTCAACTATAATGATCCCATACATACAAACAACATTGTATATGCACTTAGGTTTCAAGAATTTGTGTATGCATTGTGATTCTATATATGTTCAATAAAAAGACCTAATCATGTATAATCGTCCCTACCTGAAGTTTGGAAGAAAGCATTGTCTATATGATATGATCAGGGCAGGTTTTGTACAGGTCTTTGCATTCGATTATGAAAATTCTGACATAATTAAATATTTTTTAAAATCAGGTATTACTCAAAAGTGACATCATTGCAACAATAAAATCATCATGAATTTGACATAACAACAAACTTGATTTTTCTATTACATGAGAGTCTGTGTAATCATGATTTGTGAGATTTTAATGAAATTTCATAGAGGCATTGACTTTTAAAGATTCATGATGTAATTGAAAGTATCACATTGAACATGCTTAGCATGAAACCTGCTCATAATTATAAGAGAATTGGCTAGTTACAAGTGAAATTCACGTTTTCTTGTAAAGATGGGTTACAAAGGGGTGTGCACTATAGAAACAAAAGAATTATTATTATGGGGGCAAAAATTCTCTAGTCCCACTCTTCACGCTAAAAGAGAGAAAATTGGGTACTGCAAGTTGACTATTACTCTGGGCCATGAATAGTCGGTGCAAAAGATTCAGAGACAGTGTGACAAGGCTTCACACAATACGAACCTTTAACCAGGCGTGGTCTTATTGATTAAAAGTTCGGTTCAAGTTCAGCTCGTGAACACTGTGTTCAGGGGAGCGAGTGCTATGCGAGTTTGGGGGATCAGACGCAAGTTTCCCCCAAGTTACTGTTAAGACCCTATGTATACTAGTTGAGGTCCTACCCGCAATCAATTACATAAAAAAGAGATTTCCCGAGCGGTCATTTAAAGAAAGTAAGCCTAGTAAATACAAGTATGCCTTATGCCTTAGGACGATGGCTAGTAAGACATAATATCTGCGAGAACGAAGAGAGATCCCGTGAGAGCAATATAGTGTATGCGAACATGATGCAGATTTGGCGAAAACCATAATATTCCAAGGTCAGCAAAGCTTTGAGGCATTGCGAGTGCTTGCGGAAGTCTGCAACTCTGACTTGCTTAGAGGAGGTGTCGTGAATGTTCAGGGTGTCAAAGAGTATTACTTTACAACCATAGAGTAGATGATTAAGATTAACCTCAAGTTTGAATCTAATTCCATATCCATCGTGTACATGCACACAAGAAAACCAAAAGTAAAAGAACTCCAATTTAGAAGGTGTGAGAAATTACCTTTACACTATCAGGTTAGAAAACACACACACTAAATCAAGCAATCCAAATATAAAAATCGAATTCGATGTTGAAGCAATCTCCTCAACCTCTACAACGTCAGACACAAAGAACAAGAGAATGAGTGAATCAATGGAGGAATGTGGAACTAGGTAAGAGATAGTGTTAAAGCTCAAGATAAAGTGTTGATAAGGACGAGCAGTTACTCTTGGTGTAATCGCCCGATGTTGATGGTCTGTACTACTGAATATTGGAGTCCGGGCAGTTACTCATTGTGTAACCTCCCTAGCCTGTTGTATAGTTGTAGTCTGGTCGGTTACTCATGTATAGCCCTATTTATGTTTGTAGTCCCACATCGTCAGTTGCAAATTCTCTCTCCTCCTCTATTCTATATAAAGAGTGGCACCCCGTGTAATATTTAATTTTTTTGGAAATAAACAATATATTTATTTTCAATTTCTCATATGGTATCAGAGCTAAGGAACATGCGGACTGCTCAACTGTAACCGCCCAACCTCACTAATTGAACAAGTCTTTTTCTCTGTGTGTGGACTTAACCTTGTAACAACACAACTTTCTCATATATTGCATTTAAGCGGATTTCAGTTGTCTAACCGCCCGCTTAACTCTCTTTTGTGCGGACTTCGGTTGTCTAACCGCCCGCCCAACTCTCATTGCTTCGCACCACCTCCCCATCCAGTTCTGTGCGGACTTCGGTTGTCTAACACCCTCCCTATCTGCTGTGGTCTCAAAGCATATTGTTTTTACCTTGTGCGGTCTCCCCTCTATGCTCGTGGTCATATTAAGCTTGGGCGGACACCCGCATTTGTAACCGCCCTTTCTGCTGCTGCTACCTTGTGTGGTCACTGTCTCTGTGCTCATTTTCTGTGACCGCCCGCCCTGCTATTATGGACAACCCGCCTGTGCCTACTGCTGCCTCCACTTTCGTTTCTAGTGCCTCAGGCAATCTTGGCATTGCGTCCAAGTTTACAGGATCGAACTACCTGATTAGAGTGCAGACGGCTCTCCTTCTGTTTGTGGCACTGGCGTGGTCCAGGCCGCCTCCACTCTTAAACTTAACAACACTCTCTACATTCCCACTTTTCCATGCAATTTGTTATCCGTTCATGCTCTCTGCCGACAACTATAATGCTCTGTCTCATTTACACATACTGCTTGTTGTTTTTCAAGATCTTCGCTCCAAGAGGACAATTGCTACTGAGACTGAATGTGGGGGACTCTACTTCCTCGACACTGTGGCTGCTCTCTCATCTTCTCCCCTCTCTGAATCTCTTCGTCAGTGTCATTTTCTCCTTGGTCATCCTACCCTTTGGTTACTACACCAGTTCCTACCATCTCTCAAGACAGATGTCTCTGCCTTAAACTGTGAGGCTTGTCAGTTTGGCAAACATCACCGCTCTTCCTATCCTGCCAAGCTCTGTCAGAGTTTTGTCTGTCCGTTTGACCTTGTTCACTCGGACATCTGGGGTCCTTCTCCTACCAAGTCTGCTGGTAGGGGTAGTCTTTATTTTGTAATTTTTATTGATACTTTTCTCGATGTACCTGGTGTATCTTCTTAAAGAACGCTCTGACCTTTTATTTTATTCACTACTTTCTATAATGAAATTCACACACAGTTTAATGCTTCCTTAAAAGTTCTTTGCACTGATAATGCTAAGGAGTATGTGAGCAACCAATTTTCTTCTTTTTGTATGTCTAATGATATTGCTCATCAGACCAGCCATGTCTATACTTCTCAACAAAATGAAATGGCCGAACGGAAGAATCGACATCTTCTCGATATGGCGCGGGCTCTTCTTTGTCAAATGAATGTTCCTCGCTCATATTGGGGTCATGCCATCCTCACTTCGTGTTACCTCATTAATCGTCTCCCCTCTACCTATCTCCAAGGGCATACACCTTTTTCCATTATGTATCCTGGTGCTGCTCCTTTCTCTCTCACCCCTTGGGGTATTCGGGTGTACTGTCTTCGTTTACTCTCCTGCACCCGGTTGCGATAAACTCTCACCTTGCCCATTAAGTGTATCTTCGTCGGGTACTCTCCCACTCAAAAGGGCTATCACTGTTTCGACCATCTTCTCAAACGACATTATGTCTCAGCTGATGTCACCTTCTTTGAGTTCACTCCTTATTTCTCCACCAACTCTCCGCATGTTCCCCCTGTCGATCCACCTACATCTTCTTCCTCTCTTCCCATTTTGCATGCCCCTCCACCGGATACCCCACCTCCACCTCTTTCGATTCTATCGCCACCTTCTCCTTCTTCTACTACTCCCTCACATCCACCTACTACAGGGATCCCATTGCCAGTTCTCTGTCCAGTTCTCTCCTCTTCGGAAGGCTCTGACAATGATTACTCAGCATTCCATTAATGATGTTGTCTCGTATTCGCAACTAAGTTCTTCTTGCAGGGCACTTGCTCTTGCCATCTCGGTTATGATCACACCGTCTAGCTATCATGAAGCCCTTGTCTTACCTCATTGAAAGCAACTATGGATGAGAAAATGTTCGCTTTGACAACTCGGGGTACTTGAACTCTCGTCCCTACCCCGCCCGGTGCTGATATTGTGGGTTGTTGTTGGGTATTCGTCGTCAAGTATCGCCCTGATGGAGAGGTGGATCGATACAAGGCTCGTCTAGTTGCGAAAGGGCTCATCCAGACTTATGGTGTTGACTTCTTTGACACTTTCTCTCTCGTTGCCTGCATCAACACCATTCGAGTCCTCTTATCTATTGCTGTCAATCAGGAGTGGTAGATGTTACAACTCGATATTAAGAATGTCTTTCTCTATGATAACTTACAAGAGGAGGTATACATGGAACAACCTTCTGGTTATGTTGCTCATGGGGAGTCTCTGGTCTGCAAGCTACAGAAGGCTATATATGGCCTCAAGCAAAGTCCTCACGCTTGGTTTGACAAGTTCAATCAGGTCATCTCTTATATATGTTTTTCCAGAAGTACTACTGATCATTCTCTCTTCATACGAAAAACCACTCACGGGCTGATCGTTCTCGCTGTATATGTTGATGACATCCTTCTTACGAGCGATGATTCATCTGATATAGCATTGGCAAAGAAACATTTGCATAAACACTTTGTCACCAAAGACATGGGCTCTCCAAAGTTCTTCCTGGGCATCGAAATTGCGAGAAGGCACAACTCTGTCGTTCTCTCCCGACACAAGTGTGCTCTTGACCTTTTAAAAGAAACTGGTCTTCTTGGCGCAGAACCTGTTAGATATCCAATGGCTGTAGGTGAGGACAAACTTTAGAATGAGAACTCGCCTCTCCTTTCGGACACCACACGGTACAGACGGTTAATTGGCAAACTTATTTATCTTACCGTAACAAGACTTGACATCTGCTACGCTGTTGGAAAAACCAGTCAGTTCATGCGAGCTTCCAGGGAGTGCCATCTACAGACAACTTTAAAAATATTATAGTGTATCAAAGGATCTCCTGACAAAGGCCTCTTGTTTCAAAAGAACAATCATCTATGCGTAGAAGCCTATTCTGATGCAAGTTATGCAGATGACAATGGTGATTGTAAGTCCACCTCCAAGTTCTGCACGTTCGTTGGTGACAATCTTTTTACTTGGAAAAGTAAGACGCAAGTTGTGGCATCCACATCAAGTGCTGAAGCAAAATATAGAATCATGGTTCAAACTACGTGTGAATTAAAGTGTTTACGGGCATTTCTAATGAACTTAGGAGCAGTCTTCAATCATCCTCTACCTATGTTTTGCGATAATAAAACAATCATCTATATCTCAAAGAATCCAATCTTCCATGAAAGAACAAAGCACATCGAGGTCGACCGTCACTTTATCAGAGAAGAAGTTTTGAGAAGCAGATCTGCACACCATTCGTCACTTCAGAAAAAGAGTTGGTTGATATCTTTACAAAACCAGTTACTTCAACCTTCTCAAATATATGTGACAAGCTGAGCATGATCGACATATATGCTCCAACTTGAGAGGGAGTGTTAAAGCTCAAGATAAAATGTTGATAAGGGCGAGCGGTTACTCTTGGTGCAACCGCCCGATGTTGCTGGTCTGTAGTACTGAATATTGGAGTCCGGGTGATTACTCATTGTGTAATTGCCCTAGCCTGTGGTATAACTGTAGTCTGAGCGGTTACTCGTGTTGTAGCCCCCCGAACTCCTTTTTGCCCTATTTATGTTTTTAGTCCCACATCGTCAGTTGTAAATTGTCTCTCCTCCTCTGTTCTATATTAAAGAGGGGCACCTCTGTGTGATATTTAGGTTTTTTTGGAAATAAACAATATTATTATTTTCAATTTCTCACAGATAGGAAAGGGAGACTGAAAATATTGGGTACTTAATATTTTTAAACAATACCAAGGTCTAAAATCCACACTCTAGCCAAATAACCTTTTTAAACCAGCCACCTCACAACTTTCTATTACTTAGTGGGGTTTTCTATGGTTTTATACAAAGAAGAGAGGAGAGAAGATAGAACCAAGAGACATTCTTGGCCAGCCCTAGGCTCCAACTTTTCATTCATCCAAGATGCATCCTAATACAATATGGCTAGAGTATGTAAGACCACCGAAGGAATCACAGTAATAAAATCGAAATAAAAAATGCAATAATATAAATGCTGAAATAACAAATAATTGATGTTGCCTAAGCATCGTGCTCTCAAGTGCTATCCGCTGGTACCTGGTTGGAACTAAAGGTGACGACATAAACCTCCCGTGGGAGTGTTGTGTTTGTCCCCCACGAGGACAACGAAATGCGAAGAAGGGTCAATTCGAAGATGTAGGCGAGCTTCCATATCTTGGCAAAGGAAATTTTGATCACACACTGTCTATTAAAACTTGGAAGGTGTGGTTCTGAAGCTCCCATGTAGTATGAGAGGACAAGTTCACAACGAGTCATCGATTTAGAGATATGTCAGGCCGAGTTGATAGAACTTCTCGCTTAGGATGGTCTCGGCGGTGTCCCGAACCTTGAGGGCCTCATATTCGGCGAGTGTGACCTCTTATTCGTCGTCCCCAATCATCTCTTCCATCTCCTTCATGGAATGATCATGAGCGGGTGAGTATGACTACTTGCAACGATAACATATCCCCTTATTTCGTAGATCATGGTATTCTTGGTTGGAGAGGTGATGAGCGATGGTGACTGAGGTGGTCGGTAGTTGAATGGTGGTTTTAGTGGAAGGGGGGAGTTGGTGCGAGATGGTGTTTTGTATCTACGATAGGTGCGTGGAGTGTAACCGGGTGGTGATAGGTCGGACGGAGACTGGATGGAGTGAATGAGGTGGCTAACATTCAAACGCGGCCTGGGGTCTTGACGGTGAAATTTGCTTTGACCACCTGCGTAATCTCCATGAGCAACTGCAACCCTACGTTTGCTTGTAATGAAAACATATCACCTTATTACGAAGATCATGGTATTCTTAGTTGGAGAGGTGATGAGTTGCGATGGATGTGGTGGTTGGTTGTTGAATGGTGGTTTGGGGTGGGGGTGGTGCGGGATGGTGTTTGTGTCAGCGATATGTGCGCGGAATGCAGGAGGGTGGTGGCAGGCCGAACAGTGACTGGATGGAGTGATGGAGGTGGCTAAAAATTTGGACGCGATCTAGGGTCATGAAGAAGAAATCTCCTTTGACCACCCGCGTGGCCTCCATTGCATCAGATATGTCCATTGAGTGATGAGTCCGAATACGAGAGTGATTGTGCGACTACAATCCTTACATAAAGATGCCGATGTAGTGATCCGGTTGAAGTCCAGTGACATGATTGATGAACTCAATGAACTCATCTATGTATCAACTAAATGTGGTCATGTAGCGTAGGTGACAAAGGCTCTCAACAGTGTTTCCCGAGTAGCGGTGGTCATACTGCTTGATGAGAGCCCGCTTTAGTTCCCCCCATGTGAGGTCGGGAGTAATTATACGAAGCCAACACACCCAACGAAGTGCCAACCCTTTCATTCCCAGGTGGACAATCAATATTTTTTGTGGCTCTGTTGTGTGTTGTATATGAAGGAATCATTTTGCTTAGGTGATCCAAGCCATCAGGTCAAAACCAATGAAGTGGGGCACCTCGAACGCCCGAGGGGCATATGCGGCAGCGGTCTGCGCCACCGTAGGAATGTAAGTGGGCGGGATAGGTGGTGCAGAATGATGGAAGAGGGGTTGTCAGAAATGCTAGGCGAGACAGAGTGTTGTTCTGCAAGATCACCTCATGCTTCAATTCATTGCAAGATGGCGTGCATGGAGATGAGGATATGTGCATGTCCCTTGAGGCAGTGTTCAACGATATCCACACGAGCCAAGATCATGGCGCCAGTGAGGTTCATGCTCATCGAGGATAGCTAGGAGGTTGCTCCCCTAGATGGACCGGAGGAGGTGGCGCGCGAGGGTGTACGCGAAGCAGTGAAGCCGCGACAATGTCAGCCAAGGAGTAGCGTGGTGGCTGGCCCGCCGCAGCAAAAGAAGTCCCGAGATCAACGAAAGATACTCGTGAGATGCACGAGGAATCAAGCTTGTAGATGTCGGCCGACATGTCCGACATGTTGGCCGACATGTCATTTTTGTGGGGGAATCACCACGTTACCGCCACATATCACGAAACTGGCGTTTTCCAGTATTGCGGCCGACATGTCGGCCCATTATGGCGGGTTATGGCGGGCTATGGCGGGAAATGTCGGCCATTAGAATTTAATATGTTTTTTTAATTATTTAAAATATTTT
The DNA here is from genome assembly GCA_033032865.1 of Dactylorhiza incarnata. NCBI lineage: Eukaryota > Viridiplantae > Streptophyta > Magnoliopsida > Asparagales > Orchidaceae > Dactylorhiza > Dactylorhiza incarnata. The sequence goes on from JAWHQI010000121.1 coordinate 4,874,680, forward strand.
CTTAATATTTATTTAATTTTATACTTATATATATTACGTTATTTAACTTATATCCTATATGGCTATACCCGACGACTCCTCATCTCCCTCGCGTCCTCCTCACGCCACTCTGGGCTCTCGTCTTCTTCGCTTGCCCTAATCTCCGTCTCTGGCTCTCGTCTTCTTCGCAACTCTCGTCTTCTTCGCAGCTCTCGTCTTCTTCTCAGCATTCTGGTTTGTCTTCTTCTCGGCAGTCTGGTTCGTCTTCTTCTCGGCAGTCTGGTTCATCTTCTTCTCGGCACTGGTTCGGGACACATTTCTCCTCTCCTCTCATCTCTGTGGCTTATCTTCTCAACACTGTGAGTTTAACCTTTATTTATGTGGCTTGTGGCTTATCTTCATCTTTGTGGCTTTTCTTCTCGGCACTGTTGTGATTGTACAATGTGGGAAAATGGAGAGAAATAGAGGAAGAGGGATGAGAGCAGCTGGCTACCCTAACCCTAATCCTCCATTTCTCTCAATTTCTCTTCATTTCTCTTCATTTCCCTAACCTTAATCCTCTATTTCTCTCCCTTTCTCTCTTCCCTCTTCCTATATTTCTCTCTATTTCTCAATACTATGTGTACAACCCCGGTGTTCGCCAAGGATGCAGAGGAGTTTTTAGGCAAGAACTGAGCAAGCCCAGGTGGAACTCGCGTGGAGGCGAGCGAGCCAGAATCTGCGAGCCAGGCTCTCGGCAGGCAATTAGTCTCTCCAAACAGCGGAGTTTGGCTGTTGGCAGACCATTTTGGGCTGCGTTTAGTAAAAGTGTAAGGCGGAACCCCGCTATTAGCAGATCATAAGTAAAAGCTATAAATAGACCTTGAAGGGCACCATTGGAGAGGATTCCAATCAGAGCATTCTGAGCTTCCTCCTCCCTAGGTGATCTTGGTTCAGCTCTCAGGCTCTCCAAGGTGCCCAGTCTCAGCTTTGGCTTGGGAAGGGAAGCGCTCAAAGATCTTCCGGGTGTGTGGTGGGACCTCCTCGCCGCGACCAAGGGTCTGTGTCTAGTTCAAAGACTTCGGTCTGTTCCTTCCGAGAGATAAGTAGGTGTTAGCTGCCCCCCACCCCAGGGGGTCCGAGCTCCACAAGAGACCAGATACTGGTTTCAACACTATGGCTGGCATTGTGTGGGGCAGCAGTTGTGCATTGTGGGGGATTGTGGTTGTGCATTGTGGGCAGTCGGCTGTGGTTGTGTATTGTGGGCAATCGGCTGCGATTGAGCAATGTGGGGAAATGAAGAGAAATAGAGAGAAACAGAGGAAGAGGGATGAGAGCAGCCGACTGCCCTAACCCTAATCCTCTATTTCTCTCCATTTCTCTCCATTTCCCTAACATAGGAAGATGGATGAGAGCAGTCGGCTGTGATTGTGCAATGTGGGGAAATGGAGAGAAATAGAGAGAAACAGAGGAAGAGGAAATAAGCTGAGGTACGATTATACTTTCTAGTTTAAATGTTTAATACTTTAATATGATTTTGTGATGTTGTATTATACTATTACTTGATTGAATGTATGCAACATTTCTTATTTATTACAAATTGATTAAACACTTGTTAGTAGTTTCATTTTCTAATATGAATTTTAGTGTATACTTCATTAAATAAAATAATTACCATCTAATTAAAAAATATTATGATATATAATATATATATAATATTACAATCCGACATTTTGAAATGTCCCCGATATATCCCCCGCAATCCGACATCCGACATAAAAAACCCAAACCGACATAAGTCCGACATCCGACATATGCAAGCTTGCGAGGAATAGAACTGGTGGTTAGCTACAAGACGCACGAACGCTGACGGAGAGGGCTGCCTGAGGAGAGTGGTCGGAGAACAACAAGTTTCAAATTGATTGTCCACAATCGGTGCAAGATCGGTCGTATGCGTGGGTCACACGTTCAGGTGTCGGAGTCGATGAAGAATGCTCAGTTGTTGTGGAGGTAGACATTATCGAGTGGATGCAAACATGACACCAATCTGGAGCTCGCAGGGGAGTGCGGAAATGGGCCTGACTGGCGATTGCTATGCACATAAGTAGAAGGCATTGAAGGGCTCCAATGTGTAGATTCAACAACGTTGTGTTGGCGAAAATTGCGAGGCCCGACCAATGTTACCTTGTGGTGATTTCTAGGGTTTCAGACCAAGAAGAGGGGAGAAGATAGAATCAAGAGACATTCATGGCCAGCCCTATGCTCAAACTTTTCATTCATCCAAAGGCAAGTCCTAATACAAGATGGCTAGAGTATTTAAGCCCACCCGGGGAATTATAATTATAAATTTGAAATCAAAATATGCGGAATATAAATGCTGAAAGAACAAATAATTGATGCTGCCTAAGCATCGTCGCACACATGTGCTGTCCTGTCCGCCTGTAACAGATCCACGAAGTATTCGTCACGACCTCTTTATCTCATGCGTTGACGCCGATGCCCGTTCTCCGGAACACTTTCCCTCCAAATATTATGCAACATATGCTCAAATTGATCAAAAAATAAAACTTTACGGCTGAAAAATCATCTATGCAAAAACAAGATTGTATGAGGATCCACTCTGTATACGTCCCTACAATAGTCCTTGCAATCTGGTCAAAATCACCAAAATATAAAATTCATCAAGTCTTAATGGAAAATAATATCCTGGTTAGTATAGAGGCAGTTTGGCCACTAAATTGTTTATTGCAAACTAGGAATATTATTATATTTATAAATATATTTGGAATATCTCTGTAATTATCAAATAATGACACTTTTCTTAAAGTGCTTCCGTCCTTACATATAGTGTATTTGGAGTAATTAATTGATATTCTGTTGGTATAGATCAAGGATACATGTTGATTCATGTGTCTTAAATATACTACTCTGAGCGACATTTGAGGTTTGGCCTGGCTTGGCCGCGCGAATCCCGCACGGACCCTGGACTGAGGTCACGGTCCAGCTGCTGCTTCTGGAATCTGCACGAAATCCGTGATTTTGCGGGGATTCCAGGTTCGTGGGAAGCGTGAAGCACTAGACCGTTTCTCCGCAAAAGAACATGGAGCCATGGCAACATTTTTGCTTAACCGGACTGGGGCAGATAAGCCCGCCAAATCAGGCCTTAATTGAGATCTTTGGTGTATTTTGCCTACTTAAAGCCGTCTATCTTTCTGACTTTACACATTACTTTCTTCAGCCATTTGGTTCTACATACGTTGGATCATGGACTTGCTATGGGACTGATTGTAATTATTTTTGTTTATATATATATTAGGGAAATGGAAGCAGTTCGAGTACCAGTCTTTGTTTGATCTAGTGAACCTGGACCTGCGGATGAAAGCATTTCAGGAGAAGAAAAGTAATCATGCCGTGGTTTGTCTTCCTTACTGGAATAATTGCTTGCTCATTGTGTTGTTTAGGTTGCAACACATGATTATTCATCATTTACATTTGTAATCGATTATTCATCATTTACATTTGTAATCTATTATTCATCATTTATATTTGTAATCAACCTTCAATATATTTGTTGCATTCAAATATTACCATCTGCCTCTCATTTCGTTACAGATTAGGGACAATATCTCCTGGCAAGCTATCAGTGTTAAGTTGTCAACTCGCGCATCAGATCATTGCTGCATGAAGTGGTTTGTGTCATTACCAAGCTTATCCTGCTAGTGTATAATTTGCCATTTTACCTACTATGTATGAGAAAAGGACAGATCAATGTTGGAAAAAGAAATATAACACCAGAGAAATTGAAAATAACTGAATTTTTATTTCCAAAAAATCTAAATATTACATGAGTATGTCCTCCTTTATATAGAACGGAGGAGAGACAATTTACAATTTTAACATTGTGGGACTAATTACAGGAATCTACAAAGATGCGGTTAGAGTGGTCAGTGAGATTAACCAAGTTTTAACCGCTCAGGAGGATGCGGTTACACAAGGGTAACCACCAATACATACAATCAACAGGGAGCGTGGACCAAGGATGTATCCGCCAGTCTTCATCACCATAGCTTGCGGTCAACTAGACCTAACCGCGAGCACCACCAGGTGCGGTTACACAGGCGTAACCTCACATATGTTCCATCTGTCAGCATCCATTGCGGTTAGACAATCTTAACAGCGGTGACCGCAAGCTGCGGTCACACACGGTTAATAGCCCATACGCCTGTTCTGACACGCACCCTCAAGCTGGATCATATATGTCAATCATGCCCAGCTTGTCACATATGTCAGAAAATGAGGTAGAGACTGGTTGGTAAAGATATCCGCTAACTCTTTATCAGTGGTGACGAACGGGGCGCATATTTGTTTCTTCAAGACTTCTTCCCTGACGAAGTGATAGTCCACTTCAATATGCTTTGTTCTCTCATGAAAGACTGGATTCTTTGATATGTAGATGACGACTTTGTTGTCACAGAACATCCGTAACAGATAGTCATAGACTTTTCCTAAGTAAAATAGAAATGTCCGTAACCACTTTAATTCACAAGTGGTTTGGGTCATGCTTTTATATTCAACCTCAACACTTGATCCGGAGACAGTAACTTGTTTCTTACTTTTCAAACTAACAAGATTTCCACCTACAAAAGTGCAAAATCCAGACGTGGACTTTCGATCTCCTTTATCATCAGCATAGCTGACATCAGAATATGCTTCTATCCTCAGATGATTATTCTTTTGAAACAGTAGTCCCTTCCTCGGAGATTCTTTCACATATTTCATGATTTTTAGGGCTGTTTGCAGAAGACACTCCCTGAGAGCTTGCATAAATTGAATCACCTTGCTCACAACATAGCAGATATCATGTCTTGTTACCATCAGGTAAATGAATTTGCCCACTCGGCGTCGGTACCTAGTGACATCTGAAAGAAGAGGCGAATCCTCATTCCAAAGTTTATTTTCGCCAACCGCCATTGGACATCGAGCAGGTTTAGCACCAAATAGACCTATCTCATTTAGAAGATCAATAACATACTTGCATTGCGAGAGAACAACTGAGTTGTGTTTACGCGAAATTTCAATACCCAGAAAGTACTTTGGAGGTCCCATATCTTTGGTGACAATGTGTTGAAGAAGATGTTACTTTGTCAGAGCAATGTCAGCATTATCATCACCAGTAAGGAGGATGTCATTGTTACGGTGGAGTGTTATGGGTCCACCGTCTGTTATCCTATTATATTTGTAGTATGTTGTATCGAGTCTTTATTAGGTTGAGTCTTTATTATGATTGAGTCAAGTTAGAGTAATTTAGGTGTTTTAGTCGGTCAAGTCTTATTATATTAGTAATTTAGTATTTATGCATTTTTAATATTTTATATGTCCGGGGGTTCTATCTATTAGACCCGGTCATGTATTTGGAAGGTATGAAATGAATTATGAAAGTTTCCTTCTCTCTCTCTAAATTCCTCTCCCTCTCTCTCTCTAAGCTCTTCTCTCCTTCCTCCACCCTCTAGGGTTTCTTCCTCTCTCATCCCCTCCTCCACCATTCTAGGCCCTGCCATTTGTATCTCCGCCTCCAACAATCCGGCAACGAACCAAGCCCATAACAACTTGGTATCAGAGCCAAACGCCGGCGACTCCATTCCTGGCACTCCTTCAGCCGTCTTCCACCGCTTTAACTGCTCCTGCCATCCAACCCTCTTCCGCTGCTCCACCCGCCATCTCTGTTGTGTTCCGCAAGCCGCCGCTGTTTCCTCTTTCTCCAGCCCACTTCATCGTCCACCGCTCGTCTCCCAGCACGCGCCCTTACCCTCCGCCTCCTCCATCGTCGAGCCCAGCGCCGATTGAGCCAACGCTCATCTTCTGCTCCATCATCGCAGCACCGAACCGCGCCCTCAGCTTCAGAGCCTTCCGCCAGCGTCGTACCTTCCAACGCCGCCTCCGCACAGCGCTCCCCTTCCTCTTCTTGCGCATCTCCAACCGCCTCTCCCACTCACCGCTACATCCTCTCAAGCTTGCCGAATCTCCTCCCTGCTCATTTCCTCCGTTCCGTCTCCCAGCACGCTCCCGTCGTAGCACGCTCCCGTCGCTGGTCCCGCCTGCACCTTTTCTTCAGGCCTCTACACGTCCAGCAGCCCCCCTCCTCACGTCTCCCTCCATCTTCATCGAGCCCCGAGCCCCCCCTCACCTCCGTTAGTCCTCGGGCAACACTTCCAGCCTTTCTTAACTCCCATTTTTCCCTTCCGCACGGGGACTGCCTTCTTATTTTATCACCCTTTATTTTATTTTTTTTTATTTTATCCTTTTTTTCCCCAGGCCCTCATCTTCTCTTAATTTTTATTTATATATTAATTAGTTACTTAACAAGTACCCCCGTTTTTCATCATGTCCCTTAGCGCCGATGACCGCATTGAGCTGCTCGACACCCTCGACAGGCTGAATCGTTGCATTGCTCGGCGGGAAGCTCGACTCGGCCACATGGATGATCAGTTTGACCTCACGCTCGACGCCCTCCGCATGTCTCGCGACTCGTTGGTGTTTTTTCTGTCACCACCACAACCAGAGTCGGACTCATCGCCGTCCCCTCCAATGATGGTGCCACCACCGTCCTCCGTTGTTCATGACGCGTCGCCGCCGCCTCCGGCCATCTCGCCGCCGCGCCCGGCCATCTCGCCGCCGCCTCCGGCCATCTCGCCGCCGCCTCCGGCCATCTCGCCGCCGCCTCCGGTCATTTCGCCGCCGCCTCCGGCCATCTCGCCGCCGCCTCCGGCCATCTCGCCGCCGCCTCCGGCCATCTCGCCGCCGCCTCCGGCCATCTCGCCGCCGTCACCGCCAAATCCGTTCCTGCTACCGTCCATTGTTCCTCTCACCTCCTTGTTGCTGCTGCTCACCGCCACCCTACCGACCCCACCGAAGCCATTACTTCTGTCGCCGGTCATTCCGACATCGCCGCCGCTACTCACCGCCGCCTCCGCCACTACGCGGTATCAAACATTGTTCTGGCGGGAGATCAAGATGCCAAATGCTCCGACCAGCCACATGGAGTTCGAGCTTGAGGTCAAGCTCGATGTCAAGGACGGATGGAGTGTTACGGGTCCACCGTCAGTTATCCTATTATATTAGTAGTATGTTGTATCGAGTCTTTATTAGGTTGAGTATTTATTATGGTTGAGTCAAGTTAGAGTAATTTAGGTGTTTTAGTCGGTCAAGTCTTATTATATTAGTAATTTAGTATTTATGCATTTTTAATATTTTATATGTCCGATATAATTACGGGGTTGCCCCCGGGGGTTCTATATATTAGACCCGGTCATTTATTTGGAAGGTATGAAATGAATTATGAAAGTTTCCTTCTCTCTCTCTAAATTCCTCTCCCTCTCTCTCTAAGCTCTTCTCTCCTTCCTCCACCCTCTAGGGTTTCTTCCTCTCTCATCCCCTCCACCATTCTAGGGCTTGCCCTTTGTATCTCCGCCTCCAACAATACGGCAACGAACCAAGCCCATAACAATCATCAACATAAACAGTAAGAACCACCAGTTCATGAGAAGCTTTGCGGATGAAGAGAGTGATCTGCAGAGCTGCGCACAAAACCAATTGTGGAGATGACTTCACTAAACTTTTCAAACCTGGCCCGAGGACTTTGTTTGAGGCCATAGATTGCCTTCCTCAATTTGCATACTTGAGACTCCCCCTGAGTAACATACCTGGGAGGTTGCTCCATATACACTTCTTCTTTTTAAGTTGGTGTTTTGCGGGAGGTTTGATTTGGTACTAACAACTAATTGCAATAAAAGTAAACTAATTAACTATGCGGGTCGCCGGCACAGCTTCGCTCCTCCACGGGTCGCCGGCCTCCGCTTCGCACTTACACGGGTCGCCTTCCTCCGCTTCGCACTTCCGCTGGTCGCCTTCCTTCGCTTTGCACTCCCGCGGGTCGCAAGCCTCCGCTTCGCTCGTTGCCGTAGCAACACACAACACAACCACAAGCAAATCGACACAACACCACCTCCAAGCAAAAAACTCATTAACATAACAATAATGATTTTCAATTAAGAGCAAACACAAATAAATATAAGTACATGGTATGTTCATACAAACTCCACCATCACCATATATGAAGAAAACCAAAAAGGGACAAACCTAAATAGGATGAAAAATAGGAAAGCAATACAAACGCTATCCGAGTTTCTTCCTCGGAAGTGAAGGAGTTAGCAAGACTCCTAGCACGATCCTTGGCTGTTGTCCGGGGTCTATGAAGCTGTCACTACCTCTAGCCTGTCTTCTCGGTGGTTTTGCAGCGATAACGTCGAAATCCACAAAATCACCTTCAATATAACTTGAATCCTTGGAGGAAGTCTTGATCTTTGAATCTTGGGTGATGGGGAGGAGCCTAGAGGCGAACCCTAGCTTGGAGGGGTGAAAAACGGCGAAACGACGCTGAATAGACGGACCTAAAAATGAAGTAGGTGGAAGAAATCGCGAAGCAGACTATTTATAGGCAACAAAAATAAAGAATGCGCATGAGTAGGTGGTCGTGCGCGAAAGAAAGTCCTACTCGTGCGCGAAGGAACTTATAGCAGAAACATCAGAAAAATAAGAGCGCACGAGTTGGCACACGACCACTAGTCGTGCGAGAAGGAAAGCCCTCTACTCGTGCGCGAAGAAACTTGTATCGACCAGAACTGGTAGAGGGCAAAATCGACGGGAAGATTTTTAAGGCACGACCATTGGTTGTGCGCGAAGAAATCCTATACTCGTGCGCGAAGGAGGGCCAGTACTCGTTCTTTTCTCTGGAAAATTCTGGCCAAATAGCGCGCACGACCACTGATCGTGCGCGAAGGGTCCACTGATCATGCGTGAAGAAAAACGTACGATCAGTGGCCAATGATGCGAAATGGGGCCAAAACTCCCCGAAAATTCTATAGAAGGTTGTACCTGCATGAAAAACAACCATAGCCACCAAAATTCACAATAGTCAACTCATTTCATGCAATCAAAATGTATATAGACATAAAGAAAGGAAAGGAATGCATGAAATGACCAGAAACATGTTCTATTTAGTCAAAACTCGCTCAAACGATGCAAAAAATAAGAAGGAATTTATACTAGAACCACATAGAAGAAGAGCGAAACCTCATGAAAACCAGGCTAAAATAGAGTATAAAATACTATGTAAAGTACGCTCATCAAATACCCTCAGACTTGAACTATTGATCGTCCCGAGCAATCCATCTACATACAGGGAGTATGATAGGCTAATTAGAAATAAAAAATGAAATAAGAAAGTGGGCTGAGAAGTCTCGTGTCCATGTGGAATAAAAATAGGTTAAAGAAAATTTCTAAGCATATAATCTAATTACACTGCATTTAAACAAACTATCGTACGACTATATCCACTCCTAAACAAAAGACCTAAGCGATCTGTCATAAGCATAACGCATGCGGAAGTAGTAACACTAAGGCTCTGTTTGGCGCAGTGGGGGCGACTGGAGAAGCAGTGGTGGAAAACAGTGGGGGAATAATCAGCTGTTTTGCAGAGTGGTGGTAGAATTTGTGAAACTGTTTGGAAGAACAACGTTTTAAGTGATGTTTCAACATAACTAAAAATTTCTAAAAACAAAGTCAAAAATTTCTTTTTGAAATATATTATATATAACTTATATTAATATAATTTTTTTTATATTATATATAACTTATATTAATATAATTTTTTTAATATTATATTATATATTATATATATTATAATTTAATATAATATAATATATTATAAAGTAATATAATTATAACGTAATATAATTATATATTATTATATATTATATATATATAATATATTATACGTTTATATATTATACGTAATATATTATAAGTTTATAATTATATAAAAGTAATATATTATTAAATACTATTTTATTAATAAAAGTAATATATTATAAAAGTAATATAAAAGTAATTTATTATAAAAGTAATAAAAAAGGTTAGTAGCGCTGCAACCTTTTGGCTGCAGCGCTGCTGCTATTTCCGAGTCGCGGTAAAATTCCGCGACTCGGAAATAGCGGGCCACCGCTAGTTTTAGCGGTGGCTGATGCCATCATTGCCTTCCAAAATTTTGTTTGGCGGGGCTTTTTGAAAATCAGCGACCCCCCACCCCTGAAACGCTGCGCCAAACAAAGCCTAAGTGTGATATTACGGACCCAAAACTACTAGGGTGGCCTTCAAAGAAATCCATCAATGACGATGGCCATAGGCTCGCCCGGTCCCACTTTCTCCACTACACTCAATACCAACCAACTCTACGAATCATTAGGACTTAAATTAGGATGACTTATAGGCTTAGGTTTAAGGGTGAGATATAACAAAGATAAACATGATGACTTTTCACACTTAAACAAAATGTTTTGAGCTTAACATAGAAAATGACTATCTCAAAAAGAAGAGAGCGACACCCCCAGACTTGTTTTTTGAATTGGGGTCACTCTCCAAAGCGTAAACCAAAACATTTTTCTTCTCTTCTCTTTTTCTTCTTTCTTTTTAGATTTTTTTCATTTCATATTTTTATGTTTCTTTCTAAATAAGCACCCAAACATAATAATAATTTTGGCTTTCCACCACATCACAACATGGGATCCCACTTCCAAATATCAAGAAAAATAAGAATTTAAGCTCAGATTTTTAAGTGTGCAATTGGGTTGGTAATTTAGCTTTGGTGATGTAATGGTGGGGGTGAATCAACAAAAATTTGGTGATAGGCTCAAAATTGTGTAAACATGGGTATGTAGGTTAGGATGCATAGGCTCAAACTATCCAAAAGAAAGCCTAAATCATTTTCATAGAGTTAATCACTATTTAGTGTATATGCTTCGAAGATCGCTAGGGGCGATTTCTAGACACCGAGAAAGGACACCCCCTCGTCGTGAGCCTGTAATACAGCACTAGTGACACTACACACAACACTACACTAATTTTGGACTCGACCGCGTTCTAACGAGGAGTGGATATACGACCAACGATAGTAACTAAAAATACAATGTATTTAACATATGCAGAAAAATTAACTCTAAATCTATTTCTATTCGAGAACATGGGCACTCGACTAGGAGCAGTCCACGAGTCTACGGTTCACTACCCAATTTCAATTTTTTGATTATAAATTAATCTAACCTACACACCATATAGTAAATAGACAATAAGGAAATAACATTAATTTGCGTCGCAACGTAGTGGGTACGGGAAATGAAATGCACCGAGCGATAAAAATTTAAAAATTGGAGCAAAATCGAAAAATAAGCACTGACGGAATGCAAAATGGTGTGTGCGAATATATATGCGAATGAATCATGAGGAATGCAGGAAAATAAAGGGAAGAAATGCGTTACCCAATGCCCGAGAATGGGGCATTCCGGAAGTTATCGAATCTGAATCTGAACTTTGCTCCCGGCTCTGGCTCGACTAAAAGATTTCAGCGATTTCACCGGAATCTTGCATTGAGATTAGCGCCGACAAAACAAAATAAACTAACAAAAAATGTAAATAAACTTCTTAAACTAGACCAGGAAAAAAATACAATTGCAAGCAAAAATATGATAAATACATGGGTTATTGTCCTCCTAGCACGACTTATTCAGAAAATAAAAGGTTCTAGCTTATAAGAGTATGGAAGGAAAAGTGCACAGATAACTGTTCTAATATCTGTGTCGGTAACGAGTATCGATACTACGTCAGAACAATTACTCTACCTAAATAATAATACATGTTCTTCACAGGTAGAGGAAACTAAAAGTAAGAAGTGGAGGAGTCCTCCTCATTATTCTCACCAAAATATATGTCCTTGCCTAGCAAGGTGTCGTCTTCTTCAAGACGGATGCAGGAGGAGAAGGGAATGAGTAGAGCTTCCTTTATGGAGGAGGGATCAACCTCCTCACAAAAATGGATGCTCACCTCATTGGCATGAGCAAAATGCTCCAAGTCCTCCTGGAGTCCCTGTGAAGAATCAACCTGCACAGGCTCAGACACTGAAGGGGGGTTAGGAATAAAAGAGAACAAAGACATAAATAAACAGAAATCGGGGGAGTGGTCCTGATCTCACTCCCAACAGGCTCCACCAACCGATCGCTGCCAGAGTCATAAGAATCATAGCAAGTGGCATCCGAGAACTCAAGTGCCTCGGTGGTGAGTTGAACCTCCTCGTCCGATGAAGAAGTGCAAACCTCCTCAATGGAAAGAATATCCTCCTCATCCCACTTCGGCGCTTCATCGTGCTCCAAGTAGCCCTGCTCCCCATCGGAGAGAACGACATTCTCATCCCACTTCGGCGCAACCTCGGGCTCCGAATTATCACCCTGCAGAATATCTACGACAGGATCATCAAAAATAGGTGTAGAAAACTCATGCAAAGAAGACGGAGGAACGATGGTAATAACATCATCAGAGAATATGTGAGCTGGTTCCTCCGCAGGTGAATCAAAATAAGTGAAGAATGTACAATTGGAGGCGACTCGACATTGTCAGAGTACGAATTAGGAGTTGAAGGAGTGCAATCAAGAGGGGAGGGAGACATGATCCGGATAGCCGGTTCATCGTCTTCCTCTATTTGTCGTTTAAAAGCGACGCAATCCTTCAAAACATGATTCATACTTTGAAAAAACAAGCACACATGATTAACCCCTAACCTCGAAAGAGGCGGGATACAATATTGGTGTGGTGCTCGTGGTGGAGGGGTGTGGTTATGATAATTAGGTTGATCGTATGAGGAACTGTATGATACCGATTCCCCATAGGAAGAGCCGTAAGAATCATAACTACGGTTTCCCGAATGACATTCTCCAGATAGATGATTGAATGCCCCGCACAATCTGCATTGCAAATTTGAATACATATTGTTGTGGGGTGTTTCACAAGAAAATATTAATCTTTGAATGAATTAACTACACACACAAGCAACTTAAAATGATTAGCCTGCTTTGAATTTTGTTTAAACATATTAGGAATAAAGAAATTTAAAAGGTGCTATTAAAAATAAAAAACAAGGAAAATAAAAAACAATAACAAAAACGATGGAATAAAATCAAAAAGCAACTAAATCAAAACAACCGGTATATACAAGTTGAAAAAGGCTTTCATCTCTCAGCTCTCTGTTCAGATACTCACACGACCGTGTTCTCCGGCAACGACGCCAAAAATTTGGCGCGCACGAGACTGCGGTGCGAACGACAGTGAACCGGTCATTGTCAAGTAATAATAAAACGGGAATAAATCCCCGAGTATCGAATCTCATGTGGAACACGGCGGGGTGGAGTAATCTATTGAGGCGAAATTTGAGATAGAAGTCTTTTTAAGTCGGTGTTTTGCGAGGGGTTTGATTTGGTACTAACAACTAATTGCAATAAAAGTAAACTAATTAACTATGCGGGTCACCGACACCGCTTCGCTCCTCCGCGGGTCGCCGGCCTCCGCTTCGCACTTTCGTGGGTCACCTTCCTCTGCTTCGCACTTTTGTGGGTCACCTTCCTCCGCTTCGCACTTTCGCGGGTCGCCTTCCTCCGCTTCGCACTTTCGCGGGTCGCAAGCCTCCGCTTCGCTCGTTGTCGTAGCAACACACAACACAACCACAAGCACATCAACACAACACCACCTCCAAGCAAAGACTCATGAACATAACAATAATGATTTTCAATTAAGAGTAAACACATATAAATAAATATAAGTGCATGTTATGTTCATACAAACTCCACCATCACCATATATGAAGAAAACAAAAAAAAGGACAAACCTAAAAATGATGAAAAATAGGAAAAGCAATACAAACGCTTCCCGAGTCTCTTCCTCAAAAGTGATGGAGCTAGCAAGAATTCTAACACGATCCTTGGTTGTCATCCGGGGTCTATGAAGCTATCATTACCTCTCGCCCGTCTTCTCGGTAGTTTTGTAGCAATCACGTTGAAACCCACAAAATCACCTTCAATATTGCTTGAATCTTTGGAGGAAGACTTGATCTTTGAAGCTTGGGTGATGATGAGGAGTGTTGAGAAAAACTCCTTTTTGATTTAACTTAACATATTATCTATTGTTGATTTTACTCCCTAGGATTATTACCCACATTGTATAGAAAAGGGTAAAATGGTCATTAGATGTCCTAGATTGTCACACTCACCTTAGAGTGTCAAGACCAGGTCAAGACAAGCAAAAATTCAGCTGAGTTAAAACTTGCGTCGAATAGAAGTCGACACAACTTCGACTGGAAGTTGATGCCACTTCGAATAGAAATCAAAGTAACTCAGTAAATTAGTCAGAGTAACAAGTGAAGTCGACGCAACGTCGAAATGTACTCGACGCAGATGGTCAAGCCAGTCGAAGACATCTCAGTAGTCAACGTAACTTCTATTTTAACTCGACGCAGAAGATGAAGTCCAAGTTCAAGCTTCCAACTCGACGAATACGTCGATAAGTATTCGACGTAACAATTATATCTGAGTTCATTCAGAGCTGAGAACTATTTCGAAGCCACTTCAATAAGAACTCAGAGGTGCGTCGATAAGAAGGAAGTCAATTCGACGCTACGTCGACATCTGAGTTCAGTCAGAGCTAAGAAGGATTTCGAAGCTACTCCTATAAGAACTCAGAGGTGCGTCGATAAGAAAGAAATTCAATTCGACGCTACGTCGAATATTGTCAGAAAAAGTATGTTTTCTGCTGCTTTTTCTAATACCTTTTTAGAAAGTCTACAAAGCTGAAGACTGTTCTCTAACGACTCGTTTATTGCAAAGAATGGAATGAAGTATTTAAAAGACACATCAAAAGACATTCTTGGAAGTTATTCAAATCAGTCTTGACGGGTCGGGAACAAAATGGAAGGAAACCTTTATTGTCCAATGGACATTCCTTCCAAGGAGAGACCAGAAGAGGAAATAGATTCACACTCTAATTGATAGAGAATAAGTATTCAGAAGGGGGAAGAGAAACTTAACGATTTTTTATTATTCTGTCTGCTTCATCTTCTTCTTTCTCAAGCTCTAAAGACAGAACAAGGAGAATAAAGAAAATATCTCTATACAGGAAAAAGATAACAAGGCTGCTGCTTCTTCTTCATCTCATCTTGCAGCAGGAAACCAACAAAAGTACAGAGAATATATCAGGATCAAAAGCTCATAACCCTTGCATCCATCACTATCTTAAACAAGGGTTCATTATACACAGATCTTGAAGAACATCAAAAGACAGCTCCTGTGTGATAGCTGCTAATGGATTCATATAGCAGAATCCCATTCCTTCTCTTCTTCTCCTTTCTCTGTTCTTATTCTACAATCTGTAAAAGAGTTTTAAGAATCCCTCTTCAAAGGATTCAGTGGTTCTAAGAGTCTCCTTATCAAAAGACTCAGTGGTTCTAAGAGTCTACTTGTCAAAAGACTCAGTGGTTCTAAGAGTCTTCTTATCAAAAGACTCAGTGATTCTTAGAGTCTCCTTATCAAAAGACTCAGGCACTGCTAGTGCATTCCTACCAGGGTGGTGGAAGAGTGGAGTACCCACATTTTGGGGAACCACTATAAATTTTCTGTCTCCTGGTTTTGCATTTTCTGTGCCATCCCATTTACATTTACTGTTTTTCTGTGATTAATTTATTCTGTGTAGGTATTACTGATAGCATAGTCCTTATTAGTTTTTATTGTGTATGCACATTTATGGTATAAAGTTTTAAAACTCTATTCACCCCTTCTAGAGAATACTCAGAGGCACACTGTGCACTTTCAAGGAGCCTAGGGGCGAACCCTAGCTTGGAGGGGCGAGAAACGGTGAAACGACGCTGAAAAGCGGACCTAAAAATGAAGCAGGCAGAAGAAATCGCGAAACAGGCTATTTGTAGGCAGCAGAAATAAAGAACACGCACGTGTAGGCGCACGACCACTGGTCGTGCGCGAAGGAAAGTCCTCTACTCGTTTTTTTAGAAGATATACCCAAGTACATTTGGAATAGTCATAAATAAAAGTTACAAAGTAAAGACTACCCCGACCAACAGTTTTGTTAGGAGAAGTACCCCAGATGTCTGAGTGAACGAGATCAAACGAACGAGTCGAACTATGTTCATTTTTGGTTGGATAGGAGGAGCGGTGATGTTTGCATATTGACAGGCTTCACAGTTGAGAGAGGAATTGTCCTTCTGTAGGTTTGGCATGAGCTGGTAGAGTAGGCGAGGAGGAGGATGACCAAGGCGAAGATGCCACTGATTGAGAGGACTGGATGTGGTAGAGGTAGATAGAACAGACATGTTGTCAAGGAAGTAGAGGCCGCCGCTCTCACTTTCAGTAGCAAACGTCTCCTTTGAGTTAAGATCCTGAAAATAACAATTATTAGAAGTAAACGTGACAGAGAACTTTAGTTGTCTCGAGAGAGTTGTAACAAAGAGTAAATTGCAAGGAAAGGTCGGCACGTAGAGAGTATTCGCAAGTTGTATAGATTGAGTGACCCGGACCATACCAGTTCCACACACAGGGGATGGAGATCCATCCACAATCAACACTGATGGTGACCGATCATGTTTGTCCAAATGAGAAAAGTTAAGAGGATTTCCTGTCATGATTGGGGCACTGGAGTCAATGAGCCACTTACACTGAGTGACAACATGTGCGCTACCTGAAGAGGTGGCAAGAGAGGCAGACTTCTTTGATGCAGAAAGAGTAGCGTCACCCACTTGTGGATGAAGATGAGGATACTTGGCAAAGCAACGATTCTCAACGTGGCCTAGTTTTTCGCAATAGGAGCATTGGTACTTACTAGGTCCACGTCCACCGGAGCAGCCTCCACGGTCACTAGTGTTATCGTGATTAGCAGGATGAGCAAACCGGTTAGAAGTCGACGGGGAGGATACCAGAGGCCGTTGAAGAAGAGTTGTAACAACCGAGATGCGAGCAGCAGTGACATCAAGGGTCGGAGAGTCAGCTTCACCAAGAATTTGTTGATGTATCATGTCATAGGAGTCTGGTAGGCGAAGAAGATAACAGACCACCAGGAGTTTCTGGAAATGTTTGTGTTGTTCGACAAGATCTGCAGAGAAGGGGTTAGAAAAAAACCGAAGACCGCACAAGGAGAGAATAGAGTTCACAATCGAAGGAAGATGAACCTATCTCTGATATCATTGGAAAAAGAAATATAATACGAGAGAAATTGAAAATAACTGAATTTTATTTCCAAAAAAATCTAAATATTACATAGGTATGACCTCTTTTATATAGAACGGAGGAGGAGAGACAATTTACAATTTGACAATGTGGGACTAATTACAGGAATCTTGATACCGCTAGGGTATCGGGTTGCCGACACGGGGAGCGGCGATGAGTACGAGCTGCCGTGGGGTGTCGTCGGGCGGCAGTATTAGCGATACCGAGCGAGAGATAGAGAGCGAGAGAGATAGACGGGAGGAAGATAGAGGAAGAGATAGAGAGAGAAAGAGGAAAGGGGAGCAGCCCCTAATTTCAAAAGTGATCAAAAGATAACTATAAACCCTAAGGTGCTCCCATATATAGGGGGAAACCACCACACATCAAGAGTCCATAAAGAGAAATAGCTAATACAACTTTTTTAAATAAAACTTAAAGGCATAAAAGATAACAGGTCCGGTCAGCCCCTTCTAGACTGTGTCCGCCGAACCGCCCGGTTCGGTCCTGGGTCCGGTGCCGTTGCCCGCTCCCGCGCGTGTCCTCGAGTACACCTGCCACTCCGGTTCGTCCGCCTGGATGTCGGTAACAATACCTCCGTCTGGAAAATTGGCCTTGTCCTCAAGGCAGTAGTCTGGGAACTGTCGGCGAAAATCATCACGAAGTAGCCATGTCGTGGCCGTAGGAGGGCGGTTTCGCCATGCCACATGTATCTCCTCCGGTTGGGCATCGTCGGTCCTGTGGTGGCAACGATCAACAATGGCCTCGGGGTAGAGGGGGTCGGAATCGGAAGAGTCCAAGTCTGCCAGAATGTGATCGGTGACGGGGTGATCGCCGATGACGCGTCGTAGTTGTGACACATGAAAGACTGGGTGGATGCGAGAACTGTCCTGGAGACGGAGGCGGTATGCGACCGCTCCAATACGGCTAATAATCTCGAACGACCCATAGAAGCGCGGGGCTAGCTTGGGGCAAGGGCGGCGGGCTACCGTAAGCTGTCGGTAGGGGTGAAGTTTGATGAACACCCGCTCCCCCACTTGAAACGTCAAATCACGACGCTTCCTATTGGCAAAGGCAGCCATCTTGGCCTGTGCACGCCGAAGGTGATGCTTCAAACTATCCATAATGACGTCCCTATCAAGCAGGTGATCCGCCAAGCTAGCAACTGGGCATTCCCCGGGTAGATGTCGGAGCACGGTCGACGGTTGCCGGCCATAGACCGTCTCGAATGGCGAGGTATGCGTGTTGTGGTGGTATGCGGTGTTGTAGGAGTATTCCGCCCAGCATAACCATTTGGCCCACGAGCTGGGGCGCTCGCTGATAAAACAGCGCAAATATGTCTCCAAGCACCGGTTGAGCACCTCGGACTGGCCGTCCGACTGGGGGTGATATGCCGTGCTCATCCGAAGGTGGGTGCCCTGAAGTCGGAAGAAAGAGGTCCAGAAGCTACTGAGGAAAAGTGGGTCGCGATCGCTCACAATCGAGCGCGGAAAGCCATGAAGACGCACAATCTCCGTAATGAAGCCGTCGTCCACGGACGCTGCGGTGTAGGGGTGGCGCAGAGGGACGAAGTGGGCGTACTTCGTCAGGCGGTCCACGACCACCAATATGCAGTCAAACCCGTTGGAACGGGGTAGCCGGGTGATGAAGTCCATTGCGATGTCCTCCCAGACACGCTCCGGGATCGGTAGGGGCTGCAAGAGACCGCTGGGAAACATGGTCTCATATTTGGCCTTCTGGCAGGTCAGGCAAGCCGCCACGTAGGCCTTCACCTGGCGAAGCATGTGAGGCCAATAGAGAGATGCGGCTAAACGCCGATATCCGAAAAGCTCCCGCGTTGCCGCCCGACGGTAGACTTGGGCGGCCCTCAAGACTGCTGATGCACGCTTGAGCCGCGAGCAAGGCGTCGAC
The DNA here is from genome assembly GCA_033032865.1 of Dactylorhiza incarnata. Taxonomy (NCBI): domain Eukaryota; kingdom Viridiplantae; phylum Streptophyta; class Magnoliopsida; order Asparagales; family Orchidaceae; genus Dactylorhiza; species Dactylorhiza incarnata. The sequence goes on from JAWHQI010000121.1 coordinate 4,893,687, forward strand.
GGCGGACTGCAGGCCGTCCATGCGTTCCTCCTGGCGGTTGAGTCGCAGGCGGGTGATGTCCGCGTTGTCCAAGCCCTCGGTGGCTTGGGACCGGGTGTTGGGCGCCATGGCTGTGGGGAAGACGACGGGAAGAAGACCGGCGACGCTAGGGCAGGCGGAAAGGGCAGGTCAGGCCGATGATACCGCTAGGGTATTGGGTTGCCGACACGGGGAGCGGCGATGAGGACGGGCTGCCGTGGGGTGTCGTCGAGCGGCGGTATTAGCGATACCGAGCGAGAGATAGAGAGGGAGAGAGATAGACGGGAGGGAGGAAGATAGAGGAAGAGATAGAGAGAGAGAAAGAGGATAGGGGAGCAACCCCTAATTTCATAAGTGATCAAAACTCAAAAGATAACAATAAACCCTAAGGTGCTCCCATATATAGGGGGAAACCACCACACATCAAGAGTCCATAAAGAGAAATAGCTAATACAACTTTTTTAAATAAAACTTAAAGGCATAAAAGATAACAGGTCCGGTCAGCCCCTTCTAGACTGTGTCCGCCGAACCGCCCGGTTCGGTCCGGTGCCGTTGCCCGCTCCCGCGCGTGTCCTTTTCGAGTACACCTGCCACTCCGGTTCGTCCGCCTGGATGTCGTTAACAAATCTACACAGATGCGGTTAGAACGGTCAGTGCGGTTAACCAAGAGTTAACCGCCCATGAGGATGCGGTTACACAAGGGTAAATGCCCATACATACAATCAGCAGGGAGCGTGAACCAAGGATGTATCCGCCAGTCTTCATCACCACAGCTTGCGGTCAACCAGTCCTAACCGCAAGCACCACCGGGTGCGGTTACACATGGGTAACCTCACATATGTTCCATCTGTCAGCATCCACTGCAGTTAGACAATCTAAACCGCGGTGACCGCAAGCTGCGGTCACACAAGGTTAACCGCCCATACACCTGTTCTGACAATCAAAATTATTTTTATAGCATTGATCATATCTGAGTCATTGGCATTAGTTTTATCATATAAAGTCATTTAACTTTGACCTCTCAAGCAATTATGTGAGTTTTATGTTTTTGTCCACAAGTTCCTTTCCATGTTCTTAAATAATGCTTCAAGTTATCTGGATCTTTACATGTATGCAAGATTGGCAACACCAATGGTCAAGGAAGGGCGTTGGAATGATCTGGATGACTACAAGATGATTGATGCGTATGTGTTTCCATTTCAGAATTACAAGGTTAACATATTGGCTTCATGGAAAAGAAAACCTCCATCATAGCCATGCGTACCCAAAAAAAGAGCTTCTAAATGCAGCAAAAGAACATAAACCCCCATGTGCTTTACATTTTTATGTATATAGATACACAGTATACTAGAGAATTCAGATTGGCCCTTCAATAGCATTACATAATTCCAAGTATTAATATACATGTATCTATAGATTATACATATCTATCTATTATCTATATATACAAAGTATACTAGAAAATCCAGATTTGGCCCTTCAATAGAATTACATAATTCCAAGTATAAATATACGTGCATGTAAAGATTATACATATCTATCTATATATATCTGTGTGTGTAGGGCTGATTTCGAGTTGAGTTTGAGCGGTTTCGGTTGGGCTCAAAATCGAAAATTTTGAGTTAAACTTGACTCGAAATCGAAATTATTTTGAGTCGAGTTGGCTCTACTCAAAATTACTCGATTCCGAGCCGCCTTGAAATGGAATCGAGTCGGCTCGAAATGAAATTAAGTCGGCTCAAAATTGAGTAATTTTTCTTTATTTTGAGTCAGCTCGAAATTAAATTGGCTCAAAATTGTGTAAATGAAGTCTTTTTAAGACTTTAATCCCTTAGTTTAGGTTTAGACGTTAGTGTTTTTTTATTTTAAAATAATATGTTAATAAGTACATAATATTCTAATCAATTCGAGTTGATTCGAATCATATTTCGAGCGATCCAGGGCAAGCTCGAAATGAACTCGAAATGTGATTCAGGTCAAATTGAGTCGACTCAAATTGAGTCGAATCATTCGAGCGATTTTCGAGCGACTTCCGAGTTTCGAATAATATTCTCAGCCCTATGTGTGCGTGCGTGTATATAATCATTTTTCTTTCTATATTTTCTCATACAAAAACTAACTTGAAAAATATTATTGCAAAACTTCAAGTCTACATGATACCTATGGATGTTATGCTAATTATGGCCATTATTAGAATTCTTTACACGAATTCGGCGACTGCCTCCTCCAAGATAGAATCAATCTGAAAAACACATCTTCTTCAACACGGGCGAGCTCACCTGAGACACCTGTGAGAGTTTGCGAGTACTATACAATTCAGATATAGCTTGTGCGAGTACAACTCCTGTATTTTCCAGTGCTCTGCTCTCCTTGTACTGCCTTTTTGCTTTCTCCTGTAGCTCTTTTCTGTTGCCTGCCTATTTCTCCTGTACCCGACAATGTACCAAGTTGCCATTGCGGAGATCCTTAGGATCCATAACGTTGACACGGACCATGTACCAGGTTTCCATGGTGTTTGGACTTAAGGTTGGGCGCTTTAAGTTTGAAGTAGTCCGAAAGCCACCTAGTCCTACGGGGATTTGATCATCATGGTCAACTACTTCATCGAAGGGGAGGCAACCAATCTCGGGTTTGTCTCCTCTATCACCCAGCTTGTACAGTGCTAACGGGGGGATAATTATTCTCTCACCCAACCTCCCGTTGGTCATCCCAACCGTGCTCCTAAGCACTGCCCTGAGTTCATCCCATTGATGCCACAACGATGGAATAACTTCCATCATCAATGCCCACCTCCACCTCGTCATTTCCATTAGATAAGATCACCACGACCTCATTCCCCTTCACGGAACAGGTCTGTGCAACTTCTACCACAAGTACTGCAACCTGTACCTTTGCATGCTCGTCCCATCCAATCCTCTGCTCCTCGTTCATTCAGATACAATGATACTCAAGAGCAGTATACAGACCAGATCCTTCCCATAGAGGATGCTTGTCCAGATCATCCAAAAGCAACTGGGCTTCAGGAAACCTCCACCTCTGAAAGATGAATATGGGAATCATAATTGGGAGCTCTTTTGTGAGTTACACAAGGATGTTGGACACAATATAAAGAGTTGTTGAGTTCTTTGGGGTCTGGTTGAGAAAGTGCTGAAGGGTCATGCTACAGGAGTATGTTGCTCGAAAATCTGATGATAAGTCTGTTTCCATCAAGGGTGAGGAAGTAGCTGAAAGTACACCTCGCCTGACAGTGAGAGTGCATTGAGCAAGAAGATGTTGGCTCTCTTGGCAGCATCAATTGCGTTTGTGAGTGCATTGAGCATGATAATGTCGGCGCTTAGGGACGACTAAATTGCATTCATGGACGAGCTAACCTTGAGTTTAGCGTGGGGCGGGCCTATCATCGAGACTCTGCTTCCACCTCCCAGACCACTCTACTGAGGGGAGATGTCACCTTTGGTGAGGTAGATCTCTCTAAAACTGCCCACCCCTTTAGCGATGCGGTTGTTGTTCTAGGTCATTTACTGTATCGAATCCTCATCAACACCGGTAGTTTTGTCAACATCCTCTTCATACCTGCATTTGAGGCCATGAGCACTGGAAAGAAGCTCCAGGCCTGCAGCTGCCCTCTCTTTGAATTCGCAGAGGAGAGGAAAGAGATCGAGGGGAGCGTCAATCTCTCCGTCACTATGTGCGGTGTTACTCGACAGAGCATATTTGTGGGGGGGCGGACGCCTCAACTGTTACAATGCCATCTTGGCGAGCTCTTCTGAAAGAGTACCAAGCCGCCGTCTCCATGTACTATCAAACTCTGAAGTTTGACATTGGGTGGGTGAGGGGGGGGGGGGGGGGGGGGGGGGGGGGGGGAGCAGTTTAGGGTTCCCAACGACCCTCGAGTTGTGGGGGATTGCTATGTTAGCTCAGTCAACATGATCGAGACCCAAGGAGCTGATAGAGACAGAGCTCACCTGGATGCTGCTCAGGTCATCCAAAGCGTTCCGGTCGAAGTAGGAGTCGAAGATAGGGTACTTTCCATCAATGTTGAGTTGAGAGTGAAAGATGAAGTCCCACTTATCAAATGTTTACTAGACAACTTGGACATCTTTTCCTGGTCAGCAACCGACATGCCTAGGGTGGATCCCGATGTGACCTGTCATCGCCTCAACGTTGATCCTACTTTCAAGCCTATCAAGCAAAAGAAGCGGGTGTGTGGTACTGTGGTGACAACTTTGGCGGAGCCTATCTGGGAAGAAGTTGTAAAACCCCTTAAGACGAACTTTGTTAAGTAGATCCAATACCCCGAGTTAGTTTCTAATGTTGTAATGGTGAAAAAAGTCCGATGATAAGTGAACGTGCATAGATTTTATCAAATTTAATACAGTCTTCCCTAAGAATTGTTATTTCTGGCCTTAGATAGATTCTCTAGTTGACTCTGCTGTGGGGTTTTCTATCATGAGTTTTTGAGATGCTTTTTCAGGATATCATCAAATCCGGATGCATATCCCTGACATCACTCACACATCATTTATTATGAATGTCAGACATTTCTATTACCGCGTTATGCCTTTTGGTTTCCAGAACGTCGACGCTACCTATCAACATATGATGGACCATGTCTTTAAAAATCAGAAAGAGCGTAATCCGAAACTGTACATAGATGGCATCTTCATTAAGAGTCGGAAACTCAAAGATCATATTCGTGATCTTAATGATACATTTTCAACCCCGAGGAAGTACAAAGTGAGACTCAATATGTCAAATTATGTTTTTGGTGCGCGCAATGGAAAATTTTCGGGACATTTATTAACACCCAATGGCCTCGAACCTAATCCAAATAAAGTGAGTTATTTTGAACATGACATCTCCTCGGACTCCAAAAGAAGTGTAACTTTTAATGGGGAAGAACTTGTGGGACTTAACCACTTTATTTTACGATCAGGCAATAAATGTGCCACATTCTTCTAAACTCTCCGATGAGCATCAAAATTCGAATGGACCGAAGATTTTGACAGGGTCTTCGAAGAGATTAAAAACAATTAACCCCCACTCCCTCTTGTAGAGTCCTTGGAGGCGGGGGGGGGGGGGGGGGGGGGGGGGGGGGGGGGGGGGGGGGGGGGGATCTATTGGTATATCTTGGAGTTGGACCCATCATTGGTTCGATAGGAAGGGAAGAAACAATTTCCAATTTACTATGTGAGTAGGGTACTAAAGGATGCAGAGACTAGACATCCCATACTTGGAAAACCAGCCCTGACTTTGATCATTTCGGCACAGAGACTTCGTCTCTATTATCAATGTCATTCAATACAGGTTGTCACTAACCATCCTTTGAGAACTATTCTTAAGAAGTCAGAGCATTTTGGAAGATTAACAAACTGGGCAATAGACCTTGGAGAATTCGATATTTCTTATGTTCGCGGGCTGCCATCAAAGCATACGTACTCGTTGATTTCGTGGAAGAAGCTTCTGTTAAGTGGGAGGTAGCAACACCAATATCATAGACAATGTTCGTGGATGGAGCTTCTGACAAGAACTCATCAGGAGTTGCGGTAATATAAATCCAAACAGTGTTAAGACCGAGCAAGTCGTCAAATTACACATTTCAACTACAAACAATCATGCAAAATATGAAGCGTTAATGATACGTCGTAATCATATCAAGAGCGCAAATAAAAAACATGCATTGCATTAAATGAAAGTAAAGATACAATCAGGAGATAACTTCTGTCAAGCATCCGTAGGATGGGCCCTCCTTGGCACTCCACTCTCCAAGAGAGCCAAACATTCAAGATTCCAAAGATACATCATAACTCCCTAAGGGGCTCCTTATATAGATGGAGGCCCCACTACAGGACAAGACTACATGACTGAATACACATCGCATGCATATCAATACATCCGTCCTGAAAAGCGACCTTGTCCTCAAGGTCGAGCCGGGCAAGGTCCCATTGACTCGTCGACGAGACTCAGACGGCTCATCTGGTGGGAGGACCAGGTGAAACATGAGAAGCTGGGAGGCGTAGCGACGGGATGGTTGTTGTAGAGTTGACACGGGACTTCCCAAGAGGAGAAGCAATGTCAGCCAGCAAAATATCTTATCCTCAAGGTCAAGCGAGGTGCACGCCAAATGGGCCAGGGCCTCGGTCGGAGGACATATGCTATGAAGACGGACGTCGGAGACCCATCCAGATCCTGAACAATGACTGTGGGGCCGGAGAATAGGTCTATGTGGCGTGGGTAGTGATGAGTGAGAAGGAATCCCGATGGGAAGTCTAGTCGAAGTGGGAGAGTGACCAGATGTGAGGGTAGGATAACAGTGGGCTCGAGAGATGTTTGAAGCTAGGAGACGAAAGATAAGAGAGCTGACAGGCGGGCGAGGGAATCCAAGAGACGGAGGGCAGCAAAAAAAGCATGTCGGAAGGCGAGCAAGGCGCTAGGTGTTGCCTATGTCAAGGATATGTCGGAAGGCGAGCAGATGAGAGGGAAACTGGTGGGAATCGAAGGGTGGAGGTGAATTTTGGGGTGCATGTCGTGGTCGGCAGCGTGAGAATGAAATCAGAAAAGGAGGAAATGCGGCAGTTCTAATGGTCGAAGACCCACAGAGGGGTGGCAGTGGGATGGATGGAGGAGGCTCGTTGGGAAGTAAAGTAGTGGGCCGGGGCTGTAAGGGGGCATGTGGAAGAAGACGATGAAGAAGCTCAAGCGCCATGACGAGGAGAGTATCCAGGGCTACTTCAACTCTATCGCAGTGAGCATGCATTGAGTCTGGAAGGAGAGCCATTGTGGAAAAAGGGGGAGTGCCAACAGAAAGTAGTAGGAGGTTCTGGAGGACTGCTAGAAAGCTGCAGAAGCCACAAGAGGGCTGCCGGGATGCTGGTAGGCCGCTGGAGGTGCAGCCGGACACGGCTGGAGAAGGAGAAGAGCCGGCTGGTAGGCCACTAGAATCACATGAGAAGAAGAAGATCAGTAGCGTAAGTCGTCCGTTCCCTCCAATGATGGTGCCACCACCGTCCTCCGTTGTTCATAACGCGTCGCCGCCGCCTCCGACCATCTCGCCGCCGCCTCCGGCCATCTCGCCGCCGCCTCCGGCCATCTCGCCGCCGCCTCCGGCCATCTCGCCGCCGCCTCCGGCCATCTCGCCGCCGCCTCCGGCCATCTCGCCGCCGCCTCCGGCCATCTCGCCGCCGCCTCCGGCCATCTCGCCGCCGCCTCCGGCCATCTCGCCGCCGCCTCCGGTCATCTCGCCGCCGCCTCCGGCCATCTCGCCGCCGCCTCCGGCCATCTCGCCGCCGCCTCCGGCCATCTCGCCGCCGTCACCGCCAAATCTGTTCCTGCTACCGTCCATTGTTCCTCTCACCTCCTTGTTGCTGCTGCTCACCGCCACCCTACCGACCCCACCGAAGCCATTACTTTTGTCGCCGGTCATTCGGACATCGCCGCCGCTACTCACCGCCGCCTCCGCCACTACGCGGTATCAAACATTGTTCTGGCGGGAGATCAAGATGCCAAATGCTCCGACCAGCCACATGGAGTTCGAGCTTGAGGTCAAGCTCGATGTCAAGGACGGATGGAGTGTTACGGGTCCACCGTCAGTTATCCTATTATATTAGTAGTATGTTGTATCGAGTCTTTATTAGGTTGAGTCTTTATTATGGTTGAGTCAAGATAGAGTAATTTAGGTGTTTTAGTCGGTCAAGTCTTATTATATTAGTAATTTAGTATTTATGCATTTTTAATATTTTATATGTCCGATGTAATTACGGGGTTGCCCCCGGGGGTTCTATATATTAGACCCGGTCATTTATTTGGAAGGTATGAAATGAATTATGAAAGTTTCCTTCTCTCTCTCTAAATTTCTCTCCCTCTCTCTCTAAGCTCTTCTCTCCTTCCTCCACCCTCTAGGGTTTCTTCCTCTCTCATCCCCTCCTCCGCCATTCTAGGGCTTGCCCTTTGTATCTCCGCCTCCAACAATCCGACAACGAACCAAGCCAATAACAATTATCAACATAAACAGTAAGAACCACCAATTCATGAGAAGCTTTGCGGATGAAGAGAGTGATCTGCAGAGCTGCGCACAAAACCAATTGTGGAGATGACTTCACTAAACTTTTCAAACCTGGCCCGAGGACTTTGTTTGAGGCCATAGATTGCCTTCCTCAATTTGCATACTTGAGACTCCCCCTGAGTAACATACCTGGGAGGTTGCTCCAGATACACTTCTTCTTTTTAAGTTGGTGTTTTGCGGGAGGTTTGATTTGGTACTAACAACTAATTGCAATAAAAGTAAACTAATTAACTATGCGGGTCGCCGACACAGCTTCGCTCCTCCACGGGTCGCCGGCCTCCGCTTCGCACTTACACGGGTCGCCTTCCTCCGCTTCGCACTTCCGCGGGTCGCCTTCCTCCGCTTTGCACTCCCGCGGGTCGCAAGCCTCCGCTTCGCTCGTTGCCGTAGCAACACACAACACAACCACAAGCAAATCGACACAACACCACCTCCAAGCAAAAAACTCATTAACATAACAATAATGATTTTCAATTAAGAGCAAACACAAATAAATATAAGTACATGGTATGTTCATACAAACTCCACCATCACCATATATGAAGAAAACCAAAAAGGGACAAACCTAAATAGGATGAAAAATAGGAAAGCAATACAAACGCTATCCGAATCTCTTCCTCGGAAGTGAAGGAGTTAGCAAGACTCCTAGCACGATCCTTGGCTGTTGTCCGGGGTCTATGAAGCTGTCACTACCTCTCGCCTGTCTTCTCGGTGGTTTTTGCAGCGATAACGTCGAAATCCACAAAATCACCTTCAATATAACTTGAATCCTTGGAGGAAGTCTTGATCTTTGAATCTTGGGTGATGGGGAGGAGCCTAGAGGCGAACCCTAGCTTGGAGGGGTGAAAAACGGCGAAACGATGCTGAATAGACGGACCTAAAAATGAAGCAGGTGGAAGAAATCGCGAAGCAGACTATTTATAGGCAACACAAATAAAGAATGCGCATGAGTAGGTGGTCGTGCGCGAAAGAAAGTCCTACTCGTGCGCGAAAGAACTTATAGCAGAAACATCAGAAAAATAAGAGCGCACGAGTTGGCACACGACCACTAGTCGTGCGAAAAGGAAAGTCCTCTACTCATGCGCGAAGAAACTTGTATCGACCAGAACTGGTAGAGGGCAAAATCGACGGGAAGATTTTTAAGGCACGACCACTGGTTGTGCGCGAAGAAATCCTATACTCGTGCGCGAAGGAGGGCCAGTACTCGTGCTTTTCTCTGGAAAATTCCGGCCAAATAGCACATACGACCACTGATCGTGCGCGAAGGGTCCACTGATCATGCGTGAAGAAAAACGTACGATCAGTGGCCAATGATGCGAAATGGGGCCAAAACTCCCCGAAAATTCTATAGAAGGTTGTACCTGCATGAAAAACAACCATAGCCACCAAAATTCACAATTGTCAACTCATTTCATGCAATCAAAATGTATGTAGACATAAAGAAAGGAAAGGAATGCATGAAATGACCAGAAACATGTTCTATTTAGTCAAAACTCGCTCAAACGATGCAAAAAATAAGAAGGAATTTATACTAGAACCACATAGAAGAAGAGCGAAACCTCATGAAAACCAGGCTAAAATAGAGTATAAAATACTATGTAAAGTACGCTCATCAAATACCCTCAGACTTGAATTATTGATCGTCCCGAGCAATCCATCTACATACAGGGAGTATGATAGGCTAATTAGAAATAAAAAATGAAATAAGAATGTGGGCTGAGAAGTCTCGTGTCCATGTGGAATAAAAATAGGTTAAAGAAAATTTCTAAGCATATAATCTAATTACACTGCATTTAAACAAACTATCGTACGACTATATCCACTCCTAAACAAAAGACCTAAGCGATCTGTCATAAGCATAACACATGCGGAAGTTGTAACACTAAGGCTCTGTTTGGCGCAGTGGGGGCGACTGGAGAAGCAGTGGTGGGAAACAGTGGGGGAATAATCAGCTGTTTTGCAGAGTGGTGGTAGAATTTGTGAAACTGTTTGGAAGAACAACGTTTTAAGTGATGTTTCAACATAACTAAAAATTTCTAAAAACAAAGTCAAAAATTTCTTTTTGAAATATATTATATATAACTTATATTAATATAATTTTTTTTATATTATATATAACTTATATTAATATAATTTTTTAATATTATATTATATATTATGTATATTATAATTTAATATAATATAATATATTATAAAGTAATATAATTATAACGTAATATAATTATATATTATATATATATAATATATTATACGTTTATATATTATACGTAATATATTATAATTTTATAATTATATAAAAGTAATATATTATTAAATACTATTTTATTAATAAAAGTAATATATTATAAAAGTAATATAAAAGTAATTTATTATAAAAGTAATAAAAAGGTTAGTAGCGCTGCAGCCTTTTGGCTGCAGCGCTGCTGCTATTTCCGAGTCGCGGTAAAATTCCGCGACTCGGAAATAGCGGGCCACCGCTATTTTTAGCGGTGGCTGATGCCATCATTGCCTTCCAAAATTTTGTTTGGCGGGGCTTTTTGAAAATCAGCGACCCCCCCACCCCTGAAACGCTGCGCCAAACAAAGCCTAAGTGTGATATTACGGACCCAAAACTACTAGGGTGGCTTTCAAAGAAATCCATCAATGACGATGGCCATAGGCTCGCCCGGTCCCACTTTCTCCACTACACTCAATACCAACCAACTCTACGAATCATTAGGACTTAAATTAGGATGACTTATAGGCTTAGGTTTAAGGGTGAGATATAACAAATATAAACATGATGATTTTTCACACTTAAACAAAATGTTTTGAGCTTAACATAGAAAATGACTATCTCAAAAAGAAGAGAGCGACACCCCCAGACTTGTTTTTTGAATTGGGGTCACTCTCCAAAGCGTAAACCAAAACATTTTTCTTCTCTTCTCTTTTTCTTCTTTCTTTTTAGATTTTTTTCATTTCATATTTTTATGTTTCTTTCTAAATAAGCACCCAAACATAATAATAATTTTGGCTTTCCACCACATCACAACATGGGATCCCACTTCCAAATATCAAGAAAAATAAGAATTTAAGCTCAGATTTTTAAGTGTGCAATTCGGTTGGTAATTTAGCTTTGGTGATGTAATGGTGGGGGTGAATCAACAAAAATTTGGTGATAGGCTCAAAATTGTGTAAACAAGGGTAGTGAATGTAGGTTAGGATGCATAGGCTCAAACTATCCAAAAGAAAGCCTAAATCATTTTCATAGAGTTAATCACTATTTAGTGTATATGCTTCGAAGATCGCTAGGGGCGAGTTCTAGACACCGAGAAAGGACACCCCCTCGTCGTGAGCCTGTAATACAGCACTACTGACACTACACACAACACTACACTAACGTTGGACTCGACCGCGTTCTAACGACGAGTGGATATACGACCAACGATAGTAACTAAAAATACAATGTATTTAACATATGCAGAAAAATTAACTCTAAATCTATTTCTATTCGAGAACATGAGCACTCGACTAGGAGCAGTCCACGAGTCTACGGTTCACTACCCAATTTCAATTTTTTGATTATAAATTAATCTAACCTACACACCATATAGTAAATAGACAATAAGGAAATAACATTAATTTGCGTCGCAACGTAGTGGGTGCGGGAAATGAAATGCACCGAGCGATAAAAATTTAAAAATTGGAGCAAAATCGAAAAATAAGCACTGACGGAATGCAAAATGGTGTGTGCGAATATATATGCGAATGAATCATGAGGAATGCAGGAAAATAAAGGGTAGAAATGCGTTACCCAATGCCCGAGAATGGGGCATTCTGGAAGTTATCGAATCTGAATCTGAACTTTGCTCCCGGCTCCGGCTCGACTAAAAGATTTCAGCGATTTCGCAGGAATCCTGCATTGAGATTAGCGCCGACAAAAACAAAATATACTAACAAAAAATGTAAATAAACTTCTTAAACTAGACCTGGAAAAAAATACAATTGCAAGCAAAAATATGATAAATACATGGGTTATTGTTCTCCTAGCACGACTTATTCAGAAAATAAAAGGTTCTAGCTTATAAGAGTATGGAAGGAAAAGTGCACAGATAACTGTTCTAATATCTGTGTCGGTAACGAGTATCGATACTACGTCAGAACAATTACTCTACCTAAATAATAATACATGTTCTTCACAGGTAGAGGAAACTAAAAGTAAGAAGTGGAGGAGTCCTCCTCATTATTCTCACCAAAATATATGTCCTTGCCTAGCAAGGTGTCGTCTTCTTCAAGACGGATGCAGGAGGAGAAGGGAATGAGTAGAGCTTCCTTTATGGAGGAGGGATCAACCTCCTCACAAAAGTGGATGCTCACCTCATTGGCATGAGCAAAATGCTCCAAGTCCTCCTAGAGTCCCTGTGAAGAATCAACCTGCACAGGCTCAGACACTGAAGGGGGGTTAGGAATAAAAGAGAACAAAGACATAAATAAACAGAAATCGGGGGAGTGGTCCTGATCTCACTCCCAGCAGGCTCCACCAACAGATCGCTGCCAGAGTCATAAGAATCATAGCAAGTGGCATCCGAGAACTCAAGTGCCTCGGTGGTGAGTTGAACCTCCTCGTCCGATGAAGAAGTGCAAACCTCCTCAATGGAAAGAATATCCTCCTCATCCCACTTCGGCGCTTCATCGTGCTCCAAGTAGCCCTGCTCCCCATCGGAGAGAACAACATCCTCATCCCACTTCGGCGCAACCTCGGGCTCCGAATTATCACCCTGCAGAATATCTACGACAGGATCATCAAAAATAGGTGTAGAAAACTCATGCAAAGAAGACGGAGGAACGATGGTAATAACATCATCAGAGAATATGTGAGCTGGTTCCTCCGCAGGTGAATCAAAAATAAGTGAAGAATGTACAATTGGAGGCGACTCGACATTGTCAGAGTACGAATTAGGAGTTGAAGGAGTGCAATCAAGAGGGGAGGGAGACATGATCCGGATAGCCGGTTCATCGTCTTCCTCTATTTGTCGTTTAAAAGCGACGCAATCCTTCAAAACATGATTCATACTTTGACAAAACAAGCACACATGATTAACCCCTAACCTCGAAAGAGGCGGGATACAATATTGGTGTGGTGCTCGTGGTGGAGGGGTGTGGTTATGATAATTAGGTTGATCGTATGAGAAACTGTATGATACCGATTCCCCATAGGAAGAGCCGTAAGAATCATAACTACGGTTTCCCGAATGACATTCTCCAGATAGATGATTGAATGCCCCGCACAATCTGCATTGCAAATTTGAATACATATTGTTGTGGGGTGTTTCACAAGAAAATATTAATCTTTGAATGAATTAACTACACACACAAGCAACTTAAAATGATTAGCCTGCTTTGAATTTTGTTTAAACAGATTAGGAATAAAGAAATTTAAAAGGTGCTATTAAAAATAAAAAAACAAGGAAAATAAAAAACAATAACAAAAACGATGGAATAAAATCAAAAAGCAACTAAATCAAAACAACCGGTATATACAAGTTGAAAAAGGCTTTTATCTCTCAGCTCTCTGTTCAGATACTCACACGACCGTGTTCTCCGGCAACGACGCCAAAAATTTGACGCGCACGAGAGTGCGGTGCGAACGACAGTGAACCGGTCATTGTCAAGTAATAATAAAACGGGAATAAATCCCCGAGTATCGAATCTCACGTGGAACACGGCGGGGTGGAGTAATCTATTGAGGCGAAATTTGAGATAGAAGTCTTTTTAAGTCGGTGTTTTGTGAGGGGTTTGATTTGGTACTAACAACTAATTGCAATAAAAGTAAACTAATTAACTATGCGGGTCACCGACACCGCTTCACTCCTCCGCGGGTCGCCGGCCTCCGCTTCGCACTTTCGTGGGTCACCTTCCTCTGCTTCGCACTTTTGTGGGTCGCCTTCCTCCGCTTCGCACTTTCGCGGGTCGCCTTCCTCCGCTTCGCACTTTCGCGGGTCGCAAGCCTCCGCTTCGCTCGTTGTCGTAGCAACACACAACACAACCACAAGCACATCAACACAACACCACCTCCAAGCAAAGACTCATGAACATAACAATAATGATTTTCAATTAAGAGTAAACACATATAAATAAATATAAGTGCATGTTATGTTCATACAAACTCCACCATCACCATATATGAAGAAAACAAAAAAAGGACAAACCTAAAAATGATGAAAAATAGGAAAAACAATACAAACGCTTCCCGAGTCTCTTCCTCAAAATTGATGGAGCTAGCAAGAATTCTAACACGATCCTTGGTTGTCATCCGGGGTCTAGCTATCATTACCTCTCGCCCGTCTTCTCGGTAGTTTTGTAGCAATCACGTTGAAACCCACAAAATTACCTTCAATATTGCTTGAATCTTTGGAGGAAGTCTTGATCTTTGAAGCTTGGGTGATGATGAGGAGTGTTGAGAAAAACTCCTTTTTGATTTAACTTAACAAATTATCTATTGGTGATTTTACTCCCTAGGATTATTACCCACATTGTATAGAAAAGGGTAAAATGGTCATTAGATGTCCTAGATTGTCACACTCACCTTAGAGTGTCAAGACCAGGTCATGACAAGCAAAAATTCAGCTGAGTTAAAACTTGCGTCGAATAGAAGTCGACACAACTTCGACTGGAAGTTGATGCCACTTCGAATAGAAATCAAAGTAACTCAGTCAATTAGTCAGAGTAACAAGTGAAGTCGACGCAACGTCGAAATGTACTCGACGCAGATGGTCAAGCCAGTCGAAGACATCTCAGTAGTCGACGTAACTTCTATTTTAACTCGACGCAGAAGATGAAGTCCAAGTTCAAGCTTCCAACTCGACGAATACGTCGATAAGTATTCGACGTAACAATTATATCTGAGTTCATTCAGAGCTGAGAACAATTTCGAAGCCACTTCAATAAGAACTCAGAGGTGCGTCGATAAGAAGGAAGTCAATTCGACGCTACGTCGACATCTGAGTTCAGTCAGAGCTAAGAAGGATTTCGAAGCTACTCCTATAAGAACTCAGAGGTGCGTCGATAAGAAAGAAATTCAATTCGACGCTACGTCGAATATTGTCAGAAAAAGTATGTTTTCTGCTGCTTTTTCTAATACCTTTTTAGAAAGTCTACAAAGTTGAAGACTGTTCTCTAACGGCTCGTTTATTGCCAAGAATGGAATGAAGTATTTAAAAGACACATCAAAAGACATTCTTGGAAGTTATTCAAATCAGTCTTGACGGGTCGGGAACAAAATGGAAGGAAACCTTTATTGTCCAATGGACATTCCTTCCAAGGAGAGACCAGAAGAGGAAATAGATTCACACTCTAATTGATAGAGAATAAGTATTCAGAAGGGGGAAGAGAAACTTAACGATTTTTTATTATTCTGTCTGCTTCATCTTCTTCTTCTTTCTCAAGCTCTAAAGACAGAACAAGGAGAATAAAGAAAATATCTCTATACAGGAAAAAGATAACAAGGCTGCTGCTTCTTCTTCATCTCATCTTGCAGCAGGAAACCAACAAAAGTACAGAGAGTATATCAGGATCAAAAGCTCATAACCCTTGCATCCATCACTATCTTAAACAAGGGTTCATTATACACAGATCTTGAAGAACATCAAAAGACAGCTCCTGTGTGATAGCTGCTAAAGGATTCATATAGCAGAATCCCATTCCTTCTCTTCTTCTCCTTTCTCTGTTCTTATTCTACAATCTGTAAAAGAGTTTTAAGAATCCCTCTTCAAAGGATTCAGTGGTTCTAAGAGTCTCCTTAACAAAAGACTCAGTGGTTCTAAGAGTCTACTTGTCAAAAGACTCAGTGGTTCTAAGAGTCTTCTTATCAAAAGACTCAGTGATTCTTAGAGTCTCCTTATCAAAAGACTCAGGCACTGCTAGTGCATTCCTACCAGGGTGGTGGAAGAGTGGAGTACCCACATTTTGGGGAACCACTATAAATTTTCTGTCTCCTGGTTTTGCATTTTCTGTGCCATCCCATTTACATTTACTTTTTTTCTGTGATTAATTTATTCTGTGTAGGTATTACTGATAGCATAGTCCTTAGTAGTTTTTATTGTGTATGCACATTTAGGGTATAAAGTTTTAAAAGTCTATTCACCCCCCTCTAGAGAATACTCAGAGGCACACTGTGCACTTTCAAGGAGCCTAGGGGCGAACCCTAGCTTGGAGGGGCGAGATTCGGTGAAACGGCGCTGAAAAGCGGACCTAAAAATGAAGCAGGCAGAAGAAATCGCGAAACAGGCTATTTGTAGGCAGCAGAAATAAAGAACACGCACGTATAGGCAGTGGTCGTGCGCGAAGGAAAGTCCTCTACTCGTTTTTTTAGAAGATATACCCAAGTACATTTGGAACAGTCATCAATAAAAGTTACAAAGTAAAGACTACCCCGAGCAACAGTTTTGTTAGGAGAAGGACCCCAGATGTCTGAGTGAACGAGATCAAACGAACGAGTCGAACTATGTTCATTTTTGGTTGGATAGGAGGAGCGGTGATGTTTGCATATTGACAGGCTTCACAGTTGAGAGAGGAATTGTCCTTCTGTAGGTTTGGCATGAGCTGGTAGAGTAGGCGAGGAGGAGGATGACCAAGGCGAAGATGCCACCGATTGAGAGGACTGGATGTGGTAGAGGTAGATAGAGCAGACATGTTGTCAAGGAAGCAGAGGCCGCCGCTCTCACTTTCAGTAGCAAATGTCTCCTTTGAGTTAAGATCCTGAAAATAACAATTATTAGAAGTAAACGTGACAGAGAACTTTAGTTGTCTCGAGAGAGTTGTAACAAAGAGTAAATTGCAAGGAAAGGTCGGCACGTAGAGAGTATTCGCAAGTTGGATAGATTGAGTGACCTGGACCATACCAGTCCCACACACAGGGGATGGAGATCCATCCACAATCAACACTGATGGTGACCGATCATGTTTGTCCAAATGAGAAAAGTTAAGAGGATTTCCTGTCATGATTGGGGCACTGGAGTCAATGAGCCACTTACACTAAGTGACAACATGTGCGCTACCTGAAGAGGTGGAAAGAGAGGCAGACTTCTTTGATGCAGAAAGAGTAGCGTCACCCACTTGTGGATGAAGATGAGGATACTTGGCAAAGCAACGATTCTCAACGTGGCCTAGTTTTCCGCAATAGGAGCATTGGTACTTACTAGGTCCACGTCCACCGGAGCAGCCTCCACGGTCACTAGTGTTATCGTGATTAGCAGGATGAGCAAAACGGTTAGAAGTCGACGGGGAGGATACCAGAGGCCGTTGAAGAAGAGTTGTAACAACCGAGATGCGAGCAGCAATGACATCAAGGGTCGGAGAGTCAGCTTCACCAAGAATTTGTTGACGTATCATGTCATAGGAGTCTGGTAGGCGAAGAAGATAACAGATCACCAGGAGTTTCTGGAAATGTTTGTGTTGTTCGACAAGATCTGCAGAGAAGGGGTTAGAAAAAAACCGAAGACCGCACAAGGAGAGAATAGAGTTCACAATCGAAGGAAGATGAACCTATCTCTGATATTATTGGAAAAAGAAATATAATACGAGAGAAATTGAAAATAACTGAATTTTATTTCCAAAAAAATCTAAATATTACATAGGTATGACCTCTTTTATATAGAACGGAGGAGGAGAGACAATTTACAATTTGACAATGTGGGACTAATTACAGGAATCTTGATACCGCTAGGGTATCGGGTTGCCGGCACGGGGAGCGGCGATGAGTACGAGCTGCCGTGGGGTGTCGTCGGGCGGCAGTATTAGCGATACCGAGCGAGAGATAGAGAGGGAGAGAGATAGACGGGAGGAAGATAGAGGAAGAGATAGAGAGAGAAAGAGGAAAGGGGAGCAGCCCCTAATTTCAAAAGTGATCAAAAGATAACTATAAACCCTAATGTGCTCCCATATATAGGTGGAAACCACCACACATCAAGAGTCCATAAAGAGAAATAGCTAATACAACTTTTTTAAATAAAACTTAAAGGCATAAAAGATAACAGGTCCGGTCAGCCCCTTCTAGACTGTGTCCGCCGAACCGCCCGGTTCGGTCCTGGGTCCGGTGCCGTTGCCCGCTCCCGCGCGTGTCCTCGAGTACACCTGCCACTCCTGTTCGTCCTCCTGGATGTCGGTAACAATACCTCCGTTTGGAAAATTGGCCTTGTCCTCAAGGCAGTAGTCTGGGAACTGTCGGCGAAAATCATCACGAAGTAGCCATGTCGTGGTCGTAGGAGGGCGGTTTCGCCATGCCACATGTATCTCCTCCGGTTGGGCCTCGCCGGTCCTGTGGTGGCATCGATCAACAATGGCCTCGGGGTAGAGGGGGTCGGAATCGGAAGAGTCCAAGTCTGCCAGAATGTGATCGGTGACGGGGTGATCGCCGATGACGCGTCGTAGTTGTGACACATGAAAGACCGGGTGGATGCGAGAACTGTCCGGAAGGCGGAGGCGGTATGCGACCGCTCCAATATGGCTAATAATCTCGAACGACCCATAGAAGCGCGGGGCTAGCTTGGGGCAAGGGCGGCGGGCGACCGTAAGCTGTCGGTAGGGGTGAAGTTTGATGAACACCCGCTCCCCCACTTGAAACGTCAAATCACGACGCTTCCTATTGGCAAAGGCATCCATCTTGGCCTGTGCACGCCGAAGGTGATGCTTCAAACTATCCATAATGACGTCCCTATCATGCAGGTGATCCGCCAAGCTAGCAACTGGGCATTCCCCGGGTAGATGTCGGAGCACGGTCGGCGGTGGCCGGCCATAGACCGTCTCGAATGACGAGGTATGTGCGTTGTGGTGGTATGCGGTGTTGTAGGAGTATTCCGCCCAGAATAACCATTTGGCCCACAAGCCGGGGCGCTCGCTGAAAAAACAACGCAAATATGTCTCCAAGCACCGGTTGAGCACCTCGGACTGGCCGTCCGACTGGGGGTGATATGCCGTGCTCATCCGAAGGTGGGTGCCCTGAAGTCGGAACAAAGAGGTCCAGAAGCTACTGAGGAAAAGTGGGTCGCGATCGCTCACAATCGAGCGAGGAAAGCCATGAAGACGCACAATCTCCGTAATGAAGCCGTCGTCCACGGACGCTGCGGTGTAGGGGTGGCGCAGAGGGACGAAGTGGGCGTACTTCGTCAGGCGGTCCACGACCACCAATATGCAGTCAAACCCGTTGGAACGGGGTTGCCGGGTGATGAAGTCCATTGCGATGTCCTCCCAGACACGCTCCGGGATCGGTAGGGGCTGCAGGAGACCGCTGGGAAACATGGTCTCATATTTGGCCTTCTGGCAGGTCAGGCAAGCCGCCACGTAGGCCTTCACCTGGCGAAGCATGTGAGGCCAATAGAGAGATGCGGCTAAACGCCGATATCCGAAAAGCTCCCGCGTTGCCGCCCGACGGCGTGGAATGGAACTCAGCTAACAGAAGAGGAATCCTCGAAGACGACGCCGAGAGGACGAGTTGCGCCTGGTGGAAGAGGCGGCCCCCAATAAGCGAAAATGGCGGCCGGGACGCGGGGTCGACCAGTAGTGCCGCCCGAATGTCCTGCAGCTGCGGGTCCCGGTCCACCTCATGTTGAATGGCCGCGGCGTCGTCTCACACCGGCCGGGAGATGGCGGTCAACTCTGGGGCGTGCGGGTTTCGGGAGAGCGCATCGGCCACCCGATTGGTCTTGCCGGGGCGAAACTCCACCGTGAAGTCATACCCGAGCAGCTTGGCCACCCAAACCTGTTGTGTCGGCATGGCGATCTTCTGTTGGAGGAGGTATCGAAGGCTGTGGTGATCGGTGCGGGTCACTAAGGGGTGACCCAAGAGATACGGCCGCCAATGTTGGACCGCCAATACTAACGCCATAAGTTCGTTCTCATACGCCGAACGGCTGCGCACCGCTGTGGAGAATGCCCTGCTGTAGTATGCGATTGGCCGGCCGGCCTGCATCAAAACGGCGCCGACGCCCGTGCCCGAGGCGTCGCACTCCACTATGAAATACTCGAACTACGATCGAGAGTTTTATGTGATTGTCCAGTCCTTACGCTACTGGAGGCATGATGCGTGTCGGCAAGTGCACTGGTCGCTGTCAAGTAATAAATGTGGAGAGTGGACTCCCCGAATGTCGGTCTCTTGAGGAATGCAGGTTGGGTGAACGAAACGCGTAGCGTGACTCTTGTTACCCGAGCAAAACACACATGAAAAAGGGGGGTTCTTGGTTGGTTTGTCCTAATCTTAACAACAACAAAAAGAGATGCGGGTCGAAAACACCGCTTCGCAAGGTGAGATGGATGCAACGGCCGCGATGCCGTGCCTCGCGAGGCGGAATGGAGTGTGTTCTAGCGCGAAAGGGGTGAGGGTCGTAAACACCTCTTCACAACCGTCGTTAGCTCTTGCTAACACGGAACAAACACCTTGCGTGCGTGTGCGAGTGAGTGAGTGAGAACGGAGTGAATCACTAGCGAACCACGAAGAACAAAAAGGAGACATTCATTTCAACAAACATCATCATAATATTCAAATTTACACGGTTCAACAAGTACAATGGAGGAAAGAGGAAAGAAATAACCAATGGTGAAGACTAGCGGCCGTTCACGGCCGGAATGGTAGGTTGTCGGGCCACCTCCGGACTCGGGCGGACTATGCTTCCGGCGTAGAGAGCTGTCACGATCTCCCTACGTAGCTCCGTCGTCTTCGACTTCAGGTTCCTTCTTCTCCTCACCGGGCGGAATGAGGGAATGGTTGCTTGGAGGCTTGCGGACGATGGAGAACACTCACGGACAATGGAGGAAGGCTTGGAATGGATGAAGGAGGCTTCCCCTTGCGTAGAAGATGAAGTGGAGGCGTCCCGCGGTGAAGGTCGGCGGCGTACGGAACAGGAATCCCGCTCCCGCCAGTGATCGATCGCCCTAAAATCGCAACAGGCGTTTAAATAGGCGCTGGAATAAATACTGCGCACGGTCATTGGCGCACGACCATTGGTCGTGCGCACTGGAATTCTGCGATCGTGCGCACTGCCTGGGTGGAACCTGCAAAGACAGAAATTGTAAAATAAAATGTTCGCACGACTAGTGGCGCACGACCGGTGGTCGTGCGCACTAGCGTTGATGGTCGTGCGCAATACAGCAAACAGAACTCAGAATTTTAATGATAAGTGCGCACGAGCAGTGGCGCACGACCGGTGGTCGTGCGCACTGGCGTTGGTGGTCGTGCGCACTGCACCAAACAGAACTCGTGAAAAAGGGTTAAGTGCACACGATCAGTGGCGCACGACCAGTGGTCGTGCGCAATAGAACCGGCGATCGTGCGCAGTGTTCCAGTGCAGAATTGCACCGGGGACACTCGCACGACTCCTATTCCAGGCACAACCACAAATCTAGCCACTGAAAGTGGCACTTAACAGCACATGGATACTACTAAAGACAATAAGCACGAAAATCACACCAAAGTGGGCCTAGATGTGCACCTAGCGTGGATTATCAAATATAAGTTATAACAAGGCTAAAGTGCGGCTAATTGACTAAATAACGGCCCGGATGAGTCCATAAATGTGTATATGATCAGGACTCATCACACCCCCAGACTTAACTGTTTGCGCGTCCCGAGCAAACGAATCCGGCGGAGCGTGAAAACCATAATTAACATAGAGAATTACACAATGGAGTACGGTGCGAAGTAACATACGCATGCGAGTAGAGATTCTAGTAGAAGAAGATTCTAACTATGCTAACTAATTTACATAAGTATTAAAGCGTAATTAAAGATTTAGTTATACTCAGTTGGTGAATTATGACGAATTTGACGATCATGCCCGGTATGAAAGTGACGAGACACTGAGGTGGGTGTTGCAAGAGATCGGGGCTTAGGAATAACTCCGCTGAAATCCATCAATGTCGTGAACCATACGCTCGCCCGGTCACACTCTCTCCACGGCGCTAGCAAACTCGCAAATCAAATCAGTAGGACTTTTAGGATTAAAATGGGGCTTAGGTCACGGTATGATATTCAAAGGTAAACACGATGGCTACGCAACCCAAGTGAGCTAACGGAACGCTGCACCACACAAGATCAACAAACTATGCTCGTGTTACACACCCCCAGACTTATCATGAAAACCAGGTGTGCACATGGCCTACTTCACAAATACCAACAGGTTTTCTATTTAGCTCGGAAGGATCTCATTTCAATATACTCTTTTTTTTTCTTTTAACATATTTTGCTTCTTTTAAGTATCTTCCGGTTGGTTCAAAATCAGCAATTAAACTTTAATTTCCCTTCATAACATAATGATTCCACACACCACACAAGTTGAGAATTATGAGCGCAGTTAAAAACAATTTGGTTGCGGGCGTAGGATAGACTTCAGGCTTTGGTGGATGAAGAGGAGCTGAACAAAGGAATGGTAGGCACAAAATAGGCTTGCAACGGTGAACGAAATGGACATGGAATAACAAAGCTCAAACTAGCCAAAGGGTGGCCTACATCATGCTTGACTCAACGAGTCGCTCTCACCTATGCTTCAAGAGTCGCTTGGGGAAAGTTCTTAGCCCACGAGAAAGGTAGACCTTCCTCCCGACTCGAGCAACACATGACTAGCAACCGCACACACACAACACCGGGTTATCGTCAATTTCATTCAAATTCACCACTTGAGTATATTAAATCTAAATTTACGCAGAAATACTAAACATAAATTAGATGCATAAAGAAAATCTAGTTCTACTCAAATTCTACCATAGCATGCGAAGTGACTAGAACACTACATAAGTCAACATCGCACTCCAAATAATAATTCCTATGTTAACAACCTATTTCACATTCTAACCAAAATAGTTTACAACGGAACAACAACAAAAAGATAAGCGCGCACTCAAGTGGGTGAAATGGTGTGTGAAGCATGAAAACAAAAACAATGACTAGGATAAATGAAGATACAACCATCTAGTATGCGGTGTAACTCGTGCACAGTGAATAACAACAACCTCTCCCCCAGACTTAAGCTAAACAATATATCTAGAAATTTGAAGCTAAAAGAGGGGAGGGAGTGTTACCCAATGCTCAGAAATGAGCATACCAGACGATTGGCGTTTACAATCAAAAACAGTCCGCAGCATCCGCACCATCACATACAAAACCTGCAAGCACAAACTCAAAGCAACAAAAGCAAATACACAAGCTAAACTAAAAGAAGTTAGATAAAAGGAAATACGAAAACAGGAAATATGGGTTGTCTCCCAGGAGCGCTTTCATTTAACGTCCTTAAGCTGGACCAAATACCTGTATTAGCATTGTTTATAAAGTGCAGGAGTTAAAAGAGATACTCAGAAACAGTTCACCACATCAAATAAGACACAAATCAGCTGAAAGCGCTCTTATGGTGCGCGTCTCCCATAGCACGTAGGCGGGAGGTGAAGGCTTTAGGGCCAGCACTGGTATTACCCAACGCTCCCCTAACCTCCGCCACCTTGCCACGAAGAGCGGCAGCACGAGCGTCGCGCAGAAGTTTTTCCTTTTTAAGCTTGGCGACAGTCGGAGACTGCCACCGTTGAAAGTTTTCAGAATTTTTCGCCTTAGTGGCGGGTGGCGTCACTTCCGGTATCGCGGTGACCACCGGATCGGCCCAGGAGATGGAGCGCTTAGAAAGTTTATTACATGATTCACCATAAGAAGATAAATAATCAGCATCCCTAACTACATTCAAGTCAACGTTTCCCGGACTGCCGTCTTCCTCCTTCTCGGCGTCGAATTCTTTCCGGAAGTCGATCTCTTCTTCCTCATCAGATTTGAGCTCTTCCATTCCTCCATCACTTGTTTCTTGAACATGTATCTTTCCTGCACAGCTTAGAGATTCATCAGAAATAACGAGAGGGGGGGGGGGGGGTAGATGTGTCAGCTGTAGCTTCGAGGCGACTGGGCTGCGGCGCCTTGTTAGGTAGGAGAACACACCCCGTGGCGAAGTCAAGGGTGGCGCCGCTCTCTTTCAAGAACGGCACGCCCAAGATAGGGATGGATTGATTTTCCCGGGGGCCCAACACCTGAAAGTTCGCGACCACAGTCGTCCCCTCAACTATTACTTCCACATTTCTCACTTCCCCCTCAGATTGGATAATAGTGCCGTTAGCGAGTATCAGCGATTTCCTTTCCTCCGTGTTCATCTCAAGCTGTAGTTTCGCAACATCTTGCAGCGCAATAACGTTGCGGGAGGAACCGGAATCGCATAAAGCTTTTGTTTCAACCTTATTGATGGAACAAGAGATTACCAGCTCACTCGGATTGGCATCTACCACATCCCCCAGACTCTTCCCTTGATCAATGGGGTTCTTTTCCGTGTTGCTGGGAAGGGTCCCCTGCGAACGCTCGGTTAGCGCTTGGGCCAATTGGCCCAAATGCATCTCCAAGTTTCGCATGGATGCGGTTTGATTTACCATATTTGAGTTAGCTGCTAGCATGAATTTCTCCATCATCTCTTCTAGATTACTCTTCTTTTGGGGAGGGGGTACTTGGTTATAATCCGGGTGCGGCGGCCTCGGTTGGCTCCCGGAGGCGCAAGCATCATTTTGATGCTGCCCCGGTGACCATCGTTGGCCAGGTGTGTTTGGATTCCACGAGAAGTTCGGATGACTTCTCGCTCCCGGATTATAAGCATTATTGAAAGGCGCCCCCCTAGGCTGATTTCCTACATAATTAACAGATTCGTTCAAGTTCAAGTGTGCGAAATCACCTGCCACGTTGTTCCCCGAACACTCATACGCGTGGTGCCCTCCGCCTCCACATCCTTCACAAGTAATGATAGCAGCAGGTGGGGACGGAGAAGGGAGAGAGTCAACCATGAAGAGTCCTCGGCTGCTTCTTGGAGCGTTTCTCCCTGCAGTCCAGAAGGTACTGTGGGAGGCAGTGTCGCGCAGAATCCGAAGGGCCTCGTCAGGAGTGTGGTTCATCAAGGTGCCACCCGCTGCAGCATCGATCATTGCCCTGTAGTTGGGCTCGATCGCGAAGTAGAACAATTCAACCACACTCCATGGTTGAAGCTCGTTGCCAGGGCAACGGCGAAGGAGATCGTTGAGGCTCTCCCACGCTTCAGCAAGGGTCTCTTGGTCAAGTTGGCGAAATGTGGCGATCTCCCGCCGCAAGCTTACAATCTTATCCACAGGATGGAATTTAGCAAGGAACTTGGATGCGAGGGCATCCCAAGTAGCAGCAGTCCCGACCGGAATGGAGTGGAGCCATACTTTTGCTTTGTCACGGAGAGAGAAGGGGAACAGTCTCAGCTTGACTGTGTCATCAGCAATCCCGGCATAGCGGAAGGTTCCGCAAATATCAGAAAATTCTGCCAGATGCAGATGCGGGTCTTCGCTAGCCAGCCCGGAAAATTGAGCGTTGTTCCGGATAATGTTCAAGATTGCTGGCTTAATCTCGAACTGATTATTCATAATATTTGGCCCGAACCCCGGATACACACTCCCAACAGTTGGAGTGGTGTAATCCCTCATCGTGCGGGGTCGAGGTCTAGCTGCCTCCTGCTCAATCCCAGGCTGATGTTCCCCCACGCCGGGCATTCTCGGATCAACATCATTTGGGTCTACCTGATCACCCATAGCCGCTTGTACGGCTGCAGTGCGCCTTCGCGCGCGAGCAGTCCGTTCGATTTCTGGATCAAAAGGTGCGAGTTCACCTGCGGTCTGCCTCTGCATGCACTGTCAAAAACAAAAAGAAAACAAAGAAGATCAAAAACAACTGCTCGTGTAACGAGAGTCACAACACAAGACGATACACGCCTGCATTCCCCGGCAACGACGCCAAAAACTTGATGCGTGTCGGCAAGTGCACCGGTCGCTGTCAAGTAATAAATGTGGAGAGTGGACTCCCCGAATGTCGGTCTCTTGAGGAATGCAGGTTGGGTGAACGAAACGCGTAGCGTGACTCTTGTTACCCGAGCAAAACACACATGAAAAAGGGGGGTTATTGGTTGGTTTGTCCTAATCTTAACAACAACAAAAAGAGATGCGGGTCGAAAACACCGCTTCGCAAGGTGAGATGGATGCAACGGCCGCGATGCCGTGCCTCGCGAGGCGGAATGGAGTGTGTTCTAGCGCGAAAGGGGTGAGGGTCGTAAACACCTCTTCACAACCGTCAATAGCTCTTGCTAACACGGAACAAACACCTTGCGTGCGTGTGCGAGTGAGTGAGTGAGAACGGAGTGAATCACTAGCGAACCACGAAGAACAAAAAGGAGACATTCATTTCAACAAACATCATCATAATATTCAAATTTACACGGTTCAACAAGTACAATGGAGGAAAGAGGAAAGAAATAAGCAATGGTGAAGACTAGCGGCCGTTCACGGCCGGAATGGTAGGTTGTCGGGCTACCTCCGGACTCGGGCGGACTATGCTTCCGGCGTAGAGAGCTGTCACGATCTCCCTACGTAGCTCCGTCGTCTTCGACTTCAGGTTCCTTCTTCTTCTCACCGGGCGGAATGAGGGAATGGTTGCTTGGAGGCTTGCGGACGATGGAGAACACTCACGGACAATGGAGGAAGGCTTGGAATGGATGAAGGAGGCTTCCCCTTGCGTAGAAGATGAAGTGGAGGCGTCCCGCGGTGAAGGTCGGCGGCGTACGGAACAGGAATCCCGCTCCCGCCAGTGATCGATCGCCCTAAAATCGCAACAGGCGTTTAAATAGGCGCTGGAATAAATACTGCGCACGGTCATTGGCGCACGACCATTGGTCATGCGCACTGGAATTCTGCGATCGTGCGCACTGCCTGGGTGGAACCTGCAAAGACAGAAATTGTAAAATAAAATGTTCGCACGACCAGTGGCGCACGACCGGTGGTCGTGCGCACTAGCGTTGATGGTCGTGCGCAATACAGCAAACAGAACTCAGAATTTTAATGATAAGTGCGCACGAGCAGTGGTGCACGACCGGTGGTCGTGCGCACTGGCGTTGGTGGTCGTGCGCACTGCACCAAACAGAACTCGTGAAAAAGGGTTAAGTGCACACGATCAGTGGCGCACGACCAGTGGTCGTGCGCAATAGAACCGGCGATCGTGCGCAGTGTTCCTGTGCAGAATTGCACCGGGGACACTCGCACGACTCCTATTCCAGGCACAACCACAAATCTAGCCACTGAAAGTGGCACTTAACAGCACATGAATACTACTAAAGACAATAAGCACGAAAATCACACCAAAGTGGGCCTAGATGTGCACCTAGCGTGGATTATCAAATATAAGCTATAACAAGGCTAAAGTGCGGCTAATTGACTAAATAACGGCCCGGATGAGTCCATAAATGTGTATATGATCAGGACTCATCAAGGCACTACCTCCTCCCTCGAGAGTTTGTGCTTTACTCCGACCACCAGGCGTTACGCTATTTAGATTCTCAGCGCAAGTTGGGACATCGGCATGCCAAGTGGGTCGAATATCTGCAGGACTTCCACTATGTCCTCAAACACCGAGCTGGTGTTGAGAACAAACCTGCGGACGCCCTTAGTCGTCGTGTCTCCTTGCTTCAGACTATGACTGCACGTGTCGACGGGCTTGAGCACTTGATCATAGAGTATCCGACGTGCCCTGATTTTGGTGAGATTTACGCCGCCCTATCCCGAGATTCCCCAGACCCCGTTGAGGGATATCAGCTCTTCGAGGGATACTTGTACCATGGATCCCGCCTATGCATTCCCCGGACATCTTACCGTGATTTTCTGATTTGGGAGTTGCATGCGGGCGGAGCCGCCAGACATTTTGGGCGCGATAAGTCCATAGCCATTGTGGAGGACCGTCTCTACTGGCCCACTCTTAGGAGGGATGTGACTAGAGTCGTCCGCCACTGCCGTATCTGCCAGACGGCCAAGGGCACAAAGCAGAACGCAGGCCTATATACGCCCTTACCGGTCCCACATCGACCCTGGGAGGACCTTAGCATGGATTTCGTTCTTGGACTTCCCCGCACTCTTCAGAAGCACGACTCCATCTTTGTGGTGGTCGATCGCTTTTCGAAGATGGCTCACTTTATTGCATGCCGCAAGACGGCGGACGCGACCCACGTTGCATCCATTTTTATGAGGGACGTCTTCCGATTACATGGTCTTCCCAAGTCCATCGTATCGGACCGCGACGTGAGATTTATGAGCTACTTCTGGAAGACCATGTGGCTCAAGACTGGCACCACCCTTAATTCTCCACTGCCTACCACCCACAGACTGATGGACAGACAGAGGTAGTGAATAGGAGTTTAGGAAACTTGTTGAGGTGTCTGGTGGGAGAGCATGTGAGTAGCTGGTACTTAGACCTTCCGGTCGCAGAGTTTGCATATAATAGTTCGGTCAATAGGACCACTGGGTTGAGTCCATTCCACATAGTGTCAGGTTACGACCCCAGGAAACCCATTGACCTTATTCCGAGCCCATTAGAGTCCCGGCCTAGTGAGTCTGCTGAGTCATTTGCACGGCATCTGCATGAGTTACATGAATCGGTCCGCCGACGTATTAATATGAGCAATGAAAGTTATAAAACCCACACAGATAAAAGAAGGCGAGAGCGTACTTTTGTTATTGGCGAACAGGTGATGGTACGAGTCCGCCCGGAGAGGCTCCCTTCGGGGCCTGCCAAGAAGTTAAGCGCCAGGCGAATGGGTCCTTTCTCAGTTATTAGTCGGATTGGGACAAACGCCTACAGGCTAGACATCCCGGCGAGTATGGGGATTCATCCAGTATTTAATGTCGAGGATCTCACACCTTATTACGAGCCTCATGACTATGGGGACCCGAGCTGTGGGAGCGACCCCCCTCTCCCCTTGCCGCCCTTCACCACCTCCCCACCCACACCAGATAGCCACCACCACCCACCCATTGTTGATACCCTTCCACCTGGGAGTTTGTCGCATATGGTTCCACAGCCAGCATCACCGCTCGCACCGGGTACCACCATGAGAGAGTCGAGAGATGAGAGCATCACGGAGATCAGATCCCACCAGATTGTTCCCACCACGGACGGGCCGCGTCTTCGCTACTTGGTTCATTGGCGGGGCCGCACCGACGCTGACGACGCTTGGATATTGCCGGCAGAGCTTGATCGACTTGCCCCCGGACTTCGACTCCAGTACGATCGTCTCCATTCCTCGGAGATGAATGCTTTTCAGTCGGGGGGAGTTGATGGGATTCCATCGGATCGTGCACACGAAGGAGCGGGACCCACATTCATTTATTCCCGCCGGAAGACTTGATCGGATCGCCGATCCGACTCCGCGGTTGCGTCCGGCACGTCGCCGCGAGTCAAAATCATATATTTATGTATTTGTTTCGGACATGTATTTATTTATTTAAGGGCTAAACCCACCGGCCAATCATAGCCGTTGATGGGGATGCCCTAATGCTTGTTTTTCTTATAAATAAGACTAGTGGGCTGGTTTAGAACTCATTGTTGATTTTGGAGAAGTTCTTCCCGGAATCCAGCGATCAAGCCGCGGTGCCGATGCTGTGGAGCCCTAGGTGGTGACTCCTAGTGGTGGAAAATCATCCCCAAGGTAACCCCAATCCTTCCCCTCCTTTTTTCCTTCATTTCCCGCTGTTTTTCCCCCTCCTACAGCCGCTGAAGCCCTGCCCCTTGCCGCCGAACTGCTGCTGGACAGCACCCCTGCCGAACCTCCCCTCTTCCACCGCCGACGACCGCCCCTCCTTCTACAGTGCCGCCGCACCCCCCCTCCATTCCCCTCCAGCCACCACCTCTCCTACCCCACCACTGACCACTCCCCTTGGCCTACCTACAGCCGATCCCCCCCCACTCCCCTCTTTTCGTGGAACCACTCCCATATACCCCCCACAACCCAAGATCAATTCAGATCTAGGGCTTCCCCTCCCCGATCCGCTATTTCCTCCACTGTTTACCCCGTCGTTGCCCGGATCCGAACCCTAACGGCCGGATCTACCACTCTCGTGCCCGGATCTATCCGTATTTGCCCGGATCTACCCGTTTTCAGCCTTCCCTCTCCGTTTCCACCGTGGACAGCCACCAACCACATCCCCGGCCCGGATCTACTCCTCCAAATCCACTGTTTCCATTGCTCCAAACCAGCCCCTAGTTGTGAGTTATTTCATCGTGATTTAGTTGTATTATTTCTTGATATTATTATTGGATAATCTAGTATTGTGCTTGGATTTGGCTTGTGGTGTTTTGTGTCGATTGAGTACTAACTTGCAGGAGGAGCTATTCACTGCGCGCTTTGCTTTGGCCCTCCGAGCGGAGGAAAGCCAACTAAATTCGCTCAATATTAAAATTATTCTCTTGTTGCCATTATCCGTTTGTGGTGTTAAATTTTCATTGCTCAATTAATTGTTGTCGTCATCGACGGTTGTGTCGCATATAGAGTCTAGAAAGTGCACCCCCATAGCCTACCCTACATCATGCCCTCTCTGATGTCTTTGACTTTGATTTGAGGGCATGATTCCACAGCAAACGTGACGGTATAGGGGGCCACTATTTCAGTGGTAATCTGTGAGCAGCCACTTTGTGCATTTATTGTCAAAGGTTCGGTCTTTCTCCTCTGAGAGAAGCCACTTTGTGCATAGGGCCAAAGGTTAGGTCTGTTTCCAATCTTCCCCCGCCCATACCCCCAATGATTGGGGACTATATGGGTTCTGTTGTTGTTGTTGTTGTTGTATTTTTATTTTTTTATTTTTAAGTATTTACCAAGTTTAAAATAACTTTTTTATTTATTTTTGGGGTTTTTTAGAATTTTTTTGATTTTTCTAAGTACTTCTTACAAAGTTTTTGAAGAACGGAAAAAGACACCCCCATACTTAAAACTCAACATTGTCCCCAATGTTGTAATTTAAGTATGATGAAGGAGGAAAGAAAATGCAGATTGTAAAAAAAATGGAAAATGTAAGAAACCCTGCAAAAATAAAGTAGATATATATAAAAAAAAGGTAAAAATATTAGATAAATATGGGGTGACTCCCACGAGCGCTTTGTTTATCGTCGCATAGCTTGACTAGTTTAGCGTTTTTTAGATATTGGGGAGGGGTAAAGTTTCGAGTTTACCGTCCACCGGATCGCCCGCCAAATAAAGTTTTAAACGGTGACCGTTGACTTTAAATTCGCCTTTTTCGGGGTGGGAAATAAGAACGGTGCCATATGGCCAGACCTCTTTGACTTCAAAGGGGCCGAACCACTTGAATTTTAGCTTACCCGGAAAAAGGCGAAGTCGTGAATTAAAAAGGACAAGATCACCCGGCGCAAATATTTTTGGAAATTTAAGTTTTCGATCGTTATAGAACTTGGAGCGTTCTTTATAAAATTTATTGCTCTCGTAAGCGTTTGCACGCCATTCATCGAGCTCGTTTAATTTGAATTTTCTAGATTCGGCCGCTACGTTCGGATCGAGGTTTAAAAGTTTTAAAGCCCAAAAAGCGCGGTGCTCTAACTCTATGGGCAGGTGGCACGCCTTGCCGTAAACTAATCGATAGGGAGTACAACCGATGACGGTCTTGTACGCCGTACGATATGCCCACATCGCGTCTAGTTTTAATGCCCAATCCTTCCTATTAATTGAAACGTTTTTTTTTTAAAAATACGCTTAATCTCTCGATTAACTACCTCTACTTGACCGCTTGTTTGGGGGTGATAGGCGATGACGAGCTTATGCGTGACGCCGTATTTAGCAAGGTTGTAGATGTCGGATATCGGGGACACGTCGGTTTAGGTTTTTCATGTCGGTTTTAATATGTCGGGGGATATATCGGGGATATTTCATATATCGGGTTTTAATATTTAATTATTTATATGTGTAATTATATATAAATTTAATCATTTTTTAATCTATATATATATTAATATATTAATAATTTGATATTTATTATCAAACTAATATAAACATTTTGTGTTACATAAGTAATAACAGTATATCGCGTAGAATAAAGTAAGAGGAAACAGAAAGTCAGGAAGTCGTCAATGACAATGGAAGATAAAGAACTTTTAGTCCATAATTCAAGGATCATGCATAATTGAAGTCGATAATGGACTTGAGCAAGGAAGATAGCCAGAGGAAGGGAAAAAACAACCTAAACAATGAAACAATTTCAGTTTATTGTCTATAGACCTTAGACAATAATTAAAATCAATTGAAAAAAACCCGTCGATAAAATGTCGGGATATATCGACCGATATATCGACGAATATATCAGTCAATAGTAGATATATCGGAGGATATATTCCAAAAGTATATTTTGTAAAAAAATATCGGAAACGTGTCGTTTTGTCCATGAAACCTTTATGTCGGCTGACATGTCGGCCATGTCGGAGGATATCCACAACGCTAAGATTTTTGCAAATTGAGCGTTGCAGAAGTGCGTACCCCTATCACTCACTATCGCACGAGGCGTACCAAAGAGAGAAAATAATTTTTTTAGAAATTTGACGACGACTCGCATCGTTAGTGGGTAGAGCTTGCGCTTTCGCCCACCTAGATACGTAGTCGACCGCCACTAAAATATAACGATTAGTATAAGGAGGTAGGGGGCCTATGAAGTCTATGCCCCATAAATCGAAAATTTCGCATTCTAAATAAAAATTTTGGGGCATCTCGTCACGACGAGAGATGTTACCCGACAGCTGGCAGCTATCGCATTTGCTCACATACTCGTGAGCATCTTTAAAGAGAGTGGGCCAATAAAAGCTCGCCTCTAGCGCTTTCCGCGCGGTCTGGTTGGCTTGATAATGCCCCCCGGCCGGCCCCTCATGGCAGTGTCGCAATATTTGCGCACCCTCCTCGCATGAAACACATCTCCGTATCACTTGGTCCGCGCAGATGCGAAAGAGAAAAGGGTCCTCCAAAAAGTAAATTTTCAAATCAGAAAAGAATTTTTTCTTTTGCTGTTTTGAAAAGTGTTTTGGAAGGACCCGCGCAACTAAATAGTTAGCGCAATCCGCGAACCAAGGTGGGGAAGAAGTTTTATTTAAATTAGAAATAGTGAGGAGGTGCTCTTCGGGAAATCTATCGTCTATGTCTAGTTCGACGAGCGCTTCCGCGACGGGGCGGTCCAAACGAGAGAGGGGGTCGGCCGCTAAATTTTCAGCCCCCTTCCTGTCCCGGATCTCTAAGTCGAATTCCTGTAAAAGGAGGATCCATCGAAGCAAGCGGGGCTTGGCGTCTACTTTTGATAATAAATATTTTAGGGCGGAGTGGTCGGTAAAAACGATAATTTTGGAAAGTGTTACGTAGGGCCTAAATTTATCGATTGAAAAGACGACGGCGAGAAGTTCCTTTTCTGTCGTTGTGTAATTAGCCTGTGCGTCTGTGAGCGTTCGAGAAGCGTAGTAGATGGGATGAAAATAATTATTAACACATTGGCCTAGTACGGCTCCCACCGCTATATCGCTCGCATTGCACATAATTTCGAACGGAAGGGACCAATCTGGCGCCACCAGAATGGGAGAATTGATAAGTTTTTATTTTATAATATTAAATGCCTCTACGCAGGCGGAATCAAAAATAAAAGGAGATTCCTTCTCCAGGAGGTGGGTTAGCAGTTTTGTTATTTTGAAATTTTTTTGAATGAACCGCCGGTAAAAACCTGCGTGGCCAAGAAAACTTCGAATAGATTTTAAATTTGACGGTGCGGGTAGTTTTTCAATGATTTCGACCTTAGCCTTGTCTACCTCCATCCCTCTAGCGGAAATTTTGTGGCCAAGAACTAAACCTTCCCGAACCATAAAATTACACTTTTTCCAGTTTAAAACTAGGTTCGTGTCTTCTCATCGTTGGAGGACTCGATCTAGATTATATAAACAGTTTGAAATGGAGCTTCCGAATACGGAGAAGTCATCCATAAAGACTTCCATTATGTCCTCTACGAGCTCTCCAAAGATCGCCAACATACATCTTTGGAATGTAGCTGGCGCATTGCAGAGGCCGAAAGGCATCCTTCGGTATGCGAAAGTGCCGAAAGGGCACGTGAAAGTTGTTTTCTCCTGGTCTTCGGGGGAAATTGGGATTTGGAAAAATCCCGAAAGACCGTCGAGAAAATAATAATATGGATGACCCGAAAGTCGCTCCAGAATCTGACGGAAAGTGGTCCTTCCGGGTGGCATCATTTAACTTTCGATAGTCGATACACTCCTGCCAACCCGTAACAGTACGGGTTGGGATTAATTCGTTGTTTTGATTGGCCACTACCGTTAAACCGCCCTTTTTTGGCACGACATGTACGGTGCTAACCCACGTACTGTCCGATATTGGATAGATAATCCCCACATCTAGAAGTTTAATTACTTCACCCTTAACGACGTACCGCATGTTCGGGTTAAGCCGTCGCTGAGGCTGGATAGTTTTGCGGGAATTATCTTCTAAAAAAATTTTGTGTGTGCAAAAAGAGGGCTTAATCCCCCGGATATTGGAAATCTGCTATGCAATTGCACGGCGATGCTTAGATAGAACTTCCACCAATTTGGAAGTTTCCGAATTGGTTAAAGTGGAAGAAATGATAACGGGAAGTTTTGAATTTGATGCGAGAAAAACGTACTTTAAATGGTCTGGGAGTTGTTTGAGCTCCAGGACCGGGGGTTCTTCGTAAGAGGTGGTGATTTTTAAACCTTTTGAATCAAAAGGCTCGAAAGGCGAATCTGGCGGCAATTCATCTAAAGTAGGGAGATTCGCCAGATCCGATTCGGCTTCGGTTAAAGAAAATAATTCAAAAAGCGAAGAACACTCATCCTCAAACGCGGATTCCAAATTAAAACAGGAATCACCGTTCGATAAGGAGTTTCGCATCGAAGGATTAATGTGAAGGGTAACTTCGTCGTCTCCGACCCGAAGATAAACTTGTCAACTGTAACGGTCTCCCCAGCATACAGCTCGCAAGGACGACCGCCGGCACCCCCAGCATCCAGCTCGAAAGGGTTCAGCCTAACCAAATGGGCTGCAGCCCATGCACCCCAACCCCTCTCTGTCCCACCACAGGGCCCAGCGGGTTGTTGGAGGCCGCAGCCCCCCTTTTCATGAGAAATGATTCAGTTAAGCGGCAGCGCAGGGACTTCCCAGGAGGTCACCCATCCCGTGACTACTCCAGCCCGAGCACGCTTAACTATGGAGTACTTTCACTTCTCATCACCAATTGACCTGCAGCTCAATTGGTGATGAGAAGTGAAAGTACTCCATAGTTAAGCGTGCTCGGGCTGGAGTAGTCACGGGATGGGTGACCTCCTGGGAAGTCCCTGCGCTGCCGCTTAACTGAATCATTTCTCATGAAAAGGGGGGCTGCGGCCTCCAACAACCCGCTGGGCCCTGTGGTGGGACAGAGAGGGGTTGGGGTGCATGGGTTGTAGCCCATTTGGTTAGGCTGAACCCTTTCGAGCTGGATGCTGGGGGTGCCGGCGGTCGTCCTTGCGAGCTGTATGCTGGGGAGACCGTTACAAAAAGTGCAATCTTGGTGAAAGAACTTTTTGTAATGGTCTCCCCAGCATACAGCTCGCAAGGACGACCGCCGGCACCCCCACCATCCAGCTCGAAAGGGTTCAGCCTAACCAAATGGGCTGCAGCCCATGCACCCCAACCCCTCTCTGTCCCACCACAGGGCCCAGCGGGTTGTTGGAGGCCGCAGCCCCCCTTTTCATGAGAAATGATTCAGTTAAGCGGCAGCGCAGGGACTTCCCAGGAGGTCACCCATCCCGTGACTACTCCAGCCCGAGCACGCTTAACTATGGAGTACTTTCACAGTTCTTTCACCAATTGAGCTGCAGCTCAATTGGTGATGAGAAGTGAAAGTACTCCATAGTTAAGCGTGCTCGGGCTGGAGTAGTCACGGGATGGGTGACCTCCTGGGAAGTCCCTGCGCTGCCGCTTAACTGAATCATTTCTCATGAAAAGGGGGGCTGCGGCCTCCAACAACCCGCTGGGCCCTGTGGTGGGACAGAGAGGGGTGCATGGGCTGCAGCCCATTTGGTTAGGCTGAACCCTTTCGAGCTGGATGCTGGGGGTGCCGGCGGTCGTCCTTGCGAGCTGTATGCTGGGGAGACCGTTACATCAACCTTGACCAGAACATCCTCCACAACCCCGATAGGATACTTTATCGAGCGATCCGCGAGTTGGATGCTCATTTTAGTTGGGGCAGGAACACCAAAAACTAATTTTTTAAAGAGGGAGAAGGACATCAAATTGATACTCGCTCATAGGTCCGCTAGGGCGTATTTAATTAACAAATTTTCAAAAAGGCACGTGATGGAAAACCTTCCCGGGTCATTCAATTTTGGTGGCAATTTGTTAAGAAGGACCGTCGAGCATTCCGCATTTAGGGAAACACGCGAAATACCCCCGAGTTTCTTTTTATTAGAAAGAAGCTCTTTTAGGTATTTCGCGTATTTCGATATTTGGGAGAGTGCCTCGCAGAAGGGGACGTTAATTTGAATTTGTTTTAATATACTTAATTTTTTTTATAATGTTCGTCCTCCTCTTTGTTAATTTTTGAGGGATAAGGAATTTGCGGGCTCGAAACGCCCGACGCAATTGGAAAATTCGGAGCTAACAAAATCGAAGAAGAGGGTGAGGGGTCGGAGGCGAAATGCATACCGTAGGCTCAACCCGCAATGGGGAGACGACCTCCTTGCCGCTTCGAAGGGTTATAAAATGGGCATTTTCGCGAGGATTCGGCTCGGTATGAGCTCCATGAGGCCGCTCGAAGATTATTTTCGCAAGCTGTCCAACCTGCATTTCAAGATTTTTTAGCGATCCGGTAATATTCCAGATATTTGTTTCGTTGGACGCGACGTATTTAGCGAAAATCTCCTCGAGCGGAGAAGGTTTTGGAGGAGGCGGCGGATATCCCTGGTGGAATCCGTGCGGAAATCCTTGCGGATTCGCATTTGGGGGCCGCTGCGCATTATTTGGATTACTCCAGGAGAAATTAGGGTGGTTCCTCCAACCCGGTTTAAAATTATTACTGTATGGATTATTATTAGGGTTGAAGGGAGGCCGAACCGGATTACCGAGGTAATCCACCGTCTCTTCGATTAAGTTATTATTATTATTATTAATACTATTATTATTATTATTATTATTATT
The DNA here is from genome assembly GCA_033032865.1 of Dactylorhiza incarnata. Classification (NCBI taxonomy): domain Eukaryota; kingdom Viridiplantae; phylum Streptophyta; class Magnoliopsida; order Asparagales; family Orchidaceae; genus Dactylorhiza; species Dactylorhiza incarnata. The sequence continues at coordinate 4,930,821 of JAWHQI010000121.1, forward strand.
AACATTCGCCCACACGGGAGTGGAGGAGGAAGCAGTCATCTCCGCCACTTGCTTGCTTAGCCGCTCTACCTGCGAGGCTAAGTAAGTAGTGGCATCCACTTCAAAAAGACCAGCCGACTTAGGAGGACGCGACCTTGGCACGTTCCACTGGTATGCGTTCATGGCCATTTCCTCGAACAGAGTTTGAGCGGCCTCCGGGGTTTTGTTGTTTAACGTTCCCCCGACGGCTGCGTCGATCATCTGTCTCGTTGAGAAATTCAAGCCGTTATAGAACGTTTGTACCTGTAACCAAGTTGGTAGCGCGTGATGAGGACACCTACGCAGACATTCTTTAAAACGCTCCCAAGTCTCGTAAAGAGACTCGGAATCGAATTGTATAAAGGATGCGATATCAGTGCGTAATTTAGCGGTTTTTGACGGAGGAAAATACTTAGTTAAAAAAATTTTCCGTCAACTCAGCCCACGTGGTTATGACCCCTCTCGGAAGAGAAGTTAACCACGCCTTAGCTTTCGTCCGCAAAGAAAATGGAAATAAGCGTAAGCGAATGACGTCATCGCTGACGCCATTAATTTTAAACGTATCGCAAATTTCTAAAAAATTATACAGGTGAAGGTTTGGGTCCTCATCTGGCAAGCCGTCGAATTGAACCGACTGCTGTACCATTTGAATGGTGCTGGATTTTATTTCAAATTTGTTATTAACTATCGCGGGGCGGGTGATGCTTGACTCAGTATCTTCCAAATTCGGCTTGGCGTAGTAGGTCATGGTTCGCTGCGGAGCCACATTTGGATTGGGGTCTGCCATATTATCCGCTATAGTTTCGCCGGCTAACTCTTCGAAATTTAGGGGTTGATTTTGGTCACGAGATCGATTACGCTCGTGAAAAGTGCGCTCGATTTCGGGATCAAAAGCAATTTCAGGATTATTCGAAGAGCTTCCCCGGGTCATATACTTTTATATAAAAAAAAAGGTTTGTCTTCTTTTTGTAAGAAATATATATATATATATATATATATATATATATATATATATATATATAAATATATATATATATATATATTTGAGCTTTTTCTGTCTGTTTTTTTTTGTTTTGTTTTTTGAAGATAATATAAGTAAAAGAGAGAAAGAAAAAACTTTTTAATTAATATTTTTTTTTTGATTTTTCAGATGAAAAAATATATAAATGATTTGTGTTTTGCAATTTTTTGGTTTTGTCGAGCTTGTTCTGGTTTTTTTTTTTGTTTTATTTTTTAGAAAAAATTTGTACGAGAGAAAAAGTGGGAGGAAGAAGTAAAAGATAAAATTAATAGCGGTTCTTTTTTCGAAATAATAACAAGTCCCCGGCAACGGCGCCAAAAACTTGATGGAATAAATTTAATTGCTTTGCAAACCTTTCTGTGATGGTTATTAGATTTAGGCGAGCGTTTTTCGAGGAGTTTCGCGAGTACTCCTACTTCGAGAAACTAACCGTTATCCTACTTCGAGGATTAGAAGTAACAGTCTTTTCTTCTTTCGGAATATCGATGATTACGCCCCGTCGACGGCGCCGAATTCTCTAAATATATGTAAATAGAAAAGGAGAGAGTTTTGCAAGTTTTTGGTTTTATGTATCTAAACTAATCATTCGAAAAGGCAAGTATACCTTATCGCGTATAGTATAAGATATTTTATAGAAAATATCAATGTCGTATTTTTCCGGATCCTGTTGATTATTTTTACTTTTTAAGAACGCGCTATTATTTTATCGATGAAAAAGATGAGTGATTTTATTAAATTAAAAGAGCGATGACGATGATAATTTAAGCGATTGCGTGCGGTTGGCGGAAACAAAGAAAAAAAATTATAAGGACAAAGAAAAGAAAAGTGCACACTAAATTAAAACACACGCACTCTACATAATTAAAATGACAGAATTAAAGAACAAAAGTGCAATCTCTACCTAAATAGGTAGAGGGGAAATAAATACGTGAGCAAGTTCTACCCAAACGAGTAGACGAGAAATAAATGCGTGACAATAATAAAAGCTACACTCTTAAATTGAAAGCTAAATTAAGCTAACTATGAAATAAATTAGTCTCATACACTCACACACACAACAACAAGTAGAACTGAATTAAAATAAAACAAAGTTTACACTCATACACTCACACACACAACTTTATGAAATCTATGTTAAAAGAAAAATAAAACACTAACTCATTCACTCACATACAACAATAAAAAAAAAAGAGGAAATCGAACGGGTACATAAATATTTACATACTTACTATATAGTTTTTTTTATATAAAATATACTTAAATAATTCTTTTTTACATATAAATATATAAAAATATAAATATTAGTTAAAACAAATCATTTATTCAATAATTTACATGAAATATGTACAAAACTACCCAAAATTATGCTAAAAATTATACTAAAAATATTTATAATTTGCTATTCATCAAGTCACCAGGAGGTGAACTTGATGATGGAGAGGTCCTCTCGGGTACCCTTGGAATAAGGTAGTTCTTCTGGGGAAGAAGAACAATCCTTCGCCCATGGTGCTCGAAAGAATGAGAGTTTCTCGTGCCATTGTGCATGACTTGCCGATCGTACTGCCAAAATTGCCCTAATATGATGTGTCAGACATCCATGGCGGCGACATGACATAACACTCTATCCGAATAAGTGCTCCCTATAGAAAACTCTTGTAACGGTCTCCCCAGCATACAGCTCGAAAGGACGACCGCCGGCACCCCCAGCATCCAACTCGAAAGGGTTCAGCCTCACCGGTCTGCAGACCATGCACCCCAACCCCTCTCTGTCCCACCACAGGGCCCAGCGGGTTGTTGGAGGCCGCAGCCCCCCTTTTCATGAGAAATGATTCAGTTAAACGGCAGCGCAGGGACTTCCCAGGAGGTCACCCATCCCAGAACTACTCCAGCCCGAGCACGCTTAACTATGGAGTACTTTCACTTCTCATCACCAATTGAGCTGCAGCTCAATTGGTGATGAGAAGTGAAAGTACTCCATAGTTAAGCGTGCTCGGGCTGGAGTAGTTCTGGGATGGGTGACCTCCTGGGAAGTCCCTGCGCTGCCGTTTAACTGAATCATTTCTCATGAAAAGGGGGGCTGCGGCCTCCAACAACCCGCTGGGCCCTGTGGTGGGACAGAGAGGGGTTGGGGTGCATGGTCTGCAGACCGGTGAGGCTGAACCCTTTCGAGCTGGATGCTGGGGGTGCCGGCGGTCGTCCTTTCGAGCTGTATGCTGGGGAGACCGTTACAAAAAGTGCAAGCGTGGTGTGCCCATATGGGAAATCACATAATTTTGTCCACATAACGATGAGATTAGGCCAACCCGACTAGTACACCATATTGGTTTGACTTAGCAAGACTTCTCTTAAGGTATCCTAGTCCGACACCAACCTCAACTATATTTTGATCAAGTAGTAGGATACCCCGAGGTGACTAAAAGAAGGAGTTGAGAGCGTGTGCGAGTGTTCAGGGCTTACTCTCCGATATACCCACACCACTTCCTAAGTGATATTAACACTCCTCAAGCAAACAAAAAGGACAATCTTAAGTGGTTGTGGCGTTTGTGAGACTCGTAAGGCCTTACTTGTGTGCTTAGAATCTAATACTGCACACTCCCACCCTCGGAAAACCATCACGAAGGAAGGATGTCAAATGTGGAACGAGAAGTCCATCTTAGAGAAGACCACTTAATAGGCACACGATCCTTGGGAAAGATTTACGACAAATGACATTTTGAGGGTAGAGAACCTTACCATATTCAAATCATAAGAACTGTATACCCATAAGGATTTTATGAATACGTGGAAAGCCGATATTTTCGGATATAAGAGACTCATCAAAAGATTACGGGAGGCTAATCTTGTTTCTTCGATTATTGGGTCACTAAAATATTGACTTAGCTTTTCTTAGAAACATAAAAACTTCTGCAATATAACTCCATGGGCACCTGCCTTGGTGCAAGATGTGTAAAACGGCGCACCCCCACCATCTGACTTACCTAAACGATCTGAATTTTACACCGTGCGTATTGTGGTAGGGATCATTGGGTGTAATGGTCTCGCCGCAAGACGGCGGTTCTGGGCGGTAAGACCCGGTTTAGGGATAGTCCGGCGAGCGGTAGGCTCGGGTTATAAGAGTGGACTGGGATAGTCCGGCGAGTGGTAGGCTCTAATTTATAAATGCTGAGGTAGATATACGAGCTGGAGGCTCGGTGGTAAAAGGCTAACATATGTTGCTTGTGAATAAGATGTGGTGGGTCTCCGGTTCTGTCTTAGTCGTCACACCGACATCAGTTCGTTGACTCGGCAGTGCTAGTGGTTTTATTGGGGCCAGGTTGTTTTACTGCGCGTCCGACGTGACGAATCCCCTAAACCCTGCCTGGCCAATTCAGTTTAGTACGCAGGAGCTCGTGGGTACCGGGTACCGGTATCACAGCGTATGTTTGGGCCTAGGTCTGGTAGTGTGACTTACCCACCTAGGTGAGGAGACGCCCGCTCCTCTGCCACCGTTTGACCACGACGGGAGGTGCCCGAGAGGTTAGCTACCTCCGAAAAGTGGGAACTAAAGGTCTGTACGTACAGAGTCGTGTGCGTGAGTACTTGCATGTCTATGAAATAATAATACAAACATTGCATCATTGCATTGCACATCATAGCATGACATTATTGCACAATCAGAGACCTCATCGTATAAATCAGTGTGGGCTCTTTTATACGATGAGTTTATTGCTTGCCAGATCCCTTAGCTTACATGCCTTTGTGCGTGCATATAAGTTAGGGTTATTTTCGTAGCTGCTTTTAATCTATTGTACTTGTTTCATGATTTGCATTGTCTTTTATGTTTGCATAAACCTAGACCTCATCGTATAAATCAGTGTGGGCTCTTTATACGATGAGTTTATTGCTTGCCAGATCCCTTAGCTTATATGCCTTTGTGCGTGCATATAAGTTAGGGTTATTTTCGTAGCTGCTCTAATCTATTTTACTCGCTTCTTATAATGCAATGTCCTTTACCTTATATACACTGCTAGTTTTACCACATGTCACCTGCTTCTTGATTTACCCCTTGATGTCCTCCGCTTCCTCCTCCCGCACGGTGCCTAGGAGTCGCGGGTGGAGGCGGTGAGGAATATGCTGAGTCTTTTAGACTGACGGTCAGTGGACCATATCATTTTAGGGATGATGTACCAGAGCAGCAGGACCCCGTTTAGAAGACAGGATGGAGCAGATCAGACTCTACACATCGTCGCAGCAGCAGCTACAGATGTTTGAAGACAGAATTGATAGCTTCCGCATAGATGTAAAGAAAGTGTGTTGTAGCACTATACTTAAACATGTACTGGGCATAAGCCCTTTTCGTTTAGTTCTCTTTTACTTAAATTCTCATCGTGGACATTATAATCATGTAACTTAGTTACTTAATGTGATTTGTGGACTTGTTGCTTCTATTTGCTTCTATTACTATGAATTGTGGTTGGCTTGGATGATGTTGTTTAGCCGGCAGGATCGGCGTATTGTGGTAGGGATCATTGAGTGTAATGGTCTCGCCGCAAGACGGCGGTTCTGGGCGGTAAGACCCGGTTTAAAAGCAAAAAAAAAGAGGGTCTTACAAAGTGGTATCAACTTAGCCGACTTTCGATCCAAGTAAAAGAAGTCCACAAACCCTAGGGCAACCCCCGCTCGAGTTAGTTTGAGGACAAACTAGCAGCGGAAGCAGTGGTGTGCCCATATGGGAAATCACATAATTTTGTCCACATAACGATGAGATTAGGCCAACCCGACTAGTACACCATATTGGTTTGACTTAGCAAGACTTCTCTTAAGGTATCCTAGTCCGACACCAACCTCAACTATATTTTGATCAAGTAGTAGGATACCCCGAGGTGACTAAAAGAAGGAGTTGAGAGCGTGTGCGAGTGTTCAGGGCTTACTCTCCGATATACCCACACCACTTCCTAAGTGATATTAACACTCCTCAAGCAAACAAATAGGACAATCTTAAGTGGTTGTGGCGTTTGTGAGACTCGTAAGGCCTTACTTGTGTGCTTAGAATCTAATACTGCACACTCCCACCCTCGGAAAACCATCACGAAGGAAGGATGTCAAATGTGGAACGAGAAGTCCATCTTAGAGAAGACCACTTAATAGGCACACGATCCTTGGGAAAGATTTACGACAAATGACATTTTGAGGGTAGAGAACCTTACCATATTCAAATCATAAGAACTGTATACCCATAAGGATTTTATGAATACGTGGAAAGCCGATATTTTCGGATATAAGAGACTCATCACAAGATTACGAGAGGCTAATCTTGTTTCTTCGTTTATTGGGTCACTAAAATATTGACTTAGCTTTTCTTAGAAACATAAAAACTTCTACAATATAACTCCATGGGCACCTGCCTTGGTGCAAGATGTGTAAAACGGCGCACCCCCACCATCTGACTTACCTAAACGATCTGAATTTTACCCCGTGCGTATTGTGGTAGGGATCATTGGGTGTAATGGTCTCGCCGCAAGACGGCGGTTCTGGGCGGTAAGACCCAGTTTAGGGATAGTCCGGCGAGCGGTAGGCTCGGGTTATAAGAGTGGACTGGGATAGTCCGGCGAGTGGTAGGCTCTAATTTATAAATGCTGAGGTAGATATACGAGCTGGAGGCTCGGTGGTAAAAGGCTAACATATGTTGCTTGTGAATAAGATGTGGTGGGTCTCCGGTTCTGTCTTAGTCGTCACACCGACAGCAGTTCGTTGACTCGGCAGTGCTAGTGGTTTTATTGGGGCCAGGTTGTTTTACTGCGCGTCCGACGTGACGAATCCCCTAAACCCTGCCTGACCAATTCAGTTTAGTACGCAGGAGCTCGTGGGTACCGGGTACCGGTATCACAGCGTACGTTTGGGCCTAGGTCTGGTAGTGTGACTTACCCACCTAGGTGAGGAGACGCCCGCTCCTCTGCCACCGTTTGACCACGACGGGGAGGTGCCCGAGAGGTTAGCTACCTCCGAAAAGTGGGAACTAAAGGTCTGTACGTACAGAGTCGTGTGCGTGAGTACTTGCATGTCTATGAAATAATAATACAAACATTGCATCATTGCATTGCACATCATAGCATGACATTATTGCACAATCAGAGACCTCATCGTATAAATCAGTGTGGGATCTTTTATACGATGAGTTTATTGCTTGCCAGATCCCTTAGCTTACATGCCTTTGTGCGTGCATATAAGTTAGGGTTATTTTCGTAGCTGCTTTTAATCTATTGTACTTGTTTCATGATTTGCATTGTCTTTTATGTTTGCATAAACCTAGACCTCATCGTATAAATCAGTGTGGGCTCTTTATACGATGAGTTTATTGCTTGCCAGATCCCTTAGCTTATATGCTTTTGTGCGTGCATATAAGTTAAGGTTATTTTCGTAGCTGCTCTAATCTATTTTACTCGCTTCTTATAATGCAATGTCCTTTACCTTATATACACTGCTAGTTTTACCACATGTCACCTGCTTCTTGATTTACCCCTTGATGTCCTCCGCTTCCTCCTCCCGCACGGTGCCTAGGAGTCGCGGGTGGAGGCGGTGAGGAATATGCTGAGTCTTTTAGACTGACGGTCAGTGGACCATATCATTTTAGGGATGATGTACCAGAGCAGCAGGACCCCGTTTAGAAGACAGGATGGAGCAGATCAGACTCTACACATCGTCGCAGCAGCAGCTACAGATGTTTGAAGACAGAATTGATAGCTTCCGCATAGATGTAAAGAAAGTGTGTTGTAGCACTATACTTAAACATGTACTGGGCATAAGCCCTTTTCGTTTAGTTCTCTTTTACTTAAATTCTCATCGTGGACATTATAATCATGTAACTTAGTTACTTAATGTGATTTGTGGACTTGTTGCTTCTATTTGCTTCTATTACTATGAATTGTGGTTGGCCTGGATGATGTTGTTTAGCCGGCAGGATCGGCGTATTGTGGTAGGGATCATTGGGTGTAATGGTCTCGCCGCAAGACGGCGGTTCTGGGCGGTAAGACCCGGTTTAAAAGCAAAAAAAAAAAGAGGGTCTTACAACTCTACTGGACAATAATGGGTAACGGGCATAGTCAAATGACTATTGACTCCGTTTAAGCTGTAGGGTTATTCTAACGGGTACGTCTCATGCCCTAATGTGTCGACCATACGTTGAGAAACGAAATTCTCCATAAAACCACTATCGATGATAATGGAACAAAATTGTCCCGGGATGAGTGCAGTAGTGCGGAAAATATCATGTCTCCTATGATCTTTCTCAGTAGGCTCTCTAGAGGTGATCAGGCTATAACGTAAGACACATACTAAATGTTCGGCGTGTTCGCCTTCTACTTCTATTACATCCTCAAACTCGGGCTCAGGCTCAGGGCGAGATTCATTAATGTAAACTCCATACTCAGGCTCTCGTCCATCCGTGGAATCAATAATAACGACGACGTGGCATCGCGGGCACTCAAATGATTTGTGCCCCGGTTCCATGCACTTGAAGCATCGAAATACTCCAGTGTTGGGCTTAGCCCCAATAATCTCCTTACCTCGGGAGGGGTTAATGGGTGTAGTCGGAGTCCGAGCAATGATGGGAGGGGAATACAAGATCTTAGCAGTGGGGGCAGTGGTGACGCTCGGTGATGGCCTATCAGTAGACCTAAGTCTGAATGTCTGCTTTTGTGAGGACTCAACTCTGCGGGTGTGACTCGAGATCTCTCCCATGTCCTTATAATCAAATAGCCAATTCAGATAACTAGATACGGTCATGCCATCATCCTCTCGGAGGTCGAGGAGAGACTGGAGGACTAAGAACTCATTCGTATACTCATCCACTGATAGTTTGTCTTGTCGTAGGTTATGGAACCTACGGTAGAGTCTGCAAATAATCGGGTGACACGTACTTCTTGCGCAGTTGTGTCTTAAATTCAGTCCATGTGGTGATCGGTGACATATCTAAATTAAATCTTGAACGCTCTAGCTGACCCCACCAAACCAAAGCGGTTCCCTTTAGCCTAAGGGTAGCGTACTCAACTTGCCCAGCTTGGGGCAATTGCTTCCAAGTCAGGAAACGATCCATACTATCGCACCATCCTAAACAACCCTCTTGTTCTAATCGCCATTCGAAGTTGCTTACATCTAACTTGACTCATACATCCCATCGGGTTAATGGGTGGAGTCAAAGTCCCAACAATGATGGGAGGGGAATACAAGATCCTAGCAGTGGGGGCAGTGGTGACGCTCGGTGATGGTCTATCAGTAGACCTAAGTCCGTATGTCCGATTTTGTGAGGACTCAACTCTGCGGGCGCGAATCGAGATCTCTCCCAGGTCTTTATAATCAAATACCCCATTCAGATAACTAGATACAGTCATGTCGTCATCCTCTCGGAGTTCGAGGCGAGACTGGAGACTAGGAACTCATTCGTATACTCATCTACCGATAGTTTGTCTTGTCGTAGGTTGTGGAACCTACGATAGAGAGTGCAAATAATCGGGTGGCACGTACCTCTTGCGCAGTTGCGTCTTAAATTCAGTCCATGTGGTGATCGGTGGCATATCTAAATTAAATCTTGAACGCTCTAGCTGACCCCACCAAACCAAAGTGGATCCCTTTAGCCTAAGGGTAGCTTACTCAACTTGCCTAGCTTGGGGAAATTGCTTCCAAGCCAGGAAACGATCCATCCTATCGCACCATCCTAAACAACCCTCTGGTTCTAATCACCCTTCGAAGTCGATTACATCTAACTTGACTCCTACATCCCATCGGGGTGGATCCCTAACATTTTGGTGCCCTTGTTCCAGTTGTCGTGGATTTGGGTTTTCGATTTCAGGTTCCCTAGGGTTAGGTTCTTCTTCAATTTGGTGTGGGGTAATCCCTAAATGTTGGTTTGCCTCTAACCGTCTAACGTGTTAACAAGCGTGCGTAACATATTTATCACTTGTCCCACATCTCACATATCCGCAGTAACGTTCGTACTTAACCCCTCAATTGTTTTAGTCAAAATTTTAATTTGCGCGCTTAGATCGACAACGCCATTTTCTAAATTACCCACACGATTTTCCGTTAATTGTTTTTTTAATTCTCATAAAATTTAAATTAATTTTTAATTATTTAAAAAAATTAATTTGAAACTTTTTTTTAACAAAGAAAACCCTCCATGCTTAAAAAAAATAACTCTAAAATAATAAAGTCTTTATTTTAAATGCGAGATTACCCAAGTGGGTATTAAATTTGTTTTAATTTTTTTATGTTTTTTTTAATTTTTAAGAGTCAAACTTGAAATGAAAAGATGATTTTTTTATATAAATAAGATTTAAATCTTAAAAGAAAATTTAATAATCTTTTTTGTTGAAAACGGGATCGTTTGATCCGCAATAGGAGCTAATCAAAATCCTTCTGATACCAAATTGATGTAAACCAAAATTGGGGTTTTGAAAACTAAGATAATTTTATTGCAAACAAATTAACTGTTGTAGGTCGTGCGCGCGGGCCAAAATTGAGTTTTGCGTGGAAATCACTCTCGTCGTTACGGTCTTTGATTAAAATCATTAATTTTTTGAGGTTGTATTTTTTAGCGTTTAATGAGTTGAGCCGTTGCGAGCCCTGCACATCCACAAGTAAGAACACACATAATAATTTTATGGATAAGCAGTAATAAAGAAATAACGAAAACGCAAATGCAAGCTTATACTTATTTAGTTGGAATGTATACGATTTAGAACTATTAATAGGAGCAAGGATACAGGCGAAGGATACGACGAAGGAAGTCGGCACAACCCAAATTTGTTGTGCAAGGAGAGTGCCGAGGAAGAGGGTTGGAACGACAGTTGACTTGTGGACTGAAAAGACCTCAGTCGGATTGCCGGAATAGGTCGTCGAAGGTCGACGACAACCTGCTCGCGGTAGCTTTGTAAGGTTGTTGGACGATGGAGCCGGAGTCGACAACGACCGACAGAGGGATACAACCTTCAGAGGTCGCCGAAATGGGTGGCGGGGTTGACGACGACCAAACATTGTCGGCGATGAATGTGCGCGGGAAGATGGAGTCATGCCTGGAGGTGGCCAGCAACAGACAATTCGCAGGGAGCAACTCTCAGGATGTCGCCGACGGCTAGGGCAGGGGGAAGAGAGGCGCTCGGTAGGGGCAAAACAGGAGAGGCTCTCGATTTTGGTGAAATCTGACCGACGGGACAGAGAAACGAAAATCTCATTTATCTGTCTATTCTGATCCCCTTTCTCTTTACAATGGTTCTTCATATAGGCTAGCCTTTCCCAGCTTATTTTCCAAAATTTCTTTCCAAACACATTTTCCTAATAACTCTTAGATATTATTTTTCCTAATAACTCCACATATTATTTTCCTAGTATGTCATGATACTAATTTCCAAATGTGACTTTCCAAACATTGTTTTTCTAAATCTCTTTGTCTCAATATGGTGAATGATGAATTTTCTCCAATTAATATGTATGCCTCCTTAAATAAATTAAGCTTGCCATTTTGTCCTAGCTACTCAAAAATTACCGGACCATTTATTCACGGTTTCACCGGATGGTTAAGCCGATGGGCCGAAATTCAAAATACATTGGTGCATGGAAAAATTGACAAAATAAATAAAATAACAAATAATAAAATATAACTGATGCGTGACGATATCACGTGTCCTCGGATGCGGCGACGGTTGCATCAACCTCCTAGACACCATGTCAAGTGCCCAGATCTTTTCCAAGATGGACCTACGGAGCGGGTACCACCAGATCAGAGTCAGTGATGGTAATGAATGGAAAACCGCATTTAAGGCGAATGACGTATTATATGAGTGGTTGGTTATGCCATTTGGGCTATCCAATGCCCCTAGTACATTCATGCGCGTGATGACACTGATTTATCTTCCGTATATGGGCAAGTTCCCCGTAGTCTATTTTGACGATATTCTAGTTTATAGTCATTCATGAGGAGCACCTCACACATCTACGATTGCTCTTCGACACTCTCCGAAAGGAGCACTTTTATATCAAGCTGAAGAAGTGCACCTTCCTGTCCGAGTATGCACACTTTTTAGGGTTTATCATCTCTGCCTCAGGCGTGTCCGTAGATCCTGATAAAGTCAAGTCCATTCGAGACTGGCCAATCCCCACTAATATACATGAAGCTCGAAGCTTTCATGGGTTGGTCATGTTTTATAGACGCTTTGTCCGAGGATTCAACACCATCATGTCCCCTTACACCAGCTGCCTTCGTAAGGGAGATTTTCAGTGGACACACGCCGCCACTTTCGAGGACATTAAGGCAAAATTGACCACGACCCCGGTTCTCCGATTACCTGATTTCAACCGAGCATTCGAGGTAGCTTGTGATGCTTCCATCGTAAGCATCGTAAGCATGGGAGGAGTATTCAGTAAGGAGGGTCACCCGGTTTCTTATTTTATTGTGAAATTGAACGAAGCCCGACAGAGATATTCCAACTACGTCCGGGAGTTCTAGGCGATTGTACAGTCACTGAGATATTGGAGACACTACCTCCTTCCTCGTGAGCTTGTATTATACTCGGATCACCAGGCCTTACGTTATTTGGACTCCCAAAAGAAATTGAGTCACAGCCAAGCCAAATGGATATAATATATGCAGGATTCCATTACGTTCTTAAAGACCGAGCTGGTGTTGAGAACAAACCAGCAGGCGCGCTCAGTTACCGAATGTGCCTACTTTACACCCTTACCACTGAGATCACGAGATTCGAGCATTTGGTCACGGAGTATTCGACATGTCCAGACTTTGCGAATATATACTCAACACTATCTCAAAACCAGCCTGAGGTCATCTTTGACTACTCGATCACCGACGATTATTTATTTCGCGACACACTCCTATGCATTCCCCGGACCTCCCCTCGAGATCATCTAGTTTGGGAGATGCATGCCGGCTGGGCAGCTGGTCACTTTGGTAGAGATAAAACTGCCGTTCTTGTAGAGGATCGTTTCTATTGGCCCATACTCAAAAGGGGCGTTGCTCGAGTCGTTCGCCATTGCCACACTGCCAAAGGCTAAAGGGTCGTGACATAACACTGGTCTATATACACCACTTTCGGTACCACACCAGCCTTTGGTGGACATTAGTATGGACTTTGTGCTCGGGGTACTTCGCACCTTGCGCAAACATGGCTCTATTCTTGTCGTAGTCGATCGATTTGTTAAAATGGCTCACTTAATCACATGCAATAGGACTGCCGATGCGTCTCACGTCTCAGAATCAATATTCATTCGACACATCTATAGACTTCCGATCGAGATGTCCGATTCATGAGCTATTTTTGGAAAACCCTATGGAAGAAGATTGACACTACACTGCAATTCTCATTTCAGACTGAGGTAGTAAACAAGAGTTTAGAAAATCTTTTGCGATGCCTTGTTGGTGACCACACCACCTCTTGGGATTCTCTGTTACCCATGACCGAGTTTGCATTTAATAGTTCGGTGAATAGGATGATAGGGTTGAGTCCATATCAGGTAGTCTTAAGTTATGAGCCTAGGAAGCCCATAGATCCCATTCACTTCCTGTAGAATCATGTCCTAGCGAGTCAGTTGAGTCTTTTGGTAGGCACATATATAGCATGCATGAGTCTGTCCGGCGAAGGATTTGTTGCAATAATGATCTTTATAAATCATATGCTGATAGCCACAGGAGAATGCAAATATTTATGGAGAACGAGTGATGGTTCGTATACGCGCTGAGAGGTTCCCAAAGGGAACTGCTCGAAAATTAAATTCTAAGCGAATGTGTCCTTACACTGTGCTTAAAAGAATTGGAACGAATGCTTATAAGTTGGATATCCCGGCGTATGAGAATTTCACATGTATTCAACATTGAAGATCTGCACCATTCTTTGAGCCGCATGAGTACATGTTCCATTCACCTTCTACCACCACATCTCATCAGCCTCCATTTTCGTCCACCACTCCACCTCAGTCACTGTTGCCACCGGTTTCCCCTTCTGCTCCAGCACGTCATCCGCAACATTCGTCTACCACCCAGCTTCCGACTCAGCTTGAGTCCTCGACACCGATTGATTCTACGACTTCTCATGTTTCTGTACCACATTCCTCGCTACCAGTTCCACCGTCTTCAGTCGCCGTTCCTTTGACGTCATCGCAGAGATTGTGTCCCATGAGCTTGTACCCGCGCCAGAAAGAAACCAACACTTAGTCCATTGGCAGTACCACCCTTTTACTGATGATACATGGATTTCAGCAGCAGAGTTTGAGAGACACGTCCCCGCACTACGACGACCCTATGATCATCTTCATTCTACAGAGATGAATGATTCTGTGATGGTGGGAGTTGATGGGGGGCAGCTCGCTTGACCCGTTCGGGTCTACTCATGACGAACTCGGGCACAATAACGATCGGGACCGCTCATCTTGAGCGGGTCGCCGTTCGTAGCATTAGTTGTTCTTTTCATTTTTTTTATTTCGAGTTGTGTTTTTGTTTATTTTGGGATCGCAACGATCGACAAATCATAGCCGTTCGGTGTCTCCTCTAGTGTCTATAAATTGAGGGTGAGGGTTCTCTTTTGGGGGATTGAAGAATTGAGTGTTGCAGCCAATCCTTTGGTCATATTCGGTATAGAAGCCGACCCCCTGGATGTGAAGCCTGTGATTTCTCCTTCCCATTGTTGTGAGCCACCATTTCTTTCTCCCACCTCCACAGCGGACCACCCCATCCCATACTCCCCTTCACAAACAGCCGTCCTACTCCATTTTGCTCCCCCAACCCATTGCCGACCTCTCACACTCCAACCCAACCCCTTCACACAGTAGCCGGCCTCCTCTCCCACCTTCCCATCCCTCTACCGACCACCCATCTCCCTCACTCTTGTCGTTGATCCACTTCCTCAACATCCCCTCCCACTAAGTTCCCAAAACCTTGCCTTCCACTCCCACAAATTCCCTCTAGTTCGTCTCCGGCGATCAATAGAATCATTCTCCCCCCGGTGATTCCCCGCCATCCCCTTACCAATTCCACAAATTTTAAATTTTCCGGCGATCGCCGAAAAACGTCTCCGTCCACCACCACTACCGTCTGCGGCGACCCTCGCCGGAAACCACCTCATTCATTTGATTTCGCGCACTCTCGCGCTTGTACTCTTTCGTTTCCATTTTTAAATGCTTTATTTTCCGGTGTCAAATTAACGAAAGTAATTTTAAAATACGCTATCGTAAATTAATCTTTGTTGGAAATTGCGTTTGCATCTAGCCATATAGCTCCTTAGGGCCTTACTGATGTAGGACGGGCGTCACACTCGCCTGCCACCCTGCAGCCTGGCGTCGCAGCAGCCCAGAGGGCCTACCTTGGCATCGCACCAAGGCGTCTTTAGTCAGGTCCGCGACCCGTACACTCCAACCCATCCCCGACCCCACCACAGGGCCGATAGGTTGTTGAGGTCGGGTCTCGATCCCCCGACCTCCTTGATAAAGAGCTCTCAGGCAAGCTCTCATCACCAACTGAGTCGCAAATTAGTTGGTGATGAGAGCTTGCCTGAGAGCTCTTTATCAAGGAGGTCGGGGGATCGAGCCCTGACCTCAACAAGCTATCGGCCCTGTGGTGGGGCCGGGGATGGGTTGGGGTGTACGGGCCGCGGACCTGCCGTCCTGCATCATAAAAGTGATTATGATGCAGGACAGGCTTCACACCCGCCTGCCACCCTACAGTCTGGAGTCGCACCAGCCTGGGGGCCCACCTTGGCATCGCACCAAGACGTCTTTAATCAGGTCCGCGGCCCATACACCCCAATCCATCCCCTGCCCCACCACAGGGCCGATAGGTTGTTGAGGTAGGGGCTCGATCCCCCGACCTCCTTGATAAAGATCTCTCAGGCAAGCTCTCATCACCAACTGAGTCGCGCTTTTATGATGCAGGATGGGCGTCACACCCGCCTGCCACCCTGCAGCCTGGCGTCGCACCAGCCCAGGGGGCCCACCTTGGCATCGCACCAAGGCGTCTTTAATCAGGTCCGCGGCCCGTACACCCCAACCCATCCCCGGCCCCACCACAACGCCTATAGATTGTTGAGGTCGGGGCTCGATCCCCCGACCTCCTTGATAAAGAGCTCTCAGGTAAGCTCTCATCACCAACTGATCCACGACTCAGTTGGTGATGAGAGCTTGCCTGAGAGCTCTTTATCAAGGAGGTCGGGGGATCGAGCCACGACCTCAACAACCTATCAACCATGTGGTGGGGATGGGTTGGTGTGTACGGGCCGCGGACCTGATTAAAGACGCCTTGGTGCGATGCCAAGGTGGGCCCCCTGGGCTGTTGCGACGCCAGGCTGCAGGGTGGCAGGCGGGTGTGACGCCCGTCCTGCATCACTTACCCTGTGTTAACTATGCTCAAATTATAGCACCTGAGGTATCTTCAGCCTAAAATAGTGATGTCTGTATTAGTGCACAAATGAATTCCATAAACTCAAAGATTTACTAATTTTTTTTACAATTCTAATTACGTTATTTAAATTTCTTTCTGTTTCCCTTTTTTGCTTTAGTTGGTAGAGATGCCAAATTTGCTCTCCCCTAGCTCTCTACGTGGCTGACTATTATAAATATTTATGACTATTTGTAGCTTTCCTTGCTTTGAACGGCAGAGCTGCCACCAGGATGCTTTATTCATTTCATTAAAAAAAATTGATTACTTGAAATTTTAAACGCCTGTTTTACAAGTTTTATAGTGCAGATAATATATATAATATTGCAACTGTGCCTCTTCTAGCTTACTTTCTATGATGCCACCATATTTCTTATCCATGTTTATTTTGTTATGTTAATTTCAAATACAGCTAGTGCTTTGCCTTGGAGGCCACGCAGTACTACATATCTTCGAGCACATTCTATATTTGAAAAGCTTGCTGTGAGCAAATAGGAGCCTGAACAGTGCGAGCTTCTCAAGAGGTTGTCTGAAGTTTATTTTTGTTCTTTTATGTTTTTGTTGATGATTTTTTTATTGATCCTAGCCACATACTCGAAGGGGAGCCTTGGCACACCGGTTGGGGTGTTGCCGTGTGACCTTGAGGTCATGGGTTCGAGTCTTGGAAGTAGCCTCTTGCAAAAATGCAGGGTAAGGTTTGCCTACATTTCATCCTTGTGGTGGGACCTTTCCCCACACCCTCGCTGCCTGGGGATGCTTTGTGCACCGAGCTGCCTTTTTTTATCCTAGCCACATACTCATGTGATCTGGACATGATGCTTTCTTTAGGATTCTTGTTCCATGAAATTAGAATTTAGGAAGATGGTGTCTTTCTCATCCTAGTTGAAAATTTTCCAAACAAATGATTGCCATAAATATATGAGAATCTTGAATACATTTAAAACTTGTTTGATTAAGATTGCTCAACTAATGAATTGGAAATTAAATTGTATGCATTAAAAACTTTTTCCAGTACGAAAAATAAAATAAAAATTGTAAGAGTTAGATTTTGTTCATCTTCATCATTAGTCTCATCATAATTATTTTAGATTAGCTTAGCTCTAAGAGTCATTAGTTTCGATTAGAACGCCATTTAGGTGCTAAATCTACTGCACATTCTTTTACTCAACTTCAATTCACGTTTCGCATCTTCATCATTAGAACGCCATTTTAGTCTTCTAACTTTATAACTTTTTTGTATCTTAGTTTTGCATTTCTACTCTCTATTGCACTGACCTCAACCCATCAGCCCGCTTCCTCTTCAACAACCCCAAGTCGAAGACTTCTTCTCCAATTCAATCAACCCCACCATCGGCCTCCATTTTCCCCACATACCTCCTCCTTTGCAGTTAACCTATTGCAACCTGCGTGGAATCATATTACCATATTATTTTACTTGCGCATTTTAGTTCGCATTTTTTTCAGATTGTCACTCACATTTATTTGATGTTTGCATGATTTTATTATGTTTTCTCTTATCATTCACGCATACTGTACGTGTTGTACCTTTTTTTTAATTTATTGGTGTGACTGACCAGTAAGCCCTTGAATGACATGACCTTTCAAATTAAAGCGTATTGGCAATTATTGCAAACAAATTCCAATATTTAAAATTAAGTATTTTACTATAAATTTAATAACTTTGAAATTAGAATTAAATTAAGTATTATTTACTTAATTTCAAAATTATTTATCTATGGAGAATACTAAGATGATAAGTGAATCCCCCTTGATCCTTGACTTCATCCCAAGTTAACCACATTAAAATTTTCACCTTTAAAATGCCCCTTCATTCGAAGAAGAGAGCGAAGGAACGATCATAAAATCGTTTGTCTGTTTCGTTGTACCTTCAAGGTAGCTGAATGCCATCGTGATACCTAGCCCTCTGCAGCCTCTCGATGTAGTCCCAACAGTGCCTACCACTGGAACCCTCCCCGATGTCCAACCATCCCACCTCCATCTTCCTCCACCCTTCAGCCTGCCGATGAACCCTTGTTAAGATTAGACGACTTTCGAAGCCTCCACCATTTGCCAGCCACATTTTATCTCTTGCAGGTGTATCATAGGCCACGCCACAGGAGACCCTACTAGCGCTGATTACACCCCCTCCCCCCAACCACACTCACACACTCCACTACCTAATTTACTTGCTTCTCTAACCTTCATCACTCCCAACCGAATTGACAAGAATTTTGATCCTTTGCTGCACCTATTTATGCGAGTTTATTTGTTCTTGAAATTCAGTGCTTGCCTAATTGTCATTGGTCCTGTTTGTCTTACTATTTGCTATTTCTCTAAGTATGGAAGAATCTATTGTGTTATTGTTGTTTGATTGCGAAGGCATGTGTGTAGTCTTACCAAACCCTAAATTAATAGTTTCATTGTACTCATCCCTACTAAATGAATTGTGCTACTTAACTTTAGTTTTGGTCATAAGAATACTTAATATGGAAATAGTAATTCCGGGTTACATCACAACCGCAACCCCGCGTTTCAAAGAATCTGATGCATCATGTGGAGCATTGACATGAAAATGACATCTATCTTTATCTTTTTGCATTTCTATATATGTTGTAATGCTACTTCTTTTCAGATGTATTTATGTGAACGCTTAATGCACATTGTCATACATTATTTTAACTTGGTTTGACCCACTAACAAGGTCATGAATAAGATGGTCGGTCAAGGAAGGCTTTAGGGGCAAGCAATCAAGCTAAAAAAACTTTGCAGATAAATTAGTTTTAAAAATATAATTGCCAAATTAATCCAATTTATTTTGGGAAAATAAATTTTTTAAATTTATATCAATTTTAAGTTCAGTCAGTATTTTTGGCCCGAACCTTTAAAATCGTTTCCGCCAATATTTTCAGCCTTGACTCTTGATTCATTCTTAAGACTCTTCTCACCATGAAATTTATTGAAGAAGGAATATAAACCCTAGCTATCCTATAAAATCAGGTCCTTTTCAATGGAAAAGCAGAAATGAAGTCTTTGCAATAAACTAAGAAACATAACTCCTCCTGTTTCTCGATATCCTAGCTAAACATCTGCCGCTTCTCCCAATTCCGCCTCCCATCTTTCACTCCGACCTCGTCGAGCCACGACTCCACCACCGGATGTTCACCTGGACCCCGACAACCATGCCTCCAAACTTTGCAGTGAGTTTGACCTCTCCTCGACGTTCCATCGACGGCTTTGACGAAACCGTAGGATCTCGTGACGTTTTCTCGTCAATTTCTTTCACTTCCAGTCACGGCCAGAGGCCATTCAACCTCGTCTTAATTACATATTTAAGTTCTAAATTATCTCATTATTGTTCTTTGCTATTTACTTGGGTGAAAACACATGTTATTAGGGACCTCAATTCGTAATCATTTACCTAACTATTATTCTATTTGAAAGGGTGTATTCACCATGTGTTTAATCAAAGTAATCTCGCTTTAATTATAACTTAATCATGTTTGCTTACCCTAAAGCCCAATATGGATTGTGCATGTTTGTAAATTCCCTTTATAATTTCAGGATTATTGCAAGCGTATGTTGGACTATTGCATGAGCATCACAGTCATCTAGGTCTCCCCATATACTACACGTGCATTCAATCACTAGAGTTCCTTTAGTGCATAATTACTCCACTACCTCTACTTTATCCTACGTCAACCACCAAAAGGGGATGTTGTTGGTGTCATACTATAACATCATGTATGCTCAAAAATCAGTTAGACATGATCCTAGATGTTTCCATCACTTCAGAGAACGATAAAATGATATTAATTAAAACTACAAGTTGTTATCATCATTTTGATTCGTTATCTAGTTTGACTGAAACATTTATTCCTTTTGACTTATTGCAACTTAGTTGACTTTGTTTCTATCATGATCTTAATGGTTAAATATTACTTTTATCTCTCCTCTTATTACTTGTTTATGGCTGAGCTTGTTTTCCTGTATAGATGCTATGCTCAACATGGACCAGATTAGAAGAAAATTGCTCAAATATTTGGATTAAGTAGACATCAGGTAAAAGATGCTTATCGCATGTTAAAAGCGGAAAACCTAATAAGAGGTATGCTAGCTTGTTTAATTTTAATATATTTCAGTATATCGTCCCAATTTCTTCAAAATACGTGAGTTTTGCAAACTTCAGTTCACAGATTCTATGCACAACTTCATAATTCTGTAACCATGCAATTCCATGACAATGTATTATCCCCACATTCATTATTGTTGTACATGTTACAGTTCATCGTGATAAGCCTCTCAACATAACCTACCTTGCACGGATACTTAAAAATGCTTTGCGTATCGGCTCGGACGCGTATCGGATACGGGAAACGCCCGGAAACGCATTTCCGAAACTCTAGGAAACACAATTTTAATTATTAAAAAAAATTAAATCGGAATCGCGTATCCCGTGCGGTATCCCGCCTCTTAAGTCACAACTTATCTTCTTTTTTGGTTCACGCTATTCTCGCTCCCTACTCCGTGCGCCGCCGTCGATCCCGCTCCCTGCTCCCTGCGCCGTCGTCGATTTCACTCCTTGCGTCGCTCTCGATCCTGATCCTGCTCTCGATCCCGACCCTGCTCGTAAGGTTCTTCTTCTAATTTGTGCATCTGAGATACTATTTCTTTATTTGTGCAACTCAATTTTTATATATCTCTAATTTCCAGAGAGGCCCCAACTGGAGATGTATTTTTTGTCATTGAAACTAGAGCTAGCAAAGAGATTACTGAAATGAATTGCTAAATCACTTTTTTTATTAGCACTAACTAGAACTTTAGTTGTTTATTACTTTTACTCTTATCTTTGTACTTCTCATATAGTTTCTTTTTTCCCTTTGTTTGTTAGAAAATCCATTGATGTAATGATGAGGCCATGTGATATATTGTTTTTTATGACGCTTCTTTCCTTAAATCTTCTCTATATTTGTATAGCATTATATGAAATGTTATTTTTTATGATGGTCATCATTACATATTATGTGAAGAGTTTGTTTATGTAAAGAGTTTGATGGTCAAGATTACATCTTATTGAATGTAGTGATTGAGATGGTATCTTAGTTTGTTAGTTGTATTTTTTTTATATTGATTAATACTTATATTAAAAAAATAAAAAAAAAATTAAAAATGTTTCCCGTATCCGTATTTTTTTAAAAATCACGTTTCCCGTATCCGTTTCGTATCGTCTCCCGTTTCCGTCCCCGTACAACGTAGAACATAACAAAATCATTGCAAAATAACCATGCAAAATTGATTTTCTTGGAGCACATCTTTTTTGTGACCCAGGAATCCTAATTACAATATGTTCAACTATAATGATCCCATACATACAAACAACATTGTATATGCACTTAGGTTTCAAGAATTTGTGTATGCATTGTGATTCTATATATGTTCAATAAAAAGACCTAATCATGTATAATCGTCCCTACCTGAAGTTTGGAAGAAAGCATTGTCTATATGATATGATCAGGGCAGGTTTTGTACAGGTCTTTGCATTCGATTATGAAAATTCTGACATAATTAAATATTTTTTAAAATCAGGTATTACTCAAAAGTGACATCATTGCAACAATAAAATCATCATGAATTTGACATAACAACAAACTTGATTTTTCTATTACATGAGAGTCTGTGTAATCATGATTTGTGAGATTTTAATGAAATTTCATAGAGGCATTGACTTTTAAAGATTCATGATGTAATTGAAAGTATCACATTGAACATGCTTAGCATGAAACCTGCTCATAATTATAAGAGAATTGGCTAGTTACAAGTGAAATTCACATTTTCTTGTAAAGATGGGTTACAAAGGGGTGTGCACTATAGAAACAAAAGAATTATTATTATGGGGGCAAAAATTCTCTAGTCCCACTCTTCACGCTAAAAGAGAGAAAATTGGGTACTGCAAGTTGACTATTACTCTGGGCCATGAATAGTCGGTGCAAAAGATTCAGAGACAGTGTGACAAGGCTTCACACAATACGAACCTTTAACCAGGCGTGGTCTTATTGATTAAAAGTTCGGTTCAAGTTCAGCTCGTGAACACTGTGTTCAGGGGAGCGAGTGCTATGCGAGTTTGGGGGATCAGACGCAAGTTTCCCCCAAGTTACTGTTACGACCCTATGTATACTAGTTGAGGTCCTACCCGCAATCAATTACATAAAAAAGAGATTTCCCGAGCGGTCATTTAAAGAAAGTAAGCCTAGTAAATACAAGTATGCCTTATGCCTTAGGACGATGGCTAGTAAGACATAATATCTGCGAGAACGAAGAGAGAGCCCGTGAGAGCAATATAGTGTATGCGAACATGATGCAGATTTGGCGAAAACCATAATATTCCAAGGTCAGCAAAGCTTTGAGGCATTGCGAGTGCTTGCGGAAGTCTGCAACTCTGACTTGCTTAGAGGAGGTGTCGTGAATGTTCAGGGTGTCAAAGAGTATTACTTTACAACCATAGAGTAGATGATTAAGATTAACCTCAAGTTTGAATCTAATTCCATATCCATCGTGTACATGCACACAAGAAAACCAAAAGTAAAAGAACTCCAATTTAGAAGGTGTGAGAAATTACCTTTACACTATCAGGTTAGAAAACACACACACTAAATCAAGCAATCCAAATATAAAAATCGAATTCGATGTTGAAGCAATCTCCTCAACCTCTACAACGTCAGACACAAAGAACAAGAGAATGAGTGAATCAATGGAGGAATGCGGAACTAGGTAAGAGATAGTGTTAAAGCTCAAGATAAAGTGTTGATAAGGACGAGCAGTTACTCTTGGTGTAATCGCCCGATGTTGATGGTCTGTACTACTGAATATTGGAGTCCGGGCAGTTACTCATTGTGTAACCTCCCTAGCCTGTTGTATAGTTGTAGTCTGGCCGGTTACTCATGTATAGCCCTATTTATGTTTGTAGTCCCACATCGTCAGTTGCAAATTCTCTCTCCTCCTCTATTCTATATAAAGAGTGGCACCCCGTGTAATATTTAATTTTTTTGGAAATAAACAATATATTTATTTTCAATTTCTCATATGGTATCAGAGCTAAGGAACATGCGGACTGCTCAACTGTAACCGCCCAACCTCACTAATTGAACAAGTCTTTTTCTCCGTGTGTGGACTTAACCTTGTAACAACACAACTTTCTCATATATTGCATTTAAGCGGATTTCAGTTGTCTAACCGCCCGCTTAACTCTCTTTTGTGCGGACTTCGGTTGTCTAACCGCCCGCCCAACTCTCATTGCTTCGCGCCACCTCCCCATCCAGTTCTGTGCGGACTTCGGTTGTCTAACACCCTCCCTATCTGCTGTGGTCTCAAAGCATATTGTTTTTACCTTGTGCGGTCTCTCCTCTATGCTCGTGGTCATATTAAGCTTGGGCGGACACCCGCATTTGTAACCGCCCTTTCTGCTGCTGCTACCTTGTGTGGTCACTGTCTCTGTGCTCATTTTCTGTGACCGCCCGCCCTGCTATTATGGACAATCCGCCTGTGCCTACTGCTGCCTCCACTTTCGTTTCTAGTGCCTCAGGCAATCTTGGCATTGCGTCCAAGTTTACAGGATCGAACTACCTGATTAGAGTGCAGACGGCTCTCCTTCTGTTTGTGGCACTGGCGTGGTCCAGGCCGCCTCCACTCTTAAACTTAACAACACTCTCTACATTCCCACTTTTCCATGCAATTTGTTATCCGTTCATGCTCTCTGCCGACAACTATAATGCTCTGTCTCATTTACACATACTGCTTGTTGTTTTTCAAGATCTTCGCTCCAAGAGGACAATTGCTACTGAGACTGAATGTGGGGGACTCTACTTCCTCGACACTATGGCTGCTCTCTCATCTTCTCCCCTCTCTGAATCTCTTCGTCAGTGTCATTTTTGCCTTGGTCATCCTACCCTTTGGTTACTACACCAGTTCCTACCATCTCTCAAGACGGATGTCTCTGCCTTAAACTGTGAGGCTTGTCAGTTTGGCAAACATCACCGCTCTTCCTATCCTGCCAAGCTCTGTCAGAGTTTTGTCTGTCCGTTTGACCTTGTTCACTCGGACATCTGGGGTCCTTCTCCTACCAAGTCTGCTGGTAGAGTTAGTCTTTATTTTGTAATTTTTATTGATACTTTTCTCGATGTACCTGGTGTATCTTCTTAAAGAACGCTCTGACCTTTTATTTTATTCACTACTTTCTATAATGAAATTCACACACAGTTTAATGCTTCCTTAAAAGTTCTTTGCACTGATAATGCTAAGGAGTATGTGAGCAACCAATTTTCTTCTTTTTGTATGTCTAATGATATTGCTCATCAGACCAGCCATGTCTATACTTCTCAACAAAATGAAATGGCCGAACGGAAGAATCGACATCTTCTCGATATGGCGCGGGCTCTTCTTTGTCAAATGAATGTTCCTCGCTCATATTGGGGTCATGCCATCCTCACTTCGTGTTACCTCATTAATCGTCTCCCCTCTACCTATCTCCAAGGGCATACACCTTTTTCCATTATGTATCCTGGTGCTGCTCCTTTCTCTCTCACCCCTTGGGGTATTCGGGTGTACTGTCTTCGTTTACTCTCCTGCACCCGGTTGCGATAAACTCTCACCTTGCCCATTAAGTGCATCTTTGTCGGGTACTCTCCCACTCAAAAGGGCTATCACTGTTTCGACCATCTTCTCAAACGACATTATGTCTCAGCTGATGTCACCTTCTTTGAGTTCACTCCTTATTTCTCCACCAACTCTCCGCATGTTCCCCCTGTCGATCCACCTACATCTTCTTCCTCTCTTCCCATTTTGCATGCCCCTCCACCGGATACCCCACCTCCACCTCTTTCAATTCTATCGCCACCTTCTCCTTCTTCTACTACTCCCTCACATCCACCTACTACAGGGATCCCATTGCCAGTTCTCTGTCCAGTTCTCTCCTCTTCGGAAGGCTCTGACAATGATTACTCAGCATTCCATTAATGATGTTGTCTCGTATTCGCAACTAAGTTCTTCTTGCAGGGCACTTGCTCTTTCCATCTCGGTTATGATCACACCGTCTAGCTATCATGAAGCCCTTGTCTTACCTCATTGAAAGCAACTATGGATGAGAAAATGTTCGCTTTGACAACTCGGGGTACTTGAACTCTCGTCCCTACCCCGCCCGGTGCTGATATTGTGGGTTGTTGTTGGGTATTCGTCGTCAAGTATCGCCCTGATGGAGAGGTGGATCGATACAAGGCTCGTCTAGTTGCGAAAGGGCTCATCCAGACTTATGGTGTTGACTTCTTTGACACTTTCTCTCTCGTTGCCTGCATCAACACCATTCGAGTCCTCTTATCTATTGCTGTCAATCAGGAGTGGTAGATGTCACAACTCGATATTAAGAATGTCTTTCTCTATGATAACTTACAAGAGGAGGTATACATGGAACAACCTTCTGGTTATGTTGCTCATGGGGAGTCTCTGGTCTGCAAGCTACAGAAGGCTATATATGGCCTCAAGCAAAGTCCTCACGCTTGGTTTGACAAGTTCAATCAGGTCATCTCTTATATATGTTTTTCCAGAAGTACTACTGATCATTCTCTCTTCATACGAAAAACCACTCACGGGCTGATCGTTCTCGCTGTATATGTTGATGACATCCTTCTTACGAGCGATGTTTCATCTGACATAGCATTGGCAAAGAAACATTTGCATAAACACTTTGTCACCAAAGACATGGGCTCTCCAAAGTTCTTCCTGGGCATCGAAATTGCGAGAAGGCACAACTCTGTCGTTCTCTCCCAACACAAGTGTGCTCTTGACCTTTTAAAAGAAACTGGTCTTCTTGGCGCAGAACCTGTTAGATATCCAATGGCTGTAGGTGAGGACAAACTTTAGAATGAGAACTCGCCTCTCCTTTCGGACACCACACAGTACAGACGGTTAATTGGCAAACTTATTTATCTTACCGTAACAAGACTTGACATCTGCTACGCTGTTGGAAAAACCAGTCAGTTCATGCGAGCTTCCAGGGAGTGCCATCTACAGACAACTTTAAAAATATTATAGTGTATCAAAGGATCTCCTGACAAAGGCCTCTTGTTTCAAAAGAACAATCATCTATGCGTAGAAGCCTATTCTGATGCTAGTTATGCAGATGACAATGGTGATTGTAAGTCCACCTCCAAGTTTTGCACGTTCGTTGGTGACAATCTTTTTACTTGGAAAAGTAAGACGCAAGTTGTGGCATCCACATCAAGTGCTGAAGCAAAATATAGAATCATGGTTCAAACTACGTGTGAATTAAAGTGTTTACGGGCATTTCTAATGGACTTAGGAGCAGTCTTCAATCATCCTCTACCCATGTTTTGCGATAATAAAACAATCATCTATATCTCAAAGAATCCAATCTTCCATGAAAGAACAAAGCACATCGAGGTCGACCGTCACTTTATCAGAGAAGAAGTTTTGAGAAGCAGATCTGCACACCATTCGTCACTTCAGAAAAAGAGTTGGTTGATATCTTTACAAAACCAGTTACTTCAACCTTCTCAAATATATGTGACAAGCTGAGCATGATCGACATATATGCTCCAACTTGAGAGGGAGTGTTAAAGCTCAAGATAAAATGTTGATAAGGGCGAGCGGTTACTCTTGGTGCAACCGCCCGATGTTGCTGGTCTGTAGTACTGAATATTGGAGTCCGGGTGATCACTCATTGTGTAATTGCCCTAGCCTGTGGTATAACTGTAGTCTGAGCGGTTACTCGTGTTGTAGCCCCCCGAACTCCTTTTTGCCCTATTTATGTTTGTAGTCCCACATCGTCAGTTGTAAATTGTCTCTCCTCCTCTGTTCTATATTAAAGAGGGGCACCTCTGTGTGATATTTAGGTTTTTTTGGAAATAAACAATATTATTATTTTCAATTTCTCACAGATAGGAAAGGGAGACTGAAAATATTGGGTACTTAATATTTTTAAACAATACCAAGGTCTAAAATCCACACTATAGCCAAATGACCTTTTTAAACCAGCCACCTCACAACTTTCTATTACTTAGTGGGGTTTTCTATGGTTTTATACAAAGAAGAGAGGAGAGAAGATAGAACCAAGAGACATTCTTGGCCAGCCCTAGGCTCCAACTTTTCATTCATCCAAGATGCATCCTAATACAATATGGCTAGAGTATGTAAGACCACCGAAGGAATCACAGTAATAAAATCGAAATAAAAAATGCAATAATATAAATGCTGAAATAACAAATAATTGATGTTGCCTAAGCATCGTGCTCTCAAGTGCTATCCGCTGGTACCTGGTTGGAACTAAAGGTGACGACATAAACCTCCCGTGGGAGTGTTGTGTTTGTCCCCCACGAGGACAACGAAATGCGAAGAAGGGTCAATTCGAAGATGTAGGCGAGCTTCCATATCTTGGCAAAGGAAATTTTGATCACACACTGTCTATTAAAACTTCGAAGGTGTGGTTCTGAAGCTCCCATGTAGTATGAGAGGACAAGTTCACAGCGAGTCATCGATTTAGAGATATGTCAGGCCGAGTTGATAGAACTTCTCGCTTAGGATGGTCTCGGCGGTGTCCCGAACCTTGAGGGCCTCATATTCGGCGAGTGTGACCTCTTATTCGTCGTCCCCAATCATCTCTTCCATCTCCTTCATGGAATGATCATGAGCGGGTGAGTATGACTACTTGCAACGATAACATATCCCCTTATTTCGTAGATCATGGTATTCTTGGTTGGAGAGGTGATGAGCGATGGTGACTGAGGTGGTCGGTAGTTGAATGGTGATTTTAGTGGAAGGGGGGAGTTGGTGAGAGATGGTGTTTTGTATCTACGATAGGTGCGTGGAGTGTAACCGGGTGGTGATAGGTCGGACGGAGACTGGATGGAGTGAATGAGGTGGCTAACATTCAAACGCGGCCTGGGGTCTTGACGGTGAAATTTGCTTTGACCACCTGCGTAATCTCCATGAGCAACTGCAACCCTACGTTTGCTTGTAATGAAAACATATCACCTTATTACGAAGATCATGGTATTCTTAGTTGGAGAGGTGATGAGTTGCGATGGATGTGGTGGTTGGTTGTTGAATGGTGGTTTGGGGTGGGGGTGGTGCGGGATGGTGTTTGTGTCAGCGATATGTGCGCGGAATGCAGGAGGGTGGTGGCAGGCCGAACAGTGACTGGATGGAGTGATGGAGGTGGCTAAAAATTTGGACGCGATCTAGGGTCATGAAGAAGAAATCTCCTTTGACCACCCGCGTGGCCTCCATTGCATCAGATATGTCCATTGAGTGATGAGTCCGAATACGAGAGTGATTGTGCGACTACAATCCTTACATAAAGATGCCGATGTAGTGATCCGGTTGAAGTTCAGTGACATGATTGATGAACTCAATGAACTCATCTATGTATCAACTAAATGTGGTCATGTAGCGTAGGTGACAAAGGCTCTCAACAGTGTTTCCCGAGTAGCGGTGGTCATACTGCTTGATGAGAGCCCGCTTTAGTTCCCCCCATGTGAGGTCGGGAGTAATTATACGAAGCCAACACACCCAACGAAGTGCCAACCCTTTCATTCCCAGGTGGACAATCAATATTTTTTGTGGCTCTGTTGTGTGTTGTATATGAAGGAATCATTTTGCTTAGGTGATCCAAGCCATCAGGTCAAAACCAATGAAGTGGGGCACCTCGAACGCCCGAGGGGCATATGCGGCAGCGGTCTGCGCCACCGTAGGAATGTAAGTGGGCGGGATAGGTGGTGCAGAATGATGGAAGAGGGGTTGTCAGAAATGCTAGGCGAGACAGAGTGTTGTTCTGCAAGATCACCTCATGCTTCAATTCATTGCAAGATGGCGTGCATGGAGATGAGGATATGTGCATGTCCCTTGAGGCAGTGTTCAACGATATCCACACGAGCCAAGATCATGGCGCCAGTGAGGTTCATGCTCATCGAGGATAGCTAGGAGGCTTGCTCCCCTAGATGGACCGGAGGAGGTGGCGCGCGAGGGTGGACGCGAAGCAGTGAAGCCGCGACAATGTCAGCCAAGGAGTAGCGTGGTGGCTGGCCCGCCGCAACAAAAGAAGTCCCGAGATCAACGAAAGATACTCGTGAGATGCACGAGGAATCAAGCTTGTAGATGTCGGCCGACATGTCCGACATGTTGGCCGACATGTCCGACATGTTGGCCGACATGTCATTTTTGTGGGGGAATCACCACGTTACCGCCACATATCACGAAACTGGCATTTTCCAGTATTGCGGCCGACATGTCGGCCCATTATGGCGGGTTATGGCGGGCTATGGCGGGAAATGTCGGCCATTAGAATTTAATATGTTTTTTTAATTATTTAAAATATTTTCTTAATATTTATTTAATTTTATACTTATATATATTACGTTATTTAACTTATATCCTATATGGCTATACCCGACGACTCCTCATCTCCCTCGCGTCCTCCTCACGCCACTCTGGGCTCTCGTCTTCTTCGCTTGCCCTAATCTCCGTCTCTGGCTCTCGTCTTCTTCGCAACTCTCGTCTTCTTCGTAGCTCTCGTCTTCTTCTCGGCATTCTGGTTTGTCTTCTTCTCGGCAGTCTGGTTCGTCTTCTTCTCGACAGTCTGGTTCGTCTTCTTCTCGGCACTGGTTCGGGACACATTTCTCCTGTCCTCTCATCTCTGTGGCTTATCTTCTCAGCACTGTGAGTTTAACCTTTATTTCTGTGGCTTGTGGCTTATCTTCATCTTTGTGGCTTTTCTTCTCGGCACTGTTGTGATTGTACAATGTGGGAAAATGGAGAGAAATAGAGGAAGAGGGATGAGAGCAGCTGGCTACCCTAACCTTAATCCTCCATTTCTCTCAATTTCTCTTCATTTCTCTTCATTTCTCTCCATTTCCCTAACCTTAATCCTCTATTTCTCTCCCTTTCTCTCTTCCCTCTTCCTATATTTCTCTCTATTTCTCAATACTATGTGTATAACCCCGGTGTTCGCCAAGGATGCAGAGGAGTTTTTAGGCAAGAACTGAGCAAGCCCAGGTGGAACTCGCGTGGAGGCGAGCGAGCCAGAATCTGCGAGCCAGGCTCTCGGCAGGCAATTAGTCTCTCCAAACAGCGGAGTTTGGCTGTTGGCAGACCATTTTGGGCTGCGTTTAGTAAAAGTGTAAGGCGGAACCCCGCTATTAGCAGATCATAAGTAAAAGCTATAAATAGACCTTGAAGGGCACCATTGGAGAGGATTCCAATCAGAGCATTCTGAGCTTCCTCCTCCCTAGGTGATCTTGGTTCAGCTCTCAGGCTCTCCAAGGTGCCCAGTCTCAGCTTTGGCTTGGGAAGGGAAGCGCTCAAAGATCTTCCGGGTGTGTGGTGGGACCTCCTCGCCGCGACCAAGGGTCTGTGTCTAGTTCAAAGACATCGGTCTGTTCCTTCCGAGAGATAAGTAGGTGTTAGCTGCCCCCCACCCCAGGGGGTCCGAGCTCCACAAGAGACCAGATACTGGTTTCAACACTATGGCTGGCATTGTGTGGGGCAGCAGTTGTGCATTGTGGGGGATTGTGGTTGTGCATTGTGGGCAGTCGGCTGTGGTTGTGTATTGTCGGCAATCGGCTGCGATTGAGCAATGTGGGGAAATGAAGAGAAATAGAGAGAAACAGAGGAAGAGGGATGAGAGCAGCCGGCTGCCCTAACCCTAATCCTCTATTTCTCTCCATTTCTCTCCATTTCCCTAACATAGGAAGATGGATGAGAGCAGTCGGCTGTGATTGTGCAATGTGGGGAAATGGAGAGAAATAGAGAGAAACAGAGGAAGAGGAAATAAGCTGAGGTACGATTATACTTTCTAGTTTAAATGTTTAATACTTTAATATGATTTTGTGATGTTGTATTATACTATTACTTGATTGAAGGTATGCAACATTTCTTATTTATTACAAATTGATTAAACACTTGTTAGTAGTTTCATTTTCTAATATGAATTTTAGTGTATACTTCATTAAATAAAATAATTACCATCTAATTAAAAAATATTATGATATATAATATATATATAATATTACAATCTGACATTTTGAAATGTCCCCGATATATCCCCCGCAATCCGACATCCGACATAAAAAACCCAAACCGACATAAGTCCGACATCCGACATATGCAAGCTTGCGAGGAATAGAACTGGTGGTTAGCTACAAGACGCACGAACGCTGACGGAGAGGGCTGCCTGAGGAGAGTGGTCGGAGAACAACAAGTTTCAAATTGATTGTCCACAATCGGTGCAAGATCGGTCGTATGCGTGGGTCACACGTTCAGGTGTCGGAGTCGATGAAGAATGCTCAGTTGTTGTGGAGGTAGGCATTATCGAGTGGATGCAAACATGACACCAATCTGGAGCTCGCAGGGGAGTGCGGAAATGGGCCTGACTGGCGATTGCTATGCACATAAGTAGAAGGCATTGAAGGGCTCCAATGTGTAGATTCAACAACGTTGTGTTGGCGAAAATTGCGAGGCCCGACCAATGTTACCTTGTGGTGATTTCTAGGGTTTCAGACCAAGAAGAGGGGAGAAGATAGAATCAAGAGACATTCATGGCCAGCCCTATGCTCAAACTTTTCATTCATCCAAAGGCAAGTCCTAATACAAGATGGCTAGAGTATTTAAGCCCACCCGGGGAATTATAATTATAAATTTGAAATCAAAATATGCGGAATATAAATGCTGAAAGAACAAATAATTGATGCTGCCTAAGCATCGTCGCACACATGTGCTGTCCTGTCCGCCTGTAACAGATCCACGAAGTATTCGTCACGACCTCTTTATCTCATGCGTTGACGCCGATGCCCGTTCTCCGGAACACTTTCCCTCCAAATATTATGCAACATATGCTCAAATTGATCAAAAAATAAAACTTTACGGCTGAAAAATCATTTATGCAAAAACAAGATTGTATGAGGATCCACTCTGTATACGTCCCTACAATAGTCCTTGCAATCTGGTCAAAATCACCAAAATATAAAATTCATCAAGTCTTAATGGAAAATAATATCCTGGTTAGTATAGAGGCAGTTTGGCCACTAAATTGTTTATTGCAAACTAGGAATATTATTATATTTATAAATATATTTGGAATATCTCTGTAATTATCAAATAATGACACTTTTCTTAAAGTGCTTCCGTCCTTACATATAGTGTATTTGGAGTAATTAATTGATATTCTGTTGGTATAGATCAAGGATACATGTTGATTCATGTGTCTTAAATATACTACTCTGAGCGACATTTGAGGTTTGGCCTGGCTTGGCCGCGCGAATCCCGCACGGACCCTGGACTGAGGTCACGGTCCAGCTGCTGCTTCTGGAATCTGCACGAAATCCGTGATTTTGCGGGGATTCCAGGTCCGTGGGGAGCGTGAAGCACTAGACCGTTTCTCCGCAAAAGAACATGGAGCCATGGCAACATTTTTGCTTAACCGGACTGGGGCAGATAAGCCCGCCAAATCAGGCCTTAATTGAGATCTTTGGTGTATTTTGCCTACTTAAAGCCGTCTAGCTTTCTGACTTTACACATTACTTTCTTCAGCCATTTGGTTCTACATACGTTGGATCATGGACTTGCTATGGGACTGATTGTAATTATTTTTGTTTATATATATATATTAGGGAAATGGAAGCAGTTCGAGTACCAGTCTTTGTTTGATCTAGTGAACCTGGACCTGCGGATGAAAGCATTTCAGGAGAAGAAAAGTAATCATGCCGTGGTTTGTCTTCCTTACTGGAATAATTGCTTGCTCATTGTGTTGTTTAGGTTGCAACACATGATTATTCATCATTTACATTTGTAATCGATTATTCATCATTTACATTTGTAATCTATTATTCATCATTTATATTTGTAATCAACCTTCAATATATTTGTTGCATTCAAATATTACCATCTGCCTCTCATTTCGTTACAGATTAGGGACAATATCTCCTGGCAAGCTTTCAGTGTTAAGTTGTCAACTCGCGCAGCAGTAATTGCTGCATGAAGTGGTTTGTGTCATTACCAAGCTTATCCTGCTAGTGTATAATTTGCCATTTTACCTACTATGTATGAGAAAAGGACAGATCAATGTTGGAAAAAGAAATATAGCACCAGAGAAATTGAAAATAACTGAATTTTTATTTCCAAAAAATCTAAATATTACATGAGTATGTCCTCCTTTATATAGAACGGAGGAGAGACAATTTACAATTTTAACATTGTGGGACTAATTACAGGAATCTACAAAGATGCGGTTAGAGTGGTCAGTGAGATTAACCAAGTTTTAACCGCTCAGGAGGATGCGGTTACACAAGGGTAACCACCCATACATACAATCAACAGGGAGCGTGGACCAAGGATGTATCCGCCAGTCTTCATCACCATAGCTTGCGGTCAACTAGTCCTAACCGCGAGCACCACCAGGTGCGGTTACACAGGCGTAACCTCACATATGTTCCATCTGTCAGCATCCATTGCGGTTAGACAATCTTAACCGCGGTGACCGCAAGCTGCGGTCACACACGGTTAATAGCCCATACACCTGTTCTGACACGCACCCTCAAGCTGGATCATATATGTCAATCATGCCCAGCTTGTCACATATGTCAGAAAATGAGGTAGAGACTGGTTGGTAAAGATATCCGCTAACTCTTTATCAGTGGTGACGAACGGGGCGCATATTTGTTTCTTCAAGACTTCTTCCCTAACGAAGTGATAGTCCACTTCAATATGCTTTGTTCTCTCATGAAAGACTGGATTCTTTGATATGTAGATGACGACTTTGTTGTCACAGAACATCCGTAACAGATAGTCATAGACTTTTCCTATGTAAAATAGAAATGTCCGTAACCACTTTAATTCACAAGTGGTTTGGGTCATGCTTTTATATTCAACCTCAACACTTGATCCGGAGACAGTAACTTGTTTCTTACTTTTCAAACTAACAAGATTTCCTCCTACAAAAGTGCAAAATCCAGACGTGGAATTTTGATCTCCTTTATCATCAGCATAGCTGACATCAGAATATGCTTCTATCCTCAGATGATTATTCTTTTGAAACAGTAGTCCCTTCCTCGGAGATTCTTTCACATATTTCATGATTTTTAGGGCTGTTTGCAGAAGACACTCCCTGAGAGCTTGCATAAATTGAATCACCTTGCTCACAACATAGCAGATATCATGTCTTGTTACCGTCAGGTAAATGAATTTGCCCACTCGGCGTCGGTACCTAGTGACATCTGAAAGAAGAGGCGAATCCTCATTCCAAAGTTTATTTTCGCCAACCGCCATTGGACATCGAGCAGGTTTAGCACCAAATAGACCTATCTCATTTAGAAGATCAATAACATACTTGCATTGCGAGAGAACAACTGAGTTGTGTTTACGCAAAATTTCAATACCCAGAAAGTACTTTGGAGGTCCCATATCTTTGGTGACAATGTGTTGAAGAAGATGTTACTTTGTCAGAGCAATGTCAGCATTATCATCACCAGTAAGGAGAATGTCATTGTTACGGTGGAGTGTTACGGGTCCACCGTCTGTTATCCTATTATATTAGTAGTATGTTGTATCGATTCTTTATTAGGTTGAGTCTTTATTATGATTGAGTCAAGTTAGAGTAATTTAGGTGTTTTAGTCGGTCAAGTCTTATTATATTAGTAATTTAGTATTTATGCATTTTTAATATTTTATATGTCCGATGTAATTACGGGGTTGCCCCCGGGGGTTCTATATATTAGACCCGGTCATGTATTTGGAAGGTATGAAATGAATTATGAAAGTTTCCTTCTCTCTCTCTAAATTCCTCTCCCTCTCTCTCTAAGCTCTTCTCTCCTTCCTCCACCCTCTAGGGTTTCTTCCTCTCTCATCCCCTCCTCCACCATTCTAGGCCTTGCCCTTTGTATCTCCGCCTCCAACAATCCGACAACGAACCAAGCCCATAACAACTTGGTATCAGAGCCAAACGCCGGCGACTCCATTCCTGGCACTCCTTCAGCCGTCTTCCACCGCTTTAACTGCTCCTGCCATCCAACCCTCTTCCGCTGCTCCACCCGCCATCTCTGTTGTGTTCCGCAAGCCGCCGTTGTTTCCTCTTTCTCCAGCCCACTTCATCGTCCACCGCTCGTCTCCCAGCACGCGCCCTTACCCTCCGCCTCCTCCATCGTCGAGCCCAGCGCCGATTGAGCCAACGCTCATCTTCTGCTCCATCATCGCAGCACCGAACCGCGCCCTCAGCTTCAGAGCCTTCCGCCAGCGTCGTACCTTCCAACGCCGCCTCCGCACAGCGCTCCCCTTCCTCTTCTTGCGCATCTCCAACCGCCTCTCCCACTCACCGCTACATCCTCTCAAGCTTGCCGAATCTCCTCCCTGCTCATTTCCTCCGTTCCGTCTCCCAGCACGCTCCCGTCGCAGCACGCTCCCGTCGCTGGTCCCGCCTGCACCTTTTCTTCAGGCCTCTACACGTCCAGCAGCCCCCCTCCTCACGTCTCCCTCCATCTTCATCGAGCCCCGAGCCCCCCTCACCTCCGTCAGTCCTCGGGCAACACTTCCAGCCTTTCTTAACTCCCATTTTTCCCTTCCGCACGGGGACTGCCTTCTTATTTTATCACCCTTTATTATTTTTTTTTATTTTATCCTTTTTTTCCCCAGGCCCTCATCTTCTCTTAATTTTTATTTATATATTAATTAGTTACTTAACAAGTACCCCCATTTTTCATCTTGTCCCTTAGCGCCGACGACCGCATTGAGCTGCTCGACACCCTCGACAGGCTGAATCGTTGCATTGCTCGGCGGGAAGCTCGACTCGGCCACATGGATGATCAGTTTGACCTCACGCTCGACGCCCTCCGCATGTCTCACGACTCGTTGGTGTTTTTTCTGTCACCACCACAACCGGAGCCGGACTCATCGCCGTCCCCTCCAATGATGGTGCCACCACCGTCCTCCGTTGTTCATGACGCGTCGCCGCCGCCTCCGGCCATCTCGCCGCCGCGCCCGGCCATCTCGCCGCCGCCTCCGGCCATCTCGCCGCCGCCTCCGGCCATCTCGCCGCCGCCTCCGGTCATTTCGCCGCCGCCTCCGGCCATCTCGCCGCCGCCTCCGGCCATCTCGCCGCCGCCTCCGGCCATCTCGCCGCCGTCACCGCCAAATCCGTTCCTGCTACCGTCCATTGTTCCTCTCACCTCCTTGTTGCTGCTGCTCACCGCCACCCTACCGACCCCACCGAAGCCATTACTTCTGTCGCCGGTCATTCCGACATCGCCGCCGCTACTCACCGCCGCCTCCGCCACTACGCGGTATCAAACATTGTTCTGGCGGGAGATCAAGATGCCAAATGCTCCGACCAGCCACATGGAGTTCGAGCTTGAGGTCAAGCTCGATGTCAAGGACGGATGGAGTGTTACGGGTCCACCGTCAGTTATCCTATTATATTAGTAGTATGTTGTATCGAGTCTTTATTAGGTTGAGTATTTATTATGGTTGAGTCAAGTTAGAGTAATTTAGGTGTTTTAGTCGGTCAAGTCTTATTATATTAGTAATTTAGTATTTATGCATTTTTAATATTTTATATGTCCGATGTGATTACGGGGTTGCCCCCGGGGGTTCTATATATTAGACCCGGTCATTTATTTGGAAGGCATGAAATGAATTATGAAAGTTTCCTTCTCTCTCTCTAAATTCCTCTCCCTCTCTCTCTAAGCTCTTCTCTCCTTCCTCCACCCTCTAGGGTTTCTTCCTCTCTCATCCCCTCCACCATTCTAGGGCTTGCCCTTTGTATCTCCGCCTCCAACAATCCGGCAACGAACCAAGCCCATAACAATCATCAACATAAACAGTAAGAACCACCAGTTCATGAGAAGCTTTGCGGATGAAGAGAGTGATCTGCAGAGCTGCGCACAAAACCAATTGTGGAGATGACTTCACTAAACTTTTCAAACCTGGCCCGAGGACTTTGTTTGAGGCCATAGATTGCCTTCCTCAATTTGCATACTTGAGACTCCCCCTGAGTAACATACCTGGGAGGTTGCTCCATATACACTTTTTCTTTTTAAGTTGGTGTTTTGCGGGAGGTTTGATTTGGTACTAACAACTAATTGCAATAAAAGTAAACTAATTAACTATGCGGGTCGCCGGCATAGCTTCGCTCCTCCACGGGTCGCCGGCCTCCGCTTCGCAGTTACACGGGTCGCCTTCCTCCGCTTCGCACTTCCGCTGGTCGCCTTCCTCCGCTTTGCACTCCCGCGGGTCGCAAGCCTCCGCTTCGCTCGTTGCCGTAGCAACACACAACACAACCACAAGCAAATCGACACAACACCACCTCCAAGCAAAAAACTCATTAACATAACAATAATGATTTTCAATTAAGAGCAAACACAAATAAATATAAGTACATGGTATGTTCATACAAACTCCACCATCACCATATATGAAGAAAACCAAAAAGGGACAAACCTAAATAGGATGAAAAATAGGAAAGCAATACAAACGCTATCCGAGTTTCTTCCTCGGAAGTGAAGGAGTTAGCAAGACTCCTAGCACGATCCTTGGCTGTTGTCCGGGGTCTATGAAGCTGTCACTACCTCTAGCCTGTCTTCTCGGTGGTTTTGCAGCGATAACGTCGAAATCCACAAAATCACCTTCAATATAACTTGAATCCTTGGAGGAAGCCTTGATCTTTGAATCTTGGGTGATGGGGAGGAGCCTAGAGGCGAACCCTAGCTTGGAGGGGTGAAAAACGGCGAAACGACGCTGAATAGACGGACCTAAAAATGAAGTAGGTGGAAGAAATCGCGAAGCAGACTATTTATAGGCAACAAAAATAAAGAATGCGCATGAGTAGGTGGTCGTGCGCGAAAGAAAGTCCTACTCGTGCGCGAAGGAACTTATAGCAGAAACATCAGAAAAATAAGAGCGCACGAGTTGGCACACGACCACTAGTCGTGCGAGAAGGAAAGCCCTCTACTCGTGCGCGAAGAAACTTGTATCGACCAGAACTGGTAGAGGGCAAAATCGACGGGAAGATTTTTAAGGCACGACCATTGGTTGTGCGCGAAGAAATCCTATACTCGTGCGCGAAGGAGGGCCAGTACTCGTGCTTTTCTCTGGAAAATTCTGGCCAAATAGCGCGCACGACCACTGATCGTGCGCGAAGGGTCCACTGATCATGCGTGAAGAAAAACGTACGATCAGTGTCCAATGATGCGAAATGGGGCCAAAACTCCCCGAAAATTCTATAGAAGGTTGTACCTGCATGAAAAACAACCATAGCCACCAAAATTCACAATAGTCAACTCATTTCATGCAATCAAAATGTATATAGACATAAAGAAAGGAAAGGAATGCATGAAATGACCAGAAACATGTTCTATTTAGTCAAAACTCGCTCAAACGATGCAAAAAATAAGAAGGAATTTATACTAGAACCACATAGAAGAAGAGCGAAACCTCATGAAAACCAGACTAAAATAGAGTATAAAATACTATGTAAAGTACGCTCATCAAATACCCTCAGACTTGAACTATTGATCGTCCCGAGCAATCCATCTACATACAGGGAGTATGATAGGCTAATTAGAAATAAAAAATGAAATAAGAAAGTGGGCTGAGAAGTCTCGTGTCCATGTGGAATAAAAATAGGTTAAAGAAAATTTCTAAGCATATAATCTAATTACACTGCATTTAAACAAACTATCGTACGACTATATCCACTCCTAAACAAAAGACCTAAGCGATCTGTCATAAGCATAACGCATGCGGAAGTAGTAACACTAAGGCTCTGTTTGGCGCAGTGGGGGCGACTGGAGAAGCAGTGGTGGGAAACAGTGGGGGAATAATCAGCTGTTTTGCAGAGTGGTGGTAGAATTTGTGAAACTGTTTGGAAGAACAACGTTTTAAGTGATGTTTCAACATAACTAAAAATTTCAAAAAACAAAGTCAAAAATTTCTTTTTGAAATATATTATATATAACTTATATTAATATAATTTTTTTTATATTATATATAACTTATATTAATATAATTTTTTTAATATTATATTATATATTATATATATTATAATTTAATATAATATAATATATTATAAAGTAATATAATTATAACGTAATATAATTATATATTATTATATATTATATATATATAATATATTATACGTTTATATATTATACGTAATATATTATAAGTTTATAATTATATAAAAGTAATATATTATTAAATACTATTTTATTAATAAAAGTAATATATTATAAAAGTAATATAAAAGTAATTTATTATAAAAGTAATAAAAAAGGTTAGTAGCGCTGCAACCTTTTGGCTGCAGCGCTGCTGCTATTTCCGAGTCGCGGTAAAATTCCGCGACTCGGAAATAGCGGGCCACCGCTAGTTTTAGCGGTGGCTGATGCCATCATTGCCTTCCAAAATTTTGTTTGGCGGGGCTTTTTGAAAATCAGCGACCCCCCACCCCTGAAACGCTGCGCCAAACAAAGCCTAAGTGTGATATTACGGACCCAAAACTACTAGGGTGGCCTTCAAAGAAATCCATCAATGACGATGGCCATAGGCTCGCCCGGTCCCACTTTCTCCACTACACTCAATACCAACCAACTCTATGAATCATTAGGACTTAAATTAGGATGACTTATAGGCTTAGGTTTAAGGGTGAGATATAACAAAGATAAACATGATGACTTTTCACACTTAAACAAAATGTTTTGAGCTTAACATAGAAAATGACTATCTCAAAAAGAAGAGAGCGACACCCCCAGACTTGTTTTTTGAATTGGGGTCACTCTCCAAAGCGTAAACCAAAACATTTTTCTTCTCTTCTCTTTTTCTTCTTTCTTTTCAGATTTTTTTCATTTCATATTTTTATGTTTCTTTCTAAATAAGCACCCAAACATAATAATAATTTTGGCTTTCCACCACATCACAACATGGGATCCCACTTCCAAATATCAAGAAAAATAAGAATTTAAGCTCAGATTTTTAAGTGTGCAATTGGGTTGGTAATTTAGCTTTGGTGATGTAATGGTGGGGGTGAATCAACAAAAATTTGGTGATAGGCTCAAAATTGTGTAAACAAGGGTAGTGAATGTAGGTTAGGATGCATAAGCTCAAACTATCCAAAAGAAAGCCTAAATCATTTTCATAGAGTTAATCACTATTTAGTGTATATGCTTCGAAGATCGCTAGGGGCGATTTCTAGACACCGAGAAAGGACACCCCCTCGTCGTGAGCCTGTAATACAACACTAGTGACACTACACTAACGTTGGACTCGATCGCGTTCTAACGAGGAGTGGATATACGACCAACGATAGTAACTAAAAATACAATGTATTTAACATATGCAGAAAAATTAACTCTAAATCTATTTCTATTCTAGAACATGGGCACTCGACTAGGAGCAGTCCACGAGTCTACGGTTCACTACCCAATTTCAATTTTTTGATTATAAATTAATCTAACCTACACACCATATAGTAAATAGACAATAAGGAAATAACATTAATTTGCGTCGCAACGTAGTGGGTGCGGGAAATGAAATGCACCGAGCGATAAAAATTTAAAAATTGGAGCAAAATCGAAAGATAAGCACTGACGGAATGCAAAATGGTGTGTGCGAATATATATGCGAATGAATCATGAGGAATGCAGGAAAATAAAGGGTAGAAATGCGTTACCCAATGCCCGAGAATGGGGCATTCCGGAAGTTATCGAATCTGAATCTGAACTTTGCTCCCGGCTCGGGATCGACTAAAAGATTTCAGCGATTTCACCGGAATCCTGCATTGAGATTAGCGCCGACAAAACAAAATAAACTAACAAAAAATGTAAATAAACTTCTTAAACTAGACCAGGAAAAAAATACAATTGCAAGCAAAAATATGATAAATACATGGGTTATTGTCCTCCTAGCACGACTTATTCAGAAAATAAAAGGTTCTAGCTTATAAGAGTATGGAAGGACAAGTGCACAGATAACTGTTCTAATATCTGTGTCGGTAACGAGTATCGATACTACGTCAGAACAATTACTCTACCTAAATAATAATACATGTTCTTCACAGGTAGAGGAAACTAAAAGTAAGAAGTGGAGGAGTCCTCCTCATTATTCTCACCAAAATATATGTCCTTGCCTAGCAAGGTGCCGTCTTCTTCAAGACGGATGCAGGAGGAGAAGGGAATGAGTAGAGCTTCCTTTATGGAGGAGGGATCAACCTCCTCACAAAAATGGATGCTCACCTCATTGGCATGAGCAAAATGCTCCAAGTCCTCCTGGAGTCCCTGTGAAGAATCAACCTGCACAGGCTCAGACACTGAAGGGGGGTTAGGAATAAAAGAGAACAAAGACATAAATAAACAGAAATCGGGGGAGTGGTCCTGATCTCACTCCCAACAGGCTCCACCAACCGATCGCTGCCAGAGTCATAAGAATCATAGCAAGTGGCATCCGAGAACTCAAGTGCCTCGGTGGTGAGTTGAACCTCCTCGTCCGATGAAGAAGTGCAAACCTCCTCAATGGAAAGAATATCCTCCTCATCCCACTTCGGCGCTTCATCGTGCTCCAAGTAGCCCTGCTCCCCATCGGAGAGAACGACATTCTCATCCCACTTCGGCGCAACCTCGGGCTCCGAATTATCACCCTGCAGAATATCTACGACAGGATCATCAAAAATAGGTGTAGAAAACTCATGCAAAGAAGACGGAGGAACGATGGTAATAACATCATCAGAGAATATGTGAGCTGGTTCCTCCGCAGGTGAATCAAAATAAGTGAAGAATGTACAATTGGAGGCGACTCGACATTGTCAGAGTACGAATTAGGAGTTGAAGGAGTGCAATCAAGAGGGGAGGGATACATGATCCGGATAGCCGGTTCATCGTCTTCCTCTATTTGTCGTTTAAAAGCGACGCAATCCTTCAAAACATGATTCATACTTTGACAAAACAAGCACACATGATTAACCCCTAACCTCGAAAGAGGCGGGATACAATATTGGTGTGGTGCTCGTGGTGGAGGGGTGTGGTTATGATAATTAGGTTGATGGTATGAGGAACTGTATGATACCGATTCCCCATAGGAAGAGCCGTAAGAATCATAACTACGGTTTCCTGAATGACATTCTCCAGATAGATGATTGAAT
Organism: Dactylorhiza incarnata; assembly: GCA_033032865.1. Lineage (NCBI taxonomy): Eukaryota > Viridiplantae > Streptophyta > Magnoliopsida > Asparagales > Orchidaceae > Dactylorhiza > Dactylorhiza incarnata. Next base: position 4,973,442 of record JAWHQI010000121.1, read on the forward strand.
GCCCCGCACAATCTGCATTGCAAATTTGAATACATATTGTTGTGGGGTGTTTCACAAGAAAATATTAATCTTTGAATGAATTAACTACACACACAAGCAACTTAAAATGATTAGCCTGCTTTGAATTTTGTTTAAACAGATTAGGAATAAAGAAATTTAAAAGGTGCTATTAAAAATAAAAAACAAGGAAAATAAAAAACAATAACAAAAACGATGGAATAAAATCAAAAAGCAACTAAATCAAAACAACCGGTATATACAAGTTGAAAAAGGCTTTCATCTCTCAGCTCTCTGTTCAGATACTCACACGACCGTGTTCTCCGGCAACGACGCCAAAAATTTGACGCGCACGAGACTGCGGTGCGAACGACAGTGAACCGGTCATTGTCAAGTAATAATAAAACGGGAATAAATCCCCGAGTATCGAATCTCACGTGGAACACGGCGGGGTGGAGTAATCTATTGAGGCGAAATTTGAGATAGAAGTCTTTTTAAGTCGGTGTTTTGCGAGGGGTTTGATTTGGTACTAACAACTAATTGCAATAAAAGTAAACTAATTAACTATGCGGGTCACCGACACCGCTTCGCTCCTCCGCGGGTCGCCGGCCTCCGCTTCGCACTTTCGTGGGTCACCTTCCTCTGCTTCGCACTTTTGTGGGTCACCTTCCTCCGCTTCGCACTTTCGCGGGTCGCCTTCCTCCGCTTCGCACTTTCGCGGGTCGCAAGCCTCCGCTTCGCTCGTTGTCGTAGCAACACACAACACAACCACAAGCACATCAACACAACACCACCTCCAAGCAAAGACTCATGAACATAACAATAATGATTTTCAATTAAGAGTAAACACATATAAATAAATATAAGTGCATGTTATGTTCATACAAACTGCACCATCACCATATATGAAGAAAACAAAAAAAAGGACAAACCTAAAAATGATGAAAAATAGGAAAAGCAATACAAACGCTTCCCGAGTCTCTTCCTCAAAAGTGATGGAGCTAGCAAGAATTCTAACACGATCCTTGGTTGTCATCCGGGGTCTATGAAGCTATCATTACCTCTCGCCCGTCTTCTCGGTAGTTTTGTAGCAATCACGTTGAAACCCACAAAATCACCTTCAATATTGCTTGAATCTTTGGAGGAAGTCTTGATCTTTGAAGCTTGGGTGATGATGAGGAGTGTTGAGAAAAACTCCTTTTTGATTTAACTTAAACAATTATCTATTGTTGATTTTACTCCCTAGGATTATTACCCACATTGTATAGAAAAGGGTAAAATAATCATTAGATGTCCTAGATTGTCACACTCACCTTAGAGTGTCAAGACCAGGTCAAGACAAGCAAAAATTCAGCTGAGTTAAAACTTGCGTCGAATAGAAGTCGACACAACTTCGACTGGAAGTTGATGCCACTTCGAATAGAAATCAAAGTAACTCAGTAAATTAGTCAGAGTAACAAGTGAAGTCGACGCAACGTCGAAATGTACTCGACGCAGATGGTCAAGCCAATCGAAGACATCTCAGTAGTCGACGTAACTTCTATTTTAACTCGACGCAGAAGATGAAGTCCAAGTTCAAGCTTCCAACTAGACGAATAAGTCGATAAGTATTCGACGTAACAATTATATCTGAGTTCATTCAGAGCTGAGAACTATTTCGAAGCCACTTCAATAAGAACTCAGAGGTGCGTCGATAAGAAGGAAGTCAATTCGACGCTACGTCGACATCTGAGTTCAGTCAGAGCTAAGAAGGATTTCGAAGCTACTCCTATAAGAACTCAGAGGTGCGTCGATAAGAAAGAAATTCAATTCGACGCTACGTCGAATATTGTCAGAAAAAAGTATGTTTTCTGCTGCTTTTTCTAATACCTTATTAGAAAGTCTACAAAGCTGAAGACTGTTCTCTAACGACTCGTTTATTGCAAAGAATGGAATGAAGTATTTAAAAGACACATCAAAAGACATTCTTGGAAGTTATTCAAATCAGTCTTGACGGGTCGGGAACAAAATGGAAGGAAACCTTTATTGTCCAATGGACATTCCTTCCAAGGAGAGACCAGAAGAGGAAATAGATTCACACTCTAATTGATAGAGAATAAGTATTCAGAAGGGGGAAGAGAAACTTAACGATTTTTTATTATTCTGTCTGCTTCATCTTCTTCTTTCTCAAGCTCTAAAGACAGAACAAGGAGAATAAAGAAAATATCTCTATACAGGAAAAAGATAACAAGGCTGCTGCTTCTTCTTCATCTCATCTTGCAGCAGGAAACCAACAAAAGTACAGAGAGTATATCAGGATCAAAAGCTCATAACCCTTGCATCCATCACTATCTTAAACAAGGGTTCATTATACACAGATCTTGAAGAACATCAAAAGACAGCTCCTGTGTGATAGCTGCTAATGGATTCATATAGCAGAATCCCATTCCTTCTCTTCTTCTCCTTTCTCTGTTCTTATTCTACAATCTGTAAAAGAGTTTTAAGAATCCCTCTTCAAAGGATTCAGTGGTTCTAAGAGTCTCCTTATCAAAAGACTCAGTGGTTCTAAGAGTCTACTTGTCAAAAGACTCAGTGGTTCTAAGAGTCTTCTTATCAAAAGACTCAGTGATTCTTAGAGTCTCCTTATCAAAAGACTCAGGCACTGCTAGTGCATTCCTACCAGGGTGGTGGAAGAGTGGAGTACCCACATTTTGGGGAACCACTATAAATTTTCTGTCTCCTGGTTTTGCATTTTCTGTGCCATCCCATTTACATTTACTGTTTTTCTGTGATTAATTTATTCTGTGTAGGTATTACTGATAGCATAGTCCTTAGTAGTTTTTATTGTGTATGCACATTTATGGTATAAAGTTTTAAAACTCTATTCACCCCCTCTAGAGAATACTTAGAGGCACACTGTGCACTTTCAAGGAGCCTAGGGGAGAACCCTAGCTTGGAGGGGCGAGAAACGGTGAAACGACGCTGAAAAGCGGACCTAAAAATGAAGCAGGCAGAAGAAATCGCGAAACAGGCTATTTGTAGGCAGCAGAAATAAAGAACACGCACGTGTAGGCGCACGACCACTGGTCGTGCGCGAAGGAAAGTCCTCTACTCGTTTTTTTAGAAGATATACCCAAGTACATTTGGAATAGTCATAAATAAAAGTTACAAAGTAAAGACTACCCCGACCAACAGTTTTGTTAGGAGAAGTACCCCAGATGTCTGAGTGAACGAGATCAAACGAACGAGTCGAACTATGTTCATTTTTGGTTGGATAGGAGGAGCGGTGATGTTTGCATATTGACAGGCTTCACAGTTGAGAGAGGAATTGTCCTTCTGTAGGTTTGGCATGAGCTGGTAGAGTAGGCGAGGAGGAGGATGACCAAGGCGAAGATGCCACTGATTGAGAGGACTGGATGTGGTAGAGGTAGATAGAACAGACATGTTGTCAAGGAAGTAGAGGCCGCCGCTCTCACTTTCAGTAGCAAACGTCTCCTTTGAGTTAAGATCCTGAAAATAACAATTATTAGAAGTAAACGTGACAGAGAACTTTAGTTGTCTCGAGAGAGTTGTAACAAAGAGTAAATTGCAAGGAAAGGTCGGCACGTAGAGAGTATTCGCAAGTTGGATAGATTGAGTGACCTGGACCATACCAGTCCCACACACAGGGGATGGAGATCCATCCACAATCAACACTGATGGTGACCGATCATGTTTGTCCAAATGAGAAAAGTTAAGAGGATTTCCTGTCATGATTGGGGCACTGGAGTCAATGAGCCACTTACACTGAGTGACAACATGTGCGCTACCTGAAGAGGTGGCAAGAGAGGCAGACTTCTTTGATGCAGAAAGAGTAGCGTCACCCACTTGTGGATGAAGATGAGGATACTTGGCAAAGCAACGATTCTCAACGTGGCCTAGTTTTTCGCAATAGGAGCATTGGTACTTACTAGGTCCACGTCCACCGGAGCAGCCTCCACGATCACTAGTGGTATCGTGATTAGCAGGATGAGCAAACCGGTTAGAAGTCGACGGGGAGGATACCAGAGGCCGTTGAAGAAGAGTTGTAACAACCGAGATGCGAGCAGCAGTGACATCAAGGGTCGGAGAGTCAGCTTCACCAAGAATTTGTTGACGTATCATGTCATAGGAGTCTGGTAGGCGAAGAAGATAACAGACCACCAGGAGTTTCTGGAAATGTTTGTGTTGTTCGACAAGATCTGCAGAGAAGGGGTTAGAAAAAAACCGAAGACCGCACAAGGAGAGAATAGAGTTCACAATCGAAGGAAGATGAACCTATCTCTGATATCATTGGAAAAAGAAATATAATACGAGAGAAATTGAAAATAACTGAATTTTATTTCCAAAAAAATCTAAATATTACATAGGTATGACCTCTTTTATATAGAACGGAGGAGGAGAGACAATTTACAATTTGACAATGTGGGACTAATTACAGGAATCTTGATACCGCTAGGGTATCGGGTTGCCGACACGGGGAGCGGCGATGAGTACGAGCTGTCGTGGGGTGTCGTCGGGCGGCAGTATTAGCGATACCGAGCGAGAGATAGAGAGCGAGAGAGATAGACGGGAGGAAGATAGAGGAAGAGATAGAGAGAGAAAGAGGAAAGGGGAGCAGCCCCTAATTTCAAAAGTGATCAAAAGATAACTATAAACCCTAAGGTGCTCCCATATATAGGGGGAAACCACCACACATCAAGAGTCCATAAAGAGAAATAGCTAATACAACTTTTTTAAATAAAACTTAAAGGCATAAAAGATAACAGGTCCGGTCAGCCCCTTCTAGACTGTGTCCGCCGAACCGCCCGGTTCGGTCCTGGGTCCGGTGCCGTTGCCCGCTCCCGCGCGTGTCCTCGAGTACACCTGCCACTCCGGTTCGTCCGCCTGGATGTCGGTAACAATACCTCCGTCTGGAAAATTGGCCTTGTCCTCAAGGCAGTAGTCTGGGAACTGTCGGCGAAAATCATCACGAAGTAGCCATGTCGTGGCCGTAGGAGGGCGGTTTCGCCATGCCACATGTATCTCCTCCGATTGGGCATCGTCGGTCCTGTGGTGGCATCGATCAACAATGGCCTCGGGGTAGAGGGGGTCGGAATCCGAAGAGTCCAAGTCTGCCAGAATGTGATCGGTGACGGGGTGATCGCCGATGACGCGTCGTAGTTGTGACACATGAAAGACCGGGTGGATGCGAGAACTGTCCGGGAGACGGAGGCGGTATGCGACCGCTCCAATACGGCTAATAATCTCGAACGACCCATAGAAGCGCGGGGCTAGCTTGGGGCAAGGGCGGCGGGCTACCGTAAGCTGTCGGTAGGGGTGAAGTTTGATGAACACCCGCTCCCCCACTTGAAACGTCAAATCACGACGCTTCCTATTGGCAAAGGCAGCCATCTTGGCCTGTGCACGCCGAAGGTGATGCTTCAAACTATCCATAATGACGTCCCTATCATGCAGGTGATCCGCCAAGCTAGCAACTGGGCATTCCCCGGGTAGATGTCGGAGCACGGTCGACGGTTGCCGGCCATAGACCGTCTCGAATGGCGAGGTATGCGCGTTGTGGTGGTATGCGGTGTTGTAGGAGTATTCCGCCCAGCATAACCATTTGGCCCACGAGCTGGGGCGCTCGCTGATAAAACAGCGCAAATATGTCTCCAAGCACCGGTTGAGCACCTCGGACTGGCCGTCCGACTGGGGGTGATATGCCGTGCTCATCCGAAGGTGGGTGCCCTGAAGTCGGAACAAAGAGGTCCAGAAGCTACTGAGGAAAAGTGGGTCGCGATCGCTCACAATCGAGCGAGGAAAGCCATGAAGACGCACAATCTCCGTAATGAAGCCGTCGTCCACGGACGCTGCGGTGTAGGGGTGGCGCAGAGGGACGAAGTGGGCGTACTTCGTCAGGCGGTCCACGACCACCAATATGCAGTCAAACCCGTTGGAACGGGGTAGCCGGGTGATGAAGTCCATTGCGATGTCCTCCCAGACACGCTCCGGGATCGGTAGGGGTTGCAAGAGACCGCTGGGAAACATGGTCTCATATTTGGCCTTCTGGCAGGTCAGGCAAGCCGCCACGTAGGCCTTCACCTGGCGAAGCATGTGAGGCCAATAGAGAGATGCGGCTAAACGCTGATATCCGAAAAGCTCCCGCGTTGCCGCCCGACGGTAGACTTGGGCGGCCCTCAAGACTGCTGATGCACGCTTGAGCCGCGAGCAAGGCGTCGACGGCGGACTGCAGGCCGTCCATGCGTTCCTCCTGGCGGTTGAGTCGCAGGCGGGTGATGTCCGCGTCGTCCAAGCCCTCGGTGGCTTGGGACCGGGTGTTGGGCGCCATGGCTGTGGGGAAGACGACGGGAAGAAGACCGGCGACGCTAGGGCAGGCGGAAAGGGCAGGTCGGGCCAATGATACCGCTAGGGTATTGGGTTGCCGACACGGGGAGCGGCGATGAGGACGGGCTGCCGTGGGGTGTCGTCGAGCGGCGGTATTAGTGATACCGAGCGAGAGATAGAGAGGGAGAGAGATAGACGGGAGGGAGGAAGATAGAGGAAGAGATAGAGAGAGAGAAAGAGGATAGGGGAGCAACCCCTAATTTCATAAGTGATCAAAACTCAAAAGATAACAATAAACCCTAAGGTGCTCCCATATATAGGGGGAAACCACCACACATCAAGAGTCCATAAAGAGAAATAGCTAATACAACTTTTTTAAATAAAACTTAAAGGCATAAAAGATAACAGGTCCGGTCAGCCCCTTCTAGACTGTGTCCGCCGAACCGCCCGGTTCGGTCCGGTGCCGTTGCCCGCTCCCGCGCGTGTCCTTTTCGAGTACACCTGCCACTCCGGTTCGTCCGCCTGGATGTCGTTAACAAATCTACACAGATGCGGTTAGAACGGTCAGTGCGGTTAACCAAGAGTTAACCGCCCATGAGGATGCGGTTACACAAGGGTAAATGCCCATACATACAATCAGCAGGGAGCGTGAACCAAGGATGTATCCGCCAGTCTTCATCACCACAGCTTGCGGTCAACCAGTCCTAACCGCAAGCACCACCGGGTGCGGTTACACATGGGTAACCTCACATATGTTCCATCTGTCAGCATCCACTGCAGTTAGACAATCTAAACCGCGGTGACCGCAAGCTGCGGTCACACAAGGTTAACCCCACCCATACACCTGTTCTGACAATCAAAATTATTTTTATAGCATTGATCATATCTGAGTCATTGGCATTAGTTTTATCATATAAAGTCATTTAACTTTGACCTCTCAAGCAATTATGTGAGTTTTATGTTTTTGTCCACAAGTTCCTTTCCATGTTCTTAAATAATGATTCAAGTTATCTGGATCTTTACATGTATGCAAGATTGGCAACACCAATGGTCAAGGAAGGGCGTTGGAATGATCTGGATGACTACAAGATGATTGATGCGTATGTGTTTCCATTTCAGAATTACAAGGTTAACATATTGGCTTCATGGAAAAGAAAACCTCCATCATAGCCATGCGTACCCAAAAAAAGAGCTTCTAAATGCAGCAAAAGAACATAAACCCCCATGTGCTTTACATTTTTATGTATATAGATACACAGTATACTAGAGAATTCAGATTGGCCCTTCAATAGCATTACATAATTCCAAGTATTAATATACATGTATCTATAGATTATACATATCTATCTATTATCTATATATACAAAGTATACTAGAAAATCCAGATTTGGCCCTTCAATAGAATTACATAATTCCAAGTATAAATATACGTGCATGTAAATATTATACATATCTATCTATATATATCTGTGTGTGTAGGGCTGATTTCGAGTTGAGTTTGAGCGGTTTCGGTTGGGCTCAAAATCGAAAATTTTGAGTTAAACTTGACTCGAAATCGAAATTATTTTGAGTCGAGTTGGCTCTACTCAAAATTACTCGATTCCGAGCCGCCTTGAAATGGAATCGAGTCGGCTCGAAATGAAATTGAGTCGGCTCAAAATTGAGTAATTTTTCTTTATTTTGAGTCAGCTCGAAATTAAATTGTCTCAAAATTGTGTAAATGAAGTCTTTTTAAGACTTTAATCCCTTAGTTTAGGTTTAGACGTTAGTGTTTTTTTATTTTAAAATAATATGTTAATAAGTACATAATATTCTAATCAATTCGAGTTGATTCGAATCATATTTCGAGCGATCCAGGGCAAGCTCGAAATGAACTCGAAATGTGATTCAGGTCAAATTGAGTCGACTCAAATTGAGTCGAATCATTCGAGCGATTTTCGAGCGACTTCCGAGTTTCGAATAATATTCTCAGCCCTACGTGTGCGTGCGTGTATATAATCATTTTTCTTTCTATATTTTCTCATACAAAAACTAACTTGAAAAATATTATTGCAAAACTTCAAGTCTACATGATACCTATGGATGTTATGCTAATTATGGCCATTATTAGAATTCTTTACACGAATTCGGCGACTGCCTCCTCCAAGATAGAATCAATCTGAAAAACACATCTTCTTCAACACGAGCGAGCTCACCTGAGACACCTGTGAGAGTTTGCGAGTACTATACAATTCAGATATAGCTTGTGCGAGTACAACTCCTGTATTTTCCAGTGCTCTGCTCTCCTTGTACTGCCTTTTTGCTTTCTCCTGTAGCTCTTTTCTGTTGCCTGCCTATTTCTCCTGTACCCGACAATGTACCAAGTTGCCATTGCGGAGATCCTTAGGATCCATAACATTGACACGGACCATGTACCAGGTTTCCATGGTGTTTGGACTTAAGGTTGGGCGCTTTAAGTTTGAAGTAGTCCGAAAGCCACCTAGTCCTACGGGGATTTGATCATCATGGTCAACTACTTCATCGAAGGGGAGGCAACCAATCTCGGGTTTGTCTCCTCTATCACCCAGCTTGTACAGTGCTAACGGGGGGATAATTATTCTCTCACCCAACCTCCCATTGGTCATCCCAACCGTGCTCCTAAGCACTGCCCTGAGTTCATCCCATTGATGCCACAACGATGGAATAACTTCCATCATCAATGCCCACCTCCACCTCGTCATTTCCATTAGATAAGATCACCACGACCTCATTCCCCTTCACAGAACAGGTCTGTGCAACTTCTACCACAAGTACTGCCACCTGTACCTTTGCATGCTCGTCCCATCCAATCCTCTGCTCCTCGTTCATTCAGATACAATGATACTCAAGAGCAGTATACAGACCAGATCCTTCCCATAGAGGATGCTTGTCCAGATCATCCAAAAGCAACTGGGCTTCAGGAAACCTCCACCTCTGAAAGATGAATATGGGAATCATAATTGGGAGCTCTTTTGTGAGTTACACAAGGATGTTGGACACAATATAAAGAGTTGTTGAGTTCTTTGGGGTCTGGTTGAGAAAGTGCTGAAGGGTCATGCTACAGGAGTATGTTGCTCGAAAATCTGATGATAAGTCTGTTTCCATCAAGGGTAAGGAAGTAGCTGAAAGTACACCTCGCCTGACAGTGAGAGTGCATTGAGCAAGAAGATGTTGGCTCTCTTGGCAGCATCAATTGCGTTTGTGAGTGCATTGAGCATGATAATGTCGGCGCTTAGGGACGACTAAATTGCATTCATGGACGAGCTAACCTTGAGTTTAGCGTGGGGCGGGCCTATCATCGAGACTCTGCTTCCACCTCCCAGACCACTCTACTGAGGGGAGATGTCACCTTTGGTGAGGTAGATCTCTCTAAAACTGCCCACCCCTTTAGCGATGCGGTTGTTGTTCTAGGTCATTTACTGTATCGAATCCTCATCAACACCGGTAGTTTTGTCAACATCCTCTTCATACCTGCATTTGAGGCCATGAGCACTGGAAAGAAGCTCCAGGCCTGCAGCTGCCCTCTCTTTGAATTCGCAGAGGAGAGGAAAGAGATCGAGGGGAGCGTCAATCTCTCCGTCACTATGTGCGGTGTTACTCGACAGAGCATATTTGTGGGGGGGGGGGGGGGGGGGGGGGGGGGGGGGCGGACGCCTCAATTGTTACAATGCCATCTTGGCGAGCTCTTCTGAAAGAGTACCAAGCCGCCGTCTCCATGTACTATCAAACTCCGAAGTTTGACATTGGGTGGGTGAGGGGGGGGGGGGGGGGGGGGGGAGCAGTTTAGGGTTCCCAACGACCCTCGAGTTGTGGGGGATTGCTATGTTAGCTCAGTCAACATGATCGAGACCCAAGGAGCTGATAGAGACAGAGCTCACCTGGATGCTGCTCAGGTCATCCAAAGCGTTCCGGTCGAAGTAGGAGTCGAAGATAGGGTACTTTCCATCAATGTTGAGTTGAGAGTGAAAGATGAAGTCCCACTTATCAAATGTTTACTAGACAACTTGGACATCTTTTCCTTGTCAGCAACCGACATGCCTAGGGTGGATCCCGATGTGACCTGTCATCGCCTCAACGTTGATCCTACTTTCAAGCCTATCAAGCAAAAGAAGCGGGTGTGTGGTACTGTGGTGACAACTTTGGCGGAGCCTATCTGGGAAGAAGTTGTAAAACCCCTTAAGACGAACTTTGTTAAGTAGATCCAATACCCCGAGTTAGTTTCTAATGTTGTAATGGTGAAAAAAGTCCGATGATAAGTGAACGTGCATAGATTTTATCAAATTTAATACAGTCTTCCCTAAGAATTGTTATTTCTGGCCTTAGATAGATTCTCTAGTTGACTCTGCTGTGGGGTTTTCTATCATGAGTTTTTGAGATGCTTTTTCAGGATATCATCAAATCCGGATGCATATCCCTGACATCACTCACACATCATTTATTATGAATGTCAGACATTTCTATTACCGCGTTATGCCTTTTGGTTTCCAGAACGTCGACGCTACCTATCAACATATGATGGACCATGTCTTTAAAAATCAGAAAGAGCGTAATCCGAAAGTGTACATAGATGGCATCTTCATTAAGAGTCGGAAACTCAAAGATCATATTCGTGATCTTAATGATACATTTTCAACACCGAGGAAGTACAAAGTGAGACTCAATATGTCAAATTATGTTTTTGGTGCGCGCAATGGAAAATTTTCGGGACATTTATTAACACCCAATGGCCTCGAACCTAATCCAAATAAAGTGAGTTATTTTGAACATGACATCTCCTCGGACTCCAAAAGAAGTGTAACTTTTAATGGGGAAGAACTTGTGGGACTTAACCACTTTATTTTACGATCAGGCAATAAATGTGCCACATTCTTCTAAACTCTCCGATGAGCATCAAAATTCGAATGGACCGAAGATTTTGACAGGGTCTTCGAAGAGATTAAAAACAATTAACCCCCACTCCCTCTTGTAGAGTCCTTGGAGGCGGGGGGGGGGGGGGATCTATTGGTATATCTTGGAGTTGGACCCATCATTGGTTCGATAGGAAGGGAAGAAACAATTTCCAATTTACTATGTGAGTAGGGTACTAAAGGATGCAGAGACTAGACATCCCATACTTGGAAAACCAGCCCTGACTTTGATCATTTCGGCACAGAGACTTCGTCTCTATTATCAATGTCATTCAATACAGGTTGTCACTAACCATCCTTTGAGAACTATTCTTAAGAAGTCAGAGCATTTTGGAAGATTAACAAACTGGGCAATAGACCTTGGAGAATTCGATATTTCTTATGTTCGCGGGCTGCCATCAAAGCATACGTACTCGTTGATTTCGTGGAAGAAGCTTCTGTTAAGTGGGAGGTAGCAACACCAATATCATAGACAATGTTCGTGGATGGAGCTTCTGACAAGAACTCATCAGGAGTTGCAGTAATATAAATCCAAACAGTGTTAAGACCGAGCAAGTCGTCAAATTATACATTTCAACTACAAACAATCATGCAAAATATGAAGCGTTAATGATACGTCGTAATCATATCAAGAGCGCAAATAAAAAACATGCATTGCATTAAACGAAAGTAAAGATACAATCAGGAGATAACTTCTGTCAAGCATCCGGAGGATGGGCCCTCCTTGGCACTCCACTCTCCAAGAGAGCCAAACATTCAAGATTCCAAAGATACATCATAACTCCCTAAGGGGCTCCTTATATAGATGGAGGCCCCACTACAGGACAAGACTACATGACTGAATACACATCGCATGCATATCAATACATCCGTCCTGAAAAGCGACCTTGTCCTCAAGGTCGAGCCGGGCAAGGTCCCATTGACTCGTCGACGAGACTCAGACGGCTCATCTGGTGGGAGGACCAGGTGAAACATGAGAAGCTGGGAGGCGTAGCGACGGGATGGTTGTTGTAGAGTTGACACGGGACTTCCCAAGAGGAGAAGCAATGTCAGCCAGCAAAATATCTTATCCTCAAGGTCAAGCGAGGTGCACGCCAAATGGGCCAGGGCCTCGGTCGGAGGACATATGCTATGAAGACAGACGTCGGAGACCCATCCAGATCCTGAACAATGACTGTGGGGCCGGAGAATAGGTCTATGTGGCGTGGGTAGTGATGAGTGAGAAGGAATCCCGATGGGAAGTCTGGTCGAAGTGGGAGAGTGACCAGATGTGAGGGTAGGATAACAGTGGGCTCGAGAGATGTTTGAAGCTAGGAGACGAAAGATAAGAGAGCTGACAGGCGGGCGAGGGAATCCAAGAGACGGAGGGCAGCAAAAAAAGCATGTCGGAAGGCGAGCAAGGCGCTAGGTGTTGCCTATGTCAAGGATATGTCGGAAGGCGAGCAGATGAGAGGGAAACTGGTGGGAATCGAAGGGTGGAGGTGAATTTTGGGGTGCATGTCGTGGTCGGCAGCGTGAGAATGAAATCAGAAAAGGAGGAAATGCGGCAGTTCTAATGGTCGAAGACTGTAACGACCCAGAAGCCGACGTTCGATCGGGACAACGTCCACCGATCTAGCCTCAACTGGCATCGCTACCGGGCTGCAGCCCAAGCACCCCAACCCTTCTCCAGCCCACTGGCGGGTTGTTGGTGGCCCACAGCCTCCCTTTTGATGAGCTAAACTCGATAGTCAAGCATGCACCACGGGGACTTCCCAGGAGGTCACCCATCCCAGTACTACTCCAACCCGAGCACGCTTAACTATGGAGTTCTTTCACTTCTCATCACCAATTGAGCTGCAGCTCAATTGGTGATGAGAAGTGAAAGAACTCCATAGTTAAGCGTGCTCGGGTTGGAGTAGTACTGGGATGGGTGACCTCCTGGGAAGTCCCCGTGGTGCATGCTTGACTATCGAGTTTAGCTCATCAAAAGGGAGGCTGTGGGCCACCAACAACCCGCCAGTGGGCTGGAGAAGGGTTGGGGTGCTTGGGCTGCAGCCCGGTAGCGATGCCAGTTGAGGCTAGATCGGTGGACGTTGTCCCGATCGAACGTCGGCTTCTGGGTCGTTACAATAAAAAGTGCACTTTTTTTTTGTAACGTCCCAAGGCCCTAGACTTACCATCGGGACAACGTCCACCGACAGCCTCGCCTGGCGACCGTTACCGGGCTGCAGCCCAAGCACCCCAACCCCTCTCCAGCCCACAGGCGGGTTGTTGGTGGCCACAGCCTCCCTTTGGTGAGAAGTGATCCAGTTAAGCGCCTCTACGGGGCCTTCCCAGGAGGTCACCCATCCCAGTACTACTCCAGCCCGAGCACGCTTAACTATATAGTTCTTTCACTTCTCATCACCAATTGAGCTGCACTTTTTATTGTAACGACCCAGCTTTGGCGTTCGAGCGGGACCCAGTCCACGATCTGTCCTCAGCTGGCATCGCTACCGGGCTGCAGCCCAAGCACCCCAACCCTTCTCCGCCCACTGGCGGGTTGTTGGTGGCCACAGCCTCCCTTTTGATGAGCTAAACTCGATAGTCAAGCATGCACCACGGGGACTTCCCAGGAGGTCACCCATCCCAGTACTACTCCAACCCGAGCACGCTTAACTATGGAGTTCTTTCACTTCTCATCACCAATTGAGCTGCAGCTCAATTGGTGATGAGAAGTGAAAGAACTCCATAGTTAAGCGTGCTCGGGTTGGAGTAGTACTGTGATGGGTGACCTCCTGGGAAGTCCCCGTGGTGCATGCTTGACTATCGAGTTTAGCTCATCAAAAGGGAGGCTGTGGCCACCAACAACCCGCCAGTGGGCGGAGAAGGGTTGGGGTGCTTGGGCTGCAGCCCGGTAGCGATGCCAGCTGAGGACAGATCGTGGACTGGGTCCCGCTCGAACGCCAAAGCTGGGTCGTTACAAAGACCCACAGAGGGGTGGCAGTGGGATGGATGGAGGAGGCTCGTTGGGAAGTAAAGTAGTGGGCCGGGGCTGTAAGGGGGCATGTGGAAGAAGACGATGAAGAAGCTCAAGCGCCATGACGAGGAGAGTATCCAGGGCTACTTCAACTCTATCGCAGTGAGCATGCATTGAGTCTGGAAGGAGAGCCATCGTGGAAAAAGGGGGAGTGCCAACAGAAAGTAGTAGGAGGTTCTGGAGGACTGCTAGAAAGCTGCAGAAGCCACAAGAGGGCTGCCGGGATGCTGGTAGGCCGCTGGAGGTGCAGCCGGACACGGCTGGAGAAGGAGAAGAGCCGGTTGGTAGGCCACTAGAATCACATGAGAAGAAGAAGATCAGTAGCGTAAGTCGTTAGATGTCGTTGCAAAATCGTGGAGGTCGAAGATGCGGGAGTCGGTCGATGCAGAAGTCGGGGAATCCGGAAGTCGTGGAATGCAGAAGGCGTGGAACAACTGGAGTCGTCGCTGGCGATGGGCGTCGGAATAGGCGGAACTGTTATCCTTAGATGCCACTGGAATAGGCGGAAGACAAACTCGGCCGCTGGAAGAGGCGGAAGGCGGCCACTGGCGTTGGAATCATCGTCGGATGGAATCGTCACATCGGTGGATGCCGCTGGAAGAGATGGAAGACAGACTCTGCCACTGGAATAGGCGGATGATGGACGATGCCGTTGGAATCGTCATAGGATGGAGTCGTCGTCGTTAGATGCCACTGGAACAGGGGAGGAGTGACAATTAGGGTTTTGCAGGAAACCCTAAATGATGGGCAGGTCAGACCAATTGATACGTCGTAATCGTATCAAAAGCGCGGATAAGATACTTGCATTGCATTAAACGAAAGTAAAGAGACAATCAGGAGATAACTCCTGTCAAGCATTCAGAGGCTGAGTCCTCCTTGACACTCCACTCTCCAAGAGAGCCAAACATTCAAGACTCCAAATATACATCATACCTCCATAAGGGGCTCCTTATATAGACGGAGGCTCCACTACAGGACAAGACTACATGACTGGATACACCTCGCGTGCATATCAGTTGTCTGTCAGAATGAGGTTTGCTTTGTAGTTAGGTGTAGATGATGTTGAAGTACGAACAGATTCATTATTAATGAAGTCGCAAGCCATAGGCGATTTTGAGACAAAAGGCTATCGTCAAACAATATTTAGAGGTGGCTCAAAGAGAGATTAGGAGTTTCTAGACTTTCGATATGCAACTGATAGGATCTGCTAGGGCAACTAGAGAAAGTAGAGACTAGAGAGGAAGAAGACGGCTAGGGTTTGCTAGAAAAGAAAATACCTGAAATAATTATGCATGAGAACCAAAGGAGGGGGAAAGGGGTATTTAAGTGAACCCCTCCCCCTAGGGGCCGGCCGGCCCCAAGTGAGGGCTGAACCGGTGCGGTTCAGCCCTCCTCCTCTTAAATAATTAATGGCGGGCTGAACCGGATGGTTCAACCCGGTCTTTTCCCGGCGCTCCTTTTGGCCTTCTGGCGTATTTGAATCCTCGAAAGCGCATGCCGTCCGGGGGCATAACATTCGCCTCCCCATCAAGAGCCAGCTTGTCCTCAAGCGGAAAGTCTGGGAAGAACTCCCGGAACTCCAGGAAATCCACCCATATGTTGTGGGCCTCGGACAAATCCTTCCACTTGACCAGAACTTCTGAGCGGTACTCCGTGCCATGTCTCTTCCAGCGGGACAGCAGTATATCCTCAGAACTGGGGCGTAGCACACCAGTTGTGGTAGCCTCGGGGAGGGAGGGAGTCACAGTGACCGCCTCTCCCAGCTTCTTCTTCAGCAGCGACACATGGAACGTGGGATGAATTCTGGACCCCTCAGGAAGAGCGAGAGTGTAAGCAACCGGTCCCACCCAATGAGTGATGCGGAACGGGCCATAGAACCGGGGGGCTAACTTCTGATTGGCCCGGCGAGCAACTGAAAGCTGTCTGTACGGCTGGAGACATAGAAAGACCTCGTCCCCTACCTGAAATGTCCGCTCCGTCCGGTGTTTGTCAGCCTGTAACTTCATCCGGTCCTGGGCGGCACGGAGATTGTCCCGCAGGAGAACCAAGGTCTGATCTCTGTCCCGTAGAGCTCGATCCACTGCTGGAAGAGCTGTGCTACCCGGCTCATAGGACCGGAGAGAAGGTGGTGGATGCCCGTAGACAACCTCGAACGGAGTGATCCGACCGGCTGTGTGAAACGAAGTGTTATAGCAATACTCCGCCCAAGGTAACCATCGTGTCCAAGAACGGGGCTCATCCATGACGAAGCAGCGGAGGTACGTTTCTACCCCCCTATTGAGGACCTCGGTCTGACCATCCATCTGCGGGTGATGCGCCGTGCTCATACGTAATCGGGTACCCTGTAGCCGAAACAGCTCCTGCCAGAAATTGCTAATAAATACCGGATCGCGGTCGGAGATGATCGAACTCGGAAGGCCATGTAGACGCACCACCTCCCGGGCAAAAAGATCGGCAACGGTCTCCGCGGAGTACGGGTGGCTGAGGGCGAGAAAGTGGCCTTATTTGGACAGCTTGTCCACGACGACCAAGATCACGGTCTTGCCCTGCGATCGGGGCAACCCGTCGATGAAGTACATCGAGACCGTCTCCCAAATGTGCTGAGGAATCTCCAAGGGCGTTAGCAGCCCAGCAGGTGAGGTCGTCTCGTACTTCTTGCGCTGGCACATGTCACACTGTTGTACGAACCGCTGAGCATCGCGGCGCAATCCCTTCCAATAAACGTTGGCTCGTAGCCGCTGGAGGGTACGGAGCACCCCGGCATGGCCTCCGGTCGGGGACGAGTGGAACTCCTGCAACATAACCTCCTTCCATGTAGAAGAAACGGGAATGACCACCCTCCCGTGGTAGTACAGGTGCCCGCCAACCAGCTGGTAGCCTGGAGGAGTGGGTTGGCCCTGGGACAAGGCCTCCACAATCGGTTGGAGCTCGGGGTCCGCGGCGACCTCCCTCTGAATGTCATCAAAGGACTCAATCAGTGGCCCCGACAGGTGGAAGATGGTGCTCTCTGGTAGGCGGGACAGGGCGTCGGCCACCACGTTTTCCTTGCCCTGTTTGTACACGATCTCATAATCATACCCCAGCAGCTTGGTCAGCCACTTCTGTTGGAGAGGGGATGCCAGTCTCTGATCCAAGAAGTACTTCAGGCTCTGGTGGTCAGTGCGTGCTTTAAAATGGTGGCCCAGCAGGTATGGGCGCCATAGCGTCACGACATGTAAGATCGCCAACATCTCTTTCTCGTACGTGGAGAGGCCCAGGGTCCGAGGTGCCAAGGCCTTGCTGAAATAAGCCAACGGCCTCCCCTCTTGCATCAAAACCGCCCCAATGCCAACTCCGGAGGCATCCGTCTCCAAGACGAACTCCTTGGTGAAATCCGGCAGGGCGAGCACCGGTGTGGTCGTCATGGCCTCCTTGAGAGCGGAGAAGGCCCGCTCGGCTTCATCATGCCAGGTAAAGGACTCCTTGTGGAGGAGCTGGGTAAGAGGGCGTGCCAGCTTACCATAGTCCTTCACAAACCTCCGGTAGTAACCAGTCAGGCCCAGAAAGCCTCGTAGCGCCCGCACTGTAGTGGGCCGCGGCCACTCCACCATGCTCTCGATCTTCTTTGGGTCCGCCCTGACCCCCTGGGCCGAAACCAGATGACCCAAGTACTCCACCTCTGGTTGCCCAAACGAGCACTTCGACAGCTTAGCGTAGAACTGATGCTGCCGCAGGATAGTAAGAACCTGCGCCACGTGCTCGAGGTGCTCCTCCCATGTCCGACTGTAGATCAGGATATCATCAAAGAAAATGAGCACCGATCGCCGAAGAAGCGACCGAAAGGTCTCATTCATCACCGCCTGGAAGGTCGATGGGGCATTGGAGAGCCCAAAGGGCATCACCAAGAACTCATAATACTCATCGTGCGTGCGAAACGCGGTCTTGTGGATGTCTTCCGTCTTCATTCGTATCTGGTGTAGCCGGACCGAAGGTCCAGCTTGGTAAACAAGCTCGCCCCATGCAACTCGTCCAAAAGCTCCTCTATCATCGGAATCGGGAACTTATCCTTGATCGTGGAATCATTCAAGTTGCGGTAGTCCACGCAGAAACGCCAGGAACCGTCCTTCATCTTCACCAAGATGATAGGAGAGGAAAAGGCGTTGGTGCTCGGCCGTATGATGCCGGTCGCCAACATCTCCTTCACACTCCTCTCGATCTCAGCCTTCTGGATGTACGGGTACCGGTAGGGCCTGACGTTTGGGGGAGCAGCCCCCTCTTTCAACTGTATGCCATGATCCCTGAATCTGGGCGGCGGGAGGCCTCTAGGCTCCTGGAACACATCCTCGAACTGGGACAACAATGTCTGTATCTCCTCTGGAATGTCTGGGAGGGTTTGACCCGACGTCTCCACCCCCACCACCATGGCCATTGGAGAGCCCTGCTCCTCCAACAGCTGTAAGCTCCTCACAGAAATCTCCTTCAGAGGAGAGGACCGAATGCCCTGCAAGCAATAGTCCTTCCCCTGCTGGGTGAACTCCATCGTCAGCCGCACCCAGTCGGTGGTCACCCTCTGTAACTGCCGCAACCACTGGACGCCCAACACCATGTCCGAGCCTCTGATCGGAAGTAAGTACATGTCCGTATGGCCCAAGTAGCTCTGTACGCGGATTTCCACCCCCTTCATCACGCCCTCGCATTTCAGCTTGCTTCCATCCGCTACCACCACCTGGAACGCTGCTTCTCTATCAATCGCATGCCCCACCTTCGAACCACGACCGGGTTGATGAAATTGTGGGTACTCCCACTGTCCACCAAAATGGTCACACACTCCTTGCCAATCCGACCTGTGAAACGGAGAGTCACCGGGGCTGATCCCCCCTGCATGGCCTGTATAGAAACTCCAAACTCTGTCAGGTCGAGTGCCTCAACGTCGACACTCTCTAGTGGGCCCTCCTCCTCATCCTCCTCTCGCAGCATAAACACCTGAATTTTCTGGCAGTTGTGTCCCCTTATGTATTTCTCATCACAATTAAAGCACAGGCCCTTCTCCTTCCGAGCCTGCATCTCCGGCCAGGTCAACTTAGTCACCGTGGGACGAGTGGGAGGTAGCTGGTCTTTTCGTCCCGCTGCGGGAGCCGCGGGTGGCCGGGTCGCCGTCCGGTTCCGCTGTCGGTTGTAACGTTCCTCCTGTTCCGCGTGATGCTAATAGCATGGCTCAGACTGCGCGGCAAGTACGCGTGCACCTCATCGCGTAAGTTGTCCTTCAGAACCGAGATGAAACAACTCAACAATGTCTGCTCTCCCCAGGTGACCCGGTTGGCCAGCTTCTCGAACTCCGTCCGGTACTCCGTGACCGTGCCCCGTTGGCGGAGTTTCTGGAGGCTGGCCTCCACGTCCTCGTACTCCAGTGGTCCGAATCTAGCCGAGAAAGCCTCTATGAACTCGGCCCAAGGAATGTGGGCGCGCCCCCGCAAAAACCACTGTGTCCACTGGTACGCGTCCTCCTCTAGATGGAAGGCCGCCAACTGTACCCACTGAGCCGATGGGACCTCCTGATATCTGAAAAACAGCTCGGCCATCTGGATCCACTCGAGCGCGTCGCCTCCCCGAAACTTCGGAAAGTTCATCCGAGTCAGCTTGGGTTGCATGTAAGGTCGCTGAAATGCCCCACCCAAACCGCCTCCATTTTGGCCCAACGGTCCGTGTTGCTCATGATCTCCTTGAAGTCCTCCGTGATTCCACCCCGGGGGCCTCCCTGGCCCATTGTTGGCCGGTCCATATCCTCCGTTCGGAGCGTTCGCCGGTTAGGGAGGAAAAAATTCTGTTGCGCCTCCGAGAGGAACCGCATTCGCCCCGGTAGGGCGAAATAGCCCAAATCCTTGGTGTTGAGGCCTCCAGGGTTGTCCTGCGTGCTGTCCGGGTCCAAACAGGGCTCCTCCGACCTGTCCGGAGCCCCCTCCATGCCGCAGCAGGCCGCCGGGTCCCTGCAGGGGTTGTTCGAACCCCTACTGGGCCGCTGCACCTCCGCCGACCCCCCACTGGGCTGCTGCTCCTCCGCCGATACCCCAGGCGCCTCCTGCGGCCTCCGTCGGCCTGCCGGAGCCAAACCGGAGTGGCTCCGGTATCTCCCGACCCCCTGGTTCTCTGCCGCACAGCCCTGAGGCGTCCTGATACCCGCCTGGACGGAAAGGGGCTCCGCCTCCCCGAGCGGCGTCGATCGGGTCTCCCGCGCCCGGTCCGGAACCGGATGCTCCAGACGGCAGCCCCCCGCTATTTCTCGCTCCCGTGCTTCCCTCATTCAGCATATTGGCTGCCCCGGTGTCGGATCCATCGCCGTTCTTCGCCTTCCCTTTCAGATTTTGCAAAAGGAGAGATTTCAACTCCTCCATCCTCGTCTCGAAGCGTTCCTCCAGATTTTGTTGCGAGTTCTTCACGCTTGCTTCGATTGCCGCTACGGAATCCGTCAAGGTGACGTAGTTCTCCTCGATGGCGGCCAAGCGCGCCATTTTTGCCTCCGAACGTGTCACCATGGTCGCAGGAAGGAGGCTCTGATACCAAATGATAGGATCTACTAGGGCAACTAGAGAAATTAGAGACTAGGGAGGAAGAAGACGACTAGGGTTTGCTAGAAAAGAAAATACCTGAAATAATTATGCATGAGAACCAAAGGAGGGGGAAAGGGGTATTTAAGTGAACCCCTCCCCCTAGGGGCCGGCCGGCCCCAAGTGAGGGCTGAGCCGTTGCGGTTCAGCCCTCCTCCTCTTAATTAATTAATGGCGGGCTGAACCGGATGGTTCAGCCCGGTCTTTTCCTGGCGCTCCTTTTGGTCTTCTGGCGTATTTGAATCCTCGAAAGCGCATGCCGTCCGGGGGCATAACAGCAACACATCCCTCAAGCTGAGAAGATAGAGTCCAATGAGATCGCCAAGTTTGAACCTCCGTTGAAGAACTATAACAGAACTTTTTCACTTTGTGATCGAAGAGGGAGAAATCACGGAGATCGATAATCATTCTTCATGCATAGATCCCTTCATTCACTTCTTATCTATTAGGGAGTATCATTATTACAAACGAAGAATCAGATTCAAAGATGCTCATTATTTCTTTCTCTCCGAAAACTTGTACTAAAGAATACTTTTATCTCCCATAGCGAGATGTGTCTTTGAAGAGGAAGTTCTTATCATCCTTCGTGTAGTTCATTCCGAAGGATGTGTAAGTCATTTTGGAGCTCAGATCTTAGGGAGGAGCATCCGTAGGCAAAAATACTTTTGGCTAGAAATTAGGAAAGATGCAGAGCAATATGCCAAGAAGTGTCCTCAATACTAGATTTGCCCTTCTCTAGTTAAAACTTGCAAAGCAACTGCGCACTCCATTACTATACCCTGGCCATTTTTGATAAGTGGATGGATCTTCTTGGACCTTTTCCCATGGCTAGTGGGCAACATCGCTACATCCTTGTTACGATTGTTTACTTCAGTAAGTGGGTCGAAGCTGAAGCCTTAGACAAAAGTACAACATAGATCGTATAGAACTTCATTTGGGGAGAGATCTCCGCATGAGATTTTTATGGACATTATCACCAACAATTGTCCTCAATTCACCAATGAATAGTTGAAAAGCTTTTGTGAGCAGGTTGGAATTGAGTCTGCTATTCTGCAGTTCACCATCCACAAAACAATGATTAAGTAGAGGCGACCAACAAGTTGATTTTAAATCTCTTAAAAAATAAAGTGGAGGATGTTCGAGGAAGTTGGGCCGAGCAACTTCCTTCTATTCTTTGGGTTCTCAGAACCACCCCTACAACCGCTACCAGAGTGACACCCTTTAAATTGTCACATGGATCCAAAGCACTCGTCCCGATAGAGTTTGAGGTGATGAGTCCGAAGATTTTTCTATCAAAGGAGGAAGAGAAGAATGGATGAAGGAGAATAAGGAAGATGTGAGGTGCGGCATGGATCTCACCGAGTTGAGAGACTCTGTGATCATAAGGCAAGAGGAAATAAAGCAAAAAATGACCAAGTATTTCAACAAGCACATCCGGGTGAAATAATTTGTAGTCGGAGACTTGGTCATGCAGAAGATAGATGTTGTAGGGAGGATGATCTCTATTGAGAAACTTAATCCCAATTTGGCAGGACCATTCACCATCAAAGATGCTCTAAAAAACGGCAGCTACTATTTACAATTTTATGACGCCGACAAGATCTCCAACACTTGGAGCGGGGATGAAATTGAAGTGATATTTTCATAGTTTCTTGTATATATTTTCATACATTTAGAGTTCCTTGCACTTTTCTTTTTATTTCTCTGTAACGAATGTAAGACATCTAAAATATCTCCAGCAACGATCTGCTTCTGTCGATATCAGTAATTGCAAAAGCCTTTGATAATCAGATTTATCTAACTCCAGGTTTTGTATCCATTCTCTTAAGTCTACTAAACTTTCATCAGTAGCTTGACCCCCTTGAATTGTGATCATTGGTGGTAATTTCTACTATGACTGCCTTTGCTTGAATTGTTCACTATTGGATAAGTAGTTCAACTGACTCAATCTTGCGAAGGACTTTAACTGTTGGATTTTCTAAAGGCTCTCACTGGCACCCATGTGATATGTGATCACATCTCGATAGAATTGTTCGCGGTTGTGCAGTGTCTGACTTGATCCAATCTCTCGCGATGGTCTTTAGGTATCTGGATATCTCGCCGACACCTGCCGCACCTCACTACCAGATCGATTGTTGTAACATCCACTACCATTGCTCTTGCTGGAATTGTTCACAACTTATATATTTGTTACATTGATCTAATAGACGTGATCGATCAGTACTGTTGTGCATCAACAAAGATATCACTGACACTAAAAATCCTTTCCGAGGACAAGCTCTGTTCCTAACATATGCCTTATGCTTGACTACATTTTCTTTAGCTTTCAGGCTCTCGAGACCCCTTTAGATAAACCAACTATAATATTTAATTTATATTTTCACGGATACCGCAGACACTCTATTCCCTAAGGAAGCAAGTTCTCATGAATACTCATGCAGACACCATTCAACATTCTGAGTTATTCTATGTTACATATGCAGACGGTGACACAGAGCTCGATAAGGCACCAACAACGTTACCAGTCTACTCCAGGAGGAAGATGCTCGCGGCGGAAACACCGACGTGATTGATAAAGACCCAGCCGGGTGTTCTCTTACAAGTTATCTTTTAATTTCTTGAATTTTGAATTTCATGAATATTTATGCTTTTGGCCGGTGGGGGTTCTAATAACCCAAACCTCTTGTATTATTCATGCTTGTAATTTGGATGAAAAGTTTTGGATCCTAGGGCTGGCCAAGAGTCCCTCTTGGATTTTCTCTCTTCCTCCCTTTTGTTCTTCTCGGATTGGAGCGGTGAAACCCTAAGGACATTGGTCCGACCTACCGACCCCGTCCGCTACTTCCATAGCTGATGTGACTCTCTCACTCGCTCCACGACCCTACTATTCCCATGACCCACTCATTCTCATCGACTGCGCTCGCGCACGACGATTCAGGTTTCAACTTCGACCCCCTCAACTCGCATCGATCCATGGCTAGTTCTGCTCACATCCATCCACACCGTTGGCTTTCGTCCTACCTGCACGTGTATAGCCAGAGCCAGTCCCGCTCGCGTCAGACCGTCCAGCGGATGTATTCTTCGATCGCACCGACCACCCCGTTTTCTTTTACTGCTCCTGGCGCCACCGTCGAGACGACCGAGCACCCACACCATGACGAGCACCCGTCTCGACACTGTAGAACGCCGCCTTGACGATCAAGAAGTCTCGTCGCTTCGATTTAAGATAGCCTCCAGCGTCTTGAGGTTCGCGATGCCCGCTTGGAGTCCACTCTGCCCACGCATTGGAGGAGTCATCCACTACCAACCAGCCTTACAACCCCTCCTTCACTCCCGCACTTGCCACGGTACATATGTCGCGTGCCCTCGAAGTTTCCCATTTCAACGGGACCGATCCTTTCGGTGGATTGCCAAGGCCGAATAATGTTTTGACGTCCAGGGCACCCCGGACACGCAAAAGGTCTCCTTGATGCTCCTTGCTATGGAGGGATCTGTTGGACATGTGTGTCACATCCCTTTGTTTGAGAATACCAAATCTCATATTGTATTTGATCTTGCTTGTCGTGTGTTTATAGTGTGCAAGAACTATATGTGCAATACTCCACAGG
This sequence comes from Dactylorhiza incarnata, assembly GCA_033032865.1. Taxonomy (NCBI): domain Eukaryota; kingdom Viridiplantae; phylum Streptophyta; class Magnoliopsida; order Asparagales; family Orchidaceae; genus Dactylorhiza; species Dactylorhiza incarnata. The sequence continues at coordinate 4,997,878 of JAWHQI010000121.1, forward strand.
TAGAAAGCAGCTTGGAACCAACATTCTGAACAAGAGCACTACCGCTCGGCGCTAGGCGCTACCACAGGCGTTAGCGCTACCGCGGGCGTTAAGCATTACCGCCTGGCGCTATCTCCAGATCGTGAACAACGCCACGCCGCGGCGGTTTCGTAACCGTCTCTACACGAATGCAACCGCATGCGTTAGGAGCTAGCGCAGACGCTATCTTGAAGTTCTATATATTGGAGCTTTCTCTCTCGTTTTGGTTAATGATCCCAGAGAGAATATAAGTGCCAAAATTCCATTGCTGTTATGCTGCCGAAAATGGATCTCCCACAAAAAGCTTAAGGAGAATTCTGGAGGAGGACTACGTCACGCTACATCCGAAGGACGATCGCTTCGACCTCGCTCATACTACATCGATCCTTCATCTTCGACTTCAGAAAATCTCATATAGGGAGCTTTATTATTGTTATCATTATTTCATTTCATTATCTTTGTAGTGAAATCGCCTTGTGTTGGCGACTAGGTCTTTGCGCGGCTTAGGAGGAATTCATCGCGTGTGTTGGCGACTAGGTCTAGGTGATTAGATCTAGGGGGTGCTCGAGGCCATATCCTGGGGAGGATTGGCTAGAGCGGCTTGAGGCCATATCCGAGGAAGGATAGACTAAAGCCAATCGGTTCGTGGGGATACGAGTCAGTATAGAAAAAAAAAATTTATTTACATTTGTACGCCTCCGATTTCTAGCGATATTGAAATCAAATTTATGTAAACACTTTTTTATATAATACAATCATGTCTTTATTTGTGTTTATTTGATTTCTTTCATTTGGCGTAAATTTTCTATATTGCAAATTACTTTTAGCTAAATTGTTATTTTCTTATCGTTTATATTAAAACAATTTAGTAAATTGCCTAAAGATTTAAAAAGAATTTTTATTCCCTTATTCACCCCCCCCCCTCTAAGGGCACCTATCGATCCAACAGGATCCACCTTATACTGGGTCATTGGCTCCGCCACTCCACTCCGCTCCTCTTGTGGTCCGACCTCAAGCTGGCCTTGGTCAATCACTACGATCGCCGCAACTCTGACAATGCCGTCGAGAGCCTATGTGCCTTCCGTTACATTTCTTTGGCGAATCAATATATTGACAAATTTATCGAGCTCGTCAACTACGTTTTCGGTCTTCCTCCCGATCAATATATGGGCTTCTTCCTTCAGAGTCTCCAACCTCACATCTGCTCACGACTGTGTACTCATCTTTCCCGGGATATTACAGATGCTATGGAGATCGCCCGCTTGGTGGAGGAGGATCTGTTAGTCAAGCCGGTAGACCGGCCTCGTTTCCAGCCGTCCGCACCCAACTCCTCGACTCGCTCCACAATCATTCCTCCTGTCCCACCATGGCTTCCCACGAGGGATCCGCCACATATGACTACCCTTCCCCCAACCGTCCATCCTTCCTCGGTCCCCACAACCGCCAATCCCCAACCGCCTCTTGACACATGAGTATAATGACCCGCACAATAAGGGTGTGCTTCCGATGCTGGCTACCCTATTCCCTGGCGCACGACTGCCCGCTTAAGGAGCTACGGGTTATCATGTGCGACGATGGGGATGAAGTCACGGACGCCAATTTCGTTGCCCTTATCCTTGATGATGTCCCTTTAACGAATCCGGAGACGGGTTCCTTCCAGTGTTTGGAGCTCTCGCGTTTTGGGCCCCACACCATGAAGCTCCAGGGACTTCTGCAGTGGATCTCCGTGGTGTTTATGATTGATAGTGGGACGACCCACAACTTCGTCTCCCATGACTTGGTAGCTCCCTTGCAGCGCTGCCCACCGACCCGACGACAAAGTTCTTGGTTTTCCTTGTTGACGGTCGTCGCTCCCCGACTAGTGGCCTCTAACATGGCCTTCCTCTCCAGTTGGGCGATTACAATGCCTCTGCCGACTTTTAAGTCTTTCCTTTGGGCGGAGTGAATGCCAACATGGGCGTTAAGTGGTTACAGACGTTGGGCGACGTCAACCACAACTGGACCTCTATGCAGATGACCTTCCAATGGGTTAATCGGCCTTGCACACTCCTGGGGGGCGCCTTCATTTAACGGATCACCATCTCATCGCCTCCAGCCCTGCATATTCACTCTGTGGACTTTCGAGCACTCCTATGGCACACCACCTTACCGGCGGTAGTGACCCTGATGACTCCATGTTCTTCCCCGCCGTCTCAGCTGTCTCTCCTTCTGGAGACTTACTCGTCCCTGTTCACGCCTAATTTGGGACTCCGACCGCCCCACGCCAGCGATCAACATCCATCTCCTGGCTGGCGTACATGCATGCAATTTCGGTTCATCCATACCACTACGGGCATACTCAAAAGGATGATATTAAGGGTCTGTTTTGGGCGGCGTATGCGCATCAGTGCGATTGGAGAGAACGCCACCACCTTCAACCAAGGCGTTTGTTTTCCACCTTTCCCCGACATTTCCAGTCGCCGCCCCCTATGAACGGAGAAACGCCTCCGTCTCCGAACCCAGCTAGGATCAACCGGTGTGATCACCGGTTGTGTTATCTGCCACACAGGAATGCCGCCAACACCCTTTCAAACAGACCCTAAGCGATTGGATACTTGTATTGATGGAGGAATGTGCCCCCAGAGACGGTGTATGGAAAGGGTTAGGGTTACGATGGATATGCGGTTACGTGGAGTGGGCACCGGGGTTCAACCATGAAGGGGTGATATAGTGAATTCGGGCTAGTGGAAGGTTTAGTGACAATCGATAGTGGGAAAGGGTGACTCGTTGGGACTGGGTGAGGGTTTGGTTGGTAGTGTGGTGGTGGGAATGAAAAGCAGGCCTAGAAATGCTTTCTCTGCATGTGATGGCTCAGCATGGTAATGTTTAGGGGGCCTATTAGAGAACTTTCCGTGGGATTAGTAAAGGGCCTAAGTTATTTTTTTGGGGTCAATGGTGGGACTCAGAATGATTAAGCTCTGCTCCTTCTATCGGCATAAGCTGGGAAGTAAGTCCCTCAACACTAACCTAGTCACCACAACTAGAGGATAGTTCACAACCCTAGATACAAGCTTTGCTCCACATACGAAAAATGCAAACCCAACTTGCAATAGCATCTCACCAGTATTTGTTATTTATCAAATTAAATTCTATGGTTTTATTTAATCATCCATAAGACTTAAATTTTTGGGATAATTTCTCTCCACAGGGCATATATATTTGTCAAGTATATTTCAAACTTGTTATATATTCTATATTTGTTCTTTGTTATGTGGATTTCCACAATGCATTAGGAAATGAGGAATTATCACTCAATTGGTGATGAAGAGTGGATAAACTCTATAGTTAAGCATGCTTGGGCGAGAGTAGTGGCGGAATGGGTAACCTCCTGGGAAGTCCCTGCGCTGCCCACTTAACTGAAGAATTTCCCTTATCAAAGGGAGTCTGCGGCCTCCAACAACTCGTTGTGCCCTGTGGTGGGACCAGAGACGGGTTGGTGTGTATGGGTTGCAGCCCGGACGATCTTAGTGGAGCTTCGCCCATGTGTGCCGGTCCTGGATCGTTACAAAAAAAGTGCACTTTTTCTGTAACGTCCCGGTCTACTGTGAGTGTGCTATAGGGGATCAAATTTGACTCTGATAGAAATTTGTTATTTAATTTCGGGGCATGCACTTTGTAGGGCTGGGTTGGGTAGATGGATTCATGATGACGCGTCAAGCCTTCTCTTGAATCAAATGCTCTGTTCATGCTGTCCTTACCATAGATGTTGTTATCACACTTTTATACTAATTAACTAATCTTCTGATGGGAATCACATTTCATAGGCGGGCTGACTCTTATCGGAACCCACCTGAGTCTACTTACATAGAAGGCAGAATTAGGATCGTCGTATGGACGATCCGAGCTGTAGTCGCGCTCAGAACGACGACCGCATATTTTTATGTAATTTTTGTATTTTTTTATTTCATGTATACCGAGTGGTATTATGTTTCGCAAGATCATGGTCATTCGTAGCAAGTCCTAAGTCTATAAATAGGGGTATATGAGCTTATTTCCTGGATTGCTCAATTTGAAGGATTTCTGATTTTCATGGATTGCCGGAGCCTAGACTAACACTTCCCCTCCATTTGTCCGGCTACCACCACCCGCCACCACAGATCACCACCTTCAACAGCTGGCATCTTCCATGTTTCCCCTCCAACCATCAAATATTTCCACTTAATTACCAAAACTACTGTAACCAACTATCCCAGCCGGGCCCCATAATCTCCACTATTATCCTTATAACAATCTGTTTCCACTACCAGCACCCCTAACTGTCACTTAATGACTTAACCGTCTAATACCTCTTCCCCTGCCGGAAACGCAAGTCTGCCGCAAAACAAAGCTCCACAATGGCTGGTACCTTCTCCTTGGTAGTCATCCCTCCCTTCCAGGCAAGCAACAGACCGCTCCATGAGGGGTTTAAACGAGTCGAGCTCGAGTCGTGTTTGGCAAAAATCCCAAACTCGAGCTCGAGATAAATATTTCGAGCTCGAGCTCGAGCTCGTCGAGCTCACCCTGCTTGGCTCGAGCTCGAGCTCGAGACCAGCATATTGAGCTCGAGTCGAGCTCGAGCTGCTCGCGAGCTCGAGTCGAGCTCGAGCTGCTCGCGAGTTTTTTGCTCATGAGCTCATTTTTATTTTTATTTATATTTATTTTTAAAAAAAAATACCCCAAAAAGAAGCTCACGAGTCGGCTCGCGAGCTCATGAACAAGAGTAATCGAGCTCGAGCTCGGCTCGAAATCGAGCTCGAGCTCAACTGGTTCGAGCTCGAGTCGAGCTTTTTTGAGCCGACTCATCGAGCTCACGAGCCGGCTCGACTCAACTTGCAGGGCTCCTCCATCCATGTTCGCCACCCAGCATCTCCAGAAATCCCCTTTTCGCACCTCCCTTTGTCTCCAGAGTTACATTCAAACCTTGCAATATCCTGTAATTTCCAAAATTATGCCTGACCCACTCCAGCCACGAAATCTGTACTGGAAAGTCACTGAAATGCTGCCCATGCAGGCCCTGAATTCAGCAAAGTATCACTTCGCCGGACTCCTACTTTTTGCGTAAGTTCTAATTTGGAGTTTAAATTACTTAAAGTTGAATGTTTGGTGGATAATCATGTTATTTGGAATATTTATGTGTACTATTTTATATCCCAATAATTCTCCTATCATTTAATTAAAGCAATCTTAATTTTAATTTGACTAGCAATTGTGTGTTTATCTAATACTCTTATTAATTTTGTTTGTTTGGCGTGTTTCTTTATTAAATTCAGAATTTGTTGTAATTTATTTGCTGGACAATTGCATGCGCATCGCATCTTTTAGGTTTCCTTACATCAGTTCGCTTATATTCATCCATTAAAATTTTGTTAGTGCATATATATACTCACATCTTCCGCCGTGCATCACCTTCAATTTTTAGTATTTTATTCTGTAGAAGCTCGATAACTTACTGTATTGTTTTTCTTATACATTTTCACCTGTGAATTGTAGGATTCAGAAAGCAGATCCTTCCTGCTTTGAGGAGGTTGACTGGGACAATCTACTTGAGCATCGGTAACTTGATTTTATATTTATCTTCATCTGAAGGGAAGCCTTGGTCCACCGGTTGAGATGTTGCCGTGTGATCTTGAGGTCACGGGTTTGAGTCCTGTATGTAGCCTCTTGCAAAAATGCATGGTAAGGTTTGCCTACATTTCACCCTTGTGGTGGGACCCTTCCTGAGACCCTCGCTGCGCAGGGATGCCTTTGTGCACCAGGCTGCCCCTTTATATTTATCTGCATCTATATATATGATATCCAAATGCTTAATGTGAAATCACAGGCCGGGGGAAATTTGTCGCAAGAGGTGGCACGAAATGATCAAGCATCTCGATAGATTTTGGGCTATGTCCTTTATTGACCAAATTGATGTGCTTTCACAGCGATACTGCCCGGATATGATCCCGTACAGGGAGAAAGACCTGAGCAACCACCCCGATTCATAGCTGAGAGGAAGGGTTTCTACTCTGTTGTTCTTTCCTTTCCATTGATTGTCGAAGGAAACATAAAGAAGAATATATGAACTGCGTTATGTAAAATATGTTAAAATTATGTTACTTTTTATACTTTTGTTTTGAAATGGATGATTGTACTATGAAATACTTGGGGTAAAGGATATAGTTGTTTCCATTAACTTGTAAAATAATTTAGATAAATGAAGTTAACATTATAAATAAAATACTTTTGTTGTTGATGGAATAGTTTAGTTATCTAAAATTAGAGATTTGGCAATGTTGTGAAAGCTGGATCTATTGCTAATTCAGTTTAGTGGGAGCCAGTCAGGGCGCATGGATATCGTGTGAGCTCGTTTCTTTAACCTTAATGTAGGTTATCATCTTTGTTGCTCCCGAGAACAAAGCTACCCATAAGGTCCTCTGACCTCCCCTTCCGTAGAGCGTAGGCATCTTGCCATGTTTTTGACTTTTTTGACGGGTTTTGGACATCATTATGTTGGGTCGTGTTTTCTTTTATAACTAGTACTCGTAAATATGATTGCCAAAAAGTGAATATGGAAATATCATTGACAGGGTTACCTAAATTTGTCTCAGTCGGATCGAAATTTTAATTTTGCAACCCCACTCAGATTATAGGAATGGGTCGCCTCGATCATGCGGGATCTCACCCCAACTCGAGGAAGGCCAGTAGAAGAAACGGGCATGCCCTTCCTGGGTGCACAGGCGCGCGGGAGAATGCACATAGAAGTATCAATCAATTCCTGCCAGTAGCCACGCCAGGAAATTAAGAACATAAATCCAGTAGCCCAAACAAGATGTCCAAATAAGAACATTCACTCCCAGACCGATAAACTATTCATACCAAAAGAGTTATATCCATTGATAAGTTGTGAAGAGTTTAACCATAGATAATCTCTTAACCGTCCCATCAAATAAGTGGAGGATTCATTAAATTGTGAAACGGTACCTGCCAAAATGTGCTATGTTTCCAATGCCAATAAAAAGTAACCCATCCAATGGTATCATCCAGAAAATTGCCAAATAAAATGTCCCAAGCAGAAATATCACAAGTACCCACGCCCGAGCCCATCACAAAACCGAAATCCTTTTTATCTGGCATTAACTTGGAACCCCGTGCATCTAAAGCACCTTTTACTAAAATCAATGTAGTATGTAAACCCAAAGCAATAGCATGATGAACCAAGAAATCTCCCGGCCCTATTGTTATGAAAAGTGAATTACTATTCTCATAAATAGCATTCAACCAACCAGGTAATCGTATGCTTTGACCTGCATTGAATGTCGTGCTATTTGTTGAAGATAAGAGTACATCAAACCCATATGAAGTTTTTCCATGAGCAGATTATATCCATTGGGCAAATATGGGTTCAATTAAGATCTGTTTTTCCAGAGTACCAAAGCAAGCATGGCGTCGTTATGAACATAAAGGCCCAAAGTATGGAACCCTAGAAAAAAGGTTGGCCCAACTTAAATGAGATATTATAGCTTCTTTATGATCTAATATTCTTGCCAATACATTATCCTCATTCTGTTTTGGATTATAATCCCTTATGAAGAATATAGCCTCATGAGCAAAAGCTCCTGTCATGATAAAATCAGCGATGTATTGGTGATGAGTATATAACGCAGCTTGAGTAGTAGAGTCTTGTGCTATGAATGCATAAGCAGATAAAGAGTACTTGTGTTGAGCTACTAAGGAAGTAATAACCCCTAAAGAGGCTAGAGCAAGACCCAATTGAAAATGAAGCGAATTATTTATTATTTATTATTTATTTCAATAACCCCTAAAGAGGCTAGGCTAGATCTAGGACGTGTAGCGGTATCTGATAATATATCTTGGGGACGCCCTAAAGCACACATAGTATCATTATGAACATACAAGCCAAAACTGTGAAAACCTAGAAATATGCTTGCCCAGTTCAAATGTGATATGATTGCATCACGATGTCTAAGGACACGGTCTAATAAATCGTTGTATCGAGTAGTTGGATCATAGTCTCTTACCATAAAGATGGTTGCATGTGCAACATTGCCAACTATAAGAAATCCACCGATCCACATGTGATGTGTGAACAACGAAAGTTGTTACCATAGTCAATAGCTAAGTATGGATAGGGGCATGGAATACATATGGTGAGCTACAACAATGGTTAAATAGCATAACATAGCTAGGTTCAGAGATAATTGAGCATGCCATGATGTTGTTAGGATTTCATAGAGACCCTTATGGCCCTGGCCCTTAAATGGACCTGGCCCATAAATGGACCTGTATGACTCTAAAATGTCTTTCAGACCATGACCAATGGCCCAGTTAGTCCTATACATATGACCTGCGATCAGGAACAAAGATACAATAGCTAAATGATGGTGTGCAATATCACTCAACCAAAGACCCCCTGTTATTGGATCTAATCCTCCACGAAAACTCAGAAATTCCGCATATTTTTCCCAATTCAAAGTGAAAAAGGGGGTTGCTCCCTCAGCAAAACTTGGATAAAGTTGAGGAAAAAGATCCCGATTCAAGATAAATTCGCGAGGAAGTGGTATTTCTGTAGGATCAACTTCAGCGCCGAGAAATTTGTTAATCGGTAAAGATACATCGATTTGGTGCCCCGCCCAAGAAAGAGATCTAAGTCCTAGTAATCCCGCTAAGTGGTGATTCAACATAGATTTTACATCTTGGGACCAAGCCAATTTTGGGGAGGCATTGTGATAATGGAACCAACCAGCAAAAGCATTAATGATGCAAAGACCAATGCACAAATTGCGGTACAATAGAGTTGTAATTCACTAGTGATTCCAGATGCTCTCCAAATCTGAAAAAACTCGGAGGTTATTTGTATTCCTCGAAAATCACCGCCCACATCCCCGTTCAATATTTCTTGACCTACTATTGGCAAAACTACTTGGGCACTGGGTGCAATATGAGTAGGATCGCTTAGCCATGCTTCATAATTGATGGCGCAAATCTCACACACCGCTATAGGCGGTAGCTTGACTGCGACACGAAACGGCAGTGTACCGATCGTTCAAGTAATAAATGTTGGGAATAAATCCCCGAGTGTCGGTCTCTTGAGGAACACAATAAGGTGGAGTTTACTATTGAGGCAGGACTTGAGATCGAAGTCCTTAAATCGGATGGATTGCGGGGGAGTTGGGTTGGCTTTTGGAAAACAAAATAAAAGCTAACAACTACTCCTATGCAATGCCGCTATGCAAAGCTTCGCTTGGCGGGATGGAAACTAGGCAGGCCTTGAGCGCGCTGCGTCGCAAGGGCGGATGGACGAGAAGGCTAATGGAATCGAACTATGCAGGCCTTGAGCGCGCTGCTTCGATAGGTGAATGGATTACGGGCCGCGATGCCACGCTTCGGTAGGCGAATGGGCGAGTAAGCTAGTGGAATGAGGGTCGCAAGCACCTCTTCGACAAGCACGCCACTAGCAATTGCTAGTGCGGCACCGGACACGATGGTGGGATGGAGGATGGAATGGGGCGCACCTCAAGCAACTCAAATAACAAGCATTTCACAAATACAAGAAATATATGGAAATACAAATTGGTTCAAGTGCAACTTCATCAAAATATACAAGATCTAACTATTACAACAATCAATAAAAGGAGAACAAGGCAAGAAATCGACCGAATCCGAAGGCTCGTTGAAGATTCACGGTTGGAATTGCCGGGTTGTCAATCCGCGTCCAAGCTCGGTCCGCAACTACGTCCGGGGTAGAGAGAGCTGTCACGACTCTCCAATGGACCCGTCTTCTTCGTCTCACGATCCGGTGGAGGTTGCCAACTTCCTCTTGCTTGACGGTAATGGCGGCTAGGTCTTCCTTTGGAGCTCTTGGATGAAGGAGGAGGCCGAGAGGAGACTCCGGCTCAAGATAGGCGTGAAGAGCAAGCCCGGAGCACCTCTATATGGTGGGCGACGGTGGAGGGGCGAAACTGGGCGGAACCGGGTGGAAAACGGCGGCTGGAAGCGAGATCATCTGACCTAAATCGCGAGCAGCGGATTTATAGGCGCTGGAATTAAACAGTGCGCACGGTCAGTGGCGCACGACCAGTGGTCGTGCGCACTAGAATCCTGTGATCGTGCGCTCTGCCTGGACGGAACCTGCAAAGACAGAAATTATAAAATAACATGTTCGCACGACCAGTGGCGCACGACCGATGGTCGTGCGCACTAGCGTCAGTGGTCGTGCGCAATAGATGAAACAGAACTCAGAAATTTAATGGTCAATGCGCACGAGCAGTGGCGCACGACCGGTGGTCGTGCGCACTGGCATTGGTGGTCGTGCGCACTGCACCAAACAGAACTCGTGAAAAAGGCGTTAAGTGCACACGATCAGTGGCGCACGACCAGTGGTCGTGCGCAATAGAACCAGTGATCGTGCGCAGTGTTCCTGTGCAGAATTGCACCGGAAGCACCTGCACGACTCCTGTTCTAGCGTACCACCACGAATCCAGCTACTGAAAGTGGCACCTAACAGCACAAGAATACTACTAAAGACAAAAAGCACGAAAATCACACCAAAGTGGGCCAAGATGTGCACCTAGCATGGATTATCAAATATAAACTAAAACAAGGCTAAAGTGCGGAGAAATGACTAAATAACGGCCCAGATGAGTCCATAAAAGTGTATATGATGAGGACTCATCACACCCCCAGACTTAACTGTTTGCGCGTCCCGAGCAAACAAATTCTAAGCGAACGGGGAAAGAAAAGTAGGTGGCTTAAAACTACAATATAGAGTAACATGCGAAGTCGCATGCTCACGTGCATAAGAAAAGTAGTAGAGAAGATTTCTGATTATATAAACAGTCTATATATTTCTAAAAGAGTAAAAGCATATTACAACTACTCAAAATGGTGAACAACGGTGAATCAGTCGGTCATGCATACGGAGAAAGTAAACTAAGCGCTGAGACGAGCATTGCTCAAGATCGGGATGCGGGAAAAACTCCACTGAAATCCATCAGTGTCGGTGACCATAAGCTTGCCCGGTCACATTCTCTCCACGGCACTGGTTTGACTCAATTGCGTGAATCAATAGGACTTTAGGTTTTAATTGGGGCTTGGGTTTAGGTGAGGATAAACAAAGATAAAAACGACGTCTCAAGCACTAAACCCAAATGAGCTAATGCAGGAAACTATCCTCATTCGCCACACAAACACGCGGGTACATCACACCCCCAGACTTGGATTTTACTACATGGGTGTGTGCACCGCCTACTCCCAAACATACATTTTTACACAGATTTTTCATTAAAGCTCAACTCCTTTTTCGTTTCTTTTTACTTCTTTTCTTTTTCCCATTTTTTTTCTTTTCTTTTCTTTTCAAAACATTTTCAGCAAATTTATCAATGTTGCATATCCACATATTCACAAAAGTATCACAACATCAACACCCCAACCCATGAAAATAATAAACAGCTAAAGCTCAGATTTGGGCGTGCGACTAGGATTGGCTTTTGGGCTTTGGTGAAATAAAAGTGGGGCTGAATCAAAGAACGGGTAGGCACAACTGGGCTAGCGAGGCTATAGCGGTAGGGATAGGCACAAAGGCTCAACCGGGACAAAATGATGGCCTATATCACATTCACACAATTGACTAACCGTATACCCATGATTCAAGAATCGCTTGGGGCAAGTTCTAGCCACCGAGAAAGATTCTCCTTTCTCCCGACTCAAGCAATACGAATCTAGCGATCGTTTACACACATCCCTATGCTACCGTTTGATTCACACCGGATTCACCATTTGAGTAGAGTAAACAACATTTACACTAATAAGAAAAATATAAAACCATAATATAAAGAGAAGTCTAATCTACACAAATTTTTTATGCAACCGAGCACTCGACTAGGAGCACTACTAGAGTCAACATTTTACTCTGCTACATAATCCTAAGCCATCACCTAGACTTTCCCAAATAAGCAGAAGAATTAAATTCACAACAGAGCAGGCAAACAGATGAGTACGCGCTCAAGTGGGTGATGTGGTGTGCAATGAAAATAAACAAAACATTTTAAATGGAATCTTCTAGCATGCAGTGCAATAGTGCGCGTGAGCGGGTAAACAAAACTACTCTCCCCCAGACTTAAACTAAACAATCCACAAAACATATGACATGAAAATCAGCATAGGGCTAGGGGAAGAGAGTACCCAATGCTCAGCAAGTGAGCATACCAGAAGATTGGCGTTTAAACCCAGACTAAGCTGCAGCGTCCGCCATCCAGAATAAGATACCTGCAAGGGTCAGCTCCGCAAAAACAAAAGACAAAAGAAAATTGAAAAGAAAATACTACTAACTAAACATGATTAGAAGAAATAAGAATGCAGGAAAAGAAAGATAACTACTGGGGTTATTGTCCTCCCAGCACGACTTATTCAAACTTTAAGAGTTCTAGCTAATGGGCCTATGAAAAGAAAAGTGCACAGGTAACTGTTCTAATATGCGCATCGGTAGCGGGTACCGATACGGAGACAGAGCAGTCACCCCTCTACCTAAATATAGATAATACCTGCTTGACACAGGTAGAGGGAAAAGAAAGTAAGAAGAGGAGGAGGCCTGGTCCTCACTCATCTCACAAAACACCTCCTTGCCTAGCAAGGTATCGTCAACAGGGGGGCAGCAGGAGGAAAAGGCAATGAGTGGAGCTTCCTCAACGGAGGGGGAATAAACCTCCTCACATGAGAGGATACTCTCATCATTGACTTGAGCAAAAAGCTCCAAGTCCTCCTGAAGTACCTGTGAAGATTCAACCTGCACAGGCTCGGGTGAAGAGGGGGGATCGAGAAATAAACAAGATGAAGAACATAAATAATCAAAAATCGGGGGAGTGGTCCCGGTCTCACTCCCGTCAGGTTGGGGCAGTAAAATAATGTTAGCATTGTCATCAATGCCACAAGATTCGGCGGGATCAACGGTGGCCAAGCTCAGGATTTGGACTTCCTCCACCGGTGCTGAGGAAAACTCCTCTTCACCTAGAAGGTTGTCCTCCTCCATAGGAATAGGCACAATACTAAGATCAACCGCCTCCTCCTGCGACACATCATCAACAATGTCGTCAGAGACGAGTGTAGTATGCACAACAGGGAGAGGAATAGTGCTCGGATAAAAGTCGAGCACCGATTCCTCACAAAGAATCGAATCCACTAGAGGTGGTGGATGCACCGGGAGAATAGGCTCAGTAGTGTCGGTGCCCAGATCAGCCGCACATCCGGTGACCGTATCCATGCCATACCCTTCAAAATGTGAAGGTGACAAAGACACATAGCCGGATGTTGAAGGTGTGCCGCCAGAGCTAGGAGTTGGGACGATCCGAATATCCGGCTCGTCATCCTCATCCAATTGGCGATGAAAAGCAGCACAATCCTTCAGGGCGTGATCTGTGCTCCGACAAAACTGGCACTGCCCAGCAGGCTTCTTTGGCACAGCGGGAGCTGGAGCCGAAAAGAAGTATGACGGTAATGGCTCAGCAGAGTAGCCATAAGACTTACGCGCACCATATGGAGTATCAGACGGAGTCGATGCTCTATATGCTGGGCGAGAGGAATTATGCCTACTATTCTCCGTAGGGCATTCAACACTAGAGTGGGAAGTAGCTCCACACCAACGGCAACGGAAATTTAGATGTGCCCACATAATGTGAAGATAATACGATTCAGACAAAATGTGCAAAATACTACACCTAACAAAAATTTACTAAAGCAACCTAATAAAAACAAGAAAATGGAATAAAAAGAACAGAAATAAAATAACAGAAAATGCAATTTACAAATGGAAGGGCTTTTCTCTCAGGTTCTCCCTCTCAAGAAAACTCACACGACTGTGTTCCCCGGCAACGGTGCCAAAAACTTGATGGCGCAAATCTCACACACCGCTATAGGCGGTAGCTTGACTGCGACACGAAACGGCAGTGTACCGATCGTTCAAGTAATAAATGTTGGGAATAAATCCCCGAGTGTCGGTCTCTTGAGGAACACAATAAGGTGGAGTTTACTATTGAGGCAGGACTTGAGATCGAAGTCCTTAAATCGGATGGATTGCGGGGGAGTTGGGTTGGCTTTTGGAAAACAAAATAAAAGCTAACAACTACTCCTATGCAATGCTGCTATGCAAAGCTTCGCTTGGCGGGATGGAAACTAGGCAGGCCTTGAGCGCGCTGCGTCGCAAGGGCGGATGGACGAGAAGGCTAATGGAATCGAACTATGCAGGCCTTGAGCGCGCTGCTTCGATAGGTGAATGGATTACGGGCCGCGATGCCACGCTTCGGTAGGCGAATGGGCGAGTAAGCTAGTGGAATGAGGGTCGCAAGCACCTCTTCGACAAGCACGCCACTAGCAATTGCTAGTGCGGCACCGGACACGATGGTGGGATGGAGGATGGAATGGGGCGCACCTCAAGCAACTCAAATAACAAGCATTTCACAAATACAAGAAATATATGGAAATACAAATTGGTTCAAGTGCAACTTCATCAAAATATACAAGATCTAACTATTACAACAATCAATAAAAGGAGAACAAGGCAAGAAATCGACCGAATCCGAAGGCTCGTTGAAGATTCACGGTTGGAATCGCCGGGTTGTCAATCCGCGTCCAAGCTCGGTCCGCAACTACGTCCGGGGTAGAGAGAGCTGTCACGACTCTCCAATGGACCCGTCTTCTTCGTCTCACGATCCGGTGGAGGTTGCCAACTTCCTCTTGCTTGACGGTAATGGCGGCTAGGTCTTCCTTTGGAGCTCTTGGATGAAGGAGGAGGCCGAGAGGAGACTCCGGCTCAAGATAGGCGTGAAGAGCAAGCCCGGAGCACCTCTATATGGTGGGCGACGGTGGAGGGGCGAAACTGGGCGGAATCGGGTGGAAAACGGCGGCTGGAAGCGAGATCATCTGACCTAAATCGCGAGCAGCGGATTTATAGGCGCTGGAATTAAACAGTGCGCACGGTCAGTGGCGCACGACCAGTGGTCGTGCGCACTAGAATCCTGTGATCGTGCGCTCTGCCTGGACGGAACCTGCAAAGACAGAAATTATAAAATAACATGTTCGCACGACCAGTGGCGCACGACCGATGGTCGTGCGCACTAGCGTCAGTGGTCGTGCGCAATAGATGAAACAGAACTCAGAAATTTAATGGTCAATGCGCACGAGCAGTGGCGCACGACCGGTGGTCGTTGATGAGTCCTGATTATATACACCTTCATGGACTCATCCGGGCCATTATTTAGTCAATATCACGCACTTTAGCCTTATTATAGTTTATAATTGATAACCCATGCTAGGTGCACATTTTGGCCCGCTTTGGTGTGTTTTCGTGTTTATTTCCTTTCATAGTACTCATATGTTGTTAAGTGCCACTTTTGGTGGCTAGATCTGTGTTTGTGCTGGAATAGGAGGCGTGCAAGTGTTTCCGGTGCAATTCTGCACAGGAACACTGCGCACGATCACTTGTTCTAGTGCGCACGACCACCGGTCGTGCGCCACTAATCGTGCGCACTTAACCCTTTTTCACGAGTTCTGTCTGGTGTAGTGCGCACGACCATCGACTCCAGTGCGCACGACCATCGGTCGTGCGCCATTGCTCGTGCGCATTGACCATTAAATTTCTGAGTTCTGTTTGCTGTAGTGCGCACGACCATCAACTCCAGTGCGCACGACCACCGGTCGTGCGCCACTGGTCGTGCGAACATTGTATTTCATGATTTCATCTCGTGCAGGTTCTGTCCAGGCAGTGCGCACGATCGCAGGATTCCAGTGCGCACGACCACTGGTCGTGCGCCAATGATCGTGCGCAGTGTTTAATCCAGCGCCTATTTAAGCGCCTGTTGCGATTTTAGGGCGATATATCCATTCCGGGAGCGGGATTTCTGTTCCGTACGCCGCCGACCGCCCCCTTGGATCGCCCCTACTTCATCTCCTACGCAAGGGGAAGCTTCCTCGGTCCATTCCTGGACATCCTCCATCGTCCGTGAGTGTTCTCCATCATCCGCAAGCCTCCAAGCAATCATTTTCGCTTTCCGCCCGGTGAGAAGAAGAAGAGACCTTGTGTCGAAGACGACGGAGCACGTAGGGAGATTGTGACAGCCCTCTACGCCGGAAGCATCGTCCGCCCGAGTCCGGAGGTAGCCCGACAACCTACCATTCCGGCCGTGAACGGCCGCTAGTCTTCACCACCGGTTATCTCCTTCCTCTTTCCTTGATTGTACCCCTTTGAATCTTTTACTAAATGAATATGGTGATATTTATTTGATGAGAATGAACGTTTCTGTGTTCTTATTCATGGGTTGGTTGTGATTCACCACATTCAAGCGCACTCACTCACACACGCACGCAAGGTGTTTGCTCCGTGTTGGCAAGAGCTAACGACGGTTGTGAAGAGGTGTTTGCGACCCTCACTCTCTCGCGCCTGAGTCCACTTCATTCGCCTCACGAAGCACGGCATCGCGGCCGTTGCATCCACCTCACGTTGCGAAGCGGTGTTCTCGACCCGCATCTCTTTTATTGTTGTTAAAATTAGGAAAACCAACCAAAAACCCCTTGTTGTGTTTGTGAAACGCTTGTGTAACAATATTCACTGCACGATTCGATCACCCATCCTGCATTCCTCAAGAGACCGACATCCGGGGAATTTATTCTCCACAATTATTACTTGACAGCGACCGGTGCACTTGCCGACGCGCATCAAGTTTTTGGCGCCGTTGCCGGGGAACGCAGGCGTGTATCGTCTTGTGTCGTGACTCTCGTTACACGAGCAGTTGTTTTTGATCTTTTCATTTTCTTCTTGTTGTTGACAGTACATGCAGAGGCAGATTGCAGGTGAACTTGCACCTTTTGACCCAGAAATCGAACGAACCGCTCGCGCGCGAAGGCGTGCTGCGGCTCTGCAAGCAGCCATGGGTGATCATGTGAACCCAAATGATGCTGATGCGCGAGTGCACGATGAGGGGCAAAATCCGGCCACTGATGAACAGGAGGCGGAGAGACCTCGGCCTCGTACTATGAGAGATTATACCACCCCCACTGCTGGAAGCGTGTATCCGGGCTTTGGGCCCAATATCATGAACAATCAGTTTGAGATAAAGCCGGCGATCTTAAACATTATCCGAAACCATGCTCAGTTTTCGGGGATGGCTAGCGAAGACCCGCACCTGCATCTGGCAGAATTCTCTGATATTTGCGGAACTTTCCGCTATGCGGGCATTGCTGATGACACAGTCAAACTGAGACTGTTCCCCTTCTCCCTCCGTGATAAAGCAAAAGTATGGCTTCATTCCATCCCGCCCGGGACTGCTGCAACATGGGATGCCCTTGCATCCAAATTCCTGGCTAAATTCCACCCGGTGGATAAGATTGTAAGCTTGCGGCGTGAAATCGCCACATTTCGGCAGTTGGATCAAGAGACTCTTGCGGAAGCTTGGGAGCGCCTCAATGAACTCCTTCGCCGTTGCCCTGGCCACGAGCTCCAGCCATGGAACGTGGTTGAATTGTTCTACTTCGCGATCGAGCCCAATTATAGGGCAATGATCGATGCTGCGGCCGGTGGTACCTTGATGAACCACACCCCTGAAGATGCCCTGCGGATCTTGCGTGACACTGCCTCCCACAGTACCTTCTGGACTGCAGGGAGAAACGCTCCAAGAAGCAGCCGAGGACTCTTCATGGTTGATTCTCTTCCTTCTCCGTCTCCATCTGCTGCCATCATTACTTGTGAAGGATGTGGAGGTGGAGGCCACCATGCTTACGAATGCTCGGGGAACCAAGTGGTAGGTGATTTCGTGCACTTATCTTTAAATGAATCTGTGAATTATGTTGGAAATCAGTCCAAGGGGGCGCCGTATAATAACACTTATAATCCGGGAGCGCGAAGTCATCCGAACTTCTCGTGGAATCCCAACACGCCCGGCCAACGATGGTCACCGGGGCAGCATCAAAATGATGCTTACGCCTCCGGGAGCCAACCGAGGCCGCCGCACCCGGATTACAACCAAGCACCCCCTACTCAAAAGAAGAGTAATTTAGAAGAAATGATGGAAAAATTCATGCTTGTAGCTAACTCGAATATGGCAAACCAAACTGCATCTATGCGAAACTTGGAGACGCATTTGGGCCAATTGGCCCAAGCGCTAACTGAGCGTTCGCAGGGGTCCCTTCCCAGTAATACGGAAAAGAATCCCATTGATCAAGGGAAAAGTCTGGGGGATGTGGTGGATGCCAATCCGAGTGAGCTGACAATCTCGTGTTCCATCAATCAGGTTGAAACAAAGGCTCTATGCGATTCCGGTTCCTCTCGCAATGTTATTGCGCTGCAAGATGTTGCGAAACTTCAATTGGAGATTAACACAGAGGAAAAGAAGTCGCTGATTCTCGCTAACGGCACCATTATTCAATCCGAGGGAGAGGTGAGAAACGTGGAAGTAATAGTTGAGGGGACAACTGTGGTCGCGGACTTTCAGGTGTTGGGCCCCCGGGAAAATCAATCCATCCCTATCTTGGGGGTGCCGTTCTTGAAAGAGAGCGGCGCCACCCTTGACTTTGCCACGGGGTGTGTCATCTTACCTAACACGGCGCTGCAGCCCATTCATCTCGAAGCTAGAGCCGACACATCCACTCCTCCCCCTCTTATTATTTCTGATGAACTTCTGAGTTGTGCAGGGAAGACGCATTTCCAAGAAACAGGTGAAGGGGAAATGGAGGAGCTCAAATCTGATGAGGAGGAAGTGATTGACTTTCGGAAAGAATTCGACGCCGAGAAGGAGGATGACGGCTGTCCGGGAAATGATGATGTGGATTTAGTCAAGAATGCTGATTATTTTTCTTCTTGTGATGAATCGTGTAATAAACTGTTTAAGCGTTCCGTCTCTTGGGCCGATCCGGTGGTCACAGTGACACCGGAAGTGACGCCACCTGATTCTAAGGAGGAAAAATCTGAGAGTTCACAACGGTGGCAATCTCCAACCGTCACCAAACTGAAAAAAGAAAAACTTCTGCGTGACGCTCGTGCTGCCGCTCTTCGTAGCAAGATGGCGGAGGTTAGGGGAGCATTGGGTAATACCAGTGCTGGCCCTAAAGCCTTCACCTCCCGCCTACATGCTACGGGAGATGCGCACCACAAGAGCGCTTTTAGTTGATGCGTGTTTTTAATTGCTGTAATGAACTATTTTTGAGTATGTCTTCTTAATTCCTGCACTCTTTATAAACAATGCTAATACAGGTATTTGGTCCAGCTTAAGGACGTTAAATGAAAGCGCTACTGGGAGACAACCCAGATTTCCGTTTTTTTATATCTTTCCTTTTATCTAACATTTCCTAGTTCAGTTTTTGTTTTTGCTTTTGTTGTTTTGAGTTTTGCTTGCAGGTTTTGTGTTCGATGGTGGATGTTGCGGACTATTTTTGATTTTAAACGCCATTCTTCTGGTATGCTCACGTGCTGAGCATTGGGTAACTTCTTCCCTAGCTTTCAATTTTGATTTTCACTGTCATATCATTATGTTGTATGGTTTTGATTAAGTCTGGGGGAGAGCCGTTTCTTTGTCACCCACTGCACATGCTTATCTCATTTGCATACTAGAAGTATTTTAATTTCAGTTATTTAGTATCGTTCATCTTCACGCACCACTTCACCCACTTGAGTGTGTGCTTATCTTGTTGTGTTGTTCCGTTTAAACTAGTTTGGTTGGAATGTGAAATAGGCTATTAACACAGGAATTATTATTTGGAGCGCGGTGTCGACTCATGTAGTGTTCTAGTCGCTTCGCATGCTATAGTAGAATTTGCGTAGAGTTAGATTTTCTTTATGCATTTAATTTATGTGCAGTATCTCTGCGTAAATTTAGATTTAATGTACTCAAGTGGTGAATTCGAACGAAATTGATGATAACCCGGTGTTGTGTGTGTGCGGTCGCTAAACGTGTGTTGCTCGAGTCGGGAGGAAGGTTTATCTTTCTCGTGGGCTAATAACTTGCCCCAAGCGACTCTTGAAGCATGGGTGAGAGCTACTTGTTGAGTCAAGCATGATGTAGGCCACCATTTGGCTAGTTTGAGCTTTGCTATTCCATGCCCCTTTCATTCACCTTTGCAAGCCAAATTTGTGCCTACCATTTTTATGTTCAGCTCCTCCTCATCCACCAAAGCCTGAAGCCTATCCTACGCCCGCAACCAAAAAAAATGTTTTAACTGTGCTCATAATTTCCAACTTGTGTGGTGTGTGGTATCATTGTGTTTTGAAGAGAAAATAATGTCTATCCGCTGATTTTGAACCAACTGGAGGTTGCTTGAAAGAAGAAAAATATATAAAAGGAAAAAAAAAGAAGAGTATCCTGAAAATAATCCTCCCAAGCTAAAGAGAAAAATCTGTTGGTATTTGTAAAGTAGGCTGTGTGCACACCTGGTTTTCATGATAAGTCTGGGGGTGTGTCACACGAGCATAGTTGTTTGGTTTTGCAAGGTGCAGTGTGCCGTTGGCTCATTTGGGTTGCGTAGCCGTCATGTTTATCTTTGCATATCATTCCGTAACCTAAGCCCCGTTTTAATCCTATAAGTCCTACTGATTTGACTTGCGAGTTTGCTAGCGCCGTGGAGAGAGTGTGACCGGGCAAGCGTATGGTTCACGACGTTGATGGATTTCAGCGGAGTTATTCCTAAGTCCCGATCTTTTGCAACACCCGCCCCAGCGTCTCGTCACTTTCATACCGGGCATGATCGTCAAATTCTTCATAATTCACCCACTGAGTACAATTAAATCTTTGATTACGCTTTAGTACTTACGTAAATTAGTTAGCATAGCTAGAATCTTCTTCTGCTAGAATTCCTACTCGCATGCGTATTTTACTTCGCACTGTACTCCCCTGCGTAATTCGCTATTTTAATTATCTCTTTCAATTTCCGCCGGATTAGTTTGCTCGGGACGCGCAAACAGTTAAGTCTGGGGGTGTGATGAGTCCTGATTATATACACCTTCATGGACTCATCCGGGCCATTATTTAGTCAATATCACGCACTTTAGCCTTATTATAGTTTATAATTGATAACCCATGCTAGGTGCACATTTTGGCCCGCTTTGGTGTGTTTTCGTGTTTATTTCCTTTCATAGTACTCATATGTTGTTAAGTGCCACTTTTGGTGGCTAGATCTGTGTTTGTGCTGGAATAGGAGGCGTGCAAGTGTTTCCGGTGCAATTCTGCACAGGAACACTGCGCACGATCACTTGTTCTAGTGCGCACGACCACCGGTCGTGCGCCACTAATCGTGCGCACTTAACCCTTTTTCACGAGTTCTGTCTGGTGTAGTGCGCACGACCATCGACTCCAGTGCGCACGACCATCGACTCCAGTGCGCACGACCATCGGTCGTGCGCCACTGCTCGTGCGCATTGACCATTAAATTTCTGAGTTCTGTTTGCTGTAGTGCGCACGACCATCAACTCCAGTGCGCACGACCACCGGTCGTGCGCCACTGGTCGTGCGAACATTGTATTTCATGATTTCATCTCGTGCAGGTTCTGTCCAGGCAGTGCGCACGATCGCAGGATTCCAGTGCGCACGACCACTGGTCGTGCGCCAATGATCGTGCGCAGTGTTTAATCCAGCGCCTATTTAAGCGCCTGTTGCGATTTTAGGGCGATATATCCATTCTGGGAGCGGGATTTCTGTTCCGTACGCCGCCGACCGCCCCCTTGGATCGCCCCTACTTCATCTCCTACGCAAGGGGAAGCTTCCTCGGTCCATTCCTGGACATCCTCCATCGTCCGTGAGTGTTCTCCATCATCCGCAAGCCTCCAAGCAATCATTTTCGCTTTCCGCCCGGTGAGAAGAAGAAGAGACCTTGAGTCGAAGACGACGGAGCACGTAGGGAGATTGTGACAGCCCTCTACGCCGGAAGCATCGTCCGCCCGAGTCCGGAGGTAGCCCGACAACCTACCATTCCGGCCGTGAACGGCCGCTAGTCTTCACCACCGGTTATCTCCTTCCTCTTTCCTTGATTGTACCCCTTTGAATCTTTTACTAAATGAATATGGTGATATTTATTTGATGAGAATGAACGTTTCTGTGTTCTTATTCATGGGTTGGTTGTGATTCACCACATTCAAGCGCACTCACTCACACACGCACGCAAGGTGTTTGCTCCGTGTTGGCAAGAGCTAACGACGGTTGTGAAGAGGTGTTTGCGACCCTCACTCTCTCGCGCCTGAGTCCACTTCATTCGCCTCACGAAGCACGGCATCGCGGCCGTTGCATCCACCTCACGTTGCGAAGCGGTGTTCTCGACCCGCATCTCTTTTATTGTTGTTAAAATTAGGAAAACCAACCAAAAACCCCTTGTTGTGTTTGTGAAACGCTTGTGTAACAATATTCACTGCACGATTCGATCACCCATCCTGCATTCCTCAAGAGACCGACATCCGGGGAATTTATTCTCCACAATTATTACTTGACAGCGACCGGTGCACTTGCCGACGCGCATCAGTCGTGCGCACTGGCATTGGTGGTCGTGCGCACTGCACCAAACAGAACTCGTGAAAAAGGCGTTAAGTGCACACGATCAGTGGCGCACGACCAGTGGTCGTGCGCAATAGAACCAGTGATCGTGCGCAGTGTTCCTGTGCAGAATTGCACCGGAAGCACCTGCACGACTCCTGTTCTAGCATACCACCACGAATCCAGCTACTGAAAGTGGCACCTAACAGCACAAGAATACTACTAAAGACAAAAAGCACGAAAATCACACCAAAGTGGGCCAAGATGTGCACCTAGCATGGATTATCAAATATAAACTAAAACAAGGCTAAAGTGCGGAGAAATGACTAAATAACGGCCCAGATGAGTCCATAAAAGTGTATATGATGAGGACTCATCAATAATTCGAAAAACGGGCGCCATGGAAGTACATGACACTCAGCCAAAGAAAGATAATAGAGAGTTGACCGAACTGAGCACTAAATACTTTTTGAGAGATCTCCTCCAAAATCACTGGCATGACTATCGAAATCGTGAGCATCAACGTGTAGGTTTCAGATCCATGTAGTAGTATCAGGATCCTTCGATATTGTTCTTGTGAAATGGCCGGGTCTGGCCCATTCCTCGAAATATGTTTTTATAGGATTCATGTTTACAAAAATTTTCACTTCGTGTTCCGGCGAACGAATAATCATTTAGTCCTCCTCTTTCCGGACAACACATATAAAGAGACCCACCAACACTCAAGTTTTTAGTGAACTTCTGAAAGATAGATATTTTAAATTCCTTTCTTTCCTATCTTCCATACATCTATTTGCTATAGTTATTCACTAGAGCAATTATGATATTGAAGTCGATCTGGGGCAAGTGTTCGGATTTATAATGACATAAATAATAGGTGCAAGGGACCTATTCTATCGCCAATCCTTTCCCAGGATAACAAAAAAAAAATTTTT
Source organism: Dactylorhiza incarnata (assembly GCA_033032865.1). Taxonomy (NCBI): domain Eukaryota; kingdom Viridiplantae; phylum Streptophyta; class Magnoliopsida; order Asparagales; family Orchidaceae; genus Dactylorhiza; species Dactylorhiza incarnata. The sequence continues at coordinate 5,021,342 of JAWHQI010000121.1, forward strand.
TTTGTTACCTAGCTCATTTCTATTTAGATTATGAATGTTCAACTGCCCATATAAATTGACTTTAATCAAAAATAGAAAAATCTAATAGATAATCTAAAAGAAAAGCTAAACAACTAAATAAAATAGATTGATAGGGATTTTTTTTCTTTTATTATTAAGAATGAGGAATGATTTTCATTTTAGACTTCATAAGATTCATCGAAATAGCTTTATTAGTTCTATGTTATATGCCATATGTAGTACTTATCCTTATGAGATACCCTATAAAATGTACAAAATATAATTCTTTAGAAAGAAGGGATAAAATAAAATTCTTGATTGGATATTTTCATAGGAACGATTTATTTCATTTGCTTGCTTGATCCAACAACAAAAAAAGTTGAATGGTCTCATTCAAAATGCCTTGTTATTTGTAACCAATTATGTGCTTCAATATAATTCCATGGAGTAAGTGTTATAGCTTGTTTCCAATGCTCGACAGCTTGATCAAACCAAGCCTGTCCAATTTCTGAATCACCTTGTAGAATGGCATGTTCTCCTCGGTCAGAATAGGTTAGTAAATTCCCTCCCTTAGAACTGTACTTGAGAGTTTCCTACCTCATATGGCTCAACAATCAATTCCTTGCTTCCGATCTTCTTTTAATCTATCCCATGCTAGATTCATTAAATTTCTAATCATTCAATTCTATTTTATCTTGGGTTAACCAGAAGATGTTTATTACATAAGTTTCCAATTCTAATTTGGATCAATGATTAGTTTTCTCTTTTCTCCCACCTTCAGAAAAATGAAGCATAGATATCATCCCCGATATCGTTAGAATTTTCTGAAAGATAATCTTGGTTTCATATTTCATAGAAGGTATATGAAATTTTTCTTTCTGTAGAATCTTTGAAGAAGACCTTCCTCTGTTAAGAAAAAAGAGCTTACAATCTTTAGTATCTGATGCTACATCGTTGCTCAATACTTTAGTAGATCAACTCTATTACATAAGTTGATTTCTAACTTTTTATCCCATATCATGACATAAGTAAGCAGTTCTGAACTATATTGACAAAATAATAGCTTACTAATGGATCTTTACGGTGCTTTCTCTATCAATTTTACTCTTTATCCATAGAGTATAGTATATAGGCCATACCTTTTTCTTCCGATTTTTTGGTTCTCGTAAAGTATCTTTCCTTGCTACAGCTGATAAAAATTATTATTTTGGACAATGCATATGTAGAAAGCCTATTTTTCTAGTATTTACTAGACAATTTTATATTTTTTCCTTGCTTTCTATAGTGAAGATAGTCACACGTAATGACAGATCACGACAATATTATTAAAAGCTTGTGGTAAAAAGGGATTTCGTTCTAGTACCCGAAAATAATATTCCAAAGCTTTTGTATGTTCTCCATTAATTGTATGTGTAATACCTATATTATTTAGTTATAACTTCGATCATAGGGATCAATTTCTGGTTGCGCAACTTCATAATAATTCTGTAAAGCTTATGCATAATTTCCTTCGGATTGAGCCGACATCCGTTACGGTCGTTCGTTCTAGTAAGAGAATCTCTGTTCAAGAACCGTACATGAGATTTTCATCTCATACGGTTCCTCCCTTCTATGCATAACACTAAAGGGAATAATCCAAAATTCACTATTAGAATTATGTACTGACAGGAGCTGGTATTTTTACAAGAAATTTCTAGCCAACCTTCTCATAAGAGATTTTATCTTAACACCAATTGTATTAGTATTAGATAGAAATGGCCACTCCAAAAATTTCTTTGTACTCAACGCTTACAATTTCCAGGAATTAGTCACTTCAACGATCTTTGATGGTTATATGGGTACCAAAAGTACGAATGCGATGGATCTTTGTTTTCCCAACCATTTTTTTTAGTCCTGATAGCAATAAATAAAAAAGTTATTTAAAACAAAGTTTTTGTGTTGTTGATTCCTAGGTGTAATGCTTTTTCCCCGATGCCATCTATTGGTACTAATGAAGTAGGATTGACCTCTAATACAGAACCTATAGATGTAACCTTTTGCTCAATACTAAAATAAATAATTGAAGCATCTAAGGATACATAAATCGAGGATACACGATAGAAGGAATTGCTCTATCTCTAAATTTCACCTTCACCAAGCGTAGGTTTCTTTCACTCATTTGTTTTTTTATATTTTTAACTACGTTCTTTTTCTCGTAAAAATGAGAGGTACAAAAAACGAAAACAAGGAAAAAAAAATCAAATCGCACCATCTCTGTAATAGGTAAATGCCTTTTTTTCTCCTGAAGTTATCGAAATTATTCGTAATAAAATATTGGCTACAATTGAAGAGGTCTTATCAATAAAATTTTCATTTATTTGAGATCTAGGCATAATCAATAATTCATTCTATAATTCTTCTCATCCTCTTTTGGGAAAAATGATCCCACAAAAAAAGGAATTGTACAATACAAAATAACATAAAAACAGACTCATTGGAAAAAATTTGGATCCCAAATTGTACCCCCTTTTGTACAAAGATGAAATGAAATAGTTGAATCAGATTAGATTTCATTACAATTTTATTGTATACCAATGACCAAAACTCTTACTATTTCATAATAAAATCAAATTCAAATAAAGTAACTATCCTTTTTTTGCATAACGTGTATGTGTCACGCCATACAATTGAAAGAGAAAAATTAATTGGACGATTCATGTATTGTGAATATATCTACAGGGTAGCTGATGAAATAAGTTTTTGTAAATAAATATGAAATTGGAAAAAATTTCTTCTTATGGAACCATCGAACGGTCATACATATACTGCAATTAAGATGAATGACTCGCTATTCATTCAAGATTTGGACATAAATAAGATTATGTGGGAGAGGTGGCCCAGTTGTTCATGGCGTAGCATTGGAACTACTATGTAGACTTTAGTTTACTGAGGGTTCGACTCCCTCTCTCTCCGTTTCTTTTCATTCATCAACGTTATAAACTAAAATGTATCAAATCAAATAAGAATTGATATAATTATTATAACAATAAGACCCATAATTTTATAGAGATTCTCTATCCCTAATTGCATCCCTGTGATACGTAAAATACAAATAGAAATATCGTATTGACATCGAAAAAAGAAAAAGAATCCTATTGTCAATCCATTTGTGATACATGAAATAGACGGGGCACAAGGTACTCCATTTACTTCAGCGAAAGGAGTCAAAATTGTATGAACCTTGCTTTTTAATTTTTGTTAGAATCAAGTCTGACGGGAATAATATTCTACGACCAACAATTCATTTATTTTCAAACCGATCAATTTACTATGTATTATTTGATTTACAAATCCTTTATATTGTAAGCATTCAATTGTCCAATGGTTTGGTAATTCCCCGTGGAGGGATGAAACAAGATAATTTTGAATCAGAGCTTTTGATCTTTCGTTATCCTTCGTAGTAATAATATCTCGGGATTTGCAACGATAACTTGTTATATCCACTGTACGACCATTAACTAAAATGTGTCTATGGTTAACTAATTGTCTGGCTCCAGGAATGATCGAAGCCATATCTAATCAAAAAATATTGTTATCCAAACGCATCTCAGTAGTTGTATTAAAACCCGAAATGTTGACCCTTTGGCTTTTCCAGCAATATGCACATATTTTAGTAATTGTCGCTCTGTCAGACTATAATGAAAACACAATTTCTGTTTCTCTTATAAATGAATAAGATATTGCGATCTATTTCCAGAGCGTAATTGGGTTTGAAGATCAGTTCTAGATCTGGGTCTTTTACTAGTTAGTCCCAGTAAAGCCCCCAACCAATTTCTGTTTCTCTTCTAAACGAATACGATATATCGATCTTTTTCCAGAGCGTAATTGGGTTTGTAGATCACTTCTAGATCTGGGTCTTTTACTAGTTAGTCCCGGTAAAGCTCCCAACCAACGTATTTTTTTGAAACGAGGTCCTCGATAACGAGACATATAAATGCTCCTTTTGATTGACTTTCATTAATTTGACAAAAAAAATCTAAATTCAGACTGAACTAAAGGATCAGCAAAACAAAACTCAATTAAAACAATTTTATAAAAATTCGAAATTTTTTGTACATATAGGAAATTCAAGTAAAAACTACATTTTTCAATTTTTTTCTGTAGAGATCTAATTGTTTTAGTCAACTTTTTATTCATAGCTATAGCTGCAAGTTACCATGACATAATAGATTGGTGACCCTACATTTGGAGAAAGTGAGAGTAGAGATTTTCAATCATCAAAAGAAAAAGAGATGGATATCAGAATCGAACCGATGACCATCGCATTACAAATGTGATGTTCCAACCTCTGAGCTAAGCAAGCGGATATAAAAACAATACTGTATATGAATACAGTAAACTTGGGATCTTAGTTATTACTTAGTGATTTTTTTTCATTTCTTGATTATTGAAATTTATTCTATTTTTTATTTATTAGTTATATATTTTAGATTCTATTTAGATCTAGATAAATTAGATATTGAAATAGAAATTAAATTCCATATATATGAAATATAAAAAAATGAAAATTCAAAAATATTAGATAGAAAATCCAAAAGAATTTACATTCATTAAGAAAATATGAGATTTAAATTATTATATTAATCTATTTATATAGGAGAATCAATATTATTTAGAATAAGATTCTATTTTTTTCATTTATTATTTATCATATTAATAATTCAATACAAGAAATAAAAAATATATGAAATTCAATAATATTAGATTATGATCATTTTAGATAAATTAAAATCATATTATGAATAATTCATTCATTATCATTAGAATAATCTCATTCTAATCGTGGAACTAGAAAATTATACTTGAAACTTGAAATATCAATTTCAAGCAACAAAACTATCTATATCCTAATAGATACATAGTGAAAAGAGAATCATATTATATTTCTTTCTCTTTGAAGAATTCGAATAATGGAAATCAATGAATAAAACTGATGAAAAATTTCGATTCTATCATTATACACAAGAGGACGTAAAAAAATAATGAATATTGACCGTTCAACTATTTTTAATAGTACTGGAAAAATAGATATTTTTGAAAGGGATAGATATATCCCACATATATCTATTCATATTGAATTGTGGATACATCAATGATATAATCATTCGGATTGAAACAAATAGGAATCATTACCTAATGAATTCCTTAATGACAAGATCAATGAGAGAGGTGGATAGTGTTGGAACAATAGTTTTGGATTTGAGTTAGGATCCATCCATTTGTTTATTTAGAAGACTAAGAAAATTAAGAAAAGAATAAGGCAGAAATAATAATAATAATATATATATATAAATAAAATACTAAGAAATAATATATATACATATATAAATAATAGGCTGAGAAAAATAAAGAGAAATAATAAATATAACTTATTCTCTGCGTTCGACGTTCATCGAACTACGTTAGACGAACGACGATCTGCGATCGACTAATCTCATGCAGTTGAGTTCGACTAACTCCAGCGGTTCAGCGCTCGACGATTCCGCCTCAGCTCAGCGGTTGACGAACAGACTCCGTCTCAGCGGTCGACGAAATCCTGCATTCGACGAACTCCAGTCTTTGTTCGACGAATATTCAGCAAATGTTCAGAACAGTGAATCAAATGTTCAGGTCGACGAATCAAATGATGAGGTCGACGAACTTGAACCTGAGCTCGACGAAATATCTGCAGCATTAATTATATATTATTCAGCTCGACTAAATTATTATATATAGGCTGTCAGATATTATAAAGCAATATCTTTATTATTTATATTTATATATATTGCTATATATATATTGTTGACTTAACAATACAGCTGTCAAAGCATTAAATGCTATAGTCGTTGGCAGAAACAATAAATGTTGTAGCCGTTGCAGCAAGCTAAAGAATGAAATTGTTCTGCTCGAGGATCTGGGAAATAAAAGAGATATTATTTCTTTCCTATTCTAGCGGCAAGAATTCAAACCAGTCAAAAGCTCTCCAGATTAAATATATAGAGAAGAGCAGAGAAAAGAAGAAGTAAGACAGAACAAAATATATTGCTGTACAAAATATACACAGAATATATCATATTGTTGTACAGAGAAAAGAGAAGAAGAAGAAGAATAGAAAAAGAAGAACAACAACAAATAAAAGTAGCAGATCAAATATTTTATTTTCTTCTTTTTGCTAAAACTTTTTCTTTGCAGATCATCTACAACCTGAGACACCAATCTATATCAATTGCTCAAGGATCTAAACTGCAAGAAGAAAAAGAGGAGTATTGCAATCTATAGAAGGAGCTCCATCCACAAGCTCTCATCAAACTAAATCAGACAGGGGGAGCTCTCTTCAACATCATCATCAAGATCCAACTCAACTACCAATCAGGATCTTCATGTGTCTTCTTAGAAAGAGAAGAACAACATATCTTTTTGTTTTCTTTTATTCCTCCCATCTTGTAAAGGGTTATAACTCCCTTCAAAAGTTAACTCCCGGTGACAGGCCACCTTAGCAAAAACCTGCATCTTGGTTAGAGCGCCTGATCAAAAGCTTCCTTGGTTTTTGAGCACCTGATCAAACGCTCATAGGTGATTTGGGCACCTGATCAAACCTCCATTGGTGTGTGGACACCTTATCAAAAACACCTTGGTGTTAAGGGCACCTGATCAACCCTCTTAGTGGATTCCTACCAAGTGTGGTAGAAGAGTGGATGTACCCTATTGAGAGGGGAACCACTATATTTCTGTGTGTCTTTTGCTTGTTCTGTTTATTGTTTTTCTATTTTGTACATTAGTGATATATATCTGCACTCTTACACTTATATATATTTATATATTTATCACTATTTTGAAATAAACTTAACAAGAATTTTAATGAAAAAGAAAAAGATTTTAAGAACTAAACTCTCCCTTTCAATTGGTATCAAAGCAGGTTGATTAATTTCAACACTGTTATCAATTGCAATTTCAATTGGTATCAGAGGAAGTTGATTTTTCACACAGGCTAACACCTGAAATCACAAAGATCACTTAGTTCTTATTATTATTTAAAAAAAAGGGGTTTTTCTAAATGGCACTATCAGATTTTTCTATTTCAGATCCACCAATCTGTAATTTGGATAGTTTTCCTTTATGGCAAGTTAGAATTAAATTATATATGAATGTCATAGATGAAAATATTTACAAATCTGTTTTGACAGGACTTTCATCTTCAATCCCTTCATCTGATGATGAAGAAAAGCTGAAAAGTGCTGATGCCATGGCCATGAACATATTAACTAAATCAATGTCAAAAGACATTCTTCAAAATGCGGCTGATTGCACTTCAGCAAGGGGCATTTGGAACTCCCTCTCAAGGATGGTAAATGAATCCACCTTTACTTCTTCCACTAACTATTTGTTTGATGCAGAACCAGCATCTACTCTAACTGAAGAAGAAGAAAAGGAAGAACAAAAAGCCATAAATTTCTGTATGATGGCAATATATGGTTCATACTACATATCAGATGCTGAATCTGAAACAGAAATGGTAACTGAGGTAGTTGAGGTAACTTCAAACTTTATTTCTACCTCTAATCCTTCTAAATCTGTTTTCAAATCATCATCAGGTACAGATTTAATAAAATCTAAAAATTACCAATCAGATTTTAAGTTAATACATACAGATTTAATAAAATCTGACAAAGAAATAAAAGAGTTAAAAATAACTTCTGAACACACTAGACTTAAAATAGATTTGAAAACATCAAAAAAGAAAATTTTTTCTTTGAAAAATAAATTTGAACAACATGTTAAGAAGAAAAGTATTTATGTTCAACAAAATTAGAATAAATTTTCAAATTTATATTTTAATGAAATAAAGAGGCCAATATATCTAATTATAAAGCATTTGTTTTTACCTATTTTAAAACATTTATAATTAAACAACAGTTTTAAGATTCTTTGGAATTTTCTATCTTAAAAACAAGTCAGATAGACTTCACACTCTTCCAGATTTTCTCCTAAAATCAAGTTGAGCATTCTACTCAGATTGCATAGATCAGAAATGATCAAAGCACTAAGTGTGAGTCTCTTCTGATTAAGGGGATTCTATAAAAAGAAGCTATCAGACATTGTCTTTTTGATTTTAATATTCCTAGAATCCAATAACAGCTAGCAATTCATTTTATTAAAATCCTATTTAAATCAAAATCTAGGAAATCAGAATTGCTTAAATGAATTTTATAAGAAGAAAATAATCTCTGACCCCAAAGCTTCAAAGACTTTTTATGCTTAGGAATCCTAAGCCAAATAGGGGGAGAGTGTTAGAACCCAGCCTTAATTTTAATTTGGCTTAGGATCCCAACTCAAATAGGGGGAGATTGTTGGAACACTAGTTTTGGATTTGAGTTAGGATCCATCCATTTGTTTATTTAGAAGGCTAAGAAAATTAAGAAAAGAATAAGGCAGAAATAATATATATATATATATAAATAAAATACTAAGAAATAATATATATATATAAATAATAGGCTGAGAAAAATAAAGAGAAATAATAAATATAACTTATTCTCTGCGTTCGACGTTCGTCGAACTGCGTTAGACGAACGGTGATCTGTGATCGACTAATCTCATGCAGTTAAGTTCGACTAACTCCAGCGGTTCAGCGCTCGACGATTCCGCCTCAGCTCAGTGGTCGACGAACAGACTCCGTCTCAGCGGTCGACGAAATCCTGCGTTCGACGAACTCCAGTCTGCGTTCGACGAATATTCAGCAAATGTTCAGAACAGTGAATCAAATGTTCAGGTCGACGAATCAAATGATGAGGTCGACGAACTTGAACCTGAGCTCGACGAAATATCTGCAGCATTAATTTTATATTATTCAGCTCGACTAAATTATTATATATAGGCTGTCAGATATTATAAAGCAATATCTTTATTATTTATATTTATATATATATTGCTATATATATATATATTGTTGACTTAACAATACAGCTGTCAAAGCATTAAATGCTATAGCCGTTGGCAGAAACAATAAATGTTGTAGCCGTTGCAACAAGCTAAAGAAGGAATTTGTTCTGCTCGAGGATCTGGGAAATAAAAGAGATATTATTTCTTTCCTCTTCTAGCGGCAAGAATTCAAACCAGCCGAAAGCTCTCCAGATTAAATATATAGAGAAGAGCAGAGAAAAGAATAAGTAAGACAGAACATAATATATTGCTGTACAGAATATACACAGAATATATCATATTGCTGTACAGAGAAAAGAGAAGAAGAAGAAGAAGAGAAAAAGAAGAAGAAGAGAAAAAGAAGAACAACAACAAAAAGAAGAAGCAGATCAAATATTATATTATCTTCTTTTTGCTAAATTTCTTTCTTTGCAGATCATCTACAACCTGAGACACCAATCTATATCAATTGCTCAGGGATCTAAACTACAAGAAGAAAAAGAGGAGTATTGCAATCTAGAGAAGGAGCTCCATCCACAAGCTGTCATCAAACTAAATCAGACAGGTGGAGCTCTCTTCAACATCATCATCAAGATCCAACTCAACTACCAATCAGGATCTTCAAGTGTCTTCTTAGAAAGAGAAGCACAACATATCTTTTTGTTTTCTTTTATTCCTCCCATCTTGTAAAGGGTTATAACTCCCTTCAAAGTTAACTCCCGGTTACAGGCCACCTTAGCAAAAACCTGCATCTTGGTTAGAGCACCTGATCAAAAGATTCCTTGGTTTTTGAGCACCTGATCAAAAGCTCATAGGTGATTTGGGCATGTGATAAAACCTCCATTGGTGTGTGGACACTTTATCAAAAACCCCTTGGTGTTAAGGGCACCTGATCAACCCTCCTAGTGGATTCCTACCAAGTGTGATAGAAGAGTGGATGTACCCTATTGAGAGGGGAACCACTATATTTCCTTGTGTCTTCTGGATTGCTTGCTTGTTTATTTGTTTTATTTCTTTATGTGCTGTTTCATAAATCTGTGATAAACTTGTGATAATAATTTAGAAATATAAATCACTCTGATTTACACTATATATATCACTTATTTTGAAATAAATTTAAGCAGAGCCATTTTTAATTAACCAGATAGAAAAAAGGATTTTAACTTAAGAACTATCCCCTCCTTTCAGATAGAATTACAAATGGATTCTTTTTTCAAAGACAAGGGGGGATATGACGAAATTGGTAGATGCTACGAACTTGATTGGATTGAGCCTTGGTATGGAAACCTGTTAAGTGTTAGCTTCCAAATTCAGAGGAAAATATACATATGTTTCTCCCTTACCAAAATGATTCCTCCCAAAGATTATATTTAGTTTCTCGTCCCACCTTTCACGGAAAAAGGAGAGATGAATTGATCAATTCATCGGATTGGGCTCAAACCCGCAACTTTCACCTTGACAGGGGCGGTGCTCTGACCGATTGCACTGCAATCCCAACCATATGTATGACATACATAGTCTTATGATTTCAAAAGAGCATTATATTTGTCACGTTGCAATAGAAACAGGAATTTTATAGGAATACATTATTTGCATAGATATGTACTTGAGTGAGGTGGCACAAATTACTATAATTCATGGTTCTTTTTTTGTATTTACTCTATTGTAATGCATAAGTAAAATGGACTCTTTTTATTTATACGGATCTGACATTTCTCTTTATAGAGGACAAATTTGATAGATATTCTTCATGGATCGATAAATTATTAGGTCAAGCTAGATTTGAACCAGCGTAGACATCTTGCCAATGAATTTACAGTCTGTCCCATTAACCGCTCGGGCATCGACCCAGGAAGAATGAATTATACGTTTCTTTATAATCCATGACCAATTTCCTTTCGTAGTCCACTACCCCAGGGGAAGCCGAATCACTGTTGCCTCCTTGAAAGAGAGATATCCTGAAACACCAGACGATGAGAGCATAGCCTCCCTGACTGTCAACATACTATGACAATAGTATGAGTAGTTTTTTTGGAATTGTCAATATTCAATTGACATAATGAGAATAAAATGTATGACTAGATCCGAGGAGTCCTTCCTACTTGTATGTTATGATCCCTTATAATTTTTTTTAATTTGATGGATCGTTCATGAATGAGCTATCCCATACTCCCATAAATATTCTATCTTAGAACTATATCTATAATTCGAAACTATATACAATATATAATTGTATTATATATATAGGAAGGAAGATCTATTCAATAAAACATTTCAATAATGGAAATTATGCACATATTCAAAAATAATTTCAATAAAGTAAATAGAAAGTCAAATCCCTGCAAAAAGAAAATCACTTCTTCTTAGGCAACCAAATCTTGTTGGGTCCTAGATTCTTATTAGCATTAAATATTTTCTGCAACTTCTGACCAATCTAAAATGCATTATGGACTACTCTAGGTTTGGATGTTGGCTTGCCATTAGTTGCTCTTGGAACTGTTGGATTGTACCCGCAGTCAATGAAAAAATGGCCAACTTTTCCACAGCACCAGCATTCAAACTTGTTGTACCTTCTTTTTGGGCTCACAACAGGAATTGGACAGCTTTTCCTATTGTTAGAAGAATATCTGAATGGTATTGCATGTGAATCTTTGCATGGCATATGGTGATGTGCAGATTGTATCTTAGGTTGCACTACCACTGCCTTGACCTTCCTTACAGATCTCCTTTCAGATGCTTTTTCTATTCCATTGGTTCTGGTATTGGCACAAACAAAAAAGGACCATGATCTTTTAGTTCAATTTCTTCATGAGCTCCTTTGAAGGCACTTTTTCCATTATGCACTTCTTTTGTTCCACTTGCGGAGCATTCATTTTTCCAGTGTCCATAGACATTGTCCTGGTCATAGCTATTTGAGGCTAGTAGAACCTTTTGAAAGATGGTTGGTTGAATTTGTGTTTTTCCCTTGGCATCAACCTTCTCTCCTCCCTTTCTCTCATATCCAACACCACTTCTATATGGTGCTGAGAAGCTATCAATAATTGGAAGAATGGTCCGTGGATTAGAAAACTTTGCCACTGGCTTCCTCTCTTTGAGGAGCTCTCCTGCCAATTTCTTAATGGTCATTTCTTTTTGAACTAATAGATCAACTTGAAAATCAGTTATTTTCTTGAAATCAATTATCTTAGAGTTCATCTGATAGATTTTATCTAGCTTCTCATCAAGTTGAGACTTCAGAGGTTTGAGATGCTCAATCTCCTCAGCCTGCTTCTTAGCAAGCTTTTTCTTTTCTTTAATGCCTCAAGGAGAGCACTGTACTTCTCAACCATCTCATCAAACTTGTTTTATGATTTAGAGTCATTCTCATCCTTGAGTGATGATTCTGCTTCTAACTCAGCATCAGTCTCATAATCAGATTATGAAAAAAAAGTTTTGACTTTTACCTCATCAGGATGGGAGTCATCCCGATCTTCCCCTTTAGTCATAGCCATAAGCCCACAACCATCATCATTTTCTTCACTGTCACAATCAGATAGTGACAGTGGTGCTCTGATGCTTATCCTGACAGCAGTTTGCTCTATTTCTTCTGTTAGTGCAGTCAGCCCAACATAAGTTTCCTCTTTATCAAACTCAGAAGATCTTGAGTCACTGTCATTCAGGGTCTTTTCCTTCTTTGCCAAGAGGCTCTTCTCAGACTTTTTGTTTGAGTGATACCTCTTCTCCTCAGACTTGTTGCTGCTCTTTCTTTTTGATGGGCAGTTAGCAATCATATGTCCTGATTTTCTACACTCAAAGAAAATTATGTCATCAGAAATGGACTTATTCTATTTAGATTCATACTTGTCCCTCTTGGGGTCTCTTCTTGCTCTATATGAATTGTTGTATGCTTTCTGGAGCTGGGTGAAGAAGAAGGTTCACTCTTCCATTGTTTCCTCCTACTCAGCATCTTCTTCAGCTGTTTTATGAGCAAGGCCATGTATCCATCTGACAGTTCTTCTTCAGAAGTGTTGGGTTAAGATTCCTCGGATTCAGCTACTCTTCTGGGAGGGGATGGGCCTTCTCTTTGCCTCTTCTAGAGCTCTCAGCTTTCAGGGCCACTAATTTTTCTTTGCTATGCCCTTCTTCACTTTTCCTGATATTCAAGTGCAATTCAAGGGACAGCAATTTCCCAAACAAGTTTGGTGGCTGGATATTGCCAGATTTCTCATTTCTCTTATTGCACATATCTTAATGTCCCATTTCTTGTGAGAGACCTTAAGAACTCGTCATTTAGTTCATAATTTGTGAAGGTTCTTCCATAGTTTTTCAGTCCATTTACTATCCTGAAGAATTTCTCATAGCAATCAGTTATAATGTCTTTCTTTTCTTGCCTACAAGATTCATACTCTTGATTCAATATGGACTTTCTGCCATCTCTTACTTCCTATGTACCTTCCATGTACACAAACAAAGTGTCCTACATTTCCTTTGTTGTTTGACAGTGAATGAGGTTCTAAAATGTGGAGTCATCAATGACACTAACTAAAATATTTTTAGCTCTTTTATCCATATTGGCCAAGATGACCACATCCTTTGTCATCTCTGAGAGTTTCTTTGGCACTCTCAAATTTGCATCAATAGTTGAGACTTTCATGGGGATGAAAGTTCCCTCTTCAATGGTGGTGAAAATACTAGGGTCAGAGACCTCCATGTAGAGCTTAACCCTTGGCTTCCATATACCAAAATTTTCTTTCTTGTGGATAGGAAGCTTCATAGAGCTTAATTCCTTATAGCTCTCTCCAGAAGACATGATGCTTTTAGACTTTTAACCCTTAAATGATCTTGTTCAGCTGTGAGGCCTTTTTGAACAATCTCCCTCTAATACCACTTGAAATATAAGGGTTGTTGTCTAATCACCTAGATGGGGGTGAATAGGTGTTTTAAGAGATTTATGCTTTCTTTTCAACTAACTACTTTTAAACATAACAAAGCAACAAAGAAGCACAATCCACAACACAGTACACTAAGATATATAGTGGTTCCCTAATTATGGGTACATCCACTTTCCCTCTTTACCTATCTAGTAGAGTGCAAGCTTGGACCAACTTCTCCAAATTTATCATATCAAATGATCTTACACTCAGAGTCCTTGACTCCTACAACTCAAGAACAACAGTCCCCTACCTCTGACCTTTAACACAAGGTCCTACAACTCAGATCTTAAAACACAAGATCCTACACTCAGGCAAAAATCAGCCCTACCTCAATCTCTCCAACAAGAGATCTACACTCAAATCTTTTCAAAGACCCTACCTCAGATCATAATGATCATACAGTTCAGATTCCCACTCAAATCCTACAACAAACTCAGATCCAACAGGATCCTACAATTACAAAGAATTTGAACATATTTTGACTCAACCAACAATACTTGAGTCTTCAATAGAAGCACTTTGAAGGCTTCTTCTTCCTTAATCAGCCTTTGAATGTATCTGCTTGAAACAAATTTGGCTGAATTAAGAAGTCTTACTCAAGAGAGAAATATTCTTCAGAAAGAGAATGTTGGATCTGTAGGCGCCCTTAGAGGGGGGGGGGGGTGAATAAGGGTTTTAGAAAACTTTAAACTTTTATAGAAAACTTTTGATATTTTATTAGAAGTTAAATCAAAAGTAAAGAGATGAGAATTAGAAATGAAATCAATTTTATTAAACAATAAAAGGCATGCTTATAATTTATAAAATTGATTACAAAATCTGATTTCTATGACGCTAGAAATCGAGGCGAAATATGAAAGAATCATTTCGTTTTCTATACCGACTCTTCTCACCAAGAACCAGTTGGCTTTAGCCGATCTCTCCCCAGATATGGACTCAAGCCGCTCTTGCCTTTCTATCCCCAAAAAGGCCTCGAGCACCCCCTAGATCTAATCCCTAGACCTAGTCGCCAACATGAGGTGAATTACTCCCTAAGTCGTACCCAGACCTAGTCGCCAATACGAGGCGAATTCACAAACCGATTACAAAGATAAATATAAATATAAATATAAAAACTCCCCATGAGGTAATCTGAAAGAGACGACGAAGAATCACTAAAGATCGATGAAGTCCAAGCGTGCATTCTTCGCGTTGAGTTAGCATGTTTATCCACGCCTCCTTTGATTCCTCCTTTTGAAATTGAGTGGGAGATCCTTTGTGGTCTGGAAAATACGGCCTTCACAGATAATTTAGAGTGCTGGAATAGGGCTCCACAGAGATCAACCTTGAAGAGAACGAAAGCCACATATTTATAGGACGGGAAGCTAACGCCGACGTTAAGAGTTAACGCTGGGCGTTGAATCGGTATAGAAATATCTTAATGGCTCAGATCTTCAAAATAGGACGGAGATTCTTCATCTTTAGAAACTTTCATTTTAGGCAACCTTAATGCTGACGTTGACGCTAACGTCGGGCGTTAAGTCAAATCATTCCCAAAATGCTCCTTCAATCATGACAGCTTCCCTCCATGCCATATTCATCTTAGTGGGAATGCGAGTCAACGTCGGCATTCAGACTTAACACCGGGCGTTAGCTCTCTTCATTTCTTTTCAACTTCTGAGCAAATCCAGACCAACAACAGCAACCTAGTGTCATCTTTGTTCAAACCTACATGATAAAAACATAATGGCAAACAAGATCAAATACAAGTAGGATTTGTTATTCTAAAATCAAAGGTATGCAGAAAACCATGTTCCAACAATCTCCCCCTTTTGATAATAACAAATCCAATAGAGATAAATCAGATTCATATTTAAGAGATATGTGTTTTTAGAAGGATATATGACACTAAGCAATATTGAGATAATAATAAGAGTTAGAGATTATTAAATGGTGCCCCCCTACTTATGTGCCCCCTTAGTGTATGCATCCATAGACTAGATTCATGCTCCCCCTTAATCTAGTGAATCCTACTCCTTTAATCATTTTGATTTATCATTTTATTCTCCCCCTTTTGTTATTAGCAAAAGTGTGTGGAGTGAAACAAAACTAGAGTAAAGAAGACAAAAGTTGGGACATAACTAAGAGAGGATTAAGAGTTTTGTGTAAACATAATGTAGGTCATGATTGAGCTAAGGGAGAGAGTAGCACATCGGAAAAAAGATAGGATAAGCGTGAAAGAACAACATTCCATGTTTTTACCAAAGGAATTCAACCACTTGCTTTTCAAAGTAATTATAAAAAAACTTGTTGAAAGAAATGCAATATAGTATTACAAGCGCAAGTGAAGAAAAACTTTAGAAGTAAGCATAATAAAGCATGGTAAAAATCTCATAGTCAAATAGGAATGCGAAAAAAAATAAAACAAAATTATTAAGATTAATATTTTTGTAAAGTAGATTTTTGTTTTTGTTTGACACTAGGTTTTTCACCTTTGAGCATTGATTTTGTAAATTCTCATAACAAATAGGCAAGCATGATTCAACATATTCAAAAGGATAATTGCTACAATGTAACCAATTCGTATTTCAAGTAAAGAAAACATTGTAGAAATTATGCATTGCAATCTAGTGCTTTTACTTGAGTTTTTAGAGAATTGTGTAATTTTGCATTATGATCCAATTTTCATGAGTAGAAGTTTTATGAAAAACAATGATGTGTGCATAAGGTGTTTCGATAAAAGTATACAAGTGAAATAATCAAAACACATGGCTTATATAATGAAATAGTAAAAACAATATTAAGATTGTAATCTTATAATTACTATCACACATCAAATCTAAAATAAAATTTCAATGCACATAACATAAGTACAACAACCAAGGTGGTTCACCCACACAATGCTCATTAAGACTTATCAGGGAGTGAAGTATTGCTTGGGGGATCAGATAAGCAATTATATAAAAAATTTATTTTAATGATCCGATGTACAAATAGAAGTGCTAAAAAAGACTATGTTTGCACAAGACACTTTACAATTCTTTCCAAGGTTCTCAACCTCACAATGCTCATTAAGACTTATCAGGAGGGTGAGTAGTGCTTGGTGGAGTTATCTTTGGCATATTATTTCATTAATTAATTGTTTGGGCCAAAGGTCTCCGAATTCACTTATTGTTGCAAACATTTATAATATTGAAATAACACTTCTATGCGTGCAAGAAATTTATTATTTGAAAGACGATGTAGGTAATTTAGTCATACAATTTAATGTGTTAAAACTATTACACTACACAGTCATGTAAGACTAAGATTATGAGCACATGTAGATTACCAAAAAATGAGTGTATAAATCATTGATTAACATAAAACATTACTCATACTTAAAGGCATGCTAGACAATCATACACAATTTTCTATTGACTATTTCATTGCATATAATTAGATTATGGTCAAGGCATGACAGATAAAACATTGTTTAGGAAATTTGAAATGAAAATTAGACATTGAAGAAATCTTTAAGTGTATGCCTAAATCAATTTTGACCATTTGTAACAAAAATGACTAAGAAGTTTGCTCTTGTGAAGTCTTATAGTCAAACCATAATTTTGTAAATATTTTAAAGCAAAACAAATAACAAAAACATATTTTTGATCATTTTGAATTATTTGAATTTTTATTTTGGAATAAAACAAACAAATTAACAACAAAATAATTTCAAATCAGCAAAAATAAGCTGAGAAAATTCATTAGAAAAATACCATAAATATTTTGGAAAAATCAGAAATTCAATTTGGCCAAAATAGCTAATTAACTTCTTAATGCCCAAACAGAACACTGCTTTCATAGGTTTTGGAAAAAAATTCTTTGGCTTAGAGTTGTTATAAATAGTCCTTCTTAATGTAGAAATTTTAGACAATTTAAAGATGATTGGAAGCCACAAAATAGTTGAATTCTTTTTCATAAAGAGGTTGGAAATTATTTTGAAGAATTTTAATTCAAATAATGTTGCATGAAAACTGTATTAAGAGATTTTGATATTAGATATTATTCAACATTAATATATTGAAAATTTTGCATATATGGCTAACGCTAGGCATTAACTTTTAACGCAGGCGTTAAGGCTAACACCCGTCATTATCTCTTAATGCCAAGATAGTAGATAATTTCATGCATTTTGAAAAAACTTTTCTTTGATTTTGAGATATTATATAGATGCCTTCTTAGTGTAGAAATTTCATACCTTTTAGAGATCACTAGAAGACTCTTTAAACATGTTTTAGTTTGTTTAAAAAAATATGGTTTTTATATTATTATTGGGTTTTGAAATACTTGTGTTTTAGACGATCATTAAAGCTAAAAAAATGATGAAATATCCAAAACACAAGTTTAAGCATGTTCAATCAACCCAAGGTTGCATGAAAAATATAATCATAAAGAGTGCATGCAAGACATATGATATAGGTATGTCCTAGATTATAATACCCTAACTATATGCCTACACACTAGCCCCGTACTAAGTAACTGATGAGCATGAGGAGATGCACACATGCCGTAGGTTAGGGTGTTAATCTCATATGTACACACTAGTGAACGCTCAACCTAGCACTCTTTCCCCCTAGTGCCTCGCAAGGCCCACTGGAACCCTCCCCGGTTAAGGACAAGACATGACTTAGATGTTAGGTCTTCTAATGCATACAATCCTACGCCCTCATTATTATGAGACACATAATGTGGATGAATGATCATGGACATCCTAAGCATTTTGTCCTATGGAATCAATTTAAAAACTATGGCTTTTTTATGAGAGATTGATTTCTAATTATATTTTAAAGCAACATAGATATTATGAATTTTAACTTTTACTTGCTCCACTTTAAGATGAATTCATTATGGCATTATTGGATAGCTAGCATGGATGATAATATTTATTAGTTGATAATGCTAGAATGATGCGTTTGATATAATGTTGCATGTAATCAAAAATAGTATTTCAATTTTACATATAAATGAGATACATGCAAAACATAATAGATTCATATACTAATCATGATCACAAACTATATGCTGAAAGAAATAAGATCTTTTGATTTTGCGTGATCATTAATTTTATCTCATAGAAATTTAGATACTCATTATAATGATGTAAGTGAAGCATATAAAACAATTCATATTCAACCTTTTCAAAATATTAAAGAGAAAGATTGTAAGGTGAATAATGAATACAATGAGAAACTATTTTTTGATTATTTTTGAAAGGTTTTATAAAATTTCTCTTTGGTTTTTGAATATTAAACAAACACACACACACACACACACACACACACATACACACATATATATATATAAATATAATTTTCTTGACCTTCAAATTTCACTATTCTATTTTTCTTTAGCATAACATGACATGATATAACTAGCATAGACATTGATTTCTTCTTATAGTAAGTGATGATGCTAGAATGAAAATTTATGGTAACAAGGTGCAAGGTTATGTAATGATTACAAGCATATGATTTGTTGGAAGGGTACTCAGGAGCCTATGACGTAAAATTTGTAGACAAAAAAATTGCCGAAAAAGAAATAAACTTTGATAACTTCTAAACAGAGTTGAATTTTTGGCAATTTGAGGGTAAAAATGAACTCAAACAAGCGAAGCTTGTTTTCCATTGCATAGATCTTCTCGACCTCGTTCTGAAAATCTATCGTGGGCTTAATTCTGAGAAGCGGATCAAAAGTTATGATTGTTTAAAGTTTAGGTCAAAATCTCGTATATTTTAATTTTTGGTTTTTTAGAAAAAGTTACCAAAGACCTATATTATTTTTCTGAAAGTGCAAGATAATGATAGTTTTCTTTTTGGGTCATTGTAAGAGTACGCATGAGTCTATAATTAATTTAATTTTTGCTAGACTTTAGTTGGACCTAGCAATTTAGAGTGGATCTTGGACTTCCCGAGGTCTACCCGGTGAGGGGTTTGCACCGGTACTAGGATATATGATGGGGTGACATCCCAAATCTCCCTTTCTCATGATATTTAAGTGTTATTGGTTGCTACCCAAACTATTTAAAATTTACAGACTCAAAATTTCCGAAAGAGAAAAAAAGTGAAGTTCATGATTTCATAAATCTAGATAAATATCTCATATTAAATTTTGAATTCGATTTCTATGGATAATATAAGATATTTATAGGTAATGAATTTAAGAAAGATATATAGGTCATCAAAATTAAATATTACTTTGGATTTTGATGAATTTGATTTATAAACTAATTAAATTTTAAGAGATAAGTCATACTTCCAGTAATATATAAGATGATCATGACATGATAGCAAAAATAAGAGAAACAAAGAAGACATTAAAGCATATCATGAAGTAAAAATTTATTTATTTCATTTTGAAGAAATTCTACTTCATGCATTTGATGATACCTAATGAATAAGAGATTTAGGTATCCAAATAGAACCATGTGTAACGGTTCCTTTAGGTACCTAAATATAGCGAGATAATTTTTGGGGAGATGAGTATGAATGAACCCTTTCAAGTAAAGTTAATGTTTCATCTATAATTTTGGGTCTCGACTCATACTTAGGTTTAATATTATTTTTATTCAACAAATTTCCATTGTCAATATTTTTATTTTGAAGTTTATAATTGTGATGATTATTGAAAATATTTTCATATGAAATTTGTGAACATTTGATTTTATGTTGGGAGAAGATTGATGTTGTAAATGATAAAGATGATAGTATTTTGGAATTTCATTTTCAATCTTTTGGAGGTTATTATTTCCATTGTTTGGCTTATTCAAATTTTGAGAATTCATATTCAACTTGCTTTTGGATTTTGTTTGATATTGAGAATGTATGTTTTGAGAGTTTTCCTTTATGATTTCCTTGAGCGAATTTATTTTAGTTTCTAATTCATAATTCTTAATTTTGAAATTATGTCTTGCTTTATTAGAAGCAATTGTGCTATTTTTAAGAGTGGTGACAATAGAATCAATGTGAGTTTGATAGTCATTTCTTAATTCCTCAAATGTTTCATCCATCTCTTTTATTTCAATTTTATACTTTATACGCATAGCACAATTACTTTTAAAAGAAGGGTTTTCTAAACATGATCTTTCATTTTGTTCTTTTAAAAAAATAAACTCTTTTTCAAGTTCCTTGTAATTATCTTTTAATTCATTACATGAGTTACAAGGTGAAGCAATTTTAACTAAAGAGCAAGATTGAGAACTAGGAAATTGAAACTTTGATTTTTCATTAACATTAGCTTTTAAACCTTTTATTTTCTAAATGCAATTTCTCATTAGCAATTTTCAATTTCTTCATTTTATGTTTAGCTATTTGTAACATATGTAATGTGTAAATGGAATTAGTCACAAAAGGAGAAGACTTTGATTTCCTTACATTACTATCAGAAGAGGCAAGATTTGAACAAATAGTTTCTTTGACATCTTTTTGGCACTCCTCTTCCAAAGATAAGATTTCTTCTTCTATTCCACTTGATGTGCACTCCATTGATCCATCACGTGAGGAGCTTTCTTAAACATTTGTGCATGCTTGTATGTTCTACAAGTCTTACGTTTATTCCATACCTGCAGAAAGAGAATCATAAGTTCTTTCAAGAAAACTCCAAATTTCATATGCGGTAGGTAGATTATAAATAAGTTTGAAAATATTTTGATCTAGCGCACAAAATAAACTATTTATAGATTTTGCATTTAAAATAATTTCATTTCTAGTTAGTACGCTAGGTGGTTTTTCAATAGTAATATTCCAAACTTTTTCATCTAAGGCTTTAAGAAAAATTTTCATTAGTAAATTCCACCCTTTATAATTTTTGCCCATAAATAATGGTGGTGACAATAATTTTTCATTTATATTAAAAATTTCCCCACTAGTAGAAGCAAGAACATGATCACGAGACACCATTATTCCCGGCAGTCAAACCATTTTGGAATAACCTTCCCTGATACCACTTGTTGGATCTGTAGGCGCCCTTAGAGGGGGGTGAATAAGGGTTTTAGAAAACTTTAAACTTTTATAGAAAACATTTGATATTTTATTAGAAGTAACTTAAATCAAAAGTAAAGAGATAGGAATTAGAAATGAAATCAATTTTATTAAGCAAGAGAAGACATGATTATCATTTATAAAATTGATTACAAAATCTGATTTCTATGACGCTATAAATCGAGGCAAAATATGAAAGACTCTTTTCATTTTCTATACCGACTATTCTCACCAAGAACCAGTTGGATTTAGCCGATCTCTCCCCAGATACGGCCTCAAGCCGCTCTAGCCTTTCTATCCCCAGAAAGGCCTCGAGCACATCCTAGATCTAATCCCTAGACCTAGTCGCCAACACGAGGCGAATTACTCCCTAAGTCCTACCTAGACCTAGTTGCCAACACGAGGCGAATTCACAAATCGATTACAAAGATAAATATAAAATACAAATATAAAAACTCCAAATGAGGTAATCTGAAGGAGACGATGAAGAATCGCTGAAGATCGATGAAGTTCAAGCGTGCGTTCTTCGTGTTGAGTTAGCATGTTGATCCAAGCCTCCTTTGATTCCTCCTTTCAAAATTGAGTGGGAGATCCTTTGTGGTCTGGAAAATAGGGCCCTCGCAGATAATTCAGAGTGCTAGAATAGGGCTCCACAGAGATCAACCTTGAAGAGAATGAAAGCCACCTATTTATAGGACTGTAAGCTAACGTCGACGTTAAGACTTAACATCGGGCGTTGAGTCAGTATAAAAATATCTTAATGGCTCGGATTTTCAAAATAGGAAGGATATTATTCATCTTTAGAAACTTTCATTTTAGGCAACCTTAACGCTAGCGTTGACGCTAACGTCGGGCGTTAAGTCAAATCATTCCCAAAATGCTCCTTCAATCACGACAGCTTCCCTCCATGCCATATTCATCTTGGTGGGAACGAGAGTCAACGCCTGCATTAATATTTAACACCGGGCATTTGCTCTCTTCCTTTCTTTTCAGCTTGTGAGCAAATCCAGACCAACAACAACAACCTAGTGTCATCTTTCTTCAAACCTGCATGCTAAAAACACAATGGAAAACAAGATCAAATACAAGTAAGATTTGTTATTCTCAAATCTAAGGGATGCGGAAAAACCGTGTTCCAACAGAGAATAGTTATGTGGAACTTTGGAAGAAATCTCTCTCAGGATTGCAATGGATGTAGACTAGACAGAATTCTATAGCTTGACCAGTACAAAATGCTTGCACAGAAAATATTTCTAAGTGTATGCACGTGTGCCTTCTTGTAAATGTATGTGTATTTTTTTTTCAATTTTCATATCCCTTTATATAGAAGACTGGATCGGCAGAGGCCTTGTTTTGAAAAAGGAATGCTTCAACGGCTAGAAATTTTTCCTAAGGAAAGTCCTGTAAATGACATCAATCTGAAATCAATGAGTATAATCTATTTCCTCTTAAAGCACATTGATTATTGCAGTAGAAAGCGGAATTCAAATCAATTTGAATGATTGCGCAATTTGCGGCTTAATCTCAGCACAGGGCCGTTAGAACATGCTTCAGGCCGACAAAATAATCAGTGCAGTCGATAAAATCCTTCAGCACTTGTAGTCAATAAAATCCTTCAGTACTTGTAGACATGATGTATTCGACAACCTCCACCTTAAAAGTATAACCTAATGCAGTCCATACTTAAGCAATCAATCCTAGAAAGATCCTTATGTCACAGTCTGGACGATGCAGTCGATAAATTAAGTAGACTTCCAGTTGATGCAGTCGACAAATTACTTAACTGTCTAGTCGATGTAGTCGAAAAATTGCTTAACTACCTAGTCAATGCAGTCAACAAGTCGCTTAACTTCCAGTCGATGCAGTCAATATTTTCCTTAGTCATTCAGTCGATGCAGTCAACATTTGACTTAGACTAATCTTTGCTTCTTACTTTAATTTCTTTTAACAATGATATTTTTCTTATGATAATGACATGTCTAATATAGGATTAGATCATATGTCAACATAAGTTTTGCACCTTGAGGTATTACAAGGGAAAAATCCTGTTTGGGTGATTATAATCCTAACATTATATTAGCCAAGCATTTTTGTTGTACCTGTCACATCAAAACTCATACAACCATCAAATACAAGATGTTTATTGTCATCTTGGGGCCTTCTTCAAATCAGGAATATTGTGAACAATATTCCCAACATTAGGCAATACTGAATAAAAGCAAAAAATATCGATTTGTCCGCTCTGCTCCTAGAGTGGCGACCAGTACGACATAATTTAGGGTTTACCTCGAAGGAATGTCCCGTCTCCAGATCAACTCTAAATTATAGGCAATACTGAATAAAAGCCAAAATATCGATCTGTTCATTCTGCTCCAAGAGTGGCGGCCAGTTCGACACTATTTAGAGTTGACCCTAAAGAAATGCTCCGTCTCCAAGTAAACAATAAATTATGGGCAATACTGAATAAAAGTAAAAAACATCGATTTGTCCGCTCTGCTCCAAGAGTGCTGGCCAGTTCGGTACTATTTAGGGTTGACCCTGAAGGAATGTCCCATTTCCAAGTCAACTCTAAATTATAGGCAATTCTGAATAAAACAAAAACATCGATCTGTCCGCTCTATGTAATGACCCATGCCCTCCTCCAATCGGGACAACGTCCACCGAGAGTCTCGTCTGGCATCGTACCGGGCTGCAGACCAAGCACCCAACCCCTCTCCATGGACTGCCTCATTCGATGCCTCTGCCTAGTGGGTTGTTGGAGGCCACAACTCCCTTTGATGAGGAAACTCAAGTTTTAGCGGGACGCAGAGACTTCCTAGGAGGTCACCAATCCCAGTACAACTCTCGCCCAAGCATGCTTAATTATAGATTCTTTCCACTCCTCATCACCACGGTGCGACCAAACCCGTCGGGGTGCGGCCAAGACCGCACCCCTCATGGGGTGCGACCAGGACCGCATCCCCCATTATGGGGTGCGGCCAGGGCCTCACCCCCACCCCTATATGGTGCACACCAATGGGGTGCGGATAGAGTGCTTCCAATATAGCACCCCCCTTGGGGTGCGGTCAAATTTGCATCCACCTTTTTCAGTACAGACGTGGTTGTACCCCCTTAGGGTACAACGAGGCCACACCTCTCTAGTATCGCATGGCAAAACCTCCAAAGTCCAACTTCACAATGCACGTTGAACGCCTCCAAGTTCATGACGCATGATGAACGCATATAAGTTCATAACGTGCGTCGAACGCTTCCAAGTTCACGACGTGCATCGAGCGCCTCCAAGTTCACGACACGCGACGAACGTCCCCAAATGCACGACGCACGTTGAACGCTCCCAATTACACGATGCGCACCAAACGTCTCCAAGTTTGCGGCACACATAGAATGTGTCTATCTACATGGCACGCGCTAGATATTTTTAAGTTCGCAGCGCGCACAGTAGTTAACCTTCTTGATTTCCCAGATTGCAGGTTTTGTTCATTATTGTCATTGTCATCAATGAAGCTGCCAGAACTGCCCGAGGGGAAAGACGGGCATATCAAAAAATGGTGATCCACGCGCTACAAATCGACGAATGTGATTAACCCGTGAGGTGGTTACAGTGGTTATAACGACAAAATTACCAGACTACCCCTACCAAAGGCAATAAAATGAGCTCAGAGCCTTCATTTGAAAGGACCTGGCCTTCAGGACCCAAGAGAGATCTTTCAAAGATCCTTCAGAATTCTCCTTCGACTTCGAAGATTGCTTGAAGATTCCTTCCGAAACTCGAAGATTTCCTCAAAGATCTTCAAAGACTTCGAAGATTGCTTGAAGATTTCCCGAGAACGCTTGAAGATCTTCTTCCTATTCGAAGATCACCTCCAACCTTCGAAAATCTCCTTCCCCTTCTCTGCATATCATGCAACGAGCGGTGGCATGTCACCCTCTTGCATTCAGTAACTTGTAACAACAAAGGATATAGTGGAATTTGGTCGGCACCGATCCGGCCCTATGGTTTTTTACCCTTTTCGGGTTTTCCACGTCAATTGTTTTCTTGCTAGCTGTCTCATTTTTCTTTGACTGATTGCACGCTCGACTCACTCTAAAGCTGAGATGGTTCAATTTGACCAGACTAACGAGAGCGTTGAGAGACCCACAATAGTTTGGCACCGTCTGTGGGAAACAGTGTTCCCAAAAACTATGCAAAGACTTTCTGAAGATAGTATTTGCTTTACAGCAATACTCAAAACTGACAGCAATGGCGAGAAGGAGTGCCCGAACCACTGAAGGATCAATTTCAGGGGGACATGTCGACCCAACTCCCTCTCACTTGTTCATCAACGCACTTCTCGCGGAGGAGGCAATGAATGTGCCCTTAGCAGCACTGGAAGGATGCATGCAACAGATGGAAGAGCAGCATACCGAGTTGCTGGCCCTGCTGAGAAACTTAGGAGCCCCTCGAGCTCCATTTCCGCCTCCCCCCTCCACCCCTTGCGACGGTCAATACGCCTCTCGTAGCTCCGAACCATGCTCCACCGGAAGAAGTCACTCGAGAGGATGATGTCTATGAAGAATAATTCTCTGACGCAGACAAATCCAGGCATCCCACTCGACCGGCCTGAGGCCCTGGGGCTGACTTTCATCACCACCAACGGAAAGCGGCAGTCATCAGGTATGAAGTTAGAAAACTCACTCGCGAAGAGATACGCGAAGTGATTGTAGAAGAGTATGGACAGATCGGTCGACGGGCCACTTTTTCCCGCCGCCCTCTACACCACGACTCCCCATTGATGCATCAAGTCCTTGTTCATCCGATCCCACATGGATTAAAACTCCGCAACATCCAGACGTTCGATGGCGTGGACTATCCGCTATAGAATATCAACCACTTCACCATAATTCTGAGGATCAACAATGCCCCAGATCAACTCCTATGTCAAGTATTCCCGGTCACGCTGAAAGGACACGCAAAAACCTGGATCCACTCGCTCAGAGATGGAACCATCGACAGCCTTGCGGAACTAGCTCAACCATTCCTGGATCAATTCATAGCCAACCGCGGGATCATCAAGGACCCCTCTCACCTGTTTGGAATATGCCAGAGCGAAGGGGAATCCCTCAAAGGCTTATTCCGCCGCTTCAGTTCAGAGGCTCGACAAATCCCCGGGGTCGATCCGGAGCTCTTATGGGGCATCTTCCTGGGAGGACTACGACCAAGTGGATTCTACTCAGCGCTAATGAGAGAAATAGTTCCCAGCTATCCCGACCTCGTACATTAGGTCAAAGCATAGATTGATGAGGCCGAGGGTATAGAAGCACACCGACAACAATTTGAAGGAGGCTAGAAGAAAAAGAAGGGAGAGGAGCAGGCTCCCAGAAGACAAGAAGAGCGTCATGACAACGAGCATCATCGGGGCCCCCAGAGAGATTGGGATCACCGAATGCCTCGAGATTAGACTCCTTTCAACATGACCTTAGACAAGTCGGCACTCCAGAGGCCACAAGAACTCCCCCCAAATACTAAGAGAGACTGCTCGAAGTATTGCGAATTCCATCAAGGAGTGGGACACATCACAGAGGAGTGTATTAAGCTCAAAGATGAGATTGAATGCCTTGTTCGTCAAGGCATCCTCGGTAGGTTTCTTCAAGACCAAACACGTAACCAGCCAACACAGCCTAGAAGAGAACATCCAGCTACACACCAGGATGCGCACGAGGGGAAGACAAATGGTAAGAGTGTTGGAGACCATAGCTATCTCCCCCTTCACCTCCAGCTCCATCAACTCCATCGTCCAGCAAATAGAACGAGAAGATCAAAGCACGTAGCACGCCGTGACTATCAATTTCTGAGATGAATATCTGAAAGGACTGCTCCTACCGCACCAGGACCCACTTGTCATCAGTGCGGAGATTGGCGACCCAAGCTTTTGTCTTAAGAGGATACTGATTGATAACGGGAGCTCCATTAACATCATATTTGTGTCCGCCCTCCGCAACATGAAGGTACCAAAAGAACGACTCCAACTAGTAATAGGACCGGTGTACGGCTTCAACGGCGGGTCCGTCCCTATGGAAGGAACAATCACTCTGCCCATAACTCTGGGAGAATTTCCGAAATAAGTCACGCATGACGTCCAGTTCGTGGTCGTGGAATCAGACTCCCTGTACAACGCCATCTTTGGTCGCCCCCTCCAAGAGACGTTCAAGGTCATTACCTCCATCCCACACCTCATGATGAAGTTCATCACCCAGGGAGGAGGCAGGTTTGTCCATGGAAACCAGGAGGCAGCCCGGTCCTGCTATTTGTAGTAGACCAAACCAGGGAAAGGAGCGACTCTGGCATTCGGCGCGACTAATACCAGGGGAACCACCGCCGCGCATCATGCTGGATGATCGAGAGAACTCGTGCAAACGTTACCCAAGAGAACCAAGAACCAAGCAGGAGAGCCTTATATTATCTATGTTTTGCATTTGTTTTGTTTGCTTAAAACTATTCTCAAACATTAAACCGCAAGTTCGCACTTGCACGCGTACATTTTATTTTATTTAATTATGCTGTGATTGCTTCTAACTTTATTCAATTGCAGGAATACTCATGTCACTGACCGTGCACTACCGACTCAAAGCGCCCTCCCTTCTCCATCGTAGTAGGTCATGACATCGCCAGGGCCTGCCCCCCCCCCTCACGGTCTCCAATGGTTCGAAGCGTCCTCTTCACCAGTTTTCTGGGGCCAGTCCCTCTGACCGCGCACTACTGACTCAAAGCGTCCGCCCTTCGCCATTTTATTAGGTCACGACACTACCAGGGCCTGCCCTCCTCACGGTCGCCAACAGTTCGAAGCATCCCCCTTCACCGGTTTTTTGGGGCTAGTCCCCCTGACCACGCACTACTGGCTCGAAGCATCCGTCGTTCGTCATTGTAAGAGGTCTAAGAACCCGCCAGGAACTGCCCCCCTCACGATTGCCAACGGTTCAAAGCGTTTGTCATTCACACGGTTTTCTAGGGCCAATCCCTCTGACCGCGCACTACCGACTCAAAGTGTCTGCCCTTCCCCATTGTAGTTGGTCACGACACTGCCAGGGCCTGTCCCCCTCATGATCACCAATGGTTCGAAGCATCCACCCTTCACCGGTTTTTCGGGGATTGTCCCCCTGACCGCGCACTATTGGCTAGAAGCGTCCACCCTTCACCAGTTTTTCGGGGATAGTCCCCCTGACCGCGCACTATAGGCTCGAAGCGTCCACCCTTCTCCATTATAGTAGCTCATGGCACCACAAGGGCCTGCCCCCCCCCCCCTCACGGTCGCCAATGGTTCGAAGCATCCACCCTTCACTAGTTTTCCGGGGCCAGTCCACCTGATCACTCACTATCGGCTCGAAGGCATCTGCTCTTCTCCATTGTAGTAGGTCACAACACTATCAGGGCCTACCCCCTCGTAGTCGTCAACGGCTCGAACGCATCCGCTCATCACCATCATTCTGGGGCCAGTCCCCCTGACCGCTCACTACCGGCTTAAATACATCTACTCTTCGCCGTCGTAGTAGGTGACGACACCGTTAGAGCCTGACCCCCTCATAGTCTCCAATGGTTCAATCGTCATTGCTCTTCACCATCATAATAAGACCGCTCTCAGACTGCAGCTATCGGTTCGAACGAGAAAACTCTTCACCGTTATAGTTGTTCCGCACCCAAAACTGTGCTCACGGTTAAACATAATGAAAGGTCCCTACACCAGAATAGTAAACCTGAATCTCTCCACCAAGCTTCTTAGGCCTCAATGCTAAACGACAAGCTCGTCACGATCTCCGACTCAATCGCTCAGGCGGCAAGCTCACAACTGATGAGGACGAGATAGAAGTCCCTCCTTCACTAGAGCCAAACGATGACTTCCGGAAAGTTTGCATAATGACAAGCTCATAACTGTGCAAGTCACAACAACTCGCCTAAATGAGCTCGCACACCCGAAGATATACGTTTGTCAGAAAAATTTTCAGGCTCATTTTCTACAAAAATTGACCTCCAAAAATTGGTGGGCATTTGATGGGGTTCCCCAAAACTGATCTGGTCGAACCCGTTATTTTCTATCACGACCTCGACCGGCTCACCGATACGATTCCAAAGGGCCTATTCTCGCATAATTCCAAGTCACTTTGATCCTCCAAATGAACACCAAAATGCACATATGCACACTAACCGCATTCCCCCCCCCCCCCCCCCCCCCCCCCCCCCCCCCCCCCCCCCCCCGCGATAGCTAAACAACCGCGCAACGGCTGCCACGCAAACCGGGCCACACCACCATGGTGCGGCCAAACCCTCTAAGGTGCGGCCAAGACTGCACCTCTCATGGATATTATGACATCTTCTGTTTCAGAGTATGTAGATGAAGTTCCAATGATTTCCTGGCTTGCCGGTGATAATGTTTTCCCGGAACATTCACTGTTACAGGAAAATGACTAGAACAAGGAGCCATCCACATGACTTATCTCTGATCAATCCCATACATATATTGAGGGGGAGCAATTTACATAATATATTATGTCTACCCCTCCTGCAGACATTAAGGTGGAGCTAGTCTCAGATTCAATGGATGTAGATATCAACTTATAAGGGAATCAAGATGCACTAGAGATGGATTCAACTGAGAGGGAGACTTAGCATGAACTCTCAGCCCAAGACCTGTGAAGAAGTATGGAAGGACTAGCTGCTGTTGAGGGGGATACTCGTCTAGATTCATCTGCCATAGTTAATCAAGTGCAAAAATATATTCTTCAAACAACTTATTAAGAAGTCAAAAAGTGGGAGAATATTACAAGTGTCTCTTGACCTCCAGAACAACGGAAATTGACAAATAAGAAAGGGTGAGAAAAAATTGAAAAGTCAGAAAGGGGGAGATGGTAAAAACGTAGGGTATTCTGAACTCCTTAGATGTAGCACATGATTGTAATTTTTGATATTTTTATTGTGTGTAGTTTATCATTGTTTGAGGTTCTGACTTCTTCAAATATGGGGAGATTGTTGGGAACTTTGCCCACAATATTCCTGATTTGAAGAAATCCTCAAGTCAAGGATAAACACATTATGTATTTGATGCATGTATTTAGTTTTGTGATTTCAGGTATTAGATAGTGCAAGCCTAGCCTAGGGTTAGACTTAGTTTAATCAGATATAGTTTTGCCAATATAATCCCTCATTGTGCAAAGCATCATGTCGACCTAAGATCTAGACAATGTTAGACTTGTCACTCACTCATAAACAATAGGGGGAAAGGTCTAGAAATTTGGGTGGAGCAAAAGATCAGAATTCAGGAAGATAGTTTAATATTATCTTGAAGAGATAGACATATCGTCTTAGAGAGGTATCGATATTAGCTTGATAACCTTAAGCTTCAAGACGATATCGTCTTGAAGATACTCAACTGAGGTCTAAAATTGTCTTGATAAGAAGAAGCAGTCCAAGTCAAATATCGTCTTTATAATACACAGTTCAAGATGATATCGCTTTGACAGGTATCAGTTATTCAAATATCGTCTTGAAGAAGAGCAACAAAGATAGTTATCGTCTTGACAAAGCTGGAGTTTATACATATCATGTTGTTGATTGAAAGTCTTTCATAAAGATGGTCTCATGCTAAGTAAAGATCCTGGAGATAAAAGAATATCGTATGGAAGCCCTTCATTGAAGATAAAATTACTCTAAGTCAAATGTCGTCGAGACATAATGAAATGTCGTCGAGAAACCTACACGAGAATTCAGAAGCATGTTGAGTTGAGAATATTTAATTCCATATCGTCTAGATATGGCTCCCCTGTTGCCATAACAAATGATCATATCTAAGTGTTAAGTCTTATCGTCTTGACAAGCTGAAATGTCGTCTTGATAAGCTTAACAATCAGTTTGAAGGCAGTGGTCATGTTGAATTTATATATCATCTTGGTAAGCTGAAATGTCGTCTTTATAAGCCTAATAATCACCTTGAAGACAGTGGTCATGTTGAATTTAAATATCATCTTGAAGTCCATAAGTATCGTCGAGATGAGGTTTTATCTGCTTGATGGTTGTACATCTTTGTTAGAAGTTAACTCCAAGTCATGAAGAGTTTATATTAGCTTGTAAACTCATATGTCATCTTGAAGAAGTGAATTGTCATCGAGGCAGCTTGCATATCTTCGAGACAGTTCAATTCACGGGAATTCAAATCTTTGACACTGCCGATTGCGCCAATCAGATCAAACCTTTAAGGAAAAGTATAACTTATATAAAGTCTGATGGATTCGACCGTTGATGATCTCTTTCATATAAATATATATGAAATGTGAAGAGAAAATCCTAATCCTAATATTCTGAATCAATCGAACAGTTTTCTAAAGAACAACCGTAAACTCCAAGTGCAGAGAAAATATCAAGAAGGTGACTCTCAAAAGACTAACTCAAGTGCTCCTAAGATTGCTCCAGGTTATTCACTCTTAAATCTTTAAAGAGCAAGTCATTTTCTCTGATATCTAGGTTCAGATCAGATCAAACTTTCAAAGAAGATTATATCAAGATCTGTTGTTGATCCAGGAAGGCTGTTATCATCCAGCCAAGAAGAATCTATTATTCAAGATCTATTCCTTGAGTCAAAGAAAAGTTAGGTACTGGAAGGTAATGAACAATGGTTAGGAACAGTATAAGTACAATGAATAATTAAATAAAGAGCAACTATGTACCATCACAGGAAAGTAACCTCAACTAATAAGGATGCACATACTAACTTATAAGCTAAGGGGTAATTTTGCATGACCCATCGTATAAACTATCTCATACTAATTTATACGGTGGGGGGTAAAGGTTATATGCATCGGACGTATATTCAAGAATACCCGATCTCCCACCTGAAACTCTACCAGACCATGCCGCACATCGTAATACTTAGTCTATCTGCTCTGGGCCTCTAACATCCTATCTCGAATCATCCGCACCCGAGCCTTTGTGTCCTGCACAAACTCTGTGCCCGGTGCCTTTGGATCATCATCCTGGATCCAAGATAGTGGGGTCCCGCACCTCCGTCCGTACAGTGCCTCGTAGGGGGCCATGCCTATGCTGGCCTGGTGACTATTGTTATATGAAAACTCAATCAATAGTAACCGTCTCTCCCATGGCTCCCCGTGGTCCAAAATGCATATGCATAGAAGATCCTCCAAAGTCCAATTGGTACGCTCCGTCTGCCCATCTGTCTGAGGGTGGAATGCTATACTGAATGCCAATCGAGTGCCCAAGTAAGCCTGAACTGTTATCCACTCCCTGGACGTAAACCATCCATCCCGATCTGACACGATCATCCTGGGCACACCATGATAGCGGGTAAACTATTCCACAAACTTCCGCACCAAATCAACGACCAGAGCGTCCTTCCTGACTGTGATAAATCTGGCCACCTTTGTCAACCTGTCAACGATCACCTATATCAAATCATTTCCTCAATGAGATCTGGGAAGTCCATGTACGAAATCCATTGCTATATTACCAAACTTCCACTCCGGTAATGGTAGTGGATGTAGTAGTACGATCAGGTTCTTGCATTCTGTCTTCATGAGTTGGCAAGACTCGTAGTGGGTCACAAAGTAGGAAATATCCTTCTTCATACCTGGCTAGTACATAGTCCTCTTCAAATCAGCCGTCATCTTCGTGATCCCCAGGTGTACTGATTACCGGCTGTAGTATGCCTCCGCCATAATATCCTCCCGATTTCAGCCTCCTGCCAGTATATATACTCTGTCTCTTAAAGCCAGAAGCCCATCCTTCAGCGAATAGTCCCCAGTCGTGCCTTCCCCCATGGCCCTGAATATCGGCTCTATCTTGGCATTCTGCCTATGCCCTTCCTTGATGCGACCCCAGATGTCATCAGTAGTGCTCATCGATGCCAAGTACTCCTCATATAGCTAAGGGTCATCCTCGAATACTAATGAGATATGCATGTCCTCGAGCATCCGTACCAGTTCCGTGTCCATCAGCTGGGGATCCGCTCTTGATGTGGTAGCTCTCTTGCTCAGTGCATCTGCCACCACATTTGCCTTCCCTGTGTGGTAATGCATTGTATACTGGTAGTCTAATAAGAACTCAACCCATATCCTCTATCTGATGTTCAGCTTCTTCTGCGTGACCACGTACTTAGGATTTTTATGATCGGAGAAAATGTCGTAGTGGACTCCGTAGAGGTAGTGCCGACAAATCTTCAGAGCGAAGACAACCACTCCCATCTCTAAATCGTGCACTAGGTAGTTCTGGTCATGTTTCTTCAGCTGATGGGAGGCATAGGATATCACATGTCTGTGCTGCATCAGGACAACACCCATCCCCTGATAAGATGCATCAGTGTAAACCTGGAACTCTTCCTTCCCAGATGGAAGGGAAAGGATAAAAGCTGAGATGAGCCGGTCCTTTAGCTCTCGGAAGGCAGCCTCGCACTGTGGACTCCAAGTGAAAGGAGCATACTTCTTCGTCAGAGTTGTAAGTGGAAGAGAAGTCCTAGAGAACCCCTCTACGAACTTCCGGTAATAGCCGGCAAGTCCTAAGAAACATCGAACGTCGGTAGTCGTCTTCAGCGGTGGCCAATCTCGTACTGCCTGGATCTTTGCTGGGTCTACTGCTAGTCCATCTCCACTGATAATGTGCCCCAGGAAGGCCACCTCCTTCCTCCAAAATTGACATTTGCTAAACTTCGCATAGAGACTATGCTCCCGAAGTGTCTCCAATGTCAATGCTAAATGTCGTGCATGCTCCTCCTTCGTGTAGATGAGGATATCATTGATGAATACGATGACGGAGATGTCAAGATAGGGCTCAAACACCCAGTTCATCAAACTCATGAATGCAAATTGTGCATTCGAGAGCCCGAATGATATCACAGTAAACTCATAAAGGCCATATCTACTATTGAATGCGGTCTTCGGGATGTCCTCCTCCTGAATCCGCAGCTAGTAATATCCTGACCACAAATACAGCTTCAAAAACCAGTGAGCTCCCTCTAGCTAGTCAAACAGTTCATCTATCCTCGGTAACGGGTACGTGTTCCGCACCGTCGGCCTGTTCAGACCTCTATAGTCGATGCACAGTCTAAGAGTCCCATCCTTTTTCTTCACAAATAGTACCGGTGCTCCCTATGACGAGGAGCTCGGTCTGACGAAACTAGCTTCCACCAACTCCCATAACTGGCTTAGGAACTCCACCAACTCCTTCGGGGCCATCCGATAAGGAGCTATGGATACCAGCTTTTCCCCCGACACCAGATGTATCTAAAAATCTTTCTCACGCTGCGGTGGTAGCCCATGTAGCTTCTCTGGGAATACGTCAGCAAAATACCTCTGAGACAAAGTTGTGAGAAGTGCCTGTGTCAATTAGGGTATGGGCAGGCTTACTGCACACCATCATTACCCCTGGGTTATTAAATAGTCTTATCCAGTTTGTTTATGGTTTTCTTTCCTAGTTCTAACAGTTCTATATCAATTCTACTATCTAAGAATGAAAAGAATTTAAATCTACTGGCATACTTGCTATCACCCTCTCTGGGTTCCGGGGCTAAGCCAGGTCCAAGGCATACATCTGGTCTCTGTCCTACATACGGTCACCACCCTGGAATCCACTGCCTCGGCCACGTCCTCGACCTCTCAAATGCTGGGCAGGAGGGGCATCTTGGGGTGCTGGATGTGGTCCATCCCTCATGGTGCAGATCCTCTGAATATGGCCCGGATGATTGCACCGGAAGCACACCTTTGGGGGAGGTGCCCCATCTTCTAGCCTCGACACCTCTCGCATCTGTAAAGGCTGAGGGGCCAACACTACTGGCTCCCATTGATCCTGTCTATCCTCCCGACGGGGTCTGTCCCTATTTATCCTTTCTCCGATGTACCTACCCTTCTGCTGCTCACTCCTACCACCCATGACTGAGTCATCGCCCGATCTCTTCCTGCCTAGAACTATGAGCTGGTCTGTTTCCAGCTTCTTCGCCATCTCCAAAATCCTGGTAAACTACCATGAGAAACAAAGAGAAGGGCCTGCCTCAGGTCGTCACGGAGGCCCTTGTAGAACCTCTTTGTGTATCCTGCATCATCAAGCTGGTAGGAATCCGCAAATCAGGCTAAGTGAGTAAACTCCTGATGATACTCTAGTACAGTCCTGCTGCCCTGCCTCAAATGTAAGAACCTGTCCTCCAGCTCATCCCTCGCAGCCTGTGGTATAAAATGCTCCCAAAACACCGCTTTGAACTCGTCCCAGGTGATGTCTGCACTCTCCCATCCTGTATAGGTGGTGTCTAAAAGCAACTTTCACCACCTCTTCGCGTGGGACTCCAAACAGGAAACTGCTAAAGGTACGACCGCATATGTCGGGCATCGTATACCTGCAAACATCTCGTATATGATGTCCAACCATTCCTCTGTCCGCACAGCCGACTCAGTCCCGAGGTATGATGGAGGAGAAAGGACTCGGAAAACACTCGACCAATTTGCCCCGGGGTTTGGCTGAGGAGCCATAGCCTGTTATGCCCTGAAGGCCTTCAAGATGGCAGTCAAAGTCTGTTCCATCTCTGTTTTCTAGAATGGAGTAGGAGCAGGCAGAGTGGATCGTCGTTTGGAGCTGGAAGTGCTCCCTTCTAAGGGGAAGGGTTTGTTTAAGGCTACAAAAGAGAGTTAACACTTGTAAGGTGGTTGGCCAAATAAATCTAGTTAGAAGTGAACTGTTGTATGTGATTCCCCATATGGGCACACCATTGCTTCCACTGCTAAGTTGTCCTCAAACTAAGCTCGTGCGGGGTGTCCCGAGGTTTGTGGACTCCTTTCCTTCGGATTGTAGGTTTGCTTTGATACTAGTTTGTAAGACCCTTTTTTTTGCATTTCCACCGGGTCTTATGCCCAGAACTGCCATCTTGCGGTGACACCAACACTCGAGAAGGTCACCACTACAAAATGCCGATCCTGCCGGCACATTCAATAATACCAGTCAACCTCAACCACAAAAGGCATAGAAGTATAAATGGATAAAACCAAGTCCACAATCACATGAAGTGTAAGAGAACATCAACAAGTCCATAGATAATCAGGAAAACAAAACTACTGAAAATAGAAATGGGCTCCTGCCCAGTACATCAAGCCTCACTACAAATCACTCATGGAAGTAAAACTACTAGACACTCATGGATCCCGTGGTCACTGTTGCAGCTGTGCTAGATTGGTCCCCTTCCATCTGCACCATCCTCTGCTGGAGCTGCATCTCCTGGTGTTGCTCCTCGAACCCCTAAAATGATATGGTCCACTGACCGTTACTCAAAAGACTAAGTCAATCTCCCACCCCTCCCCCGGTGACTCCTAGGAACCGAGCGGGAGGAATGAAGAGGAGGGCATCAAAGTAAAAGTACAAAGCATGTGACATGGCTCTCACGTACATATTTGGAATACGAAATGTATAGTTATTCTAGAAATTCTAATATATAGGTACTGGAAGGTAATGAACAATAATTAGAAACAATATAAGTGCAATGAATAATTAAATATAGAGCAATTATGTACCATCACAGAAAAGTAACCTCAACTTATAAGGATGCCCATACAAACTTATAAGCTAAGGGGTCGTTTTGCATGGCCCATCGTATAAACTATCCCATTCAAATTTATAGGGGGAGGGGGTAAAGGTTATATGCAATGTTATGAATGTCATGATATGCATTGTTTAATGAATATGTTTCACTCAAGTGCAAGTCACCCACACGACTCTATGCTCACAGACCTTTAGTTCCCCGATTTTGGGGTTAGCTAAACTCTCAGGAGCCTCCCATAGTGGAAAACAAAGATAGTGGGTTGGGACACCCCACTCCTAGGTCGGTATCCACACTACCCAACCTAGCTCTTACGTACTACTCGGAAGACCTAGCCAGGTGCTACAGAGCCTCTTGTACCAATGCTGACAAAACCACCAGTCATTTTCTTGGCCAAGTGAACACTCACACTTGCCAAGCCAGCGTCCGATGTCGGTGTGAACGACTATGCAGTATCGAAGACCCGCCACGTATATACACAAGCACATATGCTATATTTGAATTCCTGATCCACCGGCTCACCGGACTAACCCGTCCATCATAATTAACTTACCGAGTTGCCGAGCCTACCGCTCGATAGACTAAACCGGACTAACCTCCCATGTCGACGAGGTGTGAGTGTGAAGATTATTACGAGTTAATCTTGCATATCTATTAACCTTGCAATTTATGGATAATCTTGGACTTCCCGAGGTCTACCCTGTGAGGGGCTCGCAACAGTACTAGGAGGTACGATGGGATGACACCCCAAATCTCCCTTTCATAAGACACTCACTATTATTGATTGCTACCCATAACCATACCCTCTTGCCATTACACTTGAGTTATCCTTATGTGTTTTATGACTCTCCAAGGGAAAGACGATCTATCGTCGATCCCGAGCACAATCTTGCCTCCTAGTCAACCCGAGAACTCACTCCTAACCTCTATTGGTGACCTCCTCCACACCCAGTCAGTCTAGGTGCACAAACTTCTTTAACTCCCCATGTAAGACCTACATGTTTATCTTAATTCAACATTTTCACTATATGCAGACCAATTGAACTACATGATGGATAAAAAAGGGAGGGCTCCAAATACTCATCCAGAAGTTCTAAGATTATTATTGGGGTCCATCATGACATTCAAAGTTTAAGTTCAGAAACTTGTAATTTTCCTAATTTATTTGGTCATTAAAATAATTTTTCTAAAATCAGACCACCTAAGGATTTGAACATGAAGTATGAGATTTTGACAAGCAATGGCCTTGATAAAATTATCACAGCTCTATAACAACAAAATAACAGCAAGGTATGAAAATCACTAATTTCCAAAAAGATTTCAACCCTTAATTAAATTATTGAACAACTGATCAAAATCAGGGATTAATAAAGGAAGTACCAAAAATATTCATGCAAAAATTATGATAAAATTTCCAGAGATCTAAAATGACCAGAAAACTTTATTGAACATGAATAATAATATTTTAAACTCATTTGATGACTCAAATAATTGACTTAATGAAAATTCCAACCTAGATCATTTGTGAAGGAACCTAAATGTAAACTCTTCCAAATATCATCATAAAATTTACAGAATTATTGCTCTAACATGTCCTCTGACCAAGTTTCATAAATTTCAATGATTGATAAGCCCATATTAAAGTTTTTTGCAATTAGAGCAAACATTGAGGTTGTGAATGAAATATCTGGCAATCCAAAATTCATAAGAAAATTTACAGAGAACAATACTATCATCATAATACCACCATCCAAGTTTCATGGTCATACTAGGTTATATGGACATGTAATGCTTTTTTGGAAGAAAGTGAGCTAACTAAATAATAAGCAATTCAGTAAGGGTTAAGGTCACTAAAAATTCTAGTAAAATTATCCAGGGCTTATTTCCACCCCATTAAACTACTTACCAAGTTTCAAGTCATTCCAAGCGCATATGACCCTATGTCCTTCACAATGCTCAAATGAGCGACCTTAGGGTTCAACTAGGGTTTGTGGGTATATCAACCCCAAACCATTCAAAACCACTTGAGAGGGTGTTAAAAGTGATACAAAGGCAGTGGCCAAAGTTTCATCCCATTTGAGTGAGGAATGACCTCTTGATTTCACTATGTGCACTTTTATATGACCTTGGGTTGACTTTCCTAGGAGACCATTTGACCACAAAATTACCTAATCAAATCAAACCCAAAGAGGCTGAAATTTTTACTATAGTCATATGATGACCCATAGAATAACCCACCAAATTTTTGGAGGGTTTTGAGGTTCATAGACCCCATTATTAATTCATATATGGATTATTAGATTTTTACAATAACTATAGAAAAATCATCTCCAAATATTCCCATTTTTGGATATAATGAGGGAGCTGGTATGACTAGCCTATGTTATAAATTTTAAAGCATTTTGCTGACTGGTTTAGTGAGAGCACCCAATTTTGTCTCTGGTCAACCCTTGTGACATCTTGCACCAAAATGAGTGCTGAGGTCAACCAGTGGTCCAAATGCCTTCAAACCAATTTTGAAATAAAGTAGACATCATGCCTACGATTTTTATGTTGATCACTTCCACCAATACAGGCTCTAGGTATTTTTAATAAATTAAAACATTCACTACATATTATGTGACAGAAATCAAATAATATATAAATCATTTCATTTAAGTCCGCGAATAACAGATCGCGCCAGATCGAACTGCCCGTGGTCATCGTCACCAGCAAATGGACGGTACTTGATAGCCCATCCTGGGATACCTTTGGGCTCGATTTGCTGTCCACCCACATCTCCTCCTGGCAGGCTAATTCCACCACCACCTTCGCTGAGGTGGTGATCGACGATTGGAGGTGGTTTGCCGGCCGGTGGTGGTCGGAATGGGGTTTTCTAACATGGGAAAAGGGATCAAAAATGAGATCATTCGGGATCTTATTCGAGCCCGATTTGGCTAGAATCAAGCCCCAATTGACCTGAGATCAAGGCACTAGGGGAGGAGAAGAGGATCAGACCTTTGATTGGGCATTTGCCCTAGTGGTTCTCGGTTTGGCCATGGGAGGGAGAGTTTGCTTTGGAGCCATGACGATCTTGCACTTAGAGAGCTCAAAACCTTCAGGAAAGTGAGGGGTTTTGCTCCTTGGCATGCTCTGATGGTGTTTAAGAACTCAATTAGGGCAAAGGTGGGGGGGTTACCATGAAATGCCATTAATGTCCATTAAGAGATATTTCGGCTTGGCTTGGGGGAGATGAACATGACCTTACTCTAGTCGGGGGAGGGCTAGAAACTTCACATCTCCCCATGAGGAGATGAATGAAGCCATTAATTGGGGAGATTGAAGGTTCCTTCTTCCTCCTCATTGATTTCCCCTCTCTCTATCTCTCATTCAATTTGGGGGTTTCTCCTGCACGATTCGCCATTTCGAGGTCGGCCTTCGACTACCATTGTGGCCGAAATTATGTCAGATTCTGCACTACTTCGGGATAGTCCCCGCCTAGATCAATCAAAATAGAATGGAGATGATCATGGGGTTCCCGTGCTTCCTGCGAGAACAGAGGATCGCCTTCGATCTCTTTATCTTCAGGAGGGTCTTCCACTTCATGGCTACTGGTGCGGGTGTCATTTTCTTCTGCAGCCACGTCTGCACGCTTGTCGGCATGGCAAACAAGAACCATCGCTAGAGCGAGCAGCTTGTCGTTCTCTGCGGTGACTTTGAAGCCATTCCTCGCGTCTCCAAACAGCCTCCCGAGAGCGCTTTCGTGACTCCATACTTGGAGGAATCTCTGGAGAGGCTCCTTGATTCATTCTGAGGTCGCAGCTTCGATGTGGTCTTTTGGAGGAGGCAAGTAGATGTACTCCTTGAGGTCTTCCCGGGTGAAGGTAACCCACTGAGCGAGTATTCACTATACTCGCACCTTTGTCTCTAGATTTTGGCGACTAATCTTCATCTTCTATCTTTTGCAGCTACTCGCATGCTACCGCGCGAGCCTCTCCCCGTGGCAAAGGTGGTGGCTCCCTCCCAAGGGGGTGAGAGGACCTCAGCGTGTGAGGTCGGTTGTTCCTCCCCAATCGTCTTGTCGCCGGTCGGTGATGAGCCGGTAGTCTTCGGCGAGGAGGCCGGGACCTCCAAGAAAAGGAAAAGCAAGGGCAAAGCCCCGAAGCCTACGAAGAAGAGGAAGCAGGTCGCGCACAGGGACCTGGGGGCGAAGGAGGATCCTTTGGAGGATGGCGAGCCTCACAGCCATCCACACTCGAGGATGAGCAGATGATCAAGGTGCAGAGCAAGACCGTCATCTCCTTGGGGCTTCAGGCTTCCAAGTGTTAGGAATATGAGGTACTCGCACATTGCTTTTTTATCAATACTCGCCCTTTTGCCGACTATCTTGCTAACTTTTTACCTTATATGCTCGCAGGCTGCCGAGGTTGAAACTGCGAAGAAGATATCGTAGTTGGAGAAAGAGCTGGAGGATACTCGCTAAGCTCTAGAGGCCTCCCAAGTCCGGATTGCTGAGCTGGAAACTCGGCCTGCTGAGCAACAGCCTCCACTGGCGGACCCCTCCAGGGTGGGGAATAAGATTAGGATGCACGGTGATGAAATATCGCACATCCGCCGGGAGATCGCTCAAGCAACAGGGAAAGTTGTCTTGAGCAGATTGCGAGCTGAGGGCCATCAAATGCCGGCGGCGATGAATCTGACGGTGATGGACATTATCCCGGCACTGCTCGCCGAGGAGTCAGCCTTTCCCAGCCGAGTTCCCTCCCTGCAGTCCAGTGATGCCGACGATGGTGATTCTGAGGATGAGGACTCAGATGATGACGATGATGGCGACAACGATGATGCAATCATCAATGTTGAGGGAGAGGAAGATTCCTAGT
Organism: Dactylorhiza incarnata; assembly: GCA_033032865.1. Lineage (NCBI taxonomy): Eukaryota > Viridiplantae > Streptophyta > Magnoliopsida > Asparagales > Orchidaceae > Dactylorhiza > Dactylorhiza incarnata. The sequence continues at coordinate 5,063,596 of JAWHQI010000121.1, forward strand.
CGTCGGGGCACCCTTTTTGATCGCTCGACGACCTTTTGTAAAGCTTTTACAATTTTGTAATCTTTTGCAGATATGTAAATTAAAAAATAGAAAGACATTTTTGCTTGCCGGCCGTCCTTCTTACTTGCCTATTTTGCAGAAGTAGGTAGGATCTTTAGGCTCGAACTCGATGAGTGCTCGCTAGGCTCATGGGCTTGAAGTAAGGTTGAGTGGTCACCGCTAGAAGGGGTGCGACTTTGAAAGGTACTTGTTGCGATTGATGACCATGCCTTACTCGCATACTCGCACATGGATACTTGCACCTGCATACTTGCCTATTTTTCAAGATTTCTTGATGATGCCAGGATTGTGAAGGACACTTGAGGAGTCCCGTGGGACACGCGCTCTCAAGAATTTTTCTTGTACCTGATGAGAGTTTGTTATAGTTCCGCAGTGGTAGTAATAGAGATAAAAAGGAATAAACAACAAGAACGATAGCCGGGGAGGTCCAAGGGGGCACCATCCTGAGGCCTCTGTCCTACTCGGATGCTGAATACTGACTAGAAGATCAACAAATAGGGAATGACAGTTGGGCAGGTCCAAGAGGACACACCGTCCCGAGGACTCCATCCTACTCAGATGCTGAATGTTGACTAGAAGATCAACAAGTAGAGAATGACAGTCAGGCAGGTCCAATGGGACACACCATTTCAAGGCCTCCGTCTGACTCAGATGCTGAATGCTGACTAGAAGATCAACAAGTGGGGAATGACAGTAGGGCAGGTCTAAGGGGACACACCATCCTGAGACCTCCATCATACTCGGATGCTGAATGTTGTCTAGAAGACCAACAAGTAGGGAATGACAGTCGGGCAGGTCCAAGGGGACACACCGTCCCGAGGCCTCCATCCTACTCGAATGCTGACTAGAAGATCAACAAGTAGGCAATGACAGTCGGGCAGGTCCAAGAGGGCACACTGTCCCAAGGCATCTGTCCAACTCGGATGCTGGATGCTGAGGGGAAAATCATTATCCTGCTACTCAATCGATCAGAGGGGGTTAAACACACCAACTCACAGGATTGGATGAAATAATGAAAATGAAAACGCCTTGCCACGGTCTCTCAGCTCTTTGAGGGTACATGACGCCTTTATTCAAGGGTCCCCTAGATGGTCGAATCTATCATCTCTTCGTCGAGTTGGGAGGTCAGCGTCCAGATTCTCTCCTGATAACCTCTCCAGTCAGATGAGAAGTGCGGTCGAAGGGCAACTGTGGCCAACATACAAGGGGGGAGATGATCTCGACCGTTAGTGCAGAGGATTGGTATTAAGTGAACTCACTCTCTAGGCACTGTCCCATCATCCGTTCGGGGTGTTACGAGATCAAGTCGGAGGCCTATTTCCCAACCTATCGTGGAGATCGACTTCACCTGCTTTCTTTTCTTTTTTGAAAATTCTTTTGTTGAAAGAGACAAAAAGCCTCACTCCCCCCATGTTTCAGGGGGTGAGGGATTTTATTGAAGCGAAGTATATTTACAGAGGAGTGACGTACATACTCCCGCTAGGGGTAGAACCTTTTTAGGTTATCACTGCTATAGGTATTCCAGAGCAGCTCTCCTTCATGATTCTACAGACGGTAAGCGCCAGTTGTCAGTGATTCATGGATGATGAAGGGTCCTTCCCAGTTTGGGTTAAGCTTCCCGTTGGCGGTTGATCTTCCTGCCACATCCACCTTCTTCAGGATGAGGTCACCTGCTTGGAAGTGCTTGAGGCAGGCGTGCTTGTCAAAGTATTTTGCCATTCGCCGCTTGATCTCTTCCTGCCGATCTGAGGCTAGGTCTCGAAGTTCTTCGATATTGTTGAGCGAAAGCCTTTGAGCCTCTTCATTATCCAACTGCCATTCTTCATCTCCATCTTCAGCAGCAACCACTCTGAGACTCATGACTTCGAACTCCACGGGGATGAGAGATTCAGACCCATGAGAGAGCTTGAAAGGAGTTTCTCACGTGGCCAAGTTACGAGTGGTCCTCAGAGCCTGTAGGACTGAAGGGAGTTGCTCCACCCAGTTCCCTCTTAAATTCTCAACTTTTTTCTTCAGAAGGTTGATGATCAGCTTGTTAGCGGCCTCCACTTGCCCGTTGCTCCTAAGATGATGAACCGAGGCGAATCGAAGATCTGTCCCTAGCTGCCTGCAGAAGTCCTCCAGCTCTAAGCTGGCGAATTGAGGACCATTGTCGGTGACGATGGTGAGAGGAATCCCGAATCTGCAAGCAATCTCCCTCAACATGAAGTTCTTCACGATCTGAGAGGTGGTCTTGTCCAGAGCCTTGGCCTCGATCCACTTTGAGAAGTAGTCGATCATGATGAGAACGAACTTCCTCTGGCCACTAGCTTGGCGGAAAGGACCTATCGGATCCATTCCCCAGATAGTGAACGGTCATGGGGTTGCTATTGAACAAAGTTGTTGGGCTGGCTGCAACTGGAGAGGAGCAAAAAGTTGGCACTTCTGGCATTTCTTCGAAAAAAACCTCCGCATCCTTCTGGATGGTCGGCCAGGAATAACCATGCCTTAGGATCCTCTGCTCTAAAGTGCGAGTCCCAGATTGACTTCCGCACTCTCCCGAGTAGATCTCCTCTAGGACTCGAGGAAACTTTCTCTGATCTCTGTCGTCCGTTGGGAACTGACCGGTGGTTAGGAATGCTACGAACGGATCCATACACGAAGGGCGCTGCTCGATCTTCATCATCTCCCCTTCTTCGATGGATGGTCGAAGCAACTTGGTGGTAGTTCCTCCCGCCCTTGGCCCATATTTGGACAAACAATCTGCCGCCAAGTTCTCCTCTCCCGGCACGTGCTCGACGAAGAAGGACTCGAAGCCTCCAATCAACTTTTTCACCTTGATAAGGTACTTTTGCTGAACGGCATTGCGTACTTTTAACTCACCTATAATCTGCGATGTGACCACCATCGAGTCCGTGAAAGCTCAAATATCCAGGATACCCAACTCCTTAGCAAGGCGCAAGCATATCACTATAGCCTTATACTCCGCTTGATTGATCGTGATGGGGAAAAGGATCAACAGCTTGCTCGTTCCTAGTTCCCTGTGGGCTGACAAGCACAATGCCCACTCCCACAGAGCCTTTTCCCGAAGCCCCATCCATGAACATATTCCAGGGAACCAGGATGGAAGCCCCCTAACCTGGATCCGCTTCTACCGAGAAGTCGGCAAAGAAATCTACTACCACCTATGCTTTGATCGCCACCCTGGGCGAGAAGGAAATGTCAAACTCACTGATTTCTACCAACCATTTCTCGAGCCTTCCTGAATGCTCCACTCCTCCCAGGACACTTCGAAGAGGATGATCAGTCACGATTCGGATGGAGTGAGCTTGGAAATAAGGTAGGAGCTTTCACGCCGACACCACCAAGGCAAAGGCAAGCTTCTCCATGATCGGGTACCGCAAATCTGCCTTCTTTAGTACCTAGCTAACATAGTAGATGGGTAGCTGCTTCTTTCCTTCCTCCCGAACTAGCACAGAACTCACCGCTTCCGCCCCTACTCCCAAGTAGATGAGTAGGTTTTCGCCTTCCTTCGGGCTTTGAAGTATAGGTGTATGGGTCAACTGTGTATCATCCCCATTCCTTCTAGACCCCCTTGGGTTAGTATTAGGGTTGGAGTTGTGACTAGAGTTCATGGTATGACCCTAGGTCAACCTGAACTTAGGAAAATCGCTATAAGCACCCCAAAAGTGCACAAGTCAACCTATGTCAATCAACTTCAAATTAGACTCACTAACTCAAATTGGACTTACCCATAGGTCCCTAACCGTGAAAGGGGCCCAAGTGACCCAATTGACCCAAGAGCCCCATCAAGACATCATCAATTTGACCAAATTGACCAAAGTCAACTTTTCCCCAATTCTGGTCAAAATCACACTTATTGGCTAAATTGGACCAATTGGGGCATCACCATGATCTAATTAACATTGGGTGGTGTCAAGGGGCTCAAGACCAATATATGGGGTAAACACTCAACCCTAGTTGACCAAGTCAACCCAAACTCAACTCAAGTCAAAATTGACCTAAAGTGGTCATTTGAGCCAATTGGACCCAATTCACTTGGGCTAAGTCCATCCAAATTGACTTCACCACCACTCCATAGGCCCAATACCATGGCCCATGAATTATTTCTGAGATTTGAGTGGCATGCATGGTAATTTCATTTTTCCCCAAATTTTGAATTTAGGCAAATTTGGGAGAATGGAATGGAGCTCCACTTGGCATGGTTCTAGATGCAGGCCCATGGTTTTCGGACAATTAGCACGTCAAATTAAAATTATGCGCGAACATTCATATTACAAAATAGAGAAAATCCTGACAAAGATTGTAATTTAAAATAAAGTCCCAACCAAATTCCAGAAATTGAATAATACGAGGGTATACCAAATCACTTGAACTCGACGAGAAATCAAAGGTGACGAACCCGATTTTTTCTAGTGTTCACGAGATCTACCCGATCCAATTTATACGACAAAATTCGGAAAATTAATGCCTGAAATTTAGATTTAAATTAAGCACGATTTCAATATAAATCAGGACTAAACACTAGCCTTATGTTTCCACCAAATCTCACAATATTCCAGAAAGAATCACACGAGATATGGTATATAAAATTGTTACCCAAAATCCCAAGAGAATTCTGTCCACTAGATGGGTGGAGGATGCGCACACGACGGTGGTCGATTATATTCGTCGCGACTTCAGGGTTTCGCGCCGGACGGTGAAAACACAAGCCGACTTCCTTTGCAAAAACCCTAGAAGAGGGAGTTCCTTGAAAATCCTATATATATAGGGAAGGAGAGAAAAGGTGGTGGCCAAAATATTTCTCAAAAGGAGAAGAGGGGTGGCGGGTTGAAGATGGACGAACACCAAGGGAGGAGGAGGGCGGCAGCTAAGAGATGGCCAACCAAGGAAGAAAAGGAGGCTAGCCTATTTCGGCTATTGAGAGGAGAAGGAAAGAGAGAGGAGGAGGGATGCCGAGAGAAATAGAGAGGGAGGGGGAGAAGGTGGCCGGCGGCCAAGAAGAGGAGGAAGAGGGATGGCCGAAATTTGCCTGGGGGGGGGGGGGGGGGGGGAAATCACAATTGATTTTAGGTTTTCAAATTCTTCTTCATCTCTTCTCATTCAATAACAAGCATGGCTATATATAGCCTTACACCACTCAATCTCCTCCATACAAAATTTAGAATAAAATAAAAATAATACCAAAAGTTAGCTACATGAAAATAGAAACAAATATTATGATGGTTATATGCAGCCATCATAATAAAAATACAATTGCTTAAAATAAAACATGCTTAAATTGAAATTGCTAAAAATAGAAATTGCTAGAAATGATAAATAATAAAATATATAATTATAATTATTTAATTTATAATTATATATTTTATTTAAAATGGTGACGGCGGACGTCGTGCAAAATGTGTAGCGACGTTGGCGAAGAACGTCGCGGCGTTGGCGTAGAACGTCATCACGAAGGCGAAGGAACAACGTGTCTTCGAACTTGCCGCAACGACCGTCCCAATCCACGAACTCTCTATGTCGGGGATCAACGGCCGCATCAGCAATGTCGCCATCAATCCTCCACCACTCGAAATTACTCATCTTCGATGAGTGGCCCGTGAGGGGGAAACAGTCAGAAGCAGCAACAACAAGGGGAAAATATGGCCCCGCAATACATGTCATAGTAGTATGAACATCCATCAACACGACGAACCTGTCAGGCATAGAAAAAACAAGACTTTCGAGGAAACTCGAAAGGGTGTCAAGCAAAAGAAATAAACTTGAATCTTACCATCCGGTTCAAGAGGCATGGAGTCAACGTGGGAAATAAACACAGCATGACTAACACCGCTCAACCCAAGAGAATATGTAGTGGGAGGAAGAAACGACGGAGAAATCCACTCAGGTGGAACAAAGACGTAGAGTAAAAAGTCCGGAAACTTGAAATAAAGTGAAACACCCTGTGTTTTATAAAAATCTGAAATAAAAGCAGTAAATCCGATGTTCTTCATGATCATGGATGGGTCGGCGTACATACGAATTAATTTATTAACAGAGCCAGAAGGCATCCGCTCAGGGACTGACCGAACTAAACCCAAATCACGAATTCTAGCATAGGACGGTCTCAGATGGGAGTGGAAGTGTGTGCAACATATCTTAAAATGAAACACTAACGTCCTAGATACAAGAGGACTGAACCCATGTGCTACATGACTTGACCCAACTGCGGAGGATAAGGGGACTATGTCAGGTGGCACGGGAGCCTTATAATCAAAAATGATTTGAAAGGATTCCAAATTTGTAGTTTTAATTTTATATTTTAAATACTCTCGCTTGGCATGAAGATATGCCAAGGAGAACCGCTCATTAAAAACAATAGAGTTGATCGCTCCGGGATGTGCAAGGATGTGCGAGCGATACAACTCACGAGGCCTTTCTATAGTGACTAACGTGTGGAAATGAGGGTCATCAAAAGGCGGTGGGTAAATGCGTGCAAACGGGTGTGGTATATTGGTATGTTTAAGTGTTACCACATCCAGAGGCACAATGGGCAAGGACTCAGAATCGGTTGTTGGGATCATTGTCCACAATGTCTTAGTTTTGGAGAAGTCCATTCCTAAGTCAAAGATATATCTCAGAATGTTTTTGATATACTCTCTAGAATCAATGTGCAGGAGATCAGGTAAGGCAAAATGTTCATGGAATTCATTCAAGTTCATAAGCGTCGAGACATCATACATCGTTCGACGCCTGTGACCCAGAAGCATTGTCTCATGTCTACTACTCAAATAGACAAGGTCGCCGCTGAAGTTCTGAGATCAAGTTTAGAAGCGTTGAGCTAAGTTATATTGCTCGACGCCCTGGAAAGAGAAGTGTTGACTTAACTTCAGTCAGCCCAGCGCCAACCAGGAGTGTTGAGATATAAAGGCATAGCTAAGAAGCGTCGGGCTCTTGTACATCGCTTGACTTTTTCAGACAAAAAGCGTCAACTAAGTGATGTTTACTCAACACTTGAGAAGGAGGAGTTGAGAGCTTCAGTCTAAGGAGTATGCGTCGAGCATCTAAATATAGCTCGACGCCCGATTGAAAAAGTGTCGACAAAGATGATGAGTGCTCAACGCCTCTTTTACAGATATTCTGAACTGAGGAATATCTTCTACAGCCGGCTGAGTTTTTGTTTCCATTAAAGACCGTTGAAAACGTAACGTCATGCTGACGTGGAGGAACGTAACCGTCATTGGAGATGGCGGGCTATAAATAGAAGGCATGACCTATGGGTGAAATCAATCGAGGAAGTAATTGAAGCTGTGAAGAGAAGTTTTTCAAAGGCATCATCGTTTTGAGAGAAAGTTTGAGAAAGAATCTTGAGAAGTCATCTTCCCTTTTAGAATCAATCTAAATTGAAGATTTCATTCAGCAATCTGGTGCTGATAACTTTTTCTAAAAGGAGAAGATCAAGAAGGAAGAATTTGTCTTCCTAAGAAGAAGAACAGTCATCACAGCCTGTTGAATCAAGAAGATCATTTGCTGCTGCTATTCTATTGAAGATTTCTGTCTGATCATTCAGGCAGATCAAGAAGGCTCGACCATCTCAAATCTGAGTCTAAGTATTTGTTATTCTCTTTCTAAATTTCTGTAGGATCTGAGTTGTCAGATCTGAGTGTAGGATCTGTCAAGGATCTGAGTTGTAAGATCAGGAGTGATCTGAGTTGTAAGATCAGGTGTGATCTGAGTTGTAGGATTCAGGGGTGAATCTGAGCTGTAGGCCTAATTGTAAAGGCTGAGATGGGATCTGTATGATCTGAGACTGTAAGATCTTTTGTGATCTGAGTTATAAGACCTGTTTGAGGTCTGAGATTTGGAAGAGCTATAAACCCTATCTAGCACACTACTAGAAGGGGAGAAGGGGGAAAGTGGATTACCCAAGATAAGGGGAACCACTATAAAAATCTGCGTGTTCTTTTCTGTGTGTGTTTCTTTTTCTTGAGAGCTCTGATAAGTTTGTTCTTGGTTGTTGTTCAAGAAACTGCAATTTTTTTTTAAATAACCTATTCACCCCCCCCCCCCCCCCCCCCCTCTAGGTGTTTAGCTACCCTTAAATAAAGTCTTTCAAGCGGTATCAGAGGGAGGTTGTTCAAGAAAAGGTTTAACAACCTGAACAAGATCCTTTAAGGGTGGATTTCTGAAGCTGTGATGGCTAATACAGAAGGAAGCAAAGAATTCACATCAATGAAGCTTCCAATCTGCAGAAAAGAAAACTTTGGGATTTTGAAAGAAAGGGTCAGACTTTTTATGGAAGCCTCTGATCCTAGGATTTACATAACTGTTCTAGAGGGACCTTTTGTTCCTATGAAAGTTTCATTTACAGACGGAAATATTCAGATTCCTAAAGTCTATTCATAGATGACCAAAGATGAAGTGATTCTGGCTTCCTTGGATAAGAGAGCTCAGAATATCATTGTTAGTGCTATTGAAGATTCAACTTTCCAAAATTTAGTCCATTGCAAAACTGCCAAAGAAATGTGGGAATCTCTAATTGTTTATATGTAAGGGACTGAAGAAGTCAGAGATGACAGGAAGTCACTTCTAAATCAGCAATATGAAGCCTTCAGACAAGACAAGAAAGATTCAATGGCAGTCTGCTATGAAAAATTCTTTAAGATTGTAAATGGTCTAAAAACTTATGGAAGAACTTTCACAGATTATGAGCTGAATGATAAATTCTTAAGATCACTGAACAAAGAATGGGATATCAAGATCTGTACAATCAGAGAAATGGGAAATCTGGGAAACATTCAGCCACAAAATTTATATGGGAAACTCCTGTCCCATGAACTTCATCTGAATACCAGAAAAGCTGAGGAAGGACACAACAGGGAAAACCCTATTGCTCTGAAAGCAGAAAACTCCAAGATCAGCATAGAAAGGCTGTCATTGTCCCCCAGAATTCCATCTGAATCAGAAGAATCAGAAACCAATAATTCTGATTCTGAAATATCAGATAGTGAATTGGCATTCTTTACCAAACAGCTAAAAAGAATATTGAGAAGAAAACAACATTGGAAAACTAGACCATCTCAGTTATCCAGATCTAAGAAACATTCAAATTCTTCAGAGGGATTCAAACAAAACTCCAAGAAGGACAGGTACAATTCTAAACACAATAAAATTAATTCAGAAGAAATTGTGTGTTTTGGTTGCAGGAAATCAGGACACATGATTGCTGATTGTCCTTCAAAGAGAAAGTACAACAAGAAATCTGATGAAAGAAAGCACAAATCTGACAAAAGACATGAGAAGAGTCTAATGGCCAAAAAGGGCAAGGTCACTCTGAGTGATAGTGAATCTCAGTCATCAGACTCAGATAGTGAGGAGGCACTTATAGCTCTGATGGCTGCAAATGAAAATGAAGATAGTCTAAATGATAGACCTATGATAAAAGCCCCACTATCAAGGTCTGAGAGTGAAGAGGATGAAGAAGAAAATGCAGGACTCATGGCATTGAGTGATCAAGAAAATCAGGAGGCAACTACTGATATAAATGTACTTCATAAAACTCCTTTATCTGATTCCAATTCTAATTTTGAAATAGACTCATTCTCTTCTGATGAAAATAACTCACAGTCTAAACTTCATGTAGATGAAATTATTGAAAAATATCTACTAATTCTCAAAGCACTTAAAAAGAGCAAAAAGTTTAACAAAAAGTTACAAAAAGAGCTATTTGAATTAAAGCAAACCAATTTTCAAAACTCTGAGACAGCTGAGAGGCTGAATCAGACAAGTAAAGAACTTAGTAAACTAAAAGTCATGTCTATTATTCATATACAAACTTTAAGTACCAAGGAAAAGTTAATAAGAGAACTTGAAGCAAAACTCCTAGCAGAAAGGAAACTTGTAGCAAAGTTCTCACAACCACAAACCATTCTTCCTATAATAGACACATTCTCTGCTCAACACAGATATGGCATAGGATATGATAGGGATGCAGATAAAAATTCTAAAAGTAATGACAAGGCATCTATACAACCTTTAAAGTGTAACAAAGCCATGCCTATCACAAACAAGCATGATCAAAAAGGTGTGTATAATTTTTATAAGGGTGAATGTTCTAATAATAAAAATGATTTAATTCAGCCCAGTAACAATAATGCCAAACCTTCATGCAAAGAAAGAGTATTAAATCATCATGAACCATTTGTATTTAAAGCAAACACTGAATTAGACAGAAAGAATCTAAGATCTAAAGTAAAAAATCATTGGTGGAAAGAAAGCTGAACCAGTAAAATTTACTAAAACAAATTACATAGCTCCTGTGAATAAGACAATTAAGCAAAACATAAGTCTCTCAAGTCAATATAAAGAAGTAAAAAGACCTTTAAGCAGATATAATAGATATGAATGCTGGTGCTGTGGAAGGATTGGACATTTTGCTCTTGACTGTTGGTTCAATCCAACTGTTCCAAGACTCAACTCTGGGAGACCAGTATTCAGACCTATGGCAACTCTCACAGCACCAAGGATTATTCATCAACTAAATGTTCCAGCTCATACTAACAAGGTTCTAGGACCCAACTTGGTGTGGGCTCCTAAGAAAAGGTAATTTCTTTTTGCAGGATTGTCCAAAGACTAATCATCTTCCAATCTGGTACTTGGATAGTGGGTGCTCTATGCACATGACAGGAACAAAAAGTATGCTGAATGATTACACTCATGTAAGGAATGGACCAAAGGTTATCTTTGGAGGGTCTGAAAGAGGTAAAACTAAAGGTTATGGCAATATCACAAATGGAATTGTCACCATCACCAAAGTTGCTCATGTTGATGGATTGCAACACAATCTCATTAGCATAAGTCAATTATGTGATATTGGGTATGACATTTCATTCCACAAGGATGAGTGTCTGATTAAGAAAGAAAATGAGATAATTCTCTCAGGCACTAGGAGTGGCAACATTTACTGCTTAAACTTCATATGTTCTGATCTAGTTAACTCCATATGCTTAGTAGCAGAAAATAAAGTTTCTAGCAGTGTTCAATGGCATAAAAGGTTAGCTCATATAAATTATAAGACTATAAATAAACTTATATCAAAAGACCTAGTGAGAAATGGGCCTAAGCTGAAGTGTGTGCAGGAGGGTCCATGCCATGCTTGTCAAATGGGTAAGCAGACCAAGTCATCCTTCAAACCAATTGGTGAGAAGGATTCCATTAGATGTCTATACCTACTCCACATGGATCTATTCGGACCAATGTCAATCCATAGCTTAGGAGGAAAATCATACACCCTTGTAATAATTGATGACTATTCCAGATTCACTTGGGTATTTTTCCTCAAACATAAGTCAGACACTCTAGAAATATTTACCAGTTTTGTTAGGCAAATCACCAATGAAATAGGAAATTCTGTAGCCAAAATTAGAAGTGATCATGGTACTGAATTCCAGTCAGGAGCAATGACCAAATTTTGTGAGAATCTAGGAATCTCTCAAGAGTTCTCATCTCCTAGAACTCCCCAACAAAATGGGGTTGCTGAGAGAAGAAATAGAACTCTTATTGAAGCTAGCAGGAGTATGCTGAGTGATTCTTCTCTTCCTGAGTTTTTTTGGGCTGAAGCTGTAAACACAGCTTGCCATGTACAGAATAGAGCTCTTATAAACAAAAGACTGGATAAGACTCCATATGAGGTGTTGAAAGGCAGAAAACCCACTTTAGTCTATTTTAAAATATTTGGTAGTAGATGCTTCGTATTAAATAATGGAAAGCATCATCTCACTAAATTTGCTGAAAAAGCACATGAGGCAATTTTTGTTGGGTATAGCTCTCAAAGTAAAGCCTATAGAATTTTCAACAAGAAGTCCAATAGGATAGAAGAATCTATACATGTTGTATTTGATGAAACCAGCCTTATTCATAAGGATCTGGGAAGTTTATCTAGTTGTGCAGGTCCTACACAAAAATTGAAGGAGATGGATATCAATGAACAACAAAATGAGGATAATGAAGAAACTATTGAGACTATAATTGTAACTTGAGAGGAAGAACCTCAAACAGAAGACAATTATGAAGAACCTATTGCTGTTGAAGAACCACCTCATCCAGAACCTCTAGAAGAACCTACTCAAACAGATGCACCAGATTCTCAAAGGAGAAATGAAAGATGGAGGAATGCAACCATACATCTGAAGGATCATCCAAAAGAACAGATCTTAGGAAACCCAAATGATGGTGTGCAAACCAGAAGAGGAAACTCAATACATGAGGCTCTGCATCACAGCTTTCTCTCCAAAATAGAACCTAAGAAATTTGATGAAGCCAATAAAGACACTTCATGGATATTAGCTATGCAGGAAGAGTTAAATCAATTTGACAGGTGCAAAGTCTGGATATTGGTTCCAAGACCAAAGAAACATAAAATCATAGGAACCAAATGGGTGTTCAGGAATAAGCTAGATGAGAATGGTGTGATCATCAAAAACAAAGCTAGGTTGGTTGCCCAAGGATATAGACAGGAGGAAGGCATAGATTTTGATCAAGTATTTGCTCCTGTGGTAAGATTAGAGGCAATCAGGTTATTCCTGGCATTTGCAGCACACACTGAGTTCATAGTCCATCAAATGGATGTAAAGTCAGCATTCCTTAATGGTACAATATTGGAGGAAGTATATGTTGAACAACCCCCAGGTTTTATTGACTCTACTCATCCAAATCATGTTTATCTTCTATTAAAAGCATTGAATGGTCTGAAACAGGCACCTAGGGCCCGGTATGAGACTTTATCTAGATTTCTTATTGAGAACAAATTCTCAAGAGGAAAGATAGATAAGACATTGTTTCTCAGGATAGTAAAAGGTCATATAATTCTAGTACAAATATATGTAGATGATATAATATTTGGCTCCACTAATAATATTCTTTGCAAAAGGTTTGCAAAACTTATGCAAGGAAAATTTGAAATGAGCAACATGGGTGAGCTTAAGTACTTCTTAGGACTCCAAGTGAAACAGTCTGAGGAAGGAATTTTCATTTCCCAGACCAAGTACACAAAAGAAATCATTAAAAAGTTTGGAATGGAAAACTCCACTATCATGAAGACACCAATGGCAGCAAATATGTCACTGGACAAGGATGAAAAAGGGAAACCTATTAATGAAACCTTGTACATAGGCATCATTGGTTCATTGCTCTACCTAACTGCTAGCAGGCCAGACATTATGTTCTCAACATGTGTGTGTGCCAGATACCAAGTGAACCCTAAAGAATCTCACTACACTGCTGTCAAAAGAATCTTGAGATATCTGAAGGGCACTCTTAATCTTGGCCTTTGGTATCCTAGAAGCAATGATTTTGAACTAATTGGTTTTTCAGATACTGACTTTGCAGGATGCAAGGAGGATAGAAAAAGTACATCTGGTACATGTCAATTTCTTGGCAAAAGACTAATATCTTGGAGTAGCAGGAAACAAACCAGTGTGGCTATTTCTACAGCAGAATCTGAGTACATTTCAGCTGGAAACTGCTGTGCTCAGCTACTTTGGATTCAACACCAACTCCAAGACTATAAAGTTCAGCTAAGTAAATCTCCTCTATTTTGTGATTCAACTAGTGCTATTGCTATAGCTAACAATCCTGTATCTCATAGCAGAACTAAGCACATAGAAATAAGATATCATTTCATTAGAGAACATGTAGAAAATGGAGATATCTCAATTGAATATGTTTCCATTGACAAACAAGTTGCTGATATATTCACTAAACCCTTGGATGAAACCAAATTCAATAATTTTAAAATTAAATTAGGTATGTTAAAATTGGACTAAAGTTGTTTTAAAGTGAAAATAATGATTAAGTCATATAAGGAGAGTGGAGAAGCTATCGGGCGTCGAAAGACCATACATGGCGTCAAGAGACATTGTTTGGCGTCGAGAAGATATCTGGCGTCGAGAAAACACCTGGCGTCGACTGAAGATACATAACATCAAGCGATCTCAACGCTTATGAGAACATAGCTAGGCCGTCTCGATAGGGTTAAACTGATCCATTAAATTAATATTATAATACTAGTTCGGCACGCGACTTTTCATCTTCCTGAATTAGAACTTCTATAAATAAGGAAGACACTTCGTTAGCATATCTGCCGTAGCTCTCTGAGTTTGAAACTGACTACCCTAGAAAATCCCTCCATCAATTTCCTCTCTCTTTGATCATCAACATCAATGCCTCCCAAAAGCAGTGAGTATCTCTATGAAGGAAGTGAACTTGTTCGAAATGGATTCCAATCAGGTTCAGTGGAGATCAAATCAACAATCGAATTAATCTACAATGCAGGACTGGAATTTTTGCTCTCTGAATCTACTCTCATCTGGAAACGAGAGGTATTAGAGCTATACTCTAACATAGTAATAGACTACGTAAATTCAAAGATTAAAACTAGTGTGAATGGTAAGAAGATTAAGATAACTCCTTCTAGACTCGCCAAGGCACTCAAACTGCCTAGGTTAAAAAGGAATGAAGAAGAAGAAGAGGTGACATCTGAACAGATTAAATTTGCACAAATCTGGTGTGGAATTGAAATGTCACGAGAAATCACTGGAAGTATTCTGAGAAAAGGAATGAATTCGAATGGTAAATTGATAACAGATGTGATAGGAAAGGGATTGATGTGCAAGACTGGATCACATGAAAAAATTTCCAGAAAAATGTTTATTCTTCTGACAAGGATTATTCATTCTCTAAGAACAGATTGGGGAAGAGTTGTGTTTGACAGGATAGCTGAATGTATCCAAGTACCCAACATGGGTAGAATACTGTCTTTATATTTAGTAAAAGTTATCCCTGACCTTTTGAATAATAGACTTGGATCAAAGATAAACCACATGAAGAAAATGGATATGAGAATGGTAGAGAGATGGGACAGGGTCCTATCTAATACTCCTCCAGCAGATTCTTCTCCCAAGCAGAAGAAAGCAAAGAAGCAAAAGAAGAAGAAAGTTTCTTCAAGTTCTTCAAGCTCATCATCCTCCAAAAGAAAATCTAAATCTAGTCCAATTAATGATCCAAACCTTTCAACATCTGAAGATGAAGAAGTGAACAATGCAAGGAAAAGTTCTCCTGATACTTCAAAGGATGTGAATGAGAAAGGAGAAGAAGAAAGAAGAAGTATTCATGTATCCCCTGCTAGACTTGAAGGGGTTTTTCTAAATGAAAAAGAGACTCAAGATAGAATTCCTGCTCAGAACAATTCTGAAAAGAGCAAAGCAGCAATTGAGGGGGAGACTCAGGATGAGATCCCTGCTCAAGATAAAATTGATCTGATCAATGCAGCAATTGAGGGGGAGGCTCAGGATGAGATCCCTGCTCAAGATAAAATTGATCTAATGAATGCAGAAATTGAGGGGGAGTCTCAGGCTGAGATCCCTGACAAAGAGAATCCTGTAATTGAGGCTATGGAAGTAGAAGGAGAGCCTGCTCCATCAAAGAAATACGCTGAGAAGGTTATTAAGATAGAATCCTCTAGCTCCCATATGAGTTAGAGAGATGACTCTTTTCTCAGAGAAGAAAACAGCAAAGGTGTTGAAATGGAAAAGGAAATCCATATAGATCTTAGTCCTATTCTACCTCAGCTGGAGGTGTTACTGAACAATCAAAGAAGACTGTTAGAACAATATTTTGAGGAGAATAATAATAAAATGAAAAAGGAGGTAGATTTCCAACTAAAATTAGTTAGATTTGAAGTCAATCTTCAGATATCTACTTTGAGAAAGGAAATGGTAAAGTTCTTCCAGCGAGCTGGTACTTCAGTAGATTATACAACTGAACAGCTTGATGCAATCAAAGAAACATCAAAGGTTATTAAAGAAACACAAGCTGGAATTACAAAGACAGTAGATGATATTCAGACAAACCAAGGCATACTAAGTGGCAACATGCAAGTTCTGTATAAAGAACAAGTAGCACAAATCCTAACAGGTACAAATAAGATTGAAGCTAGATTGCAACAGCATAATGCTAATATCTTGGCTAAAATTGATGAGAGCTCCACAGCTCTAAACGATCAAGTAAAGTTGCATGCAAATACTATAGACGATCATCTCTTGAGAGTAAAGAAAACAATTGAAAGTGGAGTTACTCACTTGGAAGGTCAAGTCAGATTTCAGAAGAATACTATAAGAGATCATATTGTTGAAGAAGTCCTAAAGGGGGAGAGGTCAGTGATTCAAGCTAGTTCTGAACATGCGATGTGGACCTCAAACTCTATAAGAGAAACTCTTGGATATCCCACCATTGACTATGCAAACGATCAAGTCTCTGAGACAAGGCCAGCCTCTCCAACTCAGGTTCAAATGCAGGTTGATAAAATGTATAGTCCAAAGGATAAAAGTTCAAGAGCGAATTTTGCTAGTGAGCATGTAGAATCAAGCAAAAGAAAGTTCAGAGAAGAGGCTCAATCAAGAGTTGATTTTGAACATTGGTCTCCATCTTCCATAGAATTGATTCTGTCAGCATGGGAAGTTGTGAAAAACAATCCAGAACAAAGAGGAAAGTGGTATTCTGAAGCTGAATGGTTAAAGCATAGGAATCAAGAGGATCTGAAGATCAAATTCAAGGCTGACAAAATGGCTGGGAAGGTTCAGGCAGGAGAAATGGAGCCAATCAGATACTTTCCAAAGCCATTTGGCTATTTCGAGAGGAAAAAGGAAGTTGCTGAAGCTCTCTCCAAAAGAGCTAAAAGAGGAATTGAATTCAAGGATCCTGGGATGCCTTAGAAATTTAATCTTTACTCTTTACTTTCAGAAGAATGTAATTAATATATTTTTGAACAATCTTGGATTCCTAGCGCTAACTATTTCTTATGATCTTATAAATACATATGCCTGTGATGTGATTCTGTTTCTCTTTATGACATGTCTTATTCTGAATTGCTTATGCTTTTATGCTTATATGAGAAATCATGTCTGAAAGAATTTCTGTGGATAGAATGTTTTGGTAATCTAATTTTATAAAGTATGATACTCCTTATTCTAATTACCTGTATTGAAATTAGAACAGATTGACTATTTTTTTTGAAAAGAGTGATATATCATTGACTGAGATTATGACTTCTTTAAATAGCGGGAGATTGTTGGGATCATTGTCTACAATGTCTTAGATTTGGAGAAGTCCATTCCTAAGTCAAAGATATATCTCAGAATGTATTTGATATACTCTCTAGAATCAATGTGCAGGAGATCAGGTAAGGCAAAATTTTCATGGAATTCATTCAAGTTCATAAGCGTCGAGACATCATACATCGTTCGACGCCTGTGACCCAGAAGCATTGTCTCATGTCTACTACTCAAATAGACAAAGTTGCCGCTGAAGTTCTGAGATCAAGTTTAGAAGCGTCGAGCTAAGTTATATTGCTCGACGCCCTGGAAAGAGAAGTGTTGACTTAACTTCAGTTAGCCCAGCGCCAACCAGGAGTTTTGAGATATAAAGGCATAGTTAAGAAGCGTCGGGCTCTTGTACATCACTTGACTTTTTCAGACAAAAAGCGTCAACTAAGTGATGTTTACTCAACACTTGAGAAGGAGGAGTTGAGAGCTTCAGTCTAAGGAGTATGCGTCGAGCATCTAAATATAGCTCGACGCCCAATTGAAAAAGTGTCGACAACGATGATAAGTGCTCAATGCCTCTTTTACAGATATTCTGAACTGAGGAATATCTTCTACAGCCGGCTGAGTTTTTGTTTCCATTAAAGACCGTTGAAAACGTAACGTCATGCTGACGTGGAGGAACGTAACCGTCATTGGAGATGGCGGGCTATAAATAGAAGGCATGACCTATGGGTGAAATCAATCGAGGAAGTAATTGAAGCTGTGAAGAGAAGTTTTTCAAAGGCATCATCGTTTTGAGAGAAAGTTTGAGAAAGAATCTTGAGAAGTCATCTTCCCTTTTAGAATCAATCTAAATTGAAGATTTCATTCAGCAATCTGGTGCTGATAACTTTTTCTAAAAGGAGAAGATCAAGAAGGAAGAATCTGTCTTCCTAAGAAGAAGAACAGTCATCACAGCCTGTTGAATCAAGAAGATCATTTGCTGCTGCTGTTCTATTGAAGATTTCTGTCTGATCATTCAGGCAGATCAAGAAGGCTCGACCATCTCAAATCTGAGTCTAAGTATTTGTTATTCTCTTTCTAAATTTCCGTAGGATCTGAGTTGTCAGATCTGAGCGTAGGATCTGTCAAGGATCTGAGTTATAAGATCAGGAGTGATCTGAGTTGTAAGATCAGGTGTGATCTGAGTTGTAGGATTCAGGGGTGAATCTGAGCTGTAGGCCTAATTGTAAAGGCTGAGATGGGATCTATATGATCTGAGACTGTAAGATCTTTTGTGATCTGAGTTGTAAGACCTGTTTGAGGTCTGAGATTTGGTAGAGCTATAAACCCTATCTAGCACACTGCTAGAAGGGGAGAAGGGGGAAAGTGGATTACCCAAGATAAGGGGAACCACTATAAAAATCTGCGTGTTCTTTTCTGTGTGTGTTTCTTTTTCTTGAGAGCTCTGATAAGTTTGTTCTTGGTTGTTGTTCAAGAAACTGCAATTTTTTTTAAATAACCTATTCACCCCCCCCCCCCCTCTAGGTGTTTAGCTACCCTTAAATTAAGTCTTTCATCGGTCGTAGTAGAGGTCAAAAATGTAGGCGGACACGCAGAAAATTGAATTGTCAAATGTGATACGTAGTCAGATCTACGTGGTGCGGTGAACAGATCATAAACTAATGCGCTTAACCTAGTAATTTCTATACGCAGGGACAACACTATTGTAGAAACTAAAAGAGTGGACGTGTCACACAAACTTAGACTTGGACTACCGATTCCACGTCCTATAAATTCAGCTAACGTGGTCAAATAATCAGGAGGAAGGTTCGGCAAAATCAAGCCCGGGATAATATCCGAATCAGTATAAATTTCACCTAACGGTGATATCTTCAAATAACTCTCATCCGGGTGTACCATAAAAGAATCGTCCAAACATACCCTTTCCTCAAATGGTAAATCATCCACCATAACTCTAGGGACATCCGCACTCTCCGGCTCCTCAGATAACTCAGATTTAATCCCAGTGGGTGCGGTCGTAGACTCTATCATGATGGGGATCGTAGCCTAGAGAGGGCACTCAATACTAGGGTGACTAGACACAACGCTAGTAGTGAAAGTAATAGGTAATGAAATACTCTCACTGATCAGAATATCATCTTCCCAAACATCGTCTTCTAAATCACTAGGGGTTCCCTCACTGGCTGAATCATCAGACTCGTTGGGCACTATCGTACGTGATGGGAGACTCTCACCTAGCTGGTCAACTTCCGAATCTAGAGATACTTTATCCACATCGGAATCCTCAAATATGTCAGTCACTATCTCAAGAGACTTAGACATCGAGGCTAAACGAGACAAAACTTTAGGAGTAACATCTTCCAAGACATATGATCTATTAGGAATGGTTTCCCTAAAGATGCTAGTAGGTATACAAGGGGCAGGCCGAACTTTGGGGTAAAATGAACTAGCGTTTGGTTTACGGTCATTCCTATAGGAAGGTATGGGACTAGCGCCATAACGATAATCACTCACATTCTTGATGTTGGTACTGCGGCGATAGGCGGGATCAAATTGATCCGAGAGTAGGCTACGCATTGCAGGACAAACATGTTTATAACTACCAACACGACGCTCTTCTTTTAGCCAAAATACTTGGGCTTGACCTTTTAATCGTTCTCGGGCAACGATAACCTTGTGGTGGTCGTCCCGGTCGTGACAATCAAATTCAATTTCGATCCTATTAAGCCAGTCCCTAAAAGTCTTGGAACACCCGTAACCGTCATAAGTAGGTGCCACAAATCTAGTAGGAGGATAAACGTGGGGACGGTTGGTATTCCAATGATATGTAGGCAAATTTGGTGTGTGATTAGCCATAATTTTGGCATACAAATAGTCTATTCGAGAAACATCGACGTCATGGGCCATACTCGTAGTGAGGTGAGTGGCAATACGAGTCTAAGTGCACAAACGTTCGAACTAGAAGATTTTATAAAATATTAATTTAGTCCAACCTAATTACTAGGAAATTTCAAAAATTTGAATTTTAAATTTCAAAAAATTGAATTTGAAATTCAAGAATGTGAATTTTGAATATGAAAATCAAAAATTTGAATTTTGAATTTGAATTTTGATTTTCAGAAATTTGAATTTTGAATTTCAAAAATTTTAATTGTGAATTTGAACTTCAAAAATTTGAATTTTGAATTTCAAAAATTGAATTTTGAATTTGAATTTTGAATTTTCAAAATTTGAATTTTGAATTTCAAAATTTGAATTTGACTTTCCAGAATTTAATTTTTTCCTTTGTTTTTTTTAATTTTCGCAGAAAAATTAAAAAATTTAGGCCGCTATTCGCAGACCAGAAATCTTAAACATGGCTAAAATTTTATGAAAGATAATTTTTCTCCCGCCTAATAACTAGGGTAGTAATTTTTTTTTATTTTCTTGCTGAGAAAACAATGGGGAATTACCAGAATTTGTTTTTTATTTTTGCAGAAAAATTTAAATTTTAGGCCGCTATTCGCAGACCAGAAATGATAAATTTTTTTTGTTTTTGTTTTTGGACAACGAATCATGCAGGTGCGTGTCGACGTCCTAAAATAAAAGGATGGTGTCAATTAAGAAATTAACACAACCTGGCTCTGATACCAAATTGATGCAGACCCATGGTTTTCGGACAATTAGCACGTAAAATTAAAATTATGCGCGAACATTCATATTCCAAAACAGAGAAAATCCTGACTAAGATTGTGATCTAAAATAAAGTCCCAAACCAATTCCCGAAATTGATTAATACGAGGGTATACCAAATCACTTGAACTCGAGGAGAAATCAAAGGTGACAAACCTGATTTTTTCTAGTGTTCACGAGATCTACCCGATCCAATTTATACGACAAAATTCGGAAAATTAATGCTTGAAATTTAGATTTAAATTAAGCACGATTTCAATATAAATCAGGACTAAACACTAGCCTTCTGTTTCCACCAAATCTCACAATATTCCAGAAAGAATCACACGAGATATGGTATAGAAAATCGTTACCCAAAATCCCAAGAGAATTCCGTCCACTAGATTGGTGGAGGATGCGCACACGACGGTGGTCGATTATATTCCTCGCTACTTCACGGGTCTGCGTCGGATGGTGAAAACACAAGCCGACTTCCTTTGCAAAAACCCTAGAAGAGGGAGTTCCTTGAAAATCCTATATATATAGGGAAGAAGAGAGAAAAGGTGGTGGCCGAAATATTTCTCAAAAGAAGAAGAGGGGTGGCGGGTAGAAGATGGCCGAACACCAAGGGAGGAGGAGGAGGGCGGCGGCTAAGAGATGGCCTACCAAGGAAGAAAAGGAGGCTAGCCTATTTCGGCTATTGAGAGGAGAAGGAAAGAGAGAGGAGGAGGGAGGCCGAGAGAAATAGAGAGGGAGGGGGAGAAGGTGGCCGACGGCCAAGAAGAGGAGGAGGAAGAGGGATGGCCGAAATTTGCCTAGGGGGGGGGGGAGGAAAAATCACAATTGATTTTAGGTTTTCAAATTCTTCTTCATCTCTTCTCATTCAATAACAAGCATGACTATATATAGCCTTACACCATCAATCTCCTCCATACAAAATTTAGAATAAAATAAAAATAATACCAAAAGTTAACTGCATGAAAAAAGAAACAAATATTATGATGGTTATATGCAGCCATCATAATAAAAATACAATTGCTTAAAATAAAACATGCTTAAATTGAAATTGCTAAAAATAGAAATTGCTAGAAATGATAAATAATAAAATATATAATTATAATTATTTAATTTATAATTATATATTTTATTTAAAATGGTGACGGCGGACGTCGTGCAAAATGTGTAGCGGCGTTGGCGAAGAACGTCGCGGCGTTGGCGTAGAACGTCGCGGCGAAGGCGAAGGAACGACGTGTCTTCAAACTTGCGGCAACGACCGTCCCTATCCACGAACTCTCTATGTCGGGGATCAACGACCGCATCAGCAATGTCGCCATCAGTTCTTCTCTTCCCAAGCCTTCCTCTGACCCTATGGAGTAATTACCAGCCGAATTCCAGCAATGTGGGTGCCAAATGGCAGCTTGGTGAAGCAACCAAAGCTTGTCTGAAATCTCCATAATGGCACAGCCATATACAGTCCTCCTCAGCCAAAATAGGCTCCACCATTAGCTTCAGAAGGTGGAGAGCACATGAAATCGAGCCTTGGATCATTGCAAATGGTGGAGGAATGAAGTTTTGAGCAAGCTCGCCGGAGGAGAGGAGATCCATGGCCAACCGCCGCCGCCGCCGCCGTCAAGCTCCATTAAGGTTCGGTTTCTCCTCCTCTCCCCTTGTGCTAGCTTCCCCTTCCTTCTTTTTTCCAAACCAACGAATAAATGGTGATCCACCATTTCAGATTTTCCATGTTCAAGCTTGAAAAACGAAAACGGCGGGAGAGCTACTCCGGCCACCTCCGGCCGAGTTCTCGCCGCCGGTCGATAGCCCTACCTCGTACGGAGGTGGTGGCTTGGGGGATTGGCCGTAAACTATTTGTGTTGGCCGGAATCCATGGCCGAAAATGCTCCAGAATTTGCATTTTTTGCTGTTTTTATGGTGCATGGACGATGAATAGTTATTTTAATGGAATGTTATATAGTTTAATTAAATCTGTCACATTTATTTCAGGATCTTGTACAAATTATTTGAGGCCCTTAGAGGCAATTTCATGAAAAGTGACCAGAGCTAACTATTGTAGATCTCGATGTCTACTTTAATTAGAAATTTGAATCAGCTCATTTGGAGTACTGTAGAACCCCCAGCATCTATTTTAGTGAGACTGGTCATAATGAAAATTAGAAATTAGATTGTGTATATCGTTTAAATGGTAAGCCTGATGAAGCTGAAATTTTGGCCATGCATGCATGTGCTCTATTACTAGCTTGTGTCCAAAAATCAGATTTTTAGGAGATAATTTTCCAAAGATTTTATTCAAAATATGTTAAATCAAATAAATGATATTTTTGGAGCTGTGCAACCCCAAATGACCCCAAACTTGGGTGTCACCCTTATTAGATCATCATTAGACCATGGTTAAAATTTGAGATCAATTGGATCTCTGCATGTGGGGTAATTCCTCTTGCATGTTTTTGTCTAATAAGTGATATGGCGTGCCAATAACAAAAATAAATATGTTGTATATTTAGCATAAATGGCTTAGTGTTAGCTTCTGAAATTTGGTCATACCCTCTTTAAGACATAATACATTACTCCAAGAAAAATTAGTATTTTTGGGATCAAAAATCCTAAGTAATTGATAAAATTTAATTATGTCACAATTATGTATTAATGAAATGTTTAAGGCAAAAACCTTGTAGAAAAATTTGAAACTCTGAGTAATCCCTTATAACATCAACTAGAACCTCTGGAATTTTGTAGGAATTTTTAGAGATTATTTCCTTAGAAATCATGGAAATTATCATATGTTGCATTTTTGAATAACTGAAATTTTATTGATGAAAAATATCGGGAAATTTTTGAAACCCTGGAAAATCATGTGGAATCTAGTTATGAACCTCTGAGATTTTTGGTAGATTTTTTGGATGGACAATACTTGGTGAAATTTCATATATTTAGTTTGTCACACTTCTTAATTTATGAAATAATTAAGGTGAAAAATTACTGGATAATTATGAAACTCTGAATAAGATATTTTTAGGTCACTATAATGCTATAGTAATTTTCTCAGAATTTTTGGAAGTCATATTTTAGTATTTGGTGTGTAAAGTCACATTTTCATCTATTTTTATGTTAAATAGAAATTATGGCTATAATTTCTCTGGAAAATTATGAGACTCTGGATAAGATATTTTTAGGTCACTATCGTGTTATTGAAATTTTCTCAGAATTTTTGAGAGTCATAATATAGTACTTAGTGTGTAAAGTTATGTTTTCAACCCTTTCATGTTAAATAGAAATTATGATTATAAATTTGCTGGAAAAATATGAAATTCTGGAATTGATATTTTTATTCCATTATAGTGCCACTGTAATTTTCTCAGAATTTTTGGAAGTCTTGAATTAGTACTTGATTGGTAAAACCCTAATTGTACACCTTTGATATTAAATGGAAATTGTGACCATAAACCTTCTGAAAAATTATGAGATTTTGGAATCCATGTTTTAATGTCATAAGTCGCCTCTGGAAATTTACTTAGCAAGATTGGAACTACTGATACGATACTTCCTTTACATTCTAGAAGATGACATTTGATTAATGAATTTTAAATAGAGGTCAAATTTATATGAATTATGTCAAAACTCTGGTCAACCCTTAATTTATCCATTATGAAACTGTGGTAGAAATTAGAGCTCACTGGGACATGATATGGTCAAGATTGCATCATAGGAATCAAATCTAGTTCAATGATATTTTGGTCTGTGAATAGTAAAAACTTAATGTGATGATTTGACCGGCAGATCACTTAGGAAATCAGTGAGATTTGGATTATAACTGTAACATAACGATTATAGTAGCCCCTATAAGTTATGAGATTTTGAAGTACGTTAGATCTATAGTCTGGGGAGTTATTTAGATTCAGGTCGCACTATACATAAAGAGACGAAGATTACATTTTGAGATCATAGTAATCACACAACATGGTAAAGTGTTCATGTCACATCTTTAGAGTGTGATTAGGGATATTGGTAATTACACAAGGCATACACCACTTAGAGGATAAGAGATCTTAAGTGTTAAGCACCGTTCAAGAGAACGTTTGCTTAGGAATATGGTGAAGGATAAGTCATAAAGCACCTAAGTTATACAGAGTAATAATGAGTGTGGGTCTTTAGAAAGGCTAGCCACCCATAAAAGTAAATGTCTTGGGAATGGGGATCTGGGCTTCATCCCATCACATTCCCTAGTACCGCTGCGAGCCCTTCACCGAGTAAACCTCGGGATGTCCAAGTTTCACCATAAACTTCTAAGCATAACAATAATTAAACAAGAGTAGCCTAATTAAACAAATAAGAAACATGGTGAACTTCATACTGAGTTAAGGGATGGGAAGATGCATATCAGGACGGGTTAGTCTTGTGAGCTGGAGGCTCGGGAGGTTGTGTATCAGGACGGGTTGGTCCTGCGAGCTGGAGGCTCGGGTTGTGATAACTTGCATGTGCATAGAAACAAATTAGTGGCGGGTCTTCGGTACGGGCCGGTTGTCAAACCGACGGCAGTATGTTGACTTAGGCGGGTGTGAGGTTGAGGGGCCAGTAGGTTGTTTATACTGCGGTCTAGAGGACGATCCCCAAAAGGATGCAAACCCGGCCTTTAAGACTGGTAGGTTCCAGCAAAGAGTACGCAAGACTCTAGAGTGCACCTAGGACATGTACAGAGGCGTATGGGAGGTCTAGGCCTGCTAGTGTGTATACCTGCCTAGGGGTGGAGACGCCCGCTGCACCACTGCCGTAGCCACAACGGCGGTACCAAAGAGTTTAGCTAACTCCGAAAAGTGGGAACTAAAGGTCTGTGATCACAGAGTCGTGTGGGTGAGTTACACTTGTATGAATCATAACATAACATGCATATCATATCATACGTAAACCTAGAACATAATTGCAGACCCTTATCATATAAATTAGTATGGGCTCTTTTATATGATAAGTTATATTTTCAGAAATCTTAACTTATAAGTTTGTATGGGCATTCATATAAGTTAGGGTACTCATGTGATGATAGTGTAGAATATCTTACTTGTTTACTTTACTTGCGCCGCACTACTTTACTTATTGCTTTACTTACTGCCTTACTTACTGCTCATACACACTGCTAGCTAGAAGTTATATATCTTTTTTACTTTATATACTTGCTAGCATAGAATTCATGTCACCTGCTTTGTTTCTATTACCCTTTTTTGTCCTCCACTTCGTCCTCCCGCACGATGCCTAGGAGTCACGGGGGGAGGCGAGCACAAAACTGGCTTACTCTTTATGACTAACGGTCGGTTGTGACCGTAGGAGTTCGAGGAGCTGGAGCAGCCGTACGACTAACAGGATGTGATGGCAAGATCTGAGGAGCAGTTGCAGTGCATTACTTCTACCGCGAGACAAGTGCTGATGAAGAGAGTGTATAGCTTTCGCATAGAGATGAGGAGAGAGAGAGTTATTATGTTGTTTTACTCATTTTAGACATGTATCGGGCATAAGACCTTACTCTTTCTTTTGTACTCATTGCTGGACTTGTATATTATTTTGATATATATATATATGTGTGTGTGTGTGTGTGTGTGTGTGTGTGTGTGTGTGATTGTGGGCTTGGTCTTTTCACTAGTTTTTCTTCTTATCTCTAGTTGGCCTGGTTGATCATTCTTGCCGGCAGGATCGACATCTTGCGGAGGTGGCTAACTTATGTGCTAGCATCTCCGTAAGGCGGCGGTTCTGGGCATAAGATCCGGGAACTCTCCTGGTGCGGGAGAGGGATCTTACAAACTGCTCCTTCGGCTTCTCGAACGACTTCTCGCACTCTTCGGACCACTCGAAGTCCTTACTCTTCCGGATTGTTTTGAAGAATGGAGAGCACTTCTCCCTGGCCTTTGACAGGAAGAGGCTAAGACTCGCCAGCCTTCCAGTTAATCTTTGAACTTCCTTTGCGGTTTTTGGCGAGGTCATCTACAAGATTGTCTTAATCTTGTCAAAGTTAGGCTCTACTCCTTTTGGGGTGAGGAGATGCCCCAAGATTTTCCCTTTCCTGCTACGAACATGCACTTCGCAGGATTAAGTCTCATCTTGAACCTTCTGAGCATCGTAAAGGTCTCCACCAGATCGGCCACATGCTCTCGGACGCTCCTGCTCATGATCAAGAGGTCGTCGACATACACCTCTAAATTCCTCCCCTTCTGCTCCTTGAAAACATGGTCCATCATCCGCTGGTAGGTTGCTCCTGCGTTCCTTAACCCGAAGGGCATCATCTTATAGTTTGTTTGCCCAGAAAGCCCGCGACCTCTTCCTACAGGTCAAAGTTTTTCGGCCTGGGCGGTCTCAATTTGTGGTGATCGCGCAGACCGCCAAGTCTCTTCTCAGCCGAAGTTTTCTAAGTTCCAAGCGGTCAAGACAGTGTGAGACCGCCAGCCTGAGCGGTCTGATCTTTTTCTTCTTTTTTGCTATTTGCACCTCTCATCTATGTCCCGACTCTCCTGTACCCCGGGCAGCCCGTAGTTCTTAGTTCTTCCCATTTGGGCAGTCTCCTCGTCTATAAATAGAGGGGTAGGGGTACCTGGAAAGGGACTTTTGCTCCGAGGCTCCATCTTACGACCTGTGTAAGCGGTCTCATTTTTAATGATCGCCATCCTGTGATCGTTTTCCTTCTCTTCAGCCTCTCCTGTCTTAGTAACCTGCACTTCGCAGTCTCCTCCTTTTCCCCTTTAGTGTGCGAATTTTGGAGGTACCATTTTTGGTGCCAACAGAACGAGCACGCGACCTTCAGATCCGAAGTGTCAGGTGAAATTCTTAGACTTTCGAGATGGCTGAGCGCCGCAGAGGTCGTCCTGCGCGGTCTCCCAGCGGTCACCCATCCGATCACAATTCCTTAGAAGCGCTTGAGCGCCGTTTCGAACTCCGCGTAGAGCAGGCTCTCCGTGAGGCCGCTCGAGCTAGGCAGGATGCTGCTTCTGTCCAGCAAGAGATCGCCCGGTCCCAGCAAGAGGCCGCTCGAGACCGGCAAGAGGCCCTCGGGTTCAGCAGGAGTCCACAAAGCAGATTGAGGTCATGAATCAGGTTCTGGCCGCAATCTCTCAGAGGATTCTCCCTCCTCCTCCTCAGGTCGCCACCCCTGACCGCATGGCGAGCGGTCACCCGTGCGATCACCCTAGTTTCCAGCCTGCAGCCCCTCAGCGATCTCAGCATGAGGAGTTTGCTGCTCGCCATAATTCTTTTCGAGCTGCAGCCTAGGGGCCTCCGGCTCAAGCCCTGAATTTCGAAGAGGAGTTTGCTTACCCGCAAGCTCCTCCTGCTTCCTTTCTTGCTCCTCCAGGTCCTTCTGAGTTCGGGGAGCCTTCGCCTTTTACCGACGAGATTCGTCGAGACCCAATTCCCCATGGGTTCAGGGAGCCTCGCCTTCCCATTTTCTCAGGGGAAAGTGACCCAATGTCTCATCTCCAGGCCTTCGAGTCAGCTGTTGCTCTCAGGACTATTTCGGATGGAGTGAGGTGTAAGTTGATGGTCACCTCTTTTGATGGAGCGGCCAGGGAATGGTTCTATAAACTTCCCAGTCAGTCCATTCCGAGTTTTGCTGCTCTAAGGGAAGAGCTTCTATTAAGATTTGCCACCGCAAAGAAGAGGAAGAGTGGTCCTGCGACCCTCTTTAAAATTAGGCAAGGGGACAACGAGACTGTTGCCCACTTTGTGGATCGCTTCCAGAAGGAGATTTTGGGGATCCGAGATATGGATCCTGAGCTCTACATGGTAGCTCTAATCAGCGGCCTGCAGGAGGGCCCTCTGAAATTTGAAGTCACCACCAAGGAACCCAGCTCCTATCAAGAGCTGATTAGCGTGGCTAATCGCTTCATAGAGGGGGAAATCAACAACCCCACCTATGTTAGCAATCTGACCAACAGGGGAGTTCAGAAGGGTTCCGCGGGATTCTATCCGGCCCCATCTTCTTCAAAGCCTCGGCAAGAGCTCCCACCTCCAGCCCTGAGAGGTAAGAATTACCGCAACCACAACTCCAATCGAGGTAATCAATCTTCTTTCCCACTTCAAGGTTCATTTTTTCAAACCCCCGTCGCCCCTGCTCCGCAAACTACCCCGGTCCACCAGATTCAATACATCCAACCTCCTCTTCTGCCCCTCCCGTCTCCTTACAACGAATCCCAAGAGTCTTTTACAGACTTTGGGGTTCCAATAAGTGAGGTGCTTCAAACTGTTCAGAAGCAGCCTTTCTTCAGAAGGCCAGCTCCGCTGAATTCAGACCCAAGAACATGAAATCCGGCTCTATACTGCGAATATCACCGAGAAAGGGGTCACTTGACGGAAAATTGCAGAGCCCTCCATTTGTTCTTGGAGAGGCTTCTGAAGGAGGGTAAAATCTCTGATGTCATTCAGAAAAGCGATCCCACTAAAGCCTCAACCTCCAAAGCCAAAGAGGTAGCTGAGATTCATTGGGAATGCGAGGAAGTAGATGATGTTGGCCATCTGGGCAACATCGGCTTCCCAAATGAATGCATAGATGCTAACGATGAGGGTGCCTTAGGCAACCTCTTTTGCATCCATGGGGGTGCAGGTCCGGAATCTTCAAGAAAGGCAAGCCTGAAAAGAGTCTATCAATCAGAGGTTGCAGCTACCTCTTCAGCTCCGGTCCGAGGGACGGTCACTTTCGGAGATGAAGATCTTCCTCAGACCGCGAATCCCTTCGACGACGCAGTCGTCATCAAGGCCGTAATAGAAAATTATACGGTAGAAAAAATTCTGATAGACACGGGAAGCTCAGTCAACGTGCTCTTCAAACCAGCTTTCGAGGCACTAAAGACAGGTAAACCCCTCCTATCGACTGAAGGACCTCTCTATGGTTTTTCAGGAGAAAAGAAGGAAGTTGAAGGGCTCGTCACTCTTTCTGTGATCTTGGGAGGGATAGCAAGATCGGTGAAGTTCATAGTCGTTGATGCTCCCAGTAGCTACAACGCAATTTTCGGAAGACCCTTCTTGAATGGGTATCAAGCCATCGTCTCCACCTATCATCAAGCGGTGAAATTTGCTCTGAATGGTAAGCAACACCGAATTAGAAGTGACCCGAGGAAAGCTAGAGAATGCTATGTAAAGACGGTCAATATGATCGTATCATCTCCTCCTCAGGAAGTTATGATGGCTGAATTGGTTGAAGTTCCCGAGCAAATCCAGGCTGCAGAGGAAGCTGAAGAGGATACAGGAGATGGAGCTCACTTGGAATCTGCCCAAGTGACTCAAGCAGTCCCAATCAGCGAGGAAGATGAGAGCAAGTGTCTCTCTATCAACGCTGAATTATCTGAAGCTGACAAGAGTCAGCTCATCTCCTGCCTCCTCCAAAACTTAGATATTTTTGCTTGGTCGGCAGATGACATGCCAGGAGTGGATCCTGATGTCGCTTGTCACCACCTCAATATCGATCCCAGCTTTGTCCCGATTCAGCAGAGGAAGAGGTCCGTTGCCACCCGTCTAGCTCAGCCTATCCGCGAGGAAGTGGAAAAACTCCTGAAGGCAAAATTCATTCAACCAATCCAATACCCTGCGTGGGTTTCAAATGTTGTAATGGTCAAAAAATCGGGTGGGAAATGGAGGATGTGTGTAGACTTCACCAAACTCAATAAAGCTTGCCCCAAAGATTGCTACCCCTTGCCTCGAATAGATTCTTTAGTCGATTCGGCGGTTGGATATTCGTTTATGAGTTTTTTAGATGCATTTTCTGGA
Organism: Dactylorhiza incarnata; assembly: GCA_033032865.1. Classification (NCBI taxonomy): domain Eukaryota; kingdom Viridiplantae; phylum Streptophyta; class Magnoliopsida; order Asparagales; family Orchidaceae; genus Dactylorhiza; species Dactylorhiza incarnata. Next base: position 5,094,138 of record JAWHQI010000121.1, read on the forward strand.
TATCATCAAATTAAAATGCATAAGCCTGATATCCCTCACACTTCATTTATCACGAATGACGGATGTTTTTGTTATGTAGTGATGCCTTTCGGGCTTAAGAACGCCAGAGCAACTTATCAGAAAATGATGGATACGGTTTTCAAAAGTCAAAAAGGAAGAAACCTTGAAGTCTACGTTGATGATCTCCTGATAAAAAGCAAATCGTTTTCTTCTCACCTTGATGATTTAACCGAAACGTTTTCAACTCTTAGAAACTTTAATATGAGGTTAAATCCTTTGAAATGTGTGTTCGGGGCTACTAAAGGGAAATTTCTCGGCTATCTTCTCACTCCGGAAGGGTTGGAACCGAATCCTGACAAAGTAAAGGCTATCTTAGAAATGCCACCTCCCAAATCTCCTAAAGAAATTCAGCAGCTCGGAGGGAGGATGGCAGGCTTAAGTCGTTTTATCTCTCGATCAGGAGATAACAGTGCACCGTTTTTCAAGACCCTCCGGGGAGGGAGTAGGTTTGAGTGAGCAAAGGAGTGTGATGATTCTTTCAATCAACTTAAAAAGCAATTGACATCAACCCCTTTGCTCCAAAGCCCGCGAGAAGGAGAAAATCTTTTTCTTTACATGGGAATTGGATCCGATGCCATAAGCTCTGTCTTAGTCCGCGAAGAGAAAAAGAAACATTTTCCAGTTTATTACGTAAGCCGAATTCTGAAAAATGCGGAGACTCGCTATCCGATCCTCGAAAAGCTAGCCTTAATGCTTGTAACCTCGGCAAGAAGGTTAAGACCATATTTTCAAGCTCATGCAATCCTATTTGTCACTGATCTCCCGTTGAAAGGTGTCTTAGAGAAGCCAGAGCATTCGGGAAGGCTAGCCAAGAGGGCAATAGAACTCAGTGAATTTGACATTTCTTATGTTCCAAGGGTAGCAATCAAGGCTCAAGTCTTAGCAGACTTCATAGCAGATGCCAAGGAAGTCGATTCGGAAAAGGGAAGCAGAGCACCTCTCGCTTGGACAATTTTTGTGGATGGAGCCTCAGGGAGAAATTCTTCCGGAGCTGGAGTTATCTTAATCAACCCAAACGGAGTGAGATTGGATCAGGCGTTAAAATTTTATTTCAAAGTGACAAATAACCAGGCTGAATATGAGGCTTTGTTAGCCGGACTCAGATTTGCCAGAGAATTAGGAATCGATGATGTCAAGGTGCTCACAGACTCCTTGGTGATGGCTTCCCAAGTGAATGGAACTTTTGAAACTAGAGATAGTATTTTGAAGCAATATCTAATCCTAGTAAAAGTTGAGGTTGGAGAGTGTAAAAGCTTCACCATCGAGCATATCCCAAGAGGAGAGAATGCGGATGCAGATGAGTTAGCAAAGTTTGGCCTTCTCTCGGGAGGAACAACCTCGGAATTGTTCCATCCAACAATTGAAGAAGGGGAAGTCGTGGAAGTTGATCAGCGTCCGTCTTGGGTGGATCCCTTCGTTCTTTATCTCTCGGCTAGAAAACTCCATTCAACGGTAAAGGATAAGAAAAGATTTAAACGGAAAGCAGCTAACTACTATCTTATTGCAGGAGTACTTTACAGAAGAACTTTCCTTCCTCCATTAGCACGATGCGTTTTGGAAGAAGAGATTCCAATAATTCTTCAAGAAGTCCATGCGGGAGAGTGCGGAAGTCACTGAGGGGCAAGAACCTTAGAGAAAAGAATCCTATGGCAAGGTTATTTTTGGCCTCAAATGAGGAAGGATGCAGAAAAATTTGCCAAGAAATGTGTCAAATGTCAGAAGTTTGCTCCTCTCCAGAATCAGTCGGCTCAGCAGCTCAAATCAATAGCGACCCCTTGGCCTTTTGCAGTTTGGGGAATGGATTTGGTTGGGCCTTTTCCTATGGCAAGTGGCCAGCGCCGATATATTATAGTCATGATTGACTATTTCAGCAAGTGGATAGAAGCAAAGGCATTGGCCAAAATTACTACCCAAGCTGTGAAGAATTTCATTTGGGGGGAGATAGTATGTCGGCATGGAATTCCAATGGCAATCATTACGGATAATGGCTCTCAATTCAATAATCCAACTCTTATTGGTTTCTGTGATCAAATTGGAATTGAGCTACGCTTCGCTTCTGTACATCATCCTAGAAGCAATGGGCAAGTAGAGGCAGCTAACAAGCTTATTATAAATCTTTTGAAAAAGAAAGTGGAAAATATCAGAGGCAACTGGGCAGAAAAACTACCTTCGGTCTTATGGGCCTTAAGGACAACTCCGAGTTCAGCCACTGGAGAGACTCCTTTCAAATTATCACATGGTTCCGAAGCTCTTATTCCAGTAGAATTTGAGGTAAAAAGTCCGAGGGTATTGTTAGCACAACAAAACCAAATTGATTGGATGGAAGAGAATGATGAGGAGTTAAAATGTAGCCTCGACTTAATTGAAGAATTGAGGGATACGACAACCATCAGACAAGAGGAGGTGAAGAGAAGAATGGCAAAATTATTTGATAAAAACGTAAGAACCAAGGAATTTGTTGTTGGGGACTTGGTCTTGAAGAAAGTAGATGCCGCGGCAAGAGCCGGTTCGGTTGGGAAGCTTAATCCGAACCGGGCAGGGCCATTTGTGATAAAGAAGGTGCTAAAGAATGGTGCCTATCATCTCCAAAACCACGAAGGAGAGGAATTGCCTCACTCTTGGAGTGGAGATGATCTCAAACTCTTCTTTTCCTAAAAGTTCGTGTTCAATTTTCTCATTCCTTTTCTCACCTCTCTTCTCTTAAGTGTTATGCAGACATAGCCGAGATGATCATGGCATGCATGATTAACGGCAAGAAAAAATATGAGTTGTTAATAAAACCAAAAGCTCGTCAAGACATCGATGGATCCTACTTCTTTCCCCTTGGCTTGTTAGCTGGACGTATAATTCTGCCAGGACCACAGATGTCGGGGAGATTTCGAATCTGTGTAGCAGTGGCTCGCCAAGCTCGAGTGGTGAAAGTTTAGGATGCCGGGTCCTAGCTGACATCTGGCACACCTTAGCAAGGAGGGCTGGGTGGCTGGCTCAGCTCTGTCATGCATTGAAAAGGACATTGTTACGGTCTTAATGATCTTCGGGGAAAGCAATGTCGGTATAAGCCTCATCGGCATGACCACACCTGCCCTATCGATCATTTTGGTCCGTAACTCTCGAATGTTCATTAAAAATGATTGAGGAAAGCAAAAATTCAATAATCTATCAGGGAAAGCAATGTCGGTATAGCCTCATCGGCATAACCGCACCTGCCCTGCGAATCATTTTAAGATTCTCCCTTTCCTCCTTTTTCTCTTTTTTCAAAAGGCTCCATTTTATTTCCTAAGTACTGAGCTCGGGCGGTCAGAACTTTTGAGACCGCATTTTCTCCTTTACCTTCAGAAGGTGTTCTATATTGATCATGATTAAATGGATTAATCTCTTCCAGGATTTGGTATAAAGATGATCGCCAATATTGAATCTGTCGAAGGGAGTTAAAATCGGTCTCAATTTGTTAAGGTCGCAAGATAATCTTCATCTAAGGCTTGTGACATTCACCCAGGCATTTCCTATCCGAATCAGTTCAAGATTGTCAGGAGATCGTAAAGCCTAGATTATCTTCAGCTTTCAGCGGTCTGGATATATTGAGGTCGCTGGGTTTCCATGATTTCCATCTGTAAAAGGGTAATCAGAAGTTGATAAATAAAATTTGTTTTTCTGCTTTATGCGGTCTGGTTATCCTGAGGTCGAATGCTAGATGTATACATGTTAAAACTATCTTCGGTATCTTCCCAAATAGCGGTCTCCCAAATTAGAGATCGCAGAACTGATCAGAAATATATATATCATGGTAGCCCGGGCAGTAAGGGTTCAGATATCATCCAAATGAAGGTTTGGTAATACTAAGACCGCATGAGCATTGTGTTTATGCCTGAACATTAATCTTTCTGTTTTTTATAGATCATAACCTGAAACTTTTTCAAAAGAGAGATGTTCGATAAAACCTAAGGCATTGAGATCGAATGCCAATTCTAGCTCAGGAGAACAAATAGAATAAATACACCAGAAACAAATTCATTCAACAAATATAGATCTAACAAAAAATCAAATTTTATATATATTCTGAAATGTCTATTACAACGAGATCGCCCGGTCTAAAGAAAAGTTACAGCTCAATCTTTTTTCAGTCTCTTGGAAGATCGCTCAGCAGAGAGGGAAGAACCAGTCTCTGCTGAGGATTCCTCCGATTTACTCACCGGAATTCTAGATCCAGAGCTTGAGCCTGAACTAGAATCCCGGCCCTGAGTATAACGGCTCCCACTTTCATCTTCATCCTCGATCTCGACGTTCTCTTCTTGATCGCCGGCTTCACCCGCGGTCTCTTCAGCGGTCTCTGACTGCTCTTCAATCCTTTGAGCCGCATCCGGGAAGAGTTTTGAAAATGTTATATCTTTGAATTCTTCGGTGATACCACCGAGACCGCGAACCTCATCCAGGACCTGGTCAGCGGTCTCCTTTATATGGTGCATCATGGCCTTCTGGAAAGCTGGATTTGCTGGATCATAGGCCACCCGCTCAGATTGCTATCAAAAGAAAAAGGGAAAAATCAGATCGCTCGGTTACAGGTAATCATTCATATAATGCAAGTAAAACCTTTACCTTTTGAGCTTCACGCAGGGCAGTGATCTCATTTAAGGCGCTACAGAGAGACTGCCCCATATGATGATTTAGAATCGTGCTCCTAGCGGTCACCTGAGCACAGAGATCGGGGAGATCCTCGGTCTCGAGATTATAAGCCTCTACCGCGTTCTTTCTCCCATACAATGCAGAGGTGACCGCATAAGCGTGACGGGTCACCTTTCCACTCCACGAGGGAAGATTGGTGGAAACCTTTAAAGACTTCCCTTTGGCGGCCCATTTGAGTAAAGGTTTTCCTTTGATATCCCTCATGTTCTTTAAGAAACCATGTAGGGGGAAGTCTTGATCTGCGGTCTCAGCAGCGGTCCCGAACGCATCAACCTCCCGCTTCAACCTCTTCTCCCTCTGAGTAAGTATTTCAGCTGCTGGAGAGATTGGATCTCTTTCAGGGACCTTAAAGGTCGCTGAGGTAAGAAAAACGTTAGGAAAAAGGTTATGAAAATGGACAAAAGAAGATCGCAAGAGAGACCGCAGGAAAGGCTTACTTTCATTAGGAGTAACCCCAGCGATCTCATCCCAGATCGCCAGGTAGTGGACAAGGTCAAGCCTCTTGCCCGCCAGGAAGGTTAAAATCTTTATCTCCTCAGCAGCAAGCACCTTTATCTTTTTGAAGGTACTGTCAGGTCGCGGAGATGGCGAACTCTTGAGACCGCCGAGGTCGCCCTCAAAGACAAGAAATCTTTCTGTCCAAAAAGAGATCTTGTTGGGAAGGTTTAAGATCTTTACTCCTTCCGCAGAGAAGTACATTAGTCCCTTAAATTCTTCTTTCTTCTGGCCTTCTTTCAGAACCTTCGCAGTAAAGGTTCCACGGAACAGGTTCATCAAAAACTTTATCCTCTCCGATCTCAAGTAATTGATGAATACATTAATCAGACCGATTGAGTTCGGAGGCAGCTGGGCGAGCACGAAACCATAATATTCCAAAATTTCTATCCATTCCCAGGGAAGGGGAATTCTCAACCCATGATCGAAGTGATCGATAGGGATAATATATTTATTTTCCTCTCCGAAATTCAGCTTTTCCTGTTCGGTCGGCGGTCTCACAACAATCTGGGTTTGGATCATATATTTCTTTATAAAAGATATAAATTCATCTTTCGACAGACGTCCCTGTTTTTGATTGGCAGCCAAGAAGGTGATCGTAGAAGAAGCACGAGCAGACACCATTTTGAGAGGTCGCTGAGATCGGTGTTTAGCGCGCATTCAAGAAAGCATAAAATGAAGGTTATGAAGGAAACTATTTATAGCAATCGAAGGATAATTTCGTAATCATTACTTTTTGCAGACCGCCCAGCAAAAATCTCCAGACCGCTCGACCTGGGCAAGATTATATAGCTAAACTGTGGTCTCAATAAATGGAATACAGATGAATAAAAATAGCAGCAACACACAATCCAGACATAAAAGAGATCGCAAATTATAACAGTCAAGATCGCATAAAGCACAAAAATTGAAAGAAATCACAAAAATAACAGAAGATATATGAGACATTAATATCACAAATATTACAACAAATTGTTCTTGTTAAGAGATCGCTCGGTCTCAAATTTAATGTTCATTTTTTAGGCCTATTTCTCCCTACATGAGCTGCTATATCCTGCATATCATTAACAGCAGCCAGGACAGATGCCAAATTCTGATTAGCTGACAATGCAGCTCGATGAATTTTAGACATCTCCCTGTCCACCTGCTCCATAGGGACAACCACAATTTCAAGTTGCGGTCTCTCTGCTGGATGATCGCTGGAGGTACCCGGTCTCATCAGCATCTTCGAGTGACCGCCTCTCAGCCTCTCGTTCTCTATGGACAGCGCAGCAGCTTTTCCTTTGTAATATTCAGCATCTCTTTCCGCTTTCTTGAGGGATCGCATGAGTTCTTCAACCTTCAGATCGCGAGACCGCGCGATCTCTTCAATCTTCAGATCGCGTTCCTCTCGACTCCTCCTCTCGAAAGCACGCAACTTCTCCTCGAGACCGCGGATCTGATCGTTCTGGGCCCGCTCTCTAAGAAGCATAGACCGAGCATCCTCAAATATAGGGTTAAGAATGCCGGTAAGCTCGGGAGGGATCGCGATGCGTTGAGGGAGTTCTCCTTCCTCGATCTCAACGTTGTCATCATCTGCGATCACAAGAGATAAGTTATTTTAATTACAAATGATATTCAAATAGAATTTCTTGAGCAGAAAGAGTACTTGGAAAGGAATCAAGACCGCAGTCACGTAAGGCTTTTTCAACATCTTTAGTGACCGCGGGATCTGCGGTCAGTAAAAGGCGGTCTGATCCCCTTAGACGCTCTAAATTCATTCTTTCCAACTCTCTTTTCTGCGATCTATCACCCTCTTTTCTTCTTCTTTTCAACTCTTTGTTACTTAGAAGAATGTCGTCGGTCTCGATAAGAATAACCTCACATTTTCTTTTTGGAGAAGCAGGTTGAACCATGGGCAATGGAAAGAACTCGACCGATTTGGGGATCATCTTACCCTTACGAGCTCGCAAAACTGAGATCGCCGTCGCGCGATCTGCTGCAGCCTTGTCCAGGTCTCCTTGAGAAGAGTCACCTGGGAGACCGCTGGAAAGTGTAGCTTTTTCCGTGGCGATCTGAAGCTTCCTGGCGGTCTCTTCCTCAGCAGCCCTCTCTTCCGCAGTCTGTGAGACCGCCTGCCTTTTCTCCTCTTCATCAAGAAGAGCCTTTTTCTTCTCCTCGGCGGTCTTGGCCGCCTCTTCTTTTTTCTTCTCCTCCTCCTCTTCCCTCTTCTTCTTCTCCTCCTCTTCTTTCTTCTTCTTCTCCTCCTCTTCCTTTTTCTTCTTCTCCTCAGTGGTCTTGGTCGCCTTTTCCTTCTTCTTCTTATCCTCTTCTTCCTTCTTCTTCTTCTCCTCTTCTTCCTCTTTCTTCTTCTCTTCTTCTTTCCTCTTCTTCTCCTCTTCTTTCCTCTTCTTCTCCTCTTCTTCCTTCCTCTTCTTCTCCTCTTCTTCCTTCTTCTTCTTCTCTTGCTCTTCCTTCTTCTTCTTCTCCTCAGCGGTCTTGACCGCCTCCTCCTTCTTTTTCTTCTCCTCCCTCTCTTTTTTCTTTCTCTCTTCCTCCTCCTTCGTCTTGACCGCCGCATCAGCGATCTCCTTTTCCCTGGCTGCGATCTCCCTATCAACAGCAGCGTTTTGAAGAGATGAAGCCTCAAGGGGATCTAGCACCTGCATCGATGAAAAAGATGAATTATTAGAATAAACTTCATCAAGATAAGCGATTAATTCGAAATCATCTTCCCCTAATAAAGTTGAGACCGCAGGAGGAAAAAGGAGATCGCTTCCGGTATTCACCTTTTGAACCGCAGCGGAATCCTCCGGATCAGCGTCATCAAGAAGTGTGATCGTCTCACGGGCGGTCACATCCTGTCCATCTCCATTTCTTTTGTTTCTCTTATAAGTCAAACTGGTTGGACTTGAATTTTTCCTTTTCCGATTTTTTGCATTGGTCTCCTGTTCGGCGATCTTTTGCCTCATAGATTCGGCCTCGGCCTTCTTCTGGTGTAGCCCAGCCAGAATGGTCTCATTTGAGGCGGTCTTAGGAGGCTGAGAAGTCTTTTGATCCAATACCTCCAGGGATTTCTGACAATTAAAATAGATAGAAAAGTCAGACATTTTCAATACAGGATCTGAAGAGGTGTTGGAAGGTTCAGAAACAGCAGAGACCGGCGCAGCTGAACTTTCTAGTTCAGATTTCTTTTTTGGAGATCGGGCGGTCTCCTTTGAAGCGCTCGCTTTCGTTAATATTTTCGGTGTCTTTTTTCCTCTTCTTGAACTGACATCCTCCTTCTTCCCAGGGGAGTTCGCTTTCGGTGGAAGAGCTTTTATATAATCAAGAATAGTCATCTCCGTAAGAGACCGCGTCTACCTAAATTTCAGAGACCGCTCGGAAATTGGAATTTCTCAATGTCTTGAAATCTGAAGATCCCAGCCGGTATTTATAGACCAAGCTGCATTTATGACTGTCGCGGTCTCCGCGGTCAAAGCTTACATTTTCGAAGTTTCAGAAGCAACTTAAAAATGTGCGGGGATTATGTTTGCCCAGAAAGCCCGCGACCTCTTCCTACAGGTCAAAGTTTTTCGGCCTAGGCGGTCTCAATTTGTGGTGATCGCGCAGACCGCCAAGTCTCTTCTCAGCCGAAGTTTTCTAAGTTCCAAGCGGTCAAGACAGTGTGAGACCGCCAGCCTGAGCGGTCTGATCTTTTTCTTCTTTTTTGCTATTTGCACCTCTCATCTCTGCCCCGACTATCCTGTACCCCGGGCAGCCCGTAGTTCTTAGTTCTGCCCGTTTGGGCAGCCTCCTCGTCTATAAATAGAGGGGTAGGGGTACCTGGAAAGGGACTTTTGCTCCGAGGCTCCAGCTTACGACCTGTGTAAGCGGTCTCATTTTTAATGATCGCCATCCTGTGACCGTTTTCCTTCTCTTCAGCCTCTCCTGTCTTAGTAACCTGCACTTCGCAGTCTCCTCCTTTTCCCCTTTAGTGTGTGAATTTTGGAGGTACCCTTTTTGGTGCCAACATAGTTGTAACAGCCATCGCTAGTGATGAAGGAGACATCGCGGCAATCGGGAGAATGCATCCGGATCTGGTGGTATCCTAAAAATGCATCAAGAAAGCTCATCACAAAAAAACCGACGGCTGAATCAACCAGCGCGTTGATTCGAGGTAAGCGATAATAATCCTTTAGGCAGCTTTTATTCATTAAGGAAAAATCAACACACATCCTCCAGCTGCCCCCAGCTTTCTTCACCATTACAATATTGGAGACCCAGCCTGGTTATTGGATCTCCGCCACAAAGCCTGCCTCAAGCAACTTTTTCACTTCTTCCCTGATAGTTATGGCCAACATAATAACACTTGACATTTTCTTCTGATGAATGGGCTTGAACGCAAGGTTTAAATTGAGGCGATGGCAGGCAACCTCTGGGTCAATCACGGGCATCTCAGCAGCACTCCAGGCGAAGATGCCGACATTCTCTTGCAGACATGCCGCCATCTAAATCTTTTCATCTGTCTTCAGCGATCCTGTGATCTTCAGTAATCTATGTACTCCTGCCTCGGAGAGTACCTCAATTTCTTCCACCTCTTCGACTGATTCCAGCCTGGCTGCTCCCTTCAGCGCTTTTTACAGCTCCTCTGCGTCCTCCATCCAGCTGATGGTACTGACTGCACTGAGATAGCACTCGCAGGCGGCTCTTGGATCGCTCCTGATCCTCACCCAAACATCTCCCTGGCAGTGCTTGAGGAACTGATGGTAGGAGGATGGGACGGCCTTGAAGATGTTGATGAGCGGCCTCCCGAAGATCGCCTTGTAACAGCTCAGGGCGTCGATGATGATAAATCGACACTTGAGCAAGGTGCCCCCGAGGGTCACTAGTAGATCCACCCTTCCTTCCACCTCTTTCCTCTCTCCTGAGAAGCCAAAGAGGGGGCCATCCGGCGCCATCACTCTTCCTGCCTCGATTACCAACCCGTCAAACATTTTCTTGAAGATAACGTTCACGGAGCTTCCGTTATCAACCAGGATTCGATCAATGGTGAAATCCTCCACGGCGGCTTGAATCACATGGGCATCATGGAAGGGATTCTAATTCCCTAGCATGTCCTCCTCTGAGAAAGTGATCTCCTCCTATGGGGGAGGTGCTTGTGAGGTCGAGGCGACGCTCCTACGGTAAATTTTATGGAGACTGCCCTTGCGGGAAGCTCCCATCGCTTCTCCCCCATGGATAACTCTTACAGTTGCTCCTCCTCCTCCGTTCCCCTGAACGACTTCTCCTCGACCTCCCTGGTCGACTCTCTCTTCATTCCTCCTTTAAGCGGAGACGTGCACTACCAACGGCTTGACAAGGGCTTCTAGCCTCCGCGAATCTCCTCCCACTTCTCCAGCAGCTAGCCTTCTCTGGGCTTCCCAAAAATCTGTGCAAGCCATTGTCCCATGGCCTGCTACTTGATGCAGCTTGCAGTAGAGGTGGATATCCGCTGCCTGCGGTATCCTCCTCTGGTTCCTTCGGGCCGGCCTGTTACCCTAACGGGCAATAGCCATCGCTTTCTCTCTTTCCTCCCGACGCCTCTCCGACCGATTGAAATTCCTTCTTTCCGGGGAATACCTCCTTCCCGGACCTTGACGCTGAGGCTAGCCCGCCGGCCTCCCCAACAGCCTATTAACGGGGATCTGGTATCACCTCTCTTCCTCCTGTCTCTCCTGAGCCACTATGGGTCTCCTCTCCTCTTGCCTCCTCAGCTCCTCCCTCCTGGGCTCTTCTCTTCTTCTCTCTTTCGGCTTCTTCTTTTCCTTCCTTCGGGGTTCCTCCCGCCTCCTGGGCATGGGGACATTCTCCTCCTCTTCCTCCTCCCTTGTCAACTTGGTGAGCTTGGCCAGGAAGCCGCGATTTGAGGCCTCCACCTAAACAAACTTATTGTCCCTCTCAATAAGCTCTTCATAGGACATGGGAGGATCCCGACTGATCTACAATTTGAAGAGACCTTCCCTCAGGCCAAACGGTAGGGCAAGTAGCAGGGTGAATCCATCCACCTCCTGGATGTCCAACATTTCTTCCTGAAAGCGGTCAATGTAGTTCCCCAATGTTTCTCGCACTCCTTGCACCAGATAGAAGAGGGTCGTTGCCTCTTTCTTCCTCTTCTTGGCTGTGGCAAACCGCATCGTCACTCCTCGGCGCAGATCTTTGAAGCAGTAGATGGAACCTGCTTCCAGATGGTGAAACCAGTCTCTGGCCTTTCCTCGGAAGGTGATGGCAGAGAGCCTGCACTTGAAAGCGTCCGACATGGTTCAGATGGAGACTACATCCTCGAACCACTAGAGATGTCGGACAGGGTCATCCCTCCCATAGTAGTAACTAATGACGGGCTCCCTAAACCCCTCCGGCACGGGAGTAGCAAGAATCTCCTCACATAATGGGCTCCTCCCACCTGACTAGCGACGATCCTCGACCTGGCTAGTAGCACCTTCATACTCGTCATATGGCCGTGTATCATGGGATCTCGCCTGATCCTCCACCTCGCGGAATCAAATTCCTTGTAAGCTCTACTGATAGAACTATGACCTCCTTGGTCGCTCTGACTCCTCCCCGACATGCTCCTTTCCTGCTCACCGAGCGGGACCACCCTCCTCGGACAGAGTCACGCGATGAGGCGAGGTCACTGTTGGACATGTGTGTCACATCCCTTTGTTTGAGAATAACAAATCCCATATTGTATTTGATATTGTTTGTAGTGTGTTTATATTGTGCAGGAACTATAGGTGCAATACTCCACAGGAAGAAGGCAGCATGGAATACAATTTCTGAAAGGAGCAGCACTAACGCCTGCGATATCGCTACCGCTTGGCGCTAGCGCTATCGCCAGCACTAGCGCTACCGCCTGGCGCTATCTCAAGTTCGTGCAGAGCGCCACGATGCCAACGGTTTCGCAACCGCTGAGACACAAACGCTACCACAGGCGCTAGTAGCTACCGCAGGCGCTAGCGTCAAGTTCTATAAATTGGAGCTTCATTTCTCATTTTGGCTAATCATCCCAGAGAGAGGTCTTGTGGTCAGTACCAAAGCTGTTACTCTGCCGAGTTCTCATCTTCCACTCAAAGCCAAAGAAGAATTCTGGAGAAGGAATCCATCACGCTGCATCCGAAGAACGATCGCTTCGACCTCGCACATGCTTCAGGGATCCTTCATCCTCATCTCCAGAAATCTCAAGAGGGAGTTTGTTTGTTGTTTACTTCATTTCTTATTATGAATCTTGTAGTGAAATCGCCTTGCTTTTGGCGACTAGGTCCTTGCGCGGCTTAGGGGGAATTCGCCGCGTGAGTTGGCGACTAGGTCTAGGGGATTTGATCTAGGGGGTGCTCGAGGCCATATCCGAGTTTGGATTGGCTAGAGCGGCTTGAGGCCTTATCCGGGGAAGGATAGGCTAAAGCCAACCAGTTTGTGGGGATACAAGTCGGTATAGAAAAGGAAAAGATATTTAATTTTGTACGCCTCCGATTTCTAGCGATATTGAAATCAAATTTTGTAAACACCTTTATTATATAATGCAATCATGATTCTATTTGTGTTTATTTGATTTCTCTCAATTGGCGTAAATTTTATTATTGCAAAGTATTTATTACTAAATTGTCATCTTGTTTTTCACTTAATCAAAAACAATTTAGTAATTTTCATAAAAATTTTAAAAAGAATTTTTATACCCTTATTCACCCCCCTCTAAGGGCACATCTCGATCCAACAAGTGGTATCAGAGCAGGTTATTCCAAATGGTTTAAAAACCAGGAATAATGGCGTCTTTTGATCTCGCTTTTTCCGAGGGTCAGGGAATTAGTAGGCCTCCACTATTTACCGGGTCAGATTATAATTACTGGAAAAATAGGATGAGATGTTTTCTCATGACCCTAGATATAGAGGTATGGAATATGGTAGAAGAGGAATATTCTCCTCCTACAATTGTAGTTGGAGAGACAACTTTAGATAAACCAAAAGTTAAATGAGATGATAGGGATAAGCTAAAATGCAAAAATAACGCAAAGGCCTTGACCGCTTTATTTTGTGCGTTAGATAGAAATGAATTTAGTAAAATTTCTGCATGTACTACTGCATATGAAATTTGGAATCATTTGGAAGTTTCTCATGAAGGTACATCGCAGGTTAAAGATTCAAAGCTTTTTCAACTTGAGTCGGAATATGAAAAATTTCGGATGGATGAAAGTTAGGATGTTGATGCCATGTACACGCGCTTCACCAAGATCGTCAATGCCTCCAAAGCTCTTTGAAAGACCTTCTCCAATGGCGACTTGGTCTGAAAGATTCTTCGTTCTCTTCCATCAAAATTCAACCTGAAGGTGACGGCCATCTCAGAATCACACAATCTAAGAATGCTCCAAGTTGAGAGCCTTATTGGGAATCTCAAAACCCATGAGGTAGAACTCAAAATCCAATATGACGAATACAACAAGGAGCCAAAGAAGAAGGCGTTGGCACTAACATCAAATAAGGAGTGCCAAGAGGATGAAGATGAAGAAAGCCTTTTGGTGAAGAATTTCTGAAAATTCATGCGAAATCCGGAATGGAGAAACACTTTCCAGAAATTTATCCAAAAGGATGCAAGATGTAAAAGGTCATCATCAAAGAAGGAAAAAGAGAGAAACGATGAAGAAGAAAGACCTCCACCGGATTGCTTTCATTGTAGGAAGACCGGGCACATTCGGAGCCAGTGCCCAAAGTTCTTGAAGGAGAAGAAGGAAAAGCGGCACAAAGGGAAGGAGAAGAAGAAGGTGCTAAAAGCTAGAACATGGGATGACTCCTCCTCCTCCTCCGAAGAATCAAGCGGGTCTTCATCAAGCGAAGATGAGGAAGCAAACATGTGCCTCATGGGACATGGAAACGACGGCGACGACACCAGTGTTCTTAGCGACACTGAGGTAACTCCTCCCACTTATGATGAACTCTTTAATGAATTTCTTGAAACTTGCAAAGCTTTTGATAAAAATATGAAAGACAATATTTTGTTGAATCGTGAAAATGAATCTCTTATTAAAGAAAATCAAAAGCTTTCCAAAAAATTAATTGTCTTGGAAAAGAGAAAGGTTTCTTGCCAAGATGTGATCACTCCACAAAATTGGCAAAAGATATTGAAGAGTCACTTTCTAAAGCCCTCTCTCATACCAAAATCTTACAAAAGAGAAGGGGGAATTAGAAAGAAAATTAGAAGCCTCACTATTGCAAATCAAAAATAACAAAAAAGGTTTTGAAAATAAGTGTGTCATGCTTGTGAAAGAAAATTCTTCCCTTAAAGCACAAGTTCATGATCTCATCATGGCCATTAAAAAATTTGGAATAGGACAAAAATCACTGGAAATGCTTCTAGGGTACCAGTGCCATGGTTCTGGAAAGTTTGGGCTCGGATAACGAGGAGAGAACTACCGCCAGGCATTAGCCACTACCGCCGGCGCTAGCACCTCATATCAGAAACCTGAATTTTCTTGTTCGAAAAGTTTTTCTTCTATAAAACCAATTTGTTCCAGCAAGAAAATATTTCAGAAAAGGGTCTCAACCCCCTTTATTTCATATGCAAACTGTTATAGGTTAGGTCACACATCTAGTTCTTGCAGAAAAATTAAACAAAATATTTTATAACAAATCTGGGTACCTAAGGCTTCCACTTATTCTATGGGTGGTACCACTTGGGTATCCAGATCTTTACTCGCATCTTCATTCTAGATGTGCAGGCAGGATAAGGACAATGAAGACGTGTGGTACTTGGATTCAGGATGCTCCAAACACATGACGGGCAATAAAGCAAAGTTCCTTAGCCTAGAAAAGAAGAAGGGAGGGATCGTGACGTTTGGTGACAACGGAAAAGGAAGGATCATGGGAATTGGTACAGTTGGTAACAAATCCTTTACTATATCTAATGTTCTTTATGTGAAAGGATTAAAACACAATTTAATTTCTATTATCCAATTATATGATAAAGGATTAGATGTGTTATTTGAATCTTCCACTAATCTATGCAAAATATCTAATCCTACTACAAAAGATATTTTACTAACTGCACCAAGAATACATAATGTTTATATAGTTTCTTTTTATGATCTTTCTAAATCATGTATAAAATGTTTTATTACTAAAAATGATTAATTAGAACATTGGCATAGAAGACTAGGGCATGCTAGCACAAAGCTCATTGTAAAACTTGCCAAAAGTAATTTAATTAGAGGATTGCTTAGGTTAAATGGAACTTTACCTTCACTTTGTTTACCATGTCAAAAAGGTAAATTTTCTAGATCCTCTTTCAAAAGTAAAAACCTCATTTCTACTACAAGACCCTTGCAAAATACTTCATATGGATCTTTTTGGTCCCGTTAGCACTGCAAGTCTTGGTGGTAGATTATATACATATGTTTTAATAGATGATTTTTCAATATATTGTTGGACATTATTTCTCTCTTCCAAATCCGATGCGTTTTGTGAATTTACAAAATTATGTACTCGTATTCAAAATGAAAGTGATTTAAAAATTAAATGCATTCGCTCGGATCATGAAGGAGAATTTGAAAATGAAAAATTTACATCTTTTTGTGATATGTTAGGCATTAAATATGAGTTCTCTACACCACGCACACCACAACAAAATGGTGTTGTAGAAAGAAAAAATAGGACACTTCAAGAATTAGCACGCACTATGTTATGTGAATATAAATTACCTAAGTCCTTTTGGGCCGAGGCCGTAAATACATCATGTTATGTTATGAATAGAATTATGCTTCGCCCATCTCTTAATATCACAAAAGAAGCCTAATGTATCTTATTTCAAAGTTTTTGGTTGTAAATGTTTTATTTTGAATACAAAAGATTGCTTGGGAAAGTTTGATGAAAAATGTGATGAAAGAACTTTTCTTGGGTACTCTTCAACTAGTAAAGCTTATAGAATTTTTAATAAAAGAACTAGTAGAGTTGAAGAGTCAATAAATGTAAAGTTTGATGAGTTTGTTCCTTGTGTAGAAAAACTTTCTGCGGGCAACGAGGATGATCTCTTACAACCTTTGGAGCATGGTGATGAGGAATCTTCCAAAGAAGAAAAAGAGGAGGCAAAGGAAGATGAATATGTACCTCCAAGTGCCTTGAAATTCACAAAGGATCATACGCAGGAATTAATAATTGGTGAACCATCCATCGGGGTAAGAACTCGCTCTTCTCTTCATGAATCATATTCAAATATCTGTTTTGTTTCCGAAATTGAACCAAAAACCGTTTCTACCGCTTTAAATGATGAATTTTGGTTTTTGTCTATGAATGAAGAGTTAGAACAATTTGAGCGACATAATGTTTGGAAATTAGTAAAAAAACCATCTAATCACCAGGTTGTAGGTGTAAAATGGATTTTTAAAAATAAATTAGATGGTGAGTCTAGAATCACTAGGAATAAGGCACGCTTAGTAGCACAAGGATATTCACAAATCGAGGGGATAGATTTTGATGAAACTTTTGCACCCGTTGCTAGGTTGGAATCCATTAGAATTTTTCTAGCATTTGCAAGCTTTAAAAGAATAAAACTATTTCAAATGGATGTAAAAAGTGCTTTTCTCAACGGGTTTGTAAAAGAAGAAGTTTATGTTGAACAACCCCCCGGTTTTATTAATGAAAAATTTCCCAATCATGTTTATAAACAAGAAAAAGCGCTTTATGGTTTAAAACAAGTGTCACGTACATGGTATGAAAGACTTACATCATTTTTATTAAAGCACGGTTATATTATGGGAAGTGCCGATAATACTCTCTTCATTAAACATAATAATGATGATTTAATTATTTTGCAAATATATGTTGATGATATAATCTTTGGATCTACTAATGAAGAGTTGTGTAATGAAGTTATTGAAGTGATGAAAAATGAATTTGAAATGAGTCTAGTAGGAGAACTTTCTTATTTTCTTGGTTTTCAAATATCACAAAGAATTGATGGTATTTTTATATGTCAAACCAAATATGTCTATGATATGCTTATGCACTTTGGATTTGAAAACCTTAAACATGCTTCTACACCAATGAGTGCATCACTTAAATTAGGAAAAGATGAATCGGGAATTTCAATTGATCAAACCTTATATAGAGGTATGATAGGATCCCTACTTTATCTTAGTGCAACTAGACCTGATATTATGTTTGTCGTATGCTTATGTGCTCGATTTCAAGCCAATCCCAAAGAATCTCATTTAAAAGCGGTAAAACGAATTTTTAGATATCTTATTGGGTCATCTAGATTAGGATTATGGTACCCGCATAATAATTCATTTACACTTCATGGCTACTCCGATTCGAACTACGCTGGTTGTTCACTTGATAGAAAAAGCACTAGTGGTACTTGTCATTTTCTAGGACCTTCATTAGTTGCATGGTCTAGTAGGAAACAAAATTCGGTTGCACTCTCCACCACGGAGGTCGAATACATTGCATTAGGGAGTTGTTGTGCACAAGCTCTATGGATGAGTCAAACTTTAGAGGACTTTGGTTTTCATCTAAAACTTATTGAATTAAAATGTTACAACAAAAGTGCCATTGATCTCACAAATAATCCGGTACACCATTCTAGATCCAAACATATAGATGTACGTCATCATTTCATAAGGGATCACATTAAAAAAGAAAATGTTAGAATAAGTTTCATTGGCACAGACTCTCAACTTGCTGATATATTCACTAAACCTCTTCCCGATGCAAGGTTTCAAATGTTAAGGTTGGAATTAGGAGTCTTAGACATCTTAGGATGAATAACATGTAAAACGCTAATGTTTTATGCAATTTGAGCAATCATGACATCTCTGAAAATTACAAATTTTCTGCATAAGACTACTCTTAAGACCCTAATCACTATCAAAAAACAGAATTTTAAAATTCACAAAATTTCACTTACTGTTTCCCGCGCTAGCACTAGCGCCGGCGCTAGCGTGAGTGTTCAAATTTTGTGTTTTTTAAAATTTCTAAAAATCTATAAAAATGTATTAGTTTATATGTACTACTTTGATATTGTATTTCTGATTTTTGTTATTTTTGTTTTATTTGTCTTTTTTTTGAAAATTAACTACAAAAAATCAAAATTCAAAATTACAAAAATATGTTCTTGAGATTTGTGTTTTATTCATATTATGAAAAATCAACTACAAAAATTCAAAATTAAAAAATACAAAAATATGTTCTTGAGATTTGTGTTTTATTCATATTATGGAAAATCAACTACAAAATTTCAAAATTCAAGAATACAAAAATATGTTTTTGTAGTTTTCTGTCTTTAATTTCATTAAAATCTCTCAAAACAACAAAAAAACTGCATGATCTTTATTTCTAAATATCAAGCATGTATAAATTATATCGTTTGAGAATTATTTACAATGTTACAATTTATTTTGTCAAATTGCTATAAACATTGTTTTGTTTATCATGCTTTGATATATCTATTTAAGTGCATCACATGTATTGAAATATATGTGTAGAACTAAGCTTAGCATGCCTCTAAGTATGAGTAAATGTTTTGTAATTGATAATGATACATTTTCACTCACTTATTTTGGTAATCTACATGTGTGTTTAAATCTAACAATACCTGTTTGTGTAGTGTACATGTACAATGAATTAAAAAATGCGTAAGTTTATTACCTACACTACTTTTGAATTGCACTTTAAAAAAAATTTATGAAAAGTGGTTGAATTTAACGAATTGTGTTGGGTTTGGAAAACAAGTGTATTCAGAGATAAAAGATTGTTTTCTCATAAAAGAGAACAAAAAAATGACAAATATTACTCCATCAAGAATAGTAAAGTGTCTTGTGTAACCCTTAGTCTTTACACCACTCTTTCTAAAAATATGTGCATTAAAGTGTGTGAAAGTAAATAAACTTGTGTTTTATTGTGCACTTTACACTACATATGTCATGTATTTTGTGATTTAAACCATTTGCTAGTATTGCTCAAAATACACTTATGTGCACATCATTATCTTTCACAACACTTCTTCTCATGAGTATTGGATTCTAATGCTTTATCTATACTACTATTTCTATTAGAAATGCACTAGATAACCTAGCATGATCTCTACAATGTTTGGTTTCTTTGAGCTTTGAATTTAAGTAACATTGTAGTATAATCTTTCTTTGTTATGTTCATTTCATGCTTGGTATCTTTATGAAAAACTTTGAGATTTCAAAAAGGTTACAACATCTTTCAATTTTGAACTAAAACTCATATTATTTTATGCTTTTCATGCTTACCAAAAGATGTTTCTTATAATCTTCCGCTTGCTTACAACTCTTATCTTTTTATTTGAAATCTCTTATATATACTATGCTTAAACTCTTTATCATTCCCTTTATACAAAAGCTCGATCATGATTTATAAACTAGCCTAAATGATGCCTCCTTCCTACCCTCACCCCACCTTATTTTGATAATACCAAAAGGGGGAGATTACTTGAAGAAATCTATAGGAGAAATAGGAGAAATATAAAAGAATAAGGGGAGACTAATTCATGAAATCTCTCATTTAGGGGGAGTAAAACATAAATTGCATTTATGTAGGGGGGGGCATTAAGATAGGGGGATTATGCACAATTTCATCATGCTTATCATTTACTATAGTTGCACTATTATCTTGCTTATCATATACTATAAACACTATTGTTGATTTCTTGCTTAGAGAATTTGTTATTATCAAAATGGGGAGATTGTTGGACATGTGTGTCACATCCATTTGTTTGAGAATAACAAATCCCATATTGTATTTGATATTGTTTGTAGTGTGTTTATATTGTGCATAAACTATAGGTGCAATACTTCACAAGTAGAAGTCAGCATGGAATATAATTTCTGAAAGGAGCAGCACTAACGCCAGCGATATCGCTACTGCTTGGCGCTAGCACTACCGCCAGCGCTAGCGCTACCGCCTGGCGCTATCTCAAGTTCGTGCAGAGCGCCACGATGCCAACGATTTCGCAACCGCTGAGACTCGAATGCTACCGCAGGCACTAGTATCTACCGCAGGCGCTAGCGTCAAGTTCTATAAATTGGAGCTTCGTTTCTCGTTTTGGCTAATCATCCCAGAGAGAGGTCTTGTGCTCAGTACCAAAGCTGTTACTCTGCCGAATTCTCATCTCCCACTCAAAGCCAAAGAAGAATTCTGGAGAAGGAAGTCATCACACTGCATCCGAAGAACGATCGCTTCGACCTCGCGCATGCTTCAGCGATCCTTCATCCTCATCTCAAGAAATCTCAAGAGGGAGTTTGTTTGTTGTTTACTTCATTTCTTATTGTGAATCTTGTAGTGAAATCGCCTTGCTTTTGGCGACTAGGTCCTTGCGCGGATTAAGGGGAATTCGCCGCGTGAGTTGGCGACTAGGTCTAGGGGATTAGATCTAGGGGGTGCTCGAGGCCATATCCGAGTTTGGATTGGCTAGAGCGGCTTGAGGCCTTATCAGGGGAAGGATAGGCTAAAGCCAACCGGTTTGTGGGGATACAAGTCGGTATAGAAAAGGAAAAGATATTTACTTTTGTACGCCTCCTATTTCAAGCGATATTGAAATCAAATTTTGTAAAAACCTTTATTATATAATGCAATCATGATTCTATTTGTGTTTATTTGATTTCTCTCAATTGGCGTAAATTTTATTATTGCAAAGTATTTATTACTAAATTGTCATCTTGTTTTTCACTTAATGAAAAACAATTTAGTAATTTTCATAAAAAATTTAAAAAGAATTTTTATACCCTTATTCACCCCCCCTCTAAGGGTGCCTCTCGATCCAACAGTCACCGTGCCATCCGTGCGAGGAAGAAGCACTGCTCGCATGGTCCCCTTCAAATGCCGCGCAAACTCCTCAAAATATGCTTGTGTCACAAACTCGCCTCCTGCTGCGAGTTACCAACATCTCCCTTATGATCGCCAACTTCGACCATCTCACCTTCTCACAAGACTTTCTCCCTCTGGCTATGATCCATGCTCACTGCACCAAAGTGTTGAAGCCAGGAAAATCCTAGCTCCAAAATTTGGATCAATCCAGCCGGAGGCTACTCGCCCAGCGATCCAACTAGATGGCTTTACTGCCGACGATGAAGGGGCTAGAATAGTAACTACATGACCCCAGGCGCTGCGGCAGGGAGGTCTCACCATGTACCCGAAAGATCAGAAAAGACTTCCCATTCACAACCAAAGATGTCCGAGCAGGGTACAAGGACGACACCAACTTGGCAAGTAACAAGAGAGTGATGGCCAAGGAGAAAGGGTCCAAGAGTTCAAAAGTTGGGTTTCGAAATCTCAGCCAAAGGTGTGATGAGTCCTCATCATATACACTTTTATGGACTCATCTGGGCCGTTTAGTTAGTCATTTCACTGCATTTTAGCCCTGTTTTAGTTCATATTTGATATCCTATGCTAGGTGCACCTTTTGGCCCATTTTGGTGTGGTTTCTTGTTTATTTTCATTAGTAGTTTTCATGTGCTGTTAGGTGCCACTTTCAGTGGCTGGATTCGTGGTTGTACGCTAGAACAGGAGTCGTGCAGGTGTTTCCGGTGCAATTCTGCACAGGAACACTGCGCACGATCACAGGTTCTACTGCGCACGGCCACTGGTCGTGCGCCACTGATCGTGCACACTTAACGCCTTTTTCATGAGTTCTGTTTGGTGTAGTGTGCACGACCATCAACGCCAGTGCGCATGACCACCGGTCGTGCGCCACTGTTCGTGCGCACTCATCATTAATTCCTTAAGTTCTGTTTCAACCAATGCGCACGACCACCGACGATAGTGCGCACGACCACCGGTCGTGCGCCACTGGTCGTGCGAACATGTTATTTTGTAATTTCTAACTTTGCAGGTTCCATCTAGGCAGAGCGCACGATCACAGGATTCTAGTGCGCACGACCACTGGTCGTGCGCCACTGACCGTGCGCACTGTTTAATTCCAGCGCCTATAAATGCCCTGCTCGCGATTTAGGTCGGGAGACCCCGCCGTATTCCGCCGTTTTTCTGCTCCAGCGCTCCAGTTTCGCCCCTCCATCGTCGCCCACCATCTAGAGGTGCTCTGGGCTTGCTCTTCACGCCAATCTTGAGCCGGAGTTTCCTCTCGGCCTCCTCCTTCATCCAAGAGCTCCAAAGGAAGACCTAGCCGCCATCTCCATCGAGCAAGAGGAAGTTTGCAACCTCTACCGGATCGTGACACGAAGAAGACGGGTCCATTGGAGAGTCGTGACAGCTCTCTCTACCCCGGACGTAGTTGCGGACCGAGCTTGGACGCGGATTGACAACCCGGCGATTCCAACCGTGAATCTACAACGAGACTTCGGATTCGGTCGATTTCTTGCCTTATTCTTCTCTTATTGATGTATTTGTAACTAGATCTAACATTATGATGAAGTGTGTTTCGATTATTAGCATTTATACTTGATTATGTCTATGTGATTTGGGTATTCTTGCTTATTATTTTGAGGTGCGCCGCCATCCATTTCCATTCCGCCGCCGCGTTCGTGTGCCGCACTAGCAATTGCTAGTGGCGTGCTTGTCGAAGAGGTGCTTGCAACCCTCAATCCGTAAGCCTACTCGCCCATCCGCCTACCGAAGCGTGGCATCGCGGCCCGTAATCCATCTCGCCTAACGAAGCAGTGCGCTCAAGGCCTGCATAGTTCGATTCCGTTTGCCTACTCGTCCATCCGCCCTTTCGACGCAGCGCGCTCAAGGCCTGCCTAGTATCCATCCCGCCAAGCGAAGCATTGCATTGCGGCATTGCATAGGAGTAGTTGTAGTGTTTTCTTTTATTTTCCAAAAGCCAACCCAACTCTCCCGCAATCCATTCGACCTACAGGACTTCGATCTCAAGTCCTTCCTCGACATTTAACTCCACCTTACTGTGTTCCTCAAGTGACCGACACTCGGGGATTTTCCCCATTATTATTACTTGCGCGACCGGTGCACTTGCCAAATTTATCGCATCAAGTTTTTGGCGCCGTTGCCGGGGAACACAGTCGTGTGAGTTTTCTTGAGAGGGAGACAAGAGATTGTAGTTCTTTCATTGTGTATAGCCGCATTTTTATTTTGTTTTGCTTTTAATCTTCTGTTGTTTGCTTTTATTTCTTCCTTCCCTATTTTAAAGTTTTAGGCAAGTTTTATCCAAGATATTTTTTTAGTTTGTGTAGATTTCCTTGCAAAGAATTTCAGTTTCATTATATCTGCTCTTTTATTGATAATGTCGTCATGGGATATTTCACCTAGCTTTAATGATAAGATGGTTTATCTTATAGACCAAATGAATGAGTTGAATGCTATGCAGTGTAGGAACATTGTTTGTTTGTTGTGTCGAGGAGAGGGTCATGAATTGAAGGACTGCCCTAGTCTTTTCAAGCCTGACCGCCGCTCCTCCACTCAGGACGACATTGTCCCTATCACTCATTCTTTACCCATGGAGGCAATTGTGCCCTCTACCCCTGAGCCTATTTCGTGCATGGACCCCTCACTCCCTGTGTATGGCGTCACTCCTAGTGATGATGATCGCTCATCCGTTAGCCAACAAGGAGAGGATTTGGAGCTCCTAGATGCACCCGAATTTGATGAGGAAAGTATTCTTTCCATTGGGGAGGCGTTAGCAGATCTTTTTGCGGAGGAGCCGACTCTTTGCGTTCCTCCAGTTTCTTTGCAAGATTTTTCTACACATATTCTTTATGATCCTATCGAAGTAAAGGAGCTGGGTGATGCTTCTGACTTGGAGGGTGCTCCAAAGTGGGATGAGGATGTCATTTTCCCTGAAGGGGAGAATGAATGCTTTGAACACGATGATGCACCTCGGTGGGATGAGGAGGATACTCTCTCTGATGAGGAGGTTTGCACTTCTTCATGGGACGAGGAGGTCGAAACCACCACTGAGGCCCCTGAGTTCTCAAGTCCCCCTTGCTATGATATTTACGATGATGATAGTGATCTACCCTTGGATCTTGCCGGGAGTGAGACCGGGACCACTCCCCCGTTTCTTGATTATTTATGTTCTTCGTCTTGTTTGTTTCTTGATCCCCCTTCTTCATTCGAGCCTGTGCAGGTTGAGTCTCTGCAGGTGCCCCAGGAGGATTTGGAGCTTTTTGCTCAAGTCAATGATGTGAGCACCCTCTCATGCGAGGAGGTTTATTCCCCCTCCGTTGAGGAAGCTCCACTCATTGTCTTTTCCTCCTGCCACCTCCCTGTTGACGATACCTTGCTAGGCAAGGATGTGTTTTGTGAGATGAGTGAGGATCAGGCCTCCTCCTCTTCTTACTTTCTTTTCCCTCTACCTGTGATGGGCAGGTTTTATCTATATGCGGGTAGAGGCGTGACTGTTCTATCACCGTATCGGTACCCGCTACCGACACGGATATTACGCCAGTTACCTGTCCACTTCTCCTTCCATAGGCCCATTAGTTAGAACCTTCATGTTTTTAAATAAGTCATGCTGGGATGACAATAACCCCAGTAGTTATCTTTCTTTTCTGCATGTTTATTTCATCTAATCATGTTTAGTTAGTAGTATTTTCTTTTCAGTTTTCTTTTGTTTTTGTTTTTTGCAGAGCTGACCCCTGCAGGTATCTTTTCTGGATGGCGGATGCTGCGGCTCATTTTAGCCTACACGCCAATCTTCTGGTATGCTCACGTGCTGAGCATTGGGTACTCTCTGCCCCTAGCCTTTTCTGATTTTTATGTCATATATTATGTGGATTGTTTAGTTTAAGTCTGGGGGAGAGTAGTTTTGTTTACCCGCTCACGTGCACTATTGCACTGCATGCTAGAAGATTTCATTTAAATTGTTGTTCATTTTCATTGCACACCACATCACCCACTTGAGCGCGTACTCATCTGTTCGCTTGCTCTGTTGTGAATTTAATTCTTCTGCTTATTTGGGAAAGTCTAGGTGATGGCTTAGGACTATGTAGCAGAGTAAAATGTTGACTCTAGTAGTGCTCCTAGTCGAGTGCTCGGTTGCTTAGAAATTTGTGTAGATTAGACTTCTCTTTATACTTATGGTTTTATATTTTTTTTCTATTAGTGTAAATGTTGTTTACTCTACTCAAATGGTGAATCCAGTGGAATCAAACGGTAGCATAGGAATGTGTGTAAACGATCGCTAGATTCGTATTGCTTGAGTCGGGAGAAAGGAGAATCTTTCTCGGTGGCTAGAACTTGCCCCAAGCGATTCTTGTAGCATGGGTATACGGTTAGTCAATTGTGTGAATGTGATGTAGGCCATCATTTTGGCCCGGTTGAGCCTTTGTGCCTATCCTTACCGCTATTTCCTCGCTAGCCCAGTTGTGCCTACCCCATTCTTTTGGTTCTGCCCCACTATTGTTCACCACAGGCTAAACTCCAATCCTAGTCGCACACCCAAAAAGCAAGCATTTTGTTTAAATTTCAAATTGGTGGTGTTGATTGTGGTAGTACATTGTGAAAATGTGGTTGTGCATCTTTGAAAAATTTGCTGAATTTGTTAAAGAAAGAAAAAAAAAAAGAAGAAAAAGATTTGAAAAAAAAAAGAAGAATAAAAAGTTTAATTGAAAAAAAATCTGTTTGAGATTTATGTTTGGGAGTAGGCGGTGCACGCACCCATGCTGTTAAGTCCAGGTCTGGGGGTGTTGTGTACCCGCGTGTTTGTGTGGCAAATGAGGATAGTCTCCTGCATTAGCTCATTTGGGTTTAGTGTTTGAGCCGTCGTCTTTATCTTTGTTTATCCTCACCTAAACCCAAGCCTCATTTAAAACCTAAAGTCCTATTGATTCACGCATTTGAGTCAAACCAGTGCCGTGGAGAGAATGTGACCGGGCAAGCCTATGGTCATCGACACTGATGGATTTCAGTGGAGTTTTTCCCGCATCCCGATCTTGAGCAATGCTCGTCTCAGCGCTTAGTTTACTTTCTCCGTATGCATGACCGAATGATTCACCGTTGTTCACCAATTGAGTAGTTGTAATATGCTTTTACTCTTTTAGAAATATATAAACTGTTTTTATAATTAGAAATCTTTTCTACTATTTTTTCTTATGCACGTGAGCATGCGACTTCGCATGGTACTCTGTATTGTAATCTCAAGCCATCTACTTTTCTTTCCTAGTTCGCTTAGAATTGGTTTGCTCGGGACGCGCAAACAGTTAAGTCTGGGGGTGTGATGAGTCCTCATCATATACACTTTTATGGACTCATCTGGGCCGTTTAGTTAGTCATTTCACTGCATTTTAGCCCTGTTTTAGTTCATATTTGATATCCTATGCTAGGTGCACCTTTTGGCCCA
The DNA here is from genome assembly GCA_033032865.1 of Dactylorhiza incarnata. Taxonomy (NCBI): domain Eukaryota; kingdom Viridiplantae; phylum Streptophyta; class Magnoliopsida; order Asparagales; family Orchidaceae; genus Dactylorhiza; species Dactylorhiza incarnata. The sequence continues at coordinate 5,120,632 of JAWHQI010000121.1, forward strand.
TTTTGGTGTGGTTTCTTGTTTATTTTCATTAGTAGTTTTCATGTGCTGTTAGGTGCCACTTTCAGTGGCTGGATTCGTGGTTGTACGCTAGAACAGGAGTCGTGCAGGTGTTTCCGGTGCAATTCTGCACAGGAACACTGCGCACGATCACAGGTTCTACTGCGCACGACCACTGGTCGTGCGCCACTGATCGTGCGCACTTAACGCCTTTTTCATGAGTTCTGTTTGGTGTAGTGCGCACGACCATCAACGCCAGTGCGCACGACCACCGGTCGTGCGCCACTGTTCGTGCGCACTCATCATTAATTCCTTAAGTTCTGTTTCAACCAATGCGCACGACCACCGACGATAGTGCGCACGACCACCGGTCGTGCGCCACTGGTCGTGCGAACATGTTATTTTGTAATTTCTAACTTTGCAGGTTCCGTCTAGGCAGAGCGCACGATCACAGGATTCTAGTGCGCACGACCACTGGTCGTGCGCCACTGACCGTGCGCACTGTTTAATTCCAGCGCCTATAAATGCCCTGCTCGCGATTTAGGTCGGGAGACCCCGCCGTATTCCGCCGTTTTTCTGCTCCAGCGCTCCAGTTTCGCCCCTCCATCGTCGCCCACCATCTAGAGGTGCTCCGGGCTTGCTCTTCACGCCAATCTTGAGCTGGAGTTTCCTCTCGGCCTCCTCCTTCATCCAAGAGCTCCAAAGGAAGACCTAACCGCCATCTCCATCGAGCAAGAGGAAGTTTGCAACCTCTACCGGATCGTGACACGAAGAAGACGGGTCCATTGGAGAGTCGTGACAGCTCTCTCTACCCCGGACGTAGTTGCGGACCGAGCTTGGACGCGGATTGACAACCCGGCGATTCCAACCATGAATCTACAACGAGACTTCGGATTCGGTCGATTTCTTGCCTTATTCTTCTCTTATTGATGTATTTGTAACTAGATCTAACATTATGATGAAGTGTGTTTCGATTATTAGCATTTATACTTGATTATGTCTATGTGATTTGGGTATTCTTGCTTATTATTTTGAGGTGCGCCGCCATCCATTTCTATTCCGCCGCCGCGTTCGTGTGCCGCACTAGCAATTGCTAGTGGCGTGCTTGTCGAAGAGGTGCTTGCGACCCTCAATCCGTAAGCTTACTCGCCCATCCGCCTACCGAAGCGTGGCATCGCGGCCCGTAATCCATCTCGCCTAACGAAGCAGCGCGCTCAAGGACTGCATAGTTCGATTCCGTTTGCCTACTCGTCCATCCGCCCTTTCGACGCAGCGCGCTCAAGGCCTGCCTAGTATCCATCCCGCCAAGCGAAGCATTGCATTGCGGCATTGCATAGGAGTAGTTGTAGTGTTTTCTTTTATTTTCCAAAAGCCAACCCAACTCTCCCGCAATCCATTCGACCTACAGGACTTCGATCTCAAGTCCATCCTCGACATTTAACTCCACCTTACTGTGTTCCTCAAGAGACCGACACTCCGGGATTTTCCCCATTATTATTACTTGCGCGACCGGTGCACTTGCCGAATTTATCGCATCAAGGTGCCAATCCAAGTTTCCCTGGAGTCCAATTTATAGTCAAACCAAATGGGAGGGGGGGGGGGGTCTTATTTGTAGCCAAGCCCAACCCAGCGACAATGCGATATTTGGCGAGTATCGACTTTAATCGCCCACTTGGCGACAGGGGGATGCTCGCACATGCCATATGACTACTCACCCAGGTGTTCTACTTTTTCTGCTGGCTGTGCTGTCTTTAATCTTTGACTCTTGGCTTCTACTTTTGACCTTTGACTTTGACTTCTTCCTACGTGGCCTTGAATGGGTCCTACCCTCGGAGAATAAGGGTTGTACATTACTCCCTCTGAATGTGTTTCTTCCTCTAAAAGTGTCCCGTTGTCTGGGAGCTGATTTTGGGGCTGTTAGAATAAGAACATGGGAGGCAGGGCTAGAGTAGGATCAGGAGAGGACAAAATAGGATCAGAAGCATGATTAGACACAGTAGGTGGTACTGTGTTAATTCTTCATAAGTAGGGTTAAGTTTTGTGTTCTCACGGATGGGTGAATCATCCCATACGGAGATCTTTTTCAAACTAGCCCAATGGTCCTCATCGTTTGAAAATAGATCAGACTCCCCTTGATTTGATGACTCCCCCTGGATTGCAGGTAGAAATCTATGAGGAGGGGATGGTGCAGGTGTCAGAGAGAATTGGGAGGTGATAGCTGGTTCTCCTTCAGAAACATAAGGAGATTGTTGATATTGATGCTCAAGTGCTGTGTACATTGAATCAGGAGGCGGCCTGCTGTCGCACTTCTCCCCCTTCTTTATATCATTGAAGAAAGATATAAAGACTTCAACAGGGAGCACCGACGATCTCAACTCTTTTTCGATGGCTTTTGTCTGTACAGATAGATTTCGTAACCTGTGATGTTGAGCACATAACCTTCGATAGCAATCTTCGGAGAACTCCAGGTATAAAGAGGAGAATTATGACAACAATGTCTCTAATGCCAAATCAATTGCGTCTAGAATGTCTCTGTTAGTGGATTGATTATCGTTGTGTACTTGCAAAGAAGAAGGAAGACATAAGTGGAGAGGCGGAAAAGGAGGAGAGTGAGAGGGAGAGAATTCGTAAGCACAATAAAGACTAACATATGTGTTTCTTTTAGAAGATGATTCGTCTCAACTTAGGGTTCTACTCGAAGTAACGTCGAAAAGAAGTGGATTCAGCGTGCCAAAATGTGTCGAAGTAGCTTCCAGAAGCAAGGTCTGCGCGTGCTTAAGAAGTTGACATTACGTCGAGTGGAAATCAATGTGGATTCGAATAAAAGTAGCAACAGTTATATTGATGCATGCGTTGATATGAATTCGACGCTGCGTTGAGTGCCATTAGAATTAACTATCTCAGTCAGCTCTCGAAGCTGGCGTCGAGTAGAAATCGACAGTGTGTCGATTTGTATTCGACACAGCTCTGAATGAACAATTATATTTTTCTCAAAAATTTTGTTGTTTTTCCCAACAATACGTTTCAATAAAAATAGGTTTTATTACATAATAAATGTGACCTAAAGTGCTCCATCAAGCATTCTCTGTGCATTGATGAAGAAATTGTGTTTGCTTTCATCAAGTGGCTTAGTGAATGTGTCAGCCATTTGATTATTAGTTGAAATGTATGGAAGATTGATCTTTGCCTTCTCTAAATTATCCCTGAGAAAGTGGTGCCTTATCTCTATGTACTTAGTTCTACTATGGAGAACATGATTTGAAGCTATAGAAATAGCACTAGAACTGTCACATAATATTGTGAAGTTCTCAAGAGTAAAGTTGTTGTCTAACAATTGATTCTGCATCCACAATATTTTTGAGCAGCAGCTTCCTGCAACTATATACTCAGCTTCAGCTGTAGAAGTGGAGACCGAGGTTTGCTTTTTGCTAAACTAGGAATTCAGTCTAGCACCCAGGAATTGACAAGTTCCTGAGGTGCACTTTCTATCAAGCTTGCATCCAGCATAATCTGAATCTGAATGGGCTACTAAATCAAATCCAGATTCTGTGGGATACCATAAGCCAAGTTCAGGTGTACCCTTTAGATATCTGAGTATTCTTTTTACAGAACTCATGTGGGATTCCTTGGGATTAACCTGAAATCTAGCACATATATAAGTAGCAAACATAATATATGGCCTGCTTGCTGTAAGATAGAGGAGTGAGCCAATGGCTACTCTGTAAGTCTTCTGATCAAATAACTTACCCTTTTCATCTCAATCAAGTACAGTATTGGTAGACATGGGGGTTTTCATGACTGAAGCATTTTCCATCCCAAACCTCTTGATAAGCTTTTTAGTATACTTAGATTGGGATATGAAAATGCCATCTGCATTTTGCATTACTAAGAGGCCAAAAAAGTAGGATAATTCCCACATGCTAGTCATCTCAAACTTAGACTACATTAGGTCAGCAAACCTTTTACAAAGTCTTTGGTCTGTTTCCAAATATTATATCATCTACATATATCTGTACTATGAGTAGTTGATTTTTATGCGCTCTAGTGAAAAATGTTTTATCCACCTTACCTCTTACAAAAGAGTGTTCTAGAAAAAAAGGTGGATAAGGTCTCATACCAAGCTTTTGGAGCTTGATTGAGACCATATAGTGCTTTATCTAATCTATAAATACAGGAGGGATGAGATGGATTGACAAAACCCGGCGGTTGCTCCACATATACTTCTTCCTGAAGAGTTCCATTTAGGAAAGCACTCTTCACATCCATTTGATATACCTTTATCTTCATTTGTGCAGCATATGCAAGACATATCATGATTTCTTCCAGCCTAGCCACTGGAGCAAATGTCTAATTGTAGTCAATTCCCACCTCTTGCCTATATCCTTTGAGCAACAAGACTGACTTTGTTTCTGACTATGACTCCATTTGAGTCCATCTTATTTTTATATACTCATTTTGTTCCAATGATTGGGTAATTTCTTGGTCTTTCAACTAGACTAGTCCAGACTTTGTTTCTTTCAAACTATGCAAGCTCATCTTGCGTGGCATATATCAAGTGGGGATCACTATCTGCTTCTTCAAACATCTTTGGCTTATATTATGAGAGGAAGCACTGCAACATTGTTTCATTTGTAATATGGTTTCTTGTCTTCACTCGCACTGTCATATCTCATATAACTTGAGATGGAGGGTGATTCTTTCAGGTTATCCTAGTTCTTGCTGAACTATTAAGTGGATTCATATCCTCATGGATTTCCTCTTCCTCGTTGACTGTGGGAGCACCATTTTCTTCATGTAATCTCTATTTTTGGTAGAGCAAGTACTTTAATGACATCATCATCATCTACATTAGAGTCTTCATCTGTTTTATTGTCGGTTTGCTGTTTTCCTTTGTATGAGTAGGATAATGAGTGATTTATGATGTTGAGCCATTCAACTTGATCTACAAGCTGATCTTCTTCCTCCAATATAACATTGGTGGATGGTTCCTTCCCATTGGAGAACATGTTAGTCTCATCAATCACCACATGCATTGACTCTTTAGGAGATCTTATTATAACACATATAGGTCTTGGTTGATGAGGAGTATCCCAACAATATCACATCATCAGCCTTCTTGTCAAATTTGGCAAGTTGGCTCTTTCCATTATTCAGAATGAAGCAAGTACACACCAAAATCCTAAAGTATGTGACTATAGGTGTCTTTCCTTTCAATAGCTCATAAGGAGTCTTTAACTTAGTTTTGTGGATGAGACTCCTATTCAGAACATAGTTGGTTGTATTCACTGCCTGAGCCCAGAAAGACTTTGGCAAATTGGATTCAGCCAATAATGTCCCTCCTGATTCAATTATGGTTCAACTTTTCCTTTGAGCCACACCATTTTGTGTGTGTGGGGGGGGGGGGGGGGGTCTAGGATCTGAAAAGCTTTGTCTTATCCCTTCATCCTTACAGAATCTACAGATTAACTGGTTTTCAAACTCAGTACCATGATCACTCCTGATCATAGCAACCAAAATAATGAATTCAGATTGAATCTGTCTAATGAATATTGAGGGATCTTGAAGGTTTCTGACTTAGCTTTTAGAAAGAATACCCAGCTGAATCTAGAAAAATCATCTACAATGACTAATATATAAGACTTGTCTGCTAAGCTTTGAGTGGAGATATGACCAAATAGATCCATGTGCAACAGATAGAGGGTTCTAGGGGAATCATTCTTACCAATTGGTTTGAATGAAGATTTGGTTTGTTTTCCTAGTTGGCAGGCTCTACAAGGATGATCTTTCTTACACTTACCATTTGGTAAGCCTCTTACTTGGTTATGCTTGGATAGCTTAGCTATTGTTTTAAAATTTAAATAACTAAATCTCCTATGTCATAATTCATTATTTTCTAGGTTGGAATTAAACAAACAAACTTCAGACTTAGTGTAATCAAAGTCTTGTTAATAGTATTTGTTTAGTTACTGGGCTAAATATGACATAAACACTTAGCAAATACAACTTTGTACTCACCATTACATAATTGACTAATACTGATAAGGATATGTTGAAGACCTTCAACATAAGCTACCTTGAAAAAAGTGATTTCTCCTACTTTGAGCACATCTTATCCTCTGGTCTGTCCAAAGTGAGAGTTACCAAAAATTACCTTAGGTCCTTCCTTGGACTTGTAGTTTTCCAGCACATCCTTTGCTCCAGTTATATGCATAGAGCATCCACTATCCAAGTACCACTGTTGCTTTATGGTTAAACAGTCTCCTTTCTGATCTTCTTCAGTTGAATCTTCTAAAGCCATTAGACATGCTTCTTTAGCAGCACATTCTTCATCACTGTCATATGAAGAGGAGCTTGACTCAGATTCTGAGTCGCTCCAGGTTTCAGCTATGTAAACTTTTCCCTTCTTCTTGTCCTTCCTGAAGGACATCTTCTTATGCTCCTTCTTCTGTCCTTTTGCTCTTCACAACATTTAGGGGCAATGTGCTCTAGTTTTCTGTATGCAAATAAAATTATTTCCTGCTTTGGAGTCTTATCAAACCTTAGTTTGTTTGAGCTCCTTTCCTTCCTTCTGGAGTCTTCAGACTTGACCCATCTTCTAAATCTTTTGGCCAAGATATTGAACATCTCTTCTTCAGAAGTGAAAGGCTCCCCTTCAGCTGCCTTCAAAGCTATAGACCTTTCTTTGGAAGTTGAGACTTTCACATTGGCTTCTGTCTCATCTCTGCTCTTCAGTAGTAGCTCATAGGACTTGATCTTGCATAACAAGGCATCAGTGGAGATATCTCTATGGCATTTGGACTCTCTAATGTCCTAGATCCTTGAATCCCAAGTGCTTAGGAAGCACATGAGAAGCTTGTCATTGATCTCAGTTAGTGAGATCTCTTTGTCCAAACCCTTGATCTCGTTGATGATTAGTCTTGAATCATTCATACATTTCAGCCACATTCTCTTCAGCTTTCTTTTGGAAGTTCTCATATTGAGATATGAGAAGGGAATTCCTTTCCTTTCTTTCATCTGAGCTACCTTCAACCAGTCTGGACAAATACTCCCAGATCTCTTTTGCTGATTGGCAAACAACCACCTTCTGTAATATCTCATCTGACATTGTTGACACCAGGATATTCATGACTTTTGCATCATAAGCCGTCAACTTCTTCTTAACATCAGTCCATTCAGCTCTAGGGACAAATTCCTGTGTTACAGTCCCACTTGCATCTTTTCTAAATGGTACTGGAGGACCTGATAATATGACATCAAAAATTTCTTCAACAATAGAATTCATATAATATTTTATTCTGGCCTTCCAGAGTGTAAACTTATTCAGATTACACGCTGGTGGTCTTGCGGATGCAAAGTTTTTAGAACATATTTTCTGAAAATAGTTTTAAAATATAAAAATTTAAGTGAGGGGACCTTTTGATCAATGTGTTAACCTTTTTATGATAAACCTAACTCTGATACCAATTGAAAGTGCATAGTGAGTCCTCTGAGTATTCTCTAGAGGGGGTGAATAGAGTTGTAAAGCTTTTCTATAAAATATGCACAGAACAATAAAATTCTTCTAACAACTATGCATTCAGAAATCCAATCCAGAATAAAACAAACACAGAATGACAGAAATAAAGAAGGAACAACACAGAAAATTCACAGCACACATTGAGACAAGATCTATAGTGGTTCCCCAAAATATGGGTACTCCACTCTTCTACCACCTTGGTAGGAGTACACTATCCAGTGACTGAGTCTTTTGATAAGGAGACTCTTAGAACCAGGGTCTGAGTCTTTTGTTAAGGAGACTCTTAGAACTAAGCAAGATCTTTTGATAAGGAGATCTTGAACAAAAACTAGATCTTTTATAAGGAGATCTTGAACCAATGCTAGATCTTTTGATAAGGAGATATTGAACCATTGGATCCTTTGAAGAGGGATTCTAAGGACTCTTTACTCATTTTTACATAAGTGGAAGAAATAGAGTAAAGAAGAAGAAGAGGTTGAAGATGATTCTTCTGATTGAATCCTCCTGCGGCAGTCACTGAGGATTCAAGCACTTAGTGTTTTTATGGATCTTTGTTCAGTAGATGAATCCTTGCTTAAGAGAGAGAGATGCAAGGATTGTAGAAACTCTGATCCTGATGGTGGTCTATGTAAATCTGTATGTTTCTTTTAGTAAGTAGAGGAAGAAGATGAAGCCTTGTATTCCTGTACAACGATCTGTTCAATATTTTTCTATCTTAGAGAGAGTTGGAGAGGAAGAAGACAGAATTGTTGTATCAGATTCTTTTTTTCTATCTTCTTCAGTATACTTATTCTTCTATCGAATAATGATGAATTACTTTCCTCTTATGTTGTTTCCCTAGTAGAAATATCTAAGAGGTAGTATTTCTCTCTTTCTATTTCTATTGACAGCCCATCCAAAACCTTTTTGAATAACTTCCAAATATATCTTTATTGTATATCTGGAGTTCTTCTTTCCATTCTTGGTTATGAACGACCCGTTAGAATTTAAATAACTTTTATTTAAAAATGCTGAATAAACTTCCGAATCGAATTCAGGAAGTATTCTAATTCTGTGTATGTATTCAATGTTGCGTCGAATATCTTTGATTTCTTATCGACGCACCTCTGAGTTCTAATAGAAGCTGCTTCGACATCTTCCTTGGGTTTGAAATGAACTATGATATCAACATTGCGTTGAGTCCTTATCGACGTATCCATCGAGATGAAGACCTAGACTTTGAGCTTTGTCTTCTACATCGAATATAATTCAAAGTTGTGTCGACTTCAAATGTTGCTTTGACTAACACTGCCCTCTGCGTCGAATACATTTTGATGTTGCGTCGACTTCAATTGATACGTCGACTACCAGTCTGAGTTATCCTTACTTCTATTCGAAGTTACTTCGACTTGATGTCAAAGCTTCGTCGACTTCTATTCGACACAGAACTAACTCAACTAAATTTTGTACTCCTTTTGGGCTGGTCCTTGACACCCTAATATGAGTGTGCCATCCTTGGACATCTAATGATCATATTACCCTTACTATACATCATGGGTGATGAATCCTAGATGATGAAGTCACTTTTACATAATTTGTAAGAAAAATCCAGAGGATGTTTTTCCCAACAATGGTCATTTGTGAAGACATTGAAAAATCGAGAATGTGAGTTTCCCGAGAGATACTGATGGGCAGTATTGCTACCGTCGACCGATATCTTCTAGGAAACTGACAAAAGTGCTTCCAGACACTATGAACTAATTTTGATGAACTCATATTCTTTTAAAATTGACATACATATAAATTATAGTATGCTAATATAGCTTGATACATTTTTCTGGGAGGTACCAACGCACGGTAGTCCTACCGCCGGCAATAGATCCAAGGTAGCACAAAGTACGAACTTATGAATATTGTGGACTCAAGAGACGTACTCATCTTATAGTTATGGACTCAATGAGTGGATAATTTTTGGATTATGTTTAGGCATCATATGTGAAATGGAAGATTTGATTGAAATCCAAAAGGCAATCTTGCAAAAACCAATAAATGAAGAATCATGTTTATACATGTGTCAGAATCAAATTCCGAGAAGGATAAATGTCATGGGAAAACCACAACTTAGAATGAAATCCATGTCTCTATGAGTATCTACACAGAAAGCTAGAAACTCCTCGTCATTTGTCCAACAAACTTAGGCTGGAAGATGACTGTGCTTCTTAGTCTCCACAAAATACTAGTTTCGCTTCTCAGGAGAGGATGCAACTGACGACAAAAAGGAGTCATCACACTCTCACAACTCTAAAACACATTATTTATTCCATAGTTTCATAAACTGTCTATGTTGAGAAGGAGAAATAAAAGCAACATTTGCGTCTAATACTATTCAACGCATGCGTCGAATAGTGCCTTACTATTTGGCGTAGTGTAGATATCTACAAATTGACGCATACGTCAAATAGTCCCAATATTTGACGTGACATTAATTTCCAAAGATCGATGTTGCGTCGAATACTATTTGATAGCATAATATTCTAATAAATGCACACCAATTTGACGTTTCGTTGATTTCTACAAATCAATGCATGCGTCGAATAGTGGGACTATTAAACGCATAAGATCATTTCCCTTAATTCAATGCATGCATCAAATAGTCCGACTAATCGATGTAGTGGAAACCTTTTCCATGAATTCAACGCCTCCGTCAAATGTTGTCAGTTAAGGTTTGGTTCATATCCAACACGATCATTTATCTAATTTCTATATGTTCTTAACGTGTGACCCCATATGCTCATATCACGTTGGTCATAAGACCAAAACTTTGATCACTTCTAGATCACCGAAAATTCCAACAATCTCTCACTTGAGCTAGAACATTTCAACCATAGTCTCACATACAATGAGCAGTGTCTAGTAATACATCATTGCTACCCAAGTGATACAAGAGTTGGTTACTCTTTGAAACATATAAGTGACCAATGTTCTAGTGTAGTCTAGTCCCTTTGTCCTGTACATCCAGGATAAACTCAAGGCATGGAGCATGTCACCCTCTTAATCATTCAATTTTTGTTTCTTGATCTAGAATAGACTAGCAGAAATAAGAGAGACCGATATCATATATTAACTCATCTTAGCATGACCATTCATTTCATAGTATCATTCCATCAAGGGGCACATGGATGTAACTCCTATCAAATAGGAGAACAAATCTCATCTACGTCAACTCACAATAACATACATGATTCATAACGCACCCAATAACCACCCTAATCATTAACCTGTCTTAAGGAAGACTTTAGATGTCATCAAAATATGCTCCTCCTCATGTAATGACAATAGTGACTTTAGGTCAAAGAACCGCATACACCATTGCCACTATGAGAACTAGTTATAACATGTTCATATAATAATCCACAAAGTAATCTCATGGTGGGTCTATCCAGTACAACTTGTTCTTTAACAAGTACTGGCGTGATGACTTAATATCCAATATCATGACCTATGAGACTTGGTCATTAGTCAATCCCATGAATATATCATCATTGCCCTAATTTCTATAATGATACTTCGATCAGTGACTATTTAAGAATAATGCTTCAAATAAACACAAGATTTCACTTTCAAGTCACATACTTGAATTTTATGAAAGCAAACAATCCAAGGGCATTTATTATGTTTATTAAATCTATCTATATAGCAATAAATAGACATAACAAAAGAGCATGCCTTAAATACAAGTGATATAACTAGTACAAGTTATCACATGAACATAAAATTGATAAAGCCAGAATCTACAAGCCTCCCACTAGAGTTGATCATTCAAGTATCGAATACCCAAAGATCGAGTATGACAATCATACTTCCTCTGAGAAAGAGCCATTGTCAGTGGATCTGCTATATTCTGATTAATCGGCATCCTACATATGATCATATCTCCTCGATCGACAATCTCTCAAATGAGATTGATCTGTCAAAGAATGTGTTTGGAGTGCTGATGAGATCTAGGTTCCTTTGCTTGTGCAATGTCACCATTGTTGTCACAATAAAGAGTCGCCAGATCAATAATTCTAAGACTGCATCAAGCCCGCTGACGAATTTCCTAATCCATACAGCCTCCTTAGTCAAATTAGAACCAACGATATACTCAACCTCTGTTGTAGAATCGACAACTGTCTCTTACTTCAAACTCTTCCAGCTCATAACGACTCTATTGGGAAAAAACCACCTCTTGATTTGATATACAATTTGAAGAGTAATTAATTAGGATATTACCCATATTGTATAGAAGGGTAATTTGAGTTAAATCTGTATATTAAATCAAAGTAGGATCGAGTTTGCCAAAAGCTGCGTCAAAATCTTCAAGTAGCATTGTATTCACAAAAGCAGCTTTGAAATCTTCAAGTAGCATCGAGATCGCAAAAATGCATCAAAATCTCCAAGCAGTGTTGTATTCACAAGAGTAGTGTTGAGAGCACAAAAGCAGCGTTGACTCCTCCAACAAAGTCTCTTTGACCATTATTCTAAGCATACGTTGAGAGGTCTTTGAACAACAAAATTGAGGTCGATATTTTAAAAGGCTTCCAACGTTCATTTCTCGGAACTTGCCAAGGCAGAAATCGTGGAAAGAATACGCCCGTTAGACTTTTATTTTAAAGTAAAATATCCATGCCTATGAGGAGTAGTATCAGAGCATTTAATGCTACTGTTTTGAAATGAATTAAAAAAAATGACATATATAAGAGATATCAACAGAGAAGAAACATAGACGATGGAATAGAAAAGTGGATGTATAGCAGAGAGGAAAATGACAATTGTTTGTCATTAAGAAAAGGAAGAATAACTCTCCGAGTGTCTAGCACAGAAGGAGTATTCTTCTCGGAAGCTCCAACTAATCAAGAAGAATCTTTATTTCTTTATGAAGATTCAAATGAAGAAGCCCTTATCTTAAGGATTATTGTTGAAGATCAAGTTTCAACCTTCTCCTCAAGAATCTTGGTCAATAAGAAGAAGTTGCTGCTCACTCTCTACTGAATCCACATCGTGGTGCAACAAAGTAATTCTCTTAGAAATCCTGTTGCTGAAGAATAAATTGTGGAAACATCATTTCAACCAGATTACAAGGAGACCTAAGAATCCATCCTCAAAGGATTCAAATTTGGTTCTGAGAGTCTCAAATCAAAAAACTCAGTGGTTGAGCTTCCTTATCATTAACTTACTTGGTTATAGTGACTTTATAAAAAACTCGTTTGGTCCTAAGAGTCTCCTTACCAAAAGATTCAGTAGTTCTTGAACATATTATCAACAATCCTAGTTCTAAGAGTCTCCTTATAAAAAGACTCAGCACTAGTGATAGTGAATTCCTGCTATGGTAGAAGAATGGGCATATCCGAATTTGGGGAACCACTATAATGTGTGTGTCATCTGTGTTGATTACATCTTCTATGTGCTTTTCTTTTTCTGCACTTTATTTTTGAATTGTTATGGTTGTGATATAATTGGGATATTTTGTGAAACTGTGAAAAATAGTAAAACAAACCTACCTAAAATTTAATTACTCTATTTATTCCCCCTAGAGCTCTTCTCAAGAGATTATCTTCTCTATTTCAATTGGTATCAGAGAGAGTTTGATCAGAAAAAGGCAAACACATTGATAAATAAGATCCTTTAAAATCTAATCACTTGAGAAAAGTTTATATCATAAACATGAGCATCTCACAAGCCAGATAATATGCAACTACAATAACTCCAATTTGTAATCTAAGTAAATTTTCTTGATAGAAGTCTAGAATTAGGTTATATTTGAATTCTATTGATGAAGACATCTTTAAATCTGTCTTAACAGGCTTTGTAAATCCTATAAGGATAATTGATCATGGGAAAATTGTGCTTGTTGCCAAATCTAAATGGTCAAAAGATGACAAGAAAGCCACACGAATATTCTGATATCAAAAATGTCTGAGGAATTTTTTAGAAAGTAGCTGATTGCATTTCAGCAAAAGAAATCTGGGACAACCTCACAAGATTAGTAGATGACATCACTAATGAAAGGAGGAATGAAGGGTCGTCTCAAATTTATCCTGAGTGCACTGAGGACACTAAGGACAAGGCCAAGGAGGACAAAGATTTCATTACTGAAATCTGGAGCCAAATTGAAGAATGTTCCTACAACTCTGCTGATGAGGAAGAGACAAAGGATGCTGAAGTCAGTTATATGGCTCTTAATGACGTGGACCATGATGAAGCCACTCAAGTTAATCTGTGAGACATATTTTATCTCCATTGATCATCTTAATGTCTTTTACTTCTTCTAAAAATCAACCGATATTCTTGTTAAAACCAGTATATCAAATATGATGAGATTGTTGGGAAAAATACATCTCTTAATTTGATATACAATTTGAAGAGTGATTAATTAGAATCTTATTCATATTGTATATTGTTGAAGCCAGAAAAATCCCAACTCCAAAATTTGGATCAATGCTGCCAGAGGCTACTCGCCCAGTAGTCTAACTAGATGGCTTGACTGGCAACGCCGAAGGGGCTAAGAGAGCAACAACTGGATCCCAGGTGTCGCGGCAGGGAGGTCCCACCACGTACCCGGAAGCTCAGAAGAGACTCCCCCTCCACAACCAAAGATGGTCGAGCAGGGTATGAGGAAGGCACCGACTTGGCGGGTAATAAGAGTGACGACCAAGGATGATGGGTCCAAGAGTTTGAAAGAAGGGTTCTGAAAGCTCAGCAAAAGGTGTCAATCTAAGTTCCCCTGGGTCCTATTTATAGGAAAACCAAAGGGGAGAGGGGGTCTTATTTATAGCCCAGCCCAACCCAGCGACTATGCGACATTCACGGGGACCTCTCCTGGATTTGGCGAGTATCGCTTTTAGTCGCCCACATGGCATGTACTGGGGGATGCTCGTACACGCAAGACTACTACTTGCTTAGGCCATGTACTGCTTCCGCTGGTTGTGTTTTCTTGGATCCTTTATTGGAGCATGCGTTCCGCACTCGCCGGTTTGAGAATAACATATCCCGAATGTATTTGATCCTATTTTTGATTAATGGTGTGCAGATAACAGGTGCAAGAATAACATATTTTCAATTGGAGCAAAATAATGATTTTCCAGAAATTGGAGCTATCAGATTTCCGATAGCAGTATCAGATTTCCGACAGCGCACGATTTCTTCCGTTTTCCGATCTCTACTCGACGGTTTAGAGCTATCGGATTTCCGACAGCAGTAACGGATTTCCGACAGTGCACGATCTTCCCGTAACTCCAAGATGGGCAGCAATTATGCAAGCAAACGGATATCCGATAGTGCTATCGGATATCCGACAGCCCACGTCTCATCCACGACCTTCACTTCGCGCAGAAACTTTGAATTAGTGGGAGACGTGGCAGCCTCTGGAGATATCAGATTTTGGCGATACCTAGCTAACGGATGGCGACAGCTCTCTTTTATTAAAAGTGTTCAGAACTTCGTGGATTTCATTCCTTCAGACCTCCAAGCCTTCTTCCTGAGTGCATACAAACTAGAGAGATCCAGAACCTCATCAACTCCCATTTGTGCTTAGAAGGTTTGCGATTGAAGACGAGATTGGGCACGCTTCTACATCAACGATCATCTCGAGGCTTCAACCTTCCTTTCAGAGATCTGAATTTCTAGGGAATTCTTCATTTAATTTTGTATTTTCATTTATTTACATTTCACTTTGTATTGGTAGGGAAATCATCGTCTTGCGTGCGACGTCTAAGTCCTTGTGTGGCTTAGGGGAAAATCTCTTCCTTGTGCGGAGCGTCCAAGTCCTTGTGTGGCTTGGTAGGAAATCGTGGCCGTGTATGCTACGTATAGATATTGGGAAGATCTAGAGTGTAAGCTTGGGCTTGGTCTAGCGAGAGACAAGTAATAGCCTTCCGATCCTTGGGAGAAGGATTGGTAAACTCAAAATTATTGAAATTTATATTATCATATTTGTGCCTTGATCTTAAGCATTGTTATGATCATTTTTATTGTATGTGAATTTCATGATTAATATAATTATGACTTTTTCTTTAATTGCAAATTTGGTTGCTTAATCTTTAACTTAGAAATTTGTGTTTGAATTAATTCAAAAATTACATTGGTTTGAAATTGTTTATAAGTAATTTTAGAAAAGTAAAATTTGTTTAAAAATTCTTAAGTAAAAAATTTTATTTTAAACACACCCTTATTCACCCCCCCTCTAAGGGCTTCACACGATCCAACACGTGGTATCCAAGCCAGGTTAATTCCTTATAAGGTTTAACCACCTGGAATTATGGCGCACCATGATCATGCATTTTCCGAGGGGCAAGGAATAACTAGACCACCATTATTTATGGGTTCCGATTATAATTATTGGAAAACTAGAATGAGGTGTTTTTTAATATCATTAGATATTGAAGTATGGTATATGGTTGAAACAAATTATACTCATCCTACTATTACTCTTGGTGATATTGTCATGGAGAAACCCAAAGATAAATGGGATGACCAGGACAAATTAAAATGCAAAAATAATGCAAAAGCAATGAACGCATTATTTTGTGCTCTTGATAAAACTGAATTTAATAGAACCCGCGCATGTCAAACTGCATATGAAATTTGGAATTTATTGGAAATTACTCATGAAGGTACCTCACAGGTGAAGGACTCAAAGCTTTTCCAATTGGAGTCAGAATTCGAAAAGTTCAGGATGGAGGTAGATGAGGATGTGGATACCATGCACACAAGATTCACTAAGATAGTAAATGACTCAAAAGTTTTAGGAAATTCTTTTTCAAATGGTGATTTGGTATGAAAACTTCTTAGATCTCTCCCACCTAAATTCAATCCCAAAGTGACGGCAATTTCTGAATCTCATGATCTTAAAGCTCTTAATATTGAAAGCCTGATTGGAAACTTGAAAACTCATGAAGTTGAATTGAAAATTCAACAACAAGAGTATATGGAGCCAAAGAAGAAGGGATTGGCTCTAAGATCTAAGAAGGAGGAAAGTAGTGATTCTGAGGAGGAAGAAGAAGATGAGGAAAGTTTATTTGTTAGGAAGTTTAGAAAATTTATGAAAAATCCAGAGAGGAGGAATTCATTTAAGAAGTATTTTAAGAAGGAGAAGTTTAGGAAGAAAAAAGGAAAGGAAGGCGATGAGGAGGAAGAGAGACCGCCACCGGAGTGCTATCACTGCAAGAAGTTAGGACACATCCGAAGGAAGTGTCCAAAGTACTTGAAAGAACTTAAAGAAAAGAAGCACACAGGGAAGAAGAAGGTGCTGAAGGAGGAAACATGGGATGATACTACTTCTGAGGATGCTAGCAGTTCAAGCTCAAGTAAAGAAGAGGAGGCCAACATGTGCTTAATGGGAAAGAGCGTAATATCTGATGACGAATGCTGTGTCAAAAGCGACACTGAGGTAACTCCTCCAACCTATGAAGAATTATTTTCTGAATTTTTAAAGACTTGCAATTTTTTTGAAAAAAGTTTAAAAGATAATGATCTTCTTAAATCTGAAAATAAAATTTTACTTAAAGAAAACAAAAAATTGTTAAATGAAATTAAGACTATTGGAAAAGAAGAAATTTCTTGCCAAAAGTGTGATCACTTTTTGGGAAGAATTAAAGAACTTGAAGAATCTCTTTCCAAATCTCATTCAACAATAAAAATTCTTACTAAAAAGAATGAGATTTTAGAGAGAGATCTGAAATCTTCAATTTCCAAAGTCCATGAGGGAAAGAAATCTTTTGAACGTAGATGTGTAAATCTAGTATCCGAGAATACAGAAATGCGAAACCAGATTCATGACTTAACGCTAGCCATGAAAAAATTTGGAATGGGCCGAAGATCACTGGATATGATCTTAGGATACCAATGCCATGGATCTGGAAGGTTTGGACTCGGATACATGTCAGGAAGCTATCGCCCGGCGATAACCACTGTCGCCGGCGACAGCGAAAAGTCCAGAAAATCTATTTTTAAAAATTCTGAAGTTAATAAATTGTCTAATACTGCATCCTTATCCAGTAAAAGTCCAGAAAAGTTATACTCTTCTCAATACATTACATGTGCCAAATGCAATAGATTTGGTCACACTACGGACTCTTGCTGGAGGGAAGGAAAAAGTAAAATTAAACAAATCTGGGTGCCTAAGGCTTCTACCTATACTATGGGTGGAACCACTTGGGTAACCAGATCTTTACTCACCTCTTCTTTCAAGGTGTGTTGGCAGGCTAAGGACAAAGAAGACGTATGGTACTTGGACTCGGGTTGGTCAAAGCACATGACGGGCAATAAAGAGAAGTTCCTTAGCCTGGAGATGAAAAAAGGAGGAGTTGTTACATTCGGAAATAATGGAAAAGGAAAAATCATCGACATCAGAGTTGTGGGTAACAAATTTTTTTCAATTTCAAATGTTTTATTTGTAGAAGGATTAAAGCATAATTTGATTTCTATTAGTCAATTATGTGATAAGGGTTTAGATGTTTTATTTGAATCTTCTACAAATTTGTGCAAAATTATTAATTCTAAAACAAAAGAAATTGTTTTTACCGCGCCTAGATGTCATAATGTATATATGATTAAATTTCTTGATTTTTCAAATTCTACTTTAAAATGTTTTTTTTATCAAAAAATGATGAATTAGAATTATGGCATAGGCGACTTAGACATACTAGTGCCAAGTTAATTACAAAACTTTCAAAAGATAAATTAATTAAAGGTTTACCATTGTTAAATGGAAATTTATCTTCTTCATTATGTGTGCCTTGCCATAAAGGAAAATTTTCAAAAAGTAAAAATATTATTTCTACCACTAGTCCACTTCAATTAATACATATGGATTTATTTGGGACAATTGGAATTTCTAGCTTAGGAGGTAGAAAATATACATTTGTATTGATTGATGATTATTCTCGTTTTTGTTGGAGTTTATTTCTAACCTCCAAATCCGATGCATTTTCAGAATTTTCAAAATTATGTTTGCGTATTCAAAATGAATTTGAGTTAAAAATTAAACGCATACGATCGGATCATGGAGGAGAATTTGAAAATGACAAGTTTATTTCTTTTTGTACGGAGTTAGGAATTAAACAGGAATTTTCCACTCCACGCACACCACATGAAAATGGTGTAGTGGAGAGAAAAAATAGAACTCTTCAAGAGTTAGCCCGTACGATGCTATCTGAGTTTAAATTACCAAAATCCTTTTGGGCTGAAGCGGTTAGTACGACATGTTATGTAATTAATAGAGTAATGCTTCGTCCTATTTTAAAATTAACTCCTTATGAATTAATTTTTAGTAAAAAAACCAAATGTTTCTTATTTCAAAGTTTTTGGTTGTAAATGTTTTATTTTGAATTATAAAGATTCCTTAGGAAAATTTGATGAAAAATGTGATGAAGGTATTTTTATTGGCTATTCTTCAAGTAGTAAAGCTTATAGGATTTTTAATAAAAGAACAAAAATAGTTGAAGAATCTATTCATGTTAGGTTTAATGAGTTTATTTCATGTGTAGAAAAGAAAATCACATGAAAAGAAGATGAACCCCTTCCTTTGGTGGGAAATGATGATGAAGAACTTGGAGAAAATGAAGCAGAAAAAGAAGAAGAGAGAGAAGGAGAAAGAGAAGAAGACAGAGAAGAAGAAGAAAGAGAAGAATATGTGCCTCCAAGTGAATTGAGATTTTCAAAGGATCATCCAAAGGAGTTTATCATTGGAGATCCGCAAAAATGGGTTAGTACTCGTTCATCGTTACATGTTTTATTTTCAAACCTTTGCTTTGTCTCTGAAATAGAACCAAAAGATGTTTCCACCGCTTTAAATGATGAATTTTGGTTTTTAGCTATGAATGAAGAACTTAATCAATTTGAACGTAATAAGGTTTGGAATCTTATAGAACGACCCAAAAATCATCCTGTAGTTGGAGTTAAGTGGATTTTTAAAAATAAACTGGATAGTGAATCTATAATTGTTAGAAATAAAGCCAGATTAGTTGCAAAAGGTTATGCACAAATTGAAGGGGTAGATTTTGATGAAACTTTTGCACCCGTAGCAAGATTAGAAGCTGTTAGGATATTTCTTGCATTTGCTTGTTTTAAAAGATTTAAATTATATCAAATGGATGTCAAAACCACATTTTTAAACGGGTATATAAAAGAAGAGGTTTATGTAGAACAACTCCCTGGCTTTATAAATGAGAAATATCCAAATTATGTTTATTAATTAGATAAAACGCTTTATGGATTAAAACAAGCGCCTCGTGCTTGGTATGATCGATTAACTCAATATTTGTTAAAGCACGATTATAAAATAAGAAGTGTCGATTCTACACTCTTCATTAAGCAAATTGATCATTATTTAGTTATTTTGCAAATTTATGTTGATGATATTATTTTTGGAGCCACTAATGAAGAGTTGTGAAATGAAGTAGTTCAAATTATGAAAAATGAATTTGAAATGAGCATGGTAGGAGAACTTTCATATTTTCTAGGTTTTCAAATTACACAAAAACATGATGGTATTTTTATATGTCAATCCAAATATATTCATGATATGTTAAAAAGATTTGGATTTGAAAATCTTAAACATGCAAACACTCCTATGAGTACTTCATTAAAATTAGGAAAAGATGAAATTGGAGTTTCAATTGACCAAACCCTTTATAGAAGTATGATAGGATCTTTATTATATTTAACCGCATCTAGACCTGACATTATGTTTGCCGTTTGTTTATGTGCTAGATTTCAGGCTAATCCTAAAGAGTCACATTTAAAAGCGGTGAAACGCATCTTTCGATATCTTATAGGAACATCTAAATTAGGATTATGGTATCCTCATAATGATTCCTTTATTTTACTTGGCTTTTCGGATTCAGATTATGCGGGATGTTCTTTAGATAGGAAAAACACTAGTGGCACTTGTCATTTTATCGACCCTTCACTTATTTCATGGTCGAGTAGGAAACAGAATTCTGTTGCCCTCTCTACTACCGAGGCCGAATATATTGCACTAGGTAGTTGTTGTGCCCAAGCTCTTTGGATGTCACAAACATTACAAGACTTTGGCATGCAACAAAGTAGTGTAGAATTAAAGTGTGATAATAAAAGTGATATAGACTTAACTAATAATCCTGTATTACAATAAAGATCTAAACACATTGATGTGAGACATCATTTTATTAGAGATCATATTAAGAATAACCACATTAAAATTTCATTTATAGGCACGGATAATCAACTAGCGGATATATTCACTAAACCCTTACCGGATTCCCGTTTTTTTATGCTTAGGCTAGAATTGGGAATCCTAGACATTTCACAATAATTATATCACTACTTATAATCTATAAAATTAAAAACATCACAATAGCCTTACATTTTAAAAGGAAAAACTAAATCTTAACATAGACATTCACCAATATAAAACATTTGCAAATATTAAAAATTATTACAGAACTTTAATGAAAGGGTACTTAAAATGTCTCATTAAAGAAGTTCACAAAATTAGAGAGAGATCTGGGTTGGGCAGCTGTCGGATGGAGACAGTAGGATGTCGGATGGCGATAGCCCACAGAATTCTTTTTCAATCCGAATCCTCCTCATTTCGACTGCCTGCTCCACTACTTTCTGGAAGATCATAATCTGATCTCCTTACCACTGTCTTCTTCCGTCGAGCCTAACTAATTGATTGGCAACGCGGCTCCTCCTCCGTAGGCACTTCCCATTCCGCGGCTTCAGCAGGCGTAGGTTTTAATTTTAGTCCCTTAACAAGAAACTTCATGAACTTCTGCATCCGTGTCCGATCCTTCTTCACCTCCACTTTGTGTTCCTCAAAAGATCTTCTATGCTCTTGAAAATCATCTATATGTCTATCCAACTTTATTTGGAAAGAGTCGAGTGCCTCCCGCATAGACCCTCCACGTGCAATAGGAGGCTCTCTCATTTCCGTAGTAGGCGGCTTCCGTTGATTTTTCTTACTCTTTATACCCGCCGTTTGATATATATCCGGGACACAATCTCCAAGAGAAAAGTTTTGATCTATCCATGCGTATTTCTTGAATAGAATATGCTGGATAATCGCACCCAAAGGGAGGGTGTGTGCCTTTTTCCACTCAGGATTTTTGAGGCGGTATGTATAACGAATCATAGATAAAAGAAGATCGGCCACATCAAATAATTCGTTCTCCACTATATAATAAGTCACAAGACTAAGTTGAGCCGTAATACTATGAGTATCACCGGACTTCAACATAATCGTGTGCCTGAGTATATCTTGAACAAGACGAGCATCATCTGTCAATGTCGTCATAGTGGTTATAAGGTTCTTTGTAGAATTTCCATGCAAAGACATGTTCATTAAGGTACAATCTCTCTCTAGTCTATAATTCTCCACTATGTCCAAAACATTCTCACTTTCCATTATTCCAAATTCACTTCTTAAATTAATGTGAGTGATCTCCACATATTGGCCTTGAATTTTGGATCTAACTCCTCCATTCAAATCAGTATATGAAGGGTCCTCAAGATGATTATAAAATTCTCGTACTAAAAAGGAGGAGAAGATGTCTTAGATAATGACCGAAAATATACCTGCCTCAGCAAGCATATAATAGACACGTTCATGTCGGGGGAGATCAAATTCCACAACTTTTGAAATTCCGATCTGGGCTTTCTCTATGCCCGGGAAACTTTGATAAGATGAGTGAGCGTCTCCTGACTCACTCCTTCACGATCTCCAACTGGATGACATATCTGCATGAGAGATAAGAAAATTTAAAAAAAAACAATGGACCTGTCGGATATCCGATACCCCTCTGTCGGATATCCGATAGCTAAAAATTATGTTTCCAAAAAATCATTTCACAAACATTCTTACAATCACAAATTCACACATTTTTCACACAGAAAATGTTCTTCAACACCTATATATAATTTTTAAAAAAAAAATTAAAACTTTGGTGAAAAACACTATTCATCATCTTCTTCCTTTAACACTTCGAAGCTTTTGTCATCATCTTATTCCTATAAAACTTCTTCCTATAAACTTCTAGGTCTACAAAAAAAACCAAAAATTGATGAAAATCATGTTTCAAAAACAAAAAGTTCTAATTTTTATTCAAGATCATAAGATCTAAACCCTGTTTTACACACCAAGATCTAAAATGTCTAGATCTCCTAAAACTTCTACATTTTTTTCTTCACAAAACTCCATGAACACCAAGAGGAATATCAAAATCACAAAACTATTTGAGAAATTTTAAACAAAACTTGCAAAATCAACATTTCTCTCCTTAGATCTGATGTTTTTCGGCAACCTGGAGCTCTAGATCTCGGAAATTTTCCTAAAACTGAAGTGAGGCGTCGGTCAAAAGACGAAACGCGTATTTTTATCTTTTCCGAGCTGTCGGATGGCGACATCTAGCTATCGAAAATCCGACAGCTCCCAAAAATTAACATCTCTTATTCTCTAGCTTATTCATTCCCTGTTTCTATAAATGATCATATGAGAATTTTTAATCTTACATAAATGATTCTACATGTGTTATTTTTCGTAAAAATAGCTTAACACATGATTATGATGTTCAATCTTACGTTATCACTATACTGACACTTTCCTATAGCAATTAAGAATTGTTTTCGCATGCCTCTAAGTATAAGAAATCTTTTATCTATGACAATGAGCAATCACAAACACTTACTTTGGTAATACATGTTAATCAAATTTATTTTATACATACATCATGATTGCTCGAACATAACAAAATACATTTCATAAATGCCATCTTCACCTTTGCTACTTTGCACTTATTCAAATTATTCCATTTTTTTTCATGCAAGTGAATTCGGAGATCCTTAACATATATGAATATTCAAAAAAAAAGGAGGCAAATTCAAATGCAAAACATACATTTTGCCAAAATTTTTGAAAGAAATAAATAAAAAATTGAAAAGGATCCTCCACCAAGCACTACTTAGCCTCCTGATAAGTCTTAATTAGCATTGTGAGGTTAAGCACCTTGGAAAGAATTGTAAAGTGTCTTGCAAAAACAAAATGGTCCTTTTATGTATACTTGCAAAGTTTCTATAAATTCCTAAGTTTGGGCTTTATGTATATTTATGTTATGTTTAACAATTCCATGATTATGTATATTTTAAATATATTCATATGTATTCTTTCTCAAAGTATCACTACGACACTTCATTGTTATTTATAAAATTTCTTCTTATGAGAATTAGACCGAAATGATTCAATATTCTATATTCTCATGTGTCTTTCTCTGATAATTGAAATTGAATCTCATAATGGTTAAGTATATTCGCTTCTATACATTATAACACATTACTAGAATGCTTAGCCTCATCTCACAGGTTTTCTATCTCAATATCATATCATTTACAAAGCTTCCGCTAGTGTACTCCAACTTTCCCTATATTCTTTCTTATTTTCTAACATATCTCTATAATACTCTTTCCTCGTCTCTATTCATTACTTTCGAAAATATCAAAGGGGGAGAAGATAATAAGAAATCACTTAAATCACTTAAAATACTTAATTAATTAAGTGAGCATTCATGTATGGGGAGTTTATATGTCGGGGGAAAATATTTTTAGAAGGAGCTAATATTAAGGGGGAGATCATATTAAGGGAGAGATCATGGAGATCTTAAGTTCACACTTGTACACACATGATATACTTTTCAATATCTATATAGGATTTATTCGATTTCTTTTTATAAGGATTTGTTATTATCAAAATGGGGAGATTGTTGGAGCATGCGTTCCGCACTCGTCCGGCTTGAGAATAACAAATCCTAAATGTATTTGATCCTATTTTTGATTAATGGTGTGCAGATAACAGGTGCAAGAATAACATATTTTCAATTGGAGCAAAATAATGATTTTCCAGAAATTGGAGCTATCGGATTTCCGATAGCAGTATCGGATTTCCGACAGCGCATGATTTCTTCCATTTTCTGATCTCTACTCGACGGTTTAGAGCTATCGGATTTCCGACAGCAGTAACGGATTTCTGACAGTACATGATCTTCCCATAACTCCAAGACGGGCAACAGTTATGCAAGCTAACAGATATTCGATAGTGCTATCGGATATCCGACAACCCACGTCTCATCCACGACCTTCACTTCGCGCAGAAACTTTGAATAAATGGGACACGTGGCAGCCTCTGGAGATATCGGATTTTGGCGATACCTAACTAACGGATGGCGACAGCTCTCTTTTATTATAAGTGTTCAGAACTTCGTGGATTTCATTCCTTCAGACCTCCAAGCCTTCTTCCTGAGTGCATACAAACCCGAGAGCTCCAGAACCTCATCAACTCCCATTTGTGCTTAGAAGGTTTGCGATTGAAGATGAGATCGGGCGCGCTTCTACATCAATGATCATCTCGAGGCTTCAACCTTACTTTCAGAGATCTGAATTTCTAGGGAGTTCTTCATTTAATTTTGTATTTTCATTTATTTACATTTCACTTTGTATTGGTAGGGAAATCTTCGTCTTGCATGCGACGTCTAAGTCCTTGTGTGGCTTAGTGGAAAATCGCTTCCTTGTGCGGAGCGTCCAAGTCCTTGCGTGGCTTGGTAGAAAATCGTGGCCGTGTGTGCTACGTCTAGATCTTGGGAAGATCTAGCGGGTAGGCTTGGGCTTGGTCTAGGGAGAGACAAGTAATTGCCTTCCGATCCTTGGGAGAAGGATTGGTAAACTCAAAATTATTGAAATTTATATTATCATATTTGTGCCTTGATCTTAAGCATTGTTAAGATCATTTTTATTGTATGTGAATTTCATGATTAATATAATTACGACTTTTTCTTTAATTGCAAATTTGGTTGCTTAATCTTTAACTTAGAAATTTGTGTTTGAATTAATTCAAAAATTACATTGGTTTGAAATTGTTTATAAGTAATTTTAGAAAAGTAAAATTTGTTTAGAAATTCTTAAGTAAAAAATTATATTTTAAACACACCCTTATTCACCCCCCCCCCCTCTAAGGGCGTCACACGATCCAACATCCTTGACTCCTGGCTTCTGCTTTGACCTTTGACTTTGACTTTTGCCTATGTGGTATTAAATGGGCCCTGCCCTCGGAGAATATGGGTTGTACACAATCCCCACTCTTTGCGAGCAATGAAGTAGCTCGAAAACAATCATCCAACCATTATTCGACGAACTATTATTGGCGAGCATTAGGATATATTCGGCATCTCGCTGGCCTACTCCAAGACTCTATATATTGAGGGGGGGGGGGGGGGGTCTTTTATTAGACTACTTTTCTAATCTCGTCCAGGATGTCGTGAACTGCTGCCGAAGAGGCTGAAGCGGATATGGCCGAGCTTCTGGGTTTGTTGATGCCTTCTCAGACACGCACTCGCAAATAGGTTGAGCTTGATGACTTCCTCGCTTCCAAAAAGAAGAAGAGACTCGCTAAGAAGAAGAAGAAGACTGCTCCCGCGGAGGATGTCATTGATCCTCCCACTAACTAGCAAAAGGCTCCTGCGAGCACCCAACAATTGCTCAGCGACCTGGGCCTCTCTGACGAGGGCAAGTAGCCCTCTCCTGAGCCTCCTGCGCCAAAGGTTTCCCTTGGGCCGAGCACCACTGGGTCCCAGACCCAGACCCAACCCGATCTCGCTCCTTTGTGAGGTAAAACATCTTCTTGTCCTGCAACTTATGTCGCTATCCAGAGGTTGCTTGCGAGGTTTTGACGTTTTTTCTCTGTTTGCAGACCTACCAATTTCTGTAGCTCCGGACGAGAATCTAGCCATTCCTCCTCTGCGATCATCGTCAATGGTCGCACCCGAATCCCGGACAAGGTCTCGAAGTGGTCACCCAGTGCAAATCCTCTATGGCTCCTCTTCGGCGTCTGCTGATAAGAGGCCTGTGGGCAATCAAGGGGCTCCCTGGCGAGCAGTCAACCTCCACCGCCGCCGATTTCATTGCGACCAGCTCCGACGAGCACTTCGTAGTTGCCCACGGGTGGTCTTCCGCCACCAACTCCTTTGTCGCCTCCCGCTAAGAATCTAGGCGATCAATGTCCTTCCTCGTTAACCGCCCCCTCAACCCACCCAGTGGAATCCTCGCGGCGTGGAGGGATTGGGGGTCCTTCTAGATTCGGAGGGCGACCATTGGATGGTCGCGGCCGGGTAGATGCGCCTCTGAGCAGGGATCATCTCGGCAGATCTTCTTCAGGCTGGCGGGATACTGCTCATTCCAGTCTTTCTCCATGCCGAACTAGGAGCCCTGGTCAGCGACGATCTCACAACCCTCGTCATAAAGAGAGGAACGATTTTTCTCGGACCGGTAATCATTGCCTTTACTATGGTTTCTACTTCATTGATGGACTCACTGCTGACTCCCTTCTACTTTTTTTTCTGATTGCAGCTCGCACGACAATGCTGGGGGTGATCGATACAATCGGGATCCCTTTCCATGAGTATCAAGAGAAGGTCGCTCGCACGTACCTTGAGCTGGAGGCAAAGGTCGAGCTCATGGCATTTAGAGAGCCTCATCACCGCCTGACCAAGCTGGAAGTGCGGGTCGCTAGGATGGAAGAGTTCGATACTCGGCTAGCTGGCGCGGAGTCCCGCTTCCAGTCCATCCACAACCTAGAGCGTCGGATTGCGAGGATTGAGCATCCTCAACAACTCCATCATGACAAGATGGTCGGAATGCGAGCGAGCATGGGTTCGGTGGGCAGGTGACGCGATGTTCGGCAAGTGCACCGGTCGCTGTCAAGTAATAAATGTTGGGAATAGAATCCCCGAGTGTCGGTCTCTTGAGGAATGCAGGTTGGGTGAACGAATCGCGTTGTGTGACAATTGTTACACAAGTGGGAGCAAACACAAAAAGGGGGGTTTTGATTTGGTTTCCTACTGTTAACAACAATAAAAGAAGTGCGGGTCGAAATCACCGCTTCGCAAGGCGAGATGGGTGCAACGGCCGCGATGCCGAGCTTCGTAAGGCGGATGGACTGTGCGCATGCGAATGAAGTGATCACTAGTGCAGAGAGTGAGGGTCGCAAACACCTCTTCACATATCGCCGCTAGCTCTTGCTAACGCGAATCGAACACGATGAGTGCGTGAGTGAGTGAGTGGAGGTGAAATGAATCACAAGCAAATGTTGATGAACAGAGAAGAAACAAACATTGCATTTAAACTAAACATCATCATATTCAAGTTTAAATGCTTCAAAGAAATACAACAAAGGGGAGAAGAAGAAGATAACCAATGGACGAAGACTAGCGGCCGTTCACGGCCGGAATGGTAGTTTGTCAAGCTACCTCCAGACTCGGGCGGACTGTGCTTTCGGCGTCGAAAGACTGTCACGATCTCTCCTCGTGCTTCCGTCGTCTTCTACGTCAGGATTGCTATTCTTCTCACCGGATAGAAATGGAGACAGCTTGCTTAAGTGCTTGTGGATGGCGGAGAATGCTTCCGGACGATGGAGGAGTGCTCAGGATGGCCGGAGACGACTTCCCCTTGTGGAGAAGATGAGGTGGAGGTGGCTGGAAGTGGAAAACGGCGGCGTACGGACTGGAAATCGCGCTCCCGGAGGCAGGATTATCCCTAATTTGCGGAACAGGTCATTATATAGGCGCTGGCGAAAATACTGCGCACGGTCATTGGCGCACGACCAGTGGTCGTGCGCGCTAGAGTTCTGTGATCGTGCGTCTGCCTGGGCGGAGCCTGCAATGTAAGAAATTTATAAAATAACATGTTCGCACGACCAATGGCGCACGGCCAGTGGTCGTGCGCACTATCGTAAGTGGTCGTGCGCACTGGTCGAGACAGAACTCATAAAATGGGGGTTAAGTGCGCACGATCAGCGGCGCACGACCACTGGTCGTGCGCAATAGAACCAGTGATCGTGCGCAGTGTTCCTGTACAGAATTGTACCGGGAACACCCGCACGACTCCTGTTCCTACAGAAATGCTAATCAGGCCACTGAAAGTGGCACTCAACAATACGATAAGGCTATCAAAAGAAAATAAACATCAAAACACACCAAAATAGGCCAAGAAGTGCACCTAGCATAGAATGACAAATATGAGCTAAAACAAGGCTAAAGTGCAGTGGAATGACTAGATAAACGGCCCAAATGAGTCCAAATATGTGTATATGATCAGGACTCATCACACCCCCAGACTTACCTGTTTGCGCGTCCCGAGCAAACGAATTCGGCGGAGTGTGAAAATGGTAGTTAACAAAGAAAATTACACAAAGGAGTACGGTGCGAAGTAACAAAAGCATGCTAATAGAAATTTAGTAAAAAGAGATTCTAACTATGCTAATTAATTTACAAAAGTATTAGAGCGTAAATAAAGATTTATCAATACTCAGTTGGTGAATTGTGAAGAACTTGAACGATCATGCCCGGTGTGAAAGTAACAAGCCACTAAGGAGGGTGTTGCACAAGATCGGGGTTCAGGAATAACTCCGTTGAAATCCATCAACGTCGTGAACCATAAGCTTGCCCGGACACACTCTCTCCACGGCACTCGCAAACTCACGAGATAAATCAATAGGACTTTAGGATCATATTGGGGCTTAGGTTGCGGTATGATGTTCAATGATAAAAACGAAGGCTACGCAACCAAATTGAGTCAACGGAACGCTGCACCAAACAAAGCCAAGAACAAAGCTCGTGTGACACACCCCCAGACTTATTATGAAAACTAGGTGTGCACACGGCCTACTTCACAAATACCAACATATTTTCTATTACACTCGGAAGGATTTCTTTTCAATACAATTTTTTTTTCAGATTTTCATTTCAATATCATATTTTTCTTCTTTTTCTTATCCTCCGGTTGGTTCATAATCAGCAAATAAAACTTATTTCTCCATCACATCACACAGATTCCAAACATCACACCAAATCAAGAACATGAGTGCAGTTAAACAGCTATTTGGTTGCGAAAGTAGGATAAGCTTAAGGATTTGGTGAATGGAGGAGGAGCTGAGACAAAGAAGTGGTAGGCACAAATGTTGGCTTGCAAAGGTAAGCGAATAGGACAGGGGAAAGACAAGGCTCAAACTAGCCAAAAGGTGGCCTACATCAATTTAACTCAAAGAATCGCTCGCACCCATGCTTCAAGAGTCGTTTGGGGTAAGTTCTTAGCCCACGAGAAAGGTAAACCTTCCTCCCGACTCGAGCAACACACATCTAGTGCTCGTATACACACAACACCGGGTTATCACCAACTTCGTTCACATTCACCATTTGAGTATAACAAATCTAAAACTACGCAAAAATACTAATCATAAATTAAACGCATAGAGATAATCTAGTTTTACTCAAATTCTACTATAGCATGCGGATGCGACTAGAACACTGCACGAGTCAACATCGCACTCCAAATAGTAATTCCTAAGCTAACACCCTAATTCACATTCCAAACCAAAATAGTTTATTCGGAAACATAACAATTAGGCAAGCGCGCGCTTATGTGGGTGAAGTGGTGTATGAAGCATGGAATAATGATGATGACAACGAAAAATTTAAACAAACTTCAAGCATGCGGTGCAACTCGTGCGCATAGTGGATAACAACGTGCTTTCCCCCAGACTTAATCTAAACATTATATCACAAAAACTGAAAGCTAGGAGGGAGAAGTGTTACCCAATGCTCAGAATTGAGCATACCAGACGATTGGCGTTAATTTCATGAGCAATCCGCAGCATCCGCCAATGACAAAGAACCAAAGCACACCTGCAAGCAACACACTAAAAGCAGCAAAATATATAGAAACTGAACTAAAACATGTTAGAAAAACAGAAATCAGCAAATCTGGGTTGTCTCCCAGCAGCGCTTTTATTTTTTGTCCTTAAGCTGGACCAAATACCTGTATTATAATTGTTTATAGAGTGCAGAATTTAAATAAAAGTGCATAAAAAGAGAGTTTCACAAACTAAGAAATAAAAATCAGCTGTAGGCGCTTTTATGGTGCACTTCTCTCGTAGCTTGTAGGCGGGAGGTGAAGGATTTAGGGCCAACCCTGGTGTCACCCAGTGTTCCCCTAACCTCCGCCCTCTTGCCACGGAGAGCGCCAGAGCGCGCATCGCGCAGACGCTTCTCTTGTTTAAGTTTAGCAACAGTCGGAGACTGCCAACGTTGAACATTTTCAGATTCTCCCATCTTAGTAGTGGGTGGCGTCACTTCCGTCACCGCAGTGACGACCGGATCAGCCCAAGAGATGGAACGCTTAAATTGTTTATTACATGATTCAATGCAAGAAAATAATGGGATGTCGTCCCAAATCAAGTTCAGCTCAATATGTTTAGGACTGCTGTCCTCCTCCCTCTTGGAATCATAGTCTCTCCGAAAATCCACTTTTTCCTCTCCGCTTGACTGGTACTCTTCCTTTTCTCCTTCAGATGATCCATTATCTTTCTTATCCCCTGCACAACTCAGTGATTCATCAAAAATAAAATGAGGGGGGCAAATGGATGTTTCAGTTATAGCCTTGGGGCAAGTGGGCAACGGTACCTTATTAGGTAGGAGGACACATCCGGCAGAAAAGTCAAGGGTGGCACCACTCTCTTTCAAGAACGGTACACCCAAGATAGGGATGGAGTGATTCTCCCGGGGTCCTAACACTTGAAAATCAGCAACCACCACTGTCCCCTCAACTATAACTTCTACATTTTTAACTTCCCCTTCCGATTGTATGACGATACTGTTTGCGAGCACAAGAGATTTCCGGTCCTCCGTGTTAATTTCAAGTTGCAATTTATCAACGTATTGCAAAGCAATGACGTTGCGGGAGGAGCCAGAATCACACAAAGCCTTAGTTTCAATTTTATTAATGGAACAGGAGATTACTAACTCACGCGGATGACCCACTTCCGCATCGCCGAGACTCTTCCCTTGGTCTATTGGGTTTTTTTCGGTATTACTAGGAAGAGTCCCATGCGACCGCTTGGTTAGCACTTGGGCCAATTGGCCCAGCTGCGTTTCCAAGTTCCGCATGGACGCGGTTTGGTTAACCATGTTTGAGTTAGCCGCTTGCATAAATTTTTCCATCATCTCCTCCAAGTTACTCTTTTTGGGAGCTGGGGGGCCTTGGTTATATTCCGGGTGAGGTGGCCTTGGTTGGCTCCCGGAGGCGTAGGCATCGTTTTGATGCTGCCCCGGTGCCCATCGTTGGCCAGGTGCGTTGGGGTTCCATGAGAAGTTTGGGTGACTTCTCACTCCCGGATGATATGTGTTATTAAACGGCACCCCCTAAGATTGATTACCAACAAAATTAACAGATTCGTTTAAAGAAAAGTGCGAGAAGTCACCTGATAGATCATTGCGCGAGCATTCATACGCGTGGTGTCCGCCGCCTCCACATCCTTCACACGTAATAACAGCAGCCGGTGCGGATGTAGGCGGAAGTGAGTCGACCACGAAGAGATCACGGGCGCTTCTTGGTGCATTTCTCCGACAGTCCAAAATGTGCTGTGGGAGGCGGTGTCTCGCAGAATTCGATGAGCCTCCTCTGGAGTATGGTTCATTAGAGTACCACCCGCAGCAGCATCTATCATCGCCCGGTAGTTGGGCTCGATCGCGAAGTAAAATGTCTCTACCACGTTCCAAGTTTGGAGCTCGTGGCTCGGACAGCGGCGGAGAAGATCATTAAGGAGCTCCCACACCTCGGCAAGGGTCTCTTGGTCAGCTTGGCGAAAGGTGGTGATCTCCCGCCGCAGGCTCACAATTTTATCAGCGGGGTGGAATTTGGCCAGGAACTTGGATGCGAGAGCATCCCAAGTCGCAACGGTCCCAGGAGGAATAGAATGGAGCCACACCTTGGCCTTGTCGCGAAGTGAGAATGGGAACAGTCGCAGCTTGACTGCATCGTCAGGAATCCCAGCGTAGCAGAAAGTTCCGCAGATATCGGAAAACTCTTCCAGGTGCAGGTGCCGATCTTCACTGGCCATCCCGGAGAACTGAGCATTGTTCTGGATGATGTTCAAGATCGCAGGTTTGATCTCAAACTGGTTGTTCATAATGTTGGGACCGAACCCAGGATATACACTCCCAGCTGTCGGAGTGGAATAATCTCTCATCGTTCGGGGTCGAGGCCTAACTACCTCTTTCTCATCTCTAGGATGGTGCTGCTCCATGTTGGGCACTCTTGGTTCAACATCATCTGGGTCTATGTTGTCACCCATTGCCGCCTGTACGGCTGCTGCGCGCCTTCATGCGCGAGCGGTCCGTTCGATCTCGGGATCAAAGGGTACAAGTTCCCCCGCGGCTTGTCTTTGCATGCACAATCACAACCAAAAGAAAACAAAACAAAGAAAATCAAAAACAACTGCTCTTGTAACAAAAGTTCACAACTCAAGACGTTACACGCCTGAACATTCCCCGACAACGGCGCCAAAAACTTGATGCGATGTTCGGTAAGTGCACCGGTCGCTGTCGAGTAATAAATGTTGGTAATAGAATCCCCGAGTGTCCGTCTCTTGAGGAATGCAGGTTGGGTGAACGAATCGCATTGTGTGACAATTGTTACACAAGCGGGAGCAAACACAAAAAGGGGGGGGGGGGGTTGATTTGGTTTCCTACTGTTAACAACAATAAAAGAAGTGCGGGTCGAACTCACCGCTTTGCAAGGCGAGATGGGTGCAACGGCCGCGATGCCGAGCATCGTGAGGCGGATGGAAGGTGCACATGTGAATGAAGTGATCACTAGTGCGGAGAGTGAGGGTCGCAAACACCTCTTCATAAATCGCCGCTAGCTCTTGCTAACGCGAATCGAACACGATGAGTGCGTGAGTGAGTGAGTGGAGGTGAAATGAACCACAAGCAAATGTTGATGAACAGAGAAGAAACAAACATTGCATTTAAACTAAACATCATCATATTTAAGTTTAAATGGTTCAAAGAAATACAACAAAGGGGAGAAGAAGAAGATAACCAATGGACGAAGACTAGCGGCCGTTCACGGCCGGAATGGTAGTTTGTCAAGCTACCTCCGGACTCGGGCGGACTGTGCTTCCGGCGTCCAGAGACTGTCATGATCTCTCCACGTGCTTCCGTCGTCTTCTACCTCAGGATTGCTATTCTTCTCACCGGACAGAAATGGAGACAGCTTGCTTAAGTGCTTGCGGATGGCGGAGAATGCTTCAGGACGATGGAGGAGTGCTCAGGATGGCTGGAGACGACTTCCCCTTGCGGAGAAGATGAGGTGGAGGTGGCTGGAAGTGGAAAACGGCAGCCTACGGACTAGAAATCGCGCTTTCGGAGGCAGGATTATGCCTAATTTTTGGAACAGGTCATTATATAGGCGCTGGCGAAATACTGCGCACGGTCATTGGCGCACGACCAGTGGTCGTGCGCGCTGGAGTTCTGTGATCGTGCGCCTGCCTGGGAGGAGCCTGCAATGTAAGAAATTTATAAAATAACATGTTCGCACGACCAGTGGCGCACGACCAGTGGTCGTGCGCACTATCGTAAGTGGTCGTGCGCACTGGTCAAGACAGAACTCATAAAATGGGGGTTAAGTGCGCACGATCAGCGCCGCACGACCACTAGTCGTGCGTAATAGAACCAGTGATCGTGCGCAGTGTTCCTGTACAGAAATGTACCGGGAACACCCGCACGACTCCTATTCCAACAGAAATGCTAATCAGGCCATTGAAAGTGGCACTCAACAATACGATAAGGCTATCAAAAGAAAATAAACATCAAAACACACCAAAATAGGCCAAGAAGTGCACCTAGCATAGAATGACAAATATGAGCTAAAACAAGGCTAAAGTGCAGTGGAATGACTAGATAAACGGCCCAGATGAGTCCAAATATGTGTATATGATTAGGACTCATCAGTAGGCTGGCGAGGATCGAAGATCAGCTGCGCTAAGGCTAGGATGCGATGTCGCTGGCCCTTGAGCATTTCAAGCGTGCGTGCAACATGGGCTGGGTCGGGTGACATCCGCAACCTCTCAATCCTCAGGCGAATATCCAAGGGCCCCAGTAGATTTCTCTTTTTCTTCTTTGTTGAGTGGAACGCCTCTAGCGATTTTATGTAAAAGACTTTTTATCTTGTAATATTATTTTGGCGAGCATTAAATCTCGCCTTTGATCTTTTCTTTCTACGATGATGTCTTTGTTCCTGCTTTCTTTCCCTTATTTCTGCGAATATTTGTTTGTTTAGAATGTCGCACAAATTTTGGAGAGTTTCTTTGTATTCTGATACAGGTCCTCGTGTGCCAAAGATCGGTGGCTTTGATGCGCATCGCGAACATGGCAAATTTCCTCACTACTCGCCACCCCCTTATTTCTAATCGCGACGTGGTAGCCGATACGCCACATCATTTCTTTGCCTATAAATAGGGGGTGGGTATATATTAATTACGCTATCAGCGATCTTCCACTCCTTCGAGCGAGTATTCATTCCTTCTCACCTTTTCTACTCGCTTCCCTTCTCTTCTTCCCTTCCATCTAGATGGCTGACAAGGACACTATTTGGCACGCCAGCCATGCGAGGAACTTTGCGGCGACCACTTTCAAAAATTCTATCTCACACCAGAAGGACTTGGATGATTTATCAGAGAAGTACCTACCCCCGGGGTACTTGGCTAGGCTTCCTCTCCAGAGCGAGCTCTTAAATAGCTTCGTATAGGGCGACATCGTCTGCCATATTCACCATTTTGAGGTCGGCTTGCGACTACTGCTGTGGCCAGAATTATTCCAAATTCTGTGCTATTTTGGGATAGTCCCCGCCCAGATCAATCCCAACGGAATGGCAATGATCATAAGGTTCCTTTGCTTCCTGCAAGAAGAGAAGATTGCCTTTGATCTCTTAGTATTTTAGAGGATCTTCCATTTCATGGTGACCGGCGAGGGCGTAATCTTCTTCTATAGACATGTCTGCACCTTGGTCGGCACGACGAACAAGAATAATTGCTGGAGAGATGATAGTATATTATTTATAGTTAGTTTTATATAATATTTTAGTAGTAATTAATTAGTTTTTATATAATTTTAGTTTAATATGTGTTTAAATCGCTTTGTTTTGTGTTTTCAGGTAATCTGGGGCTGCTAATATCAAATTCAAGCCCGCAGCCGTGTTCAGGAGAAGTTCTGGAACAAAACTGCAAAATTCCTCGGTACACGCCCCCTGCCACGAGCGTGACCTTCAGGTCACGGGTGTGACCTGGGGGCGTGGCCCGTGCCACGACCATGTTCAGACTATAACTTCAAGAAAGGCTGCCACATAGATTTATTATTGCATGCCCCCCAATCACGGGCGTGACCTTGGGGCGTGAACTTCAAGCCACGGGCGTGACCTTCAGGCCACGGGCGTGACTCGCCCGGCAAAACATTCAACGCAGGAAGCTTCCGCCGCAGGGCTTTTCCAGCTTACACGCCCCCTGCCACGGGTGTGACCTTCAGGTCACGGGCGTGACCCATGGGTGTGACTCTTCCCGCAACTTCCAGAATTACCCCCGCTCCCGCCGTTTTCAGCCATTCTCTGTCCCGGCCAAGACACGCCCCTAGTCACGGGCGTGACCAGGAGGCGTGTACTCCAAATTGATGGATTTGGCGGTTTTCCCCCAACGTTCCCGGGCTTTCAAGATGCACGTTCCGCACCTTACACGCCCTAGATTACGGGTGTGAGCTAGGGGCGTGACTTCTGAATTTTCTCCCTATAAATTCCCAGCTGCTGCCATTGTCAAGCAATCCGATCCTAGCTTAGATTGGGTCATTTTTAGATTAGTTTTTCAGCATTATCTTATTGCATTTTCTTTATGCAAATTTACTTTATGTTCTGTAATTTCAATTCATAGTTTAGATTTTCAATTCCTGCAATTGTAATTCTCTTTTCATAGTTATAAAATCGCCTTTACTTAATCATGTTTAGCTAATTTTATAACATTTGATCGGATGAATTCTTAAGTGGTGTTATTTCGTAATCTCTTCTTCATAGTTTTGTTTTGGAAAACTAAGATTTACCGTTGATTTGCAATTATTGGTTTCATATTTCTAGGTATGATAATCAAGTTTGATCCGTATTTTAGTGCATCGAGAGATACATAAATACGGCTAGATCGCTCATCGGTAGAAATAATTGTTTACACTCCTCGAGAGAGGGTGACACATATCTTCCGGATTGGAGTTAAATCCAATAGAGGGGCTCACCGCATAAAGCAAGCTTATGGGTTTCGACTAGCCGAGGGGTCTTAATCGATCAACCTAAGGTTAGGTGGTAGTTCTCTCGAGAGAGGCTCTATCATATTTTGGGAACCTCCACGGTTAAGTTTGTCCAAATCAATTTATGATATTTACGAAATATTTTACTTAAGAAGGATTCTCGATCAAATGTTTTCTTTCTTTTATCTTTTCTTTCATTCAACCTTTTTCTTATTACCGATAAAATAATAATAATTTGCGTGAGTAGAAGTAATCAACAGACCCGTGGAATACGACACTTGATATTTTTTATTAAATATCTTATACAATGAATGATAGGTTCTCTTGCCTATAGTTCGTAGAATTTGGAGAATATATTTTATATCGTAAATTTTAGCTATCAAGTTGTTGGCGCCGTTGCCGGAGAATTTTTGCTGATATTTTGAAAGTGTAAATTGTATTATTTTTATCATTCTCTTTCTCCGCTCCCATTTCAATTTTTTTTAATTTTTCCTTTCAAATTCCATTCTATTCAGTAACGGCTGTTTTCTATTTTCAAAGAAAATTTATCTCAATTGGCCGCCAAAGTTGCTGAGCTTCAAAACAAAGTCAATCTTTTGGAAGCCACATGAAAGTGCCAAATTATTTGTAATTTTTGTGGTGCAAATCATTCTAGTGTGGAATGTTCATTTTATTATCAAAATAGTTTTTGTTATCAAAATGATTTTTCTATGGAAGATAATTCATATGAAATTTCTTCTTGCTCCGATATTAATTTTTCATGGTGGCAAGATCACCCGGATAGTTTTCGGTGCGATGAAATAAATTCATTCAATCAAAATTTTCATTCCTCCTCTTTTACCACACAAAATTCTTTTTCTTCTACTTTTGGGTCTTCTCGAGATTTTATTTGTCCAAATTTAAATATTTATTCCCAAGCTCAAGAAGAACTTCTTTACCATGAATTTAAAAGAGTCTTGGAGACACCGAACGAAATTGACGAAGAACATGTTTCTTCTCCTCCTCCGCCCGAATCTCCTCTTATTTTTCATGAATTTTTTCTCTAGCCAAATATTCACTTTGAAAGTGAAATTCATGAAAATATTGTGTCCCTTGAAATTAGTCCACTTGGTATTTCAAATACATTTTTGGATACGAATTTTATTTTTGAACATGAACAACCGGTGCTTAATCATGTGTTTTCGCAAGCGCCTCCTCCTTGCGAAATTTTTTGATACTAACAATTTTCATGTAGAGGATGAGCCGTTGGGCAACAGTTTTCGGCATATTCACCTCAGCATGAATTAAGGGAGTTGTCTGCACATTTTTCTTTTGAAAATCCTTTTAGCTAACCCTTAACATCTAGCTAAAAGAGGTTAAACAAAGCGCTCTTGGGAGGCACCCCTTGCTTCTCTTTCCTATTTTTGCAATTTTTCCTTTCTTTATGTGCCTTTTTTATTTTCATGATTTTTTTCCCTCTTCATCCTTGTTTATAAACACTGGGGACAATGCTTATCTTTAAGTATAAAAAATTGCAAAAAAATGTTTAAAATCATAAAAAAAATGTTTCTTTGTTTTCTTTTTCAATTTTGTTTTAAAAATATGAAAAAAACAAAAAAATTAATAATTATTTCTTGCGAAAGGGCCATGTTGGGCTTTCATCCCACAAAACCACCTAGTACCTTGCGAGCCCATCATTCGGTTTCCCTTGGGAAGTCCAAGAATAAAAAAATTATGTTTTATTTAATATAAAAATCCAAAAAAAAATAAAAAAAAATTTTACAAAAATATTTTTAATTTCTATTAATTTTTTTTTGTAATATTAACACTACAACAAACTGCACTTATAGTAAGGACATAAATCGTTACAGTAAGTGCCAAAAATCGTTACAAAAACTCATTGGTTACGAAAAAACTTTAAGTAACGGTCCTCCTCTAAAGCTCGACGCTAAAGTTCTTGTAACGAATGTATAAATGTCGTTACAAATAAATTAATTGTAACAAACGATACTTTCTCACCAAAAAGAGATTCTTCCTCACAATAAATTTCTCACAATAAATATTATTTCGTTACGAATGTTTTTTTTCCTCACAAAAAAACAATTACGATTAAAACTATTTCGTTACAAATGTTTTATTTTTTCCTCACTAAAAATAAGCTAACTTCGTTACAATAAAGTATAATAAACATTATTTCGTTACAATAAATTAAACAATAGTAACGAAAAAATCGTTACATTTATTTTCCATTCTTCTTACTACAACCAATTCATTTATATATCAAAAATATTCCATTTCTATTTTTTGTGTACCTGAGATTTTATTACAAATAATAATCTTGAAAACACACATATATTTAATATTTTGTAACAAGATCAACATGTATTTATTCACACCAAAAAGTATTACATAGAGTACAAGTTATTATCATCTCTTCTAAAATAATACAATATTATATTACAAGATAACATGTTTCTAATAAATCTTCCGTCATTTTTTGAAAAATGAATTGTCCATCACTTTCTGACTAATGAATCTTTCGTCACTTGCCGGTCAATGCTCGAGCACCCTACAAATAAAAGAGAGCAATTAAGATCACCCTACAAATAAATGAGAGCAGAAACATCCATACAAACTCACATCCATCCATACATAATCCATACACACCCCATTAAACAAGCGTACAATAAAACACACACTTGTTGCCCGTTGTTTAGTTCACACTGAAATTAAGGTCATGAGGGAGTTGACTGTTTAGTTGTAATGTTCTAAAATTAAGATCACCTGTTAATGACACTTAACTGCACTTAAAATCACACACTTCACTACACAACTCTTTAAAACGTACAACACGCACACAGTTTATTGCACTTAACATTGATCGCACACACTTGACTGCCCAACTCTTAAAACGGCACACACATGCACACATTTCACTGCACTTGACATCACACGCGCACATACAAAACTCATAAAAAAATCACACACACTGCATTTAACATCACACACACATACACAACTCCTAAAAACATCACACATATACACACAGACATTTCAATTAACTTAACATCACACACACTTCACTACACAACTCTTAAAAACACCACACACACACACACTTCACTGCACTTAACATTTCACTCCCTTTACAATATAGATCTTAAAAATAACACACACACACACACACTCACACACTGACACATACACATAGCTGCAATTTTCCCAAACTGCACATGCAGTTTTCCCAAACTACAGATGCTGTTTGCCCATACCTGCAGTTTGGGCAATCTACACATTACGGTTTGCCCAAACTGCACATATTCATCAACTACAGTATTATCTTGGGAAAACTGCAATATAATCTTTACAAAATAATCTCAGAAAAACCAAAAGGGTCATCAAGTTCTTCTAGTGTATAAATTGATGAAAGGCATCCTGCACATGTATATAATTGTTTAATTAAATAAGCACGTGTATTCTACTAGAACACATATAAGTGCAGAAGAAAATATACAAGAAAAACCAAAACCTATAAAATGTATGAATAGATAAAGAAAGAAACCTGGAATGGTCATAGAACTGTGCAAATCTGATACATATGTTTCATAGCCTTCTTCATCACTCTGAGAAAAATAAAAGAACGAAGAAAACATGAAAAGTTCTGCACAAATTTGACATACAAAATAATTTAGCATCACAGAAAAAGTTATTGAAGGAATAGAACAGGAAATATGTGCAAAAGAAACACATTTGATAGTTTATTCTTATACACAGAGCATGGAAACAGCAGGCAGAGATGCAAGAACATACAATAATGGATCAGATCAGTGCACAAGCATCCTCGCTTTTTTCGTATCTTTGTTTTTTCCATCAATGTTCATCAATGTTCCCAAAACACTATCACAAATATTTTTTTCAACATGCATTACATCAATGTTGTGTCGTATCAAAAGCTTATGCCAGTAAGGTAGTTCAAAGAAGATGCTTCTCTTTACCCAATTCCCTTCTTAATTATTGCGCTTCCTCTTCCGCTTGCTTGGGTGTTTTCCAAATTTATCAAAGTTATGTTCGAGTTTGGTTAAATCTGAAAGCAATTGTGCGCCACTCCACTCCCTTGGTTTTGAACGTGTTTCTGACTTTCCATCGAACAAATTACTCCTTCGATAAGGGTGATCATTATGTAGTAACGACGATGTCCCATGTAGCATATCTTACTTCGAATTCTTTTAGAATCTGTATAAAATAAATAAGTTGGGCATGCCACGCAACCCTTTGTGGTCCACCCAAATAAATTACTAAGAGCTGGAAAATCATTGATTGTCCACATAAGAGCAGCATGCATTTTAAAAGTCTCTTTGATGTAAGTGTCATAAGTCTCAACACCATTCCATAATTCTTTTAATTCTTCTATCAGTGGTATAAGATAAACATCAATATCTTTTCCAGGCGCACGTGGGCCAGGAATTAATAATGACATCATAAGAAACTCATCTTTCATACCTTTGTATAATGGCATATTATATGGAATTAGCACAACTGGCCACATACTATAAGAAGTACTCATATTTCCAAACGGATTGAACCCATCAGTAGCCAATCCAAGCCTAACATTGCGTGGATCTACAACAAAACTGGGATAGTGTGCATCAAAACTCTTCCATGCAAGTGAATCTACCGGATGACTCAAAGTACCTTCTATCTCTATATGCTTCTCAGTATGCCACCTCATGTAAGCTGCTGTTTTAGAAGACATATAAAGTCTTTGTATCCTTGGTGTTAAGGGGAAATGCCTCAAAACCTTTTGAGCAATTAACTTTCCTTTTCCTTCGTTATATTTCCAACGTGGTTCTTCACACACAGGACACACATCTTTCTTCTCATTCTCTTTCCAAAATAGTGCACAATCATGTCTACATGCCTCTATCTTCTTATAGACCAAACCTAAACCAGAAAGAAGTTTCCTAGCCAAGTAAACAGATTTTGGAATAAGATTACCTTCTGGCATCACGTCCTTTTGAAATTCAAGAAGCATCTTAACTGACTTATCTGACATCTTGTTCATTACTTTGATATGCAGCAGTTTAACAATGAATGCTAACAAAGAGTATTTTTTGCAACCTGGGGATAGTTCACGTCTGACATTACATAATAGACTTGAAAAAGTTCCAGTACTATCTTCCTTAGAATGTTCAGGAAGTTCTGCATCTCCAATCTCATGTATCAAATCAACTAAATCATTGATGGCTTCAATATCATCGTTACTTTCATGACTTTGAGAAGGTCCACTATTGTTACTATTAGAACTGAACATAAAAGAACTAGTCATTTTAGCTTCTCCATGATGTATCCACTCCTTATAATATTTGCAAAACCCTTTCAAATGCAAGTCTGCTTTAACTTCAATGAGGCTCTTTGTTTTAGTGTTTCGACATACATTGCATGGGCAAAGAATTTTATCTTCAAAGTAAATAGCATTTTCCCGTGCAAACTCTAAAAATAAATCCACGCCTCTAGTATAGGTAGAACTGAAACTATCTGGTTCATTAATCCAGCTTTTATCCATAACTAACAAAAAAAGAATGGGATAACACAATATCATGAAGATTAAAAACTAGTACATGCAAATAAAAAATGGAAGAACACAAAAGAAAGTAGTAACTAACATGCAAATAAAAAAAGCGACACATGGAACACTGAAAATGATTTGACAAAATCATGTGAGAAGATAAAAAAGTGACAAATTACAGGTATATCAATGAGTCTAGTGGATCTTCACGCACCTACAGGTCAAACTAGTACATAATTTAGAGATTGTTTGGCATGGTAATATGATATATCTTATCCAATTATACAATGTTGGTGCTGATAAATATACCAAATAACATATGCTTGTTTCTGCAGTATTCCACATAAGACAAGAAAAGCAAAGAAACCTAGGAAAATAAACTTGCTGCAATAACTATATACAATAGGCTCTCCAACAGATCTAGGAAAAAAATCAAACTCTAGATCCTTATCAAACCTACTGAAAGAAAGGAAAAAACCCAGATTTAGGAAGCAAAGAAATCCCGGTGAAAAAAAAATCTAAGACGTGGAACCCTAAAAATCAAGAAAAAAATCATCACACTCCTCTCTTATCCTTATCAATAGCACAAAAAACGGCAGCAAAAATCAAAGATGATAAACCATAAAGATCAGTATGAAAAAGACAAAAAAATCAAGATGAAAGAGGATATACCTAAGGCGAAAACAGTCTCTCCTCAAGATGAAAGAATAATTGAATTTGTTCTCTACTCTCTTTCTCGCTCTCGCTCATGCTTCAGTACTCCTTCGCTCTCAAGAGGAGTGGCGCCGATTCGCCGGAGGAAGAAGCATGTCGCAAGGGTTTCGAGGGTTCCTGGAGCAGTGCCGGGATGGATTGATCAAAATACGATATATGCCTGATACATGGGGTCATATCAATGTGATATAATAATTTATTTTATTGGAATAAATTTTATTGAAAATTGTTTTATTGGAGGGAAATTTCCCGCCAAAAATTTCATGCACAATATCATTAAATATTCTTTATTTTTTGCTCGAGCTCGAGAGATGGCTCGCTCGCCATCATGATCAAAAATATCTGAGCTGAAGCTCGAGTAGTAATCGAGCTCCAGCTCAACAAACTCGAGCTTGACTCAAAATCGAGATTGAGCTCATTGAACTCGAGTTCAAGATTGAGCTCATTGAACTCGAGCTCGACTCAAAATCGAGATTGTGCATGTGTGTGTGTGTGCATGTTTCATGGGGTCTGTGTCTATGTCTATGCGTAATC
This sequence comes from Dactylorhiza incarnata, assembly GCA_033032865.1. Taxonomy (NCBI): domain Eukaryota; kingdom Viridiplantae; phylum Streptophyta; class Magnoliopsida; order Asparagales; family Orchidaceae; genus Dactylorhiza; species Dactylorhiza incarnata. Next base: position 5,164,094 of record JAWHQI010000121.1, read on the forward strand.
TATATTTTCTTGTGCATGTGTGTGTCTGTATCTGTATGTATGTGTGTCTATGTGTTTACGTGTATCTGCATGTGTCTATGTCTGTGTGTGTCATTATTTGTGTGTGTTTGTGTGTGTGTACACAAATGTCTGTGTGTGTCTATCTTTGGTGTGTGTGTGTGTGTGTGTGTGTGTTGTGGCGTTATTGTGTGTGTGTGTGTGCGTGTGTGTGTGTGTCTGTGACTGTGACTGTCTATGTCTGTGTATGTGAGTGTCTGCATATGTATATGTGTCGGTCCATGTGTTTGTGTCTGTATGTGTCTGTGTCTGTGTCTGTGTACGTACGTATGTGTGTCAGTCCATGTGTCTGTGTATGTGTCCATGTATCTATACAAGTCTTTGTCTGTGTCCATGTGTTTGTGTTTATGTGTCTATGTCTGTATGTACACGTGCTTGTCTGTGACTGTGTATTTGGGTTGTGTGTGAGTGTTTGTCTGTCTATGCATGTTTGTCTGTGCTTGTGTGTGTCTGTGTTTATGTATCTATGTGTGTTAATTGTGTGTCTGTGTCTGTGTCTATGTGTGTTTGTGGGTGTTTGTGTCTTTGCGTGCGTGTCAATGCGTGTTTGTGTTTGTGTTTGACTATGTCCATGTCTATGCCAGTCTGTATCTATGTCTGTGACTGTGTTTGTGTTTATGTGTCTGTGTTTGTATGTGTGTGTGTGTTTGTGTCTGGTGAGAAAATTAAATTAATATTCAATTATTTTTTATTAAGTTGATTGAGCGCCTAAGAGCGGACGAAATTGAACGGGATAATTCTTACTTTTAAAAAATACATAAACGGATAAACGTTATTTAAAAATACATAATTCTTATTTAAAGCTCATGTGCACTGTCGGGCAATGTCGAGGCGGGGGTATTGTTGAGCGGGGAACATGGGCCTCATGTGCACTGTCAGTTGATCGAGCTTCTGAGAGCGGACAAAATTGAGCAGGTGTAATTCTTATTTTAAAACAACACAAATCTTATTTAAAAAGTAAATTTTATTGAACAACGCGTTGTATTTATGAATAGATTTGACATGTAGTTATGAATTTCATTACACATTTATTTTCATTAAAGCATGTGTCATCCATCAATCAATATATATATATACATATATATATATACGACATATTTTCATTAAAACGCTAGCTCCCGAGCAAAAAATGTGTGCGCTGACAAATTTATTTATGCTCCCGAGCAAAAAAGATAGAGCTAGTGCAATGCGCGTGACTGAAAAAAAAATGTGTGCTCGGGAAATAAAATGCGCATCCGAGTGAAAAGCACGTGCTCGAGCGAAAAATGGGCGCTCGAAAGGGTACAATTATTTCACCCCTGCGCACAATGAAAAAATATGCGTGCATGCGGGGCCAGTGCGTGGTCGTTATTTTTATTCAAAAATTATATTAATATGTAAATTTTTTGATTTGTTTTGTGCAAAATTTTATGGAGGGAAATTTCCCTCCATATATTTCATTAATGCGAGAGGGAAGGAAATAGACAAAACTTAATAAACTAGAGGAAGAGAACGACATGTGGTGACGGCCGAGAAAGAGAACGACGATGGCGTCGGCCGTGGAAGAGAGAGGCGATGGCGGCGGCGATCGTCGAAGAGAGGGGAGACAACGTCGGCGGCCGTACGTGAAAGACATTGCTACAGCTCGCAAATGGATGTTTATGTGTTTGGTTGTCCGTGTCTGTGTGTGTGCATGTGTCTGTGTTTGAGCCCCGACACATGCAATACACGCTAGCTCTCAAGCAAAAAAAGGAAAACTACATGCACGAGAGTGCATTTGCGTGCGCACGAGAGTGCATTTACGTGCGCGCGAGAGTGCATTTGCGTGCACGCGAGAGTGCATTTGCGTGCGCGCGAGAGTGCATTGCCGTGCGCACGAGAGTGCATTTGCGTGCGCGCGAGAGTGCATTTGCGTGCGCGCGAGAGTGCATTTGCGTGCGCGCGAGAGTGCATTTGCGTGCGCTCAAGAGTGCATTTGCGTGCGCGCGAGAGTGCATTTGCGTGCGCGCGAGAGTGCATTTGCGTGCACGCGGGTTCGTTCGTGATTTTATTTTAATTCCAAAATTATATTAAAAAATTAATGTTATATTAATTTGCATTCATTTTTACATTTAATATATTTTTAATTTTTAGTTTTGTTTTGTTCAAAATTTTATGGAGGAAAATTTTCATCCCTATATTTCATTCATTCATGTGAGAGAGAGATATAGCTGCATGGGAGAGAGGTAGAAAAACTTTTATAAAAAGTTAAAGATTTATAAAAACCCCCGTACGCGCAAAAATACATGTCGCAATAGTACCACCTATCTGCGACAGCCGCGCACGGTTGTTTGCAAGCTGTAGGAGTACTGTCGTCGCGTTAGAGCACTATCGAGGCGGGGTACTGGCGCGCACATACAATTTTTTTTTTCAAAAAAAAAAATTCAAAACTTTGATAATAAAATAGTACAAAAATTGAAAATAAAATATAATATATTTTTTGTAACAAAACTTTAATAATAAAATATTACTATTAGTAAGGACAATGTCTTTGTCACAAAAAACTTTCATGATGTGGTTACAATTGATACTTATTGTGAGAAAAGTTTTCTATTTGTATCGTAACATTAGTGTTGTTACAAATTCTTACAGTTATAGTAACGAATTAATTATTATTGTAACAAAATTGAAAATAGTCGTTACAAAAAAGTACTTTTTTTGTAACAAAAAAAAATTGTTACTAAATATAACTATTAGTAACAAACTGTGCTTTAGTTATATTTCAGTCCTTACAACAGGTGCAGTTTGTTGTAGTGTAAATTTCTCCAAACTTCATTTTTGCAAAATTAATTTTAGTTATGAGTTGTCTTTATAGGCATTTTACCGAGTTTTCTTTCTATGTATTTTTAATCTTATATTTCTCTTCAAAATATGTTAGATTTAATTTTTAGATGAATTTGATTTAATGAGTTTTTCATTATCTTGATTTGTTTAGAATATTTCTTAGTTTTATTTTCTCTTCTTAAAATATCATAATTCAATTTTGTAGAAATTGTGTTAAATATATTTAGATTTTACTTATATTAACTTTAACTCATAGTTTCTTGAAGATTACTCAAATTGTTTTCAATGCTCTTAAAATATATCTTTGGAATTTTTGTAGCCTTTAAACCCTATCCCTTCCCCTACTTTTTTGTTAAACCCATTATTTGGCATAAAAAATGTTTGAAAAGATCATATGTCATGGAATGAGAGAATAAAATTCATCATTCCTAAACATATGCAACCAAATTAGTAAAAGATTATATGGCATGTAGATGAGAGGATAAAATTCATTACTCCTAAACATATACATTTGAGATATTAAAGAAGAAGGAATTTAAAAAAATGGAAATGAGAGGATAAAATTCAAGAAGCATCTGTCGAGTATCTGACCCACCAGACCTCGCGCTCGCTTCTGCGGTCTACCAAGCTTAGGCATATGACAGTGAGGTGCTTGCTCGAATATGAGCAGATGATCAAGGTGCAGAGAAAGACCATCCTCACCTTGGGTCCACAAGCTGCCAAGTGCAAGGAGTATGAGGTATTCAAGCATTTTTTTACTCATCTCTGTAATACTCGCCCTTTTGCCGACTATCCATCTAACCTTTACCTTTCATGTTCACAGGCTACCGAGGTTGAAACTGCGAAGAAGATGTCGCAGTTGGAGAAAGAGCTCGAAGATACTCGGCAAGCCTTGGAGGCCTCCTAAATCCGGATTGCCGAGCTAGAAACTCGCCCTGCCGAGCAACAGCCTTCAGAGGCGGGCCCCTCCAGGGTTGGCAAGAAGATAAGGATGCACGGAGATGAGATGCTACAGATTCATCGGGAGATCGCGCAAGCAACTGGGAAGGTAGTCCTGAGCAGGTTGCGAGCTGAAGACCATCTAGTGCCGGAGGCGATGCACTTGATCGTGATGGATGTCATTCCGGCTTTGCTCACCGAGGAGTCGGCTTCTCCAAGGTGAGTTCTGTAACATCCCCAAAACTACTAGGCCCCCTTAGTACAAGTTTTGACATTCTCCCCTTCTAAACAAGCTCCCTAGACCAACAGGAGATTGGGGTGACACTAGGGTGAACTCCCTAACCAATGTACAGAACCTTAAGGTTGAGAGCAACTAACTTATTAAGAGGATTTGACCTCTAGGGTTTCATTTTAAGATCCCAATAGCTCAATGAGCTCTTTCAACCCAAAAAATTAGGGAAAAACCCAAAGGGCCCCATTATGCCTCCCGTGCTCAATAAGTGAGCTTAAGACCTCCTTGTGTCCCCCTCCACAAATCTCCACCAATCTAGGACCCATAGAGTCCATTGGATTCATTTGAATCACTCACATTAACCTAGGTGGGCTTGAGCTAAGCCAAATCTCAAGTAACCCATTAAGTCATCATGGGTTAAATTGATTTCTCCTTGGGCCCTAGCCCAACCTCAAGCCACAATCAGTCCATGACATGGCTGATTTACCTTTAAATGATGAATTAAATAGGTTGTTAATTAAAGGGCCATTTTTGGGAAAAAGCCAAAATAGGAAGAGAGAGAAAGAGAGGAAGTTTTGAGCACCATGCAAAATGGCACACTCCACCTTAATCCAATCTATTCAGATAACCTTGGAGAGTAAACCCCCACCATTTTTGAGCTGAGGTGGCAACCATGCATGGTCATGAAGGGGGTGAAAAATCGGGTGAATAGTGTTTTACAAAGGAGTGATTTCACCCACCTTGAATGTGGGTTTAGACTGCAAAATGGCACCTCCCTTCCAACTCTCTCTCCTCACCCAACCTCAGGCTTGATGCCCAGCTAGTTTGGCTTGAGCTGGAAGCCATGCATTGGGTGTTTGAGAGGTGGCATTAATGACCGAACCACCCTTTTGAATTCCCTACTTTAAACTCCCCCTCAGCCTCATTTGAGGGCACCTTCACGATCAGTGAGCTCCACGAGGACAATCCCCCAACTCCGGCGAAGCTTTCGAGCTTAGAACCCGCCATCCGGCCATGGCTTCCGGCGGTGACAACTCACGCATGGGAACAAGGGCAAATCCGCGCCTCCGACCACAAACTCAGGCTCGTACCTCTCCCTCTCCCCTCGTGCTAGCTATCTAGATCAAATAGGAGGTGAGACGAGCTCAATCGAGTGAGATCCACCACTGGTTTTCACGGGTTTTTCCGTCAAAATCACCCTCCCCTCTTTCCTTATTCCGGCCGACACCGGCCGATCAAGACCGCCGTCCGATAGCCCCCACCTCCGTGAAGGTGGTGGTGGTGGTGGTCGGTCGTGGAGTCAAGTAGGTGGCCGGGAAATCGAGCTTAAAGGTAGCCCAGGCGCTTCCATTCTCTGCCCTTGGCGGGAGGTGGAAGACGATGCCCTGGCCATTGGATCTGATCAGATCCTTAAACGCAGACCACCTAGATTTTAATAAATGAATAGTAAATCAAATCTGTCACATTTTATTTAAGAAGTTCAAGCAGGAAATTGAAGCCCTTAGAAGCTGAATTAGCAAATTTCACCAGAGATAAGATTTGTAGATCTTGATGTCTACTTTCATCTGAGCTTGAAATCAACTGATTTGGATGACTGTACAGTCCTGTGCATCTGTTTTTGTGCAGGATGTACAATTTGTCCATGCATGTGTATAATGTGTATTTTTCTCTTAATATTCATTGCATGCATGTGAAATTTGTACCCAAGGTGTGTGATGGCTATATAAAATCACTGTCCAAATTTGGTGATTTTAGGAGAAAAATTTTCTATAGTTTTTGGAATAATTTAAATTTCATTAATGTGATAACTTGTGGGGCATAAACTTATAGTTTTGGCCCAAATTTTTGGTGACATGTTTATCATGTGTTGGCTCACCTCTGTACAAAATTTTATGATATTTGAACTTGATTTGGGTGAGTAATCTAGGCATGCATGTTGATTACTCTATGTGAAGAGAAGTGAATAGTGGCATTCATGTTCATATATAGTAACACATGTACTTGGTTTAAGATTTTGGTATTTATGAAATTTAGAAATATTGGTGCATGCAACATGAATGATTTTCAGGCCATGCATGTATCCATGTATGACCTATGCTTGGTGAGAAATTTAGAATTATTAGAGGACACTTTTCTATAGTTTTGCTAGATATTTCATTCTATGAATTTTGTGAGTTTAGGGAATATTAATTATTAATCTTTAATGAAATCTCATGGGTTCTCACCCCGAGTCATGATTAAGCCATCTATGAGGTTTGGCTAAGTAGAAATGAAGATATGAAGGTTGGAATTTGTGATCACTAGATTGAATAAATGAATAGTAATTAGTTGTCACACCCATGCTGAAACTTTAGGCAGTAAATTGAATGACTTACACTCAAATTCAGAACATGTAGTCAACACAAAAGTTGTAGCTCTTGATCTTACCTTTCTAATGATATGTTATACAGAATTTTTGGTGTAGTGTAGCTCCCTGTAGACCCATTTTAGTAAAGCATGTATTTTTAGTAATTAATTGTCACACCCCATGCTGAAACTTTAGGCAGTAAATTGAAGGACTTACACTCAAATTCAGAACATGTGGTAAACACAAAAGTTGTATCTCTTGCTCGTACCTTTCTAATGATAAGTTATACAGAATTTTTGGTGTAGTGTAGCTCCCTGTAGACCCATTTTAGTAAAGCATGTATTTTTAGTAATTAATTGTCACACCCCATGCTAAAACTTTAGGCAGTAAATTGAATGACTTACACTCAAATTCAAAACATGTGGTTAACACAAAAGTTGTATCTCTTGCTCTTACCTTTCTAATGATATGTTATACAGAATTTTTGGTGTAGTATAGCTCCCTATAGACCCATTTTAGTAAAGTATGTATAAGGTTACGTATCTGAGTATTTTGATGTCTTAGGTAAAATGGTCCATGTAATTTAGTTGATTTCCTAATCATACTTCAAGTATAACATATAGAGTGAACTTAAGAACTACATGATTTTAAAACTTAGATTGATAGGAGTTCACTAACCCTGGAAGTAACTTAGCATAGGGTATCTAGAGGGAATAAAGTTAAACTAACCTCACTCAATAGTAAAAATAGAGTTAGTTAGAAACAACGATGATTCACCTTACTCTAGTGAGCTTACATAGGATGACCAGAAGTCTTGAACAAATCATAGGAGTCTAAAATGTCCCAAGGCTCAAGATCATACTTTAGTCCACCCTAATATCCATAGAGATTTCTAGTGAGCGGATGTTATCAATTGAAGGCATGAACAAATTTTCTTAATACATGATATAAAATAAATCATGGTAATAAAATGGTAGGACGACCAGCAGACCCCACAGAAGCTACTAAATTAATCTTGGTGAGAACGAGAAGGAAACCCTTGTGAAATGGTAACCCCTAGGTGGTCACCAAAACCACCACAAGTTTGACAAAAAAATTCACCTCCGTTAGGATTCCTATAAGAAGGGGTACCCCAAACCTTGATTAGAGAGGAGGCAACCCTCTACTGTTCAGAATTGAAATAGGACTAAAAAGAGTTGTAGAACTCCCAGGAATTCATTTTTACCAAGGCCTAGTTTAGTATGAGCCAATTCACTAAGATGGACCCCCATACCTATTGAGACACCCGACTGACCCCAAACATTTACAGGACTAGGGACACCCTTAGACCCAACCCATGTTCAAAAATCATAAGCTTTAGACTTAATTTACCTTAGATTACTCCTAGGGGATTGAATTGAAAGAGGAGTAAAACTAGGAAGATACACACCTCGGAACCACCTCAACTTTGGTGAGCAACGTAATTAAGTAAGGATTCTGGGTAGGGAGAGGTTTCATAACCTTGGGACCAGCAAAATGAAAGGAAGTCCCCTCTTCAAGAATAGAGTTGGGCAGGCCTTCGGTGAATAGTAAAATGCCCTTCGGTAACCGGAATAAATTGAATACTCATTAAATGATCCAAATCGTTGCATATCACAAAACTGGAGAGGTACAAATCTTGTTCTTATAAGGCTCATTAATAAAGCTCGTATACTCAGAGTCGACTGATGCCTTCTCTAAGGCATATAATTACTAAGATTCCAATTAAACAAATCAATCTCCTCCAGAAACTTAACCTCTTGGGACTTGGAGTTTAAGTTAATATGAATCCTCTGAGTACTCTTCAAATAATAGAATCAAATCATTAGAAGATAACCACTCGAGGATGCATCGGGTCAATAGAACACCTTGCCCATGTTGGGACAAGAACTAAGCAATACGAGGAGAATCTAAAGTGATCATTTAAGGTAGTATAATCGAGACGAGTTAAAACGACTTCGAGTCCCGAGGAGGTCTCAGATATGTGATCCCACATCACTTAACCTACCCCAAGGCACTTAGGTCTATTCCTCGGGAAGCTCAAGGTAAAAATTCTAAATCCCTAAGTCTATAAGCTAAGGTAAGGGCACCGTGTCGATCGGATCATGCTAAAACGTAAACAACCCCACATGATAAGGTGAGGATTGGTAGGATAATCTAGGTTCACCTTTCAAATTTACAAGAGTAGGGTCAACAGGGAGAGAACTTGTAATTTAGAGTCAAGTGAATACATTATTAGACAATTCCACATGCCTACCTTGGAAATGAATTTGTCTTGAGGCCTAGTGAGAGGCTGGCTGAGCCCGTGTTTTATACGATTATTAGCGATCTGTAAGCTCGGGGTAAAACTTTTATGAATAAATGGAATCTGTGGCGGGTCTTCGGTATGGTCTGGGCTGGCACACCGGCGGACATACGTTGACTCAGGAAAGTGGTGAGGGTTAGGGATCTGACTTAGTGGATGATGTGGAGAAGCCACCATCCCTAAAACTCACACTTGGCCTATCTAAGTCTGACGCGCAGCAAAAAGCACAACTAGTCCGCCCACGCCTGGGTCTCAGAGGGAGTGTGGAGAAGTCTAGGCTTGGTAGTGTGTGTACCCGCCTAGAAGTGGGGGAGCCCGACCCACTGTCACTACGGCCACGGTAGTGAGACCCTGGGTGATAACAACACCTTGAACAATGGGGAACTAACAAGGTTTGTACGTACAGAGTCGTGTGTGTGAGTAAATCATCATTTCATAATAATGCGCATCATTGCATAACATAGCATACATCACATCACTCATCTTTCCCCTTTATACCCCCATCATATAAAATAGTATGGGATGCCTTATATGATGGGCCTTGCAAAACGACCCCTTAACTTATCTATTGAATTGATAAGTTAAGGTTTTCCTTCCTTAAAATTATGAAAACCTCACTGTTGCCCCATGTACCGTGGTTTGTTTACTTTTAGTGGATGCTCCTTAAACTGCAATATGTTACACTTTCTATTGCTTCTCTTATATTGTGATACTGCTTATGATGTTAGTGACCTTGTACAATGGTTATTGCCTTACTATATACTCACCTGTTCTTATTTAGTCTATCGTGCTCATTTATATAAATATGTTCTATAGTTAATCTACCTGCCATTTGTCATCTGGTTGAAATTATACTGCCTTGTGTCCCTCCTTTTCCTCCTCTCCACCCGGTGCCTAGGAGTCGCGGGGGGAGGCGGGGAGGTTGTGGCTGAGTCTTTTAGACTGACGGTCGGTTGTGACCTAACACAGGGGAGGCAGCACCAGGAGACCCAGCACCAGAGGACAGGAGGACCTGATTTGGCAGGAGCTACAAATCCCGGAGCCCCTTCTGTTGGCGGTCGTACTACCGTGAGATTTCGTCCTAGATTCTTAGTACTTGGTGATGAGGACTGTGTTATAGTCACTTTAGTTTTCGAGGAGTTTTAGTTTCAGCTTTATTTTACCGGGTTTGTTCCCGAGTACTCCCTTATGAATTGTACCAGACTATGATGTTACCTTTCTATGTCTTTTGGTTTATGGATGGATATGTATCTCTTATGTAATGTTAACTATGGATGCTTCCTCTAGATTTTGCCTGCAAAATCGGCGTTAAGTGGTGGCTGTCCACCACGAGACGGCGGTTCTGGGAAGTAAGACCCGTAGTAAGGCTAAAAGGGCCTCGACTACTACTTGTTGCCCTATTGTCGGGGCCCATTTCTCTTCATGTTCCCTCCGTCCTTCCAAGTTTTGTGGAAGTCCGGGGAAAGGGGTCTTACAAAGGGTATCCGAGCTTAACGATCCTACATATTCTGTCCAACCCTTATTACACCCCGCTCGAGTCTAGTTTGCGTACAAACTAGCAGCGGAAGCAATGGCGTGCCTATAAGGGTTTTTCTCCCGACCATTTCTCATCTAGCGACCTGAGATTAATAGCTCTTTTCAATTTCTCATTCTTATCCTGCAGAATCCTGTCCCAGAGAATAGGGTTCCCCCTCCACCTCTGCCCCCCGCCCAATTTCAAGAAGACAATGTGGGGCAGACACTGCAGGCCATTCTGCAAGCATTCAGGGATCAAGCCCCAGTTAGGGAGCTCAACCCGGCTTCAAACTGGCTCAGTGTGTTCAAAGGACTCTCTCCGCCATCCTTCTCGAGTACAGAATCAGCAGTACAAACTGAGGAATGGATCGATACCATTTAAGAAATGCTTGCGGGAATCCGCTGCCCAAAAACCAAAGCAGTGGCGTTAGCAGTCTCAGCACTTCGCTCTCATGCTAAGCACTGGTGGAAGACAGCAATGGATACCACCTTCTTAGGTTACGAATACAGTGAAATCTCTTGGGAGGAGTTCAGAGGAGCTTTACTGGAGCATTTCATTCCTCAGTCGGCAAGAGACGAGCTAGAGGAGAAATTCTTACAGTTAAGGCAAGGAAATTGGACTGTCTTGGAATATCAATGAGAATTTGCCCACCTATCCCGATTCCTAGTTTCTTACCAGTTTAGTGAGGCATGATTCGCCAAGAAGTTCTTTAAGGGACTGCGAGTTGACCAGAGGCAAGCACTCTTATTCGTAGCAGATACTAGTCTGGCCAAGATTGCTGAAGAAGCAAAGAGATTGGAAGCGGATCATCTGATGACCAGGGGCAGGGGGAAGAGAGCTGCTGACGAGGAACGAAGAGGAGATAGACAGCTCCCACATCAGCAGGATCAGTTCATTAGGAATCAGAGGAGTGGGGGAAGACCGCGTCCAAACTTCAATCAAGGCCAAGGATCCCACAAAGTTTTGGCACCGCAACCACTGCAAGCCCAGGAGCCAGCTAAGCAGTTGGGTGGGGTCCCTCCTCCTCAGCTATGCTTCTTCTGCCACCAGCCCGGTCATGTGAAGGCATTCTGTCCTCAGAGATCATTCCCTCCTCCACCCCAGAGGCCCGCTTATCAGCACTCTGGAGGCCGAGGTCGAGGTCGAGGACGAGGACACCAAGGAGGTAACCGTCAACTCACCGACAATCAACTATATTCTCTGGACCTGGCCCAACCTTGCAAACCCGAGGAGACTATTACAGGTATTCCAAGATTTTCCTTTCCTTTATTTTACTTAATTTGTTCCCTTAAAATCTTCTCCTAAATATGGGTAACGTAAGAACTATCATTTAACTAGATAACATTCAAATTCGCAATCGCAGGCATTCTTTTTGTAAACGGAAAACCTGCCCTCACATTGTTCGATTGTGGAGCAACTCGTGTTTTTATATCAGAAAACTTTATTAAGGAGTTGAAGGGATTAAGCTGCCGCTTGGGTCCTGCTAGGGGAGTCCGCCTTCCCGATGGATCCGTAATCAATGTCACCTCGACTTGTGACGTAGGCGTAACCATCGGTGGAAAGAATTTTGAAACCTCAGCTACTGCGATGAAACTTGTCAAATACGACCTAGTGTTGGGCATGAGCTGGATATCTCGGTATCACGCCATAATTAATTGTCAGCAACGAAGGGTTACTATTCGTCATGGGGACACCACAATCATCTTTGAAAGTGCCTTACCAGTCTCCAAAAACCTCTTATCTTCCGTCCAGGCCGTCAAATCGCATCTTCAGGGAAATGAATTATTTTTAGTTTGCTTTGGAATAGAAGAGTCAGGTGAACCCTTAGGAGACATCCCGGTGGTAAGAGATTTTGCCGATGTCTTCCCCGACAAATTACCCGGATTGCCCCCACACAGAGAGGCCGACTTTCAAATTCAACTAGTACCAGGAGCAAAACCAGTATCTAAAGCACATTATGGAATGGCACCGAAGGAGTTAACCGAATTCCGAAGCCAACTGCAAGAGTTAGTAGAAGCAGGCTTTGTAAGGCCAAGTTCGTCACCATGGGGAGCCCCGGTCCTCTTCGTTAAAAAGAAAGACGGAACCTTGAGACTGTGCATTGACTATAGAGAACTCAACCGTTTGACAGTTAGAAACACCTATCCCCTACCCCGTATAGACGAACTGTTTGATCAATTACAAGGGGCCTTCTGGTATTCAAAACTAGATCTCAGATCAGGGTATTACCAACTGAGGATCCGGGAGGAGGATATCCCAAAGACGGCTTTCAGTAGCAGGTATGGATTACACGAGTTCACAGTAATGCCATTCGGACTAACGAATGCCCCCTCTGCTTTCATGAGTTTAATGAACAAAGTGTTTGAACCATACATAGATTCCTTCGTCATCATTTTTATAGATGACATGCTAATTTATTCGAAAACAAAGGAGGATCACGCCCAGCATTTATCCTTAACTCTCCAGAAACTTCGGGAGAATAAGCTTTACACAAAGTTCAGTAAGTGCCAATTTTGGCTCAGTGAAGTAGCCTTCTTAGGCCACATCATCAGCGGTGCTGGATTGGCAGTTGACCCAGCAAAAATCCAAGCAGTCCGAGATTGGCCCCAACCGAAAACGGCCTCAGACATAAGGAGCTTTCTAGGACTTGCCGGATACTACCGGAAGTTCGTACAAGGTTTCTCCCGGATCGCACTACCGCTTACCACATTAACGAAGAAAGATTCATCGTTCATCTGGACCCCCAAGTGTGAAACAGCCTTCCAGGACTTAAAAGCCAGATTAATCTCTGCTCCAATTCTTGCATTGCCGTCAGGGAAGGAGGGCTTCCAAGTTTACAGTGACGCCTCTTACCAAGGAATGGGTGATGTACTAATGCAAAATGGTCATGTAATTGCATATGCATCCCGACAATTGAAAAAGCATGAACAAAACTATCCCGTGCATGACCTAGAGATGGGAGCTGTAGTATTCGCGCTAAAAATTTGGCGGCATTATCTGTACGGAGTACACTGTGACATCTTCTCTGATCACAAAAATTTAAAATATGTAGACACACAGAAGGATCTTAATATGCGTCAAAGAAGATGGGTGGAGTTCCTTTGCGATTATCAGTATACAATGCACTATCACCCCGGAAAAGCGAATAAAGTGGCTGGCTCTTTGAGCAGAACAGTCGACACATCGGAACCAGAAATACGATTGTCGTCATTGGAGTTGTTTCGAGAAATGGAAAATTTGAATGTTACTCTAGTCTCCCGGGCACACCCCGAATTGTACGAAGAGCATCTGGGCTCGATCTCAATCGAGAGTGATATCAAGGATCGCATCCGGGAAGGTCAAAAACAAGATGCGGATTTGGAACCAATTTTCGAAGCACTGAATACGGGCACCGCCAAAGACTTCTCTATTATCGACGAGTTAGTCCACTTCAAGGACCGAGTTTACATTCCGGCTACAAACTAGCTTAGGGAGGAGATCATGACCGAAGCACATTATAGCAAGTATTTAGTGCACCCGGGAATCACCAAGATGACAACAGATTTAAAAAGAACCATGTTTTGGCCTGGGATGAAGAAGGATATAACAAAATTTATAAACCTCTGCGAAACTTGTCAGTGTGTAAAGGCGGAATGCAGAAATCCGGCAGGACGGCTTCAATCCTTGACAGTGCCTGTTTGGAAATTTGAAGATATCGCGATGGACTTCGTGCATGGGTTACCAAGGTCCCGTTCCGGTCATGACTCAGTCTGGGTAATCGTTGACAGATTAACTAAAGTGGCCAGATTCATTCCGATGAAAAAGAAAGCCCCGGTCAGCGTACTAATTCGACTCTTCGTAGAACAGTTTGTATATTACCACGGCATGCCAAAAACTGTCATACCAGATCGAGATGGAAGCTTTACATCTAAGGAGTGGAGGGTCGTCCAAGCCTATTTAGGGTCCCGCCTGAACTTCAGTACCGCTTTCCACCCTCAAACAGATGGGCAAACTGAACGCACTATTCGGACGATTGAAGACCTCCTTCGATTATGTATATTGGATAGTGGGGAGCCATGGGAGGAACTGTTACCGTTGGTAGAGTTCTCCTACAACAACAACCATCATACCTCCATAGGAATGGCAGCTTATGAAGCCTTGTACGGAAGGAAGTGCAGAACTCCGCTATCCTGGGTGCAAGATGAAGAGCCCTCGGCCTTAGGATCTAAATTCATCGAAGACACTGATGCTCAAGTACGCTTAATACGACAGAAGATGTTAGAATCCCAGAGCAGGCAAGCCAAATACTATGACGTGTAAGACCCCAATTCAGAAAATAGCATTTCTGGAATCATGTGCTGTCGCTGGCGACACTGACTGTCGCCCAGGCGACAGGGTCCTGTTGAGAAGGTTCTGGCCAAGCTGTCGGGTGGCGTTGACTAGTCAATGTCGGTTCCTTATCGCTGTCGCCAGGCGACAGTGGTTGTCGCCGGCGACAGCTCCAACTTGGACTTTGTGCCCGAAATGCTGGGCATTAATTGCCCATGGACTTTGGGGGCTGGATTTGGACAGGGAGCTCGGTGGAGGCATTAGAAGGCCGAAATCTCTTTTCTTTCCCCTTATTCTTTAAGGGGTTATTTGGAGAGAGAGAGAGAGAGAGAGAAGAGCTTGGAGAAGAGGAAGGAATAGGAAACCCTAGCTTGGAGCTTGGGTTTGGTGGAGCTACACTCGCCGGATTCCTTCAACGTTCGTGGCTACGCGTAGAGGAGGGCAAGGCGCTCCTTTCCATCCGTACCAAAAATCAAGCCATGGTCCAGAAGCGACGCCGTAGGGTAACGATCTTCCCTAACCCTAATCAGACATGTTCTAGTCCATCCTTCGCATTCTTGAGGCCCCTACCCAAAAGGGTGAGGTCGTGGCCTCCGACGGGTCGATTCGTGCTATCCCCGTCAAAACTTGCATTCATATAGAGTCCACGTGTGGAATGGACGTAGGCGCGCTGTGTGAAGCCCATCCGAGACGGTTCGTCCGGATTGGTGTTGCTTTTTGATGATGTGCGTGCCGGGGAAAAACCCCGTGTTGATATCCTGCTACGTAGGACTAGAGAGTGCTACTGCATGCGCAGCAACGCCCGGGGGTGTGCCCCGGGGAGCACCCGAAGATTAGAAGCAAAAGTGAAGTTCTGCTCACTGTCGCCAGGCGACATTGGATGTCGCCGGGCGACAGCTCTCAGACTTGGGTCTGGTGACTTTTGTGCTTGCTGAGGCCGTGGGAGTGTTACTGCATGTGCAGCAATGCCTGGGGGTGTGCCCTGGGAAACACCCACAGCTAGGAGCCAAAATGGTATTTGTGTGCACTGTCGCTGGCGACACTGACTGTCGCCAGGCGACAGCTTCCCAGAACTGAGTTCTGGTGAATTGTTGAGCCCACCTGTTGAGAGGACCTGAGGCTTGTGTGCCCGACCCGTAAGGGTGTCCTGGTGGATGACTTAGCGGCCTGTGGAGCCGGCTGAATGAGAATGCCTGGGCTGAGGGAACGCCATACCCGCTCTTCGGGTTGTACCACGAGAGTGTGAACACCGGGCATTGGCGAACCTGAAACCGCACCATCGCAGCACCCGAACAGTAAGTCTCTGGGAGTTGTAGGGAGGCGTTGGGAGAGAGTCTTCGGACTACGCTTTGTTCACAATTGAAGCACGGGGGTGCCCTGGTATTCGGGCCACCGACTTTAGCCTCGAAGGGCAAGACCATCCGGGGAGGGTGGTGG
This sequence comes from Dactylorhiza incarnata, assembly GCA_033032865.1. Lineage (NCBI taxonomy): Eukaryota > Viridiplantae > Streptophyta > Magnoliopsida > Asparagales > Orchidaceae > Dactylorhiza > Dactylorhiza incarnata. The sequence goes on from JAWHQI010000121.1 coordinate 5,180,055, forward strand.
TGGAAGGCGGAGTAAACCAAAGAGTGCCTGAGAGCACGAGACGTGGAGGCCATTCCCACGTTTGTGTTGATTGCATATGTATGTTTTGTTGTGGGCTTTGCTAGCCGCACTCTTAAATATGTATATATGCTGCTGAGTTGTCTTGCAGGGATGCTAAGAACCGCCACCCCCTCGAAGGGGTGGGGTCGTTATAATTGGTCAGCTTTAGCTGACCGTTGCCTGTTTTGCCACCGTTTTTGGTGGGCTTGATGTACAGGTGCTGGAACGAGCGGAGCATAGCGGGCTATTAGCGGGCTGAGGCCCTGGTGCTACTGCGGCCCTCGAAGGCCTTGTGATGTTCCCTCTTTTGCTTTTCATGTATGGCCGGCCTGCGCGCCGATGTTGGTAATTTGTAAGGCCGTCGTGCCTAATCTTAAGTTGTAAACATTTTATTCCGATTTAATAGAAGTGGACATACCCGGGTTCGGGTTTTGGGGTTTTCATCTTGTCTCTTTTTCTTCCGCATAGAATGCTCTGAGTTAGGCTTCGTGTATAGTGTTGTTCGATTTCAATTAAGTGACGTTCCCGTTCGTTTAGTAGTATATGGCGTGGGGCCCGGCCGGACCTTCTGCTATATGTTCCTGAACGGATTGGGGTGTTACAAATTGGTATCAGCTTCTAGGGTTCCGTATCCTTCTAATGAATTCGCGGACGAATTCTTTTAAGGGGTGGTGAGCACGTGTGTGCGTCACCGTTGAGACGTACTATAAACCCAAAAATGTCCACTTAGGAATAAAATGTAACAACAAACCAACAAAAATTGCATGATTTTGGAACCTGAATGTTCCTTTTGTTGTTAGTTGCGACTGTGCTGTCGCCTAACTGTGTGATGCACTTGTGCAGGGCACTCGAAGTGCTGCGGGACCGTCGCGTCCCCGTGACGTGAATGAGAGTAGTGGGTCTGCTGAGGCTCCTACACCTCCGTCAGCTGAGTTGATTCGGCAAGTCACAGAGGCCGTCCTAGCTGCGTTAAATGCCCAGCCCAGAAGGCAAGGCCAACAGCCGGTGCAGGAAGTGGCCCCAGAGCCACTCAGAGTGGAGCAAGCCCTCGTGAGGCATGCTCCTGAGCAACAGCTGAAGCATTTCATGGGATTCCGACCTCCTCCGTTTACCGGGGTTGAATCCCCAGCTGAGGCCGAGGACTGGTTGTCGCATATCGAGGGAATTCTGACAGCGACACAGTCAGATGAGGCACAGAAGGTGACATTTGCTACGTTCATGTTGGCAAATGAAGCCAGGCGATGGTGGGATCAGTTTGAGAAGCGCCAGTTCGCGGGAAGGCGACTGGTTGATGTGCCGATGGACGAGTTCTCAGGAATCTTCCTGGCAAGGTATGTGCCCCAAGCACAGCAGATCGCTATGGAGAACCAGTTTCTGGTTCTCACTCAGGGAGATAGACTAGTTGATGACTATCTATATGAGTTCACCCGCCTCGGGCGTTATGCTGGAAGCTCTTTTGACGACGAGGAGAGGAGGGTGAACAGGTTTTACGGGGGTTTGCGTGCTGAGTTGCGGCACCTTCTGACAGGGCCGCTGACGCAGGGTTTCATGACCCTTGTTGGTTCAGCCCGAGCGCTTGAGCGGGACATGCTCAGCGAGAAGGGCAAAGCGGTTGTGGTCGAGGCAGTGCCGGAGGGCAAGTCGCCAAGTGGGACAAAGCTGCGGAAGTGGAGTCGTTGGAAGAAGGCTCGGTCGTTTGGACCAGCTCCTTCTACTTCGGGCGCGTCGTCTGGACGTGGCTCTCTTACTTGCTTCACTTGTGGCAAGCTTGGCCATTACTCTCGGGAATGCCGCAGCGGGCTTCCAAGGCCAGAGAGGAAGCCTGGGCCATCTTATTCTGAAAAGGGGAAGGCAGCTGAGTCTACTGCCTCCCGTATGGCTCCCCCGCAGCCCAGGGTCTTCAACCTTGGACAGCAAGAGGCTATCAAAGCCAAGGACGTCGTGACAGGTACATTTAAGATTCAGTTCTTACTGTTTTATATACCTGTTTTACTATTCATGCTAATCATGTTTGGCGGCGTAGGCTACGTGCATGTTTTAGGCGTTCCTGCAAGGGCGCTTTTTGATACTGGAGCTTCGCACTCCTTCTTATCGTCGGACTTTGTCCAACGTATTGGTGCGCCGTCGATTGCTTCTGCAGATGGACTGGATGTCCTACTGCCGAATGGATATTCGATGCGTGTGGAGAGGAGCTGCTGCGTGAAGGTTCTAGTTGGAAGTCATGAGTATGACCTGAGAGCATCGCTACTCCCCCTGGTTGAGTTCGATGTGATCTTCGGTATGGATTGGCTGTCGGAACAGCGTGCGTGCATCGATTGCACCACAAAGGAGGTGAGGTTTGGGCGGAGTACCGTTTGTGAGACGGTCTTCGCGGGCATGCGTGGGTCGAGCAAGATGCTGATGTCTGCTCTGCAGGTGTCTAAGGCGGTGCGTCAGGGAGCAGAGTTATTCTTTGCTCTGGTGGAGGCTTCAGCGCCGAGGCCCAACCTCGTGGATGTTCCGATAGTGTCAGAGTTTCCTGATGTGTTCCCGAGCGAGCTCCCCGGTGCTCCCCCGCAGCGGGAGATAGATTTCACGATTGAGTTGGTGCCAGACGCTAAGCCTGTGGCCCGCTCGCCGTATCGTATGGCGCCGAAGGAGTTAGCAGAGTTGAAGCTACAGCTGCAGGAGCTGCTTGAGCAGGGCTACGTGCGTCCGAGTTCTTCACCTTGGAGTGCACCGGTCCTCTTTGTCAAAAAGAAGGACGGTAGCCTGCGGCTTTGTATCGACTATCGGGAGCTGAACAAGCTGACAGAGAAGAACAAGTATCCTCTTCCGAGGATAGATGACTTGTTCGACCAGCTCGTTGGTTCGACAGTGTACTCGAAGCTGGACTTGAAGTCCGGGTATTATCAGGTGCGGATCAGGGAGTGTGATATCCCGAAGACTGCTTTTAGTACCCGGTACGGGCAGTATGAGTTCACCGTAATGCCGTTTGGGCTGTCCAATGCGCCTTCGGTGTTTATGGACTTGATGCACCGGACTTTCCGAGAGTACCTCGACTGGTTTGTAGTCGTCTTCCTTGATGACATACTAGTCTACTCTCAGTCCGAGGAGGAGCACGGTGATCACCTGCGAGTAGACCTGGAGGTTCTGAGGAGGAACCAGCTGTATGCCAAGTTCTCGAAGTGCGAGTTCTTGCTACCTTCCGTGGCATTCTTGGGCCATGTGGTCAGCGGAGAGGGTGTGGCGGTTGATCCGGTGAAGGTTGCGGCTATCAGGGAGTGGCCTGTTCTTTCTTCAGTAGCGGAGGTCCGTAGCTTCCTCGGGCTGGCCGGCTACTACAGGCGCTTCGTGGAGAACTTCTCACGGATCGCGCTGCCTCTTACGACACTGACACGGAAGATGCAGGAGTTTATCTGGACGCCTGCGTGTGCGCAGGCTTTCGAGGAGTTGAAGCGGCGGCTTACCACGGCTCCGATCTTATGTTTGCCTTCCGGCACGGAGGGTTACGAGATCTACACCGACGCTTCGGGGAGCGGCCTTGGCTGCGTTCTGCAGCAGCATGGCCAGGTGATAGCGTATGGCTCTCGCCAGCTGAAGGTGCACGAGCGGAATTATCCGGTCCACGACTTGGAGTTGGCGGCCGTGATTTTTGCCCTGAAGCTTTGGCGGCATTACGTGTATGGCCTGAAGATCGACATCTTCACGGACCATAAGAGCCTGAAGTACCTCATGTCACAGAAGGAGCTAAATATGCGGCAGCAGCGGTGGATGGAGTTCCTGGGGGACTACACATTTGAGATCCACTACACCCCTGGGAAGGGGAATGTTGTCGCAGACGCACTCAGTCGCAGGGCCCCAGCGCAGGCCAACTGGATTCAGATGCATGACGAGCACCTGATACGTGACCTGGAGGCCTTGGATATTTCTTGCGTAGAGAAGCGGGGCAGTGCCGATGCTTGTTTGAGCTGGACTGAGGTGCAGTACGACCTTGCAGATAGAGTCCTCCAGGCTTTAGAACTCGATCCGAGTTTAAAGCGCTACGCGGAGGATGCTGGTGCTGGGTCGGATGCCCAGTTTCAGATGCTTGACGGGTTGCTGTGGAGGGGCGACCGTTTGTGCGTCCCCAAGGCGGGTGAGCTGCGCGCAGAGTTGATGTACGAGGCGCATCGTACCAGATATTCAGTTCATCCGGGGAGCACGAAGATGTATAAGGACATGAAAGTCCTTTTCTGGTGGCCGGGTATGAAGAGGGACATCGCTCACTACGTGGCCAAGTGCCACACTTGTGCCCTCGTGAAGGCGGAATGTCAGAAGCCCGGGGGGTTTTTGAAGTCTTTACCGGTCCCGGAGTGGAAATTCGACGACATTTCCATGGATTTCGTGCATGGGCTGCCGAGATCGCAGCACGGGAACGATGCCATCTGGGTAGTTGTAGACCGGCTAACGAAGGTGGCGCACTTTATCCCCAACCGGAGGGATGAATCGGTGGAGAAGTTGGCAAAGCTGTACGTTGATACTATAGTACGATTGCACGGTGTGCCCCGTAGCATCGTCAGTGATCGCGATGGGCGCTTTACTTCGAGCGACTGGAGGCTAGTCAACCGTCTATTGGGTACGAAGCTGCAGTTTAGCACGGCCTTTCATCCTCAGACGGATGGCCAAACTGAGCGTACCAACAGGATGATGGAAGACATGCTTCGGATGTGCGTCCTGGATTTTGGCAAGGGGTGGGAGGATCACCTCTTCCTTGTTGAGTTCGCGTACAACAACAGCTTTCAGGCGAGTATTCAGATGGCGCCTTTCGAGGCCCTCTATGGCAGGAAGTGCCGCACTCCCTTGGCTTGGGCAGAAACGGGCGAGACGAAGCTCTTCAAGAGGAAAGACGTCGAAGAGGCAACTTCGACGGTACGTATGATCCGGGAGAGGCTATTGGTTGCGCAGGATAGGCAGGCGAAGTACTATAATGCGAAGCACCGCGACGTCCAGTTCGCCATTGGCGATTGGGTCTATTTGAAGATCAGGCCGTTCAAGGGTGTGTCCAGGATTCGGCGCTTGAAAAAGCTGAGTCCGCGATACCTTGGACCGTTTGAGATCATCGAGCGCGTCGGCGAGGCGGCTTATAGGCTTGCATTATCGGCGGAACTGAGCGGGCTACACGATGTATTCCACATCTCCGTACTGCGGAAGGCAGTGCAAGAGCCTACGTAGGTGGTCGCGGCGGATCAGGTGCCCGTGGATAGTGGGCTTAAGACGGCGGTCAGGCCCGTTAGCATCGAAGATGCTGAGGTACGTCAGTTGCGGAACAGGGCGATCCGTATGGTAAAGGTCCGTTGGGACAACTGCGGTCGCGAGGAGCTCTCTTGGGAGCGCGAGCAGACCATGATGGAGGAGTTCCCCGAGCTGTTTCGGTGACGTTTACCTCTTTATCTTTTTTCCCCCCTTGTGTAAAGACATTTTGTGGATATATATATATATATATATATATATATGTGCATATTGTTACAAATTTCGGGTCGAAATTTTTATAAGGTGGGGAGGGTTATAAGACCCCAATTCAGAAAATAGCATTTCTGGAATCATGTGCTGTCGCTGGCGACACTGACTGTCGCCCAGGCGACAGGGTCCTGTTGAGAAGGTTCTGGCCAAGCTGTCGGGTGGCGTTGACTAGTCAATGTCGGTTCCTTATCGCTGTCGCCAGGCGACAGTGGCTGTCGCCGGCGACAGCTCCAACTTGGACTTTGTGCCCGAAATGCTGGGCATTAATTGCCCATGGACTTTGGGGGCTGGATTTGGACAGGGAGCTCGGTGGAGGCATTAGAAGGCCGAAATCTCTTTTCTTTCCCCTTATTCTTTAAGGGGTTATTTGGAGAGAGAGAGAAGAGCTTGGAGAAGAGGAAGGAATAGGAAACCCTAGCTTGGAGCTTGGGTTTGGTGGAGCTACACTCGCCGGATTCCTTCAACGTTCGTGGCTACGCGTAGAGGAGGGCAAGGCGCTCCTTTCCATCCGTACCAAAAATCAAGCCATGGTCCAGAAGCGACGCCGTAGGGTAACGATCTTCCCTAACCCTAATCGGACATGTTCTAGTCCATCCTTCGCATTCTTGAGGCCCCTACCCAAAAGGGTGAGGTCGTGGCCTCCGACGGGTCGATTCGTGCTATCCCCGTCAAAACTTGCATTCATATAGAGTCCACGCGTGGAATGGACGTAGGTGCGCTGTGTGAAGCCCATCCGAGACGGTTCATCCGGATTGGTGTTGCTTTTTGATGATGTGCGTGCCGGGGAAAAACCCCGTGTTGATATCCTGCTACGTAGGACTAGAGAGTGCTACTGCATGCGCAGCAACGCCCGGGGGTGTGCCCCGGGGAGCACCCGAAGATTAGAAGCAGAAGTGAAGTTCTGCTCACTGTCGCCAGGCGACATTGGATGTCGCCGGGCGACAGCTCTCAGACTTGGGTCTAGTGACTTTTGTGCTTGCTGAGGCCGTGGGAGTGTTACTGCATGTGCAACAATGCCTGGGGGTGTGCCCTGGGAAACACCCACAGCTAGGAGCCAAAATGGTATTTGTGTGCACTGTCGCTGGCGACACTGACTGTCGCCAGGCGACAGCTTCCCAGAACTGAGTTCTGGTGAATTGTTGAGCCCACCTGTTGAGAGGACCTGAGGCTTGTGTGCCCGACCCATAAGGGTGTCCTGTTGGATGACTTAGCGGCCTGTGGAGCCGGCTGAATGAGAATGCCTGGGCTGAGGGAACGCCATACCCGCTCTTCGGGTTGTACCACGAGAGTGTGAACACCGGGCATTGGCGAACCTGAAACCGCACCATCGCAGCACCCGAACAGTAAGTCTCTGGGAGTTGTAGGGAGGCGTTGGGAGAGAGTCTTCGGACTACGCTTTGTTCACAATTGAAGCACGGGGGTGCCCTGGTATTCGGGCCACCGACTTTAGCCTCGAAGGGCAAGACCATCCGGGGAGGGTGGTGGTGGAAGGCGGAGTACACCAAAGAGTGCCTGAGAGCACGAGACGTGGAGGCCATTCCCACGTTTGTGTTGATTGCATATGTATGTTTTGTTGTGGGCTTTGCTAGCCGCACTCTTAAATATGTATATATGCTGCTGAGTTGTCTTGCAGGGATGCTTAGAACCGCCACCCCCTCGAAGGGGTGGGGTCGTTATAATTGGTCAGCTTTAGCTGACCGTTGCCTGTTTTGCCACCGTTTTTGGTGGGCTTGATGTACAGGTGCTGGAACGAGCGGAGCATAGCGGGCTATTAGCGGGCTGAGGCCCTGGTGCTGCTGCGGCCCTCGAAGGCCTTGTGATGTTCCCTCTTTTGCTTTTCATGTATGGCCGGCCTGCGCGCCGATGTTGGTAATTTGTAAGGCCGTCGTGCCTAATCTTAAGTTGTAAACATTTTATTCCGATTTAATAGAAGTGGACATACCCGGGTTCGGGTTTTGGGGTTTTCATCTTGTCTCTTTTTCTTCCGCATAGAATGCTCTGAGTTAGGCTTCGTGTATAGTGTTGTTCGATTTCAATTAAGTGACGTTCTCGTTCGCTTAGTAGTATATGGCGTGGGGCCCGGCCGGACCTTCTCCTATATGTTCCTGAACGGATGGGGGTGTTACATGACGCGCATCACCGTCAGGTAGAATTCCAAGTGGGTGACCAAGTTTTTCTACAGATCCGACCAGCTCATGGCATAACCTAGGTACGTGGACTGAAGAAACTCAGCCCAATGTACCTCGGGCCTTTCAGAATTCTAGAAAGATTCGGTCCCGTGGCATATAGATTAGAACTATCTCCGGACTTGGCCGGCCTGCACAACGTTTTTCATATCTCCTCCCTCCGGAAGGCGCTAATCCGGCCAGACCAACATGTAACTTCAACTTCAAACCCAGTGGCTTCTGATAGAACTGTTCTTCTAGAGCCAATCCGAATTGATTAAACGACAGTTCGGACCCTGAGAAATAAGAAAATTCCACTAGTCAAGGTGTTGTGGTCTAATCATGGCCAAGAGGAGCATACCTGGGAGCCCCTGGATCTCATGCAACAAAAGTATCCAAGGCTATTCAGTGCAGGTACACTTCGCACTCTTCTTTAAAGATTATGTTTTTCTCTTAATGTGAACACCCGTACAACTAATCTTAAATTTCGGGGACGAAATTATTTTTTTGCATATTGGGAATTTTAACATCCCCAAAACTACTAGGCCCCCTTAGTACAAGTTTTGACATTCTCCCCTTCTAAACAAGCTCCCTAGACCAACAGGAAATTGGGGTGACACTAGGGTGAACTCCCTAACCAATGTACAGAACCTTAAGGTTGAGAGAAACTAACTTATTAAGAGGATTTGACCTCTAGGGTTTCATTTTAAGATCCCAATAGCTCAATGAGCTCTTTCAACCTAAAAAATTAGGGCAAAACCCAAAGGGCCCCATTATGCCCCCAAGCTCAATAAGTGAGCTTAAGACCTCCTTGTGTCCCCCTACACAAAGCTCCACCAATCTAGGACCCATAGAGTCCATTGGATTCATTTGAATCACTCACATTAACCTAGGTGGGCTTGAGCTAAGCCAAATCTCAAGTAACCCATTAAGTCATCATGGGTTAAACTGATTTCTCCTTGGGCCCTAGTCCAACCTCAAGCCACAATCAGTCCATGACACGACTGATATACCTTTAAATGATGAATTAAATAGGTTGTTAATAAAGGGCCATTTTTGGGAAAAAGCCAAAATAGGAAGAGAGAGAAAGAGAGGAAGTTTTGAGCACCATGCCAAATGGCACACTCCACCTTAACCCAATCTATTTAGATAACCTTGGAGAGTAAACCCCCACCATTTTTGAGCTGAGGTGGCAACCATGCATGGTCATGAAGGGGGTGAAAAATCGGGTGAATAGTGTTTTACAAAGGAGTGATTTCACCCACCTTGAATGTGGGTTTAGAGTGCCAAATGGCACCTCCATTCCACCTCTCTCTCCTCACCCGACCTCAGGCTTGATGCCCAGCTGGTTTGGCTCGAGCTGGAAGCCATGCATTGGGTGTTTGAGAGGTGGCATTAATGGCCGAACCACCCTTTTGAATTCCCTACTTTAAACTCCCCCTCAGCCTCATTTGAGGGCACCTTCACGATCAGTGAGCTCCACGAGGACAATCCCCCAACTCCGGCGAAGCTTTAGAGCCCAGAACCCCCCATCCGGCCATGGCTTCCGGCGGCGACAACTCACACATGGGAACAAGGGCAAATCCGCGCCTCCGACCACAATCTCAGGCCCGTACCTCTCCCTCTCCCCTCGGGCTAGCTGTCTAGATCAAATAGGAGGTGAGACGATCTCAATCGAGCGAGATCCACCACTGGTTTTCAAAGGTTTTTCCGTCAAAATCACCCTCCCCTCTTTCCTTATTCCGGCCGCCACCGGCCGATCAAGACCGCCGTCCCGATATCCCCCACCTCCGTGAAGGTGGTGGTGGTGGTCGGCCGTGGAGTCAAGTAGGTGGCTGGGAAATCGGGCTCAAAGGTATCCCAGGAGCTTTCATTCTCAGCCCTTGGCGGGAGGTGGAAGACGATGCCCTGACAGTTGGATCTGATCAGATCATTAAACGTAGACCACCTAGATTTTAATAAATGAATAGTAAATCAAATCTGTCACATTTTATTTAATAAGTTCAAGCAGGAAATTGAAGCCCTTAGATGCTGAATTATCAAATTTTACCAGAGACAAGATTTGTAGATCTTGATGTCTACTTTCATCTGAGCTTGAAATCAACTGATTTGGATGACTGTACAGTCCTGTGCATCTGTTATTGTGCAGTATGTACAATTTGTCCATGCATGTGTATAATGTGTATTTTTCTCTTAATATTCATTGCATGCATGTGAAATTTGTACCCAAGGTGTGTGATGGCTATATAAAACCACTGTCCAAATTTGGTGATTTTAGGAGAAAAATTTTCTATAGTTTTTGGAATAATTTAAATTTCATTAATGTGATAACTTGTGGGGCATAAACTTATAGTTTTGGCCCAAATTTTTGGTGAGATGTTTATCATGTGTTGGCTCAAATCTATACAAAATTTTATGATATTTGGACTTGATTTGGGTGAGTAATCTAGGCATGCATGTTGATTACTCTAAGTGAAGAGAAGTGAATAGTGGCATTCAAGTTCATATATAGTAACACATGTACTTGGTTTAAGATTTTGGTATTTCTGAAATTTACAAATATTGGTGCATGCAACATGAATGATTTTCAGGCCATGCATGTATCCATGTATGACCTATGCTTGGTGAGAAATTTAGAATTATTAGAGGACACTTTTCTATAGTTTTGCTAGATATTTCACTCTATGAATTTTGTGAGTTTAGGGAATATTAATTATTAATCTTTAATGAAATCTCATGGGTTTTCACCCCAAGTCATGATTAAGCCATCTATGAGGTTTGGCTAAGTAGAAATGAAGATATGAAGGTTGGAATTTGTGATCACTAGATTAAATAAATGAATAGTAATTAGTTGTCACACACCATGCTGAAACTTTAGGCAGTAAATTGGATGACTTACACTCAAATTCAGAACATGTGGTCAACACAAAAGTTGTATCTCTTGCTCTTAACTTTCTATTGATATGTTATACAGAATTTTTGGTGTAGTGTAGCTCCCTGTAGACCCATTTTATTAAAGCATGTATTTTAAGTAATTAATTGTCACACCCCATGCTGAAAATTTAGGCAGTACATTGAATGACTTACACTCAAATTCAGAACATATGGTCCACACAAAAGTTGTATCTCTTGCTCTTACCTTTCTAATGATATGTTATACAGAATTTTTGGTGTAGTGTAGCTCCCTGTAGACCCATTTTAGTAAAGCATGTATTTTTAGTAATTAATTGTCACACCCCATGCTGAAACTTTAGGCAGAAAATTGAATGACTTACACTCAAATTCAGAACATGTGGTCAACACAAAAGTTGTAGCTCTTGTTCTTACCTTTCTAATGATATGTTATACAGAATTTTTGGTGCAGTATGGCTCCCTATAGACCCATTTTAGTAAAGCATGTATAAGGTTACGTATCTGAGTATTTTGATGTCTTAGGTAAAATGGTCCATGTAATTTAGTTGATTTCCTAATCATACTTCAAGTATAACATATAGAGTGAACTTAAGAACTACATGATCTTAAAAATTAGATTGATAGGAGTTCACTAACCCTGGAAGTAACTTAGCATAGGGTATCTAGAGGGAATAAAGTTAAACTAGCCTCACTCAATAGTAAAAATAGAGTTATTTAGAAACAACGATGATTCACCTTACTCTAGTGAGCTTACATAGGATGACCAAAAGTCTTGAACAAATCATAGGAGTCTAAAATGTCCCAAGGCTCAAGATCATACTTTAGTCCACCCCAATATCCATAGAGATTTCTAGTGAGCGGATGTTATCAATTGAAGGCATGAACAAATTTTCTTAATACATGATATCAAATAAATCATGGTAATAAAATGGTAGGACGACCAGCAGACCCCACAAAAGCTACTAAATTAATCTGGGTGAGAACGAGAAGGAAACACTTGTGAAATGGTAACCCCTAAGTGGTCACCAAAACCACCACAAGTTTGACAAAAAAATTCACCTCCGTTAGGATTCCTATAAGAAGGGGTAACCCAAACCTTGATTAGAGAGGAGGCAACCCTCTACTGTTCAGAATTGAAATAGGACTAAAAAGAGCTGCAGAACTCCCAGAAATTCATTTTTACCAAGGCCTAGTTTAGTGTGAGCCAATTCACTAAGATGGACCCCCATACCTATTGAGACACCCGACTGACCCCAAACTTTTACAGGACTAGGGACACCCTTAGACCCAACCCATGTTCAAAAATCATAAGCTTTAGACTTAATTTACCTTAGATTACTCCTAGGGGATTGAATTGAAAGAGGAGTAAAACTAGGAAGATACACACCTCGGAACCACCTCAACTTTGGTGAGCAACTTAATTAAGTAAGGATTCTGGGTAGGGAGAGGTTTCATAACCTTTGGAACAGCAAAATGAAAGGAAGTCCCCTCTTCAAGAATAGAGTTGGGCAGGCCTTCGGTGAATAGTAAAATGCCCTTCGGTAACCGGAATAAATTGAATACTCATTAAATGATCCAAATCGTTGCATATCACAAAACTGGAGAGGTACAAATATTGTTCTTATAAGGCTCATTAATAATGCTCGAATACTCGGAGTCGACTGATGCCTTCTCTAAGGCATATAATTACTAAGATTCCAATTAAACAAATCAATCTCCTCCAGAAACTTAACCTCTTGGGACTTGGAGTTTAAGTTAATATGAATCCTCTAAGTACTCGTCAAATAATAGAATCAAATCATTAGAAGATAACCTCTCGCGGATGCATCGGGTCAATAGAACACCTTGCCCATATTGGGACAAGAACTAAGCAATACGAGGAGAATCTAAAGTGATCATTTAAGGTAGTATAATCGAGTCGAGTTAAAACGACTTCGAGTCCCGAGGAGGTCTCAGATATGTGATCCCACATAACTTAACCTACCCCAAGGCACTTAGGTCTATGCCTCGGGAAGCTCAAGGTAAAAATTCTAAATCCCTAAGTCTATAAGCTAAGGTAAGGGCACCGTGTCGATCGGATCATGCTACAACGTAAACAACCCCACATGATAAGGTGAGGATTGGTAGGATAATCTAGGTTCACCTTTCAAATTTACAAGTGTAGGGTCAACGGGGAGAGAACTTGTAATTTTGAGTCAAGTGAATACATTATTAGAAAATTCCACATGCCTACCTTGGAAATGAATTTGTCTTGAGGCCTAGTGAGAGGCTGGCTGAGCTCGTGTTTTATACGATTATTAGCGAGCTGTAAGCTCGGGGTAAAACTTTTATGAATAAATGGAATCTGTGGAGGGTCTTCGGCATGGTCTGGGATGGCACACCGGCGGACATACGTTGACTCAGGCAAGTGGTGATGGTTAGGGATCTGGCTTAGTGGATGATGTGGAGAAGCCACCATCCCTAAAACTCACACTTGTCCTATCTAAGTCTGACGCGCAGCAAAAAGAACGACTAGTCCGCCCACGCGTGGGTCTCGGAGGGAGTGTGGAGAGGTCTAGGCTTGGTAGTGTGTGTACCTGCCTAGAAGTGGGGGAGCCCGACCCACTGTCACTACAACCACGGTAGTGAGACCCTGGGTGATAGCTACACCTTGAACAATGGGGAACTAACAAGGTCTGTACGTAGAGAGTCGTGTGTGTGAGTAAATCATCATTTCATAATAATGCGCATCATTGCATAACATATCATACATCACATCACTCATCTTTCCCCTTTATACCCCAATCATATAAAGTAGTATGGGATGCCTTATATGATGGGCCTTACAAAATGACCCCTTAACTTATCTATTGAATTGATAAGTTAAGGTTTTCCTTCCTTAAAATTATGAAAACCTCACTGTTGCCCCATGTACCGTGGTTTGTTTACTTTTAGTGGATGCTCCTTAAACTACAATATGTTACACTTTCTATTGCTTCTCTTATATTGTGATACTGCTTATGATGTTAGTGACCTTGTACAATGGTTATTGCCTTACTATATACTCACCTGTTCTTATTTAGTCTATTGTGCTCATTTATATAAATATGTGCTATAGTTAATCTACATGCCATTTGTCATCTGGTTGAAATTATACTGCCTTGTGTCCCTCCTTTTCCTCCTCTCCACCCGGTGCCTAGGAGTCGTGGGGGGAGGCGGGGAGGTTGTGGCTGAGTCTTTTAGACTGACGGTTGGTTGTGACCTAACACAGGGGAGGCAGCACCAGGAGACCCAGCACCAGAGGACAGGAGGACCTGATTCGGCAGGAGATACAGATCCCGGAGCCCCTTCTGTTGGCGGCCGTACTACCGTGAGATTTCGTCCTAGATTCTTAGTACTTGGTGATGAGGACTGTGTTATAGTCACTTTAGTTTTCGAGGAGTTTTAGTTTCAACTTTATTTGACCGGGTTTGTTCCCGAGTACTCCCTTATGAATTGTACCAGACTATTATGTTACCTTTCTATGTCTTTTGGTTTATGGATGGATATGTATCTCTTATGTAATGTTAACTATGGATGCTTCCTCTAGATTTTGCCGACAGAATCGGCGTTAAGTGGTGGCTGTCCACCACGAGACGGCGGTTCTGGGCAGTAAGACCCGTAGTAAGGCTAAAAGGGCCTCGACTACTACTTGTTGCCCTATTGTCGGGGCCCATTTCTCTTCATGTTCCCTCCGTCCTTCCAAGTTTTGGGGAAGTCCGGGGGAAGGGGTCTTACAAGTTCACTCCCTGTAGTCTAGTGATGCCGAGGATGGGGATTCTGAGGATGAGGATGAGGATGTTGACGTCGATGTTGAGGATGATGATGAGGATGGTGAGGACGATAACTAGTTGCCAGTGCACTTTTTTGATTGCTCGGGGGCTTTTGTAAATTTTTTGGGATCATGTAATTTCTACAAATATATAAATGAAAGAAAGGCACTTTTGCATGCTTGTTCTTCATACTCACCTACTTTGTGGACATCGGTAGATTCTTATGCTCGAATGCGGTGAGTGCTCTCTAGGCTCATAGGCTCGAAGCGAGATTGAGTGATCATCGTCATGATTGGTGCGACCTTGGGAGGTACTTGATGCGATTGGCGATCATACCTTACTCGCATGTAATATACTCGCACCTGCATACTCGCACCTATATACTCGCTTATTTCAAAATCTTCAATAGATTCGAGCTGTGAAGGACTATTAATGGGTCCCGTAGGATGCACACTCTCAAGGCTTCTTCTTGTAGCAGGCAGGAGTTATTATGATGTCGCAATAGTAGTAATAGAGATAAGAAGAAAGAAGATGGAAATGACAGTCAGGGAGGTCCAAGGGGAAACACTATCCTTAGGCCTCCATCCAACTGTGATTGCTGAATGCTTACTAGAATATCAACAAGTAGGGAATGGCAGTCGGGGAGGTCCAAGGGGACACACCGTCTCCAGAACTTTTCATAGCACACAGCTATGTTGTCCTTCTTTTCTTTCCCAAAGGATTCATACTCCTGATTCAGAAGGAATTTTCTATCATCCCTAACTTTTTTATGTTCCTTCTATGTAGACAACTAAGGAATTCCACATTTCTTTTGCTATTTTGCAATGGATCAGGTCCTGAAATGTGCAATCATCAATTGTATTCACAATTATATTCTTGGCTCTCTTGTCCATAGTGACCATGGCTACTTCATCCTTGGTGAACTGAGATAGAGTTTTGGGGACAAGAGCTTCTGTTGGGTTCACAAGAATAGTCATGGGAACATGAGGTCCCTCTTGTTGGAACACGGTTCTTCCGCATCCCTTTGATTTGAGAATAACAAATCCTACTTGTATTTGATCTTGTTTGCCATTGTGTTTTTAGTATGCAGGCTTGCACAGTGATGACACTAGTAGGTGGAATTAATGGTTGGAACCACTCAAAACTGTATTATGGAATTTTGTCTAACGCCAGGCGTTAGGACTTAACGCTAGGCGTTAACGCGCATCTCACCTGGATGATTATGGCAAGGAGGAAGCAGCCGTGATTGCATGGGCACTTTAGGAATGATCTAACCTAACGCCAGCATTAGACTTAACGCCAGCGTTAGGGTTGACTAAAATAAACAATTCCTAAAGTGCAGAATCACCTTCCTGTTTTGAAGATCCGAGCCATCAAAACATTACTATACTGGGTCAATGCCAGGCATTTGCCTTAACGCCGGTGTTAGCTTTAGTTCTATAAATTGGATGATTTCGTCTTCTTTAACTACTGATTGATTTTAACCCTACTACAGCACTTCAGAAACTCAATCAAGGCTGTATTTTCCAGACCATCATCTCCCGCACACATATGAGCGAATAATTCAAGGAGGACCGGATCAATGCTTACTCAACGCGAAGAACGCGCGCTTTGACTTCAAGAATATTAAGCGAGCCTTCGTCATCTACAGAATTCTTCATATGGAGTTTTGATTTGTGTTATTGTATTTTGTTTGTAACTTTTTTATTATAATCGTGGAAGTAAATTTGCCTCGTGTTGGCGACTAGGTCTAGGTAGGACTTAGGGGGTAATTCGCCTCGTGTTGGCGACTAGGTCTCGGGAGTAGATCTAGGGTGTGCTCGAGGCCTTCTCTTGGGATAGAAAGGCTAGACCGGCTTGAGGCCAGATCTGGGAAAGATCGGCTAAAGCCAACCGGATCTTGGTGAGAAGAGTCGGTATAGAAAACAAAAAGAATATTTCATATTTCACCTACACTTTCTAGCGTTATAGAAATCGCATTTTTGTAATCATAAATTATAATGAAAATCATGTTCTTTCTAGTTTGTTTTAATTGATTCACTCCTCTTTACTTTTGATTCAATTTCATTTAAAGAAAAACAACAAAAGTTTTTATATTAAATAATAAAGTTTTAAAAACCCTTATTCACCCCCCCCCCTCTAAGGGCGCCTACAGATCCAATAACTGGTATCAGAGCCAGGTTTTTCCAAAACGGTCTAATAACCGCGAATAATGACGTCTCATGATCTCGCTTTTCATGAGGGGGCAATGAATAAGTAGACCTCCACTTTTCACTGGAACTGACTAAAACTATTATAGAACGCGAATGCGTTATTTTCTAATTAATTTAGATCTAGACGTCTGGGCTAGTGTTGAAACACCGTATACGAGTTCTACTTATATTGAAGGAGAATTAATAACCATGGAAAAGCCTAGAGATAGGTGGGATGATGGAGATAAAAATAAATGTAAAAATAATGCTAAAGCCATGAATGCTTTATTTTGCGCATTAGATAGGAATGAATTTAATAGAGTTTGTGCTTGTGAAACTGCTTATGACATTTGGAATTTTCTTGAAATAACTCATGAAGGTACCTCGCAGGTCAAAGACTCAAAGTTATTCCAACTGGAATCGGAGTTTGAAAGGTTCAGGATGGATCCAAACGAGGACGTCGACTCAATGTATACTCGCTTCACCAAGATTGTCAACTCCTCAAAGATTCTTGGAAAAACATTCTCAAACGGTGACTTGGTGAGAAAGATCCTTTGGTCACTTCCTCCAAAGTTCAATCCAAAGGTGACTGCAATTTCCGAAACGCATGATCTAAGGCGGCTCCAGATCGAGAGCCTCTTTGGGAATCTCAGAACCCATGAGGTCAAACTCAAAATTCGAGATGAAGAATATAACAAGGAGCCAAAGAAGAAAGCCTTGGAATGAAAGTCAAGAAAAGAGGATGATGATGAGGAAGATGACGAGGAGAGTCTCTTTGTGAAAAACTTCACAAAGTTCATGAAGAATCCAGAAAGGAGGAACACCTTCCACAAGTACTTTCGAAAAGGATCATCTTCCAAAAAGGAGAATAAGGAAAAATCAAGCGACGACGATGAAGAGCGACCTCCTTCCGAGTGCTTCCATTGCAGGAAGACCGGGCATATAAGAATCCAATGCCCAAAATACTTGAAGGAGCAAAAAGAAAAGTGGCATAAAGGAAAGGAGAAGAAGAAGGTCTTGAAGGCGGGAACATGGGACGATTCTTCATCCGGATGCTCAAGCGAATCAA
This sequence comes from Dactylorhiza incarnata, assembly GCA_033032865.1. NCBI lineage: Eukaryota > Viridiplantae > Streptophyta > Magnoliopsida > Asparagales > Orchidaceae > Dactylorhiza > Dactylorhiza incarnata. The sequence continues at coordinate 5,197,705 of JAWHQI010000121.1, forward strand.
GTTCAAGCAAGGATGATGAGGCAAACTTGTGCCTCATGGGGAGGAACCAAGAATCAACTGATGACGAGTGCAGTGCCCAAAGCAACACTGAGGTAATCCCTTCTACTTATGATGATCTTTATGTTGAATACTTAAAAATGTGCAAATCGTTTGGTAGAAATTTAAAAGATCTCGATCTTCTTAAAACTGAGAATAAAATCCTTTTAAAACAAAATCAAAAATTAAATAAAGAACTAAATACATTGGATAATGAAAATGGTGTCCTGGCAAAAGAATGACAATCATTTGGCAAAGGCAAAGGAACTTGAAAACAATCTTTCTAAGGCTCTCTCCAATATCGAATCGCTCATGAAAGAAAAGGGACACTTAGAAAGAAGGTTGAAAATATCTCTTTCCCAAATTGAAAATGAAAAGAAAAATTTTGCAAAGAGATGTGGAAATTTAATAAGTGAAAACTTCGCCTTAAAAGCCCGAAGAAATGATCTTAATATGGCAATAAACAAATTTGGGGTTGGCCAAAAATCACTGGACATGATTTTGGACAACTAGTGCCATGGGTTTACTAAGTTTGGGCTGGGATATGTTTCTAAAACCTACCGCCCAACGTTGACTACTAACACTGGCGTTAGCTCTATTTCCAGAAATCAAAATTCTTTTCATAAGAATAATTCCTTCACTCCCTCTACCTCTGTGTCTACCAGCAAGGGTCAACAACATTCTCTGAAAAAGGTCTCAACCCCTTTTGTTGCGTGTGCCAATTGTTCATTTATTGTCCACACCATAGACTCTTGTAGGAAGAAGGGAAAGCGCACTTTAAAACAAATCTGGGTACCTAAGGTCTCCACCAATATTATGGGAGGAACCTCATGGGTATCCAGATCTTCACTAACTTTTTCCACTTAGGTATGTGGGCAGGGTAAGGAAAAAGAAGACATGTGGTACTTGGACTCAGGTTACACCAAGCCAATGACGGGCGATAAAGCAAAGTTCCTTAGCCTCACTAAGAAGAAAGGAGGAACCGTGATGTTTGGTGAAAATGGAATGGAATAATATTAGGCACCGGTACAGTGGGTAACGACTCTTTCTCTCTTACAAATGTCATATTTGTAGAAGGCTTAAAACACAACTTAATTTCTATTAGTCAATTATACGATAAAGGTCTTAATGTGTTATTTGAGTCCTCTACTAATTTGTGCAAAATAATTGATCCTAAGTCTAATAATATTGTTCTCACTGCACCAAGAATTCACAATGTTTATTTAATTACTTTTCACGATCTATCACGTGCATCACTTAAATGTCTTATTTCAAAAAATAAAGAACTTGAATTATGAAATAGGCTTCTTGGTCACTCTAGCGCCAAGTTGATTTTAAAATTGTCAAAAAATAAAATTATTAGAGGTTTGCCAATACTATCTTCTTTATGATCGCCATGCCAAAAAGGAAATTTTTCAAAAACATCGTTTAAAAGTAAAAATGAAATATCCACCACAAGACCACTACAACTAATTCACATGGACCTTTTTGGGCCAATTAGCACTTGTTGTCTTGGTGGTAAAAAGTACACTTTTGCATTGATTGACTATTTTTCCAGATTCACGTGGACCTTATTTCTTACCTCCAAATCCGATGCGTTTTTGAATTTTCAAAACTTTGCAATCGCATTCAAAATGAATTGGACTTAAAAATTAAATGCATACGATCGGATCATGGAGGGAAATTTAAAAATGATAGTTTCACCACTTTCTGCAATAATCTAGGTATTAAGCACGAATTTTCCGCTCCACGCACCCCCATCAAATTGGTGTGGTGTAGAGGAAAAATAGAACCTTTAGGAACTCGCACGCACTATGTTATCCGAGTATGGGTTGCCTAGATCTTTTTGGTCTGAAGCGGTAAATACATCTTGTTATGTTATAAATTGTATCATGCTTCACCTATTTTGAAATTAACTCCATATGAATTATATTACCAAAAGAAACCTAATGTATCGTACTTTCATGTTTTTGGATGTAAATGTTTTATCTTAAATACCAAAGATGCATTAGCTAAATTTGATGATAAATGCGATGAAGTAGTTTTCCCTGGTTTCTCTTCAACTAGCAAGGCATATATGATATATAATAAAAAGTATAAAAAGGTTGAAGAGTCTATTCATGTGAAGTTTGATGAACTTGTGCTTTGTGTAGATACTAATAGTGCAGGAAAAGAAGATGAACCCCCTTCACCTTTGGAGCTTGATGACGATGAACCACTTGGAAAGGACAAAGAAGAAGAGCTGGTGCATGAAGATTTCGTGCCTCCAAGCGTGCTTAGATTCACAAGAGATCATCCAAGGGATCTTGTCATTGGATAACCATCAAGAGGGGTAACGACACGTTCTTCCTTTAATGAATCTTTTTCTAATTTATGCTTTGTTCCCGAAATTGAACCCAAAAACAATTCTACTGCTTTAAATGATAAGTTTTGGTTTATTGCAATGAATGAAGAATTAAATCAATTTGAACGTAATAGGGTTTGGAAGCTTGTTGAAATACCATCTAATCACCCGTTCATAGGTGTAAAATGGATATTTAAAAATAAATTAGATGGAGATTCTAGAATCACTAGGAACAAAGCTAGATTAGTAGCACAAGGTTATTCTCAAATCGAGGGGGTAGACTTTGATGATACGTTTGCACCCGTAGCTCGCCTTGAATCAATTAGAATCTTTCTTGCATTTGCGAGTTATAAAAAAATTAAACTGTTTCAAATGGATGTAAAAAGTGCTTTCTTAAACGGGATAATTAAAGAAGAAGTCTATGTAGAACAACCCCCTAGTTTTATAGATGAAAAATTTCCAAATCACGTCTACAGATTAGAAAAAGCACTTTATGGTCTAAAACAAGCGCCCCGTGCTTGGTATTATTTAACCAGAAATCAGCGATCCCCTCCGAGCTAACTTTTTCAGGCATTTAGTGTTCTCAGAGACCTCGGGCAGTCTCGCCCCTCTATGACAAGCTCCCTCCATCCGGGAGACCTTGCCCTCGACGAGATCCAGAGCCCGGCAACCTCGCAAGGAGGAGATCACCCCTCCTGGGCGATCTCCCAAAGAGGGGGTCGCCCCTCCCGGGCGACCTCACGCAGAGAAGGTCACCCCTTCCGGGCGACCTCGCAGAGGAGACCTCCCCTCCTGGGCGATCTCCCAAGGAGGAGGCCGCCCCTCCCGGGAGACCTCATGCAGGGAAGGTCGCCCCTTCCGGGCGACCTTGCAGAGGAGACCGCCCCTCCTGGGTGAATTCCCAAGGAGGAGGCCGCCCCTCCCGAGCGACCTCACGCAGGGAAGGTCACCCCTTCCGGGCGACCTTGCAGAGGAGACTGCCCCTCCTGGGCGATCTCCCAAGGAGGTGGCCGCCCCTCCCGGGCGACCTCACGCAGGTAAGCTCGCCCCTTCTGGGCGACCTCGCAGAGGAGACCGCCCCTCCTGGGCGATCTCCCAAGGAGGAGGCCGCCCCTCCCGGGTGACCTCACACAGGGAAGGCCACCACTTCCGGGCGACCTCAAAGAGGAGACCGCCCCTGCTAAGCAATCTCCCAAGGAGACCTCACGCGGAGAAGGTCGCCCCTTCTTAGGCGAACTCGCAGGGAGATCGGCCCTCCCGGGCGATCTCGCAGAGGTGAGGTTGCCCCCTCTTAGGCGAACTCGCAGGGAGATCGGCCCTCCCGGGCGATCTCGCAGAGGTGAGGTTGCCCCTCCTGGGCGACCTCGCAGGGAGATCTCCCCTCGTGGGCGATCTCGCAGAGGGGAGGTTGCCCCTCCTGGGTGACCTCGCAGGTAGATCTCCCCTCCCGGGCGATCTGGTAGAGGGGAGGTCGCCCCTCCTGGGCGGCCTCGCAGGGAGATCGCCCCGCCTCGCAGGTAGATCTCCCCTCCCGGGCGATCTGGTAGAGGGGAGGTTGCCCCTCCTGGGCGGCCTCGCAGGGAGATCGCCCCTCCCGGGCGATCTCGCAGAGGGGAGGTCGCCCCTCCTGGGCGACCTCGCAGGGAGATCGCCCCTCCCGGGCGATCTCGCAGAGGGGAGGTCGCCCCTCCTGGGCGACCTCGCAGGGAGATCGCCCCTCTCGGGCGATCTCGTAGAGGAGAGGACGCCCGTCCTGGGCGATCTCATAGAGGAGAGGTCGCCCCTCCTGGGTGATCTCGCAGAGGAGAGGTCGCCACTCCATGGCGATCTCGCAGAGGAAAGCTCGCCCCTCCTGGGCGATCTCACAGAGGGGAGATCGCCCCTCCTGGCCGATCTCGCAGGGAGATTGCTCACAGGGAGATCGCCCCTCCCAGGCGATCTCCTGTACTGATTCTGTTTTGTTTGATCTGTTCAGGTGATGCAGGTCCAGACGATCTCAGCGATCTCAGCAGGTCCAGACAATCTCAGCGGTATCAGCAGTCGGTCCAGGTGATCTCAGTAATCTCAGCAGGTCCAGACGATCTCAGCGGTCTCAGCAGCAGGCCCAGACTATCTCAGCAATCTCAGCGGTCTCAGGCGATCTCAGCAGTTCCGGGCATCCAGTTACCTTTCAGATCTGCCCGTTCGGGCAGGCCACGGCGTCTATAAATAGAGGGGTAGGGGTACCAATTTGAGGACTTTTGGAGAGCTTCCAGTTCCGGCCGGTGACTTGAGCGGTCTCAGTTTTGAGTGATCGTCGAGACCGCCCATCTCCTTTCCGGAGACCTTCCCATCTCCCTTCAGGCCCCCTTTTTCTTCAAGTCTTATGCTGTTTTTTCATACTTTTCGATTGTAATCTCAGCTGTACCTCAAGCTTTATATCAATAAAATTTCCCTTCCTTCAGCTCAAAGTAACCAGCCACCCAACAGTCTCACCCCCCATCCTTCAGTTTGAGCGATCGTGGAGTTGGTACATTTTTTGGCACCAACAGGTATGAACGTCTAACATCTTTTTTATTAAAGCACGGTTATAAAATGGGTTGTGCCGACAACACGCTCTTCATTAAGCATATTGATAATGATGTGATTATTTTACAAATATACGTTGATGATATTATTTTTGGAGCCACTAATGAAGAGTTATGTAATGAAGTAGTGCTAGTGATGCAAAATGAATTTGAGATGAGTCTAGTTGGTGAATTATCATATTTTTTAGGCTTTCAAATAACCCAAAGAAATGATGGAATCTTTATATGTCAATCCAAATATGTACATGATGTGCTAAAACGATTTGGATTTGAAAACTTAAAACAAGCTAGTACTCCAATGAGCGCGTCACTAAAGTTAGGAAAAGATGAAACCAAAATTTCCATTGACCAAACTTTATATAAAGGAATGATTGGATCCTTATTGTTCCCTAGTGCATCTAGACCCGACATTTTGTTTGTCGTATGTTTATGCGCTAGATTTTAAGCAAATCCAAAAGAATCTCATTTAAAAGCGGTAAAACAAATTTTTAGATATCTAATTGACACTCCTAAATTAGGACTTTGGTATCCAAATAATGATTTCTTTCTATTACATGGGTATTTCGATTATGCGGGTTGTTCTTTAGATAGAAAAAGCACTAGTGGCACATGTCATTTCTTAGGTCCGTCTCTAATTGCATGGTCAAGTAGAAAACAAAATTCTGTTGCCCTCTCCACCACCGAGGCGGAATATATTGCACTAGGAAGTTGTTGTGCCCAAGCTTTATGGATGACTCAAACCTTAGAAGACTTCGGAGTTCATCTACCTAAAATTGAACTAAAGTGTGACACCAAGAGTGCTATTGATTTAACCAACAACCCCGTTCATCACTCAAGATCCAAACACATTGACGTTAAACATCATTTCATTAGGGATCACATAAAAAAGGAACATGTTCATGTAAACTTTATTGGAACTGAATCACAACTTGCGGACATCTTTACCAAGCCTCTACCTGATTCACTATTTGCTCTACTTAGACTAGAATTAGGAGTCTTAGATTTAACAAATTGAAACTCATCACATGCTATGTCTCCTCAAAATTAAACTTCCAAAAATTTAAATATATAAAAAAGATAAAAATATTTTAAAACCACCAAAATATGCTTTAAAAAGTCTTCTAAACATTTCCACATTCTCTGAAATTTCTACCCTAAGAAGGTTTATGTACATACTCCCTATTCCAAAGAATTTTTTTTCAAAAAACTCAAAAAAAAAGAGTACTGTTTGGGCGTTAACTAGTTAACGCCAGACGTTAGCCTTTTTGACCAAATTGAAATTCTGTTTTTTCTAGCATATTTCTGGTATTTTTCTATTGATTTTCCTCAGTTTATTTTGTCTGATTCCAAATTATTTTCTTCTTAATTTATTAATTTTACTCCAAAATACAAAAAGAATTCAAATAACTAAAAATAATCAAAAATATGTTTTTGTTTTTTATTTTACTTTAAATATTCACAAAAACTATGGTTTGCCAATAAGACTTCACAAAGAGCAAACATCCTTGTTGTTTTATTTCAAAGGTCAAAATTGCTTTAGGCATATTCATAAGGATTCACTTCAATGCCAAATTTTAATTTCAAATTTTCTAAACATTATTTTTGCCATGCCTTCACCTTAATCTGATTATGTGCAATGAAATAGTCTATAGATAATTGTGTATGATTGCCTAGCATGCCTCTAAGTATGAGTAATGTTTTATGTTAATCAATGATTCATACACTCACTATTTTTGGTAATCTACATTTGTTCATAATCTTAGTCTTGCATGATTGTGTAGTGTAATAGTTTTAACACATTAAGTTGTATGTATAAATTACCTACACCTTTGTTCAAAAAATAAATTTCTTGCACACATAGAAGTGTTATTTCAATAATATTAATGTTTGCAACAACAAGTGAATTCAGAGACATTTGGCCCAATCAAAAATTTTAATGAAATAATTTGCCAAAGCTATCTCCACCAAGCACTACTCACCCTCCTGATAAGACTTAATGAGCATTGTGAGGTTGAGCACCTTGGAAAGAATTGTAAAGTGTCTTGTGCAAACATATTTCTTTTTTATCACTTCTATTTGCACACCGGATCACTATAAATAAAATCTTATAAAAAATGCTTATGTGATCCCCCAAGCACTACTTCGCTCCCTGATAAGTCTTAATGAGCATTGTGTAAGCGAAGCACCTTGGTAGTTGTACTTTTGTTTTGTGCTTTGAAATTTTATTCTAGATGTGATGTGTGGAAGTAATTATAAGATTACTATCTTAATATTGTTGTTACTATTCCATTACATATGTCATGTGTTTTGATTATTTCACTTGTATACTTTTATCAAAACACCTTGCACACATCATTGTTTTTCATAAAGCTTCTACTCATGAGAATTGGATCCTAATGCAAAATTACATAATTCTCTAAAAACTTAAGTAAAAGCACTAGATTGCAATGCATGATTTCTACAATGTTTTCTTTACTTGAAATACGAATTGGTCACATTGTAGCTACTATATTTTTGAATATGTTAAGTCATCCTTGCCTATTTATTATGAAAAAATTTCAAAGAAAAATGCTCGTGTGAAAAGTCTAAAAATATTGTTGGAATGGCCAAACTATAACAAAAAAACTACTCTAAATTATTATTGTTATTTGTTTTTTCGCATTTCAAATTTGATCTTATACCATGTGTTCTCATGCTTATTTCTACATTTTGTTTTCACTTGTGCTTGTCAAACAATATTGCATCTCTCTTAGCAAGTAGTATCACTCTTAAAATAAATTTAAAAAGCAAGTGATAACATTTCTTTGGTATAATCTTTGAATGATGTTCTTTCACGCTTATCATATATCTTTCCGCTGTTCTACTCTCTCCCTTAGCTCGATCATGACTTAACTTATGTTTAAACAAAACTCTTAATTCCTCTCTTAGTTATGTTCTAACTTTTGCCTTCTCTCTTCTTTTTTTACACTCCACCCACTTTTTCTAATAACAAAAGGGGGAGAAGAAAATGATAAATTATAAGGAGTAGGATTCAATAGATTAAGGGGGGGCATGAATCTAGTCTATAGGTGCATACACTAAGGGGGAGAACTTAAGTAGGGGGAGCACAATTTAATAATCTATAATTCTTATAAATGTCAAAATAATGCTTAAGTGTCATACATCCTTCTAAAAACACATCTATCTTATTTATGAATCTGATTTATCTCTATTGGATTTGTTATTATCAAAAGGGGGAGATTGTTTGAACACGGTTCTTCTGCATCCCTTTGATTTGAGAATAACAAATCCTACTTGTATTTGATCTTGTTTTCCATTATGTTTTTAGTATGCAGGCTTGCACAGTGATGACACTAGTAGGTGGAATTATTGGTCTGGAACCACTCAAAACTGAATTGTGAAATTTTTTCTAACACCAGGCGTTAGGACTTAACGCTAGGCGTTAACGCACAACTCACATGGATGATTATGGCAAGGAGGAAGCAACCATGATTGCAGGGGCACTTTAGGAATGATCTGACCTAACGCCAACGTTAGCCTTAATGTCAGCGTTAGGGTTGCCTGAAATAAACAATTCCTAAAGTGCAGAATCTCCTTCCTATTTTGAAGATCCAAGCCATCAAAACATTACTATACTGGGTCAACTCCAGGTGTTAGCCATAACGCCGGTGTTAGCATCAGTTCTATAAATTGGATGATTTTGTCTTCTCCAACTATTGATTGATTTGAGCCCTACTCCAGCACTTCAGAAACTCAATCAAGGCCGTATTTTCCAGACAATAATCTCCCGCACACATACGAGCGAAGAATTCAAGGAGGACCAGATTAACGCTTACTCAACGCAAAGAATGCGCGCTTCGACTTCAAGAATATTCAGCGAGCCTTCGCCATCTCTAGAATTCTTCATAGGGAGTTTTGATTTGTGTTTTTGTATTTTGTTTGTAACCTTTTTTATAATAATCGTGGAAGTAAATTTGCCTTGTGTTGGCAACTAGGTCTGGGTAGGACTTAGGGGGTAATTCGCCTCGTGTTGTCGACTAGGTCTAGGGAGTAGATCTAGGAGGTGCTCGAGGCCTTTTCTGGGGATAGAAAGGCTAGAGCGGCTTGTGGTCGGATCTGGGAAAGAACGGCTAAAGCCAACCGGTTCTTGATGAGAAGAGTCGGAATAGAAAATAAAAAGAATATTTCATATTTCGCCCATGATTTCTAGAATTATAGAAATCATATTTTTGTAATCATAAATTATAATGAAAATCATGTTCTTTCTAGTTTGTTTTAATTGATTCACTCCTCTTTACTTTTGATTCAATTTCATTTAAAGAAAAACAACAAAAGTTTTTATATTAAATAATAAAGTTTTAAAAACCCTTATTCACCCCCACCCCCACCCCCCCCCCCCCCACCCCCTCTAAAGGTGCCTACAGATCCAACACCTCTTCTACAGCCATGTAGATTCTAGGATCAGAAGCTTCCATGTACAATTTGATCCTTTGCTTCAAAATGGGAAAATTCTCTTTGGTGCAGATGGGCAGCTTCATTGAACTCATTTCTTTGTGATGCTCACCAACCATTGTATATGCTGACAACCCAATAAAACTTATTGATCTTATTCTAAGCTGTTAGGCCTTTGAACTTAACCTAGCTCTGATCCCATTTGAAAGATTTGGGTTTGTCTATAATACACCTAGAGGGGGGTGATTAGGTGTTTTAACAGTTATTTAATACTTTAAAAATAATCTAGCGCAGCACACAAGTAACACAGAAATCCCACAGAGATTTATAGTGATTCCCTTCAAGACAATGTGTCAAGAGGTAGTCCATTATCCCTCCCACCTATCTAGCAGTATGCTAGGCTAGGCAACTTCTCCAAAAACTCAGATCTCTTTTCAATGTAGCAGATCTTACAACTCAGATCCACACAGGATCCTACCTCAACCCTCACACAGAAAAGCTTACCCTCATGTTACAAAACCCCTACAAATACTCAGACTTTACAAGTCCTACCAACACTCAGATCTTCACCAAGATCCTACCAAACTCAGATCTTTACCAAGATCCTACCAAACTCAGGCTCACACAGAACCCTGTAGAATACGAAGGTTGTTTTGCTGTTGTAGAAGAGAAGGATTCAAAGATAAAGCTTTTCACTGAATGGTCTTCTTCTTCTTGCAGATGTAGACTCAGAGATCTTTTGAATCACTAAAGCTTTCTTGAGAATCTTCATATGAAAATATCAGATAATCTCTTCTAACTAGGGAAGAAGGTTCTTTCTTTGATCTTCACAGCACAGTAATGAAGACTTCTTCTTGAGCACTTTTCTCTTTTCTATTTGTAAGTGTGAAAGTGGGAGAGAGAGAGAAACTGCTAACAGATTTCAAAAATTTCTCTATTTATATTCCTCTGCACTTTTGCATACAAGCCCTCAATAATTTATTCCATAATTGATTGGCAAGTAAAGAATGCAGTATGAAATGGCAAAATAAAATATCATAAATGCTTTGCCATTTTGGAACTTGCATAATTTGGAAGTATTTGACATTCTTCATTAATTGTTGTGTAACGACTATTTTCTATAGACAATATATCATTTAATATTGCTTGATTAGTGCACAAGATAAGTGACGTGTATATTCTATGTATATCAATTTCCAAGAAAGATCTGGCAATAAATGTCGCTCTGCATCTGTCAAGACGATAAACTTCCTTCAAACCGATATCGTCATATTCATCTAAACGATATATAGTCATCTAGACGATATCGTCTTGATCATCTAGACAATATAAAGTCTTCAAGCCGATGTCATCGACATACTCTTTTCTTCACGACTTAACATATTAATCTAAATGATATAACTTCCTCTAGACGTTATCGTCGAGATGCTTCTTTCTACACGATAAAGCTTTAATCTTCAAGTTGGCATGATTGCTTCAACACGATATCGTCGAGACCTCTGTCTGCACGTTTTTTACTTAGCCATCTCAACGATAGAGCTTCTTCAAGACGATATCGTCGAGACTGCCACGACGATATGCTTTCTGTCTCAACGATAATTCTGCTAAGGCTTAAGACGATATTTTACTTAGTGATTTTTTCACTTCTTATCTAGTCTTGAAACAAGGAATATAGTCTTGATATATATGTCACATCATGAACTAAAACTCAATATCAAAAGCAACTTTGCTAATCTATACTTGTGTTCCTTCTTCAAATCTAGGAACATTGAGGGCACAATACCCAACAAAACAGTGGCAAGCAATCCAATGATTAGGCCATATTCAGTAAGGCTATTTTTCTTCCAATGCAAATGATAATGATATGTCATGTGGATTTTTGTCAAATGAATGCTCTACAAGTGGAACAAAGCCACAAACCTCAAGGAATAGAGCAGACATAGGTCTGAGTGCCTTTAAGGCTTCTCATAAAGAGATCCAAATGAAACATCAAGGAACATTTGTATTTGGATCTACTGCAACATCATCCAAAAGTAAGGGGAATGCTGCCGCTCAAAAGCCAGCCCCTAAGAAGAATAATTAGGTGATTATGCAGCAAATGTTTCATCATGCACACTGTAAGACCCCATTTTTTTCCTTACAAAACCCGGGTCTTATGCCCAGAACCACCGCTTTGCAGTGGCACCATAACTCGGGAAGGTCGCCACCACAAAACGATGTTTTTGACGGCCAAATCAATCACAACTGAAGAAAAGTATACATTTGAATAATTAGAAATCAAGTCCACATCACATGAATATAATATCTCAGAGTAAAAGATGTCCACATGAAATATCTGAATAAAAGATAGAGATAAAAGGGGCTCCTGCCCAATACATCAATTCCTCATTACATTTTCACTCGTGGAAGCATAATCTAGTAGAACTAATAAGACACTCACGGATCCTGTCATCGGTGCTCCCATGCTAGACTGCCCCGCCTCCATCTGCCCCGACCTCTGGTGCTATTCTGTCTCCTCGGTCCCCTAAAATGATAAGGTCCACCGATCGTTAGTCAAAGACTAAGCCAATCCCCCACCCCTCCCCTGGTGACTCCTAGGCACTGTGCGGGAAGGATGAAGCGGAGGACATCAAGGGGTAAAACCAAAACAGGTGACATCGAGTCTAACTACAGAAGGGTTTATTGCTATGCATTATATTGAACAACGAGTAAAGCAGTAGGGAGTGAACATAATCAAGTAAACAGTAGCACAAAGAAAAGCAGTACTAAGCATAAAAGTAATATGGAAACAGTAATAGAGAAATGTAGCCTTGATATATAGGGATGCCCACACAAACCTATAGAACAAGGGGTCGTTTAGCAGGGCCTATCGTATAAAGAGTCACATAACCAATTTATATGATAGGGTTAGGGGTTGAAATGCATTGTGTATGTTATGTCATGCAAGGTATGTAGTTAGATGTTATGTTCATACAAGTGCAACTCACACACTACGACTCTATGCGCACAGACTTTTAGTTCCCCCTTTTTGGAGCTAGCAAAACTCCCAGGATACTCCCGTAGTGGCAAACAGAAGCGGTGGGTTGGGCCTCGCCCACCTCTAGGTTGGTATCTGCACTACCTAACCTAGACCTATCGTACGCCTCAACGATAAGAACACAACAACGGAGATCCGGTGTACTCTTGCTGGCCAATCCACCAGACTTTTCTTGGTAAAGTAATTATCCACACTCACCGAGCCAAAGTATCGACGTCGGTGAGAAGATCGTCAACACTAAAGACCCGCCATCTTATGCACATACATTCATGTATACTATCAACATATCTATGTTATAAGTTCCCCGGGCTAACCTGCCCGTCCAAGGACCATTTCTGAGACACAAGCTCACCGGAAATTTAGTCCGCCACCTACAACCACCGAGCCTACAGCTCGTAGTACCAAACCAACTAACCTTCCGTAACAACGAGGTGTGGGTGAGAGTATTGAAAGTGCACAGTTAACCTCACTAGAATTCTCTAGAGGGGGGGGTGAATAGAGATTTAAAATATTTTTGTGCAAAGTTAATAATTTATAAATATATATATGTGATGATCACAGATTAAAACTTCCCACACACCAACAAGAATTAAACAAGTAAAGAAAGTAAATGCAAGAAGAGAAATCACAGCACAACACAAAGAAATATAGTGGTTCCCCAAACTTTGGGTACTCCACTCTTCTACCCCCTGGTAGGAATTCACTATCTTGCACTAGGTCTTTTGATAAGGAGACTCTTAGAACCACCCTAAGTCTTTTGATAAGGAGAATCTTAGAACCAACTGAGTCTTTTGAAAAGGAAACTCTTAGAACCAGTACAACTGAATTTTTTGAAGAGAGATTCTAAAAACTCTTTTACACAATTAAAATGAGAATGAGAAGAAGAAGAATTTAAAGACAAGAGGGAATCTTCTTCCTAGCAAGAAGATTGGAAGCACAAGAAGTAGTGAATGAAATCTCTCTTCTATAGTGAGAAGGAGATTGTAAGCTTTTCAGAATTTTGCAGCAATGTGACTTCAGAAGCAGGAGAAAAAGAATGCTTGATGTTTGCTGCAGGACTATTTCTCAATTCTCTTTCTTTTCACTTGGGAGCTCTTCCTCTTTTTCAAATTGTATATGGTGGATCACTGCTTGCCATTCTCTGCCGACCTTCTCCTTTTATAGCCCTGTTTATTAAAATAACACTATAGGAGAGAAATCAATTGGCAGACAAAATATTAGAAAGAGAGAACAATTATATCCTTAGAAGGAAAGAATTTATTCTGATTTCAAATAATGTCATAATAGATTTAATCAAATTAGCCAAGAATCTATTAGAGGAAAAGAATGATTCAGAACGGCTATAAAGAATAAATTGATTCCATATAAATCAGATCTATAAAAGAAGGAAAGAGATCTGGCGATTTTTGAATTAAACATAGTAATCGACGTGCGTCGATTACTATTCGACGTAAGCGTCGAATTCATCCTGCTGGACGTCGAAAGGAGAATAAGGAAGGTGCGTCGACTAAGGTGCAACGATTTCTTTAGGTGCGTCGACTAGAAGTCAGAGTAGCGTCGACAAATATTACATCGAATTCTTCTTAGAGTTACTTCGACTCATTCTGAATGAAACGTCGACTACATCTCGACGTTGCGTCGAATACTATTCGACGCATATTTACTTAACCTTGATTTTTCTTTCTTAGAATTCATATTCAACTCATTTCTAGGGGTTAAGAGAAATCATTTTCCCAACAATCTCCCCCTATTTGTCTTAACCCTATTTAGAGAGAAATTGTATCAGCATATAATCAATCACAGCAAAGTATTTATATAGGTAAGGAATATATAAACAAACTTTATGTTCAGATCAAAAATTTTCAACTAGAGTGTATCAACATTGTTTCAACACATCACTTAGGAGGAGTAGGAGGAGTTTTTCTTTTCCTAGTGAATACTTTGGTGGGTTGCTGTTTCTCAGTAGCAGATAGTACCCTTAGCTCCCCCTGAGTCTCAGCAGTTGGCTCCCCCTGAGTCAAGGTGGTTTGCTCCCACTGGGATGGAACTTCTGAGCCTTCTACTTCTATTTCAGCATTAGTTATGATAGCATCTGGCTCCCCCTGAGTCTCAGCTTCAGCATCAGCATCCAGCTCCCCCTGAGTTTCAGCTTCTTTAACTTTCTCACCATCTGCCACATCTTCCTTTTCAACTTCTTCATTTTTTCCTCTGCTTGCCTCCCCTTGTAATAATACCACTAGATTTGTAGCCTCTCTTGCTATATTGAGTACCTCTATTGTTTGTTCTTCAGAATGTAGCTCAGGTACAACTTCATTTCCAATTGTCTTGAGCAGTGCAAGACTAACAATTTTTGAGGTAGGAAGGGACTTGTGGGAGAGAGATTTAGGACTAGAGAGTTGTTCTTCATCTAGCTTCTCCCCCTTCTTGACCTTCTTGGCCAAGGAGGTTAAGAAAGACTTGGTTACTCTAGAGAAAGAGAGAGAGGTCTTCAGACTTTGCACAGAGGCACTGACCCCATCTATTTGGGTGTGCATGTGTAGGATGGAGGAATGAATCTGGGAGCAGTGCTCATCCAGCATTGCTTGGAATCTTTGAGCTGTGGATTGGATGCACTGAGTGATGATATTTTCAGTGGATGCAGATGGTTCATGTTGTGGTTGTTAAGGAGGAGATAGTGGTGGAGGTGGTGATGAAGGTGGAGAAAAGTTGGTTGATGCATGAGGTATGGGAGATAATGGAGGTAGAGAGGATGAGAAAGTAGTAGGAGGAAGAGATGGAGTAACTGCTGTTTGAGCAGGTGTTTGAGAAGAGGTAGGTAGAGTAGGAGTTGTGAGGGTGGTAGAGTCTAGTGGAGTGGATGATGATGGTAGAGAAGGAGTGTCTCTTTGAGGAGGAGGAGGTGAAAATGGATGAGAAGGAGAGTTAGAAGGAGAGGGAGTTCTTTCAGGAATGGAACCAGGCTTGGGAATTTGCCTGGTCCATTTTAAGAAGAGGGCTATGGACATCCTCTTGCCAGGTGGGATAGGAATTCCTTTTGACCTACATAG
Organism: Dactylorhiza incarnata; assembly: GCA_033032865.1. Classification (NCBI taxonomy): domain Eukaryota; kingdom Viridiplantae; phylum Streptophyta; class Magnoliopsida; order Asparagales; family Orchidaceae; genus Dactylorhiza; species Dactylorhiza incarnata. The sequence continues at coordinate 5,213,188 of JAWHQI010000121.1, forward strand.
GTCAGGGAAGGAATGGAAGAGAACCTGACTCATAATTCTCATATATGCATTTTCTTTGTGAGAGTACTTGGAGCCTATCATCTTGAGTAGGCAGCTGGCCCAGTCCACCTTCTTCTTTAGCACAAGGGCCCCCATGATGTTCAGTTGCTTCTTGGGCACTGCATCATGGGCTGAGGTCTTGCATAGTAAGACTTTTCCTACTATATCTGCCAGTAATCTATACTCATCAGAAAAATCTATCTTTTTCAGGTGGATTGGTCTGTCTTTGGAGAACTTCATGGTGGTTAGCAGATTCTTAATCTCATCACGTGTGAGTTCCACAGGTTCATCACCTGATAAGGGAATAATGAAGGAGACTTATTTAGTTATTTCTTTAGAAACTGATTTTCTTTCCCTATTTGATTTGAACAAAGATAATATTGGGATGTAACTGATGGAAGATCAAAGGTGGTCCTAATGTGTTCTGCAAAAATTGAGACAAGTGTCTCATGGATTGTTCCTTGGATTTCTCCTTGTTCAGAAATCTGAACATGAGCCATGAGCTCTGTGAGTTCTGTCTCCAGAAGCTTACATCTTGTGGAGATGAGCTTATCTAGTCCAGCTTCAGTGAACAGAGAAATGATGCTCTTGCAGTTTTCTGCGGCGGCTTGGAAAGATTCAAGGTCAATGTCGAAGCCAGAGTTTGTCTTGGGAGCCATTTTAGGTCAGTGAGAGAAAGTGGAAGAAATTTACTGGACTGAGGAGCAAGAAGGATGAAAGATGCAGAGGTCGTGAAGGTTTCTAACTGAAGAGTCTATTTAAGTCAGGTGAAACGTCGAAACGAGACACAATTCGAGGCTTATTCGGTACTACAGTGGATGTGACCAAAAATATTTTAGTATTGCCGCTCATTTTCGTGAAGTCGATGTTACGTCGAGTGGAATTCGACGTGAGCGTCGATAAAGTCTGATTTGGGATGCTAGGGTTCCCTATCGACGTATGCGTCGATTGGAGTCGACGCATGCGTCGATTTTATTTATTAAACTGAGTCATCGACGGTGCGTCGATTAAAAGTCGACGTGACTTTTAATTTTCCTGAAAAATTATAGGTGTTTATTTCTGTTTATCTCTTCCTAGTCCTAAAGGTTTCTAAGTCAGTCTTGGACTAATTTTTTACAGATAGTTTAATTGATTATGCCAACATTGTTTGGCAAGGTGGCCAGTTTTGTTACATATATAGCACTTGATTATCTTAGTATTATGAGAATTTGAGTTTAGAGAAGGATAAGAGTGTTGACTAGGATTGAAAGTTTGATTAGGATAGGAATATTGGTTAGAATAGAAATTTTGATCAGGATGAATGGGTCCTGAATGGGGGTTAAGATGGAAGGTTTTTGGAGGATAGGCATTTAAGTTGCTCTGAATTTTTCTGCGTCGATATCTATTCGACGTATGTTGATAGTTGCGTCGATTTATATTCGGCGCTTTCTCCAGATTGCGTTGATCTGGTATCGACGCATGGAAAAAGTTGCGTCAATTGGATGTCGACGTACTTTTATTCAAGTGTCGAGTAGAGGTCGAGGCATCTGAGAGGTTGCGCCGAGTAGAAGTCGACGCACTATCATTCATGAGTCGATATGAAGTCGACGCAACTGTATTTTCATAAATTTTCTTTTTCCCTTTTTCTGATTTTACTCCTTTATGTATTGTTTCTTTTGGCTTAGTTGCCTTTTCAGGTGAAGTTTGAGAGTCATTAGCTGAATAATATGATGTTTCATCAAATTGTTTTATTTCCTTGAAGGAGTTATCTTCCTTATTTTGTGAGTCTTTTTCTTGGTTTGTTGATTAGACGGTTTTAGTGAATTTTACAGGGCTCATCCAAGCAGGTTTGTTGGATGGAATTGGGCTGGTTGAGGGATCAGCCCCTAGCCCAAGATTTTTATGTCTTCTTGTTTGTTTTTCAGTAATTTCCTTAAGTGTTTGACTTCTCATTTTTATTGATTCTTCAAAAGCTTTTGCCTGGGATACCTTATCCTTAAGGAGCTGGTTTTCTATTCTAGCCCTTTCTATTTCCTTCTCTCTTATGTTAGCCCTTAATACATAATTTTTTGAGCATGTATCCTCTCTATTTCTCTGTTTTTTGACCATATTAATTTGTTCCTTTAGATCCTTGATTTCTTGTTTAGATTTTAGTTGATCTAAACATAATCCTCTAAAATTATTTTTGAAATCATCACATCAAAAATCTATTTCATCAAAAATGCTTACCTTATCCTTATCCTCAGATTCCTCTATGAGAATAAGGCTATTTTCTTTTTCATCTTCATAGGATATGCTTTCTTCTGATCCTGTCTCACTCCATGATTTAGTACCATCATCTTTCTTTGGGCCTTCAAGAGCCATTAAGCATAGGTCTTCTTGCTTAGACTCTTCATTGTCACTCTTAAAAGAAGAGCTGTCCTCAGAGTCTATTTCACTCCAGGCTTCTGCAATAAAGCCTCTTTCTTTCTTCTTCCCCTTTTTCTTGAGATCTTTCTTTTTCAGATCTTTCTTTGTCTCAGCATTTTCTGGACATTCTGGGGCAATATGTCCAAGTATCCTGCAAGAATAACACACAATTTCTTTAGTGGGAGTTTTGTCATACCTTGGTTTTGACTCTCTCCTTCTAGATCCATCTGTCCTGACCCATTTCTTGATTTTTCTGGCCAGGAAACTGAATAGTTCTTCTTTAGTGACATGGGTTCCTTCTTCTGTTGCCTTTAATGCAATGCTCCTGTCTTTTGAAGAGGTTGGAGTGTTTTCTCTTCTTTTCTTTTCCTCTCTGGTTTTTAGCAGTTGCTCATAGGATTTGAGTTTTCCTAAGAGAGCATCTGTTGAAATTTCCATTTGTCCTCTTGTGTCTCTTATTGCCCATATCCTTGAGTCCCATGAACTTGGGAGACTCATTAGTAATTTGTCATTGATCTCTGTGAGAGAGATCTCTCTATCCAAGTTCCTCAGTTGATTGATGATCAGACTGAATCTGTCATACATCTCAAAGATGCTTTCTTCATTCTTCTTTTGGAAGTTCTCATATTGGGAGATCAATAGAGCCTTCCTATCTTTTCTTTCATCAGCACTTCCTTCTACCATCTTTATGAGAGCCTCCCAAAATTTCTTTGGCTGATTCACAGTCCACAACCCTTTGAAAGATTTCATCAGAGAGGGTTGAGACAAGAATGTTCATAGCTTTTAGATCATATGATCTTGTCTTCTTCTCCTTATCTGCCCACTCAGATCTTGGGACAAGTGTTTGAGTTATATTGCCACTTGAATCCTTTCTATAAGGCTTGGGAGGACCTGTCAAAATAACATTAAATAATTCGTCATCAATAGAGTTCATATAAATTCTAATTCTTGTTTTCCAAACTGCAATCTTTTCAAGATTGCACATTGGAGGTCTGATGGAAGCATAATCTTTGATTTGTGCCATATGAAAAATAGTTTTGTAGAAATATATATATATATATATATATATATATATATATAAGAGGTAGGATCTTTTTGATCAAGGAGTTATCCTTTTTAGATCAACCTGGCTCTGATACCAATTGAAAGTGCACAGTTAACCTCACTAGAATTCTCTAAAGGGGGGAGGGGGGGTGAATAGAGATTTAAAATATTTTTGTGCAAAGTTAATAATTTATATATATATATATATATATATATGATGATCACAGATTAAAGCTTCCCACACACCAACAAGAATTAAACAAGTAAAGAAAGTAAATGCAAGAAGAAAAATCACATCACAACACAAAGAAATATAGTGGTTCCCCAAACTTTGGGTACTCCACTCTTCTACCCCCTTGGTAGGAATTCACTATCTTGCACTGAGTCTTTTGATAAGGAGACTCTTAGAACCACCCTAAGTCTTTTGATAAGGAGACTCTTAGAACCAACTGAGTCTTTTGAAAAGGAGACTCTTAGAACCAGTACAACTGAATTTTTTGAAGAGAGATTCTAAAAACTCTTTTACACAATTAAAATGAGAATGAGAAGAAGAAGAATTTAAAGACAAGAGGGAATCTTCTTCCTAGCAAGAAGATTGGAAGCACAAGAAGTAGTGAATGAAATCTCTCTTCTATAGTGAGAAGGAGATTGTAAGATTTTCAGAAATTTGCAGCAATGTGACTTCAGAAGCGGGAGAAAAAGAATGCTTGATGTTTGTTGTAGGACTATTTCTCAATTCTCTTTCTTTTCACTTGGGAGCTCTTCCTATTTTTCAAATTGTATATGGTGGATCACTACTTGCCATTCTCTGCCGACCTTCTCCTTATTTATAGCTCTGTTTATGAAAATAACACTATAGGAGAGAAATCAAATGGAAGACAAAATATTAGAAAGAGAGAACAATTATATCCTTAGAAGGAAAGAATTTATTCTGATTTCAAATAATGTCCATAACAGATTTAATCAAATTAGCCAAGAATCTATTAGAGGAAAAGAATGATTCAGAACGGTTATAAAGAATAAATTGATTCCATATAAATCAGATCTATAAAAGAAGGAAAGAGATCTGGAGATTTTTGAATTAAACATAGTAATCGACGTGCGTCGATTACTATTCGACGTAAGCGTTGAATTCATCCTGGCTGGACGTCGAGAGGAGAATAAGGAAGGTGCGTCGACTTCTTTAGGTGCGTCGACTAGAAGTCAGAGTAGCGTCGACAAATACTACGTCGAATTCTTCTTAGAGTTACTTCGACTCATTCTGAATGAAACGTCGACTACATCTCGACGTTGTGTCGAATACTATTCGACGCATATTTACTTAACCTTGATTTTTCTTTCTTAGAATTCATATTCAACTTATTTCTAGGGGTTAAGAGAAATCATTTTCCCAACAAGTATTATTAAGTTAATCTTGTACAACATCTTATTCCTATGATTTACGGTTAATCTTGGACTTCCCGAGGTAAACCCTGTGAGGGGCTCGGAGCGGTACAAGGAACTATGATGGGATAATAGCCCAAAGCTCCCTTTCTCAAGACACTTAGGGCCAGTTTGGGTGAGCTATTGCTGATGAAAAGTTGCTGCTGAATAGGTGCTGATTGTAAAAGTGCTGTTTCTGGAAAACAGAGTTTTGTTAAAAAACTGTTTGTGTGAAATGGAGTTTGCAGAGCTTTTGATAAGCTGTTTTGTAAAAACTGTTTGGCAAAAATGGAATTTTTTTAGGTTAATTTTTTCTAATTAATTAAATTCTTTGTTTAATACCTGAAATCATTTTCAACATTTAAAACCAACTTCACACCACATACCAAATAAAATTTCAATGTTTTCAGATATTGCAAAACAACATAACAAAAAAACATTTTAAACTCTCGACGTATGGATCCATCAACTGCATGCAAGTATCTCAGTGTATCACCTACACACACACACATACATACACACACACACACACACACACATAATTAAGCACACACACACACAATCATATACAAGCAGCACACACACACACAAAAATATATACATCACACATATAAAAATAGGACACACACACATACATATATACATCTGGAATTTTTTCATACCCACAATAAACCTATCAAACCAAAAAAAATTCATACCCCAAACATCCAAATCAAACACATACCAAAAAATTTCAAACATAGAAACGAGAAGATTGAGGCCTTTAGGAGAACAAGTAGGGAATTTTATACCTTACTTTGGATCTGGAAGAGGCTAGGATCTAGAACAAACGAGTTGGTGGAAAAACAATGTCAGAAACTAGTTAGCGGGGGAGTCGTGGCCTTCGGAGAATGGGTGCAGAAACAAACGAGTCGGCGGAGGCGTGGCCGTCGGAAATTAGGAGGGAAGAAGAATCGGCAGCGGAGGCGGGGGCATTGCTGTCGGAAGAAGAATCGTCGCCTGTGAGATCGGGAGCGGAGGAAGAAGACGGCTTTGCGATATTAAGGCGGAAAAGAAACGCGACAAATGCGGCGCATTCGAACTGGAGAAGGAAGGCGCGGTCGAACTTTACATATAAACAGCTTTATTTAAAAACGCTGTTTCCCAGCTTTTGGTAGCCAAACACAGCTTATGATCAAAACGCCATTATTTACCTACCGCACCGGAGCCGATAAGCTGCCCCAAATGCTACCTTAATGCTATTGGTAACTACCCACTAGGATATCATGTTGGATCCTATGTTCCGCATCTCTTGGTTTGGGAATAACAAATACCGTATTGTATTTGATCTTCTATTTTGTGTGTTTATAGTGTGCAGGTTGTACAGGAACTATAGCTACACATCCCTATAAGAAGAATGTTGAATGGAGAAGATTATCTGGAAAGAGAGCTAACGCCCAACGTTAGTACTTAACGCCCCGCGTTAACTTATAATCAAGAAGGGATGATGTCAGAGAAGAAATGTCGTTGAGAACAAATCCGTTGAGAAGCCAGAGACAACGCCAGGCATTAGGTCTTAACGTTGGGCGCTAGCCATTTGACGAAATGCCATGCCGGTCGACAAAACTGTGTTCGACGAAATGAGATTCTGTTTGACGAAATTGCGTTCGACGAAATTGCGTTCGATGAATTTATTTCCGTTCGACGAAATTGCTTTCGACGAAATTGCGTTCGACGAAGTTAATTCCGTTCCACGAAATTTGATGCCGTTCAACGAAACCAGAGACAACGGCAGCGTTGACTCGTAACGCTCGCGTTGAGTCACTATTTGCCACGATCCCGACGATTTGCACGATCTCAGGAACTGCCGTACACGTGGAGCCTAAGCTGGCATTAACTCTTAACGTCGGACGTTAACTCCCGTGTCTATTTAAAGACAGCTCCTCTCATTCTATTTGTAATGATTCCAGAATTCTAATAATTTCAAGAGAGGCTCGTCTACAACAATTAAGAGATCTCCCTTGGGCTAACATGAAGATCTAAAGAAGATTTTGGAGGAGAAGGTCTACAATGCATATTCCATACGAAGGATGATCGCATCAAGAACGCCAACATCTACATCGCCTTCGTCTTCACTTTCAGAATTTCTTGGGGAGTTTTTTCTCTTACTTTATTTTGTAATCTTTTATTTTATCCTTTTTGTAATTTGTGTGGAGAAATCGTTCGGGGAGAACGTCGGATTCTGGGAAGGATTCCGTGGGTAATTCGCCTTGTGTTGGCGACTAGGTCCTTGTGCGGCTTAGGGGGTAATTCGCCACCTTGTACGTGGCAACTAGGTCTAGGTTAGATCTAGGGGGTGGCTAGAGGCCTTATCTGGGGTAAGATAGGCTATAGCCAACCGGTCCTTGGGAGAAGGACCGGTGAAAAGCAAAAAGTGTTTTTACATATTATCACCTTGATTTCTAGCGTTATAGAAATCAAACATTTGTGTATTCAATTTATTATGAAATAAAATCATGTCTTTTAATGTTCTACTCAATTGATTTTATTTCCTCTTCAAGAATGTTTTGATTTATATTTTCATCAAAGTATTAAAATTAACATTTGTGTAATTATCTTTGAAATACAATAATCATTTTTATTATCTCTGATTTTCTGGAATTATATTTCATTAATGTTTTCATTAGTAAAATCTCCTTGACATAATTCTAAGCAGATTTATTTTCTGAAGAGCTAACGCCCAGCATCAACACCTAACGTCAGGCGTTAGCAACAGTAAGGAAAAAAGTTCTGTTTCCCTTATCTGAGATATTAAAATATTTTTTCCTATAAAGTATTCTGAAACTTCAGTCCCAATCTTTGATAAATTTAATTAAGATTTAAATTCCATAAAACCCTTATTCACCCCCCCTCTAAGGGCGCCGTAAGATCCAATATGTGGTATCAGAGGGTAGGTTATTCCAATACGGCTTCACAACCGGGAATAATGGCGCTTCATGATCTCGCATCTTCTAGGGGATAATTTTTATGAAAATGAAAAATCATTATCACCACCTTTATTTAAGGGTGAAAATTATAATGTGTGGAAAACTCTTATGGAAAAATTTCTTAAAACTTTGGATATTGAAGTTTGGAATATTACAATTAAAAAGCCATCAAGTATTCTTAATAAAAATGAAATGTTTTTAAATGCCAAATCTATGAATAGTCTATATTGTGCACTTGATCAAAATATTTTCAAACTTATTTATACGCTTCCTATTGCTTTTGAAGTTTGGAAATTTCTTGATAATACTTATAGTCTTCCTTCCACAGATGATGAACAAGAGGAATTCCTTATGGATCCAAGAGAAGAAATCAACGAGGGCTCATGCTTGGAGGAAGATCAATCTGATGGAGAAATAGTATTGAACTCAAATGATGGTAAAACATTAAGCAAAAGAGAAGACAGAAACTATAGCAAGGTAAGAAAATTTAAATCTTCTCTTTTTGTAACAAATTCTATTTCTACATTTTGTATGCTTGAAATTGCTAAACGTAGAATTAAGAAATTGAAAAATGCTAATTCCAAATTGCGTTTAGAAAATAAAACTTTAAAAGCAAACGCTAAAGTAGAATCTTATATTGATGTTTCAAATTCTGTTTCATGCTCTTTAAGTGAAAATGCTAAACCTTGTTTCGATTATAATTCTTTTAAAGAAGAACTCAAGGTTTTAGAAAAAGGTCTTTTAATTTCAAAAGAGCATAATGAAAAATTGATAAAAGAAAATGATAATTTAAAGGATAAACTAGAATCAGTAAAAATGTTTATTCAAAATTTTTCATATAATAAAAAATCTTTTATTTCTAGTTTATCAAATTATCAAAAGTCTAAAAGCTTAACTTCATATTATAAGATTATGTCTATTAGAAAGAGTGGAAATGAAAATCATCAAAATAAGAACCAATCATTTAAAACATATTGTAACCCACTCTTTCAACATTCAATTCTCAAGAAAGACCATCACTCTTATAAACTCTCAAAGAATCCATATAATAAAATTCATTATGATTATCAACATCAATGTATTTTGAAAAATAATTTGAATAAACATAAATCCCAAATGAATTATTTTTCAAACAACTATCATCACAAAAAGATGTCAAATAATCATAATATGAATTTAGAAGATAAACAACCAAAGTATAAATTGAGGCCCAAAATTAAAAACGAAACACTAACTCCACTTGTAAAGGCCCATTCATCACCATCTCCCCAAAAGACAACACGATGTATTTGGGTACCCAGAGGAACCATTACACTTGGTCCCTTTTGGATACCTAAATCTCTCATTCACTCGGAATCATTGTATTGCATTAAGTAGAAATAAATTAAAAATGAAATATCATTACTCTACTTCATAATATGCTTAATTGCTTTTTCTTTTGTTTATTTTTGAGCCAACACACTATGATCACTTTATATATCATGAGATATGACTTTCATTTTAAGCCTAATGTTTAACAAATCAAATTGAATTAAATTGAACATAAAGTCATAAGTTTTTTTTAATTGATCTATCTTTCCTTTTTATATGTTTTATCCTTTTTAAATCCATTGCCTATAAATGTCTTATATTATCATTATAAATTGAATGCTAAATTTGTTTATTGATATTATCAAGACTAATGAAATTACTTTCAAAATTGGATTTAAATGGATTTTTAGGGGTCTTAGGCTAAAATATTAAATGCGCAACTAATTGCATATTTGTCTATTTTCTTTGTTGCATATGATAGCCCCTATAATGAAAAATCATAATTGAAAAATTACAAAAATGATGAATATGATTTCACACACTCCACCTTGATCTATTAATATCCTATGCTAAAATTCACTATTATCATATATCATAATTCATGATCTATCAAGACCAATCTTAAATCAACTATTTCAATCAACCTTAGGAATTATGAAATATATAATGGCTATTGGTATTATAGTTTCATAACTTGTTGTGTGGGTGAGTGATGTGCATCTCTATTAGTTGCATGTATCTCACTATACTTAGACCTAAGAATTAACTTGATATCAACAAGATGAAATCAAATAGAATTGTCACTTCATTCTAGGTCTATAAAAATTCAAAATTCTATGTTTGAATACATGCAACTCAATTATATATTTGTCCAACTTTACATAGCCTTGCACTTTGTTGTCCTAATTCATCATACTAGCATCATCACTCATCATAGGTAGATATGAATGTCCATGCTAGTTATATCTTGCTATGCTAAAGTAAAACATTTTACTAAAATCTAAAAATCATAATTTTCATTGTAATTGTTTGCATGAATAAATTTTTTTCTAAATGGATTTAAAAACAAACAATCTTCGATATAATTGTAAATTGAAAACTAATCATGCAATTATATTATAGTTCATATATTTTAGACTAAAATGCTTAGTATGTCCATAATCATTAACCTATGACATGTGTCTCACAATAGCGAGGGCGTAGGATTGTGTGCATTAGAGACCTAACCTCTAAGTCATGTCTTGTCCTTAACCGGGGAGGGTTCTAGTTGGGCCTTGCGAGGCACTGGGGGGAAAGAGTGCTAGGTTGAGCATTGTCTTTTGTATGCATATGGGATTAACACCCCAACCTATGACATGTGTGCAGCTCCTCATGCCCATCCGTCACTTAGTACATGGCTAGTGTGTAGACATGTAGTTAGGGTATATTATTATTGGTATACTCATATTATATTCATTGCATGAATATTATCTTACTCTTTATACTTAAATCATGCATATTTGTTTTTTGTTCTAACATTGCATCTTGTGTTTGCATATTTTATTACTTTGAGCTTTAATGATTTTACCAAACACAAGTACTTGGAAAATCACCAAAAGCATGCTAAAAGAGCCTTCAAATCTAATCAAAATACTCTGAAATTTCAACTGAAGGAAGGCCTCTTTATAATACAAATGAATTTTGAAAAATATTTTACAAAAAATCAAGAAATGCAGTTCTGTTTTGGCGTTAAGAAGTTAACGCCTAGAGTTAGCTCCTTTGCTCCAATTTTTTTTTTGTTTTGAATAATTTCTGGTATTATTTTAATGTTTTGTGTGTGTTCTATTTCTCTGTTTGTAAAAAGTTTTCTATCTTTTTATTTCCTTTAAAACAAAATGTTATTTCTTTTAAAAATAAATTATATGTATTCTCTCATGCATTATTTTAGGTTTATTTTTTCTCTGGCATAGAATATCATTTACTGAAAGGGCTATTAAAGAATTCTATGTTTTCCAGAGAATATATAAAAAAAAACAAATACAAAATTATAAAACATTTTCAAAGAACAAAAATATGTTTTTATTTTTTATGTGTGTTTATTGTTTTGTGCATATATAAAAATTCAAAAATCAATAGAAACTGATTGTTATTCATTGACATTGTCAAGGATGATTAATTATATCAATTAAAGATTAAATACAATGTTTAATATAACTTTCAAGTTTCTTAAAAAACATTGTTTTGTATTTGTCATGCCTTGAAAATTATCTTGTTATGTGCAATGAAATTGATTATAGATAAACATGTGTAGAAATGCTTAGAATGCCTCTAAGTATGAGTAATGTATTATGTTTGATAATGATTCATTCACTCACTTATTTTTGATAACCTAAATGTGTTTACAATCTTATTCTTACATGATTGTGTAGTGCAATAACATTAATAATTAAAATGCTTAAATAGATTACCTACACAACATTGAATTGGTTATCATAATTCTTTATCTTTCATGCACTTATTCTTTAGAGAAATGTGGTTTCAAATTCAAATGCTATGTTTGCAAAACAAGTGAATTCGGAGACCTTGGTCATAAAAATCAAAATTACATAAAAATAGATGACAAGGAAAACTCCACCTAAGAATTGTAAAGTGTCTTCTAGCAAACAATTTTTATACCACTTCTCTTAGTACACCGGATCAAAAAATTATATAATGCTAAAAAGTATACAAGTGATCCCCCAAGCACTACTTTGCACCCTGATAAGTCTTAATAAGCATTGTGTGTGCAGAGCACCTTGGTAGTTGTACTATTTATTTATGTGCATCGAAATATTATGGAAGTAATATTATTTGTGTATTTTTATGTTGTGTTATTTCATTATATATGTCATGTGTTTTTGATTGATTTATACTCTTGTATACCTTATCAAAACACACTATTTGTACACATCATTATCTTTCATAAAACTTCAAATCATGAGAATTGGATCCTAATGCTCACCTACACTATTCTCTATAAACTTAAGTAAATGCACTAGATAACAAAGCATGATCGCTATAATGTTTATGTTTACTTGAAATGCAAATTTTATTACATTGTAGTTTTTGTATTTTTTCTTGATATTATGAAATCATGCTTGCAATTTTATCTTAATGGAATAGCTTCTCTTCAATCTTTAACTCAAACATCAACTTTTCAAATTTAAAACTCATTATCCTTTATATGATTTTATCTTCTAAAAAGATGTTTATGTTTAAGAGAGCTTATTATATTCTTATGCTACGTTTACCATTTATGCTCATTCATGTCTATTATTTTTTAACACCGTGGTATTCTTTTCAACAAGTGGTATCTTAAAATAGAATGCTTACTTTATCATGTCAGCTATGTTGTTTACTACCATTGCTCCATCATGCTTATATTTATCTCAACAAGTGGTATTTAACAAGCTTTTGATTGCATCCTATTTTTCTTCTCGACATAGAATATATTACTCCTTATTACACACTCTCACCTAAACCCTCTTTTGGTACTACCAAAAGGGGAGAATAAATTACATAAATCTAATATTTAGGGGGAGTACATTATAATGATTTCAAACTTAAAGAAAGTATCTTTGTAGGGGGAGTAATCATATAGGAGGTGCATACACTATTATATGCTCGATCATGACAATCCTTAATTAAGTGGTTCCTAATCAATCTTAGTAGATATACACTCATCCCTACACGCTTTTGCTAATAACAAAGGGGGAGAAGAAATTGAGAAATCTAGTCAAATAGATATTTAGGGGGAGTAAATTATAAGAGAACACTTGTAGGGGGAGGAGTTCATATAGAAAGAGTATGCATTATAGCTTTCAAATCTATCATGCTTTTAACCTGTTATTAATGCATATCTTATCACCGCACTTATCTATAAACACAAATGGTCTTAATCTCACTAATTTCTCATACAGGAATTTGTTATTATCAAAAGGGGGAGATTGCTGGAGCCTATGTTCCACATCTCTTGGTTTGGGAATAACAAATACTGTGTTATATTTGATCTTCTATTTTGTGTGTTTATAGTGTGTAGGTTGTACAGGAACTATAGCTACACATCCCTATAAGAAGAATGTTGAATGGAGAAGATTATCTGGAAAGAGAGCTAACGCCCAGCGTTAGTACTTAACGCCCCTCGTTAACTTATCATCAAGAAGGGATGATGTCAGAGAAGAAATGTCGTCGAGAATGAATCCGTTGAGAAGCTAGAGACAACGCCAGGCGTTAGGTCTTAACGCTGGGCGCTAACCATTCGATGAAATGCCATGCCGGTCCACGAAACTGCGTTCGATGAAATGAGATTCCGTTCGACTAAATTGCATTCGACGAAATTGCATTCGATGAATTTATTTCTGTTCGACGAAATTGCGTTCGATGAAATTGCGTTCGACGAAGTTAATTCTGTTCAATGAAATTTGATGTCGTTCGATGAAACTAGAGACAACGCCAACGTTGACTCATAATGCTCACGTTGAGTCACGATCTGCCACGATCCCGACAGTTTGCACGATCTCAGCAACTGACGTACACATGGAGCTAACACTGGCGTTAACTCTTAACGTCGGGCATTAACTCCCGTGTCTATTTAAAGACAGCTCCTCTCATTCTATTTGTGATGATTCCAGAATTCTAATAATTTCAAGAGAGGCTCGTCTACAGCAATTAAGAGATCTCCCTTGGTCTAACATGAAGATCTAAAGAAAATTTTGGAGGAGAAGGTCTATAATGCATATTCTATACGAAGGACGATCGCTTCAAGAAGGTCAACGTCTACATCACCTTCGTCTTCACCTTCAGAATTTCTTAGGGAGTTTTTTCTCTTACTATATTTTGTAATCTTTTATTTTATCCATTTTTTAATTTGTGTGGAGAAATCGTTCATGGAGAAGGTCGGATTCCAGGAAGAATTCCGTGGGTAATTCGCCTTGTGTTGGCGACTAGGTCCCTGTGCGGCTTAGGGGGTAATTCGCCACCTTGTGCATGGTGACTAGGTCTAGGTTAGATCTAGGGGGTGGCTAGAGGCCTTATCTTGGGTAAGATAGGTTATAAACAACCGATCCTTGGGAGAAGGACTGGTGAAAAGCAAAAAGTATTTTTATATATTATCGCCTTGATTTATAGCGTTATAGAGATCAAACATTTGTGTATTCAATTTATTATGAAATAAAATCATGTCTTTTAATGTTCTATTCAATTGATTTTATTTCCTCTTCCAGAATGTTCTGATTTATATTTTGATCAAAGTATTTAAATTAACATTTGTGTAATTATCTTTGAAATACAATAATCATTTTTATTATCTCTGATTTTCTGGAATTGTATTTCATTAATGTTTTCATTAGTAATATCTCCTTGACATAATTCTGAGCAGATTAATTTTCTGAAGAGCTAACGCCTAGCGTTAACACCTAACGCCAGGCGTTAGCAACAGTAAGGAACAAGTTCTGTTTCCCTTATACGAGATATTAAAATATATTTTCCTATAAAATTTTCTGAAACTTCAGTCCCAATCTCTGATAAATTTAATTAAGATTTAAATTCCATAAAACCCTTATTCACCCCCCCCCCCCCTCTAAGGGTATCGTAAGATCCAACATATCCCTCCTATCATTACACTTGGATTAACTCCAACCATTTTATGACTTGCAAAGGGAGAGACGATCTTTCGTCAATCCTGAAAACAACCTTACCCTTACTTATCGGGTACACTCTACATATAGACCCCTAATGGTGACCTCACATATTCCCAACCAGATTAGGTACACCATCTACCTTCCTTCCTCTCCACTGGTCACTAATTAAGCTAACTCTATAGTTTCTACTATACGCAAACCAATATCAACAACATGAGTTGTAAGAAGGGAGGTACCCCAAATAATCATCCTCATGGCCCAAGATTATTACTGAATGACTATCATGGTATTATAAGACAAAATCCAGAGAATCATATGTTTCCTTATTTGATAGGTATTTATTATAATTTCTCCAACACTGGCCAAGTATGAATTTGAACATAAAGTGTAAGATCTCCTTATGATATGACCTCCATAAAATTATAGAAAATCTATGATATTAAAATAACTATAAATACAGAACATCACAATTTTACAGCAAGGTTTTGACTTCTAAATAAAATATTGAATTATTTTCCAATATGGTGAGTTAAAGAAGGAACCACCAAACATTCATGTCCAAAAATTATGGGAAAATTACCAGACCTCTATATTGATCAGAAAAGTTTACTGTCTAAGTTTCAGAATTTATCAGAACAAATTAGTTACTTAAATAAATATTTCAAGAAAATCCATGCTAAGGAAAATTATGAAGTAGCATACACATAAACAATTCCAACAATTACACAAAAATTCACAGAGCTTTATAGTGCCCTACAATGTCATATCACCACACTTTTCTAGAGAATATTTGGCTCTCATTTATTTTTCTTAATCCAAAGTCAAAATAAATGCCTTGTGAATGAAGTACTTGTTAAATCATTTCAGTAATTACACAAACATTACCAGAGATCTATAATATAATTTTATGTAACCTACCAAACTTTCATCAACATCCAAGACCATTTGAGCATGTAAATTTCTCTTATAAGGAAATGCCCTAAAGGGGTTATAACCTAATTCAGAGGGGATACGCGTTCATAAAATCCTCATAAAATTACCTAGGGAATAATTACACACTATAAACTTGTACACCAAGTTTCATGACCATTCAAGAACATTTGACCCCATGTCCTTCCCAGGCTCAATATGCAACCCTAGGGATAAAACTAGGTTTCTAGTGCACATCACCCCAAATCACTCATGGTGGTATATTATATGATCCTAAACCAGTGGCCAAGGTCTCGCATCATTTTGATGAGATTTGACCACATAACCCCAACATGGGCACCTTTACCCTAATTTGACCTAGTTTGACCAAAATTAGGTTAACTGATTTCCTAACCAAATCAATCCCTCAAGGGATCAAAATTTTAACAGTGTCATGTTATGACCCTAGGGACCACCCACCAAAATTTGGAAGGGTTTTGAGGTATTAGACCCTATAATTAATTAATATATGAATTATTAAATTTTTACAACCTTAGAAAAATGTTCTCCTAAAATTCCCATCTTTGGATATGTTAAGGGTGTAGGTACCAATAGCTTATGTTTCAATTTTCAAATCAATATCATTTCCCATTCAAAAGATATTCAAAAATAGTGGTTGTCCTACCCTAGGGACCAGTCTCACAA
This sequence comes from Dactylorhiza incarnata, assembly GCA_033032865.1. Classification (NCBI taxonomy): domain Eukaryota; kingdom Viridiplantae; phylum Streptophyta; class Magnoliopsida; order Asparagales; family Orchidaceae; genus Dactylorhiza; species Dactylorhiza incarnata. The sequence continues at coordinate 5,229,629 of JAWHQI010000121.1, forward strand.
AAATGGCCCTATAGAGAGCTACATTACTCCTTTTGGGCTGAAACAAATTTTAAAATAAAGTACACACAATGGGATAAAACTTTGATGTTGGCCACTTTTTCATTAGAGGGGACTAAGCATTATTAGTAATTAAATCTAGGTACAACAATACTTGTGACAAAAAATACAAGCTATATAACTTAATTCAATATAATCACAACACACATCTTGAAGCAAGATGAGCGGACCTTGCTCATCTTCTTCCTCCAACTGACGGCTGAGGATAGCCCATCCTGGAGCTTATTGGGTGATGATTTCCCGGCCACTTGTGCCTGTTCCCGGCCGGCCAATGCCACCAACACCTCCGTTGAGGTGGTGGTTGGCGATAGGCGGTGGTTGACTGGCCGGAGGTGGTTGGAATTGGGGTTTAGATGAAGGACAAAAGCTCAAAAATGAGCCTCTTTCAGTGGCTTGATCTGAGCCTAATTTGGCTCGAATCAAGCCCCAAGTCGACAGGGATTTAGCACTAGAGGAGGGGAAGTGGATCGGACCTGTGTGGTGGCCTGAGATCGCGGATTCCGGCGAGTTGCCATGGCCGGAGCTCGGGCTTTTGGTTCCATGCCTCTTTTGCACTTGGAGAGCCCAATTTCTTCTGGTGATTATGGGGTTTCACTCCTCTCCGACTTCTGAAGATGTTAAAGGAGTCAATTGGATGCAAGAGGGGGGTTTCACTGGTGGCCATTAATGACCCTTGATGAAGAATTTTGGTTTCATCTAGGGGAGATGAATAGGGCATCAATGTGGCTGAGAGAAGGCTGGAAACTTCTCCTCTCCCCAAGAGGAGATGAATGGTGCCATTAATGGGGAAGATGGGAGGTTTCTTCTCCCCCCATTAACTCCACACTTTCTCTCTCTCTTTCAAATTGGGCTTTCTCTCTCCTGCCCAAATTTCCTAAAATTGATTGGCAATTTCAGTAATTCCCAAGCTCACTAGGTGGTGGACCACCTTAATTGGGTCTAGCCCAAGTGAATTGGGTTTGATTAGATCAACATTGGTCATTTTGACCCAAATTTGAGGTAGAGTTGACTTTGGTCAATTGGACCATTTGGGTTGACCCCAATGGGTGCCTAGTGACCCATTGGCCTCCCTTAAGGGTTAGGAAGGTCTAGATAAGGTCGATTTGGCAATGTGAGGGTCAATTGACCCTTAATAAGCCACATTTGACCAAAATAGGGCTAGGGTTGACTTAGGTCAAATTGGCCAAATTGGAGGCCCCATGATGGGGCTTTTTGGTTCATTGGGTCTCTAATATCCTTATAAGGGTAAGGGTAAGGTCAATTTGGCATGGTGGAGGCCATTTGGCCCTGATTAAGCTAATTTGACCATTTTAGGGTTAGGGTTGACTTTGGTCAATTTGGCCTCTTTGGTTGACCCCAATGGGTCCTTGGTGCCCTAAGGAGATCCCTAATGGGTTAGGGATGTTATGGTGGTGTCACAGGTTCAAGGTGAGGCCCTAAAGTCCAGCCCTAGGCTTGGTATCTGCAAATTGCTATTTGCAGACCACTTGGGTTTTCTCCTTCTTACCTAAGTTCACATGATCTTAAGCTCTTCCTATGGTTTTGTCATGACCTAGTCATGACAAAACCAACTTAGGGGTCTAGTTGTTTGGGGGATGTTACACACACAGCCAACAGATTCATCAAAGAAGTACTAGAAATATAGTAGTCTGCTCTTATGTTCATTAACATCAGCATCCTACTCAAAAGATGACACATAATCGGAGGTATAATAGTTTTGAATGCTTGTGTTGTGGAAAAATTGGCCACTTTGTCATAGACTGTTGGTTCAATCCAATAGTGCCTAGGGCAAAGAATTTAAGGATTATAAGTAGTCCTTTTGTAAAGCATCTTGAATTTATAACTAAACAGTACCAAGGACCCAAACCTGTTTGGGTTCCTAAGGTAAAATAATCTGCTTTGTAGGATAGTACAAAGGCCAACCAAAAATCCTATCTAGCAGTTGGACAAAGAATGTTCTAGGAAAATGATTAGAATGAGGGAACATCTTCAAGACTTACCTCTAAAAATCCCATGCACATGATTCATATCTTTAATATTTTTTATTGTGTGTTGTTTATCATTGGTTGAGGTTCTGACTTCATTGGTTGAGGTTTTGACTTCTTCAAATATATGGAGATACTAGGGAACTTTGCCCTCCATGTTTCTCATTTGAAGAAGTCCTCAAGTCAAGGATAAACACACTTTGTATTTGATGCATGTGCTTAGAATGATGTTTTCATATATTAGATAGTGCAAGTCTAACATATGGTTAGACTTAGTGTCATTAGACATAGTTTTGCGAACCTCTTTGTGTAAAACACCATGTTGACCTATGATTTAGACTACATTAAACTTGTCGCTCACTTATATACATCAGGAAGAAAGGTCTAGCAAGTTGCAAAGAGCAAAGGAACTGAATCCAAGCTGATCAAAAAATAAGTAAGTCATATAGTCTTGGAGAGTCCAAATATCGTCTTGAAGAGGTATCGATATCGGCTTGAAGACCTTAAGCTTCAAGACAATATCATCTTGTAGACTCTCAGCGGAAGTTAAATATCGTTTTGATTAGAAGAAGCAGTACAAGATCCAAATGTCGTCTTGCTAATACACTATCCATGATGATATTATCTTGACAAGGATCAACTATTTTCATATCATCTTGGAGAGGATCAACTGGTGTTTGGAAGCTTTTTATAAAGGAAGAATTTGGCTAAGCCCTTTATCGTCGAGGTGAAGTCATTTGTCGTTGAGGACAAGTGAAATGTCATCGAGGAACCTACACAACATTTCAAAAATATATTGAGTTGAGAATAGACTAAGTTCTTTATCGTAGTGACTAAGTTCTTTATCGTCGATACTAAGTTCTTTATCGTCGAGGTTATCTCAATTATCATCGAGGACAGGTGAAATATCGTCCAGTAGTCAACACGACATTTCAGAAATATAGAAGGAAGTTATCATGTTGAACACAGAACTCGACTTTATAAGCTCATTCATTCAGGTAGAAGACAATGGCAGTCAAATATCATCTTGTAGACTACAAGTATCATCAAGAAGGTTCGTGTAGAAGGTTTTAACTAAAGAAGTTTTGCTAAGTCCAAGTTTGATCAGAAGATCAACATTTGACTATCATCAAGAAGATTCGAATAGACATCTAATCGAATTACGGAAAGGCCTGATTTCAATTTAAGGCGTGATTTTGTCATTATCTCATTTATTGCCGCTACAGATTGGGACAATCAGAGATGTGCTCTATGGGAAGAAGAACTCTGACATAATGGTTGTCAGAGGATTCGACCATTAATGAATATCCCTATAAAAGGGAGGAGACGGAAATCAGTAAGCCCTAATCATAACAACCATAATATTGAAATGAAAGAGCTCATCGTCGTCATCTTAAAAAGGAGGCGTATTCATCAGGAGGCTGAAGAACGGAGAAGATATTCCTTGAAGCAAATCTTTTCTTCTCCATAAGTAAGAGTTTGACTCATCTTTCTGATATACTAAAAGTCAAATCATCTATATGCAAGAAAGGAAGAAGGATCTTTGAAAGTGCTGAGGAAACATTCTTTACGGAAATAGATTCTTTCAAAGTCCTCTGCAAGAAGATCAAAGTTGAAGCCAATCTACATCAAGCTTAAAAAAGACTCCAGATTTACCAAGTCTTATCATTCTGAGTCTATTGAATGATTTTGTATCACAAACCTATATAAATGTAGGATCTCTCTGAGATTTGAGCTGTAGGATTCATTTGTTGAATCTGAGTTGTAGGGTGTTGTATGACCTGAGGTTGGAGGCTAGCCATAACTTCTGAGTTGTAGGGTCTTGTATGACTCGAGGTAGGAAGCCAACTAGAGCTTCTAAGTTGTAGGATCCTTGGGTTCTGAGGTCGGAGGTCATCCAGTGCCTCTGAGGTAGGAGACTTTGTCTCTGAGTTGTAAGATCTGTGGATCTGAGTTTTGGAGGAAGTTTTTCGAGGCTAGCTCATTGTAGATAGGAAGAAGGGGAAAGTGGACGTACCCAACTCGGGGAACCACAATAGTTTTCTTTATCTGTACAGTAATATTTCTATGATTATGTGTGTGTCGTTTTTACTTTCATTATTCCATACTAAGTTTACAAAAAGACGACATCACCTATCCCCCCCTTTAGGTGAAGATTAGACTACATCAAAATTACAATCAGCCTGGTGTCGACGACGATCCCGAGGTGGCTGCGCTCTTAGGTTTGATTGGCAAGTACTCCAGTCCTCGGCTTCCTGATCCAGCGAGAAAGAAATCCAAAAGGAAGAGGGTTACTTCTCCTATCGTTGGCGAGGGGTCTTCCTCCAACTCTTCTTCCACCGTGAGACGGGAACCCTCTTCGAAGAAGCAAAGGGCATCGCCCATCGTGGAGGAGCCCTTCTCCGATCCTCCCAGTCGGGAGGGCGAGAACGTGAATGAGAACCTGCTTGATGAGGCGGGATAGGAGGGACATGCTCCGGGCGAGCCGAACATGGTGGTGCTTCTTTCTTCGCACCCCACCACCATTCCAAGTAAGAGCTTTATTTCCTCTACCCTTTTAACTAGGCGACCACTGATCCACTTTTTTCCCGCAACCCCTACCTACCGCGAGTTGTCGCCGAAGCAGCAAGCAATCGATATGTTGGCGAGGGGCGTGACCATGATGTCCTCTTCTACTCCACGGCAGTGGGGATTGTCAATGCTCCTCCATCTCCTCCCCAACACCATCCGAGAGTTGTTCAGCCACCTCGCCATTCTCCGCGAGGGAAATCGATGATGATCGTCCCTCTTCCTGGAAGGACCAGGGTGGTGCTACAACGTCCTCGACCAATGAAGGTTTTCAAGGGAGCTCGCCTCACTTGCGAGATGTAGTTACTTCATGTTTGAATAACACTCGTACGTCTCTTACCCTTAGGACCTTATAGAATGATCTTTCCCTAAAATGTTGGACATGTCGCCGAGTGTCGAGTCCCCCTAAACACTCAGCGTCTTACTACACGAATCCAGAATCTCCTTCGTCGGTCCTGACAACACCTATGAGGGAGCTTTTGGCGGGCCCGCAAAGGTTTGATGAGGAGTCCTGGACCCAACTTATTGTTACCCACTGCGCCAATGATAACTTCCTAATGATAGCACCGTCCGTCGAGCTGAATAGGCGGCTGAATGACGTTGGGATCGACTTGCCTCGCTGAGACAGAGGAATTTCAACAACTAAGGAATGAGGAAGGACTGTATGCCAGGGTCGACGACTTGGAGGACAGGCTTTACGAGGTGGAAGCTCGCCAACAGACTGCGAAGGATGACCTTCATCAGTTTTGAAAGTGAGTTTAGTTATTAAATTATCTCTAGAGGGGGGGGGGGGGGGGGGGTGGGGGAGGGGTGAATAGAGAGTTAAAAAGTTTTTCTTATTTTTATAGCGGAATTAAAATACTAATATTTATATGTGTAGTTAAGTGAGTTATAGAACTAAAACATTAACCACAAATATCACAGATTATCACAGCAATAAGAAAGAATAAGAAATAAATGCATAAGCTAAGCAACCAGAAGACAAAAAGAAATAAAGTGGTTCCCCTCTCAATAGGGTACATCTACTCTTCTACCACACTGGTAGGAATCCACTACAGGTTTTTGATCAGGTGCCCTGCCACCAATATGGTTTTGATCAGGTGCCCAAATCACCACAGAGCTTATGATCAGGTGCTCAAAACCAACCCGGGTTATCTTTTGAAGGGAGTTATAACCCTGTACAAGATGGGAAGGGAAACGAATATGTTGTTCTTCTCTTTGCTTGAGAAGACACTAGATATCCTGATGGTGTTTTTTAGACTGGATCTTTGATGTAGTAAAGCTCCCCCTCTCTTATTGAGATGGTTGACAGTTTGTGGTAAAGCTTTCTCTTGAATGTAATAACTCCTTTTCTTCTTCTGCAGTTTTGATCCTGAGCAAATGATCTTGATTGGTGTCTCAGGATGAAGATGATCTGCAGAGAAGAGTTAGCAAAAAGAAGAAAGATAAAATATGTTGTTCTTATTAAGAACTCTGTATATGTATTCTTCTTTCTGCTTCTCTATTTTTCTCCTCTATCTCTTCTTGTTTATTCTTCCTGGTTCTTCCTATTCACTTCTCCTTCTTCTCTGCTCTTATCTTTGTATATATAATCTGGAGAAGGCTTCAGGGCTGATTTGAATTCTTGCCCGACAAGGAAAGAGATAATATCTCTTTAATTTCCTCGAGAAGATAAATTGCCGTCTTTGCCTTTTCTGCAACAGCTATAATATTTAATGCTTCTGCAACGACTATATCATTAATTCATAAAGACAGAAATAAATAAATATAATCAAAATGTTGCTTTAATCAGATATAAGAATATTAGTCGAGCTGAGAATATCTAAATTATAAAGCTGATAGAAATTCATTGAGCTCAGATTCAAGTTCATCGATCTGAGAAATTGATTCGTCGTTCTGAGCTTCTGCTAAAGATTCGTCGAACGCAGATTGGAGATCGTCAAACGCAGCTTTTCGTCGACCGCTGAGACTGCTAAATTTTGTCGACCGCTGAGACGGGATCGTCGACCGCTGAGACGGGATCGTCGACCCCTGAGATGGGATCGTCGACCGCTAAGATGGGCTGGATTTTGTCGAACGCAGATTGCATATAATTCGTCGACCGCAGAGCGTCGTTCGTCAAACGCAGATAGCCATTCTTCGAACGCAGAGAACTTGTATAATTTTTATTCTTCTCTTATTTTCTCAGCCTATTATCTTAATGGGATTTGATCTAAGTCATACAAGATGTGTTATGAAAAAAACTTAGACAATAAAGATGGATCCTAACTCAAATCAAAACTAAGGTTCCAACAATCTCCTCCTATTTGAGTTGGGATCCTAATCCAAATTAAGACTAGGTTCTAACAATTTCCCCCAATTTGGTTTAGGATACTAAGCATAAAATATAGAATAACTGCAAGCATAACAGTTAGAAATAAAAAGCTTAGAGGAGAAAACATTTAATCATTATATTATTTTCTTCTTCTTTTAAAATTATTTAAGCAATTTATGATTTCCTAGATTTTGATTTAATTAGAATTTTAATGATATGAATTGCTACAGCTGTTATTGGATTCTAAGGAATTTTAAAATCAGAAAAACATTGCCTGATACCTTCCTTCTATAGAATCCCTTTATCAGCAGAGACTCACACTCAGTGCTCTGATCATTTCTGATCTATGCAATCTGAATAAAATGCTCAATCTGATGTTGGAGAAAGTCTGTAAGAATATTGAAGTTATCTGACTTTGTTTTTAAGATAGAAAAATTCAAATAAATCTTATAACTGCTGTTTGATTATGATTTGAGTTAAAAGATTAAAATAGGTTAAGTATTGCCTTATAATCAGATATATTGGCCTTTTTACTTCATTAAAATATGTATTTGATAAATTATTTTGATTTTGTTGAACATAAAAAATTTCTTTTTCCTTAAAAAATTGTTCAAATTTTTTAACCTTAATTAATTTATTTTTCAAAGAATTAATTTGTTCTTGTGATATTTTCAAATCTTCTTTAAATTTATTATATTCAGAAGTTAAATTATTTGTTTCTGTTAACTCTTTGATTTCATTCTCAGATTTTATTAAATTTGTATATGTTAATTTAAAATCTGATTTGTATTGTTCTGAAGTAAAATTTAGATTTGAAGTTACCTCAGTTACCTTATCTTCATCAGATTCAGATTCTGCATCTGAGTTGTGGTTTGAGCCATTTATGGCCAACATGTAGAAATCTCTGGCCTTTTGTTCTTCTTCTTCATCACTTGGACTAGTTGATGGTTCTGCATCATAAATGCAGTTAGTGAAAGAAGGTTCAGCTACCATCTTTTTGAGGGAGGTCCAGATGCCCCTTGCTGAAGTGCAATCAGCAACTTTTTGAAGAATGTCATTTGACATTGATCGAGCCAATATCTTCATAGTCTTGACATCAGCACTTTTTAGCTTCCTTTGATCATCTGCTGATGTTGATGAAGATGAAGGTCCTGTCAAAACAGAATTATAAATTTCTTCATCTATGGCATTCATATATAATCTAATTCTAGCTTGACATAAAGAAAATCTATCTAGATTACAGATTTGTGGATTTGTGATTGAAAATTCTACTTGTGCCATTAGATTTTTAGAAAAACAATTTTAAAAAATAAAAAACTTTTAAGAACTAATTGATCCTTATGATTCAGGTGTTAGCCTGTATAAATAATCAACTACCCTCTGATACCAATTGAAAAAGGAGAGTTAGTTCTTACAGAAACCTCTAATACCAATTGAAAGTGCAATTGATATAAGTTGAAATTAATCAACCTGCTTTGATTCCAATTGAAAGTGGAGAGTTAGTTCGTAAAGAAACCTCTGATACCGATTGAAAGTGAGTTTAGTTCTTAAATTAACTCTAAAGGGGGGGGGGGGGTGAATAGAGAGTTAAAAAGTTTTTCTTATTTTTATAGCGGAATTAAAATACTGATATTTATATATGTACTTAAGTGAGTTATAGAACTAAAACATTAACCACAAATATCACAGATTATCACAACAATAAGAAAGAATAAGAAATAAAAGTATAAGCTAAGCAACCAGAAGACACACAGAAATAAAGTGGTTCCCCTCTCAATAGGGTACATCCACTCTTCTACCACACTGGTAGGAATCCACTACAGGTTTTTGATCAGGTTCCCTGCCACCAATAGGGTTTTGATCAGGTGCCCAAATCACTACAGAGCTTTTGATCAGGTGCTCAAAACCAACACGGGTTAACTTTTGAAGGGAGTTATAACCCTGTACAAGATGGGAAGGGAAAAGAATATGTTGTTCTTCTCTTTGCTTGAGAAGATTCTAGAGATCCTGATGGTGTTGTTTAGACTGGATCTTTGTTGTATTAAAGATCCCCCTGTCTGATTGAGATGGTTGATAGTTTGTGGTAAAGCTTTCTCTTGAATGTAATAACTCCTTTTCTTCTTCTGCAGTTTTGATCCTGAGCAAATGATCTTGATTGGTGTCTCAGGATGAAGATGATATGTAGAGAAGAGTTAGCAAAAAGAAGATAGATAAAATATGTTGTTCTTATTAAGAACTCTGTATATGTGTTCTTCTTTCCGCTTCTCTATTTTTCTCCTGTATCTCTTCTTATTTATTCTTCCAGGTTCTTCCTATTCACTTCTCCTTCTTCTCTGCTCTTCTCTTTGTACATATAATCTGGAGAAGGCTTCAGAGCTGATTTGAACTCTTGCCCGACAAGGAAAGAGATAACATCTCTTTAATTTCCTCGAGAAGATAAATTGTCATCTTTGCCTTTTCTGCAACGGCTATAATATTTAATGCTTCTGCAACGGCTATAATATTTAATGCTTCTGCAACGGCTATATCATTAATTCATAAAGACAACAATATATAAATATAATCAAAATATTGCTTTAATTAGATATAAGAATATTAGTTGAGTTGAGAATATCTAAATTATAAAGCTGATAGAAATTCGTCGAGCTCAGATTCAGGTTCATCGATCTGAGAAATTGATTCGTCGTTCTGAGCTTCTGCTGAAGATTCGTCGAACGCAGATTGGAGATCGTCGAACGCAGCTTTTCGTCGACCGCTGAGACTGCTGAATTTTGTCGACCGCTGAGATGGGATCGTCGACCGCTGAGACGGGATCGTCGACCACTGAGATGGGCTGGATTTCGTCGAATGCAGACTGCGTATAATTCGTCGACCGTAAAGCGCTGTTCGTCGAACGCAGATAGCCGTTCGTCGAACGCAGAGAACTTGTATAATTTTTATTCTTCTCTTAATTTCTCAGCCTATTATCATAATGGGATTTGATCTAAGTTATACAAGATGTGTTATGAAAAAAAACTTAGACAATAAAGATGGATCCTTACTCAAATCAAAACTAAGGTTCCAACAAGTTTGTGCATATGACAGGCACCGTCGGCGAAGATTCTCTCCTTGAGGAGCATATCATGTGAGGCAAGGAGAACCTCCGACGGGGTGAAGAGAACATTCAAAAAGTGCAAGAAGATCTGTGAGCCGCCTATGGGATCACTTGGATGTTTCGCCACCTGCGCCACACACATTGTTGAGGTCACGGTCCCTTGCCCCACTGCTAAAGTTGGCTCTTTCTTTCATCATTTTTTGATACGACACCCTTTGAATGCCTGATGTAATGCATGTGTTTCATATGTATTTTTTTACTCACTTCACATGCACTTTATGACTTTCTAATAGAGCAAGCTCTTATTTTTGTACTTATGACCCTGTCTATACTCGAGATACTCCTTAATGAATGGGATTTTGTCTCTTTACTGTTGTGTAATTATTATTTATTTGGGAAACTCGCTTGTTAGTACTCGCACGCAGGTGGTTCTACTCGCGCACGAGTTGGCTCGAGGTCAGAGGCTATAAATAGTAGGGGCCTAGATCGTAGCTGGACACACCTTACTTTCCTTCAATATTTTCCCCTTCCCCCAGCCACGGAATCTTCATCCTCCCTCCAAACCCTGATTAAGGAGCCCTCTGAAGATGGGCACGCCGACTGCGTGCAGAACTATAGGGACCATTACTTTTTGAGCTCCCAAACCATGAGCAAGGAATTAAGTGAGTTTAAAGCTCACTACCTGCCGCTCGGGTTCACCATGAGGAGGGCGGTTCTCGACGAGTTGCTCAATTCACTATTCTGCGAGGAGCTCTCCTTCTCCCTGGCACACTTCCAGGTGGGACTCAGGCTGCCCCTGTGGCCCGAGGTGCGGTAAGTCTTCTGCTACTTTGGGATGATTTTGGGGAAGGTCAACCTAAATTCCATTAGTGCCCTCGTCGCATACGCTTGTAATCTGCGTGGGAAGAAGATTGAGTTCAGCTTGACTGCCTTCCGCAAGGTCCTTACCCTAAGGCGACCAATGACGGGGTCCTCTTCTTCACCAGCTCTTGCGTGAAGCTCACCGAGACGCTGAACAAGGTCCACCACTAGACCGATAAACTCGTGATAGTGTCGGGCGAGTTCAACAACCTCCCTCGTGCTTCTATATAGAAGACTGAGAAAGAATACAAGTCGCCTCGCCTCGAGGGGAGCGCACTGGAATTCTATAAGTTTCTGAGGGAGAAGCTAATGGACGTCCTCTACCTCAGGCGGCAGGTAGGACAGCTCAACTTCGTGCCCTCAGAATAGGTAAGCCAGGGTGATCACTTGCTCTCTGGTTTCTCACCTCGGTACCTTCTATCTTATCTAATCTAACATGCGATCTCTCTCATGCTGGAGAATGATCTTTTTCAGACCACCCACCCTTTGTCAACTCGCGATACGCCCTTGCGAGGTCCTGAGCGAGAACCTCCCCGTCGAACCCATGAACCTGGAGGAGGATGAAGTGATCACCCTAATAAGAATAAGGGCAAAGCCCTCCTTGAAGCCCCCTCCACCGGTGAGCCAAATTGGAAGAAACATAAATCTGGGAGGGTCACTACCTCTTGCGCGCCAAGCCCCCTAACCTATCATGCCTCGCATGTTAACCTTTGGCTGGGAATGCGGGGAGTTGACAAGAATGACAACCCCTTGCTGATCTGGGAAGAATCGCACAATTGGATCTTGCTAAGCTTGATGCTCCCTTCCTGGGAGGATTTCGAGGAGGCGAAATACGACGCCTTCAACATCATATATGGGTTATACGGGTGGGATGACGCTGAGGTACTCATGGAGACTCTAATCCATGAGTTGATGGACCGTAGTTGTCAGTCGGTCCTTTGCACCACTGAGCTACTTCATCAAACGGCGAGGAAGGACTTCAGTCGAACCAGCGACTTCGTGAGATGGGCCTGGCCCTCTAGGCCACCAAAAATTTAGAGAGGGCCGAAGAGGAGTTGTCGACATTGAAGGAGAAGCAACCAACTCGCAAGGAGGTATGACCCCATACTAGCTACCTACTTTTTTTGACAACCCCCCCCCCCCCCCATTTCCATTAGCAGGAGGTCAAACTCATACTGATTGAGAAGGAATCCGCCTTGGAGCAGGAATTGAGGGATTCGTGGTGCAAGTCAGACTATTACGCGACCCAACTTGCCCACGCGGAGTCTGACCTAGTGGAGGCCCGCCAGTAAAAAAACAAGGAGGCTTCTAGTTTTGCGTCCTTCCTACACTTCACCCCAGCGTAGGTGGAGGAGACGCGCATGAAGATAGAAATCGCCGCCATCGTGCTTGCACTGATGCGTCTTTGTCGACGCAATGCCTTCACCATGGAGTGAGCTCTGCTCAACCCAGAGGTCCTCCTTCCAGAGTTGGTCCCCAAGCCGGTGAGTTCCCCTGCGGCGAGTACTTCCAATGCGGACTAGTCTGGCGATTCTGATGGTGAAGACTAACCCAGTTGATGCAAGATCTTTCTGATGTATCTTACTGACTTGTTTTCGAAACTTGATGTAAATGTGCTTAGCGCTAACATTATATTCGATGTAAATATAAGGGCATTTTCTCCCCTCTTTACTTTTTATGATGAATTTTTCTGTTTTCTTCATGTTTGCGCAATACTCGTTTTCATATGTGTGTATTTGCTCCATATTTACTCTCGCGTAAGCACTATATTTGCAGAGGCATTGAACCTACCTACCCCTGATTTGCATGTCTAATGCATCTATTTCGAGAGCACTCGACCTAAGAACTATGCTAGTAGGGTGATTCCCTCTCCATTTTCCCCTCATTGGGTGATGGTGAGTGCGCACTAGGGTGATTAGGGCATCATACATGCTCGCCTTGCCCCAAAGTTTCAAATTCACCTTGAGTAGTGCTGGCCTTAGTGTCCTTTGGGATGTGTCATTTAGTTACTCTCTTTTTCATCCTTGGAATGGGATCGAGCTTGAGGGGGTGAGTAGATAGCCGACATGGGAGGATCCCAGTGCACAGGCTTGGTCTATGACATCGCTCTGCTCAAGGAGTCCACTCGAGGAGGCAAGTAGCCAGCTGGTAGGGGAGGTTCCCAGTGCACATGCCTGGTCAATGATAACACTCTGCTCGAGGACATTCACCTCACTTGATGGAGCAAGTAGCCAGCCTGTAGGGGAGGAGTCCAGTGCATTGGCCTGGTCTCTCTGCTTAAGGAGTCCACTCGATGGGGCAAGTAGTCAGTCGGTTGAGGAGAAACCTAGTGCACAGGCCTGTTCTATGACAACACTCTGCTCGAGTACATTCACCTCACTTGAGGAGGCAAGTAGCCAACCTGCAGGGGAGGATCCTAGTGCATAGGCTCGGTCTATGATAACTCTATGCTCAATATGTCCACTGGATGGGGCAAGTTGCCAGCATGTAGGGGAGGAGCCCAGTGCACAAGCCTGGTATATGACAACTCTCTGCTCGAGGAAATTCACCTCACTTGAGGGGACAAGTAGCCAGCCTGTAGGGGAAGATCCCAGTGCATACACTTAGTCAACGAAAACTTTCTGCTTGAGGCATTCACCACACTTGAGGGGGTAAGTAGCCATCTAACAAGGGAGGAGCCCAATGCATAGGCCTGGTCTACGACAACTCTCTACTCAAGGAGTCCACTCAAGGAGGCAAGTAGCCAATCGGCAGGAGAGGACCCCAGTGCATAGGCCTAGTCTATGATAACACTTTGCTCGAGGACATTCACCTCACTTGAGGGGGAAACTAGCCAGCCTGCAGGGGAAGAGCCCAGTGCATAGGCTTGGTCGACGATAACTCTTTACTCAAGGAGTCCACTCAAGGGGCCAAGTAGCCAGATAGTAGGGGAGGATCCCAATACACATACCTGGTCTACGACAATACTCTGCTCGAGGACATTCACCTCACTTGAGAGGGAAAGTAGCCAGCCAATAAAGGAGAGCCCAGTGTATAGGCCTTATCTACGACAACTCTCTGCTTGAGAACATTCACCTCACTTGAGGGGGCAAGTAGCCAGCCTGCTGGTGAGGATCCCAGTGCATAGGCCTAGTCTTTGACATCGCTCTTCTCAAGGAGTCCTTTTTATGCTTTTCTGACCCGCGACACCTGTCACGCAGATGCTCTAATGTTATTTATCTACTTTAGAAGGTATCTGTGAAATTTTTCCGGACCTTGTGAGAGCAAGCAGGAATAACAACTAGAGATGCAAGCCAAACAACCAGAGACAATCTTAGGCGAACAAAACGATCTTTATTGATAGCAACACTTCAATTACAAGGCAAGACATGCTCGACGAGACATGATTTCGTCAGCACAAAACTTCAAAGAGAAAGAACAGAAACTGAAGATAACTGAGACCGCACGGTCTCTTGCCGAACTCAGCAGCTTGCCAGACCGCTGCTGTCAGACCGCAACCGCTCCCGATCTCGAAACACCACCAGACCGCTGCACCAGACCGCTCCTTTGCCGATCTCCTGATTCCCGAACTCCAGCACCACAACTCCAAGCCGCAGACCGCCCGAACACTTTCAGAGGAAGAGGTGATCGCTGCTGCCTGCACTATCCGCAGAAGCTGCACAAGGAAGAATTCAATCAGAGACCGCCCGGTCAGAAACACAGACCGCAGGAACTAGGCAAACTCGGCTTACACTTGGTGTGTTCTTGTTTGTTGCTACAGTGGCTCCCTATTTATAGGCGTGAGACCTGATCCAGTCACCACCCTATGAGATAGAGTCACCACCCATCAGACCGCGCGACCTTACCGGTCAACCCGCGCGATCACCGCAACCCTCCTGCTTCATTTTGGTGAGCGCCGACTTCACTCCAGACCGCGGGAGATCGCTACTCCCTTGGTCTGAACACGACTCCACACGGAGATCGCCAGACCGCCTAGAAGTCACCCACCACCTGTGTTCGCCTGAGACCACAAACACAGCCAGCTCGCCCTCCTGGTCTCCTCCTGAGACCGCGAACTGAGACCGCGCGACTAAGAATGACTTAGTCCGCGAACTCCTTCAGAACCCTCTGGAAAGCCACCAGACCGGATTCAAGAGCCAACCCGAGCGGTCACGCCAGACCGACACGTCCTTGAAGAGAACAATTTGTCACGCGGTCAGAGACAGACCGCGCGACCCTGAGGATGATCAGCCGTCATGCGGTCACAGCCAGACCGCACGACCTCCTCCAGCAGCCCTTGGACCAGACCAGCGGTCAACCCTGGAAGCTGCAGCTGACCAATAGAACAGACCGCCATTGTCAGACCGCCAGACCGTGCGGTCACGCCAGACCGCCCGGTCAATTCCCAGACCGCCCAGGTCCAAAAGCCTCCTCCACTTCCACTTCAATAATTTCAACACTCCCCCTTGAAGTGGGAAGTGGAAACTAGCCCAAGTAGCTCCCTTAGCCGTGTGAACGGCCCCTTTGCCAGCGCCTTTGTGAAGATGTCTGCGACATTGTCCGCACTCCGCACATGCTCGACCGAAAGAGATCCCTCCAGCACCTTCTCCCGTATGAAGTGATGCTCGATCTCAATATGCTTGGTCCTCGCGTGACAAACTGGATTGGTTACCAGTTTGAGAGCACTCTCGTTGTCACCGCGTAGCAGAGTCGGCTCCCGAACCTCCTTGTGGACGTCTCCTACCAACCTCCTAAGCCAGATGGCTTCCTGAGCTGCCAAGGCCGAAGCCTTGTATTCCGCTTCCGTAGTAGAGACTGACACGGAATCCTGCTTCTTGCTGCACCATGATATAGTCGTAGGGCCCGCCATGAAGACGAATCCAGATGTCGACTTTCGATCATCCGAATCTCCCCCGTAATCGGCATCCATGTATCCATGCACCTCGAAGCCCGCATCCTTCTTGTATAAGAGACCCATGTCCGAGGTCGCCTTGACATACTTCAGAATGTTCTTGGCCGCTAGCAGATGAGGTACTCGTGGTTCCGCCATAAACCGACTCACCCTGCCCACTGCATATGCAATGTCCGGCCTCGTGATCGTCAGATAGATTAAGCTCCCAACCAGAGCTCGGAACACCAACGGATCTTGCATGATCCTTCCCTCATCCTTCCGAAGCTTCATAGCCTTCTCCAGAGGTGTGGAAGTGCACTTCCCTTCCTTCATGCCGAACCGCTCCACGATCCGCTCCGCATATCCGGCTTGGGTCACCAGCACTCCACCTTCCTTCCTCTGCACCTCAAGTCCAAGAAAATGGTGAAGCTCACCAAGATCCTTCATCTCGAACCTGATAGCCAGCTCGGCCCGAAGCTGTGCTACTTCCTCCTTCGAGTTCCCCGTCACGATCATATCGTCGACGTAAAGCAGCACGATGACTTGAAGCTCCCCGCTCTTCTTGACGAACAAGCTTGAGTCTGAGTCTGAAGCAACAAATCCACAGAATAGGAGATATTCTGCGATCTTCCCGTACCACGCCCTCGGCGCTTGCTTCAACCCATACAGGGCCTTCTTCAGCTTGCAGACATGCTCCGGAAAATCTTCAGACACAAAGCCTGGAGGCTGGACCATGAAGATATCCTTGTCAATCTCTCCGTACAAGAAGGCGTTCTTGACGTCGAGCTGCCAAATCTTCCATCCACTGAACGCCGCCAAGGCAATAATAAAACGAACTGAAGTCATTTTTGCCACCGGACTGAAAGTCTCCTCGTAGTCTTCACCGTATTGCTGCGAGAACCCCCGAGCTACAAGGCGAGCTTTGTAACGCTCGATACTGCCGTCAGCTTTCTTCTTAAGCTTGTAGACCCACTGGCATGTCACAGGAGCGATGCCCTTAGGCTTGGGCACAAGAGACCAGGTCTCATTCTTCTCAAGAGCTGACATCTCTTCTTGCATTGCAACATCCACCTCCTTCACGCCTCTGGCCTTCTCAAAGCTCGACGGTTCCCTCTCATCTAAGGGACCAGCGAAGAAACATGAGACAAAGCTCACGGTGTTTCCTCCTGTATAGCGATCAGGGGCGATGATCGCTCGCTTCGATCTCCTCAGCTCCTTCCCCTGAACCGCATCATCTTCAGCTGCTTCTTCCCTAGCTCCCCTTCCAGACGTGCTAGGAGCATTGCTCCCCCTTCTCAAGAGCTGACATCTCTTCTTGACGTCGAGCTGCCAAATCTTCCATCCACTGAACGCCGCCAAGGCAATAATAAAACGAACTGAAGTCATTTTTGCCACCGGACTGAAAGTCTCCTCGTAGTCTTCACCGTATTGCTGCGAGAACCCCCGAGCTACAAGGCGAGCTTTGTAACGCTCGATACTGCCGTTAGCTTTCTTCTTAAGCTTGTAGACCCACTTGCATGTCACAGGAGCGATGCCCTTAGGCTTGGGCACAAGAGACCAGGTCTCATTCTTCTCAAGAGCTGACATCTCTTCTTGCATTGCAACATCCCACTCCTTCACGCCTCTGGCCTTCTCAAAGCTCGACGGTTCCCTCTCATCTAAGGGACCAGCGAAGAAACATGAGACAAAGCTCACGGTGTTTCCTCCTGTATAGCGATCAGGGGCGATGATCGCTCGCTTCGATCTCCTCAGCTCCTTCCCCTGAACCGCATCATCTTCAGCTGCTTCTTCCCTAGCTCCCCTTCCAGACGTGCTAGGAGCATTGCTCCCCCTGCTCCCTGAACCAGAAGCTCCCGTCTCAGAACTAGAAGGCGATGGACCACCTGGTGACACAGGTAGCTCCACCTGAAGATTTTCCACAGCTTGCTCCGGCTCCTCCACCCTGCTCTCTGGTAACTCCACTCCAGAGGACCCCCTGTAAGATGTCACCTCATCGAACACGACGTCGCGAGATACAACAAATCTCCGCGTCTCCGGGTCCATGCACTTCCACCCTTTCTTCCTCTCATCGTATCCCACAAAGACTAGCTTCCTAGCCTTCGCTTCTAGCTTTGTCCGAAGAGCATCAGGGATGTGCACGTAACAGGTGGAACCGAACACCCGAAGGTGTGCCACGCTTGGCTTCTCCTTGAACATCATCTCATGCGGGGTCAACATGTTGATGGGGCTCAGAGGCATCCTGTTGATGACGTAAGCAGCACAAGACATTCCCTCCGCCCAGAAGGACTTTGGGATACTCTTGGCATGCAGCCAACACTTGCAAGTCTCCGTCAGATGACGGATCTTCCGCTCTGCAACACCGTTCTGCTGTGGAGTATGTGCACAAGTAAGCTCCCTCCGGATGCCTGCCTTCCTGCAAAAACTGGAGAACTCAGCAGAGGTGAACTCTCCTCCGTTGTCCGTCCTCAGCTTCTTGATCCGCAGATTCAGCCGACCTTCCACGAGCTCCTTGAACTCCACAAACTTGGCAAACGCTTCCGCCTTCTCCTTCAGGAAATATACCCAGACATATCTGGTGTAATCATCGATCAGCACCAGCATATACCTGCTGCCTCCGAGGCTTGGGGTAGCAGTAGGTCCCATCAAGTCACCGTGGATGCACTCCAACGGCACACTACTCCTTGTCTGCGACTTGTCAAACGGTAGTCGATGAGACTTGCCGAACTGACATCCTGCGCAAACATGACCTTCTCCGTAGGAAGATAGACTTGGCAGGCCCTTGACCAGACCTCTCACCGCCATAGCTTTCAGCTTGTCCATCCCTACATGCCCCAACCTCTCATGCCATATCACGGCACCATCATTCGTCTTCATCTTGTCGACATAGGAACTTGTCGACAAAACGAACAAGTCCTTTGCCCGTCTCCCAACATGAACAACCTCCGCCTTCACGGCCTCTACATTTCGTAGAAATTTCACTTCTGTTGGGCCGAACAGAACGTGATACCCAGCATCAACAGCGTTGGTTACTGAGAAGAGGTTTTTCTTCATCCCGGGCACATGATAGACACTCTTCAAGGTAAGTGGCCCTCTATCACTGCCCAAAGAAACAACCCCCACCTTCTCGACTGGATGCACAGTATTATCAGCGGTGATGATAGCATTGTTACCTGTATAGGGTTGTGCTGATGAAAGCTTCGACTCATCTCCGGTGAGGTGATGACCACACCCCGAGTCCACGATCCAGTCCTCTTGATAGTTGATAGTAGCCGAGGCTTCAACCGAAGCCGAGAAGGCTCCTCCCCATCCTCCATCAATGTGCCTGGCCTCCACTTCCACCTTTCCAGCAACATGCCCCGATTGAGTGACAACTGGGCATTCCTTCTTGAAGTGCCCAACCTTCCCGCACTTGAAGCATCTCGGACCTTCCCCCTTCTTCTTCCCGTCAGCCTTGGGAGCATACCCCCTTTCCTGCTGCCCAGAAGTTGAAGGCCCATAGCCTCCCGCGATCTTTTTCTTCTTCTCCCACTTCTTCTTCTTCCCTGAGAAGAGCACCTCGCCGTCTCCCCCAGTCACTGACACTCCCGCCATCTGCCTTGCCAGACTTTCCTGCGAAGCTAGCAGATTCTCCAGCTCTAGCAGAGACGGCTGATTTGCCCATCCCTACACTGACGTCACAAAGGCAACATATTCCTTCCGCAGGCCGCGGATGATGTGCCTCTTCAGCTTTGCCTCAGAGATAGGCTCATCAGGATCCAGTGCTGATATCTCAGCGCAGAGATTCTTCATCTTCAAAAAGAAGTTTGAGATAGAAAGATCACCTTGAGCTGACCTTGCCAACTCATTCTCTAAGAACTGTAGCCTTGCTATATTCTTTTTGTTAAACAGCCCATCCAGGGCTCTCCAGATCTCAGCAGCTGATCCACACCCCAAGATGTGATCAAAGAGATCAGGTGAAATGGCACGCTTCAAGGTGAACTCGGCCTTGGCGTTGGTCTTCCTCCATGCCCTCACGGCCGGTCCATTATCACCTCCTTCTACTGCCTTCACCTCTTCTGTTTCATCTCCTCCTACCACCTCCCAGAGGTCCTCACCCAGAAGATAGCTCTGCATACACGACTTCCACTTCTTGAAGTTAGTCGATGTAAGCATCTCAATACCAAGACCTCTTGCAAAACCACCTTCCATTGCTCTTCCTCTGGTTCCTTCTTCACAAAGGCGATGGCTACTCTAAGTTATTCACTGCTCTTTCAACTCCAACCTAGCTCTGATACCATGTGAAATTTTTCCGGACCTTGTGAGAGCAAGCAGGAATAACAACTAGAGATGCAAGCCAAACAACCAGAGACAATCTTAGGCGAACAAAACGATCTTTATTGATAGCAACACTTCAATTACAAGGCAAGACATGCTCGACGAGACATGATTTCGTCAGCACAAAACTTCAAAGAGAAAGAACAGAAACTGAAGATAACTGAGACCGCACGGTCTCTTGCCGAACTCAGCAGCTTGCCAGACCGCTGCTGTCAGACCGCAACCGCTCCCGATCTCGAAACACCACCAGACCGCTGCACCAGACCGCTCCTTTGCCGATCTCCTGATTCCCGAACTCCAGCACCACAACTCCAAGCCGCAAACCGCCCGAACACTTTCAGAGGAAGAGGTGATCGCTGCTGCCTGCACTATCCGCAGAAGCTGCACAAGGAAGAATTCAATCAGAGACCGCCCGGTCAGAAACACAGACCGCAGGAACTAGGCAAACTCGGCTTACACTTGGTGTGTTCTTGTTTGTTGCTACAGTGGCTCCCTATTTATAGGCGTGAGACCTGATCCAGTCACCACCCTATGAGATAGAGTCACCACCCATCAGACCGCGCGACCTTACCGGTCAACCCGCGCGATCACCGCAACCCTCCTGCTTCATTTTGGTGAGCGCCGACTTCACTCCAGACCGCGGGAGATCGCTACTCCCTTGGTCTGAACACGACTCCACACGGAGATCGCCAGACCGCCTAGAAGTCACCCACCACCTGTGTTCGCCTGAGACCGCAAACACAGCCAGCTCGCCCTCCTGGTCTCCTCCTGAGACCGCGAACTGAGACCGCGCGACTAAGAATGACTTAGTCCGCGAACTCCTTCAGAACCCTCTGGAAAGCCACCAGACCGGATTCAAGAGCCAACCCGAGCGGTCACGCCAGACCGACACGTCCTTGAAGAGAACAATTTGTCACGCGGTCAGAGACAGACCGCGCGACCCTGAGGATGATCAGCCGTCATGCGGTCACAGCCAGACCGCACGACCTCCTCCAGCAGCCCTTGGACCAGACCAGCGGTCAACCCTGGAAGCTGCAGCTGACCAATAGAACAGACCGCCATTGTCAGACCGCCAGACCGTGCGGTCACGCCAGACCGCCCGGTCAATTCCCAGACCGCCCAGGTCCAAAAGCCTCCTCCACTTCCACTTCAATAATTTCAACAGTATCATCGATTTTCTTATAACAAGTTCATAAAACAATTACATCATAACAAGGGGTAGAAGTGTTTTAGATCGTCTCCACTCCATGTGTTCCTTAGGCACTCTCCCTCTACATTTTGCAGATGATACTAAAAGTGCACAGTGAGTCCTCTAAGTATTCTCTAGATGTGTGAATAGAGTTTTAAAACTTTTCACAAAATATGCATAGAACAATAAAATTCTAAATACTACACATCCAGAAATCCAACCAGAATAAAATAAGCACAGAATTATAGAAATAAAGAAGAGACATCACAGAAAATTCACAACACATATGAGACAAGATGTATAGTGGTTCTACAAAATATGGGTATTCCACTCTTCTACCACCTTGGTAGGAATACACTATCTAGTGCTTGAGTCTTTTGATAAGGAGACTCTTAGAACCAGGATCTGAGTCTTTTGTTAAGGAGAATCTTAGAACCAAGCTAAATATTTTGATAAGGAGATCTTGAACCAACACTATATCTTTTGTTAAGGAGATCTTGAACCACTGAATCCTTTGAAGAGGGATTCTAAGGGCTCTTAACTCAGTTTTACAGAAAGTGAGAAAGTAGAGTAAAGAAGGAGAATAAGTTGAAGATGATTCTTCTGAATGAGTCCTCCTACAGTAGTCAATGAGGATTCAGGCACTTAGTGTTCTTCTAGATCTTTATTCAGTAGGTGAATCCTTGCTTGAGATAGAGAGATGCAAGGATTGTAGAAGCTCTGATCCTAATGAAGATCTCTGTAAATCTGTGTACTTCTTGTAGTGAGAGAAAGAAGAATAATCCTTGTCTGCGATTTCTAGGACAGTGATCTGTTCTATATATTTCTGTCTAAGAGAAGGCTCGAGAAGAAGAAGACAAAATTGTTATTGTTCATTATTCCATTCAGTATACTTATTCTTCTGTCGAATAATGTAGAATTACTTTCCTCTTTTGTTGTTTCCCTAGTAGGAATGTCCAAGATATAGTATTGCTCTCTTTCTATTTCTGTTGACAGCCCGTCAAAACCTTTTTGAATAACTTTTAAAAATATCTGTATTATATCTCTAGAGTTCTTCTTTCCATTCTTGGTTATAAACGTCTCGTTAGAATTCAAATAACTTCCATTTATAACTTCTGAATAAGCTTCAGAATTGAATCCAGGAAGTATTCTAATTTTGTGTCTATATTCGACGTTGCAGCGAATACCTTTACCTTCTTATCGACGCGCCTCTGAGTTCTAATAGAAGTTACTTTGACATCTTCCTCAGCTTTGAAATGAACTTTGTTATCGATATTGCATTGAGTCCTTATCTACATATCCATCGAGATGAAGACCTGGACTTTGAGCTCTGACTTATGCGCTGAATATAATTCAAAGTTGTGTCAACTTCTAATGTTGCTTTGACTAACTCAAGCGTCTGCATCGAATACGATTTGACATTGCATCGACTTCAACTGATACATCGACTACCATTCTGAGTTATCTTTACTTCTATTAGAAATTACTTTGACTTGGAGTTGAAGCTGCGTCGACTTCTAGTTGATGTAGAATTAACTCAACTGAATTTTGTACTCCTTTGAACTGATCTTTGACACCCTAACATGATTGTGACATCCTATGACATCTAATGACTATATTACCCTCATTATACATCATAGGTAATGAATCCTAGATGATGAAATCACTTTTACATAATTTATAAGATAAATTCAGAGGTTGTTTTTCCCAACAATCTCCTCCTATTTATCTTAACAAATTTTACAAATATTTTAAGTGATTTCAATCATATTGTAAAATAAAGCATAGTACATATAAACATATTATAACATAAACCAAAATGATATGGTAAACTTGCAATTAGTAATAGATATGATTGTCTACCATACCTGTATCTCAAACATCTTAAATGTGTGGATTGAAGACTCATAAAAGTAATTGTTCATTTTCTTTTCACCTGATTTTTACTGATCTTTTGGATAGGCTTTTCTTTTTCTGGAGAAGTTCTGTGTAGGCACATTTCTTGGTGGAAATATAAGAAGCTCCTCCTCCTCAGCAACCCTAACATCATTCTTCTCTCTCCTCTTCAGTAGTTTTATCATCCTCTTTATAAAGCTCCCCCTAAAGTGATGCAGCATCTTCAACAATATGGGTAGCTTCTTGAGCAATAGTAGTTACATCTCTTATGATCTACTTTACACGCTATTTCTGCACCGCTAATTAGCAAGCGCGAAATGCGGTATGATGGCAGTGCACCGGTCGTTGTCAAGTAATAAAAGTAGGGAGAAATTCCCCGAATATCGTTCTCAAAGGACCGCAAGTTGGGTAGTATAATTTGCTTATTAGGAGATTAATTATGAGGATTACTAAGTTAACAAAAAGTAATTTGGTTGCTTTTGTAGAGACAAGAAGAAGTAAAACTATATTAACTATGTGGGTCGCAATCACCGCTTCGCTTGGTGGATGTGGATATTCCAGGCTGCGATGTCATGCTTGTTTAGCGGATGGACGGTGAGCAAATGGGGGAAGTGAGTGCCAATGGTGTTTGAGGGTCGAAGGCACCTCTTCACTCTCACCTCTAGCTTTTGCTAGAGTGAGCTAGCTAGATCGTGTGTATGGATTTGGAGTGGGGGCGGAGCGCATCACAACAAAGCATCAAGTGAAGAATAAAACAAGAATAAGCTTCCATTCATAGACAAATAGAGATTAATCCAGTTCATTACAACAAATAAGAATACATTTCCAAAAAGAGAGGGTAGAGGAAACCACGAGATGAGAAGCCTCGCCGTAGATCTTGGCCGGAATGGGGGGTTGTCACGCCCCCTCCGAGGTCAGTCCTTGGTTGCTTCCGGGGTTCAGAGGCTGTCACTACCTCCAAACGTCATCCGTCTTCTGCTCAGAGCTGGGTCTCTTCCACTTAGCCCAATGGAGATGCCACACCTTGAAATACTTGCTATAGATGACGGGGAATGTGATAAGTAGTAAAATATACATATTTTTCGTATAATTATTAGTATAGTTTTAATTAATATTGTAAATTTTCTATGTAAATTAATGAATAAATTGCTTGTTTTATTATTTTTTGTTTCTAACTTAGTTTTATTTTTGTTTTTGCAAATTTTACAAAATTTTCACAGGTCACGCCATAGGTCACGCCCGTGACCAAGGGCGTGTAATTTTAAAGTTCAAATCTCGACGGGACGGCCCAATTCAGATCAAATCTCGACAAATCATTCAAGTCACGCCCGTGTTCCAGCAAGTCATGTCCGCGACCAAGGGCGTGACACATCGGTCACGCCTGTGCATCTCAAGTGTTCGACGAACGGCGATCAGCTTTCGACTAAAGCACGGTCACGCCCCCAAGTCACGCCCATGACATTTTGGTCACACCCGTGTAACTCAAGTCATGCCCTGCGTTCCACGAACGGCGCGCTGCATTCGACGAAAGCCCCGGTCACGTCGTTCAGGTCACGGCCGTGTTCAAGTCACGCCATTCAAGTCACGCCCGTGTTCAAGTCAACTACCAGCGCATCACAATCAAAGCCCTGCCCATGCTGCCATCATCTGTCGCCCATAGTCACGGTCGTGACATCCCAGAGTCAAGCCCTAAGTCATGGCCGTGACATCCAAGTCATGCCCGATACCTAGGGCGTGTAAAAATAATTTTTTTCCTATAAATAGAGGGGGTCGGCTGAAGGAATTCTGCATCCAAATTTTGAGAGTTTTAAGTGTATTTTGTGTTCTTTTGAGTGAAAGTGAGCTTTTCTTTATGCAATTAAGTTTAAGTTCGTCAGTAATTTTTGCTTTCTTAGTCTAGTTGTAATGCTTATTTTAGAAATATAATGTTATTTTTCTCATTTGGATCATCTTCTTTAATTTATGTTAGTGTGTGTGTGTCTGTGTATGAGAATAGCTTTATTGCATTCATAATTTAGCTTTATTGCTTTCATAATTTAGCTTTATTGCTTTCATAAGTTAAGTTTACTGCTTTCATAAGTTAGGTTTACTCCTTTCATAATTTAGTTTTAAAATTTTTATAGAAATAGTTCATTATCATTTTCAACGCTTTATTCATCGCTTTCGCTTAAAACGCTTTCTTTCGTTTTCTCTTTTTCTTTTTGTAACTTAGCTTTATCTTTCAGTCTTTATATAACTTCTATATACCACCCCATTCCTGGATAAGAGGCTAAGTTTCTTTAGCGCTTGTTTAAGATGGTTTGGACGGATATTATTTCTGCATTTTTATAAGTATTTCATTTCTATATACCACCCCCGTCCTGGATAAGAGGCTAAGAACTTTTTAGCACTTTTTTAAGACGGTTGGGACGAATACTTTTACTGCTTTTATATAAGACTTTTTATTTCCCTTTTTTGCGCTTATATCCGCTTATAATCGTAATATGTATTTTCTAATTATTAATGCCATCTCCATTCCGATGTGTGGCTAATATCCTTTAGTGCACGATGTCGAATAGCTTTGGGACCCAAAAATAGTTTTCTAAAAATAAAATATCTCTTTCTAAAAATAATTAACGCTTAAGGTTTACCCGAGAATAACGTTGAGTGGAACCGCATAATCGATGTGTGGTTTTCATTTCCGTTTTCATAGACTAGTTAGCCGAGAGGCTCATGCGTACGAACTGATTGCTCACGGGTAAAGAGAAGTGCGCTCTACCCTCGAGAGAGGATGAGGTAATTCTCCCGAATTGGAAGTAAAAACCCAATAGCGGGGTTCACAACATAAAGCGAGTATTAAGGAGATTCGATTAAAGAACGAGAGTTCGGTCGAATATTCGTAATCTCAGGTGGGCGTACCCTCGAGAGAGGAGCGTTCATAATTATGGAACCTCCACGGCCAAGCCATTATAATATTTTGAAAAGTCATCTCTTTTATTTCTAAAAAAGACTATTTTCATCTCAAGGTAATTCGACATCAGGCGTTATTATTGTCATCATTTAAAACTCTAGTTATACGCTTATTATTATCGTTTTAGAATTCTAGTTATACGCTTATTATTATCGTTTTAGAACTCTAGTTATTCGCTTATTATCGTTCGTTTTTAAAAACCTACACTAAAAACTTATTCCGATAAAATAATAGTTTGTTCCTCAAAGTTGGTTTAATCAACACGACCCGTGGAAATATACGACCTCGATATTTTCTAAAACAAAATATCATGTATTACTCGCGATAAGGTATACTTGCCTTTATCATATGATTAAGTTTGGATTAAAATATAATATAAAGCTTTTCAAACCCATTTAGTGCAAAACTCTCCTTTTCTATTTAAAAAATAAAAAAATTCGGCGTTGTAGTCTGAGTCTAATCGTCAATATTTCGAAAGCAGAAAAAGTCTGTTACTTCTATCTTCTGATAGGATAACGGTTAATTTCTCAAAGTAGAAGTACTTGCGAAGCTCTCTGAAACACTCGCCTAATTCTAATCTCGTAACATAAAGATTTTGCAAAAATCCAAATTTAGCTCATCAAGTTTTTGGCGCCATTGCCGCGAAACTGGTGTTGTTATTCTGAAAAAGGAATTACTATTACTTTTATAATTTTTTTTAAAAAAAATATATAAAAAAATATAAAAAAAAAACTAAAAAAAACAAAAATATATATAAATTTTTATTATTAGCATATGACCCGAGGAAATTCCTCGGAAGATTCGAATATCACTTTTGACCCCGAAATCGAGCGCACTCTTCACGAGCGCCTCCGACTTCACGATCAAAACTTACTCGAGTTTCTCGAAGAATCTATCGGAGATATTTACACTGAAGTTATGACCGATCAAACTCCAGATGTAGCCCCGCCACGGACCATGGCATATTATGCCAGGCCAAATTTGGAGGACACCTGATCGAGTATTATGCGCCCAACAGTGGCTAATAATAATTTTGAAATAAAATCTAGTATCATTCAAATGGTACAACAGTCAATACAATTTGACAGTTTGCCGGATGAGGATCCAAATCTACACCTTTCTAGTTTTTTGGAAATATGTGACACTTTCAAAATTAATGGCGTTACTGACGACGCTATTCGTTTACGCTTATTTCCATTTTCGCTGCGGGCGAAAGCCAAGGCGTGGTTAAGTTATCTCCCTAGAGGATCCATAACTACGTGGGCACAATTGGTGGAAAAATTTTTAACTAAGTATTTTCCTCCGTCTAAAACCGCTAAACTACGCACAGATATCGCCTCCTTCATTCAACTCGATTCTGAGTCTCTCTACGAGACTTGGGAGCATTTTAAGGAGTTCTTCCGTAGGTGTCCTCATCACGCGCTGCCGTCCTGGCTGTAGGTCCAGACGTTTTATAATGGCCTAAATTTTTCCACGCGACAGATGATAGATGCAGCCGCCGGGGGAACATTGAATAACAAAACCCCGGAGGCCGCCCAAGCCCTGTTCGAGGAAATGGCCATGAACGCCTATCAATGGAATGTGCCTAGATCACGCCCTACTAAACCATATGGGATATACGAAGTGGATGCCACTTCTCACTTAGCCTCTCAAGTCGAAAGGTTTAGTAAGCAAGTGGCAGAGATGACTGCTTCCTCCTTCACTCCTGCTTGGGCTAATAATAATAATAATAATAATACTTTTGTCGAAGAAACCGTAGATTACCTTGGCAATCAAGTTAGGCCCCCTTCAACCCTAATAACAATCCGTATAGTAATAATTAGAATCTGGGTTGGAGGAATCACCCAAATTTCTCCTGGAGAAATCCTAACAATGCTCAGAGGCCCCCAATAGTGAACCCACAAGGATTTCCGATCGGATTCCAGCCTCCACCTCCAAAACCCTCTCCGCTAGAAGATGTTTTTGCTAAATACGTCGCGTCCACCGAGTCAAAGATCCGGAATATTACCGGATCGATTAAAAACATGGAAAATCAGGTTGGACAGCTGACAAAAGATGGTCTCCGAGCAGCCATATGGACTCTTCCAGGAAACACGGAGCCAAACCCCCGAGAAAATGCCAATGCCATAAACCTTTGCAGTGGCAAGGAGGTAACCTCCCCAAAACGGGTTGAGCCCAAGGTACATGTTTCGACACCAACCCCTCCACCCACTCTCTCGATAGATAATTCAACGAGTATTCCAACTGTGCCGAACGTTTTTAGCCCATCCCTTACTTATCCCTCAAAAATAAATAACGAGCGGAAGGACGAGCTTTATAAAATTTTTTTAAGAATTTTAAAACAAATCCATATAAATGTTCCTTTCTGCGAGGCACTCTCCCAAATGCCGAAATACGCGAAATATCTGAAGGAGTTACTTTCTAATAAAAAGCGACTCGAAGACGTTTCGCGTGTTTCCCTTAACGCGGAATGCTCGGCTGTTCTTCTTAACAGATTGCCGCCAAAACTGAATCACCCAGGACTGTTTTCCATCCCGTGCCTCTTCGGCAATATGTTAATCAAGTACGCTCTCGCGGACTTGGGCGCTAGCATCAATTTGATGCCTTTTTCACTTTTAAAAAAAAAACTATATTTAGGCGCCCCGAGTCCGACAAAGATGAGTATCCAACTCGCGGATCGCTCGGTAAAATACCCAATAGGGGTAGTGGAGGATGTTCTGGTCAAGGTGGACAAGTTTATCTTCCCGGTAGACTTTGTTATCCTCGACATAGAGGAGGACGCTGAGGTGCCTATCATCCTCGGTCGCCCCTTCCTCGCAACCTCCCGTGCGTTAATCGATGTTAGTAACGGTCGCCTCCACCTTCGGGTAGGAGACGACGAGGTTACTTTACATATTAATCCCTCGATGCGGAACTCCCTATCGAACTATGATTCCGGTTTTAACCTGGAACCCGCGTTTGACGAGGAATGTTCTTCGCTTACTGAATTTCTCTCATTAACTCGAGATAATTCGGATTTGGCGAATCTATCTTGTCTCGATGACATGCCGACAGATTCGCCATTCGAACCCTTCGATTCAGAAGCTTTAAAAATTAAACCAACTTCTGAAGAACCACCACTCCTCGAGTTAAAGCAGCTCCCTTGATAATTTGAAATATGTTTTTCTTGAAAAAGATTAAAAACTTCCCGTAATTATCTCTTCCAATTTAAGTGATTCGGAGACCTCCGAATTAGTCGAAGTTTTAAACAAACACCGCCGTGCAATTGCATGGAAAATTTCAGATATCAGGGGCATCAACCCTTCATTCTACACCCATAAAATATTTTTAGAAGATACCCCCCCGGAGGCCGCCCAAGCCCTGTTCGAGGAAATGTCCATGAACGCCTATCAATGGAATGTGCCTAGATCACGCCCTACTAAACCATCCGGGATATACGAAGTGGATGCCACTTCTCACTTAGCCTCTCAAGTCGAAAGTTTAAGTAAGCAAGTGGCAGAGATGACTGCTTCCTCCTTCACTCCTGCTTGGGCTAATAATAATAATAATAATACTTTTGTCGAAGAAACCGTAGATTACCTTGGCAATCAAGTTAGGCCCCCTTCAACTCTAATAACAATCCGTATAGTAATAATTATAATCCGGGTTGGAGGAATCACCCAAATTTCTCCTGGAGAAATCCTAACAATGCTCAGAGGCCCCCAATAGTGAACCCACAAGGATTTCCGATCGGATTCCAGCCTCCACCTCCAAAACCCTCTCCGCTAGAAGATGTTTTTGCTAAATACGTCGCGTCCACCGAGTCAAAGATTCGGAATATTACCGGATCGATTAAAAACTTGGAAAATCAGGTTGGACAGCTGGCAAAAGATGGTCTCCGAGCAGCCATATGGACTCTTCCAGGAAACACGGAGCCAAACCCCAGAGAAAATGCCAATGCCATAAACCTTTGCAGTGGCAAGGAGGTAACCTCCCCAAAACGGGTTGAGCCTAAGGTACATGTTTCGACACCAACCCCTCCACCCTCGCTCTCGATAAATAATTCAACGAGTATTCCGACTGTGCCGAACGTTTTTAGCCCGTCCCTTCCTTATCCCTCAAAAATAAATAACGAGCGGAAGGACGAGCATTATAAATTTTTTTTTAAAATTTTAAAACAAATCCATATAAACGTTCCTTTCTGCGAGGCACTCTCCCAAATGCTGAAATACGCGAAATATCTGAAGGAGTTGCTTTCTAATAAAAAGCGACTCGAAGACGTTTCGCGTGTTTCCCATAACGCGGAATGCTAGGCTGTTCTTCTTAACAGATTGCCGCCAAAACTGAATGACCCAGGACGGTTTTCCATCCCGTGCCTCTTCGGCAATATGTTAATCAAGTACGCTCTCGCGGACTTGGGCGCTAGCATCAATTTGATGCCTTTTTCACTTTTCAAAAAAACTATATTTAGGAGCCCCGAGTCCGACAATGATGAGCATCCAACTCGCGGATCGCTCGGTAAAGTACCCAATAGGGGTAGTGGAGGATGTTCTGGTCAAGGTGGACAAGTTTATCTTCCCGATAGACTTTGTCATCCTCGACATAGAGGAGGACGCTGAGGTGCCTATCATCCTCGGTCGCCCCTTCCTGGCAACCTCCCGTGCGTTAATCGACGTTAGTAACGGTCGCCTCCACCTTCGGGTAGGAGACAACGAGGTTACTTTACATATTAATCCCTTGATGCGGAACTCCCTATCGAACGATGATTCCGGTTTTAACCTAGAACCCGCGTTTGACGAGGAATGTTCTTCGCTTACTGAATTTCTCTCTTTAACTCTAGATAATTCGGATTTGGCGAATCTATCTTGTCTCGATGACATGCCGACAGATTCGCCATTCGAACCCTTCGATTTAGAAGCTTTAAAAATTAAACCATCTTCTGAAGAACCACCACTCCTCGAGTTAAAGCATCTCCCTTGATAATTTGAAATATGTTTTTCTTGAAAAAGATTTAAAACTTCCCGTAATTATCTCTTCCAATTTAAGTGATTCGGAGACCTCCGAATTAGTCGAAGTTTTAAACAAACACCGTCGTGTAATTGCATGGCAAATTTCAGATATCCGGGGCATCAACCCTTCATTCTGCACCCATAAAATATTTTTAGAAGATACCCCCACCCCCCCCCCCCCCCCGCCCCGCAAAACGATTCAGCCTCAACGACGCCTTAACCCGAATATGCGGGAAGTCGTTAAAACTAAAATTATAAAACTCCTCGATGCGGGGATTATCTATCCTATTTCCGACAGTACGTGGTAAGCCCCGTACAAGTCATCCCTAAAAAAGGCGGTATAACGGTCGTGGCAAATACGAATAACGAATTAATCCCAACTCGTACTGTTACGGGTTAGCGGGTGTGCATCGACTATCGAAAACTAAATGATGCCACCAGAAAAGAACACTTCCCGTTACCGTTTATTGATCAAATCTTGGAGCGTCTCTCAGGTCATCCTTTTTATTGCTTTCTTGATGGTCTCTTGAGATTTTTCCAAATCCCTATTTGCCCCGACGACCAAGAAAACGACTTTTTCTTGCCCTTTCGACACCTTCGCATATCGAAGGATGTCGTTTGGCCTCTGCAATGCGTCAGCTACATTCCAAAGATGGTTGCTGGCGATATTCGGTGAGCTCTTAGAATATATAATGGAAGTCTTTATGGATGACTTCTCCGTTTTTGGAAACTCGTTTCAAAACTGTCTAAAAAATTTAGATAGAGTTCTCCAGCGGTGTGAAGAGACAAATTTAGTTTTAAATTGGGAGAAATGCAACTTTATGGTCCGAGAGGGTTTAGTTTTCGGCCATCAGATTTCTTCCAAGGGGATGGAGGTCGATCGGGCCAAAGTCGCCATAATTGAACAACTTCCCATACCTTCGACCGTAAAATCTATTCGAAGTTTTCTCCGCCATGCGGGTTTTTTACAGGTGGTTTATACAAGATTTTTCAAAAATAACCAAACCGCTAACCCACCTCCTGGAAAAGGATTCCCAATTTATTTTTGACACGGCCTGCATAGAGGCCTTTAATTTTATAAAACAACGACTTATCAATTCTCCAATTCTGGTGGCGCCAGATTGGTCCCTTCCGTTCGAGATAATGTGCGATGCGAGTGATATCGCGGTAGGAACCGTCTTAGGACAATGCGTAAATAAATATTTTCATCCAATCTATAACGCTTCTCGCACACTCACAGCCGCACAGGCTAACTATACAACGATGGAAAAGGAGCTTCTTACCGTCGTCTTTGCTTATTATAAGTTCAGGCCCTACGTAACACTTTCGCACGTAATCGTTTTCACTGATCACTCCGCCCTAAAATATCTTTTGGCCAAAATTGATGCCAAGCCCCGCTTGCTTCGATGGATCCTCCTTTTGCAGGAATTTGACTTAGAGATCCGGGATAAGAAGGGGGCTGAAAATTTAGCAGCCGACCACCTCTCACGTTTAGAACACCCTGTCGCAGAAGCGCTCGTCGAACCCGAAATAGACGATAGATTCCCTGAGGAGCGCCTTTTAATTATAAATAATATAAAAACTTCTTCCACCCCTTGGTTCGCAGATTACGCCAACTATCTAGTCGCGCGGGTCCTCCCAAAAGATTTTTCAACTCAGCAAAAGAAGAAATTCTTTTCTGATTTGAAAAACTACTAATAGGAGGACCCCTTTCTCTTTCGAGTTTGCGTAGACCAAGTGGTACGGAGATGCGTTTCAAGCGAGGAGGGTGCACAAATTTTGCGACACTGCCAGGAGGGGCCGGCTGGGGGGCATTATCAAGCCAACCGAACCGCGCGGAAAGCGTTAGAGGCGGGCATTTAGTGGACCACTCTTTTTAAAGATGCTCACACTTTTGTGAGTAAAGGTGATAGGTGCCAGCGGTCGGGTAACATCTCTCGTCGTGACGAGATGCCCCAAAACCTTTTTCTCGAGTGTGAAATCTTTGATCTGTGCGGCATAGATTTTGTAGGCCCCCTACCTTCTTCTTTTAATAATCGTTATATTTTAGTGGTGGTTGACTACGTATCTCGGTGGGCGGAAGCGCAAGCTCTGCCCACCAATGATGCGCGAGTCGTCGTCCATTTTCTCAAAAAATTATTTTCTCTCTTTGGCACGCCCCGTGCAATTGTTAGTGATATTGGTACGCACTTCTGCAATGCCCAGTTTTCAAAAATTTTATCTAAGTACGGCGTTACGCATAAACTAGCCACCGCCTATCACCCCCAAACGAGCGCCCAAGTTGAGGAAGTAAATCGCGAGATTAAACGTATTTTGGAGAAAACCGTTTCTTTGAATAGGAAGGATTGGTCCTTAAAACTCGACGACCCGTTGTGGGCATATCGTACGGCATACGAGACCGCTATCGGTTGTACGCCCTATCGATTAGTCTACGGCAAAGCATGCCATTTACCGGTAGATTTAGAGCACCGCGCTTTTTGGGCCTTAAATTTTTTAAATCTCGATTCGAACTTAGCCTCCAAGAGTAGGAAGTTCCAACTAAATGACTCGATGAATGGCGTGTGAATGCTTATGAGAGTAATAAATTTTATAAGGAGCATTCTAAGTTTTACCATGATCGCAAAATAAAATTTCTCAAAACATTTATGCCGGGCGATCTTGTCCTTCTTTATAATTTGCGCCTTCGTCTTTTTCTGGGTAAGCTAAAATCTCGATGGTCCGGCCCCTTTGAAGTCAAAGAGGTTTGGCCGTATGGGACCGTTCTTATCTCTCACCCCGAAAGAGGCGAATTTAAAGTAAACGGGCATCGTTTGAAACTTTATCTTGCGGGCGATCCAGTGGATGGAAATACTGAATCCTTCACCCTCCCCAACTTATGATCTCACCATGCCAAATGCGTCAAGCTACGCGACGGTAAACAAAGTGCTTGTGGGAGGCACCCCATATTTATCTAATATTTTATTATGCTTTTTATATGTCTTTTGCAGGGTTTCTTACGACCCCGCCAGCTTTAATTCAAGGAAGCCTTTTTGCTTCCCCTTTTCTTTTGTACATATCGCACTTCTATTTTCTCTTCTTCTTCATACTTACATTACAACATTGGGGACAATGTTGAGTTTTAAGTATGGGGGTGTTTTACCGTTTTCATCAAACAAACAAAAATTTTCAAATAAAAAAACAAAAAAAAATTTAAAAAAAATTTTAAAAACATATATATAAGCTTTTGTACATAAAATTTTCCCTGTTTTTATTTCTTTTGCATTTCATCTTGCTTACTTTTGTAAATATAAGCTAAAAAAATGTATTTAAAAACCACAAATTTTCAAAAAAAAAATATAAGTTCTTTTTTTTTAACTTTTTGGTACAAAAACTACAAAAAAATATCATCTTTTTCTTTTTTACTTTATCATCGTACAAAAATACAAAAATGAAAAAAACTAATAATACTAATAATAATAAAACCCTACTCTACTTTTATTCTTAAAGCATTTAGTTTCGAGAATATCTGTTTGTGGCTTTTCATAATCGCTAGTTTTACTATTTGTTTGTTTATCTAAGATCGATAGATTTAAACGTTCAGGGTTAAGTTTTAAAAAATATCTTGTGTTTTTAATTTAAATAGAGGCTTTGTTTTCAACACTACTTCTACTAGCTAAATAATGAAAACATGTGTATATTGGCAAAACAACTTTAGACTGCATTTGTCTCTACTTTATGTCTTTAGGAATATTCAAATTACTAAGGTTGCTCTCAAACCTTTTTTTTTATTATTCTAGAATTTCTCTTAAAAAACCCCTTGTATACACCAATTTAGCATGGCAAATAAAAAGAAGAAAAAGATCTTATGTCAATGGGAATAAGAATTCGTTCCGTAAACATAGGCACCCAATAAAAACTTTAAAAGATCTTATGTCAATGGGAATAAGATTTCGTTCCGTAAACATATGCTTAGGTTAAATAAAAAACAAAAAAACAAATGAATCAGTTTTCCCATGTACACCACGTGGGCACTAATGAAAATTAAAAAGAAGGGATGAGAGGATAAAATCCATCACTCCTAATTCAAACTCTTCTTTTTGCCAAGGCTTTTTACCCTCTTCCCTTAGCCAAATTATTTTTTCTAGTTTTAATTCAAAAAATCATTTGAGAGCATAATTAGTAACTTATATTTTTCCTTCACGTTTCTTTAAACAAAGGTTATTATAATTTCGATCTAATCTCGTTTACTGATTGTTGCAATTTTGTTTATTATTTAGTTAATTAAGAAGTCTTTTGGCTAAGACATTTCTTTCTACTTAAATCATTTGCATAATTTAGGACTTAACTCTTTATACTCCGAATTTTTATTTTTCAGTCTCTTATGATAAAATAAAACGATAGCTAAAAATTAGAACTTATGTTAATCCCGTATAGATCTCTCTTACTTTTGCTCTAGAATAGCAAAAGCTTAAGTATGGGGGTATTTGATAAGTAGTACAATATACATATTTTTCGTATAATTATTAGTATAGTTTTAATTAATATTGTAAATTTTCTATGTAAATTAATGAATAAATTGCTTGTTTTATTATTTTTTGTTTCTAACTTAGTTTTTTTTTGTTTTTTGCAAATTTTACAAAATTTTCACATGTCACGCCCGTGACCAAGGGCGTGTAATTTTAAAGATCAAATCCCGACAAATCGTTCAAGTCACGCCCGTGTTCCAGTAAGTCACGCCTGTGACCAAGGGCGTGACACATCGGTCACGCTCGTGCATCTCAAGTGTTCGACGAATGGCGATCAGCGTTCGACTAAAGCCCGATCACGGCCCCAAGTCACGCCCGTGACATATCGATCATGCCCATGTAACTCAAGTCACGTCATGCGTTCGACGAGCGGCACGCTGCGTTCGACGAAAGCCCCGGTCACGCCCTTCAGGTCACTCCCGTGTTCAAGTCACGCCATTCAAGTCACGCCCGTGTTCAAGTCAACTACCAGCGCATCACAATCAAAGCCCTGCCCATGCTGCCGACATCTACCACCCATAGTCACGCCCGTGACATCCCAGAGTCACGCCCGTTTGCATCCTTTTTTGACGGTGGATTCTTCCAGAAGGCGGCCATTAGCTCGACAGCTGTCTCGCCCAAGTCACGCCCTAAGTCACGCCCGTGACATCCAAGTCACGCCCGTGACCTAGGGCGTGTAAAAATAAATTTTTTCCTATAAATAAAGGGGGTCGGCTGAAGGAATTCTGCATCCAGATTTTGAGAGTTTTAAGTGTATTTTGTGTTCTTTGAGTGAAAGTGAGTTTTTCTTTATGCAATTAAGTTTAAGTTCGTTTGTAATTTTCGCTTTCTTAGTCTAGTTGTAATGCTTATTTTAGAAATAAAATGTTATTTTTCTCATTTGGATCATCTTCTTTAATTTATGTTAGGGTGTGTGTGTGTGTATGAGAATAGCTTTATTGCTTTCATAATTTAGCTTTATTGCTTTCATAATTTAGCTTTATTGCTTTCATAAGTTAGGTTTACTGCTTTCATAATTTAGTTTTAAAGTTTTTATAGAAATAGTTCATTATCGTTTTCAACGCTTTATTCATCGCTTTCGCTTAAAACGCTTTCTTTCGTTTTCTCTTTTTCTTTTTGTAACTTAGCTTTATCTTTCAGTCTTTATATAACTGCTATATACCACCCCCGTCCTTGATAAGAGGCTAAGTTTCATTAGCGCTTGTTTAAGATGGTTTGGACGGATATTATTTCTGCATTTTTATAAGTATTTCATTTCAATATACCACTCCCGTCCGGGATAAGAGGCTAAGAACTTTTTAGCACTTGTTTAAGACGGTTGGGACGGATACTATTACTGCTTTTATATAAGTCTTTTTATTTCCCTTTTTTGCGCTTATATCCGCTTATAATCGTAATATGCATTTTCTAATTATTAATGTCGTCTCCATTCCGATGAGTGGCTAATTTCCTTTAGCGCACGATGTCGAAGAGCTTTAGGACCCAAAAATAGTTTTCTAAAAATAAAATATCTCTTTCTAAAAATAATTAACGCTTAAGGTTTACCCGAGAATAATGTTGAGTGGAACCGCGTAATCGACGTGTGGTTTTCATTTCTGTTTTCATACACTAGTTAGCTGAGAGGCTCGTGCGTATGGACTGATCGCTCTCGGGTAAAGAGAAGTGCGCTCTACCCTCGATAGAGGATGAGTTAATTCTCCCGAATTGGAAGTAAAAAACCCAATAGCGGGGTGCACAACATAATGCGAGTATTAAGGAGATTCGATAAAAGAATGAGAGTTCGGTCGAATATTCGTAATCTCATGTGGGCATACCCTCGAGAGAGGAGCGTTCATAATTATGGAACCTCCATGGCCAAGCCGTTTTAATATTTTGAAAAGTCATCTCTTTTATTTCTAAAAAAGACTATTTTCAT
Source organism: Dactylorhiza incarnata (assembly GCA_033032865.1). Lineage (NCBI taxonomy): Eukaryota > Viridiplantae > Streptophyta > Magnoliopsida > Asparagales > Orchidaceae > Dactylorhiza > Dactylorhiza incarnata. The sequence continues at coordinate 5,267,135 of JAWHQI010000121.1, forward strand.
CTCAAGGTAATTCGACATCAGGCGTTATTATTTTCATCGTTTAGAACTCTAGTTATACACTTATTATTATCGTTTTAGAACTCTAGTTATGCGCTTATTATTATCGTTTTAGAACTCTAGTTATTCGCTTATTATCGTTCGTTTTTAAAAATCCACACTAAAAACTTATTCTGATAAAATAATAGTTTGTTCCTCAAAGTAGGTTTAATCAACACGACCGGTGGAAATATACGACCCCGATATTTTCAAAAACAAAATATCCTATATAACTCGCGATAAGGTATACTTGCCTTTTTCATATGTTTAAGTTTGGATTAAAATATAATATAAAGCTTTTCAAACCCATTTAGTGCAAAACTCTCCTTTTCTATATTAAAAAAAAAAAGAATTCGGCGTTGTAGTCAGAGTCTAATCGTCAATATTTCGAAAGCAGCAAAAAGACTGTTACTTCTATCTTCTGATAGGATAACGATTAATTTCTCAAAGTAGAAGTACTTGCGAAACTCTCTGAAAACACCCGCCTAATTCTAATCTCGTAACATAAAGATTTTGCAAAAATCCAAATTTAGATCATCGGAATGCTTCCGGGACCATTGATGGAGCTTTGGATCGATGGATGAAGCTTTCCCAAGGAAGGGGATAGATGGATGGAGCTTGGAGAGGGAAAACGGCGGACTTCCGGAAGAAATCGCGCCCAAAACTGTGCTGAATGCCCTAGAATTGAGGAGCCGACCTTTAAATATAGAGCAGAATAAACACTGAGCACGATCAGTGGCGCACGACCAGTGGTCGTGCACAAAGGAATGTTTATGATCGTGCGAGGTCAACCTATAGCAGAGGGGAAGATAGGAAAATTACGCACGGTAAGTGGCGCACGACCAATGGTCGTGCGCGAAGAAGTCCTATGATCGTGCGAATTTCTTTGTTTGGTAAGGGGAATTAACGCACGACCAGTGGTCATGCGCCTGATTGTGCGCGAAGGAAAACACATGATCAGTGGCTTTTTAGGCCAAAATTCGCCCTAATCCATTCTGAGCGTTCACATGATCCTTGTACCTGCATGAAAAACATACTAGACCACTGATCCGTGCACACCACAGGATCCACAGAACAGGCATAATGTAATATATAACGAAATCAAGCCACGAAGAGGGTAGGGAATGCACTATAGTTGAGAATATAAAATGCTATCAATATAAGCATAGATGAGCAGTAAATGAAGTGCAAAGAATAGATAAACAACCAAGATGAGCCCAGAAATCACTATATAAACCAGACTCATCACACCCCCAGACTTACCTATTTGCGCGTCCCGAGCAAACAAGTCCGACGGGCTGAGAAACAGCATAGCTGGTCTAGAAATTACGAGGGCGGAGTAATATGCGAAGTCGCATACTCATGAGCATATAAATCTAGTGGAAAGAATTTTTTAGTTATACAAAAATAGTTTACACAATTCTAAGAGCGTAAAGATATATTATTTCTACTCAAAAGTTGAATCACGGGGAATCACTCGGTCACGCGTTGGAAGAACGTAGAATGAATGTTGTGGCGAACATTACTCAACACCGGGTTTCGGAACAACCTCCACTGAAATCCATCAATGTCGGTGACCATAAGCTCACCCATTCGCACTCTCTCCACGGTATTCGTCAGGCTCGATGCATGAGTCGGTAGGGCTTTAGGTTGAGATAAGGCTTGGGTTTAGGTGCGGTATACAATGATAAAAATGAAGGCTACGCATAACCCAGTTGAGCTGATACCAAATATTTGATCCAAGCAGCCACTACGAGTGCGGGTGCGTCACACTCCCAGACTTGAACTTTAACACACGGGCGTGTGCACCGCCTACTCATAGATATCAATTTCAAACAAATTTTTATCATTAACTACCTTTCATTTTTTTTTCATTTAAATTTTCTTTTCTTTTTCTCTTTTTTTCAAAACTTTCTTTTTCACTTTCCGCAAATGTGCAAGGATGCATAACCACATTTTTCAAATTTTTGCACCATATCAGCACCCTCAAACTGAAAATAATTAAACTCGAGCTTGGGTTTGGGTGTGCGATTAGGATCGGCTGTTTGGCTTTGGTGGAATGAAAGTGGAGCTGAATCAACAGGATCGGGTAGGCACAAAGGGCTAGCAAGGATTATATGATAGGACCGGTATAAAAAAAGCTCAAGATGGCCAACATGATGGCCTACGTCATACTCACGCACTGGACCAAGTCATACATATGCTTCGATAGTCACTTGGGGCAAGTTCTTAGCCACCGAGAAAAATTATTTTTCCTCCCGACTCAAGCAATACGAGCCTAGCACCCGTCTACACACATCCCCACAATACCATTTTCTTCGCACTGGATTCACCACTTTTGAGTAGAATAAACTAAAATTACGCCGAAAGAATAAAATGTAAAACTAAAAGCATAAGGAAAAATTTATTCTACACAGATTTCTATGCGAGACATGAATATTTGACTAGAGCACTACATGAGTCAACAAAGTACTCCGTTTCGCAATCCTAACCCAGCACCTTAATTTCCCATTCACACAACCGAGACGAGTTAGACTCGTCGCGCGCCTACAGTCAAGTGCGCGCTCAAGTGGGTATCGTGGTGTGCGATGAAGATGAACAATACTACAATACATAAATTAATGTGTAAATCCTAGTATGTTGTGCACTATGCATGTGCACGTGGTGACGACACTCAAATTTCCCCAGACTTAATCTAAGCGCAAAATATGTTTTTATAGCGGCATACGCTTAAAAAGGCTAGGGTGAGTGGTTACCCCATGCTCAGAAATGAGCAAACCAGAAGATATGGCAATTTGTCCAGAATGCGGTTATTCCATCTTGCTCCAAAAAATACGGACCTGCGATTAAAGAATTCCCCATGCACAACAAAATATAACAAAGAAATTAAAGAAGAATGACTAAACGGAACCAAGCAGTCCCAATGGGTTGTCTCCCAAGAGCCCTTTTGTTTAACGTCCTTAAAGGTGGACCAAATACATGTATTAAGGTCTGATAGCATCAGTTATAATGATTGAGAACAAATACTAAATAAAAAGTCACCCAGATGAGTGTCACGCACAAAAGTGTTTCAAACGTCCTTAATTAACCGGACAAGCAGGACCAAAACACGAGATGAAATAAGCTAAGATGTGGATGGCCACAGACACATGCAAGACAAGAGTGGCAGCTCATATCTCCTCGCCACTGTCACTGGCATAAATTTGGATTGGGGAAGTGCAACGTGGAGAAGTGGGTGCAACACGAGTAGGAGGCTGAGATACGTCCAGCCCGCCCCGTAAAGCCTGCTGATAAATAAGGTCCTGCATCCAATGCTGCGATGCCTCCAAATCGGAGAGGCGCTCGCTCAGGTATGGGACTCCCTGCATCGCAGCATGACCGTAGTGCTGCCCTGCATGCTGCTGAGGTTGCTGCTTAGGTTGCTGCGGAGGCTTGTGACCTTTGTGACCGTTGGGGCGGCCTCGCTGTCCTGCGTCTTCCCATCGCGGAAGACTTTGCTTGCTCATCCACATCCTCCTCTTCTTGACCACCAACACTACCATCGCTCGATCCAGTCACTACATATGTTTGGTTGCCATTTCGCCCCACCACTCGTAGCAGGTGGAACCTCACCATTGTGCCCTGCGTGATCATGGACCGAGAGGTAACCTGCTCCATCGGGGGTATCTGATCCCACACTCCCAACCCCTTCGCGATTCGGGTGACATAGTATACACCCCCAATTGCTCCAGCGAGGCCATATGTGTCCTCATGGTGGAAGAAATGAGCCAGCATGTACCCCAGATGAAGGGGATACTGCTGCTGCATGTTGTAGAGGAACAACAGGTCTTGCCAGCCTACCACATTTTGGCTCAACCCGCGCGCGGCGATAAAATGACTGATCAAATGCTGTAGGTACCGCAAGGCGGGAGATATGATCCTTGTAGACTTGGCTCTGCGAGCTACGTAATCCTCATCCGTACCCGTGAATGACCGCCAGACGGATTGTGAAGAGACATTATCTGGGAACATCACAGCCATGTTCTGAAAATCTATCCTTGCTGCCTCGTCTTCAGTATAAAATCCAACGTGGGTGGCTAGCTCGGGGAGAGACAAGGAAAATACATGCCCCAACGTCCGGAAAGAACGAACAGGAGGCCGGAATCCCGCCGACATGACTTCCCACTCAAATGTAGAGAGGAACTCTAATGTCAGCTCCTTGAAACCAAATTCAGCACATTCGAAGACGTTCCTCCAGTTGTCGCTGGAGTAAAGGAGAAGAGTTGCTTCCATTAGAGTGCCGCCATCTCCAATCGACCAGAGTTCCTCCCAGTCAACCAGATGCTGCGAGAGGAAGGGCTTGCCCCTTAGCGTGGTGAAGCGGCGCGTGTGCTCTGCCTTTGAAAACTTAGCCATTCTTCCCAAGATCTGAGCGTGAGTGGCGGAGGTGGAGCGGGATCTTTGATAAGACTTGGTGGTGCGGCGGCTCCCGGATGGATCCATGAAAATCAGAGCTTGGAGGAAGAGAGTAAGGAGAACAAAGCTTACCGGAGAAGATGAAGTGAGGAGGAGGAGAAAAGCTCCTGGACAGCGCATGCTCAGCGACAGTAGCAAGCAGCGGAAGCCCTAGACGCACACACAGGAGCCGGCCGAGAGGTTTTAAAGAAAACTGGGCCTGTGCACGTTCAGTGGTCATGCGCTGATAAATAGGGTGCACGACCATTGGTCGTGCGCGAAGGGGAAATTTGCGCGCCCAGTTTCAAAATTAAAAACTCACCGTCGTAACATATAAGTGCATACAAGGGTTTCCCCATCTTAGCAGAAGAAGATCATCGACAATTAACAGATAAAAGCTCTACAAAATATTTAAACAGCAAAAGGTGAACACAACAATTTATAGTAGTTCTAACTGAGATAACTATTGGGGTTTAATGTCTCCCAACTGGACTTATTTAGCAGCTGGCATATGCTAACTGATCGGCCTATGAAAAGTGAAGTGAACAGGAAGCTATTCATTTATCTGTTTTGGTAATAGGTGCCTATACGGTGATAGGACAGTTACCCAAATCCCAGAATATAAATACCTGTATTGGGCATCAGGCAGGGGTAGGTAATAAGATGCAGAAATCTCAGTGTCTGTCTGTTCATATAGTTGACCCATTACTACTTCGCGAGAAATCATTGGTATCATCAAGTACACTGTAGGGTCTAGCGAGTTCATCAGCGGCCTTCTCCACAACTTGGACATTCTCATAGGGTGCTGAGGTATTCACCTCCTCACCTTGGAGAACATCCACCTTCTTTAGAGTGGGCACAACGCTGCAAATCACTGCCTCTTCCTGCAAGACATGCTCAACAATACTGTCACAACAACTGCAGTATTTTGCACAAGATGAGAAGAATTTGTGCTGGGAGACAAATCGAGCACTGCATCCTCAAAAGGAATCAAATTCACATGTGGTGATAAATGAATGGAGGAGACAAGTGCACCCATGTCGGGACATAGATCACCAATAACTATGATGTGTGTGTCCACATCTATCCCTTCAAAACATGAAGGTGATATGGATATGAAACCAGAGGAAGGAGGGGTGCTGCGAGAGATAGGAGTTGGGAAAATCCAGATGTCCGGCTCGTCGTCCTAATCCAATTCGCGCAAATAATCATCACAATCCTTTAAAGCATGATCCGTGATTCGACAAAACAAGCACTATTTTGCATTTTTCTTCGGTCCAAGTGGGGCCATAGATAAATGCAAAAACGGCACTAGCGGTGCAAAAGAATAGCCATAAACCTTAGGCACAGTGTATGAGGTATTGTATGATGTCAATGCCCGATACATTGAGCCTTGGGGGCTAGAGCTACTATCTCCCGATGTGCATCTATCACTAGCATGGGCAGTATCTCCACACCAACGGCAGCGGATATTGAATCCAGCCCACATTGCGGGATGGGGAAAACTAAGTTCGAGAGAAATACACACTTGTGTGCGATACTACGGTTAACAATAAATAACTGAAAAAGCCCATACTTTAAACAAGAGAAAGGATAAGTAAACAAACCAAGAAACAGAAGGCTTTCACAAGTAACTTTTCTAACAATAATTTCATACAACGCTTGCAGTCCCCGACAACGGCGCCAAAAACTTGACGCGCTATTTCAGCACCGCTAATTAGCAAGCGCGAAATGAGGTACGATGGCAGTGCGCCGGTCGTTGTCAAGTAATAAAAGTAGGGAGAAATTCCCCGAATATCGTTCTCAAAGGACCAAAAGTTGGGTTGTATGATTTGCTTATTTGGAAATTAATTATGAGGATTACTAAGTTAACAAAAAGGAGTTTGGTTGGTTTTGTAGAGACAAGAAGAAGTAAAACTATATTAACTATGCGGGTCGCAATCACCGCTTCGCTTGGTGGATGTGGTTATTGCAGGCCGCGATGTCGTGCTTCGTTTAGCGGATGGAGGGTGAGCAAATGGGGGAAGTGAGTGATAATGGTGTTTGAGGGTCGAAGGCACCTCTTCACTCTCACCTCTAGCTTTTGCTAGAGTGAGCTAGCTAGATCGTGTGTATGGAATTGGAGTGGGGGCAGAGCGCATCACAGCAAAGCATCAAGTGAAGAATAAAACAAGAATAAGCTTCCATTCATAGACAAATAGAGATTAATCCAGTTCAATACAACAGTTAAGAATCCATTTCCAAAAAGAGAGAGGGTAGAGGAAACCACGAGATGAGAAGCCTCGCCGTAGATCTTGGCTGGAATGGGGGGTTGTCATGCCTCCTCCGAGCTCAGTCCTTGGTTGCTTCCGTGGTTCAGAGGCTGTCACTACCTCCAAACATCATCCATCTTCTTCTCAGAGCTGGGTCTCTTCCACTTAGCCCAATGGAGATGCCACACCTTGAAATACTTGTTGTAGATGGCGGGGAATGCTTCTGGGACCCTTAATGGAGCTTAGGATCGATGGATGAAGCTTTCCCAAGGAAGGGGATGGATGGATGGAGCTTGGAGAGGGAAAACGGCGGACTTGTGGAAGAAATCGTGCCCAAAACTGTGATGAATGCCCTAGAATCGCGGAGCTGGCCTTTAAATACAGAACAGAATAAACACTACGCACGATCAGTGGCGTGCGACCATTGTTCGTGCGCGAAGGAATGTTTGTGATCGTGCGAGGTCAACCTGTAGTAGAGGAGAAGATAGGAAAATAACTTACGGTCAGTGGCGCACGACCAGTGGTCGTGCGCGAAGAAGTCCTATGATCGTACGAACTTCTCTGTTTGGTAAGGGGAATTAACGCAAGACCAGTGGTCGTGCACCTGATCATGTGCGAAGGAAAACACACGATCAGTGGCTTTTTATGCCAAAATTCGCCCCAATCCATTCCGAGCGTTCACATGATCCTTGTACCTGCATGAAAAACATACTAGACCACTAATCCGTGCACACCACAGGATCCACAGAATAGGCATAAAGTAATATAAAATGAAATCATGCCACGAAGAGGGTAGGGAATGCACTATTGTTGAGAATATGAAATGCTATCAATATAAGCATAGATGAGCAGTAAATGAAGTGCAAAGGAAAGATAAACAACCCAGATGAGCCCGAAAATCACTATATAAACCGGACTCATCACTACTCAACATCTATGAAGAGCCCCCCCCCCCCCCCCCCCCCCCCCCGAGTTGATGCAAGCATCTCCCCTGGATATGTGTTAGCCTCTCTTGATCTACAACAATCTCCTCCTCTTGAGCCGTCATTCCCTGATCTTGAGCTGGCATTTCAATTTCTTGACCAGTCTCCCCTTCTTTAGCAGACACTTCCTCCTCTTGAATATTCTCCCCTTCTGAACCTTGCTAACAAGTAAGGTTAAGAAAGAACTTGTGATCATTGAGGAGTACATCAATGTATTGATTGCCTGGATTGATTCCTTTGATTCTATCAATTCAGTTTCCATTTGAGAATATTTCCTTTGAAATTTTCTTGTCTGAGTCTGTAGCAGGTCAAAAAAGGTTCTAGTGGCCAGACCCACTAATTTAGAGATTGCTAGATCAATGTCAAAGGGAAGTATAGGATGAGAGGTAGAAGGTGTATCAATAGGAGGTGTTGATATGTCAATTTGAGGTGTTGATTGGGGATGATTTGAGGGAGCAGAGAGGAGGACTTTGAGATCATCTTCTGTGGTTGTGGTAGAATGTGGTTGTTGTAGGGAGGAGATCTATGTTAGATGTTCAACTATGGTATCTGGTATGATTATTTCCTGGTCTTGAGGAGCTAGAGATGAAGGAGGAGAGGGTGGAACTTGACCAAATTTCAGAATCTGTCTGGTCCATTTGGAGAAGATTCCTTTGTTTATTCTTTTTCCAGGAGGAATGGGCACTCCTTTGGATCTACACACCATTGGATTGTGATTATATAGGACTTGACTCATGATTCTCATGTATGCATTCTCCTTATGGACATACTTGTGACCAATCAGTTTGAAAAGGCACCTCCCCCAGTGGATTTTTTTTGTTGAGAACCAATACTCCCATTATCTGTAGTTGTTATTTGGGAATTGTATCATGAGCCGACTAGGTCTGCCAAAAACCTACACTCTTCTGAGAAGTCAATCTTCTTTAGGTTGATTGCATTTTCTTTGTTGAAACTCATTATCTGTAGTGCTTGTGGGTTTCTGCCATCGTTAGTTCAGATGAGTCATCACCTATTGGTAGATCGAAGGTGAGACTCAACATTTCCTCTGTGAAGTGAATGTCAATACCAGAAATTCTCCCTTGGAAAGATCCATCCTCTCCAATATGGATATTGTCTTTCAGCTCGACCAATTCATCATCATATATCTTTCCTCATGTCGAAATTAATTTCTTGACTCCTGCAGTTTGAAATAAGTTCAGGATTCCCTTGAAGTTTTTTGCTGCTGCAATGAATGAGTCGATATCAACATCGAAACCAGAGTTCACTTTTGGAGGAGCCATTGATTTTTATGGTAGTGCCTGCAAAAACAAGACTAGAAAGATAGAAAGAACCAGGAGCAAGAATGCAAGAAAGCATGAGAGTAAGAGAGAGAAAATTTGAAAGCGTAAGATGATCTAACATCTGGGTTGCTTAAAAGAAGATGATTCGTCGTAGCTTAGGGTTTTTATCGAAGCAACGTCGAATGGAAATAAATTCAGCGTGCCAAAATAATTTGATGTAGCTTCTAGAAGCAAGTACTGCACATGCTTGACATGTCGACGTTGCGTCGAGTGGTAATCGACGTAGCTGTTAGATGAAGAGGAGCTTGACTCAGATTTTGAGTCACTCTAGATTTTAGCTATGAAACCTTTTCCCTTCTTCTTGTCCTTCTTTCTGAAGGACTTCTTCTTATTCTCCTGCTGCTTTTGTCTTTTTGATCTTCAGGACATTCATGGGCAATGTGCCATGGTTTTCTGCATGCAAAGCAGATTATTTCCTATTTTGGAGTCTTATCAAACCTTGGTTAGTTTGAGCTCCTTTCTTTTCTTTTGGAGTCCTCAGACTTGACCCATCTTCTAAATCTTCTGGCAAATAGATTGAACATCTCTTCTTCAGAAGTGGACGGCTCTCCTTCATCTGCCTTCAAAGCTATTGTCCTTTCATTTAGAGTTGAGACTTTCTCCTTAGCTTTAGTCTTAACTCTGCTGTTCAGTAGTATCTCATAGGACTTGAGCTTGCCTAGCAAGTCATCAGTGTATATTTCTCTATGGCATATGGACTCTATAATGGCCCAGATCCTTGAATCCCCAAGTGCTTGGGAAGCACATGAGAAGCTTATCATTAATCTCAGTTAGTAAGATCTCTTTGTCTAGACCCTTGAGCTCATTGATGATTATGCTGAATCTTTCATATATTTCAGTCACATTCTCTTCGACTTTCTTTTGGAAGTTCTCATATTGAGATATGAGAAGGGACTTCTTATCCTTTCAACCAATATGGACAATGACCCCCAGATCTCTTTTGCTGATTAGTTGTCAGCCATCTTCTGGAATATGTAATCTGACATAGTTGACACCATGATGTTTATGGCCTTTGCATCACATGCCTTCACCTTCTTCTTAGTATCAATCCATTCATCTTTAGGGACAAGTTCTTGTGTCATAGTCGCACTTGCATATTTTTTGAATGGTACTGGAGGACCTGATACAATGACATCAAAAATATCCTCATCAATAGAATTCATAAACAGTTTTATTCTGGCCTTCTAGAGTGTAAACATATTCAGATTACACACTGGTCGCCATGTGGATGCAAAGTCTTTATAACTCATTTTCTGAAAATAGTTTTAGAATATAAAAATTTGAGTGAGGGGATCTTTTGATAAAGGTGTTAACTTTTTTATGTTCAACCTCACTCTGATACCAATTGAAATTGCATAGTGAGCCATCTTAGTATTCTCTAGAGGGGGTGAATAGAGTTTTAAAACTTTTCACAAAAATATGCACAGAATAATAATATAATTCTAAATACTAAGCATTCAGAAATTCAACCAGAATAAAATAAGCACAGAATTATAAAAATAAAGAAGAGACAACACAGAAAATTCACAACACGGATGAGACAAGATCTATAGTGGTTCTCCAAAATGTGGGTAGTCCACTATTCTACCACCTTGGTAGGAATACACTATCCAGTGCTTAAGTCTTTTGATAAGGAGACTTTTAGAACTAGGATCTGAGTCTTTTGTTAAGGAGGCTCTTAGAATTAAGCTAGATCTTTTGATAAGGAGATCTTGAACCAACACAAGATCTTTTGTTAAGGATATCTTGAACCACTGAATCCGTTAAAGAGGGATTCTAAGGACTCTTTACTCAGTTTTATAGAAAGTGAGAAAGTAGAGTAAAGAAGGAGAAGAAGTTGAAGATGATTCTTCTGAATGAATCCTCCAGCAGCAGTCAATGAGGATTCAGACACTTAGTGTTTTTCTTGATCTTTATTCAGTAAATGAATCCTTGCTTGAGAGAGAGGGAGAGAGAGAGAGAGAGATGCAATGATTGTAGAAGCTCTGATCCTGATGGTAATCTCTATAAATATGTATGCTTCTTGGAGTGAGAGAAAAAAAAAGAGGTCCATGAGATTGTATTGCTCTCTTTCTATTTCTTTTGACAAACCGTCAAAACCTTTTTGAATAACTTCCAAAAATATAATTATTGTATCTCTAGAGATCTTCTTTCTATTGTTGGTTATGAACGACCCGTTATAATTCAAATAACTTCCATTTATAACTTCTGAATAAGCTTCAAAAATGAATCCAGGAAGTATTCTAATTCTGCGTCTATACTTGACGTTGTTGGGAAAAACTCCTTGTGATTTAACTTAACAAATTACTTATAGGTGATTTAACTTCCTAGGCGCATTACCCTCATTGTATAAAAAAGGTAAATTAGTCATTAGATGTCTTAGGATGTCACACTCACCTTAGAGTGTCAAGACCATGTCAAGACAAACACAAATTCAGTTGAATTGATATTCGCGTCGAATAGAAGTCGACGCGACTACGACTAGATGTCGACGAAACTCTAATTAAAAGTCAAAGAAATTCAAACTGTCTATCAAAGTATATTAAGTCGACGCAACGTTGAAAGGAGATCAGTGTAGATAAAAGAGCTTGTCAAAGTTATCTTAGAAGTTGACGCAACTTCGTCTTCATTTCAACACAGAAGGAAGAGTATGTCGAAGCCATATGAAGTCGACGCAACTTTGACTACAATTCAACGCAGATGATGAAGTTCAAGTCCATGTCTTCAACTCGATGTTTACGTCGATAAGGAATCGACGCAACGTCGACATCTGAGTTCAGCCAGATCTAAGAAGGAATTCGAAGCTACTCTTATAAGAACTCAGAGGTGCGTCGACATGAGGAATGATGAAGTCGGCGCATCATCAAATATAGTCAGGTGCTGACTTTCTAATACTTTTTCAGAAGGTCCACCATACTGAAGATAGTTGTCCAACAGCTAATTTGTTGCCAATAATGGAAAGGAGTATTCCAGAAGAGCAAAAGGATTCTTGGAATGAAATAAAGTGTGATAGACGGGTCGGGAACAAAAGAAGAAAAGAAATGAAGTGTCTAATAAGAATACCTTCTCAGGTCTGTCCAAGAGAATAAAGAAATTCAAATCCAATGATGGACAATAAGTAGGCTGAGAAGAGAAGAAAGAAGACAGAGCATTCATTACACATTCTTTTGTGGCTGTCGATTAGGGTTTCTTCTTCTTCCTCCTTCAACCCTAAGAGACAGATATAAAATCAGTGCTCTCTCTGCACAGGAAATATACAGGGTTGCTTTCTTTTCTACATCATACAACAGCCAGATTACAAGAAGCTTTCAGAGAAAAGGATCTGATAAACATAACCCTTGCAAAATATCACAATCATAAGCAAGGGTTCATCATAAACAGATCCAGTTAAAGAAAACCATAAGCTGAACTTGAGAAAAGCTTCTAAAAAATTCTGAGAACAAAATTCTTCTTCTTCTTTCTTTCTTCTCCTTTATTCTCAAACTGTAAAAGAGTTTTTTTAATCCCTCTTCCAAAGGATTCAGTGGTTTTAAGAGTCTCCTTATCAAAATACCCAGTGGTTCTAAGAGTCTCCTTATCAAAAGACTCAGGCACAGGATCTGCATTCCTACTGGGGAGGTAGATGAGTGGAGTACCCACATTTTTGGGAACCACTATAAAAATCCGTGTGTCTTATATGTGTTGAATTTCTGTGTTGTCCCTTCTTTTAGTTTTCTTTGTTAATTTCTTTACAGTAATCTTATTTACTATATTCTGTCTTTGGTTTATTGAGTACATAATACTTAGTATTATTTTTATTGTATCCACGGTAGTGTAGAAATATTTATATCTCTATTCAGCCCCCCCCCCCCCTCTAAAGAATACTCAGAGGCACACTGTGCACTTTCAATTGGTATCAGAGGGAGGTTGATCATTAAAATATTAAGACATTGATCAAAAAGACCTTTTACTCTTATTTCTTTATATTAAATCTATTTTCTAAAGAAAATTAGTTCTAAGGATTATGCCTCAACTAGACCACCAGTGTGTAACCTAAATAAGTTTACACTCTGGAAGGCCGGAATAAAGTTGTACATGAACTCCATTAATGAAGACATTTTTGATGTCATCATTTCAGGTCCCCCAGCTCCATACAAGAAAGATGTCAATGGAACTTCAACACAGGAACCTGTACCCTGAGCTGAGTGGACAAAAATAGAGAAAAAGCAGAAGGCATGTGATGTCAAAGCAATAAACATTCTGGTCTCCACAATGTCAGATGAAATTTTCCAGAGAGTGGCTGACTGCCAATCAACAAAAGAGATCTGGTAATATCTCACCAGAATGGTAGACGGAAGTTTTGATGAAAGAAAGGACAGGAAGTCCCTTCTCATATCCCAATATGAGAACTTTCAAAAGAAAACATATGAAAGTGTTGTTGAAATGTATGACAGATTCAACATCATTATTAATGAGCTAAGGAGCCTGGACAAGGAGATATCTTTGACAGAAATCAATGACAAGATCCTCATGTGCTTCCCAAGATCATGGAATTCAAGGATCTGGGCCATCATACAGTCCAGATGCCATAGTGAAATCTATACTGATGCTTTGCTAGAAAAGCTTAAATAATATGAGATGCTACTGAAAAGCAGAGCTGAAACAGAGGCGCCAAAGGAGATAACTCCAACTCCTATCCAAACGATCCTTGCACTGAAAGTTGTTGAAGGAGATCCCACCACTCCTGAAGATGAAATGTTAAGTCTCTTAGCAAGGAGATTCAGAAAGTGGGTCAAGACAGAAGACTCAAGGAGAAGAGAGAGGAGCTCAAAGCCTAGGTATGATAATACTCCAAGGAAGGAGGTGATTTGCTTCTCCTGCAACAAGCCAGGACACATATACCTAGATTGCCCACAGGAATAAAGGGATAGGAGCAACAACAAAGATGAGTAGAAGAAGAAGTCTTTCTGGAGGAAAGACAAGAAGAAAGTCAAAGGTTTCATTGCTGAAACCTGGAGTGACTCTGAAGCAGAGTCAAGCTCCTCCTCATCAGAAAGTGACGAAGAAAAGGAGGCTGAAGTAGCTTGCATGATGGAACTGAGAATATCTTCAGATGATGAAGAAGAATAGGTATCTATGTTTGATGATTTTGATTTCAATTCTGATGATTTTAAAAATTGCTTTAAAGAATTTTGTATTTATTTCCTCAATATACAAAAAGAATTAGAAATAAATAGGGAAGAATTAGAACAGTTTAAGAAAGATGAATTATATTCACTAAATAATGATCTAAGAAATGAAATTCAAGAAAAAGAAACAGAATTGATAGGCATAAGAAATGAAAATCTAAAGTTAAAAGAAGAGCTAGCAAAGGCAAAATCCTTTGAGGACTCAATCAATGGGAGGAGTCAGAAGCTCAGAGACATCACACAAAATCTCTCCATGAGATTTAAGCACCTAGGTCTAAGAGCAAACCCATGCACTAACACAGAAGTCACTAGTAGACCTGCATGGAAAAATCCAATTAGGTTCATTATACCTAGTGATTATCAATCAAGTGAGAAGAGTGCACTAACAAAGAGTCAGGACATTAGTAATCCAGATAAAATAATTTCATTCGGTGGAGAATATTCAAACAAGAAAAAGAAACCTCTAGCCAAGATTAATCTAGAGAAAATAATAAACAACAGTCAAAAGGCTAAAACTAAAAATAGAATTATTAGACACTCAGCTGATTTATCATATTTGGATACAATTTATACACATTACAAATTCCAAAATAATAACCATAGGTTTGGTGAACCCATTCCTTATCATCCAAAAGGATATCATGAAAGGTCATTCTACTCTTTCATGGAACCATATAATGGTAAAAGCAAAAGGCCCAAGGTAACCTAAGTTCCTTCTAATGTTTGAGTAACTTGTGCAGGGTTAGGTAGGATCCCTCCTACCTAACAAATAGAGAGGGAAGAAACATCTAGGACATGAATGAAGAACAAATTCAATAGATGGAGTAATCTCTTCCCTGAAATCCCATGTTTTCTTCTTTAAGTCCATGAAACTAATAGTATAAATACTATTTTCAATAAAAACATTGCTGGGAAAAACACTAAGAACTTACGAAGAAAATAGAACTATTTATTCAGAGTTGCGTCGAATCAAATTCGACGTACTGTCGGGTTCTACTCGATGCAAGCTTAGAGAGACAATCGGAGCAGATAATTCAAATGGTATTTGACGCAGCATCAAGTTCATATCGACGCATGCATCGACTTAATAGTCGCTGATCAAATTCGAGGTCACGTCGATTACAAATCAATGCAACGCCGACATAACTATGTCAACTTAGCTGTTTCTAAACAATCTCAAAGTTGTGTTGAATTATAATCAAAGCAACATCAATATTTCAGCGTGCGCAACGGTGCTTCTATATGCTGTCTCGACAAGTTTTGGGTCACTGAATATTAACATTAATCGACGGTGCGTCAACGTCAACCCTAAGTTGCGACGAATCATCTTCTTGTAAGCAACTTCGGCGTTAAATCATTTACGCTTTCGAATTTTCTTCTCTTTGCTCTCTTTCTCTCTTCTTCTTCAATTCTCTTGCATCCTTGTCTCTTTCTCTCTCTCTCTCTTTTCTTTGCAGGTACACAATCACAGAGACAATGGCCCCTCCTAAGATAAATTCAGGATTTGATGTGGATGTAGATTCTTTCAACGCAGCTTCAGATAATTTCAATGTCATTCTCAGCTTGTTTCAGTAAGCTGGATTAACAAAATTAATCTCTACCATATGTAAGATTTGTTTGGGAAAAATCCTATTAATTTAACTTAACAAATAACTTATAGGTGATTTTACTTCCTAGGTTTTAATTACCCACACTGTATAGTAAGGGTAATTTGGTCATTAGATGTCTTAGGATGCCACACTCACCTTAGAATGTCAAGACCAGTTCAAGAGAAACACAATTTGAGTTGAATTAATACTTGCGTCGAATGTAAGTCGACGCAACATCGACTTGATGTCGACGCAACTCAGACTAGAAGTCCAAGCAACTTAAACTATCTGTCGAAGTATAATTCAAGTTGACGCAACATCGAAAGGATATCCATGCAGATAAAGGAGCCTATCAAAGCCATCTTTGAAGTTGACACAACTATGACTTCATCTCGACGCAGAAGACTCAGCCCAAGTCCAGGTATTCAACGACTTGTTTATTGCATAGAATGGAACGGAGCATTCAAGAAGACAGAAAAAACTTTCTTGGAATGAATTCAAATAGCAGATAGATGGGTCGTAAACAAAAGAAGAAAGGAAGATTAATTGTCCAAGACTATGCCTTTTCAGGACAACCCAAAAGAGAGAACTAATTCAAAATTAATTATGGACAATAAATAGGACGAGAAGAGAGAAAAATAGAGAGCATTCATTACAATCTTCTACAGTTTGTCGATTAGGGTTCTCACTTCTTATTCCTCCTCCTGGAACCCTAAAAGAGAAATAGAAAAGAAGTGCTCTCTCTCAGAATAGAAAAACTGAAGGCTGCTCTTTCTTCAGCATCATTTAGACGCCAGATAGCAAGCAGAACATATACAAAAGGATCTGAAAAATATAACCCTTGCAAATCATCACAATCATAAGCAAGGGTTCATCATTAGCAGATCTAGTGAAGGGAAAAATAGAAGCTAAAAGCTTATACATAATTCTGAGAACAGAATTCTTCTTCTCCATCTTCTTTCTTCTTTCTCCTCTATCTTCAACTGTAAAGAGTTTTAAGAATCCCTCTTCCAAAGGATTCAGTGGTTCAAGATCTCTTTATGAAAAGATCTGTGGTTCAAGATCTCCTTATCAAAAGATCTATGCATCTAAGAGTCTCCTTATCAAAAGACTCGGTAGTTCAAGATCTCCTTATAAAAAGTTCTTTGGTTCTAAGAGTCTCCTTATCAAAAAACTCAAGCACAAGTTGTGCATTCCTACCAGGGAGGTAGAAGAGTGGAGTACCCATATTTTAGGGAACCACTATAAAAATTCTTGTGTATTTGTGTGTGTGATTTTCTGTGTTGTCCATACTCTATATACTTTGTTTTTATTTCAGCAAACATCATTTATTTTATTTTGTCCTTTGGTTCTGGTGAAGCATAATACTTAGTGTTTTATTGTTTGCACATTTTGGGTAAAATATTTTAAAACTCTATTCACCCTCCCCCCCCCCCCCCCCCCCCCCCCCCCCCCCTCAAGAGAATATTCAGAGGCACAGTGTGCACTTTCAATAATCTTGATGGGGAACTGACAGAGCTCAAGGAAAGCATTCACCATGAAGAGGATGGAACCCTCAGTGGGAAAATTGCTGAAAAGGACATCAGCATAACAGTAGAAATGGTATCTCAAATATTTGACCTTCCCACTGGTGATGAATCTGATGAACTATCAGGGGAAGAGACAAAGAAACTGTTAGAAATTATGCAATTCAAAAAGGAGAAAGCCATTAATTTAAAGAAAATTAATCTGGCAGAAGAGTACAGATTTCTTGCTAACATAGTAGGGAAGGTGATCCTTTGTAAAATCTCAGCTCATGATGCTATTCCCAAGCAGCAGTTGCAGATCATGGGCATTCTAGTCTTTCAAAAGAAGATAAACTTGGGGAGATGTCTCCTGAAAATGATTGGGCTAAAATATGCTCACAAGGAAAATGCATATATGAGGATCATGAGCCGGTGCTCTTCCACCATTATCCCATGGTGTGCAAGCCCAAAGGAGTGCCCATTCCTCCAAGAAATAGGATGAATATAGGGATATTATCCAAGTAGACCAGGCAGATTCTGAAGCCTGGTCAATCTGCCCATTCACCTCCTCCTTCTCCAACTCCACAAGATACAGAGACAGTATTACTAGCTCCCCATAGAAATGACAATTCAGCACAGGGCCCTGCCACTGCATAATAAGATCCAGATGCTGACCCAAATACTGAGCTAGCCCAATTCAACCAGATCAGTACATCCTTTCCTGCCACAGAATTTGCACCTCAGGTCCCTCTCCAACCTCAGCAACAACCATCCACCATGTTCATAGAAAATCAGTCTACTCCCCTATCATCATATCATAGAAAATCAGTCTACTCCCCTACCATCATATCACATTTCTCCAGAAGTATATCAACCACATTCCCCTATCCACCAAGATCCTCCAAGCCTCAATGAGAGCTTAACTCTAATTCCTCCATCAATCCTATCCACTCCTCCACCTGCCTCTACCTCCCATTCTACACCTTCATTTGATATTGAGCAAGCAATATCTAAAGCTATAGGGATGGCCTCAAGCACCTTTGTTGACCTACTGGCTACACAAGCCAGAAGGTTCAATAAAAAGTACTCTCAGATGGAGAGTGAATTAATTGATTCAAGAAGGTCTCTCCTGGGTCTCAAGGAGATTATGTCCTCCTCCTTGGTAACAAAGGATTTCTCAACCTTACTTGTCAGCATGGTTCAGAAGGGGAGATAATTCAAGAGGAGGAAAGACCTAATCTAGAGAAGAGTGGCCATGAAAAGGGCAATGTTGTTGAAGTTCCTGATAAAGTTACTATTTTTTAAGATGCAAATGTCCAGGGGGACCCTCAAGAGAATCAGGGTGAGTTTCCAGCTCAAGAACTAGCACTAGATCCAGCTGAAGAATTGAACCAGGGGGAGGTGATTGCCTCTGCTCAGGCGGAATCTATTCTAGATATTCAAAGAAATCTGGAAGAGGAAATGATTGTTGAAGATACTGCACTGAACCAGGGGGAGGTGATTCCCTCTACTCTGGGGAGCCCCAAGAAGATGATCTACTGGATGAGGTTGCTAAAATTGCTAAGGAGGCTGCTCAGACTGCTGAACAAAATCAAATTCATCAAGAAGAAATAATGACTCCTGAAGATGATGAGCCATTGAAGTTTGCATCAAGGAAGATAATTCCACGGGTCTTCTCCAAAAAAAGGAAAAATCCTGATAAAGGACAGTAAGGTCCAGGTACTTTATTTTTGAGGAGTTCAATACATTTCTACTCTTTGGTGGATACAATTATTAAGAACAATATGGTTTCTTGGCAATATATGATATGGTCTGTAATTCCATTCATTCATGCTTTTAATTGTCTTATGTATAAATTGCTTATTTTAAGAATTGTGTCAAAGAATGAGTAAAATCACTTTAATGAATCTATAAAATTTGTTAAGATAAATAAGGGGAGATTGTTGGGAAAAACTCCTTGTGATTTAACTTAACAAATTACTTATAGGTGATTTTACAACCTAGATGTATTACCCTCATTGTATAGAGAGGTTAAATTGGTCATTATATGTCTTAGGATGTCATGCTCACCTTAGAGTGTCAAGACCAAGTCAAGACTAACACAAATTCAGTTGAATTGATATTTGCGTCGAATAGAAGTCGATGCAGCTTTGACTAGAAGTCGACAGAATTCTGATTAAAAGTCAAAGCTATTCAAATTGTCTGTCAAAGTATATTAAGTCGACGCAATGTCTAAAGGAGATCGACGTAGATAGAAGAGCTTGTCGAAGTTATCTTAGAAGTCAACGCAACTTCGAATTCATTTCAACGCAGAAGGAAGAGTCTGTCGAAGCCATATGAAGTCGAAGCAACTTCGACTATAATTTGACACAGATGATGAAGTTCAAGTCCAAGTCTTTAACTCGACGGTTACGTCGATAAGGAATCGACGCAACGCCAACATCTAAGTTCAGCCAGAGCTAAGAAGGAATTTGAAGCTACTCTTATAAAAACTCAAAGGTGCGTCGACATGAAGAATGATGAATTCGACGCAGCGTCAAATACAGTCAGAAAATGGAAGCTTTCTTTGCTGACTTTCTAATACCTTTTTAGAAGGTCTACCATACCGAAGACAGTTGTCCAACGGCTAATTTGTTGCCAATAAAGGAAAGGAGTATTCCAGAAGAGCAAAAGCATTCTTGGAATGAAATAAAATGTGATAAACGGGTCGGGAACAAAAGAAGAATAGAAATCAAGTGTCCAATATGAATATCTTCTCAGGTCTGTCCAAAAGAAGAAAGAAATTCAAATCCAATGATGGAAAATAAGTAGGCTGAGAAGAGAAGAAAGAAGACATCGCATTCATTACACATTCTTGTGTGGCTGTCGATTAGGGTTTCTTCTTCTTCCTCCTTCTACCCTAAGAGACAGATAGAGAATCAGTGCTCTCTCTGCACAAGAAATATACAGGGTTGCTTTCTTTTCTATATCATACAGGTGCCAGATTACAAGAAGCTTTCAGAGAAAAGGATCTGATAAACATTACCCTTGCAAATCATCACAATCATAAGCAATGGTTCATCATAAACAGATCTAGTGAAAGAAAACCAGAAGCTGAACTTGAGAAAAGCTTCTGAAGAATGCTGAGAACAGAATTCTTCTTCTTCTTCTTTCTTTCTTCTCCTTTATTCTCAAACTATAAAAGAGTTTTATTAATCCCTCTTCCAAAGGATTCTGTGGTTCTAAGAGTCTCTTTATCAGAAGACTTAGTGGTTCTAAGAGTCTCCTTATCAAAAGACTCAGTGGATCTAAGAGTCTCCTTATGAAAAGAGTGAAGCACAGGTTGTGCATTCCTACCCAGGAGGTAGAAGAGTGGAGTATGCACATTTTGGGGAACCACTATAAAAATCCTTGTGTCTTCTGTGTGTTAAATTTCTGTGTTGTCCCTTCTTTCAATTTTCTTTGTTAATTTCTTTACAGCAATCTTATTTACTTTATTCTGTTTTTGGTTTATTGAGTGCATAATACTTGGTATTATTTTTATTGTATCCACAATAGGGTAGAAATATTTAAATCTCTATTCACCACCCCCACACCTCTAGAGAAAACTCAAAGGCACACTGTGCACTCTCAGACGTTGCTTCGAATACCTTTTCCTTATTATCGACGCACCTCTGAGTTCTAATAGAAGCTAGTTTGACATCTTCCTCAGCTATGAAATGAACTCTAATATCAACATTACGTCAGGTCCTTATCGATGTATCTGTCGAAATGAAGACCTAGACATTGAGCTCTGACTTCTGCGTCAAATATAATTTGAAGTTGAGTTGACTTCTAATGTTGCTTTGACAGATTGATGAGTTGAATTTGGATTTTTGCAAAATCTTTATGTTACGAGATTAGAATTAGGCAGGTTTTTTCAAAGAGTTTCGCAAGTACTTCTATTTTGAGAAATTAACCGTTATCCTATCAGAAGATAGAAGTAACAGTCTTTTTCTGCTTTTGAAATATTGACGATTAGACTCTGACTACAACGCCAAATTCTTTTTTTTTTAAATAGAAAATGAGAGTTTTGCACTAAATGAGTTTGAAAAGCTTTATATTATATTTTAATCCAAACTTAATCATATGATAAAGGCAAGTATACCTTATCGCGAGTAATACATGATATTTTGTTTTAGAAAATATCGGGGTGGCATATTTCTGCGGGTCGTGTTGATTAAACCTACTTTGAGGAACAAACTATTATTTTATCGAAAATAAGTTTTAGTGTGGTTTTTAAAAGCGAACGATAATAGGTGAATAACTAGAGTCCTAAAACGAGAAAATAAAAAGACTTATATAAAAGCAGTAATAATATCCGTCCCAACCGTCTTAAACAAGCGCTAAAAAGTTCTTAGCCTCTTATCCAGGACGGGGGTGGTATATAGAAATGAAATACTTATAAAAGTGCAGAAATAATATCCGTCCCAACCATCTTAAACAAGCGCTAAAAAATTCTTAGCCTCTTATCCAGTACGGGCGTGGTATATAGCAGTTAATAAATACTTTGAATAATACTAAGTTACAAAAAGAAAAAGAGAAAACGAAAGAAAGCGTTTTAAGGGAAAGCGATGAATAAAGCGTTGAAAACGACAATGAACTATTTCTATAAAAGCTTTAAAACTAAATTATGAAGCAGTAAACCTAACTTATGAAAGCAGTAAACCTAACTTATGAAAGAAATAAAGCTAAATTATGAAAGCAATAAAGCTATTCTCATACACACACACACACCAACATAAATTAAAGAAGATGATCCAAATGAGAAAAATAACATTTTCTTTCTAAAATAAGCATTACAACTAGACTAAGAAAGCGAAAATTACAAACGAACTTAAACTTAATTGCATAAAAAAATCTCACTTTCACTCAAAAGAACACAAAATACACTTAAAACTCTCAAAATCTGGATGCAGAATTCCTTCAGCCGACCCCCTCTATTTATAGGAAAAAATTTATTTTTGCACGCCCTAGGTCACGGGCGTGACTTGGATGTCACGGCCGTGACTTAGGGCGTGACTTGGGCGAGATAGCTGTGAACATGGGCGTGACTTGAATGGCGTGACATGAACACGGGCGTGACCTGAAGGGCGTGACTGGGGCTTTCGTCGAACGCAGCGCGCCACTCGTCAAACGCAGAGCATGACTTGAGTTACACGGGCATAACCGATATGTCACGGGCGTGACTTGGGGGCGTGACCCAGTCGTGACATAGAAGATGACGCATCTGGTGAAATTGCACTGTAAAATTACACGCCCTTGGTCACGGGCGTGACCTGTGAAATTTTTTTAAATTTTTCAAAAACAAAAATAAAACTAAGTTAGAAACAAAAAATAATAAACAAGCAATTTATTCATTAATTTACATAGAAAATTTACAATATTAATTAAAACTATACTAATAATTATACTAAAAATATGTATATTTTACTACTTGTCAAATACCCCCATACTTAAGCTTTTGCTATTCCAGAGCAAAAGTAAGAGAGATCTATACGGGATTAACATAAGTTCTAATTTTTAGCTATCATTTTATTTGATCATAAGAGACTGAAAAATAAAAATTCGGAGTATAAAGAGTTAAGTCCTAAATTATTTAAATGATTTAAGTAGAAAGAAATGTCTTAGCGAAAAGACTTCTAAATTAACCAAATAATAAACAAAATTGCAACCATCAGTAAACGAGATTAGATCGAAATTATAATAACATTTGTTTAAAGAAACGTGAAGGAAAAATATAAGTTACTAATTATGCTCTCAAATGATTTTTTGAATTAAAACTAGAAACATTAATTTGGCTAAGGGAAAAGGGTAAAAAGCCTTGGCAAAAAGAAGAGTTTTTGAATTAGGGGTGATGGATTTTATCCTCTCATCCCTTCTTTTTAGTTTTCATTAGTGCCCACGTGGTGTACATGGGAAAACCGATTCATTTGTTTTTTTAACCCAAGCTTATGTTTACGGAACGAAATATTATTCCCATTGACATAAGATCTTTTAAAGTTTTTATTGGGTGCCTATGTTTACGGAACGAATTCTTATTCCCATTGACATAAGATCTTTTTCGTCTATTTATTTGTCATGCTAAATTGGTGTATACAAGGGGTTTTTAAGAGAAATTCTAGAATAATGAAAAAAGGTTTGAGAGCAACCTTAGTAATTTGAATATTCCTAAATTCCTAATGACATAAAGTAGAGATAATTGCAGTCTAAAATTGTTTTGCCAATATACACATGTTTTCATTATTTAGCTAGTATAAGTAGTGCTTGAAAACAAAGCCTCTATTTAAATTAAAAACACAAGATATTCTTTAAAACTTAACCCCGAACGTTTAAATCTATCGATCTTAGATAAACAAACAAATAGTAAAACTAGCGATTATGAAAAGCCATAAACAGATATTCTCGGAACTAAATGCTTTTAAGAATAAAAGTAAAGTAGGGTTTTATTATTTTTTTATGTTTTTTTTTCATTTTTTTTGTATTTTTGTACGATGATAAAGTAAAAAAGAAAAACATTTTCTTTTTGTATTTTTTTGTACCAAAAAGTAAAAAAAAAAGAACTTATATTGTTTTTTGAAAATTTTTGTGGTTTTTAATTTTTTGTTTTTTTTATGTTTTTTAGCTTATATTTACAAAAGTAAGCAAGATGAAATTTTAAAAAACAGGGAAAATTTTTAAAAGGGAAAATTTTATTTACAAAAGCTTATATATCTGTTTTTTTTTTCTTTTTATTTTTTTATTTTTTTTGAAAATTTTTTGTTTGTTTGATGAAAACGGTAAAACACCCCATACTTAAAACCCAACATTGTCCCCAATGTTGTAATGTAAGTATGAAGAAAAAGAGAAAATAGAAGTGCGATATGTACAAAAGAAAAGGGGGAGCAAAAAGGCTTCCCTGAATTAAAGCTGCCGGGGCCGTAAGAAACCCTGCAAAAAAAAACATAGTAAAATATTAGATAAATATGGGGTGCCTCCCACAAGCGCTTTGTTTACCGTCGCGTAGCTTGACGCATTTGGCGTGGTGAGATCATAAGTTGGGGAGGGTGAAGGATTCAGTATTTCCGTCCACTGGATCGCCCGCAAGATAAAGTTTTAAATGATGCCAGTTTACTTTAAATTCGCCTCTTTCGGGGTGAGAGATAAGAACGGTCCCATATGACCAAACCTCTTTTACTTCAAAGGGGCCGGACCATCGGGATTTTAACTTACCCGGAAAAAGATGAAGGCGTGAATTATAGAGAAGGACAAGATCGCCCGGCGTAAATGTTTTGGGAAATTTTATTTTACGATCGTGGTAAAACTTAGAACGCTCTTTATAAAATTTATTACTCTCATAAGCGTTCGCACGCCATTCATCGAGTTCATTTAGTTGGAATTTCCTACTCTCGGAGGCTAAGTTCGAATCGAGATTTAAAAATTTTAAGGCCCAAAAAGCACGCTGCTCTAACTCTACCGATAAATGGCACGCTTTGTCGTAGACTAATCGATAGGGCGTACAACCGATAGCGGTCTTGTATGTCGTACGATATGCCCACAACACGTCGTCGAGTTTTAAGGACCAATCCTTCCTATTCAAAGAAATGGTTTTCTCTAAAATACGTTTAATCTCGCGATTTACTACCTCAACTTGGCCGCTCGTTTGGGGGTGATAGGCGGTGGCTAGTTTGTGCGTAACGCCGTACTTAGATAAATTTTTTGAAAACTGGGCGTTGTAGAAGTGCGTACCCCTATCACTTACTATTGCGCGGGGCGTGCCAAAGCGAGAAAATACTTTTTTGAGAAAATGGACGACGAATCGCGCATCATTGGTGGGCAGAGCTTGCGCTTCTGCCCACCTAGAGATGTAGTCGACCACAACTAAAATATAGCGATTATTAAAAGAAGAAGGTAGGGGGCCTACAAAATCTATGTCCCACAGATCAAAGATTTCGCACTCAAGAAAAAGGCTTTGGGGCATCTCGTCACGACGAGAGATGTTTCCCGACCGCTGGCAGCTATCACATTTACTCACAAAAGTGTGAGCATCTTTAAAAAGAGTGGGCCAAAAAAAGCCCGCCTCTAACGCTTTCTGCGCGGTCCGGTTGGCTTGATAATGCCCCCCAGCCGGCCCCTCGTGGCAGTGTCGCAAAATTTGCGCACCCTCCTCACTTGAAATGCATCTTCGCACCACTTGGCCTGCACAGACTCAAAAGAGAAAGGGGTCCTCCCAAAAGTAGTTTTTCAAATCAGAAAAGAATTTCTTCTTTTGTTGAGTCGAAAAATCTTTTGGAAGGACCAGCGCGACTAAATAGTTCGCATAATCTGCGAACCAATGGGGTGAAAGAAGTTTTTATAGTATTTAAAATTAAGAGGCGCTCCTCAGGAAATCGATCCTCTATTTCGGGCTCGAGGAGCATTTCAGTGGCGGGGCGTTCTAAACGTGAGAGGTGGTCGGCTGCTAAATTTTCAGCCCCCTTCTTATACCAAATCTCTAAGTCAAATTCCTGTAGAAGGAGGATCCATCGAAGCAAGCGGGGCTTGGCATCAATTTTTGCCAACAGATATTTTAGGGTGGAGTGATCGGTGAAAACGATTACGTGCGAAAGTGTTACGTAGGGCCTGAACTTATCAAAAGCAAAGACGACGGAAAGAAGCTCCTTTTCCATCGTTGTTAGTTAGCCTGTGCGGATGTGAGTGTGCGAGAAGCATAATAGATTGGATGAAAATATTTATTTATGCGTTGGCCTAAAACGGCTCCTATCGCGATATCGCTCGCATCGCACATAATCTCGAACGGAAGGAACCAATCTGGTGCCACCAGAATTGGAGAATTGATAAGTCGTTGTTTGATAAAATTAAAGGACTCTACGCAGGCCGTGTCAAAATTAAATGGGGTATCCTTTTCCAGGAGGTGGGTTAGCGGTTTCGTTATTTTAGAAAAATCTTGAATGAACCTCCGATAAAAACCCGCATGGCCGAGAAAACTTTGAATAGATTTTACGGTCGAACGTATGAGAAGTTGTTCAATTATGGCGACTTTGGCCCTTTCGACCTCCATCCACTTGGAAGAAATCTTATGGCCGAGAACTAAACCGTCTCGGACCATAAAGTTTCATTTCTCCCAATTTAAAACTATATTTGTCTCTTCACACCGCTGGAGAACTCTATCTAAATTTTTTAGACAGTTTTGAAATGAGTTTCCAAAAACAGAGATGTCATCCATAAAGACTTCCATTATATCTTCTACGAGCTCACCAAATATCGCCAGCATACATCTTTGGAATGTAGCTGGCGCATTGCAGAGGCCAAACGGCATCCTTCGATATGCGAAGGTGCCGAAAGGGGAAGTAAAAGTCGTTTTTTCTTGGTCCTCGGGGGAAATAGGGATTTGGAAAAATCCCGAGAGACCATCAAGAAAGCAATAAAAAGGATGACCTGAGAGACGCTCCAGGATTTGATCAATAAACGGTAACGGGAAGTGGTCTTTTCTGGTGGCATCATTTAGTTTTCGATAGTCAATGCACACCCGCCAACCCGTAACAGTACGGGTTCGGATTAATTCGATATTCGTGTTTGCCACGACCGTTATACTGCCTTTTTTAGGGACTACCTGTACGGGTCTTACCCACGTACTGTCGGAAATAAGATAGATAATCCCCGCATCGAGGAGTTTTATAATTTTAGTCATAACGACTTCCCGCATATTCGGGTTAAGGCGTCGTTGAGGCTGAATCGTTTTGAAGTGGGGATCTTCTAAAAATATTTTATGGGTGCAGAATGAGGGGTTGATGCCCCTGATATCCAAAATTTGCCATGCAATTGCACGGCGGTGTTTGTTTAAAACTTCGACTAATTCAGAGGTCTCCGAATCACTTAAATTGGAAGAGATAATTACGGGAAGTTTTAAATCTTTTTCAAGAAAAACGTATTTCAAATTACCAGGGAGCTGCTTTAACTCGAGGAGTGGTGGTTCTTCAGAAGATGGTTTAATTTTTAAAGCTTCTGAATCGATGGGTTCGAATGGCGAATCTGTCGGCATGTCATCGAGACAAGATAGATTCGCCAAATCCGAATTATCTAGAGTTAAAGAGAGAAATTCAGTAAGCGAAGAACATTCCTCGTCAAACGCGGGTTCCAGGTTAAAACCGGAATCATCGTTCGATAGGGAGTTCCGCATCGAGGGATTAATATATAAAGTAACCTTGTCCTCTCCTACCCGAAGGTGGAGGCGACCGTTAATAACGTCGATTAACGCACAGGAGGTTGCGAGGAAGGGGCGACCGAGGATGATAGGCACCTCAGCGTCCTCCTCTATGTCGAGGATGACAAAGTCTACCGGGAAGATAAACTTGTCCACCTTGACCAGAACATCCTCCACTACCCCTATTGGATACTTTACCGAGCGATCCGCGAGTTGGATGCTCATCTTTGTCAGACTCGTGGCGCCAAAATCTAGTTTTTTGAAAAGTGAAAAAGGCATCAAATTGATGCTAGCGCCCAAGTCCGCGAGAGCGTACTTTATTAACATATTGCCAAAGAGGCACGGGATGGAAAACCGTCCTGGGTCATTTAGTTTTGGCGGCAATCTGTTAAGGAGAACAGCCGAGCATTCCGCGTTAAGGTAAACACGCGAAACATCTTCGAGTTGCTTTTTATTAGAAAGCAACTCTTTCAGATATTTCGCATATTTCGGCATTTGGGAGAGTGCCTCGCAGAAAGGAACATTTATATGGATTTGTTTTAAAATTTGTAAAAAAAAATTATAATGCTCGTCCTTCCGCTCGTCATTTATTTTTGAGGGATAAGGAAGGGACGGGCTAAAACGTTCGGCACAGTCGGAATACTCGTTGAATTATCTATCGAGAGAGAGGGTGGAGGGGTCGGTGTTGAAACATGAAAGTGCACAGTTAACCTCACTAGAATTCTCTAGAGGGGGTGAATAGAGATTTAAAAATATTTTGTGCAAATTTAACAACTATATATATGCGTATTAATCACAGATATAAGCTTCCCACACACCAACAAGAATTAATTAAATAGAGAAAGAAATTGCAAAAAGAAAATCACAGCACAACACAAAGAAATATAGTGGTTCCCCAAACTTTGGGTACTCCACTCTTCTACCCCCTTGGTAGGAATTCACTATCTTGTACTGAGTCTTTTGATAAGGAGACTCTTAGAACCAGCCTGAGTCTTTTGATAAGGAGACTCTTAGAACCAGCCTGAGTCTTTTGATAAGGAGACTCTTAGAACCAGCCTGAGTCTTTTGATAAGGAGACTCTTAGAACCAGTACAACTGAATTTTTTGAAGAGAGATTCTAAAAACTCTTTTACACAATTGAAATTGAAATAAGAATGAGAAGAAGTAGAAGAAACAATTGAAACAAGAAAGAATCTTCTTCCTAGCAAGAAGATTAGAAGCACAAAAATAGTGAAGAAAATCTCTCTTCTATAGTGAGAAGGAGATTGTAAGCTTTTCTCTCTTTCAGTGAGAGATTTCAGAAATTGCTGCAGTATGGCTTCAGAAGGAGAAGAAGAAGAAGGCTTGTTGATTGTTGTAGGACACTTTCACTTTGCTCAGCTTTTCTCACTTTTCTCTTGGGAGCTTTTTCTCTTTATCAAAAATGGATGGAGTGGATCACATATGTGCATTTTCTTTGCCGACCTCCTTCTTATTTATAGCTCTGTTTAAAAATATATTGCTAAAGGAGAATAATCAATTAGCAATCAGAGAGAAAAATTTCCATAATAATTATATCTGTAGAAGGAAAAAATTCATTCTGTTTTCAAATAATATCCATAATAATCTTAATCAATTTAGCCAAGAATCAAATAGAAGGAAAGACTGATTCAGAACGGCTATAAAAGAATAATATAATTCCATAAAAGTCAGATCTACAGAAAGAAGGAAAGAGATCTGGCATGTTTTTGAATCTGTCACAGAAATCAACGTGCGTCGATTACTATTCGACGTAAGTGTCGATTTCAGCCTGGCTAGACGTCGAGAAGAGAATATGGAAGGTTCGTCGACTAAGGTGCGTTGACTTCACTGAGTGCGTCGACTCGAAGTCAGAGTAACTTCGACTTAGGTTACGTCGAATTCTGTTTAGAGTTACTTCGACTCATTCTGAGAGGAACGTAGACTATACTTCGACGTTGCTTCGATTACTATTCGACGCATATTTACTTAGACTAATTTTTCATTCTTAGAAATCATATTATATTCATTTCTAGGGGTTAAGATAAATCATTTCCCCAACAATCTCCCCCTATTTGTCTTAACCCCATTCAGAGAGAAATTGTGTCAGCTTTTTAATCAACACATCAAAGCACATTTATAGAAAAGAAATATGCTAAGTAATCAGAAGAAAGTAGAAGAAGACATCAAATAATAGGTAAGTATCTTTCACAAGTTTTAAACTAAGAACTTCTTGTTATACATGAAGTTGACAAAGGCAGAATAAAGTTTCTTAGATAAATTTTCAATAGCTTCAAAAATATAGCCCATGGCTCTATCAGGATGCTCCTGAACAGTCCTGATAATTGTGTGCAGTTTTTCCAGGATCTTGTCAGCATCAGGGAGGGTGTCATTTATGGAATATCCCTTGCTGATGATGATTGCTGCATTTTCATCAATCATTTCAATTGTATTGCTTTGAGGTTTCTTTTGTGTGGTCTTGGGCTCAGATGTTCCCTTGTTGTCAACCTTGGGCCTATATTTTCTTTTCTTCTCTGGTTCAGGGATCTCAGGCATCTTTCCTTTCCCTTTCCAGGTTGAATCATGCCATTTGTATAACCCTTTTGGTTTTTCAGGCTTCTTATAGGGAATGTAGTCATCTTCTGAACACCCTACACCCTTTTTGTGATTTTGTCCTTTGTCTAGGATAAGCCATGCCTGAGGATTTTTCTTTTGATATGCTTCAACATCAAACAATTTCTTTAGAAGTTTGATGGAAGATTCAGCAAGAATCTGTTCTCTAGTCATTCCCTTCTTGATCTTTTCCATCCAGACATTCCTCTTATCCACTATCTCTTTCATTGTTGCTTCAAATTCATACAAGTCTCTTTCTCTTATTTCTTCATGCCTCTTTTCCATTTCAATGTCATTATACTCCTTTATAGGACTGTCAGGAGTGATATTAGGCATCTTTTCAAACCTTTTTATCTCCTCACAGGCTTTTCTGTATTTCTTTTCTTTTGAATAATCTTTCCTTTCTTCTTTGGAGAATTTTTGCCAGTGAGGGATGGCTTCTCTTTTTCTTTTCATTTGTCCTCCAGGACTTTTCCTAGGAAGAAGTTGAGTAGGTGCTTTAAGTTGCTCAGAAGAAGTAAGTTTTGTTGATGGTGGAGATAAAGGTAGCAGTGGAGGTAGAGAAGAAGGTTGAAGTGGAGGTAGAGGTAGAGGTGGAGATGGAGTTTTCTCTTTATAGGGATAAGGTGGAGAAGGAACTTTTGCAGGTGAAGGAATTTGTTCTGTGACAGGAGGCAGAGTATCCTCTGGTAGGGTAGTCTCTGCTGAGGAATGTTTTTCTCCTTCAATCTCTTCTGGAGGAATATCCTCAAGTAGGGGTGTCTTGAGTTTGATATAACTGGCAGAGAAGCCATGAGAGTGATGCTGATATTCTTCCATACAGGGGGTGCATCAATCCAGACTTGCCATTTCCAGTCGTCTGAAGTGGCTGCTTCTTCCTCCCCCAGGATTTCTGTATTCTTTACTACAGTAATCTCCCCCTGAACATATGGGGCATCTGCTCTGAATGCTGAATCCACAGCATGGTCTCCTTCTGTATGGTTGGATGATGTTTCACCAAAGGGGTTGTTGAAGGTGTAATCAGAGTGATTTGAGAAGATTGGATCCTATAGTAAGAAATGGAGTTGGTGTAATATTTAGAGATTATAGTTAGAGTTTGGAGAAGAATTAACCCTGAGCTTTAAGAGGGATAGAGAACCTGATTAGAGGGGTTTCTGGAGCAACTCTCCCCCTGGTTTATATCCTGCAGAAAGGATGTAAACCCTTTTGGCGATAGAGGTTGTTCTTGAAGAAGAACACGAAGCTCAGGAAGAGAAGCAGAGAGGTTGGCCAGTTTGGCTTCACAGGTGGTTAGCATGGCGGCAGACTCGTTTGAGAAGGTGTTCAGTCATGTCTGAAATTCATTCACGAGTTGTTCCAGAGCATTGTTTATTGCTTTGATGATGGCAGATTGAACTGGAGTTGGCGCTATTGTTGTAGAGAGAAAGGTAGAAGACGAAGTTTTGGGCGGTTTGGGAGAGTATGAGTTGTGAAATAAGAGGTATTATTTAAAGAAGGTGAAACGTTGAAAAGGAAATAGAAATCAACGTATATTAGGTAATCCAAGCGTCAGAAGATGAAGGAGAGATTTGTTTCCAGTTATATCATGACGTCGACGCATGCGTCGATATGGAGTCGACGCCCCGTCGAATTCTTGTCAGCCTAGTGTCCTGTCAACGTGTTCGCAAATTTGCGTCGATAGCAAGTCGACGATACGTTGAGAAAGGATCGACGTATCTTTGTCTGTAAGAATTCAATGCCATCGTTGAGTTCTTCTCGACGGTACGTCGATAGGTAATCGACGTATCTTTAAATGCTCTCTTAGATTTTATAGACCTCTTTTAGATTTGCCCAACAATGATGTTTATAAGCTTCCATCAAGCATTCCTAAGGTGTTGATGAAGTAAGTATGCTTAGTTTCATCCAAGGGTTTGGTGAAAATGTTTGCTCTTTGATTGTCAGTTGGAATATATTCTAAGGTTATCTTGCCTTTTTCTACATCGTCTCTAAGAAAGTGATGTCTGATCTCTATATGTTTGGTTCTACTATGCAGGACTGGGTTGGATGCTATGGATATAGCACTGGAGCTATCACAATAGATTTTAGAGTTATTGACTTCCAATTTATAGTCAAGAAGCTCATTTTGCATCCATAGGATTTGTGAACAACAGCTCCCGGCAGCTATATATTCAGCTTCAGCTGTTGAGGTTCAGACTGAAATTTGTTTCTTACTGAACCATGATATTAATCTGTCACCTAGGAATTGGCAAGTAACAGATGTACTTTTTCTATCAACCCTACATCCAACATAGTCTGCATCTGAGAAACCTATTAATTCAAAGTTGGTTTCTGCTGAGTACCACAGACCTAGTTCAGGTGTTCCCTTTAGGTATCTAAAAATCCTTTTTACAGAGGTGAGATGGGATTATTTTGGATCAACCTGAAATCTAGCACATATGCAGGTGGCAAACATAATGTGAGGTCTGATAGCTGTTAGATAGAGAAGGGATCCTATGATTGCCCTATATGTCTTTTGATCTACTGATTTTCCCTTATCATCCTTTTCTATAATGGCATTAGTTTCCATAGGTGTTTTCATGGTAGATGTTGATTCCATGCCAAACTTTTTGATTAATTCTTTAGTGTATTTAGATTTTGAGATAAAGATTCCCTCACTGCTTTGTTTTACTTGTAGCCCTAAGAAATAAGAGACTTCTCCCATACTACTCATTTCAAATTTAGATTGCATTAGATTAGCAAATCTTTTACAAAGTTTGGGATGAGTTGAGCCAAAGATGATGTCATCAACATAGATTTGAACAAGAAGGAGTTGATTTTTATGGGTTCTAGTAAAAAGTGTTTTATCTACTTTTCCTCTTTCAAAAGAATTTTCTAAAAGGAAGTTGGAGAGAGTTTCATACCAAGCTCTAGGTGCTTGCTTAAGACCATAATGTGCTTTGTTAAGTCTATAAACAAAGTTAGGAGAGGAGGGATTGACAAAACCTGGTGGTTGCTCTACATACACCTCTTCTTGAAGGTCACCATTCAGAAAAGCACTCTTGACATCCATCTGGTAGACTTTCATCTTCATGAAAGCTGCATAGGCAAGAAAGAGTCTGATTGCTTCCAATCTGACTACTGGAGCAAAGGTTTGATTGTAGTTTATTCCTTCTTCTTGTCTGTATCCTTGTGCTACAAGTCTTGCCTTGTTCCTGACAATTACTCCAGTGGAATCTAGTTTGTTTATGTATACCCAATTTGTACCAATAACTGGGTAGTTTCTTGGTCTCTCAACTAAGTTCCACACTTTGTTTCTCTCAAATTGGCTTAGTTCTTCTTGCATGGCTATAATCCAGTGAGGATCAAAATTTGCTTCCTCAAACTTCTTTGGTTCAACTTGTGATAAGAAGCATTGTAGCATCATCCCACTGGAGACTTGGTGTCTTGTTCTTACTCCAGTATTGGGGTCTCCAATTACTTGGGATTGTGGATGATTTTTCATATTGATCCCTGTCCTGCTTGGATTTGCCAGATGCTCTTCTTCCTCATTAACAATGGGATCATTGTCCAACTGTTCTTCCTGAACCATGTTCTCTTGTAGGAGTTGGTTTTGATTGCTCTTTTCTGAACCTTCTTCATGTTCTTGTTCAGACTCCTCACTTGGTTCCTGTAGCTGGTTTTCTTTCCCAGTATCTATGTTCTCTAGAGTGAGTTGTTCAAGCTGAGTCTCTAGGGTGCTGTTTTCCTGTGGAAAAGGACTGGTGGAAGTTTCCTCCCCCTTAAACAGCATGTTAGATTCATCAAATATAATGTGCATGGATTCTTCAATTCTGAGAGTTCTCCTGTTATAGCACCTATAAGCTTTACTAGATGATGAGTACCCCAAAAATATTCCATCATCAGACTTCTTGTCAAACTTGGCAAGATGATCTTTCTCATTATTTAGAATAAAGCAAGCACATCCAAAAATTTTAAAGTATTTAACAATGGGTGTTTTTCCCTTCAGGAGCTCATATGGAGTTTTTGACTTAGTTTTTTGAATGAGGCTTCTATTTAGAACATAGTTTGCAGTGTTGACTGCTTCAGCCCAGAAGGTGTTTGGTAATCCTGATTCTGCAAGCAAGGTCCTTCCTAATTCAATTAAGGTTCTATTCTTTCTTTCAGCAACTCCATTTTGTTGAGGAGTTCTAGGTGCTGAGAAGCTTTGTTTGATACCTACATCCTCACAGAAACTACAGATTAACTGATTTTCAAATTCAGTCCCATGATCACTTCTGATTATGGAAACATGAGTGTTGAATTTAGATTGAATCTGTCTTATGAATCTTGAGAGAATCTTGTGGGTTTCAGACTTAGCCCTTAGAAAGAATACCCAGCTAAATCTAGAATAGTCATCCACAATGACTAGGATATAAGACTTTCCACCTAAGCTCTGAGTGGATATGGGACCAAAGAGATCCATGTGCAGTAAGTAGAGAATCCTGGGGAGTCATCCTTACCAATTGGTTTGAAGGATGATTTGGTCTGTTTTCCTAGTTGGCAAGGTCTACATGGAGAATCCTTAGAGTACCTACCATTTGGTAGGCCTCTGACTAGGTTATTCTTTGCTAGTTTACTAATGGTTTTGTCGTTTAGATGACCCAGTCTCTTATGCCATAATTCACTTTTATCAATAATATTGTTGAACAAACAAACTTCTGTGGGTGTGGAGCTAAAGTCTACTATATATACTTTCCCTTTTCTAATTCCATTGAGTATTATGGCACCAGTCTTGACATCAATAATATGGCAAAATAGTGTGGTGAATTTTACCTCATACTTACCACTGTCACATATCTGACTTATACTTATCAGATTATGCATCAGCCCTTTGACAACTGCCACATTTTTGAAGGTTACTTTCCCTTCTTTGAAATCTCCAAAGCCCCTTGTTTGCCCACAGCTAGAGTCTCCAAAAGTCACTGGTGGTCCATGTCTATCCTCAAAGTTGGTTAATAGGTTTTTGTACCCTGTCATGTGCATGGAGCATCCACTGTCCAAGTACCACACCAGCCTGTAGATGTGATACATCTGCACATAAAATTTTAAACATTAGTTTGGACCCTGCTAAGCTGGGGTCCCTTCCTCCCTATAGTGAAAGGTTCAATGAAAGAATAAGTGGGTCTTTCAGAATACCCTTTCTTCTTTAGGAGTGTTGGCTTATCATGCCAATAGTCTTTGGTAATATTGCAGAAATAGTGTTCATAATAAAAGGAAATGGATTGAGAAGACTTTTTGGAAAAGGAGATGTTCCTATCAGATTGGTTGCGTCGATATGAATTCGACGTGTGCTCAAGGTTGCGTCGAGTGTAAGTCGACGCTTCCTTCATTCTGCGTTCACTTTTAGTCGAAGCATGAGAGAAGTTGTGTCGGGTAGAAGTCGACGCACTTTGGTTTAATTCATTTCTTAGTTCCTTTACTTCTTTCTCAGATTTGACTAGATCTAAACAAAATTCTTTGAATCTGTTTTTGAAATCAGTGGAAGAAAAATCTATATCATCAAATATATTTACCAGAGATGCATCTTCAGGCTTCTCAGTAGCCATCAAACAGGTTTCCTCTTGCTTAGCCTCTTCCTGATCATTTTCAGATGAGGTACTTCCTTCAGATTCTGAATCACTCCATGATTGAGCAATGAATCCTTTCTCTTTCTTCTTTTTCTTCTTTAGATCTGTTCTTTTCTTATCTTTCTTATTTCTGATCTCTTTAGGACATTCAGGTGCAATGCGCCCAGGTTTCCTGCAAGAGTAGCATATAATCTCTTTAGTAGGTGCTTTATCATACCTGGTTTTTGAGTCTCTCCTTCTGGATCCTTCTGTTTTGATCCACTTCTTGAACCTTCTGGCCAGTAGCCTGATCAGCTCCTCATCACTTGTAGAGGGTTCACCTTCAGTAGCCTTCAAAGCAATTCTCTTTTCTTTTTAGAGTGGAGGGGCCTTTTCTTTCTCTTCTTTCTCAGCTCTTGTTTTCAACAATTGTTCATAAGATCTTAATTTACCCAACAGGACATCTGTTGAGATTTCTCTTTGACTTCTGGAGTCTTTAATTGGCCAGATTCTTGAATCCCAAGAGCTAGGGAAGCAAGTTAGCAATTTGTCATTTATCTTAGTGAGAGATATGTCCTTCTCAAGTGTTCATAACTCATTTACTATGAGGCTGAATCTGGCATACATGTCAGCAACACTTTCACTTTCTTTCTTCTAGAAGTTTTCATATTGAGAGATGAGTAATGCTTTTCTATCCTTTCCTTTAATAAGCACTTCCCTCTACCATTTTAGTGAGAGCTTCCCATATTTCCTTAGCTGACTCACATTCAGCAATCTTTTGGAAGATTTCATCTGAGAGGGTTGAGACTAAGATATTCATAGCCTTGGCATCACATGCTTAGGCTTTCTTTTCTTCATCTGTCCATTCACCCTTTGGAGCAAGTGTTTCAGTGACTTTTCCACCTGAGTCCTTTCTTAATGGCTTGGGGGGACCTGTCATAATAACATTAAACAATTCTTCATCAATAGAGTTTAAATAAATTCTAATTCTTGTTTTCCAAAGTGCAAACTTTTCAAGGTTGCAAATTGGTGGTCTGGTGGAAGCATAATCTTTGATTTGTGCCATGTGAAAAATAATTTTTAGAAATATATATATATATATATATATATAAGAGGTAGGATCTTTTTGATCAAGGAGTTACCCTTTTTTAGATCAACCTCGCTTTGATACCAATTGAAAGTGCACAGTTAACCTCACTAGAATTCTCTATAGGGGGGGGGGGGTGAATAGAGATTTAAAAATATTTTGTGCAAAGTTAACAACTATATATATATATATATATATATGTGTGTGTGTGTATTAATCACAGATATAAGCTTCCCACACACCAACAAGAATTAATTAAATAGAGAAAGAAATTGCAAAAAGAAAATCACAGCACAACACAAAGAAATATAGTGGTTCCCCAAACTTTGGGTACTCCACTCTTCTACCCCCTTGGTAGGAATTCACTATCTTGTACTGAGTCTTTTGATAAGGAGACTCTTAGAACCAGCCTGAGTCTTTTGATAAGGAGACTCTTAGAACCAGCCTGAGTCTTTTGATAAGGAGACTCTTAGAACCAGTACAACTGAATTTTTTGAAGAGAGATTCTAAAAACTCTTTTACACAATTAAAATTGAAATAAGAATGAGAAGAAGAAGTAGAAGAAATAATTGAAACAAGAAAGAATCTTCTTCGTAGCAAGAAGATTAGAAGCACAAAAATAGTGAAGAAAATCTCTCTTCTATAGTGAGAAGGTGATTGTATGCTTTTCTCTCTTTCAGTGTGAGCTTTCAGAAATTGCAGCAGTGTGGCTTCAGAAGGAGGAGAAGAAGAAGGCTTGTTGATTGCTGCAGGACACTTTCACGTTGCTCAGCTTTTCTCACTTTTCTCTTGGGAGCTTTTCCTCTTTATCAAAATTGGATGGAGTGGATCACATATGTGCATTTTCTTTGCCGACCTCCTTCTTATTTATAGCTCTGTTTAAAAAGATATTGCTAAAGGAGAATAATCAATTAGCAATCAGAGAGAATAATTTCCATAATAATTATATCTGTAGAAGGAAAAAAATCATTCTGTTTTCAAATAATATCCATAATAATCTTAATCAATTTAGCCAAGAATCAAATAGAAGGAAAGACTGATTCAGAACGGCTATAAAAGAATAATATAATTCCATAAAAGTCAGATCTACAGAAAGAAGGAAAGAGATCTGGCGTGTTTTTGAGTCTGTCACAGAAATCAACGTGCGTCGATTACTATTCGACGTAAGCGTCGATTTCAGCTTGGCTAGACGTCGAGAAGAGAATATGGAAGGTGCGTCGACTAAGGTGCGTTGACTTCACTGAGTGCGTCGACTCGAAGTTAGGGTAACGTCGACTTAGGTTACGTCGAATTCTGTTTAGAGTTACTTTGACTCATTCTGAGAGGAACGTCGACTATACTTTGACGTTGCGTCGATTACTATTCGACGCATATTTACTTA
Source organism: Dactylorhiza incarnata (assembly GCA_033032865.1). Lineage (NCBI taxonomy): Eukaryota > Viridiplantae > Streptophyta > Magnoliopsida > Asparagales > Orchidaceae > Dactylorhiza > Dactylorhiza incarnata. The sequence goes on from JAWHQI010000121.1 coordinate 5,305,285, forward strand.
GACTAATTTTTCATTCTTAGAAATCATATTCTGCTCATTTCTAGGGGTTAAGATAAATCATTTCCCCAACAAAACATGTACCTTGGGCTCAACCTGTTTTGGGGAGGTTACCTCCTTGCCACTGCGAAGGTTTATGGCATTGGCAGTTTCTCGGGGGTTTGGCTCCGTGTTTCCTGGAAGAGCTCCATATGGCCGCTCGAAGACCATCTTTGCCAGCTGTCCAACCTGATTTTCCAAGTTTTTAATCGATCCGATAATATTCCGGATATTTGACTCGGTGGACGCGACGTATTTAGCAAAAACATCTTCTAGCGGAGAGGGTTTTGGAGGTGGAGGCTGGAATCCGTTCGGAAATCCTTGCGGAAATCCTTGCGGGTTCATTATTGGGGGCCTCTGAGCATTGTTAGGATTGCTCCAGGAGAAATTTGGGTGATTCCTCCAACCCAGATTATAATTATTACTATACGGATTGTTATTAGGGTTGAAGGGGAGCCTAACTTGATTGCCAAGGTAATCTACGGTTTCTTCGACAAAAGTATTATTATTATTATTATTATTAGCCCAAGCATGAGTGGAGGAGGAAGCAGTCATCTCTGCCACTTGCTTACTTAACCTTTCGACTTGAGAGGCTAAGTGAGAAGTGGCATCCACTTCGTATATCCCGGATGGTTTAGTAGGGCGTGATCTAGGCACATTCCATTGATAGGCGTTCATGGCCATTTCCTCGAACAGGGCTTGGGCGGCCTCCGTGGTTTTGTTATTCAATGTTCCCCCGATGGCTGCATCTATCATCTGTCGCGTGGAAAAATTTAGGCCATTATAAAACGTCTGGACCTACAGCCAGGGCGGCAGCGCGTGATGAGGACACCTATGCAAGAACTCCTTAAAATGCTCCCAAGTCTCGTAGAGAGACTCAGAATCGAGTTGAATGAAGGAGGCGATATCTGTGCGTAGTTTAGCGGTTTTAGACAGAGGAAAATACTTAGTTAAAATTTTTTCCACCAATTGTGCCCACGTAGTTATGGATCCTCTGGGGAGATAACTTAACCACGCCTTGGCTTTCGCCCGCAGCGAAAATGGAAATAAGCGTAAACGAATAGCGTCGTCAGTAACGCCATTAATTTTGAAAGTGTCACATATTTCCAAAAAACTAGAAAGGTGTAGATTTGGATCCTCATCCGGCAAACTGTCAAATTGTATTGACTGTTGTACCATTTGAATGATACTAGATTTTATTTCAAAATTATTATTAGCCACTGTTGGGCGCATATACTCGATCCGGTGTCCTCCAAATTTGGCCTGGCATAATATGCCATGGTCCGTGGCGGGGCTACATTTGGAGTTTGATCGGTCATAGATTCAGTGTAAATATCTCCGATAGATTCTTTGAGAAACTCGAGTAAGTTTTGATCGTGAAGTCGGAGGCGCTCGTGAAGAGTGCGCTCGATTTCGGGGTCAAAAGTGATATTCGAATCTTCCGAGGAATTTCCTCGGGTCATATGCTAATAATACAAATTTATATATATTTTTGTTTTTTTTAGTTTTTTTTATATTTTTTTATATATTTTTTTAAAAAAAATTATAAAAGTAATAGTAATTCCTTTTTCAGAATAACAACACCAGTTCCCCGGCAACGGCGCCAAAAACTTGATGAGCTAAATTTGGATTTTTGCAAATCTTTATGTTACGAGATTAGAATTAGGAGAGTGTTTTATGAGAGCTTCGCAAGTACTTCTACTTTGAGAAATTAACCGTTATCCTATCAGAAGATAGAAGTAACAGACTTTTTCTGCTTTCGAAATATTGACGATTAGACTCGGACTACAACGCCGAATTTATTTATTTTTTAAATAGAAAACGAGAGTTTTGCACTAAATGGGTTTGAAAAGCTTTATATTATATTTTAATCCAAACATAATCATATGATAAAGGCAAGTATACCTTATCGCGAGTAATACATGATATTTTGTTTTAGAAAATATCGAGGTCGTATATTTCCACGGGTCGTGTTGATTAAACCAACTTTGAGGAACAAACTATTATTTTATCGGAATAAGTTTTTAGTGTAGGTTTTTAAAAACGAACGATAATAAGCGAATAACTAGAGTTCTAAAACGATAATAATAAGCGTAAAACTAGAATTCTAAAACGATAATAATAAGCGTATAACTAGAGTTTTAAACGATGACAATAATAACGCCTGATGTCGAATTACCTTGAGATGAAAATAGTCTTTTTTAGAAATAAAAGAGATGACTTTTCAAAATATTAAAATGGCTTGGCCGTGGAGGTTCCATAATTATGAACGCTCCTCTCTAAAGGGTACGCCCACCTGAGATTACGAATATTCGACCGAACTCTCGTTCTTTAATCGAATGTCCTTAATACTCGCTTTATGTTGTGAACCCCGCTATTGGGTTTTTACTTCCAATTCAGGAGAATTACCTCATCCTCTCTCGAGGGTAGAGCGCACTTCTCTTTACCCGTGAGCGATCAGTCCGTACGCATGAGCCTCTCGGCTAACTAGTCTACGAAAACGGAAATGAAAACCACACATCGATTATGCGGTTCCACTCAATGTTATTCTCGGGTAAACCTTAAGCGTTAATTATTTTTAGAAAGAGATATTTTATTTTTAGAAAACTATTTTTGGGTCCCAAAGCTCTTCGACATCGTGCACTAAAGGATATTAGCCACACATCGGAATGGAGATGGCATTAATAATTAGAAAATACATATTACGATTATAAGCGGATATAAGCGCAAAAAATGGGAAATAAAAAGTCTTATATAAAAGCAGTAATAGTATCCGTCCCAACCGTCTTAAAAAAGTGCTAAAAAGTTCTTAGCCTCTTATCCAGGATGGGGGTGGTATATAGAAATGAAATACTTATAAAAATGCAGAAATAATATCCGTCCCAACCATCTTAAACAAGCGCTAAAGAAACTTAGCCTCTTATCCAGGAAGGGGGTGGTATATAGAAGTTATATAAAGACTGAAAGATAAAGCTAAGTTACAAAAAGAAAAAGAGAAAACGAAAGAAAGCGTTTTAAGCGAAAGCGATGAATAAAGCGTTGAAAATGATAATGAACTATTTCTATAAATACTTTAAAACTAAATTATGAAAGGAGTAAACCTTACTTATGAAAGCAGTAAACCTAACTTATGAAAGCAATAAAGCTAAATTATGAAAGCAATAAAGCTAAATTATGAATGCAATAAAGCTATTCTCATACACAGACACACACACACACTAACATAAATTAAAGAAGATGATCCAAATGAGAAAAATAACATTTTATTTCTAAAATAAGCATTACAACTAGACTAAGAAAGCGAAAATTACTAACGAACTTAAACTTAATTGCATAAAGAAAAGCTCACTTTCACTCAAAAGAACACAAAATACACTTAAAACTCTCAAAATCTGGATGCAGAATTCCTTCAGCCGACCCCATCTATTTATAGGAAAAAAATTATTTTTACACGCCCTAGGTATCGGGTGTGACTTGGATGTCACGTCCATGACTTAGGGCGTGACTCTGGGATGTCACGAGCGTGACTATGGTCGGCAAATGATGGCAGCATGGGCAGGGCTTTGATTGTGATGCGCTGGTAGTTGACTTGAACACGGGCATGACTTGAATGGCGTGACTTGAACACGACCGTGACCTGAACGGCGTGACCGGGGCTTTCGTCGAATGCTGCGCGCCGTTCGTCGAACGCAGGGCATGACTTGAGTTACACGGGCATGACCGAAATGTCATGGGCATGACTTGGGGGCGTGACCGGGCTTTAGTCGAACGCTGATCGCCGTTCGTCGAACACTTGAGATGCACAGGCATGACCGATGTGTCACGCCCTTGGTCACGGGCGTGACTTGCTGGAACACAGGCGTGACTTGAATGATTTGTCAGGATTTGATCTGAATTGGGCTGTCCCGTCGAGATTTGAACTTTAAAATTACACGCCCTTGGTCACGGGCGTGACCTAGGGCGTGACCTGTGAAAATTTTGTAAAATTTGCAAAAAGAAAAAAAACTAAGTTAGAAACAAAAAATAATAAAACAAGCAATTTATTCATTAATTTACATAGAAAATTTACAATATTAATTAAAACTATACTAATAATTATACGAAAAATATGTATATTTTACTACTTATCACATTCCCCGCCATCTATAGCAAGTATTTCAAGGTGTGGCATCTCCATTGGGCTAAGTGGAAGAGACCCAGCTCTGAGCAGAAGACGGATGACGTTTGGAGGTAGTGACAGCCTCTGAACCCCGGAAGCAACCAAGGACTTACCTCGGAGGAGGCATGACAACCCCCCATTCCGGCCAAGATCTACGGCGAGGCTTCTCATCTCGTGGTTTCCTCTACCCTCTCTTTTTGGAAATGTATTCTTATTTGTTGTAATGAACTGGATTAATCTCTATTTGTCTATGAATGGAAGCTTATTCTTGTTTTATTCTTCACTTGATGCTTTGTTGTGATGCGCTCCGCCCCCACTCCAAATCCATACACACGATCTAGCTAGCTCACTCTAGCAAAAGCTAGAGGTGAGAGTGAAGAGGTGCCTTCGACCCTCAAACACCATTAGCACTCACTTCCCCCATTTGCTCACCGTCCATCCGCTAAACAAAGCATGACATCGCGGCCTGCAATATCCACATCCACCAAGCGAAGCGGTGATTGCGACCCACATAGTTAATATAGTTTTACTTCTTCTTGTCTCTACAAAAGCAACCAAAGTCCTTTTTGTTAACTTAGTAATCCTCATAATTAATCTCCTAATAAGCAAATTATACTACCCAACTTGCGGTCCTTTGAGAACGATATTCGGGGAATTTCTCCCTACTTTTATTACTTGACAACGACCGGTGCACTGCCATCATACCGCATTTTGCGCTTGCTAATTAGCAGTGCAGAAATAGCGTGTAAAGTAGATCATAAGAGATGTAACTACTATTGCTCAAGAAGCTACCCATATTGTTGAAGATGCTGCATCACTTTAGGGGGAGCTTTATAAAGAGGATGATAAAACTACTTAAGAGGAGAGAGAAGAATGATGTTAGGGTTGCTGAGGAGGAGGAGCTTCTTATATTTCCACCAAGAAATGTGCCTACACAGAACTTCTCCAGGAAAAGAAAAGCCTCTCCAAAAGATCAGTAAAAATCAGGTGAAAAGAAAATGAACAATTACTTTTATGAGTCTTCAATCCACACATTTAAGATGTTTGAGATACAGGTATGGTAGACAATCATATCTATTACTAATTGCAAGTTTACCATATCATTTTGGTTTATGTTATAATATGTTTATATGTACTGTGCTTTATTTTACAATATGATTGAAATCACTTAAAATATTTGTAAAATTTGTTAAGATAAATAGGAGGAGATTGTTGGGAAAAACAACCTCTGAATTTATCTTATAAATTATGTAAAAGTGATTTCATCATCTAGGATTCATTACCTATGATGAATAATGAGGGTAATATAGTCATTAGATGTCATAGGATGTCACAATCATGTTATGGTGTCAAAGATCAGTCCAAAGGAGTACAAAATTCAGTTGAGTTAATTCTACATCAACTAGAAGTCGACGCAGCTTCAACTCCAAGTCAAAGTAATTTCGAATAGAAGTAAGGATAACTCAGAATGGTAGTCGATGTATCAGTTGAAGTCGATGCAATGTCGAATCGTATTCGATGCAGACGCTTGAGTTAGTCAAAGAAACATTAGAAGTTGACACAACTTTGAATTATATTCAGCGCATAAGTCAGAGCTCAAAGTCCAGGTCTTCATCTCGATGGATATGTCGATAAGGACTCAATGCAATATCGATAACAAAGTTCATTTCAAAGCTGAGGAAGATGTCAAAGTAACTTCTATTAGAACTCAGAGGCGCGTCGATAAGAAGGTAAAGGTATTCGCTGCAACGTCGAATATAGACACAAAATTAGAATACTTCCTGGATTCGATTCTGAAGCTTATTCAGAAGTTATAAATGGAAGTTATTTGAATTCTAACGAGACATTTATAACCAAGAATGGAAAGAAGAACTCTAGAGATACAATACATATATTTTTAAAAGTTATTCAAAAAGGTTTTGACGGGCTGTCAACAGAAATAGAAAGAGAGCAATACTATATCTTGGACATTCCTACTAGGGAAACAACAGAAGAGGAAAGTAATTCTACATTATTCGATAGAAGAATAAGTATACTGAATGGAATAAAGAACAATAACAATTTTGTCTTCTTCTTCTCGAGCCTTCTCTTAGACAGAAATATACAGAACAGATCACTGTCCTAGAAATCGCAGACAAGGATTATTCTTCTTTCTCTCACTACAAGAAGTACACAGATTTACAGAGATCTTCATTAGGATCAGAGCTTCTACAATCCTTGTATCTCTCTATCTCAAGCAAGGATTCACCTACTGATTAAAGATCTAGAAGAACACTAAGTGCCTGAATCCTCATTGACTACTGTAGGAGGATTCATTCAGAAGAATAATCTTCAACTTATTCTCCTTCTTTACTCTACTTTCTCACTTTCTGTAAAACTGAGTTAAGAGCCCTTAGAATCCCTCTTCAAAGGATTCAGTGGTTCAAGATCTCCTTAACAAAAGATATAGTGTTGGTTCAAGATCTCCTTATCAAAATATTTAGCTTGGTTCTAAGATTCTCCTTAACAAAAGACTCAGATCCTGGTTCTAAGAGTCTCCTTATCAAAAGGCTCAAGCACTAGATAGTGTATTCCTACCAAGGTGGTAGAAGAGTGGACTACTCATATTTTGTAGAACCACTATACATCTTGTCTCATATGTGTTGTGAATTTTCTGTGATGTCTCTTCTTTATTTCTATAATTCTGTGCTTATTTTATTCTGGTTGGATTTCTGGATGTGTAGTATTTAGAATTTTATTGTTCTATGCATATTTTTGTGAAAAGTTTTAAAACTCTATTCACACCTCTAGAGAATACTTAGATGACTCACTGTGCACTTTTAGTATCATCTGCAAAATGTAGAGGGAGAGTGCCTCAGGAACACATGGAGTGGAGACGATCTAAAACGCTTCTACCCCTTGTTATGATGTAATTGTTTTATGAACTTGTTATAGGAAAATCGATGATACCTTCTAAAGTAGATAAATAACATTAGAGCATCTGCGTGACAGGTGTCGCGGGTCAGAAAAGCATAAAAAGGACTCCTTGAGAAGAGCGATGTCAAAGACTAGGCCTATGCACTGGGATACTCCCCAGCAGGCTGGCTACTTGCCCCCTCCAGTGAGGTGAATGTCCTCAAGCAGAGAGTTGTCGTAGATAAGGCCTATGCACTGGGCTCTCCTTTATTGGATGGCTACTTTCCCTCTCAAGTGAGGTGAATGTCCTCGAGCAGAGTGTTGTCGTAGACCAGGCATGTGTATTGGGATCCTCCCCTACTATCTGGCTACTTGGCCCCTTGAGTGGACTCCTTAAGTAAAGAGTTATCGTAGACCAAGCCTATGCACTGGGCTCTTCCCCTGCAGGCTGGCTAGTTTCCCCCTCAAGTGAGGTGAATGTCCTCGAGCAAAGTGTTATCATAGGCTAGGCCTATACACTGGGGTCCTCTCCTGCCGAATGGCTACTTGCCTCCTTGAGTGGACTCCTTGAGTAGAGAGTTGTCGTAGACCAGGCCTATGCATTGGGCTCCTCCCTTGTTAGATGGCTACTTACCCCCTCAAGTGTGGTGAATGCATCAAGCAGAGAGTTTTCGTTGACTAAGTGTATGCACTGGGATCTTCCCCTACAGGCTGGCTACTTGTCCCCTCAAGTGAGGTAAATTTCCTCGAGCAGAGAGTTGTCATATACCAGGCCTATGCACTGGGCTCCTCCCCTACATGCTGGCAACTTGCCTCATCCAGTGGACATATTGAGCATAGAGTTATCATAGACCGAGCCTATGCACTAGGATCCTCCCCTGCAGGTTGGCTACTTGCCCCCTCAAGTGAGGTGAATGTACTCGAGCAGAGTGTTGTCAGAGACCAGGCCTGTGCACTAGGTTTCTCCTCTACCGACTGACTACTTGCCCCATCGAGTGGACTCCTTAAGCAGAGAGACCAGGCCAATGCACTGGACTCCTCCCCTACAGGCTGGCTACTTGCTCCCTCAAGTGAGGTGAATGTCCTCGAGCAGAGTGTTATCATTGACCAGGCATGTGCACTGGGAACCTCCCCTGCCAGCTGGCTACTTGCCTCCTCGAGTGGACTCCTTGAGAAGAGCGATGTCATAGACCAAGCCTGTGCACTGGGATCCTCCCATGTCGGCTATCTACTCACCCCCTCAAGCTCGATCTCGTTCCAAGGATGAAAAAGAGAGTAACTAAATGACACATCCCAAAGGACACTTAGGCCAGCACTACTCAAGGCGAATTTGAAACTTTGGGGCAAGGCGAGCATGTATGATGCCCTAATCACTCTACTGCGCACTCACCATCACCCAATGAGGGGAAAATGGAGAGGGAATCACCCTACTAGCATAGTTCTTAGGTCGAGTGCTCTCGAAATAGATGCATTAGACATGCAGATCAGGGGTAGGTAGGTTCAATGCCTCTGTAAATATAGTGCTTACGCGAGAGTAAATATGGAGCAAATACACACATATGAAAACGAGTATTGCGCAAACATGAAGAAAACAGAAAAATTCATCATAAAAAGTAAAGAGGGGAGAAAACGCCCTTATATTTACATCGAATATAATGTTAGCGCTAAGCACATTCACATCAAGTTTCGAAAACAAGGCAGTAAGATACATCAGAAAGATCTTGCATCAACTGGGTTGGTCTTCACCATCAGAATCGCCAGACTAGTCTGCATTGGAAGTATTCGCCGCAGGGGAACTCACCGGCTTGGGGACCAACTCTGGAAGGAGGACCTCTGGGCTGAGCAGAACTCACTCCACGGCGAAGGCATTGCGTCGACAAAGACGCATCAGTGCAAGCACGATGGCGGCGATTTCAGTGTCCTCCAAATTTGGCCTGACATAATATGCCATGGTCCGTGGCGGGGCCACATCTGGAGTTTGATTGTCATAGCTCCAGTGTAAATATCTCCGATAGATTCTTCGGGAAACTCGAGTAAGTTTTGATCGCGAAGTCGGAGGCGCTCGTGAAGAGTGCGCTCGATTTCGGGGTCAAAAGGGATATTCGAATCTTCCGAGGAATTTCCTCGCGTCATATGCTAATAATAAAAATTTATATATTTTTGGCCCTTTTTTATATTTTTGTTTTTTGGTTCCTTTTTTTATATATATATTTTTAAAAAAATGATAAAAGTATTAGTAATTCCTTTTTCAGAATAACAACACAAGTTCCTCGGCAACGACGCCAAAAACATGATGAGTTGAATTTGGATTTTTTCAAAATCTTTATGTTACGAGATTAGAATTAGGCGGGTGTTTTCAAAGAGTTTCGCAAGTACTTCTACTTTGAGAAATTAACCGTTATCCTATCAGAAGTTAGAAGTAACAGTCTTTTTCTGCTTTCGAAATATTGACGATTAGAATCTGACTACAACGTCGAATTCTTTTTTTTAAAAATAGAAAAGGAGAGTTTTGCACTAAATGGGTTTGAAAAGCTTTATATTATATTTTAATCCAAACTTAATCATATGATAAAGTCAAGTATACTTTATCGCGAGTAATAGAGGATATTTTGTTTTAGAAAATATCGGGGTCGTATATTTCCGCGGGTCGTGTGGATTAAACCTACTTTGAGGAACAAACTATTATTTTATCGAAAATAAGTTTTTAGTGTGGTTTTTAAAAAGCGAACGATAATAGGCGAATAACTAGAGTCCTAAAACGAGAAAATAAAAAGACTTATATAAAAAGCAGTAATAATATTCGTCCCAACCGTCTTAAACAAGCGCTAAATAGTTCTTAGCCTCTTATCTAGGACGGGGGTGGTATATAGCAATGAAATACTTATAAAAGTGCAGAAATAATATCCGTCACAACCATCTTAAACAAGCGCTAAAAAATTCTTAGCCTCTTATCCAGGACGGGGGTGGTATATAGCAGTTAATAAAGACTTTGAATAAGGCTAAGTTACAAAAAGAAAAAGAGGAAACGAAAGAAAGCGTTTTAAGCGAAAGCGATGAATAAAGCGTTGAAAACGACAATGAACTATTTCTATAAAAGCTTTAAAACTAAATTATGAAAGCAGTAAACCTAACTTATGAAAGCAGTAAACCTAACTTATGAAAGCAATAAAGCTAAATTATGAAAGCAATAAAGCTATTCTCATACACACACACACACTAACATAAATTAAAGAAGATGATCCAAATGAGAAAAATAACATTTTATTTCTAAAATAAGCATTACAACTAGACTAAGAAAGCAAAAATTACAAACGAACTTAAACTTATTTGCATAAAGAAAAGCTCACTTTCACTCAAAAGAACACAAAATACACTTAAAACTCTCAAAATCTGGATGCATAATTCCTTCAGCCGACCCCCTCTATTTATAGGAAAAAAATTATTTTTAGACGCCCTAGGTCACGGGCGTGACTTGGATGTCATGGCCGTGACTTAGGGCGTGACTTGGGCGAGATAGTTGCCAAGCTAACGACCGCCTTCTGGAAGAATCTGCCGTCAAAAAAGGCTGCACACGGGCGTGACTCTGGGATGTCACAGGCGTGACTATGGTCGGCAGATGTCAGAAGCATGGGCAGGGCTTTGATTGTGATGCGCTGGTAGTTGACTTGAACACGGGCGTGACTTGAATGGCGTGACTTGAACACGGGTGTGACCTGAAGGGCGTGACCGGGGCTTTCATCGAACGCAGCGCGCCGCTCGTCGAACGCAAGGCGTGACTTGAGTTACACGGGCGTGACCGATATGTCATGGGCGTGACTTGGGGGCGTGACCCAGTCGTGACGTAGAAGACGGCGCATCTGGTGAAATTGCACTTTAAAATTACACGCCCTTGGTCACGGGCGTGACCTAGGGCGTGACCTGTGAAATTTTTTAAAATTTTCCAAAAAAAAAATAAAACTAAGTTAGAAACAAAAAATAATAAACAAGCAATTTATTCATTAATTTACATAGAAAATTTACAGTATTAATTAAAACTATACTAATAATTATACTAAAAATATGTATATTTTACTACTTATCACAGACTCAAGCTTCTACATTGAATACAATTCGACATTGCGTCGACTTCAACTGATACATCAACTACCAGTCTGAGTTGTCCTTACTTCTATTTGAAGTTACTTTGAATTGGAGTTGAAGCTGCATCGACTTCTAGTCGATGCAAAATTAACTCAACTGAATTTTGTACTCATTTGGACTGGTCTTTGACACCCCCAACATGAGTGTGACATCCTAGGACATTTAATGACCCTATTACCCTTACTATATATCATGGGTAATGAATCCTAGACGATGAAATCACTTTTACATATTTTTTAAGATAAATCCAGAAGATATTTTCCCAATAGATACCCACGTGTTTTCAACACTTCGAATACTATGTAAGGACCCTACCAATTTAGATGAAGTTTATCGACTGTCGCGGACCTCCCGGCGGCATCAACCTTCTTGAGAACCAAGTCCCATCTCTCTAATTGCTTGATCCAAATGTGCTTATCAAAGTACTTGGCCATCCTCTGTTGGATCGGTCGGCGCCCTTAGAGGGGGGGTGAATAAGGGTTTTCAAAAAGTTTAGATTTTATTTAGAAAACTTAGAAATATTGCAAGATTAAAATCAAGACAAAGTCAAGTGAAACAAAAAGAGAGACAAGCTTTATTAATATTTAAATGAGTTTTACAAAACTTGATCTCTATGACGCTAGAGATCGGAAGCGAAGAATAATAAAAGCTTTTTTCGTTTTCTATCCCGACTCGCTTCCCCACGAACTGGTGGCCCTAGCCTTATCCTCCCCAGATTCGGCCTGAAGTCGCTCTAGCCACCCCTTCCTTAGATACGGCCTCGAGCACCCCCTAGACCTAGCCTAGATCTAGTCGCCAACACGGGGCGAATTTCAGCCCTAAGTCTACCCCAAGACCTAGTCGCCAACACGAGGCGATTTCACTACCATTTACAAAGAAAAAGAAATAAAATAATTAAAAACTCCCTTAAGATGAACTTCTAAATGAGGAGGAGAAGGTCCGCTGGAGAATCATCGTTTGTCGAAGCAGACTTCATTTGGATTCGGCGTGATGGAATCCTCCTTCAGAAATTGGCAGCACTTCGCTAGGACTTCAAAATTCGGCCAAGGAAGGCCTCTGCAACTCGAGCAATCTCTCTCTCTCTCTGAGGTGTATGCAATAGGTGTATCAAAAAACGAGAGGAGTGGGGGTCCTTTTATAGCCCAAGCGCTACCGCCGGCGCTAGCGCTACCGCCGGCGCTAGAGCTACCGCCGGCACTAGCACTACCGCCGGCGCTAGCCCGGATTAAGAAACAATTTGCGCGGCAGAATCTCCCATCCGCGGCAACACGCTGCTCTATGCCTTATGTGCGTCATGCTACCACCGGCGCTATTCGCTACCGCCAGGCGCTAGCATCCTTCTATAAATGCTGCCGGATTGTCGCTAATCATCGCTAGCGCCCGACGTTATTGCTACCGCCGGCGCTAGTGGCCATGATGGAATTTTTGCCTCAATTTTGGGGCAGTCTTCATGTGTACTCCTTGAGTCATGTGGACCTAGATAACCTGCACACTTGAACACACAAGATCAAATACATAGGATTTGTTATTCTCAAACTTAGGAGATGCGGAAGACCATGTTCCAACAAACTCCCCCTTTTGATAATAACAAATCCATTAATGATAAATCAGAGCATTAATAGATAAGCATGATGAAATCCTACTTGTGTGTGAGAGAGAGTGATGACTTAGGATAATTATTGATTTTAGCATTTTAGAATTGCTCCCCCTAAATACATGCTCCCCCTATGTGAATGCTCCCCTAATATGTAAGCTATCAACTTAATTAATCATGTAAGTTTTTATTTTGATAGTGGATATTTTATTTATCATATTCTGTTCTCCCCCTTTTGTTATTAGAAAAAACAGGTTAGGAGGCACCACATAAAAGAGTAATAATACGATAAGGCATGATCGAGCTTCTCGGTGAAAAGGAAATGATAAGGAGTGTTAAGTACTTTTCATAGAAAGGAGAGTTTTTTCTTATGTCCAAGATTATTTTATCCCCTTTTTATATAAGAGTTTGTAAAAGAATATTTGAGTTTTAGCAAAAATAATTTTGTTTGTAGTAACCAATATAAGGTTTACCATGCAAGTCAAATATTTGTTAAAAAAATAGAGGAATTTTGAAATACAAGACTTTTAAGTAAGCATGAAAGTGCAAGGTAAAACCCATTATATGGTTATGATGTGGAAGACTTGTAGAAATACAAAAGACATCTTATTGTAACCAATAATGATCCATAAAAAGAGATAGGAGTTACATTTCAAAAAGAAGATGTTTTTTTGTAAATCATGTTTCAAATTAAGTTGACAAGAAAAGTAACCAAGCATGAAATAATTTTATCATAAAGATATTCCTACAATGTTATTTGAATTCACAATTTCAAAACAAACCAAACATTGTAGAAAACATGCTAAGTTATCTAGTGCATTTCATAAATAAAGAGTAGCATAGAATTAGCATTAGGATCCAATACTCATGAGAAGAAGTGTTATGAGAGATAATGATGTGCGCATAAGTGTATTTTTGAGGAGAGTATACAAGTGTTTTAATCAAAAATACAAGAGATATGTAAAGTAGAAGCACAACAAAACACAAATAAATTTACTTCCACACACTTTAATGCACACAAAAAATGTACAACTACCAAGGTGCTTTGCACACACAATGCTCATTAAGACTTATCAAGGTGCAAAGTAGTGCTTGGGGGATCACAAATTTTTATTTTTGAATGTTTTGAAACTAGTGATCCGGTGTACTTTAAGAGAAAGTGGTTTTTATTTTGAAAGAAATATGTGATTTGCACAAGACACTTTACTATTCTTTCCAAGGTGCTCAACCTCACAATGCTCATTAAGACTTATCAGGAGGTTTAAGTAGTGCTTGATGGAGTTATCTTTGTCATTTATTTTATAATTTTGTTTTATACAAAGTTCTCTGAATACGCTTGTTTTGCAAATCAATAGAATTTATGAAAAACATAACCACTTTTCTTAACTTTTAAAAAGTGCAAATAAAGGAGTGTAGGTAATATACATGTGCAATTTTAATTCATTGTACTAATACAGAACATACACAAGCATTCTTAAATTAAATCATATGTAGACAATGCCAAAAAAAGGTGAGTGAATGAATATCATTATCAAACATAAAATATTTACTCATACTTAGAGGCATGCTAAGCTTGATTCTACACACCCTTTGCAATATAATTGATGCACATAGTAATAGATATATCAAAGCATGATAAAGACAATGTTCAAAGTAATTTGAAAGAGTAAATTGCAACATTATAGAAATTCTAAATAATAGCTTAAATCATGCTTGATCATACAGTTTTTTTGATCGTTTTAAAGTTTTATATTTTTGTATTTGTTTTTTGAAAAAATAGACTTTAAACAAATGACAAAAAAAGTCAAAAACATATTTTTGGAATTTTGCATTTGTATTTTTGTATTTGATTTTTCAAAAATAAAAGAAAAGAAGAGGTGCAAAACTAAATAGTACATATAGTTTAAAATATTTTTAGGAATTTTTAAAAATTTTAAAATCACAGAAATTCGAACCTCGACGCTAGCGCTAGCGCGGGAAACAGTAAGTGACTTTTTAGGGTTTTGAAAATTTTGATGCTTGATCTTGATTAGGTGTCCTATTAATAGTTTCATGCTGAATTTGCAGAATTTTTGGAAATGTTTTTGATGGTTAAAAATAAAGAAAATTACATGTTTGAATTTGTTTTAATTTGAAGGATCTATGACACCTAATACAAGTCAGAATAAACGAAATCTTGCATCACCAAGTAGTACATATAGTAGAGAATAATTTTAGGTATTGAATAGAATTTTATTTTATTTAAAAATCAGAGGGGCCCGATACCGCCGGCGCTGGCGCTATCGAGGCTTTTGTTAAATCTCCCTAATCTTTTCAGATCCGCCGTTTGCTGCCATTTGCTCCCAAAAAACCCTCGAAGACAAGCCGTTCTACGCCCAGATCTGAGGTATTTCTTCATCCTTGCTTATGATTTATGTTTTAAAGCTTCATTGTGATGTTAGAGATGAAGAAATATGAAGTTAATAGGTAGATTTAGAAACTAGATCTACACCGTTAGATTTTCTCCAAGATTTGTGGTTTTGATGTGGTTTTTGGTTTTGAATATGTGGATTTCTTGGTTTTATGTTAGGATATGAACGTATTTTAATTTTTAAGGAGATTTCCAAGAAAAATTTTCATGAAGGCATTTCTTGAATGTTTTTGGATCAAGTAATTGTTGTTTGGAAATTATATGAAAATATGATGAGGATTTTTTGATTTGTCTTGATTTTGATTTTGATTTTGAGAATATTATTTCTTAGATCTAACTTGATTTTTGATGTTTAATTTCTTAGATCTAGCAATTTTTGCTTAGGAAGTATGGAAAATATTGAAACTTTGTAAATATCATGTGGATTTGTGGCTCTAACTTAAGTTTGGAGTTGATTCCTTAGATCTAGTTATTTTGAAAGTTTTTAACTTTTAGATGAAAAAAAATATTTCATTTTTTTTTGTTTTAATAAATTTCTGTAATGTGGCAGATGGCATCCAAGGGAAAGAAAAACACAGAGTTGGCAGTGAAGGCGGTTGTGGTGGGAGTGTCGAACGTCGTGGAGTTCGACTTGCCGCGGCACCAACACATTATGGAGTTGTTTGCCGCTGCAGAGGTGCTGTGTTTATTCATTCCTGACAGATTTTCGTCGGAGTTGGTACGAGAGTTTTACAACAACTTGGAGGACCCATCTAAGACACAACTAGATGGAGGGGTACAGTCACGAGTGCAGGGGCAGACGGTGACTATCACCCATGAATAGTTAAGGATTGTGTTTGGATTGTCTCAGCATTCACATCGGTTAGAAATTGTCGAGAAGTTCAGGGCAGATAGAGATTGGACTTTTATGAACTAGGTGCTGCATAACAGGGAATGCAGGAGTCTGATTTCTACCGTTTCGACTCTCACAGTGGATGCCTTGCTTGTTCAAGATGTGTTGCGTCATACAATCCCACTGAAATTGGGTGATACAGCAAAGATCACTGCACAGCTTAGTTTTGTTACTTATTGCATCTTAGAGAGGGTGAGGTTTGATGTGGCGGATTTGTTACTCTCCCTGATCTGATATACCTACAAGTTGTGTCAACCATGCCGTCAGAGATACAACAACCTGCCTCTGGGTGGCATCATTCAGCAAGTTATTCAGGTTTTGTATCCTACTATCGACACAGGTTTCTTTTTGTTTGATAGTTATCCTCCTATCTACAGTACCTCGCATTTGCGAGCATCCTTTGTTTCGGATGAGCCATCGTCATCAGCTCAACCTCCACTCCGGCGAAGCGCATCATCTCGAGGGGCTCGAGATGCTCCATATGGGTCCTTTCGAGAGGAGATGGGCGATCGGATGACACGGGTGGAGGAGGACATTCAGTGATAAAGAAGGATGTCTCAGGGATCAAGAAGATGATGAAGTTCATGATAAAGGCTTTAAATTTGAAGCCATCTACTCCAGAGCGGAGGGAGTGGGAGAGCCCAGTTACGGATCCGCCCCGCCACTCGATCCAGAGGACACGCAGGAGACGCTCCCCGAGTCCTAGTGTGGAGGACATAGATGAGGAGGAGTAGTTAATTGTGAGAGGAACTCTATTTCAGTTTATGTAATAATTCAGGAATTTTAACCTATGTCATGGATGTTGTTGTTCTTTGAGTCTTGTTAGATTTTGTTGCCTTTTGGATGTTTGACTAGAATGTTTCATTTAAAATTTGATGTTATGAAGTGGTAATATTTAGGTAATTTTTTATGTGGTATACTTTTGAAATACTATGGTTGAATATTTTACTACCACATAGAAAATTTTGAATTTAATTGTTGATAATATATATATGATGAATATATGAATAATAAGTAGGTAATCTTAAATAAGATTTTGAATTTTTATTAATTTTATAGGCTCATTAAATTTTTGATCATGTTTCCTATATAAGATGACCATAGCATGAAAATTTAAAACAAATAAGAAAACAAAAAAATAGAAAGACATTTAACGCATATCATGAAGTAGAAAAAATTGAATATTTCCCTTTTGAAACTATTCTACTTCATGCATTTTTGTGACACCTAATGAATAAGAGATTTAGGTATCCAAAGAGGACCGGGTGTGACGATTCCTTTGGGTACCCAAATACTACGTGTTTGCTTTTGAGGAGATGAAAATGAATGGCCCATTTTGAGTGGAGTTACTGTTTCATTTTTAGTTTTGGCCCTCCATTCATACTTTGGTTTGGTGTTATTCTTATATGTGAAACTTTCATTGTGATAATCTTTATTTTTAAGATTATGATTGTAGTGATTATTGAAAGTGTTTTTTATAGGAAATTTGTGAAATTTTATGTTTGGAGAAGTTTGATAATAATGATTGTACTTTGGAAGTTTATTTTGTTGATGTGTTTTATTTCTATTGTTTGATTTATTAACATTTTGTGAAGATATATTCAACTTGCTTTTAGTTATAACTTGATATTGTGAATGAGTGTTTTGACCGTTTTTCTTTATGATTTCCTTGAGCAAGTTGATTTTTGCGTTTAATTCGTCATTCTTAGTTTGTAAATTGAGTCTAGCTTTATTGTAAGCGATTGTGCTATTTTAAGAGTAGTAGCAATTGTTTCAATATGTTTTTCATATTCATCCTTATATTCATCAAATGTTTCGTCCATCTCTTTAATTTCAATTTCGTAATCTTTACACTAAGCACAATCATTCTTTGAAGATGAATTTTCTAAACATAATTTTTCATTTTGTTCTTTTATACAAATAATTTCTTTTTCAAGTTCTTTAACTTTTTCCTTAATAATGTTACAATCAATGTAAGATCTCTTTTTCCAAAACCCGTTCGGGTACTTGAAAACTCGAACCTCTCCCGCATCGCACGGTTGAGGTGGATCTTCGCCCAGAATCGCTGCCTTGCGGTGTCACCGACACTCGGGTCGACTAACACCGATCAGCACCAACCCTGCCGGCTTTACGATCATAAGTAAATTATGCCAAAAAGTAAGTACATAAAAGAAGGCATGTCCACAATCACAGTATCATATATAAACATATAATGAGAAGATAAAGTCCAAAAGAGAAGTACAAGCAAAAAAGGGGGCTTATGCCCGATACATATCCAAAATAGAGTACTATCTCTCTCTCACTACAACATGCGGAAGACTACATCAAAACTCTCAAAAATGCGGAAGACTAGCTATCTAATCATCAACCTGTGGCGTCGTGGTAGTGCGCTGCATCTGCTGCTCAGGTCCTTCCATCTCGTCCTGCTGCGCGCGGGACAACTCCGTCTCCTCAATGTAATCTGAACCCAATGACCTCGGGTCCTCGTTCTGGATCCAGGAAAGTGGTGTGTGGCACTTCCTCCCATAAAGTGCGGCATAAGGTGTCATCCCAATGCTAGCCTGGTGACTGTTATTATAGGAAAACTCTATCAACGGCAACAGTCTCTCCCAGGGCTTGCCCGTATTCAGGATGCACAAACGCAGCAGGTCCTCCATAGTATGGTTGGTGCGCTCAGTCTGACCGTCAGTCTGTGGATGGAACGCCATGCTAAATGCCAACCGGGATCCCAAGTAAGCCTGGCCGCCTTCCACTCCCTCGAAGTGAAGCGTCCATCTCTACCTGAAACAATCGTCTTGGGCACCCCGTGATATCTAACCACCTGCTCCACAAACACCCTGACTAGGTCACCGACTGGCCCCTCCTTCTGCACCGGAATAAACCAAGCTACCTTCGTCAGCCTGTCCACTATCACCCATATCGAGTCATTCCCAGAGCGGGAGCGAGGTAGACCATGCACAAAGTCCATCGATATGTCCTCAAATTTCCACTCAGGTACTCGTAAAGGCTGCAACATTCCTCCCGGACTCCTGCACTCCGCCTTCACGCGCTGGCAGCCCTCGCAGTGCGTCACAAACTGTATAATATCTCTCTTCATCCCTGGCCAAAACATAACCTTCCGAAGGTCTTCTGCCATCTTCGTGATCCCTGGATGCTCTGAGTACTGGGAGCAATGAGCCTCCCTGAGCACGTCATCTCTAATACCTCCTCCAGCTGGGATGTAGACTCGGTCTCGATGGTGAATAAGAGCATCTCTCAACGAATAGTCCCCTGCCACGCCGTCCACCAACGATCTGAATACTGGCTCCAAGGCAGGATCCTGCAACTGTGCCTCCCGAATGCGGTCCCGAATATCGCAGACATTATTCAAGGACGCTAGATACTCCATGTACGTCTCGGGGTCGGCCCTGGATACAACTATGATGTGCATGTCCTCCAAAGCCTGAATCAACTCCATAGCCATCACGCGGCTCTCTGCTCCTGGTGCACCTCCTCTCCTCTCACGCGGCCTTGCCTGGATAGTAATGCAATGTGTACGTGTAGTCGCAGAAAAACTCCAACCACCTTCGCTGACGTAGGTTCAGGTCCTTCTACGTATCGATATACTTGAGGTTCTTGTGGTCTGAGAAGATCTCACAATGAACCCCAAAAAGATAATGCCTCCAGGTCTTCAAGGCGAAAATGACCGCTCCGAGCTCGAGGTCATGCACTGGATAGTTCCTCTCGTGTACCTTCAACTGACGGGAAGCGTACGCGATCACGTGACCATGCTGCATCAACACTGCTCCCAACCCCTGGAATGACGTGACTGTGTAAACCTGAAATCCTTCCTTCCCAGATGGAAGTGCAAGGATGGGGGAAGAGGTGAGTCGGCCTTTCAGCTCCAAGTAGGCCGCCTCACACTACGGAGTCCATACGAATGGGGCATCCGTCTTGGTCAAAGAAGTGAGTGGTAGGACAATCCTGGAGAACCCTTCCACAAACTTCCGGAAATATCCCGCCAATCCTAGAAAGCTCCGCACATCTGAAGCTGACTGTAGTCGAGGCCTCTCTTGAACGGCCCGCACCTTGGCCGGATCCACTGCCAGACCTGCTCCACTGATGATGTGCCCTAGAAAAGCCACCTCCCGTAGCCAAAACTGACACTTGTAGAACTTCGCATACATCTGATGTTCTCTCAGCTTCCCCAATACTAGGGCCAGATGCCCAGCTTGCTCCTCCTCCATCCTGGAATACACTAGAATGTCGTTGATAAACACGATAACGAAGATGTCGAGAAAGGCCTCGAACACCCTGTTCATCATGCTCATGAAGGCTGAGGGGGCATTAGTGAGCCCGAAGGGCATCACCGTGAACTCATATAATCCATACCGGGAACTGAAAGCTGTCTTTGGTATGTCCTCCTCTCGGATCCGTAGCTGATAGTACCCTGATCTCAAGTCAAGCTTGGAGAACCAGTGAGCTCCCTGCAACTGATCGAAGAGCTCGTCAATCCTTGGTAGCGGATAGGTGTTCCGCACCATCAGTCTGTTGAGCTCCCAATAATCTATGCACAATCTGAGCGTCCCATCCTTCTTCTTTACAAATAACACAGGCGCTCCCCAAGGTGAAGAGCTCGGCCTGACGAAACCCGCATCTACCAGCTCTCTCAACTGCACCCTAAACTCTGCCAGCTCCTTGGGTGCCATGCGGTATGGTGCCCGAGACACGGGCCTCTCTCCCGGCACTAGCTGAATCGAAAAGTCTATCCCTCGATGCGGTGGCAGTCCGGGCAACTTCTCCGGAAATACGTCGGAGAAGCCCCGTACTATAGGGATGTCTGATAAGGAGGCCTCCGCCTCCGCCATCTCGTAGCACACCAAATATACCTCGTCGCCCTGCTCGTGGGCCTTGACTACCTGGACAGAAGATAAAGAAGAGCGGGAGATCGGCTCAATACCTTCGAACGTCGCGAAGGTGGTACCGTGCCGCAACACCACTCTCTTTGCTTGGCAGTAAATCTGGGTGTGGTTCCCCGCGAGCCACGTCATGCCCAAAATAAGGTCGAAGTCCGCGAGCTTCAGCACTAAAGCTGGAGCATCGAGCGTCAGGCCGTTGATGGTCACCTTCAAAGTGCACTTGGCCGCCGTCTCGATCTCTGATCCATTGGGGAGGCGCACCGTCCTGGTGGGCCCCGTGTAATAATGGATCTGCTCCAAGCCTTTAACAAAGTCTTCAGTGATAAAGTTGTGCGAGGCACCAGTATCGAAAAGGGTGTGGGCGGGCTTGTCATACACCACTATAATGCCTGGGAAAATTGGGTTGTTTGTTTAATTTTTTAAACTAGAAGGTTCAAAATGCAGGTGAATTTAAGCAGTAATAAATCAAAGTACTGAAAGCTTTAAGTTACCTGCAATAACCTCCTCCGGGTTCCTCGGTTGAGCAAGATCCAAGGCCTAAACCTGCTCCTGATGCCTCCCTCTACCGTGATTTCCCCTACCTCTACCTCGTCCTCGGCCTCGACCCCGTTGTGCCGGAGGGGCTGACGGAGGTGCTGCTGGTGGTGGAGGAGGAGGTGGAGGGAATCGTCGAGGGCAATGGGCCTTGACGTGACCTGGCTAGTTGCACTCAAAGCACACCACTGGAGCACGTCCCCGGTCATCAAATCTCTGGGGCCCCCAGGTACGTAGGGGTTGTGGGGCTAGTAAGGGCTGGGGCTGCTGCTGTACTGGTGCAATATGAGGATGAGGACGTACCCCACCCCTCCGGTGCCTCATAACTCTGCCCCGCTGTGAGCCTCTGCTGCTATCCCCCCGGTACATGGCCTCAGCTGGCCTCTTCACACTGCCCTGCACACCGATCTGATCCGCCTCTAGCTTCTTCGCTGTCTCGATGATCTGAGTCAGGCTACCCTCAGAAATAAACAAGAGTGCCTGCCTCATCGGGTCTCGAAGTCCCTTGTAGAATCTCTTCGCAAGGGCGCGATCATCTAGAGCATGAGACCTTGCAAACCTGGCTAACTGGGAAAAATCTCTATGGTACTCAATCACCAAGCATGTCCCCTGAGTGAGGCATAGAAACCTCTCCTCCAGCTCGTCCCTATCCGTGCTGGATATGAAGTGCTCCAGGAATGTGGTACTAAACTCGTCCCAAGAGATATCTGAGTACTCCCTATCTCTGAAAGTGGTCTCCAGTAGCGACTTCCACCACCTCTTGGCATGTGCCTCAAGAGCTGATACTGCCAAAAATACTGTCTTGCCGATCGGGCAACCGATGCCGGCCAGCATCTCCTGAATGGTGTCCAGCCACTCCTCAGTCTTCACTACATCTTCTGTCCCTCGGTAGGTCGTGCGCACTAGAATCCTGTGATCGTGCGCTCTGCCTAGACGGAACCTGCAAAGTTAGAAATTACAAAATAACATGTTCGCACGACCAGTGGCGCACGACCGGTGGTCGTGCGCACTATCGTCGGTGGTCGTGCGCAATAGTCGAAACAGAACTCACAAAATTAATGATGAGTGCGCATAAACAGTGGCGCACGACCGGTGGTCGTGCGCACTAGCGTCGATGGTCGTGCGCACTGCACCAAACAGAACTCATGAAAAAGGCGTCAAATGCGCACGAACAGAGGCGCACGACCAGTGGTCGTGCGCAGTAGAACCAGTGATCGTGCGCAGTGTTCCTGTGCAAAATTGCACCGGAAACACCTGCACGACTCCTATTCTAGCGTACAACCACGAATCCAGCCACTGGAAGTGGCACCTAACAGTGCATGAAAACTACTGATGAAGATAAGCATGAAATTACACCAAAATGGGCCTATAAGTGCACCTAGCATGAAATATCAAATATAAACTATAACAGGGCTAAAGTGCGGCGAAATGACTAAATAACGGCCCAGATGAGTCCATAAAAGTGCATATGATCAGGACTCATCACACCCCCAGACTTAACTGTTTGCGCGTCCCGAGCAAACAAATTCTGAGCGAACGGGGAAAGAAAAGTAGATGGCTTAAGATTACAATACAGAGTACCATGCGAAGTCGCATGCTCACGTGCAAAAGAAAAATAGTGGAAAAAATTTCTGATTATAAAAACAGTTTATATATTTCTAAAAGAGTAAAAGCATATTACAACTACTCAAGTGGTGAACAACGGTGAATCATTCGGTCATGCATACGGAGAAAGTAAATTAAGCGCTAAGACGAGCATTGCTCAAGATCGGGATGCGGGAAAAACTCCACTGAAATCCATCAGTGTCGATGACCATAAGCTTGCCCGGTAACATTCTCTCCACGGCACTGGTTTGACTCAAATGCGTGAATCAATAGGACTTTAGGTTTTAAATGGGGCTTGGGTTTAGGTGAGGATAAACAAAGATAAAGACGACGGCTCAAGCACTAAACCCAAATGAGCTAATGCAGGAAACTATCCTCATTCGCCACACAAACACGCGTGTACACAACACCCCCAGACTTGAACTTAGACGCATGGGTGTGTGCACCGCCTACTCCCAAATATAAATCCAAAACAGATTTTTTTTTTCAATTAAACTTTTTATCCTTCTTTTTTTTCAAATCTTTTTTTTTTCTTTCTTTAACAAATTCAGCAAATTTTAAAAGATGCTCAACCAAATTTTCACAATATACTACCACAATCAACACCACCAACTCATGAAAATAATAAACAGCTGAAGCTCATATTTGGGTGTGCGACTAGGATTGGCTTTTAGGCTTTGGTGAAATAAAGTGGGGCTGAATCAAAGAACAGGTAGGCACAACTGGGCTAGCGAGGATAGAGCGGTAAGGATAGGCACAAAGGCTCAACCGGGCCAAAATGATGGCCTATATCACATTCACACAATTGACTAACCATATACCCATGCTTCAAGAATCGCTTGGGGCAAGTTCTAGCCACCGAGAAAGATTCTCCTTTCTCCCGACTCGAGCAATACGAATCTAGCGATCGTTTACACACATCCCTATGCTACCGTTTGATTCCACCGGATTCACCATTTGAGTAAAGTAAACAACATTTACACTAATAGAAGAAATATAAAACCATAAGTATAAAGAGAAGTCTAATCTACACAAATTTCTATGCAGCCGAGCACTCGACTAGGAGCACTACTAGAGTCAACATTTTACTCTGCTACAGAATCCTAAGCCATCACATAGACTTTCCCAAATAAGCAGAAGAATTAAATTCACAACAGAGCAAGCAAACAGACGAGTATGCGCTCAAGTGGGTGAAGTGGTGTATGCTAAAATATGACATAAATAAAAAAATATACTTCTGATATGCAAAAACGTGTACACGTGTAGTGAACACTCGGTACACTCCCCCCCAGACTTAAACTAAACAAAATGCGCCAAATGTAGTTATGAAACTCAGAATAATGCTAGGGAAAGAGAGTACCCAGTGCTCAGAAATGAGCACACCAGAAGATTGGCGTGTAAACCTGGACTAAGCTGCAGCATCCGTCATCCAGAATAAGTACCTGCAGGGGTCAGCTCCAAAAAAACAAAAGACAAAAGAAAACTGAAAAGAAAATACTACTAAATAAACATGATTGAATAAAATAAAATGCAGAAAAGGAAGATAACTACTGGGGTTATTGTCATCCCAGCACGACTTATTTAAAAGCATAAAGGTTCTAGCTAATGGGCCTATGGAAGGAGAAGTGGACAGGTAACTGACCTAATATCCGTGTCGGTAGCGGGTACCGATACGGTGATAGAACAGTCATCCCTCTACCTAAATATAGATACCTGCTCCTCACAGGTAGAGGGTAGAGAATGTAAAAAAAGGAGGAGGCCTGGACCTCACTTATCTCACAACACACATCCTTGCCTAGCAAGGTATCGTCCACAGCAGTTTCGCAGGAGGAGAAGGCAACGAATGAGGCTTCCTTAATGGAGGAGGGGTCAACCTCCTCGCATATAAGGATGCAATCATCATTGACTCGGGCAAGAAGCTCCAAGTCCTCCTGGGGAACCTGTAAAGACTCAACCTGCACAGGCTCGAATTTAGAAGGGGGATCGAGAAATAAAGAAGACGAAGAACATAAATAAACATCAATCGGGGGAGTGGTCCCGGTCTCACTCCCATCAGGTTGGGGAAGTAAAATAATGTTTGCATTGTCATCAATGCTACAAGAGTCGGCGGGATCAACGGTGGTCAGGCTTAGGATTTGGACTTGCTCCACCGGTGCTGAGGAAGACTCCTCTTCACCTAGAAGGTTGTCCTCCTCCATAGGAATAGGCACAACACTCAGATCACCCACCTCATCCTGCGACACATCATCAACAATGTCGTCGGAGACGAGTGTAGTATGCACAACAGGGGAAAGAATCGAATCCACTAGAAGCTGTGGATGCACTGGGAGAATAGACTCAGCAATGTCGGTGCCCAAATCAGCCACACATCTGGTGACTGTGTCAACGCCATACCCTTCAAGAGGTGAAGGTGGCAAAGACACAAAACTGGATGTTGAAGGTGTGCCGCCAGAGTTAGGAGTTGGGACGATCCGTATATCCGGCTCGTCATCCTCGTCCAATTGGCGAAGATACTCGGCACAGTCCTTCAAGACATGATCAGTGCTCCGACAAAACCGGCACTGCCTTGCTGGCTTCTTTGGTACAGTGGGAGCTGGAGCCGAAAAGAAGTATGATGGTAAAGGCTCAGCAGAGTAGCCATAAGACTTACGCGCAACATATGGAGTACCAGACGAAGTCGTGGCTCCATATGCTGGGCTATAAGAATTATGCCTACTATTCTCCGTAGGGCATTCATCACTAGAGTGGGAGGTATCTCTACACCAGCGGCAACAGATATTGAGATGTGCCCACATAGTGTGAAGATAATACGATTCAAAAATAAGAACACTATTGTGCGAAAGACTACACCTAACAAAAGCTTACTAAAGCAACCTAATACGAAACAAGAAAATGGGATAACAAGAACAGAAATAAAATAAAATAAAAATGCAATTTACAAATGGAAGGGCTTCTCTCTCAGATTCTCCCTCTCCAGAAAACTCGCACGACTGTGTTCCCCGGCAACGGCGCCAAAAACTTGATGCGATAAATTCGGCAAGTGCACCGGTCGCGCAAGTAATAATAATGGGGAAAATCCCCGAGTGTCGGTCTCTTGAGGAACACAGTAAGGTGGAGTTTAATATCGAGGAAGGACTTGAGATCGAAGTCCTTAACGTGGATGGAATGCGGGGGAGTTGGGTTGGCTTTTGGAAAACAAAATAAAAGCTATCAACTACTCCTATGCAATGCCGATATGCAAAGCTTCGCTTGGCGGAATGGAGACTAGGCAAGCCTTGAGCGCGCTGCGTCGCAAGGGCGAATGGACGAGTAGGCAAACGGAATCGAACTATGCAGGCCTTGAGCGCGCTGCTTCGTTAGGCGGGATGGAATACGGGCCGCGATGCCATGCTTCGGTAAGCAGATGGGCGAGTAGGCTAGCGGAATGAGGGTCGCAAGCACGTCTTCGACAAGCACGCCACTAGCAATTGCTAGTGCGGCACACGAACGCGGCGGCGGAATGGAAATGGATGGCGGTGCACCTCAAAATAATAAGCAAGAATACCCAAATCACATAGACATAATCAAGTATAAATGCTAATAATCGAAACACACTTCATCATAATGTTAAATCTAGTTACAAATACATCAATAAGAGAAGAATAGAGCAAGAAATCGACCGAATCCGAAGGCTCGTTGTAGATTCACGGTTGGAATCGCCGGGTTGTCAATCCGCGTCCAAGCTCGGTCCGCAACTACGTCTGGGGTAGAGAGAGCTGTCACGACTCTCCAATGGACCCGTCTTCTTCGTGTCACGATCCGGTAGAGGTTGCAAACTTCCTCTTGCTCGATGGAGATGGCGGCTAGGTCTTCCTTTGGAGCTCTTGGATGAAGGAGGAGGCCGAGAGGAAACTCCGGCTCAAGATCGGCGTGAAGAACAAGCCCGGAGCACCTCCAGATGGTGGGCGGCGATGGAGTGGCGAAACTAGGCGAACTGGAGCAGGAACGGCAGAAAACGGCGGGGTCTGTGACCTAAATCGCGAGCAGGGAATTTATAGGCACTGGAATTAAACAGTGCGCACGGTCAGTGGTGCACGACCAGTGGTCGTGCGCACTAGAATCCTGTGATCGTGCGCTCTGCCTAGACGGAACCTACAAAGTTAGAAATTACAAAATAACATGTTCGCACGACCAGTGGCGCACGACCGGTGGTCGTGCGCACTATCGTCGGTGGTCGTGCGCAATAGTCGAAACAGAACTCACAAAATTAATGATGAGCGCGCACGAACAGTGGCGCACGACCGGTGGTCGTGCGCACTAGCGTCGATGGTCGTGCGCACTGCACCAAACAGAACTCATGAAAAAGGCATCAAATGCGCACGAACAGAGGCGCACGACCAGTGGTCGTGCGCAGTAGAACCAGTGATCGTGCGCAGTGTTCCTATGCAGAATTGCACCGGAAACACCTGCACGACTCCTGTTCTAGCGTACAACCACGAATCCAGCCACTGGAAGTGGCACCTAACAGTGCATGAAAACTACTGATGAAGATAAGCATGAAATTACACCAAAATGGGCCTATAAGTGCACCTAGCATGAAATATCAAATATAAACTATAATAGGGCTAAAGTGCGGCGAAATGACTAAATAACGGCTCAAATGAGTCCATAAAAGTGTATATGATCAGGACTCATCATGGTGACATGACAATATTCTAGCAGGTATAAGTAAAACAACAAAATTTAACTAGTAGTATGGTGCAGGTATAAGGCAGTAAAGTAGAGCAATGAAATAAGCAGTAAATAGGAAGATAATGCAGTGCAGTAAATAAATCTAAACTACCATCACAGATTCGTACCTTAACTTATATGAACGCCCATACGACATATAAGTTAAGATGTCCAGGATACCCATCATATAAAAGAGCCCATACTAATTTATATAATGGGGGTATGCTATGTGTATGTTATGTTATGCTATGATTATGATGTTTTAATGAATTTATGCAATGTGACTCACCCACACGACTCTATGCGCACAGACCTTTATAGTTCCCATTTTGTTTGAAAGGAAGCCAACCTTTCGGGTACCGACCGTCATGGCTAACGGTGTTAGTGGATCGGTCACTCCACATCCTAGGCGGGTATAGTCACTACCAAGCCTAGACCTCATGTATGCCTCAACGCTAAGAACACAACAGTGGAGCTCCTGCGTACTCTTGCTGGAATCCACCAGACTTTAAGGTCGGGGTGGGTTATTAGGGATTGTCTTCTAGACCGCGGTACACAAACCTACCGGCCCTCTAAACCTCACCCTCACCTGAGTCAATGTACTATCGTCGGTGACACGACTAGCCTAGTACTGAAGACTTGCCACTATTTATAAAAGTAACCGGTGTTAACAAGTCCACCCGCGCTTCCGGCTCTGGGACTAACACTCTAGTTGATCCAACCCCTCTCCTTCCCGAAGGAGATCCATACTAGTTTACCAACTTAATTAGGCTACTCTTGCCTACAATCTAGTTAGTATTATACTTAGGATGAATCTTGGACTTCCCGCGGCGTACTCCGTAAGGGGCCCCTAACGGTACTACGGATCAATGGGCTCAACCCCACTATCCTCTTCAAGACATTTACTTTAGTTGGTGGATAACATTTAGTTCACCCTCATTATTTCATGTAGTTAAAGTGACTTAGCTCACACCCGTCTGACCCAATGGGTTGGACGTACCTCCTTTCCTTCTACATTAACCCTAGCACGACCTTGCAACCAACCCTAGGATTGACCCTCCTTGAATCATGGTGTGATAGAACTCATTGACTGATTGGGTATAACTTCTAAACACTACTTACGGATCTGAATTGTCAAAAACTCAAAATTCTGTTTTTACTAAACGCAGACCACCCAATTGAACTATCCATCAACCCCATAAGTGAACCCTTCTAAAAACTCATCACCAAAGTCTCCAGTAATTATCCTAGGCTCCCACTGACCTTAGTAAGGTATATTCCAATTTCCATAATTTTCCATATTAAATTGGTATTTAATATAATTTTAAGAAATTAAGACGTTAAGTCACTTTACACATGAACTACCCTCATAAAGATTCATCATACTACATGAGAATTATCAGTAAGACAATATTCCATATCATGGTGTTTCACTGAGTATGATGACCCTAGGATGTCATTTGGCCTACTAAATCATCATAATTGTATGATTACCAAAATGCCACTATAATTAGGAAAAATAGTAATTCCCTTCTGAAAATTCTACAAAAATTACCAAGTGTCCATATAGGGACCTAGAGTCCTCTTCCAAATTATTGAGTCATTACCATGTGATTTGATATTTTAAAATGATTAGACATCCAAAGGTGCAATTATCAATTTCTACATGAGGTACAAGAAATATAATTCTACAAGCTTCCAAACTCTTGTCATGGACATGTATTAATATAAGACTACAGATAACCAAGTATCACATCATTGCCCCATGATTTGATATTTTAAAAGGATTTAATACTCAAGTGTTGTAAAATCCAATTTCTACATAAGGTATAAGAAATATAATTCTACAAGCTCTCAAACATTTATCATGGGCACATATTAACATAAAATGACAGATTCCCAAGTATCATAACATTTCCCCATGATTTGATATTTTAAATGGATTAAATTCTCAAGTGGTGTAAAATCCAATTTCTACATGAGGTATAAGAAATATAATTCTACAAGCTCTCAAACATTTATCATGGGCACATAGTAAAATAAAATGGCATATTCCCAAGTATCATAACATTGCCCCTTGATTTGATATTTTAAATGGATTAAATTCTCAAGTGGTGTAAAATCCAATTTCCACATGAGGTATAAGAAATATAATTCTACAAGCTCTCAAACATTTATCATGGGCACATCTTAACATAAAATGACAGATTCCCAAGTATCATAACATTTCCCCATGGTTTGATATTTTAAATGGATTAAATTCTCAAGTGGTGTAAAATCCAATTTCTACATGAAGTACAAGAAATATAATTCTAGAAGCTCTTAAACATTTATCATGGGCACATATTAACATAAATTGACAGATTCCCAAGCATCATAACATTGCCCCATGATTTGATATTTTAAAAGGACTAAATACCCTAAGTTAGCAAGCACTAAAAACTTCCCATACAAGGAATGATGCTTCCATAACTCATAACAAAATTATCATAACTTTATTTCACCCTAATACATCCACTGATAGTATATCAAAGTCATACAAGGTCATATGACCTTGCATTTTATTTTATTAAGGAAAGGGGGCTCTTTCATTTATTAGGAAGAAATACACTTAAATACCCCTAAAAATTCTCATTAAATTTACCAAGTCAGTTTAAGTTCCTACAAACATATCTACAAAGTCATAAGCCATGGCAAGAACATTTGATCCTATGTTCTTCACAAATCCCAACTTGCACCCTTAAGGGTTTACCATTAGGGTTTTAGGTCACACCACCCTAATGGATCCAAATGGACCATTAGGGTGTGTCACAAGTATTTGCATATCCATGCCAACATATCCAACATAATGGGAGGAGGCTAACACACTCAACTCCTCAAATTGATTTAAACCCTAATTTGACCCTTAAAGGCCCTCATTAGGGTTTCCAATTTTCCATATCAAATCAACTCCAAATGGAGTGAAATTTTAGGTAGGCACTATACATATACAAAAGAGCCATCCACCAAAGTTTGGTGTCATTTGGACATCATATGCTCCAAAAATCAACTTAATTTAAATATTCTAGCTACCACAAACACCCTAGGTAAAATTATCCACCAAGGGCTATCCCTTTGGCAGGGGGTGCCCCTACGGTATACCAACCCATGGTTAAAAGCACAGATCCAAAGGTTGAGGGGTTTGACCTAGGCAATTTTTCTAATGGACTGACCTAGTGTAGGACCAGTCCTAGTAAATCAGCTCCCTAGGGAGATGTAGGTCACCAAATGACCTAAACTTAAGGCCAAATGAAAGGTAAGACCAAGGCCTACAACTTTTATGTTGGGCACTCTTTCTAAATCAGCCTCTAAGAGGCCTTAATTATTATTTGAAGTTGGCTGATCATTAAGGACAGAATATCATATATAGTGAATTAATTAAATGCAAGAAAAAGAGGATCAGCACGGATCTTGGCGCATATCTTATGGCGACGGCTCATCTTCTTCCTCATCCAATGGCTGGGATTCAACCACGCTGGGCCTATTTCCTCCCCCATTTCCCGGCCACCTGGCG
The DNA here is from genome assembly GCA_033032865.1 of Dactylorhiza incarnata. Lineage (NCBI taxonomy): Eukaryota > Viridiplantae > Streptophyta > Magnoliopsida > Asparagales > Orchidaceae > Dactylorhiza > Dactylorhiza incarnata. Next base: position 5,336,711 of record JAWHQI010000121.1, read on the forward strand.
GCCACCACGGCCGGCCACCACGGCCACCACCTTCGTGGTGGTTCGGGCTACAACTCCCGGCGACATGGCGGCCGGAGGGGGGGGGGGTATTCCGGCAAGCCTGGGTGGCTCAAATCGAGCCAATTTACATGAAATCGACGAGTGGAATCGGGCTTAATTGAGCCCGATCCTTCAATCTTTTGTGATGGGAAGCTAGCATGAGGGGAGGGGAGGAGAAACAAACCATAGTTGGCGCGTGCCGGCGGCTCCGACGGCGGTTTTCCATGGAAAATCTCAGATCCGGCAATCCCACTCCCGATCTCTATTCTCCAGCAAAATCTTAGCTCCAGGTGTTGTTTCCGTCTGCTCTCAGAGCTCTGAAGCTAATGGAATGGTTGGAATGGGATGAAGAGGCCTCTAAGGGTGGTTTTGAATTGGAGCCTCCTCGATTCTCCCATGGATGCCACCCTCCTGCAGCTTCCAGCCTCTTTGCTTCCACCTGGGTCAAGGTCAGACCCCCAGCAATCAGGGGAAGGCCCTAGGCTGATTGGAGATGGAGTGTAGAGGGGGGGGGGGGGATTGCTTGCTTTTGCTTTTGCTTTATGCTTTAAGATTTTCGATTAACTTTTGGTCCCCCCTCCCTCCATTTGATTAATCAAGCTTAGCTTGGGTTCAGTCTAGGGCTGATGGGCATGCCTAAGTCCATGTATAATGGTTAATTAAGGGGTGACATTCAATTTAGGTTTGGAATTCACCATGAAGGGGCTATGTTGACCATGGTTGACTTTGGTCAACCATGGTGAGTGGGTTGACCCCACTTGAGGGTCATGGGTCCCTTACCCTCACCCAACATTGGTTGGTCCATGGTGGGGCTCCAATTGGTCCAATTTAGCCTTAAGGTGTGATTTTGACCTAAATTGAGCTAGAGTTGACTTTGGTCAATTTGGTCAATTGGTTGACTATGTGATGGGGCTTTTGGGTCTAATGAGTTCCTTAAAGTGTTTAGAGTGTGGGGGTAAGGTCAATTTAAACATTTGAGGGTCAATTGAACCCTAATTGACTTAGTTTGATTAATGTTGACCTATTGTTGACTTTGTTCAATATCATGAAATTGGGTCCCACCCAAGAGCAATTCTCATCCTATAGGTCTCCCTAGGTGGTTAGGGCATCATGGGTGTGGTCAACTTGGACAATTGAGGGTTAGTTGACCTAGTTGAGGGGCTTAGGGTTAGGTTAGTTTGTGAGCTTTGGTGTGCACTTAGCAATTTCAACCCTAGCCTAAGGCCCTTGTGGCCACTCACCTCACCCCTATGCCCTAATATTTCCAATGGGTCTAGAAGGATTGGGGATGTTACAATCAAAACAAGACACATCACAATTTGAATCATTATCTTTTAGCCTCTTATTTTCTAAACGTAAATTTTCATTAACAATTTTCAATTTTTTGATCTTTCGTTTAGCCATTTTTAATATGTTGAAACTAGAGATAGAGGTTATTACACAAGACGAAGATTTAGTCTTTCTTACAGCGCTTTTGGAGGAGACAAAATATGAAGATCCTTCGTCATCTTTTAGTCCTTCCTCGATCATAGATGAGTTTTCATCTTCTTTTGATGTATTATTCTCTTTCTCTATTTCAATATTCTCTATGGCTTTGCTCTGAGAGAGATCTTCTTGAATGATAATGGATGTTTGTACGTTCTTCTCCTCCTGTGTTTGTTCCATACTTGCGAGAGGAAGATCATACATTTCTTCAAGAAAGTGCCATATTTTGTATGTGCAGGAAAAACAATGTATTGATTTGAAAATTTCATTTGATTGTGCACAAAATAAATAATGTTTGGCCTTGACATTTAGATGACGTTCTTTTTTATTTGTTTCATCCGCTGGTCTTATTATTGGCATATTCCATGCTTCGATATCTAAAGTTTTAATAAATTTTTCCATTAAGATTTTCCAACCATTATAATTTCTTCCTTCAAATAAAGGTGCTTTGAGAGATGTTTCATCTTCACAGAAATTAGCCCCACTAGTAGAAGCGAGATCATGAGATGCCATTATTCCTGGTTGTTAAGCCGATTGGAATAAAACCGCTTTGATACCACTTGTTGGATCGGTCGGCGCCCTTAGAGGGGGGGGGGGGTGAATAAGGGTTTCCAAAAAGTTTAGATTTTATTTAGAAAACTTAGAAATATTGCAAGATTAAAATCAAGACAAAGTCAAGTGAAACAAAAAGAGAGACAAGCTTTATTAATATTTAAATGAGTTTTACAAAACTTGATCTCTATGACGCTAGAGATCGGAGGCGAAGAATAATAAAAGCTTTTTTTGTTTTCTATCCCGACTCGCTTCCCCACGAACCGGTGTCCCTAGCCTTATCCCCCCCAGATTCGGCCTCAAGCCGCTCTAGCCACTCCTTCCCCAGATACGGCCTCGAGCACCCCCTAGAACTAGCCTAGATCTAGTCGCCAACACGAGGCGAATTTCATCCCTAAGTCTACCCCAAGACCTAGTCGCCAACACGAGGCGATTTCACTACCGTTTACAAAGAAAAAGAAGTAAAATAATTAAAAACTCCCTTAAGATGAACTTCTGAACGAGGAGGCGAAGATCCGCTGGAGAATCAGCGTTTGTCGAAGCGGACTTCGTTTGGATTCAACGTGATGGAATCCTCCTTCAGAAATTGGCAGCACTTCGCTAGGACTTCAAAATTCGGCCAAGGAAGGCCTCTGCAACTCGAGCAATCTCTCTCTGAGGTGTATGCAATAGGTGTATCAAAAAACGAGAGGAGTGGGGGTCCTTTTATAGCCCAAGCGCTACCGCCGGCGCTAGCCCAGATTAAGAAACAATTTGCGCGGCAGAATCTCCCATCCGCGGCAACACGTTGCTCTATGCCTTATGTGCGTCATGCTACCGCCGGCGCTATCCGCTACCGCCAGGCGCTAGCATCCTTCTATAAACGCTGTCGGATTGTTGCTAATCATCGCTAGCGCCCAACGCTATCGCTACCGCCGGCGCTAGTGGCCATGATGGAATTTTTGCCTCAATTTTGGGGGCAGTCTTCATTTGTACTCCTTGAGTCATGTGGACCTAGATAACCTGCACACTTGAACACACAAGATCAAATACATAGGATTTGTTATTCTCAAACCTAGGAGATGCGGAAAACCATGTTCCAACATACTCTGCTTGATCCCATCTTGGAGTATCGCCAACTAGTCGTGGAGCTCTTATACAAAGTCCAATGAGATCCGCTGAGCCTCCTCATTTTCCAATCTCCACTCTCCGTCGCCACCTTCGGCCGCCAACACCTGGGGGCTCCTGACCTCGAACTCTAAAGGGATTAGGGCCTCCAAATTATGGGACAGTTTGAAGGGTGTTTCACCTATTGTTGTGGTGGGGGTAGTCCTCAGATCCCAAAATTAGAGGGGAGATGCGCCACCCAATTCCCATTCAGGTTTTCTACCTGCATTTTCAACAAGTTGACAATGACCATGTTAGCAGCCTCCACCTAGCCATTGATCTTAGGGTGATGAACTGAAGTGAAGCGATGGTCGATGCCTAGCTGGCTGCAGAAGCTGATGAGCTCTTTGTTGGTGAACTGTAGACCCTTGTCGGTGACAATGGCGAGGGGCAGGCCATGCCGGCAGATGATTTCCCCCCAAATTTAAAGTGCACAGTGTTCCCCTGAGATACCTCTAGAGGGGGTTGAATAGAGAATTAAAAACTTTTCTATCCTAACTGAGCATACAATAAAAAACAACTAAGTAATTATGCTTCAGCAACACCAAACACAGAATAAAATGAATGATGTAAACTCTGTATAGGGGGTATAATGCAAAGAGGAAGAAGGAAGAAAAGAAAGAATCAGAATTTTATTTTTCAGAAATCTGTAACAGCAGTCTTTGAGTGTTGTTCTTTGTGTTCTGTTCAGGATCTGTATCAGATTAAACCTAGCTTATGATAGTGATGATTGATAGGGTTTTTAAGTTCTTGATCCTTCTTCTCTGCTCTTATAGTAGTTCTGTTGCTATATAATATTGTTGAAGAAGTGGCAGTTGTTTCTCTGAGCAGAGTGTGTTCTTCTGTGTGTAGAGCAGTTCTTGCTTTTCTCAGTCTTTTAGGGTTCCAGAAGGAGGAAGAAGAAGAAGGAAGCTCTAATCGACAGCCTCAAGAGATTGTGATCAATGCTCTAAGTTTCTCTATCTTCTCATCCCATTTATTGTCCCTTTTTAATTTGAATTTTGTTTCCTTTTTTGGTATGTCCTGAAAAGGAACTTTGTCTGGGCAATTTCTCTTTCATTCCTTATTTAATTCACGACTTGTCCACCAACTGTATATATGTTTCCAAGAATGCTTTCTTGTCCTCTAATAATTCTTCTTTCCATTTGAGGCAATAAATAAACTGTTGGAGAACGGTCTTCAATTCTGTGGGCCATGAGAGAGAGCTTCAAAATGACAGCTAAAAAGGTTTCCTTTTCAAACTGTATTCGACGTTGCGTCAACTTCTCCTTCTCTCTTATCGATGTGCCTTCGAGTTCTTGTAAGAGCAGCTTCGAATTCCTTCTTGCTCTGATTGAACTCTATAGTCAATGTTACGTCGATTACTTGTTGACGTATCCGTCGAGTTGAAGACTTGGATTTGAACTTCACGGTCTGCGTCAATATGTATTCGAAGGTGCGTCGACTTCAGATGGCTTCGACAGATTCTTCCTTCTGCGTTGACTTGAACTCGAAGCTGCATCGACTTCTAAGTTTACTTCGACATGAACATTTTATCTACATCGATATCCTTTCGACGTAGCGTCGACTTGATCTACTTTGACAGAGGGATTGAGTTACTTGGACTTCTAGTAAGAGCAGCGTCGACATTAACTCGATGTTGCGTCGATTTCTATTCGACGCAAATGTTAACTCTATCCAAATTGAGCTTCTCTTGATTTTGTCTTGACACCCTAAGTTGAGTGACTTCCTAAGACATCTAATGACCAGATTACCCTCACAATACAATGGGTAAGCAAAGCCTAAGAGATAAAATCATTTATAGGTAATTTGTTAAGTTAAATTTAAGGGGTTTTTCCCAACAATCTCCCTTTATTTATCTTAAAATATTTTACATATTGTTTAAAGTGATTTTACACACAATTTGCGTAAACAAAAATACATACAGGGCAATATAGACAATAGAATATGACAGACTGAAGTCACAAGCTATTTCATTCATTTGTCAAGAATTTTATATTGTTCTTTCCACAATTATTTTGATTCCTGGAGAGTAATAATCACAGAATACCTGAGCTTAAGAGTCCTACTCAGGAGTTTTTCTTTTACTTGTGATGACCTTTGCATGAACTTTCCTTGTTTTAACCAGAAGAGGCTCATCATCAGCTTCAACAAGGTCTTCACCATTTGGAAATTTTTCTGCTTCATCAACAATCTTGTCCTTGAGAGGCTCCCCCTGATATTGTGCATTTACTTTAGCCTCCTGGGCAGCTTCCTGAGTAATCTGGGCTACTTGCTTCAGAAGATCCTCTTGAACCTCTTCCTGGACCACATTTGTTCCTACATCCTCCATTTCACCTTCCAAGTTCTTTTGAACTTCTGGAGCAGCCCCCCTGAGTAGCTGGGAGCTCCCCCTGATTCTCAAGGACTGTTGTCTGCTCTTTATTCTGATTTTCTTTAGCTGGCTGCTTTCATTCTGTTATTCTAAAGCAGGCTCCCCCTGAACCTATGCACCTTGGAAGGTGGTCACTTTATCAGGAGAAGGAGCTTCATCCTCATGGCCACCCACCTCTAGGACAGATCTATCTTCCTCCAAAGAATTCTCCCCCTTCTTAACCTTGTTAACAAGAGAGGTTAAGAATTCTTTTGTGACTATGGAGGAAGACACAAAGTCCTTGAGGCTCTGGAGGGATCTTTTAGAATCTAATAACTCAGCCTCTATTTGGGAATACTTCCTGTCAAATTTTCTTTCTTGAGAGGCCAGTAGATCTGCAAAGGTTGAGGAGGCAAGGACAACTGCCTTAGAGATGACCTGTTCAAGGTCAATTGGAGAGATGAATGTGGTAAATGGAGGAGGCGATGGAGGTAGGTTTTGTTGGGAAAAACCCTTTGATTTAACTTAACAAATTATATAAAAGTGATTTTAACTACTAGGATTGAATTACCCATTGTATAGTAAGGGTAATCTGGTCATTAGATTTCTTAGGATGTTACACTCAACCTAGGGTGTCAAGACTAGATCAAGGGAAGCAAAATTGGGTAAAGTTAACATTTGCGCCGAATAGAATTCGACGCAACATCAAGTCCATATCGACGCAACTCTGACTAGAAGTCCAAGTGGTTCAACCCTGCTATCAAAGTAACTTAAGTCAACGTTATGTCAAATTGATATCGACGTAGAGTTCATGGACTTGTTGAAGTAACTTGAGAAGTCGACGCAGCTTCTACTTCAACTCGACGCAGAAGGGAATATCTGTCGAAGCCATTTAAAGTCATCGTAATGTCAACATCATCTCGACGCAGATAGTTAAGTTCAGAGCCATGCCTTTCAAGTCGACGGTTACGTCTATAAGATATCGACGCAATGTCGACTAGCAGAGTTCAGTCAGAGCAAGGAAGAAATTGAAGCTGGTTCTACAAGAACTCACAGTTGCGTCGATAAGAGAGGAAGAGAACTCGTAATATGTCGAATACAGTCTGAAAAGGAAATCTTTTCAACTGTCATTTTGGTCCCTCTCTCATGGCCCACATCTCTCAAGACCGTTCTCCAACAGCTTAATAATTGCCTGAAATAGAAGGAAGCATTAAAAGAGGAGACAAAAGGTTTCTTGGAAATATACTCATTATTGGTGGACGGGTCGAGAATTAAAGAAGGAATTAAAGAGATTGTCTAGTGCAGAATACCTTTTCAAGTCATACTAGAAAGGGAAACAAATCAAATTGAATAGAGACAATAAAAGTGGCAGAGAAGAAAGAGAATAATAGGGCATTCATTACAATCGGCCATCATCTTCTCTCTAGGGCATCCTCTCTTGCTCTTCCTCAGGAACCCTAATAGAGAAAAATACAGAGAAGAAAAAGAACAGGTGCTTTTCATCACAATCATCTAACAGGTTGATCTCAGTCCAATAGAAAGAACAAGGATCTAACAACTAGAGCTCCTGCAATTCATCACTATCATAAGCAGGAGTTAATCAAGAGAAGATCCAGTGAAACATTCAAGAGGTTGTTCTTCATACAACCTTCTTAAAAATTCTGAGAACAGAATTCATACACCCTTTCTCTTTCTCTATCTCTTTCTAATTCCTTTCTGTAAAAGATTTTTATTAATCCCTCTTTAAAGGATTCAGTGGTTCAAGATCTCCTTATCAAAAGATCTGGTGGTTCAAGATCTCCTTATCAAAAGATCTGGTGGTTCATGATCTCCTTGTCAAAAAATTAGTGGTTCCAAGAGTCTCCTTATCAAAAGACTCAAGCACAATTGGTGCATTCCTACGAGGTGGTAGAAGAGAGGAGTACCCACATTTTGGGGAACCTCTATAAAAATCTGTGTGTCTTTTGGTTATGTTCATTTTCTGTGTTGTCCATCATAGCTTAGATTACTTTACTGTTTTCATGCTTTATATTGTAGCATTATTTTATTCTGGATAAGTATTTGTTGGAGTACAACACTTAGGTTTTTATTATACTTGCACAGTTAGGTTAGAAATATATTTAAATCTCTATTCACCTCCCCCACCTCTAGAAGATTCTCAAAGGCACACTGTGCACTTTCAATTGGTATCAGAGGGAGGTTGATCAATAAAAGGCTAACACCTTGATCAGAAAGACCTCCTACTCTTATTTCTTTTATACAAATATATTTTATAAAGAAAAATGAGTTCTAAGGATAATGCTTCAACAAGACCTCCAGTGTGTAATCTGAATAAGTTTACACTCTAGAAGGCCAGAATAAAACTATATATGAATTTAATTGATGAGGAAATTTTCAATGTCATCCTCACAGGTCCCCCAGTCCCAATAAGGAAAGACACTAGTGGAAAGGTCATACAAACTTCAGTCACCAGAGCAAAATGGACTGATGATGAGAAGAAGGTCAAGGCATGTGATGCCAAGGCCATGAACATACTAGTCTCAACTGTCTGATGACATATTCCAGAAAGTTGTTGATTGCAACTCTGCAAAAGAGATCTGGGAATCTCTCTCCAGACTAGTTGAAGGAAACTCTGATTAGAGGAAAGATAGAAAGGCTTTTCTCATATCTCAATATGAGAATTTCAATAAAAAAGGCTGATGAAAGCATTACAGAAATGTATGACAGATTCAGCCTCATCATAATTGAGCTGAGAGGGCTTGACAAGGAGATTTCTCTGACAGAAATTAATGACAGCTCCTCATGTGCTTCTTAAGCGCATGGGACTCTAGAATTTGGGCCATCAGAGATTCTAGATGCCTCAGAGAGATATCAACTGATGCTCTCCTAGGAATATCAAATCCTATGATCTTCTACTGAAAAGCAGGGCTGAGTCAGAAGCCTATGAAAGGACACCAACTCCTAAAGAGAGGAATCTTGCGTTAAAGACTGAAGAAGCAGAGTCCTCCACCACTGAAGAGGAAATGTTTAATCTCTTGGCTAAGAGATTCAAAAAGTGGGTCAGGACCGAAGATTCCAGGAGGAGAGAGAAGGGCTCAAGCAAGCCAAGGTATGATAAAACTCCTAAAGAGGAGTTTATCTATTTTTCTTGTAGGAAGCCAGGACACCTTTCTACTGAATGTCCTGAGGATGAAAAGAACAAGAAAAACAAGCAGAGGAAGGAACACAAGAAGAAATCCTTCATGAGAAAGGATAATAAAGGAGAGAAAGGTTTCATAGCTGAGACCTGGAGTGATTCAGACTCTGAATCAAGCTCCTCCTCATCTGATGATGAAGAAGGTGGACTAGGAGAAGCCTGCTTGATGGCTCTGGAAAATTCCACTGATGATGTTGAGGTAAGCATCTTTGTAGACTTTGACTTCTCTTCAAAAGTTTTTAAAGAATGTTTCAAGGAATTTTGCCAAGATTTCATTAACAATCAAAAGGAACTTGAAACAATCAAATCAGAACTAGAAAAACATAGGAAAGACAATCAGTACTCTATTAAATACAATATGAGAGGTGAGTTGTTTAGAAAAGAAAAAGGAAAATATTTATTAGATATTAATAACTCAAACCTAGAGAACGAAATCACAAGGGCAAAAGTCTTTGTGGACTCTTTAAATGGGAGGAGTCAAAAGATTAAAAATATCTCACAAAATCTCTCCAAGAGATTTGATCATTTTGATCAAGGATCACAACAATCCACCAGCACACAAATCCATAACAAACATGCTTGGGAAAATCATGTAGCATCATTTAGGTCGGAATCATGTGAAGTTCATAGTAATAATAATCCTGATAAACTCACCATATTTAATAAGGGAAACATTGATAATCAACTAGGGATATTAGGAAAACACCCCCTAGAAAAATCAAACTTAGATAATACAATTCTTAATAAAAGGAAATATACATCGAATAGAACTCGACGCAATTTATAGACGCGTCGACTGCAATTCGACAGATCTCAGCATATACATCAACCTCTAATCGAAGTAAACATGAGGATGCGTCAAATTACATTCGACAACCAATATTCTACATCGAATTGCTATCGATGGAACTATGAAGGCACGTCAAATTACATTCAACGCGACTCTAAGACTGCGTCGAATTCTTCTCGATGCATGTTCTCAGCACAAAATTTCCAATCATCTAAACGTTCTTTCTTATCTATCCCTAGATGCTTTTGTTGTGCTAAACTAGGACATATTGCAAGATATTGTTGGCATAATGATGCAACACTTCTTCACCTAAGGGGGTATAATGGAAGACCATCTCATTCTTTCATAACCTCATATGTTGATAGAAGAAAGAGACCCCAGCATGAGAGGGTCTGTACTAATGTTTAATTTAATGTGCAGAGGGAAGGCTGTTCTACCACAAACCAGCAGTGGTATTTGGACAGTGGGTGCTCCATGCATATGACTGGAGCAAAAGATTTGCTGGAAAATTTTAAGGCCAAGGAAGGGACCAAGGTAATTTTTGGGAACTCCCACTCTGGTCAAACCAAAGGATATGGTTTGCTCAGGATTGGAGAAATATCCTTTTCTAAAGTAGCTTATGTTGAAGGGCTTCAACATAATCTGATTAGCATTAGTCAGTTATGTGATGGTGAATACAAAGTTGTATTCACTAAGTCTCTGTGTCGTATAGTCAGCTCTAAGACTGATCAAACAGTTTTGACAAGCCTCAGAAAAGGTAAGATATATGTTGTAGACTTTGAGTACACAAAGTCTGAGATCTGCTTGTTTAACTCTCAATTAGAAAATAGTGAGTTGTGGCATAGGAGACTTAGTCACCTTAACTTTAAGACCATAGCTAAACTTTCCAAACTCGACCTAGTCAGGGGTTTACCAACTGGTAAATTCAATAAAGACCACCCCTGTAGAGCCTGTCAACAAGGAAAGCAGATCAAAGCTTCATTTAAACCAATTGGTAAGAATAATTCTCCTAGAATTCTTTTTTTGTTGCACATGGACCTGTTTGGTCCTATCTCCACTCAAAGCTTAGCAGGAAAGTCCTATACCTTAGTCATTGTTGATGATTTTTCTAGATTCAGCTGGGTGTTCTTTCTAAAAGCTAAGTCAGAAACTTTCAAAATCCTCTCAAGATTCATTAGACAAATTCAATCTGAACTCAATACACATGTAGCTGTGATGAGAAGTGATCATGACACTAAGTTTGAGAATCAGTTAATGTGTAGATTCTGTGAGGGTGAAAGTATCAGGCAAAGCTTTTCTGCTCCTAGAACCCCTCAACATAATGGGGTGGTTGAAAGGAAAAATAGAACCCTAATTGAATCATTATTAGTTGAATCTAACTTGGCAAAGTCCTTCTGGGGTGAGGCAGTAAATACTGCAAATTATGTTTTGAATAGAATTCTCATCCACAAGACTAAGTTGAAGACCCCCTATGAGTTGTTGAAGGGAAAGGCACTTATAGTCACTTATTTTAGAATCTTTGGGTGTACTTGCTTTATCCTTAACAATGGGAAAAGCCATCTTGCCAAATTTGACAAGAAGGTGGATGATGGGATATTCTTAGGATATTCTTCATCAAGAAAGGCCTATAGGTACTTCAATAAAAGCTCTCTCAAATGTGAGGAGTCCATGCATGTAGTCTTTGATGAAACTAACATGGTTTACAAGGGGAAGGGAACTTTCACCAGTCCTATTCTACAGGAAGAAGACCAGCTTGCAGAATAGGTTGAAAGGATGAGCATAGTAGATAATACATTAGTATGTCAAGAAAAAGGAAAACAGGAGATTGACACTGACTCTGGTGAGGATTCTGCAGCAGATGAAGAGGAAATAGCAGCACCTGGGGTACTAGCCACAGATATTATTCCAGTACATGAGGCTGAAGTTCCAACTATCACTGAGCAAGTGACAACTTAGGAATAAGAGCAGATCCTAGATCACTCAACAAGATCCAGGATGACTCAAAAGATCATCCTTCAACTCAAGTGATAGGAAACTTGACAACAGGAGTCAAGACAAGGAACCAACTCACAAGTGAGACTATGATGCAGTGTTTTCTATCACAATATGAACCCAAGAAGTTTGAAGAAGCAGACAGTGACCCTCACTGGATATATGCTATGCAAGAGGAACTGACCCAGTTTGAAAGAAATAAGGTGTGGACATTGGTTGAAATACCAAAGAACTACCCAGTTATTGGCACTAAATGGGTGTTCAAAAATAAAATGGACTGAACAGGGGTCATAATCAGAAACAAGGCTAGACTTGTGGCCCAAGGGTACAGGAAAGAGGAGGGCATTGACTTTAACCAGACATTTGCTCCTGTAGCAAGGCTGGAGGCAATCTGAATGTTCTTGGCATATGCTGCCCACATGAAGATAAAAGTATACCAGATGGATGTCAAGAATGTCTTCCTAAATGGAAAACTACAAGAATAGGTGTATGTGGAACAGCCACCAGGTATTGTCAATCTAACCTTTCCCTCTTTTGTATATAGACTAGATAAAGCACTATATGGTCTCAAGCAAGCTCCAAGAGCTTGGTATGTGACCTAATCCACTTTTCTCCTCAAACACAAATTTGAAATGGGGAAGGTGGATAAAACCCTTTTCACAAGAGCACACAAAAATTAGCTACTTCTTGTACAAATATATGTATATGATATTATATTTGGGTCCATAAATTAACCTTTATGTAAAAGGTTTGCTTACCTAATGCAGTCAAGATTTGAAATGAGTAGCATGGGGGAATTATCCTATTTCCTTGGGATCCAAGTTAAACAAAATCCAAATGGCATTTTCATATCCCAATCCAAATATACCAGAGAACTCATTAAGAGGTTTGGGATGGAGAATGCCTCTGTTATGAAAACCCCCATGGCCACTAATGATGTCTTAGATAGAGATGAACAAGGTAAGTCATTTGATCAGAAGACTTATTGAGCAGCCATTGGCTCTCTTCTCTACTTAACAACTAACAGACCTGACATAATGTTTGCTACATGTATTTGTGCAAGATTTTAGGTTGACCCAAAGGAATCCCATATGAGTTCTGTCAAAAGAATTCTCAGATATCTAAAGGGTACTCCTGAGCTTTGCTTATGGTATCCAGCTGAATCTGGATTTGAATTGTTTGGATATTCAGATGCAGACTATGCTGGATGCAGGCTGGATAGAAAAAGGACCTTAGGAACATGTCAGTTCCTGGGAGCTAGACTGATCTCATGGTTTAGCAAGAAACAAACCACAGTCTCCACTTCTACAACTGAAGCTGAGTATATAGTTGCAGGAAGCTGGTGTTCACAAATTTTGTGGATGCAAAATCAGTTGTTGGACTACAACTTTTCACTTGTCAATTCCACAATCTATTGTGACAGCTCTGGTGCTATTTCAATTGCTTCCAATCCTGTTCTCCATAGCAGAACTAAGCACATAGAGATAAGGCACCACTTTCTTAGAGACAATGTAGAGAAGGGTAAGATCAACCTTCAATACATATCTACTGACACTCAAAGGGCTGACATCTTCACTAAGCCTCTTGATGAAAGTAAGAATAAGTTCTTCATCAATGCACTGGGGATACTTGATGGAGCTTTGTTGGCCCCTCTTATTACGTATTCAGGACTATTTTCTGTAGAAAATTATTGCTTGGAAAAACAACAAGAAACTTAAAGAAAATCATAACTGTTTAATCAGAGCTGCGTCGAATTCAAATCGACGTACCGTCGACTTCCATTCAATGGCAGCTTTGAGAGCTCTCTAGGATGGATCCTTCGAATACCACTCGACATAACATCGAATACTTATCGATGCTTACGTCGACATCATCTTTGATGACTACATTTCGAAGCCACGTCGACATCAATTCGATGCTCCGTCGATTTGGCAGCGCGCATTGACATATTTTGGCGCCCTAAATTCTGCTCTTCTCAACGTTGCTTTGAATTAAACCCTAAGTTGCGATGATTCATCTACTCAAAGCAACTTCTACGTTAAATTTTATTGTGTTATTCAAATTCTCTCCCTCCTGCTCTCCTCCTTCTTCCCTCTCTTCGTCTTTTTTCTTTGTTTCTGTGCAGGTTATCTCAGCATTAAAATGGGCATCTCCGTCAAACCAGGAAGACATTGTTGAGGTAGTCAATCTTGCCCTCGAGATAGTGTTGTCCAAATTCTCCTCACTTTATCTTGATTTCTCAACGGAGTGTTACCGCAAACTACGACGCCGACACAGAAGATTGCAAGGCTTAACATCTGAAATCAAAGTTTTTGATTAGGAGGTAAGATCGGCAACCTTGCCAGCAGATGGCTTTATATATTTCCTTCATGATATAAAGCAGGGGAAGAAGTGTTCTAGCAGGCAGCAACCTCCTCAAGACTCTATCTATACAACAACAATCCCTCTCTCCTTCATCTCTGAAGGAGAGCCTACTGTTTCATCCAATTACAGTTGATAGATGCAATCATTCAGGGGGAGTCATCACCTCCAAGAATCATGCCCTCAATGCAGGGGGAGTCTTCAACACAGGGGGAGAGTCCCCTATTTTCAGATGATCAGATTTATGCCATGTCCCTGCAAGAATACATTGATAATACTGAGACACCCATTACTGATCCTCTTCAATTTAGTGTGTCCTCTAGATATTCTACCACAGAACCTGCTCCTATCAAGGTTGTTGATCAAGAAGGTGATTCAATTGAGTTTGACCCAGATCATCCTACCACAAATCAGTTTTCAATTCTAGTTCAGCCTCCTTCTCCACAACCTGCTCCAAGACAAATAACTGAACCTATCCTTACAACACATGTCTTCAGAGAAAGACCTCCTTATCAAGGTAGAGGAAGAGGAAGAAGGGGCAGGGGAAAAGTACCTATCTGGGAAAAGTACACAAAGAAACAGAGGAAAGATTACAAAAAGGATAAATCTTGCTATAAGAAGTATAAAAAGGTTGTAGTTCCCAAAAACACAATGAAGACCTACACTAATCCAGGACTTGATAAAAATATTAGAGGATATTGGTGAAAGAGAAAGGTATGAATATGAGGCAGCTCAAAAGGAGATTCAAGAAAAGAAAAACAGATTCATTGATATTCCGAAAAGAGAAAAAAAGGTGGTTGAAAAGGAAGAACTGGCCAAGGCAATTCCTATTAAGCCTACTTGGTTTGATCATACAAAGTACACTGCAAAGAACCCTAAAGCTAAATTGCTAGAAGGATTAGGACAACTCCACAAAGGAGGCATTGGGTGCAATCCTGAAGATGCAGTACAGTTCACACAGAAAAGAAAGAAAAGGGAAAAGTCACCTGGAGAGGAGAAGAAGAAAAAGAAGATCATGTTCACAAAAGCCTCAATCGATGGGAAGGAACAAGCAACAGTTGGTGAAACCCAAGTATTGGCTACTGAATCAAAGTTAGAGAGAGGTCCTGAATCAACTGATCTAAACTTAGAAGTTATAAATCTAATGACATGGAGAAGCTCTTCAAAGGCCATGGAAAGATTTAGAAGAATCCATAAAAAGCCACTCCAGTAAATTTCAGATATGTGGAGAGAAAATACAGGAGAGTATATGAAGACTTGCCCTTATTTCTCAGAGAAAAGAAGTAATACTTACTTTGGGTAAACTATGATAAACTTCTGACTATCATTAATCTGGTACCTTTTCTGTTATCAGCTCATCTACTTTATTCATTTAATGTATGTGTTATCTTGTATATATTAGTGTTTATATGAAAGGAATGGTAAAATTACTTTATTCAATCTGTAAAATTTGTTAAGATAAATAGGGGGAGATTGTTGGGAAAAATCCTTTGATTTAACTTAACAAATTATATAAAAGTGATTTTAACTACTAGGATTGAATTACCCATTGTATAGTGAGGGTAATCTGGTCATTAGATGTCTTAGGATGTCACACTCAACCTAGGGTGTCAAGACCAGATCAAGGGAAGAAATATTGGGCAAAGTTAACATTTGCGTCGAATAGAATTCGATGCAACATCGAGTCCATATCGACGCAACTCTGACTAGAAGTCCAAGTGGTTCAACCCTGCTATCGAAGTAACTCAAGTCGACTAAACGTCGAATAGATATCGACGTAAAGATCATGGACTTGTCGAAGTAACTTGAGAAGTCGACGCAGCTTCTACTTCAACTCGACGCAGAAGGGAATATCTGTCAAAGCCATCTAAAGTCGACGCAACGTTGACTTCATCTCGACGCAGATAATGAAGTTCAGAGCCATGTATTTCAACTCGACGGTTACGTCGATAAGATATCGACACAACGCCGACTAGCAAAGTTCAGTCAGAGCAAGGAAGAACTCACAGTTACGTCGTTAAGAGAGGAAGAGAACTCGACGCTATGTTGAGTACAGTCTGAAAAGGAAATCTTTTCAGCTATCTCCTAGGTTTGAGAATAACAAATCCTATGTGTATTTGAACTTGTGTGTTTAAGTGAGCAGGAAAACAAGTCCACATGACTCAAGGATAACATAAGAAGGTTGCGCCCAAATTTGAAGCCAAAATTCCAACATGCCCGCTAGAGCCGGTGCTAGCGCTAGCGCTGATTAGAGAAAATTTCAGAAACAGTTATAGAAGGTGTTAGCGCCAGGCAATAGCAGCTAACGCAAGCGGTATCTACTAGCATAGGCGGTAGCATAAAGCTCAAGAGGAAGGCATTCGGCTTGCTTAAAATGAATGATTCTCACGCGGAGAATATTTCCTAAACTGGGATAGCGCCGGCGGTAGCGATAGCGCAGGCGCTAGCTCCAAGGCTATAAAAAGGACCCCTTGGATCCGTCTTCTTCATCCTCTTATGATCCTAAATTATAGAGCTTCGTGCCACATCATATAGAGGAAGGTTCAGGGAGATACTCCCACAAATTCATGAAGGCTTAAGGAGATCTGTGGAGAAGATTACAACACGCTTCATCATCATGATGAAAGACCGCATCGACTACGATCATACTCTGCGGGTCTTCATCTAATTCTCCAAGAGATCCATATAGGGAGTTTTTATATTGTTGTTATTTGTTTTATCTCTTATAAATCGTTAGAGAATTCACCTAGTGTTGGTGACTAGGTCTGGGTAGGACTTAGGGCAGAAATTCGCCTCGTGTTGGCGACTAGTTCTGGGTTGGATTTAGGGCAGAAATTTGCCTCGTGTTGGCGAATAGATCAAGGTTAGGTCTAGGGGGTGCTCGAGGCCATATCCGGGGAAGGATTGTCTAGAGTGGCTTGAGGCCGTATTCGGGGAAGGATCGGCTAAAGCCAACCAGTTCGTGGGCATACGAGTTGGTATAGAAAACAAAAAAGAGTTTTATTATTATTCGCCTCCGATTTCTAGCGTTATAAAAATTAAGTTTTGTAAACAATTTTATCAATAGTAATCATGTCTCTCTTTGTGTAATAAAATTGTTTTTGTTCTTCATTTCTCTAAATTGTTTATTATCCTCTCATTTATTATAAAACAATTTAGATCTTTATTCAAAATCACTATTTTGATCTCTTAGTATTTCTAAGTATATCAAAATATAATAAAAGTTTTTAAAACCCTTATTCACCCCCCCCCCCTCTACGGGCGCCTACAGATCCAACTAGTTGTATTAGAGCGAGGTTATTCCAAAATGGTCTAACAACCAGGAATAATGACGTCTCATGATCTCGCTTCAACTAGTGGGAGAAATTTTTATGAAGAACGAAAATCTCTAGCACCACCTTTACTTGAAGGAATAAATTATAAAGGATGGAAAATATTAATGAAAAATTTTCTTAATGGTTTAGATGAAAAAGTTTGGAATATTACTATCGAAAAACCACCTAGCGTATTAAATAGAAACGAAATGGTTTTAAATGCAAAATCTATGAATAGTCTATTTTGTGCGTTAGATCAAAATATTTCCAAACTCATTTATACTTTTCCTACTGCATACGAGATATGAAATTTTCTTGACATAACTTATGATTCTCCATCTACAGATATAGAACAATCACAAGAACTGGAGAATATGCAAGCCTGCATAAGTATTCAAGAAAGCTCCTCACATGATGAATCTATAGAATGCACATCTAACATAAGGGAAGATGAAAACTCATCTTTGGAAGAGGGATGCCAAAAAGATGAAGATAACGAAGAAACTTTATGCTCAAATCTTTCCGCATCCAAAAGCACTGTAAGGAAATCAAATTCTATTATTGTTTGCAATTCCATTTATACTTTACAATTGCTACAAATTACAAAGCGCAAAATTAAGAAATTGAAAAATGCGAATTGCAAATTGCGCTTAGAAAATAAAGATTTAAAAGCAAAAGTTAAAGTAGAATCAAATTTTGATTTATCTAGCTTGACCCATGTCTCTTCAATTAAAAATACAAAACCTTGTCTTGATTATAATAATATTAAAGAAAAATTCAAGAAACTTGAAAAACGAACTTATTTTTGTAAGAGAACATAATGGAAAATTATCTTTAGAAAATTCATCTCTTAAAAGTGATTGTGCTACGTGCCAAAATTATAAAATTGAAATCAAGGAGGTGGACGAAACATTTGAGGAATTTAGAAATGACTATCAAAATCATATTGACTCTATTGTTTCCACTCTTAAAAATAGCACAATAACTTATAATAAAGCTAGGCATAATCTAAAGATCAAGAATGATGAATTAAAAACAAAAATCAACTTGCTTATGAAAATTATAAATAAAAATTCACAATATCAAGAAATATCTAAAAGCATGTTGAATATGAATATGAATATGAATATCTTAACTAAGACAAATGATGGGAGTAAGAATACAAAGTATTTGTAACTCAAAGTCAAAATCACCATTATTTACAAAATCATGTTTCTCCCAACTTAAAATTAAAATTACACAAATTTCCTATGAACAACACTTTCAATAATCATTACAATCATAATCTTTAATATAGAGATTATCACAATGGAAATTTGATGCATAAGAATAACATTAAACCATGGTTTGAATGGAGACCCAAAATTAAAAATGAAACATTAACTTCACATGATAGGACTCATTCATCACTATCTACCCATAAACCTACATGTTATATTTGGGTACCTAAAGGAACCACCACACTTGGTCCCCTTTGGATACCTAAATCTCTTATTCATTAGGTATCACCAAATGCATGAAGTAGAATACTTTCAAAATGAAATATACAAATTTCTACTTCATGATATGCTTTAAATTTTTTTCTTATTTTTTTAAGCTATCATGTTATGGTCATCTTATATATTATTGGAAATATGATTTTATCTCTTAAAACTTAATGAGTTTATAAATCAAATTGATCAAAATTCAAAATCATATTTTATTTTGATGACCTATCTATCTTTCTTATATTTATTGTCTATAAATATCTTATATTAACCATATAAATCAAACTCTAAATTTGTTATAAGATATTTATCTAAACTAATAAAATCATGAACTTCATTTTTTCTCTTTCAAAAATTTTGAGGGATGACCATAGTTCATAAATCATTCTTAAACCATCTTTATGCATGAACATCATTTCACATTAAAATCATTTAAATCATGCTTATTTGGATTATTCGAACATGATATCTTGTGTCTTCATTTCCTATTTTTGTAAGTTATACTATTTTGATAAACACGGGCCTTTAGAAAAGTCAAAATGAAGGTATAATAAAATATATCTCATGCAATGTTTATTTGGTAAAGTCATATACAAAATCGCTAATGTTTCATGATATTTGCACTATCTAGACATCTCCAAAAATTCTGAAATTTCTGCATGAAACTACTCTTGGGACACTTAATCAATATCAACAATTAGATTTTTGAAAATCCTAAAAATTAGTGTACTGTTATTCACGCTAGCGCCGGCGCTAGCGCACCTGTTTGATTTTTTGTATTTTTTTATTTTAGCAAAATCCCTAAAAATATGTTCTTTTATATGTACTACTTACTTTTGCATTTCTGCCTTTAATTAGTTTTTGAAAAATTAAAATACAAAATTACAAAGACCCAAAAATATTTGTTTTCTTGATTTCTATTTCAATATGCAAAAATCAAATACAAAAATATAAAACAAAACAATTAACAAAAAATATTTTTTGAACTTAACTTTTCAATTTACATATATCTTGTGAAAGGGAGATTTGGGATGTCACCCCATCATATCTCCTAGTATCGGTGCGAACCCCTCACAGGGAAAACATCGGGAAGTCCAAGATCAATTATAAGAGGTCAAAATCTTAAATCAAAATTGTTTTTCAAATATAAAACAAAAAAATTGTATGGACTCTATTATCAATATCAAGCATGCTTTAATCTATCATTTAGACCTTCTGCAATGTTACAATTCATCCTTTCAAACTACTTTGAACATTTTTTTCATCATGCTTTGATATATCTTATCACATATGCATCAATTGTATTGTAAAAGTTGTGTAGAACCATGCTTAGCATGCCTCTAAGTATGAGTAAATGTTTTATGGTTGATAATGATATTTATTCACTCACTTATTTTGGCAAGGTCTACATATGCTTTTAATCTAAGAATGCTTGCATGTGTAGTGTAATTGTATAATGAATTAAAATTGCACAAGTATCTTACCTACACTACCTTTATTTGCACCCTTAAAAATTAAGAAAAGTGGTTGTACTTTCAAAATTAAATTGGTTTGCAAAACAAGTGTATTCGGAGAACTTTGTACAAAACAAAAATCATGGAATAAATTAACAAAGATAACTCCATCAAGCACTACTTGAACCTCCTGATAAGTCTTAATAAGCGTTGTGAGGTTGAGCACCTTGGAAAGAATAGTAAAGCGTCTTGTGCAAACCCTCTCTCTTACAAAAAACCACTTACTCTTAAGTACACCGGATCACAAAAATCAATATTGAAAAAATAATGTATATGATCCCCCAAGCACTACTTTGCATCCGGATACGTCTTAATGAGCATTGTGTGTGCAAAGCACCTTGGTAGTTGTATATTTTTTGTGCTTTAAAGTGTGTGGAAGTAAACTTATTTGTGTTTTATTGTGCACTTTACTTTACATATGGCTTGTATTTTTGATTAAATCATTTGTTTACTATATTCAAAATACACTTATATGCACATCATTATCTTCCATAACACTTCTTCTCATGATCATTGGATCCTAATGCTAATTCTGTACTACTCTTTATATATAAATGCACTAGATAACCTAGCATGCTCTCTACAATGTTTGGTATGTTTTGAATTAGTGAATTACAATAATACTGTAGTAGTCT
Organism: Dactylorhiza incarnata; assembly: GCA_033032865.1. Taxonomy (NCBI): domain Eukaryota; kingdom Viridiplantae; phylum Streptophyta; class Magnoliopsida; order Asparagales; family Orchidaceae; genus Dactylorhiza; species Dactylorhiza incarnata. The sequence goes on from JAWHQI010000121.1 coordinate 5,357,575, forward strand.
CTTTTTGATATATTTCATTCACGCTTAGATTACCTTATTGCCAACCTTAAAGATTTTAAAAGAACATGATTTACAAAAAAACATTTTTTTTGGAATTTAACTCATATTTTTCTTATGAATAGTCATGATTATAAAAAGATGTTTCTTATATTTCTACAAGTCTTCCGCATCATCACCATATATTTTTTACCTTGCGCTTTCATGCATATATCAAAGTCTTCAATCTCAAAATTCATTTTTCAACAAATGGTAGACTTGCTTTGTAGAATTTATATTGGTTATCCTAACACGCATATCATTTTTATGCTAAAAACTCCAATTTCCTTCTATGACAATTTCAATGCTTTAACTCTTATCTTTATAAAGTTATTTTTTGAAACTCAAAAACATTTTTTTCTTAAACTCTTATTCATTATTATGTTTTTCATAAAGATGATTTTTTTTCTCTTCTAATTCTTACGCAATGCCAAAAACTCTGATTCATTAATGAATTTTAACATAGCTATGTGAGTTTTTGTTTTATACATTCAAATAAAAATTTAAACCCATAGGCTATGAACTTATCATTAGATTTAAATGTTTAATGTTTCCAATGATTATTGCCCTATGATTACATATCTCACCATAGTGAGGGCGTAAGATTGTAGGCATTAGATAACCTAACCTCTAAGTCATGTCTTGTCCTTAACCGGGGAGGGTTCTAGTGGGGCCCTTGCGAGGCACTGGGGGAAAGAGTGTGGGTCACATATTTTTCTAGTGTTTGCATATGGGACTAACACCCCATACTGCGGCATATATGCAGCTCCTCATGACCATCCGTCACTTAGTATGGGGCTAGGGTGTAGACATATTGGCTGGGTAGATTGGTTACTTGGAAATCATTACCTTATTTTGCTTAATACTCCTTATCATTTCATTTCCTCTAAAAAGCTCGATCATGCCTTATCGTTTTCAAAAAAAAATCCTCTTTTTATGTCTATTGCTTCCTTGCCCACTTTTGCTAATAACAAAAGGGGGAGAACTAACATGATAAATACTAATCGCTATTACATGGGAAAACTAACATGACAAATGATTAAGATGATAGCTTACATATTAGGGGAACATTCACATAGAGGGAGCATGTATTTAGGGGGGAAAACTAACATGACAAATTATTAAGATGATAGCTTACATATTAGGGGAGCATTCACATAGGGGGAGCATGTATTTAGTGGGAGCAATTCTAAATACTAAAATCGACAATTATCCTAAGTCATCTCTCTCACACTCATACAAGTAGGTTTTCATCATGCTTATATATTAATGCTCTGATTTATCGTTAATGGATTTGTTATTATCAAAAGGGGGAGTTTATTGGAACATGGTCTTCCGCATCTCCTAGGTTTGAGAATAAAAAATCCTATGTGTATTTGATCTTGTGTGTTTAAGTGTGCAGGAAAATAAGTCCACATTACTCAAGGATAACATAAGAAGGTTGCGCCCAAATTTGAAGCCAAAATTCCAACATGCCCGCTAGAGCTGGCGCTAGCGCTAGCGCTGATTAGAGAAAATTTCAGAAACAGTTATAGAAGGTGTTAGCGCTAGGAGATAGTAGGTAACGCAGGCGGTATCTACTAGCATAGGCAGTAGTGCAAAGCTCAAGAGGAAGGAGGCCGGCTTGCTTAAAATGAAAGATTCTCACGCGGGGAATATTTCCTAAACTGGGATTGCGTCGGCGGTAGCGATAGCGTCGGTGCTAGCTCCAAGGCTATAAAAATACCTCTTGGATCCGTCTTCTTCATCCTCTTTATTCACCCCCCCCCCCCCCTCTAGAGGATTCTAAGAGGCACATTGTGCACTTTCAGGTTTTCTGGGATTGGGGAGAGTGGTTGATAGAATTCTGGTGAGGTATGAATTTGTCGTGGTGGTACATCTAGTGTGTCTGAGATTACGTGGGATGGTTGAGGTGTAGATATAGCTGGAATGAAGGCTTGTTGTTGTTGGTGGTGGTGTTGTTGAGAAGAAGGTTCTAGAGCTGAGATAGATGGAGTGAATTGGAGGGTTTGGTCTAGAATGACATCTTGTTGTGCTGGTGGATTATTTTGAGCTGGGAGATCTGGTACAATTGTATCAATGTCCTATTATGCTGGAGATAGAGGAGGTGAAGATGCAACTTGGACAGGGTTGAGGATCTGCCTGGTCCACTTAGTGAAGATTCCAATGTTGATTATTTTGCCTGGTGGAATTGGCACTCCTTTGGATTTGCAATCCTCTGGATAGTGTTGGAAGAGAACTTGGCTCATGATTCTCATGTAGGAGTTCTCATTGTGTGCATACATGTGGCCAATCATTTTCAGGAGGCATCTTCTGTAGTTTATCTTCTTTTCCAGAATCAGAGCTACCATGATTTGCAATTGCTGCTTGGGTATAGCATCATGTGCTGATATCTTGCACAACATCGCTTTTCCTACTATGTCTGCCAAAAATCTGTACTCTTCTGCCAGATCCACCTTTTTCAGATTGATGAGTCTTTCTTTCTTGAATTGCATGATTTCTAAGGCCTTCTTTGCCTCTTCCCCTAACAACTCATCAGAAGCCTCTCATGTGGGTAGATCAAATGTTTGAGACAACATTACCTCTGTTATGCTGATATCTCTTTCAGAAATTTTCCCATGGAGGGAACCATCATCTCGTATGTGTACAGTATCCTTGAATTCTGTCAACTCATCATCAAGTATTTTACATCTCGTAGAAATCAACTTTGTTAATCCTGCTTTATGAAATAGACAAAGGATGGCCTTGAAGCTCTCTGCAGCGGCATTGAAAGACTCTATTTCCATGTCAAAACCGGAGTTGATCTTAGGTGGAGTCATTGGACTGAGAGTACCTACAAACACAAAGAGAACGAGAGAGAGAGAGAGAGAGACAAGAATACGAAGAACTGGAGAGGTGGAGAGCACGAAAGCAAAGAGAGGAGAATTCGAAAGCGCAAAGAATTCGACATCAAAATTGCTTAAAGGAAGTTGATTTGTCGCTGCTTAGGGTTGCAATCGAATCACCGTCGATAAGACTTAACATTTGGCGCGCCAAAATATGTCAAGACTGCTTCTAGAAGTAATTCTGTGCGCGCTATTATATCGACATTGCTCGATTAATATTCGACGCAACTTCGAGATTGTTCAGCAATGTTGAGTCGGCGTGGTTTTGTCGACGTTGCGTAGAGTAGAGCTCAATGTAACCTCAAATTAGATCAGCGTCCGATAAGTCGACGCATGCAGCGATATGAACTTGACGCTGCGTCGAATTCTATTTGGATTACCCACTCTGAGTGCTGCTTGACGCTAGCGTCGAGTAGAACTCGATGGTACGTCGACTTCTATTCGACGCACCTTTAAAGGAACATATCTATTTTCTTTAGAAAGTTCTTGTTGTTTTTCCCAGCAATTATGTTTATTGAAAATGAATTTGTGATATTAATTTTATGAGTTATAAGGATAACAAGGAAGATTTAAAGAAGAAATCACTCCCTTAGTTTCATTTAGTTCTTTCTTTATCATCCACATCTGTCCTCCCACTCCATTTTCTCTTGAGTAGGACCCTACCTACTCCTGCAGAAGTAATTCAAATATTAGAGGGAACTCAGGTTACCTTGGGCCCTTTGCTTTTACCATTGTAGGGTTCAATGAAGGAATAGATGGGTCTTTCATGATACCCTTTTAGATGATAAGAAATGGGTCTCCCAAACCTATGTTTATTATTCTGATACATGAAATGTGTATACAATGTATCTAAGAACAAAAGATCAGCAGAGTGTTTTATTACCCTAGGTCTGACTTTATCCTTTTGAATGTGGTTATTTGATTTATCTAAGATATTTTTCCTTACATTTCTCTTCTCATTATTTGGATTAATTCTATTAAAGATAGTGAGTTTATTAGGATTATTAGTGTCAGGTTCTTTATGGTCACTAGATCTAAGAAATGACACTGGATTTTTCCATGCAGGCTTCCTAAGGATTTTGTGCTAGTGGATGGCTCTGCTCCTAACCCTATGTGATTAACTCTCATAGAGAGATTTTGTGTTATGTCTTTGAGCTTTTGACTCCTCCCATTGAGTGAGTCCTCAAAGGCCTTTTCTTCTGCTAGCTCTTCTTTTAGTTTCATATTTTCTTCCCTAATTTTAATTAATTCTGATTCTTTACTATCAATTTCATTTACTAAATCTTAATTTCTTAGAAACAATCTATCTTGCTTATGAGAAGGGACTTCCTGTCCTTTCTTTCATCAGAGCTCCCTTCCACCATTCTGGTGAGAGAATCCCAGATTTCTTTTGCTGATTGGCAGTCAGCAACTTTCTGGAAAATGTCATCTGACATTGTTGAAACCAGAATGTTCATAGCCTTGGCATCACATGCCTTCTACTTCTTTTCAGCCTCTGTCCACTCACTTCTTGGGACAACCTCAGTTGTTGAGGACTCTCCATCCCTTTGTCTAACTAGAGCTGGAGGCCCTGTAAGAATAACATCATAGATGTCTTCATTAGTAGAGTTCATGTAAAGTTTTATTCTGGCCTTCCAGAGTGTGAACTTATCAAGTTACACACTGGAGCTCTTGTTGAGGCATAATCCTTAGTACTCATTTTCCTTATAAAATATATATAGAGAAAACAAAATAAGAGTAGGAGGTATATTTGATCAAGATGTCAACCATTTAATGATCAACCTACCTCTGATATAAATTGAAAGTGCACAGTGTGCCCCTGAGATACCTCTAGAGGGGGGTGAATAGAGATTTAAAAACTTTTCTATCCTAACTGAGAATACAATAAAAAACAACTAAGTGATTATGAAAGTGCACAATGTACCTCTGAGAATTCTCTAGAGGGGGGGGGGGGTGAATAGAGATATAAAATTATTTCTATCATAACTGAGTAATCAATAAATTAAACTAAGGATTTATTCTCAACAACACAGGAAGAATAATATGAATGCAGGAAATAAAGTGCAAAATAAGAAATTTGGACAGCACAAAAAATCACAACACAACACAAGAATTTTTATAGAGGTTCCCCAAAATGTGGGTACTCCTCTCTTCTACCACCTGGCAGGAATGCACCAGCAGTGTCTGAGTCTTTTGATAAGGAGACTCTTAGAACCACTGATCTTTTGATAAGGAGATCGTGAACCACCAAATCTTTTGATAAGGAGATCTTGAACCACCAGATCTTTTGATAAGGAGATCTTGAACCACTGAATCCTTTGAAGAGGGATTAATAAAACTCTTTTACAGAAATAGAAAGATAAGAAGTAAGAAGGTTGAAGGAATTCTGTTTTCAGAATTCTTGAGAAGGTTGTATGAAGAACATCCAATTTTATATTCCACAGGATCTGCTCTTGATTAACCCCTGCTTTTGATGGTGATGAGTTGTAGAGGCTCTGTATGTCAGATCCTTTCCACTTCTGCTGTTTGAGATCTGGCTGCTATGAGATTGTGATGGAGAGCATCTTTCAGATACTCTGTTCTATCAGATGAAGAATAGCAGAACTTTCTTTCCTTTTCTCTATGATGTATTAGGGTTCCTAAGGAAGGAGGAAGAAGAAGACAGGAAAACCCTAAGTTCAGAAGAGATGGCTAATTATGATGAATGTTGTGTTCTTCTCTTTCTTCTCCATCCTTTTATATGTATCTTCAATTTTGAATTCATTTCCCTTTCTGGTAAGACCTGAAAAGGCATATCATCCTAGACACTCTCTTTCTTTCCTTCTTTAATTCTTGCCCCCTTCCACCAAAAATGTATATGTTTCCAAGAAACCTTTTGTCTCCTTCTTTAATGTTTCCTTCTATTCCAGGTAATTATTAAGCCGTTGGAGAACGGTCTTGAAAGATTTGGTCCTTGAGACAAGGGTCAGAATGACAGCTGAAAAAGTTATACTTTTTCAGACTGTATTCGACGTAGCATCGAATTCACTTCCCTTCTTATCGACGCAGCTTCGAGTTCTTCTAGGAGCTGCTTCGATTTCATCTGTACTCTGATTGAACTCTGCTAGTCGACATTGCGTCGATATCTTATCGACGCACCCGTCAATTTGAACAGCATGGCTCTGACTTTCATTATCTGCGTCGAGATGAAGTCGACATTGTGTTGACTTTGGATGACTTCGACAGGTCCGTCCTTCTGCGTCGAGTTGAAGTAGAAGCTGAGTCGACTTCTCAAGTTACTTTGACAAGTCCCTGACCTCTACGTCGATATTTATTCGACGTAACGTCAACTTGAGTTACTTTGACAGAGGGGTTGAACCACTTCGACATCTAGTCGGAGTAGCGTCGATATGGACTCGATGTTGCGTCGAATTCAATTTGACGCAAATGTTAACTTTGCCCATTTTTGCTTTTGTTGATTTGGACTTGACACCCTAAGTTGAGTGTGACATCCTAAGACATCTAATGACCATATTACCATCACTATACAATGGGTAATTTACTCCTAGAGGATAAAATCACTTTAAGTTAATTTGTTATGTTAAATCAAGGGTTTTTCCTAACAATCTCCCCCTATTTATCTTAACAAATTTTACAGTATATTCAGAGTGAGTTTATATAGTTTTTCATTTCATAAACAACACAAATTTCATACAAGACAATGTAGACATAATAAAATGACAAGCTGTTTCCTCAGACCATTTCATTCAATATTCAAGAAGAATATAGATAATCCCATCTGTTAAAAAAAATTGTACTACTTTGCAAAATACTTGAGCCTTACTGCTCTTTCTTAGAGGTTTTCCTTTTCCTTAAAAACACCTTTGGGATTTTTCTTTGAGCTATTTTTAGAGGCTCATTATCATCATCTTCTTCTGCAGCAACCTCTTTCTCTTTGGGAAGCTCCCTATGAGTTCGTGCAGTCTTTTCAGCTTCTTGGGCAGCTTCCTGAGCAATTTGTGCTACCTGATCTAGAACATTGTCATTGAGAGGAGCTTCTTGAACAGCTGTTGTACTTACAACTTCCATTTCCATATCCAGATTCCTATGAATGTCTGGAGATGGCTCCCCCTGATTTGCAGGATCAACCTCCTTTACAACTTCTTGTGCATCCTTTGCTATCTCATCTAGCACCTCCTCATCCTGAGGCTGACTCTGAATAACTGGGAGCTCCCCTTGATCTGCTAGCTCCCCCTGGATCTGTGCTCCCTGAAAGGTAGTCACCTTGTCAGGGGCAGGCTCTTCATTAGCATCATCCTGATCCTGTGAACCCAACTCAAGGACAGGACCCTCTTCCTCTAGAATATTCTCCCCCTTCTTGACCTTGCTGGCCAGTGAGGTTAAGAATTCTTGTGTAACCATTGAGGAAGAGACAAACTCCTTTAGACTCTGGAGGGATCTCTTTGAGTCCCGCAACTCAGCCTCTATCTGAGAATACTTCCTGTCAAACGTTCTTGCCTAGGTGGCCACCAGGTCAGCAAAAGTTGAGGAGGCAAGGGCCACAGCCTTAGAAATAACCTGCTCAAGGTCAATAGGAGGGTGAGCTGGAGGTGGAGTTGATGAAGGGAAAATTTCTGGAATGGGGGATAGAGGATGGTAGACATCAGGTGAGAAGTGGGTTGATGATGATGGAGGTGGAGATGGAATAAGCTCAGGATCTATGGATGGTAGTGGATGGTGTATATGTAAAGATGACTCAGGGGGTGAAGTGGAGTATCATCTTGATGGGATTCTGGAGTGGAGTATCATCTTGATGGTACTGTTGTTGTTGTTGTTGTGCTGAAGTATCATCTTGATGGGATTCTGGAGCAGTGTCCAGTGGAGGGATCTCATCCCTTTGAGGATCTGGAATTTGCCTGATAGGCTCTTGAAGGGGAGGAGATGGAGGAGGAGATGCTGCAGCTTGACCAGGCTTCAAGATCTGCCTGGTCCACTTTGAGAATATTCCTATGTTGAGTCTTTTTCCAGGAGCAATGGGCACTCCTTTTGATTTGCAAACATTTGGGTAATGCTGGAAGAGCACCTGGCTCATTATCCTCATGTATGCATTTTCTTTATGGGCATACTTATGCCCAATCATCTTCAGAAGCAATCTTCCCCAGTTTATCTTCTTCTTAAGAACAAGTGCTCCCATTTTCTGAAGTTGTTGCCTAGGGATAGCATCATGTGGAGATCTTACATAGCAGTACTTTCCCCACTATATCATCCAAAAATATGTGCTCTTCACCAAGGTTCATCTTCTTCAGATTGATAGGCTTGTCCTTTGTAAACTTCATCAGTTCCATGGACCTCTTAAGCTCATCCCCTGTTAGTTCATCTGACTCATCCCCTGTCTGAAGGTCAAATGTTCGGTTCAGCAATTCCTATGTTATCAACACATATGTGTCGTATATCTTCCCTTTGAGGGAACCATCCTCTCCTATCTGAATGTTGTCTTTAAGTTTAGTCAATTCGACTTCCAGAACCTTGCATCTTCTTGAGATAAGCTTGGTCAGACCAGCCTCCTGAAACAGGCTAAGAATGGCTTTTAAATTTTCTGCCGCTGCACTAAAAGAGTCCACATCCAAATCAAATCCTGAATTAACTTTGGGAGGATCCATCTCTTTGGATGTACCTGCAAAGTCGAAGGGAAAGAGAGAGAGGTGCACGGGAAAGCTGGAGAACAGGAGAGCAAGAGAGCAGGAAGGCAAGAGAGCAAGAGAATTCGAAAGCGTAATGATTTTGACGTTGGTGTTGCTTAAAAGAAGAGGATTCGTCGCTGCTTAAGATTAATTCGATGCACCGTCGATGTGTATCAATGTTTGGCGCGCAAAAATAAGTAAAGAAAGCTTCTAGAAGACATTCTTAGCGCGCAGACAATTCGATGTTGCATCGAATTATATTCGACGCGGTCACTTGTTGAAGATTGCTCAGCAATATTTAATTCGACGTAGTCTAGTCGACGTTGCATTGATTTGCTATTGACGCAACTTCGACTTTAATGAGCGTCCAATCATTACGAAGCATGCGTCGATACGAAATCGACATTACATCGAGACCAATTCGAATTATTCACTCTGAATGCTTCTCAATGCTAGCGTTGAGTAGAAGTCGATGGCACGTCGACTTCTATTCGACGCACCTCTGAATGAACAGATCTATTTTCTTTGAAAAGCTCTTGCTGTTTTTCCCAGCATTTTTATTTATTGAAAATAGGTTATGATATTAATTTTATAAGTTGTAGGGACAAATTAAGGTAGGAATCACTCCCTTGGATGAAGTGTTATTCCTTATTCTTGACCTACATCTTCCTTCCCACTATATTTTCTCTTGAGTGGGTTCCTACCTAACCCTGTACATGTAATTCAAACATTAGAAGGAACCTAGGTTACCTTGGGCCCTTTGCTTTAACCATTATAGGGTTCAATGAAAGAATAGAAGGGTCTTTCATGATACCCTTTGGGATGATAAGGAATGGATCTCCCAGACCTATTATATTGATACTTGAAATGAGTATAAAATGTTTCTAAATATAACAGATCAGCAGAGTGTTTTATTATCCTAGGTCTTGCTTTACCATATTGGTCTTTGTTATTTAGTTTCCCTATGTTGTTCTTACCTAGGGGTTTCACCTTATTAGTTTTACATACCCTATCTGAATGATTGTGACTCTCACCATAACCTAGAGCACTCTTTTCACTGTGTTGATAACTACTAGGTCTAACAAAGGACACTAGATTTTTCCAGGCTGGCTTCCTAGATGGTTCTGTGCTGGTGGAGGGTTCTACCCCTAATCCTAGATGATTAAACCTCATGGAGAGGTTTTCAGTGATGTCCTTGAGCTTTTGAGTCCTCCCATTGAGTAAGTCCTCAAAGGCCTTTGCCTTAGTTAGCTCTTCTTTTAGCCTTAAATTCTCTTTCCTAATTTCAATTAATTCTAGTTTTTTATTGTCAATTTTTTTTATTAAGTCTTGATTTCTTACATATACATCATCTTTCTTTAGGTTATCTAGTTCTAACCTAACAGTGTCTAGTTCTTTTTCTACTCTAAGATGATCATTACAAAAATTCTTAAAGCAAATTTTGAAATCTTCTGAGCTGAAATCAAAATCATCAAATAGGGATACCTGCTCCTCTTCATCATCTGATGACATTCCCAGTGCCATCATGCAGGATGCTTCAGCTTCTGCCTCATCATCACTCTCAGATGAGGATGAGCTCACCACTGCTTCTGAATCATTCCAGGTTTCAGCAACGAAACCCCTTGCCTTCTTCTTATCCTTCCCTCTGAAGTATTTCTTCTTCTTCTTCTCTTCTTTGTTGCTACTTCTTTCCCTTTTCTCTTGTGGGCACTCAGGAGCAATGTGCCCTGGCTTGTTGCATGTGAAGCAGATGATCTCCTTCCTTGGAGTTTTATCATACCTGGGCCTTGAATCTCTTTCTCTTCTCCTTGAGTCGTCAGTTTTGACACATTTCTTGAATCTCCTTGCTAGGAGATTAATCATCTCAGTTTCAGGAGTAGAGGGCTCCCCTTCAGTAGCTTTCAAGGCTAAGTTCCTTTTAGCAGGAACTGGGGTGGCTTCCCTCTCTTCTGATTCAGCCCTTTTCTTCAGTAACATCTCATATGACTTAAGCTTTCCTATCAAAGCTCAGTAGAGATCTATCTGTGGCCTCTGGACTCTCTGATTGCCCAGATCCTTGAATCCCATGAGCTGGGGAAGCACATGAGAATCTTATCATTAATTTCAGTCAAGGATATTTCCTTGTCTAAGCCTCTGAGCTCATTAATGATAAGACTGAATTTGTCATACATTTCAGCCACATATTCTTCAGGCTTCTTCTTGAAATCCTCATATAGATATATGAGGATGGACTTCTTATCCTTCCTTTCATCAGCACTTCCTTCCACCATTGTGGTGAGAGAATCCCAAATTTCTTTTGTTGATTGGCATTCAGCAACCTTCTGGAAAATGTCATCTGACATTGTTGATACCAGAATGTTCATGGCCTTGGCATCACATGCCTTGACCTTCTTCTCAACCTATGTCCATTCCTTTCTTAGAACAGCCTCTGTTGTTGAGGATTCTCCTGCCTTTTGTCTGACTGGAGCTGGAGGACCTGTAAGAAAAACATCATAGATATCCTCATCAATGGAATTCATGTAAAGTCTTATTCCTGCCTTCCAGAGTGTGAACTTATTTAAGTTACACACTGGAGGTATTGTTGAAGTATAATACTTAGTACTCATGTTCTTAGAGAATAGTTTTAATAAAAGAACTAAGAGTAGGAGGTCTTTCTGATCAAGGTGTTAGCCTTTTATTGATCAACCAATCTCTGATACCAATTGAAAGTGCACAGTGTGCCTCTGAGAATTCTCTAGAGGGGGGGGGGGGGAATAGAGATTTAAAATTATTTCTATCATAACTGAGTAATCAATAAATTAAACTAAGGATTTATTCTCAACAACACAGGCAGAATAATATGAATGCAGGAAAGAAAGAGCAGAATAAGAAATTTGGACAGCTTAGAAAATCACAACACAACACAAGAAATTTTATAGAGGTTCCCCAAAATATGGGTACTCCTCTCTTATACCACCTGGTAGGAATGCACCAGCAGTTCCTGAGACTTTTGATAAGGAGACTCTTAGAACCACTGATTTTTTGATAAGTAGATCATGAACCACCAGATCTTTTGATAAGGAGATCTTGAACCACCAGATCTTTTGATAAGGAGATCTTGAACCACTGAATACTTTGAAGAGGGATTAATTAAACTCTTTTACAGAAATAGAAAGAGAAGAAGTAAGAAGGTTGAAGGAATTTTGTGTTCAGAATTCTTGAGAAGGTTGTATGAAGAACAGCTAATTTTATATTCCACGGGATCTGCTCTTGATTAACCCATGCTTTTGATGGTGATGAGTTGCAGAGGCTCTGTATGTCCGATCCTTTCCACTTCTGCTGTTTGAGATCTGGCTGCTATGAGATTGTGATGGAGAGCAGCTTTCAGATACTCCGTTCTATCAGATGAAGAACAACAGAACTTTCTTTCCTTTTCTCTATGCTGTATTAGGGTTCCTGAGGAAGGAGGAAGAAGAAGACAGGAAAACCCTAAGTTCAGAAGAGATGGCTAATTGTGATTAATGATGTGTTCTTCTCTTTCTTCTCTATCCTTTTATATGTGTCTTCAATTTTGAATTCATTTCCCTTTCTGGTATGACCTGAAAAGACGTAAATCCTAGACACTCTCTTTCTTTTCTTCTTTAATTCTCGACCCGTCCACCAAAAAGGTATATGTTTCAAAGAAATCTTTTGTCACCTTCTTTAATGTTTCCTTCTATTCCAGGAAATTATTAAGCCGTTGGAGAACAGTCTTGAAAGATGTGGGCCAATAAACAAGGGTCAGAATGACAGCTGAAAAGTTATACTTTTTCAGACTGTATTCGACGTAGCGTCGAATTCACTTCCCTTCTTATCGACGCATCTTCGAGTTCTTCTAGGAGCTTCCGCGATTTCATCTGTGCTCTGATTAAACTCTGCTAGTCTACATTGCGTCGATATCTTATCGACACACCCGTCGAGTTGAACAGCAGGGCTCTGACTTTCATTATCTGCATTGATATGAAGTCGACGTTGTATCGACTTTGGATGACTTCGACAGGTCCTTCCTTCTGCGTCGAGTTGAAGTTGAAGTTGCGTCGACTTCTCAAGTTACTTCGATAAGTCCCTAACCTCTACGTCGATATCTATTCGACGTAACATCGACTTGAGTTACTTCGACAGAAGGTTTGAACCACTTGGACATCTAGTCGTAGTAGCGTCGATATGGACTCGATGTTGCGTCGAATTCTATTCGACGCAAATGTTAACTTTGCCCATTTTTGCTTCTGTTGATTTGGTCTTGACACCCTAAGTTAGGTGTGACATCTTAAGACATCTATTGACCAGATTACCCTCACTATACAATGGGTAATTTACTCCTAGAGGCTAAAATCACTTTTAGTTAATTTGTTAAGTTAAATCAAGGGTTTTTCCCAACAGATTATGCTTCAGCAACACCAAACACAAAATAAAATGAATGTTGTAAACTCTGTACAGGAGGTACAAAGGAAAGAGGAAGAAGGAAGAAAGCAAAGAATCAGAATTCTATTTTTCAGAAATCTGTAACAGCAGTCTTTGAGTGTTGTTCTTTGTGTTCTCTTTAGGAACAGTATCAAATTAACCCTAGCTTATGATAGTGATGATTACTAGGGTTTTTAAGCTCTTGATCCTTCTTCTCTTCTCTTGTAGTAGTTCTGATGCTATATAATATTGATGAAAAAATAGTAGTTGTTTCTCTGAGCAGAGTGTATTCTTCTGTGTGTCGAGCAGTTCTTGCTTTTCTCAGTCTTTTAAGGTTCCAGAATGAGGAAGAAGAAGAAGCAAGCCCTAATCGACAGCCGCAAGAGATTGTGCATTAAGATTCTCTATCTTCCCATCCCATTTATTGTCTCTTTAATTTGAATTTTGTTTCCTTTTCTGGTATGTCCTGAAAAGGTACTTTGTTTGGACAATTTCTCTTCCTTTCCTTATTTAATTCACGACCCATCCACCAACTGTATATATGTTTGCAAGAATGCTTTCTTGTCCACTATTAATTCTTCTTTCCATTTGAGGCAATAAATAAGCCATTGGAGAACGGTCTTTAGTTCTGTGGGCCATGAGAGAGAGCTTCAAAATGACAGCTGAAAAGGTTTCCTTTTCAGACTGTATTCGACGTTGCGTCGACTTCTCCGTTTCTCTTATCGACGTGCCTTCGAGTTCTTGTAAGAGCAGCTTCGAATTCCTTCTTGATCTAATTGAACAATGTAGTCGACGTTATGTCAATTACTTGTTGGCGTATCCATTGAGTTGAAGACTTGGATTTGAACTTCACCATCTGCGTCGATATGTAGTCGAAGTTGCGTCGACTTCAGATGGCTTCGACAGATTCTTCCTTCTGCGTTGACTTGAACTCGAAGTTGCGTCGACTTCTAAGTTTACTTCGACATGAACATTTTATCTACGTCGATATTCTTTCGACGTAGCGTCGACTTGATCTACTTTAACATAAGGGTTGAGTTACTTGAACTTCTAGTAAGAGCAGCGTCGACATTAACTCGATGTTGCGTCGATTTCTATTCGACGCAAATGTTAATGTTAAATTTTGAAGTGGAAGTAGAGTCTGGGTGGTCTAGTCTATGGAGACTGCGAGCTCGCGCGGTCTGCGGGAGCTCGTTGTTGGCAGACTACATCAGTTGCCACTGATGTTCAATACTAGCAGAGTCCTGGCGGTCTAGTAGTGAGACCGCGCGGTCTGCAAGTATGGTTCTGGCGAACTATTATGTGGATTGGTCCATTTTCTTAGCTCAAGTAATATATATACAGCTTATAGTGACTGTGCGATCTGGTGCTGGTTGATCACACGTCCTAATAAGGGAGGTGTTTGAATCTCTTGTGGGCAGTGACGACATCCGTTCGTTTGCCTATAAATAGAGGTGCAGGGGTAGCTATTCGTATGCAAGAACTGTAAGAACCTAGTGTAAATTTATTATGCCGGTCTCTATTTTTGAGGTCGCGCGGTTTTTAGATTATTGATCGGTTTGTTGTGTTCGCAGGATAACGACCAGCGGTCTCTGTCAGTTCTCTTCCTTCTTTCCATCTTTGAATAAACTAGCTCTCCAGCGGTCTGTCTGAGCGAACTGTGTTTGGAGGTTCTTGGTCTGTTGCAACAGACTCAGTTGATCAGGCGACCTTAAGTGGTCAGGAGGTCTTGAGTTGTGGTCTTGCAGCAGTGAGCAGTTCTTCATCCTGTGTTTGTGGGTTACTTTTGTGAGCTTGAGACCGTGCGGTCTGGGCGATCAAGAAGTGCTGGCAGTTTTGTTTTTTAGCAGTTTTCAATAAGCAGCAGATTGTGTGGTCTGTGACTGGCGGTTTGGCAGAGTTCAGGTCAGCAACCTGTTCTGTTCGTGCGGTCTCAGAGAAGCCGGCGATCTTGCTGAGTTCGAGCGGTCTGTGCGGTCTCAGTTCGTCTAGTCGCCAGAAGCTTGTTTTGATTGCTTTGTCTTCTTATCTAGTTTTCTCTTATAAATCATGTCTCTCCATGTATGCAACGCATTGTAAAAAGATAGTAAATTTTTGAATAAATATTCTATTGTCCTTCATTGTCACTGGTTAACTATTTCTGAATTGAATTGAAGTCTTCCGCCGCGTTATCTTCGATCCTACTCCGAAATTTTAACATGGTATCAGAGGCAGATTCGAAGTAGTGATATGTCACGGAATCTTGCTTCAGTCTCTGAAAGGTTGTTAACCAGTGCGATAACAATGGAAGGAGGTTATACAAGAGGTCTTGGAATTGAACTCCTTACGCAGACTAACTTTAAAAAGTGGAAGTCGTGCATGGAGAGCTATCTTCTTGGCAAAGATTTATGGGAGGTAGTCAGATGAGATGCGAGACAATCAGTTGTAGATGCTGAAGGGAATGCTGAGCAAGTGAAGGCTTGGAAGAGAACAAATGCTAAT
Organism: Dactylorhiza incarnata; assembly: GCA_033032865.1. Classification (NCBI taxonomy): domain Eukaryota; kingdom Viridiplantae; phylum Streptophyta; class Magnoliopsida; order Asparagales; family Orchidaceae; genus Dactylorhiza; species Dactylorhiza incarnata. The sequence continues at coordinate 5,373,056 of JAWHQI010000121.1, forward strand.
GCAAAGTTCACTCTCTAGCGTGTTATCATTCCGGAGCCGTTTGACCACATAATTGGATGTCGGTCAGCTGCTGAGATTTGGACAGCCTTGGATGGCTTGTTCAACAAGAAAAACGTAACTCGGCTATAGTTTCTTGAAAATGAGTTGGCGAAAGCAACTCATGGAGATTTGTCCATCTCAACATTCTTCTTGAAGATGAAAAACCTTTGCGCGGAGATATCAGCTTTGGACCCGGATGAACCCATTTCAGAAGCAAGGTTGAAGAGGCACATAATTCGCGGCTTGCGGAGGGAGTATGTGGCCTTTGTCACTTCTGTACAAGGTTGGGCCAATCAACAATCATTGCTTAAGCTAGAAAACTTGCTTGCTTCGCAAGAGAGCTTGGCAAAGATAATGGTTGGGATATCTATCTCTAGAGGAGAAAGCGAGGTTTTGTATTCTGGCAAGAAGAAGTGATGGGACAAGAAGAAGAAGTCATCTGTTAGCGATGGTCCATCTACTTCATATCAGCAAGAAAGGAGTTATGCTCCTAAGTCTGATGGGAAGAAGAAGGAAGGGCCGAGATGTTACAGGTGCAATAAGCTTGGTCATTTCAAGAGAGACTACAAAGTCAATCTTCAGCCGGGACATGCTGCAGGAAAGGAGGAGGTTGGTTCCATTGCTGATGGTAGTTGGGGTGGTGGGGTCCTTTCATGACGGACACATGTGTCCGGGCATTGGCCTCCATCAACTATCAAGATGATTGTATAGTGAACTTAGGGTGTGGTCATCACCTCACCGGGGATGAGTCGAAGTTCTCCTCATTGCAAGCATACTTAGGTAATGATTCCATTATTACAGCTGATGATACTGTTCATGCAGTTTAGAAGGAGGGTGTAGTTTCTTTAAACGGAGATAGAGGTCCACTCACGTTGAAGAGTGTCTATCATGTTCCGGGGATGAAGAAAAACCTCTTCTCGGTGACCAATGCCATTGATGCTGGCTATCACGTTCTGTTTGGTCCAACAGAAGTGAAGTTTCTTCGGAATGTGTCAGCAGTGAAGGCTGAAGTCACTCATGTTGGTAAAAGGGTGAAGGACTTGTTTGTGTTGTCTACAAGATCTTATGTTGATAAGATGAGGACTAATGATAGCGTTGTTATCTGGCATGAATGACTTGGACATGTTGGAATGGATAAGCTGAAAGCTATGGCAGGAAGAGGCCTTGTGAGAGGTTTGCCTAGCTTGTCATCTTTCGGTGAAGGTCACGTTTGTGCATGTTGTCAATATGGTAAGGCTCAACGTCTTCCATTCGACAGATCACAAAGCAGATGCAAAGCACCATTGGAATGTATTCATGGTGATCTGTTTGGACCTACCACAACTAGCGGTCTTGGAGGTAGGAGGTATATGTTGATCTTGGTTGATGACTTCACTAGATATACTTGGGTATATTTTCTGAAGGAGAAGTCGAAAGCCTTTGAAAAGTTTATGGAGTTCAAGGATCTAGTGGAAGGTCGGCTTAACCTGCGAATCAAGAAGTTCAGAACCGACAATGGAGGGGAGTTCACCTCAAATGCGTTCTTTAACTTCTGCAGGAAGCATGTCATCCGAAGAAAGCTCTCTTGTGCTCATACTCCACAACAAAACAGAGTTGTTGAATGGAAGATCCATCATCTGACGGAGACCTTCAAATATTGGCTTCATGCCAAGAGTATCCCAAAGTCTTTCTGGGCAGAGGGAATGTCTTGTGCAACTTATATCATCAATCGGATGCCTCTTAGTCATATCAACATGAAGACCCCGCTTCTTTGGAGTTACATGAGTTGATGTTCAAGGAAAAGCCTTCGGTGGAACACCTTCGAGTGTTCGTATCTACCTGCTACATGCATGTCCCAGATGCTCTTAGAATGAAGCTAGATGTGAAATCAAGGAAGCTAGTGTTCGTTGGTAATGATGACCGAAAGAAGGGCTAGAAATGCATGGATCTTGATACATGTAGAGCTATGGTCTTAAGGGATGTGGTATTTGATGAGCTAAACTCATACCAGGGTAACTCTTCTTTGGAGTTACAAGAGAGCAGGTCAGATGAAAGACTGGAGAAGCTACTAAGGAGGTTCTGGTGGAGTTGCATGTTTCTCTAGGTGTTTCTAGATCTGGGTCAGGTGCTTCAGGTTCTGGAAGCTGGGGGAGCAATACTCCAAGAATGCCTGAAAGGAGAGCTAGTTCAGAATAGGTAGCTGAAGAGGTGGATCAGAGTAAAGCTCTGAGAAGGTCCAAGAGGACTATCATTCCACCAGATCGGTATACGGGTGGAAACTTGGTGAGTTTCGTCTCATGTTTCTTCACAGGACCCTTAGATGAGAGAGAGCTATCTTATTTTGAAAACGTCGTTGGAATCAAGGAGTGGGAAGGAGCCATGAATGAAGAGATGGCTGCCCTCAGGAAGAATGAGACTTAGGACTTGGTGCCTAAGGTTGAGGGTGTTACTCATGTGACTTACAAGTGGTTTTTCATGTTGAAGAAGAAGGTTGATGGTAGCATTGAACGGTACAAGGCTCGCCTTGTAGCTCGAGGTTTCTCTCAGAAGTATGGGGAGGATTATGAAGAATCTTTCAGCCATGTTGCCAAAATGACTTCGATTCGGGTGGTGATCGCATTGGCAGTTTGCCAAGGGTGGAAGATTTGGAAACTTGACGTGAAGAATTTTTTTTTTACGGCGAGATTGACAAGGATATCTTTATAGATCAACCACCTGGTTATGTTTCCGAAGAGCACGCAATACATGTGTGTACGCTCAAGAAGGCTCTTTATGGATCGAAGCAAGCGCCTCGGGCGTGGTATGGCAAGATAGCAGAATACCTTCAGTTATGTGGTTACTTTGCTTCTGATTCTGATTCAAGCTTGTTCGTAAAGAAGACGGGGGAGCTTAAGGTCTTGGTATTGCTATATGTTGACAATATGATCGTCACGAGAAATTCTGAATTGGAGGTAGCTAGACTTCGAGCTGAGTTAGCAATTAGATTTGAGATGAAGGATTTGGGGGAGATCCACCATTTCCTTGGACTCGAAGTGGAGAGGAGAGAGAGTGGTGTGCTCATTTCCTAGAAGGGATATGCTGATAGAATCATGAAACGATTTGGCATGGAAGGTGGGAAGAGTAGCTCTACTCCACTAGAGGTTGGTATGTTACTTCGACGTGATGAGGGGAAGGTTCTTTCTGATCCTTTGGTGTTCCGAGATTTGGTCAGAAGTCTGATATACTTAACGATCACAAGGCCAGATATCTCTTATGTTGTTGGCAGGGTGAGTGGGTTTATGGCGAAGCCTCGGAAACCTCATCTTATGGCGGCTAGGAGCATTCTGAAGTACGTAAAGTCTACCTCTGATTTGGGTCTCTTCTATAGGAAGGACTCGGGCTTTCGCTTGCATGGTTACATGGATGCTGATTAAGGAGGAGATTCAGATGATCGGAGATCGACTTCTGGATATGTCTTTATGACGAGCTCTACAGCTATATCATGGTGCAGCAAGATGCAGGATTCTATTTATTTCTCTACCACGGAAGCGGAGTACAAAGTGTCGCCTTTGGCAGCTCAGGAAGCCATTTGGCTTAGGAGGCTTGTGGAGGACATTCATGGGGAGGTGCGAGGTCCTACTCTATTACGAGGTGACAATGAGGGTGCTCTCAAATTGGTGAACAATCCAGTTTGTCACGCTCAAACCAAGCATATAGAGATTCAACATCATTTCATTCGAGAGAAGGTGTTGGAGGGATCTATTATGGTGGAACAAATGCAGAGCAAAGATAATGTCGCGGACATCTTTACAAAGACGTTGTCGAAGGGACCGTTTGATCGGTTGAGGAGTTTACTTGGGCTGACGTCTACTTCCCACTTCAAGGGGGAGTGTTAAATTTTGAAATGGAAGTAGAGTCCGGGCGGTCTGGTCTATGGAGACCAGGATCTCGCGCGGCCTGCGGGATCTCGGTTTTGGCGGACTGCATCAGTTGCCACTGATGTTCAATACTAGCAGAGTCCTAGCGGTCTGGTAGTGAGGCCGGGCGGTCTGCAAGTATGGTTCTGGCGAACTGTTCTGTGGATTGGTCTGTTTTCTTTGCTCAAGTAATATATATACATCTTATAGTGACCGCGCGGTCTGGTGCTGGTTGAACGCGCATCATAATAAGGGAGGTGTCAGTATCTCATGTGGGCGGTGATGACATCCGTTCATTTGCCTATAAATACAGGTGCATGGGTAGACATTCGTATGAACGAAATGTAAGAACCTAGTGTGGATTGATTAGGCCGGTCTCTATTTTTGAGGTCGCGCGTTTTGAAGATTATTGATTGGTTTGTTGTGTTCGCAGGATAGTGACCAGCGGTCTCCGTCAGTTCTCTTCCTTCTTTCCATCTTTGAATAAACGAGCTCGCCAGCGGTCTGCCTGAATGAACTGTGTTAGGAGTTTCTTGGTCTGTTGCAACAGACTCAGTTGATCAGGCGACCTTAAGTGGTCATGCAGTCTTGAGTTGTGGTCATGCAGTAGTGAGCAGTTCTTCATCCTGTGTTCGCGGGTTACTTCTGTGATCTTGATTCCGTGCGGCCTGGGCGATCAAGAAGTGTGGACAGTTTTGTTTTTCAGCAATTTTCAATAAGCAGTAGATTGTGCGGTCTGTTACTGGCGGTTTGGCAGAGTTCAGGTCAGCGACCTATTCTGTTCGTGTGGTATTAGAGAAGTCGGTAATCTTGCTGAGTTCGAGCAGTCTGTGCGGTCTCAGTTCATCTAGTCACCAGAAGCTTGTTCTGATTGCTTTGTCTTCTCATCTAGTTTTCTCTTATAAATCATGTCTCGCCATGTATGCAACGCATTGTAAAAAGATAGTCAATTTTTGAATAATGATTCTCTTGTCCTTCATTGTCACTAGTTAAATGTTTCTGAATTGAATTGAAGTCTTCCGTCGCGTTATCTTTGATCCTACTCTGAAATTTAAACAGTTAACTCTACCTAAATTGAGCTTCTCTTAATATGGTCTTGACACCCTAAGTTGAGTGACATTCTAAGACATCTAATGACCAGATTACCCTCACTATATAATGTGTAATAAAAGCCTAAGAGATAAAATCACTTATAGGTAATTTGCTAAGTTAAATCTAAGGGGGTTTTCCCAACACAAATAAATTTTTTGATTACCAGAGATGACTCCCATCTTAGGCCTATGCTGGTTGCTCACCTTTGGAAAGCAAGGCGACAAGGGGATCCATCCATTTGGCATGTTGGTCGATCTTCATCATCTCTCCCTCTTCGATGGGGGGTTGAAACAGCTCTGTTACTGTCCCCCTACTTGGGGGGGCCATACTTGGCCAACTGGTCTGTGAAATTTTTCGTAGATCTAGGAGTGAGTAGGAATCGTACAACTTAAAGTTATAGCCAACAACCAGAAGCACATGAAACAAAATAGTCTTTATTGAAAATTGCAGAAATCTTCATTACCGAGCGAGGTATTCATGGCGAGACATGATTTCACCAGTACACAAAACCAAAAAGGAAAATACAATGTTGAAGAGAAGATAACTGGCGGTCTGAACACTGAGGCCGCCTGACCGAACGGCAAGAGAGATCGCCCGGCTAGAAGAGAGACGGCACGAGCTGATCGCCGGTCACTTGAACAACACCAACTGAACTCCGTGACCTTCCGAACTCAACTGATTCCCCTGAACTCCAGCAACCCACACTGCAAGCCGCGAGACCGCCCGAACACTTTAGAAGAAGAGGTCCCCGCTGCTGTCCGCACAATTCGCAGAAGCTGCACAAAGGAATTCAATCAGCAAACCGGGCAGTCACACAAAAGGAGACCGCAAGTTCTAGGTATGAGATTAGCTTACACTTGGTGTGATGATTATGCTGCAACAGTAACTCCTATTTATAGGCGTGGGACCAGATCCAGTCACCACCCTAAGTGATAGAGTCACCACCCTTGATCGCGCGACCAAGACCGGTCTACCCGCGCGATCAGCAGAAGATCGCTCTTCGCTTAGTGAGCTCATCGGCTTCAACCTAGACCAGGAAATCGCCACTCCTCCAAGAAGCCGCGCGGTCATGACAACCCGCAGTCATGACGCCCACCAATAGTGTTCGCATACGAGACCTCCTCCAGAGACCGCAAACACTAGTGTCCGCATACACCAGCAGATCGCCAAGGATCAGCTTATGCGAACACACAGTGGAGAATGCACGACTAAGAGAACCTTAATCGGTGCGCACCACCAAGAACCCAGACGGTCACCAGACCACCCGCCCTGTGCGGTCAACAGCTCAACCCGCACAGTACAAGGATAACAACCTGCCACGCGGTCACAGGAACCAGACCGCATGGCCTCACCTCGGCAACCTTGGGAACAGAAGATGACGGCCAGATAGAATAACCAGGAGACTGCGGCTAGACCGAAGGTCAGACTGCAGAGGTGATCGCCAGGTCGAGCGGACAGACCAGACCGCCCGACAACCCTCGAGACCGCCAATATCACACTTCAACATTTTCAACACTCCCCCTTGAAGTGGGAAGTTGAAAACAGCCCAAGTAAACTCCTTTGCTGAGCGAACGGACCCTTCGCCATCGCCTTTGTGAATATGTCAACAATGTTATCCTGACTCCGAACATGCTCGACCGAAAGAGACCCCTCCAGCACTTTCTCTCGAATGAAGTGATGCTCGCTCTCGATATGCTTGGTCCTCACGTGACACACTGGATTAGTAACCAGTTTGAGAGCACCCTCATTGTCACTGCGGAGCAGAGCCGGACCCCGAACCTCCTTATGGACATCTCCCACCAACCTCCTAAGCCAGATGGCTTCTTGAGCTGCCAAGGATGAAGCCTTGTAATCCGCTTCAATGGTGGAGATAGACAAGGAATCCTGCTTCTTGCTGCACCATGATATAGCCATAGGGCCCGCCATGAAGACGAATCCAGGCGTCAACTTCCGATCATCAGAATCTCCCTCGTAATCAGCATCCATGTACCCATGCACATCGAAGCTCGCATCCCTCCTGTATAGGAGACCCATATCTGAGGTCACCATAACATACTTCAAAATATTCTTGGCCGCTAGTAGATGAGGCATCCGTGGTTCCGCCATATAACGACTCACCCTGCCAACTGCATACGCAATATCCGGCCTAGTGATCGTCAAATTAATCAAGCTCCCAACCAGAGCTCGGAACACAATCGGATCTTCCAGAATCCTCCCCTCATCCTTCCAAAGTTTCATGGCCTTCTCCAGAGGTGAAATGCATTTCCCTTCCTTCATGCCGAATCGCTCCACGATTCGCTCCGCATATCTAGCCTGGGACACTAGCACACCACTTTCCTTCCTCTACACTTCGAGTACAAGGAAATGGTGTAGTTCACCTAAGTCCTTCATCTCAAACCTGATAGATAGCTCAGCCCGAAGCTTTGCCACCTCCTCCTTCGAATTCCCCGTCATGATCATATCGTTGACGTAAAGCAGCACGATGACTTAAAGCTGTTGGATCGGTAGGCGCCCTTAGAGGGGGGGGGCGGTAAATAAGGGTTTTAAAGATTTTAAAACTATTTTGATTATTTTAGAAAAGTTTTGAATAAGACAATAAAGAGGAGCAAGACAATCAAGTAAAGTAAAAATAGAGACAAGATTTTATTAACTTGAGAGACATGATTACAAGACTTGATCTCTTATGAAAGCTAGAAATCAAAGCTAAATAGAAAAGACAGCTTTTAGTTTTCTATCCCGACTCGCTTCCCCACGAACCGGTGGCCCTAGCCTTATCCTCCCCGGATTCGGACTCAAGCCGCTCTAGCCAATCCCTCCCCAGATGTGGCCTCGAGCCCCCTAGACCTACCCTAGATCTAGTCGCCAACACGAGGCGATTTTCCCCCTAAGTCCAACCCAGACCTAGTCGCCAACACGAGGCGATTTCACTATCGTTTACAAGATGAAAAAGAAATGAAATAAAATAACAACTCCCTTAGGATGAACTTCTGAAAGAGGTGGCGAAGATCCGCTGGAGAATCAGCGTTTGTCGAAGCAGACTTCGCTCGGGTTTGGCGTGATGGAATCCTCCTTCAGAAATCGGCAGAGCTTCGCTAGGGCTTCAAAATTCGGGCAAGATGGGCCTCTGGAACTCGAGCAATCTCTCTCTCTGAGGTGTATGCAATGTGTGTGTCAAAAACACGAGGAGAGGGGGTCCTTTTATAGCCCAAGCCCTACCGGCGGCGCTAGCGCTACCGCCGGCGCTAGCCCGGATTAAGAAACAATTTGCGCGGCAGAATCTCCAATCCGCGGCAACCCCTTGCTCTATTCCTTTTGTGAGCTCCACTACCGCCGGCGCTATCTTCTATCGCCGGGCGCTAGCGCTTTCTAAACAAACCGCCGGAATTGCGCAGATTACTGCTATCGCCGGGCGCTATCACTACCGCCGGCGATAGCGACCATGTTCGAATTTTGGCCTCAATTTTTGGGGGCAGTCTCCTTGAGTCATGTGGACCTATGTAACCTGCACACTTGAACACACAAGATCAAATACATAGGATTTGTTATTCTCAAACCTAGGAGATGCGGAAGACCATGTTCCAACAAACTCCCCCTTTTGATAATAACAAATCCATTAATGATAAATCAGAGCATTAATAGATAAGCATGGTGGAATCCTATTTGTGTGTGTGTGAGAGTGATGACTTAGGATAATTGTAGATGTTTAGCATTTTAGAGTAGCTCCCCCTAAATGTATGCTCCCCCTAAGTGAATGCTCTCCTAAAATGTAAGCTATCATTTTTAGTTAATCATGTTGGGTTTTTGATAGCGTATTATATTTTAGTTCTCCCCCCTTTTGTATTTTATCATGTTAATTCTCCCCCTTTGTTATTAGCAAAAGGTGGGTTAGGAGGCACCACAGAAAAGGTTGAGTAATTAGATAAAGCATGATCGAGCTGTGGAGTTTAAAAGGTGAATGATAGGGAGTTTGTAGCTTGATTTCAAGTTTAATTTATCCCCATTATAGAAATATCAGAGTTTGAGCATAAATAATTCTGGTAATAGTAACTAATATACGGTTTACCATGCAAGGAACATATTTGATGAAAAAATAAATGATTGGAAAAAATTTTAAGTAAGAATGCAAGGTAAAGCCATAATATGAGAGTGATGCGGAAGACTTGTAGAAATACAAAAAACATCATGTTATAAGAAAGATGATCCATAAAAAGAGATATGAGTTATATGGCAAAAAGGATGTTGTTGTAAATCATTTTCAATTTATAATAAGAGTAACCAAGCATGAAATAATGTTATTAAAAGAAATACTACAATGGTATTCCAATTCATAATTTCAAAACATACCAAACATTATAGAAAAACATGCTAGGTTATCTAGTGCATTTTATAACTAAAAAATTGTATAGAGTTAGCATTAGGGTCCAATACTTATGAGAAGAAGTGTTATGGAAGATAATGATGTGCACTTAAGTGTATTTTTGAGTAGAGTATACAAGTGTTTTAATCAAAAATACAAGTACTATGTAAAGTAAAAAGCACAATAAAACACAAATATTTTACTTCCACACACTTTAATGCACAATAAAAGTGTACAACTACCAAGGTGCTTTGCACACACAATGCTCATTAAGACTTATCAGGGTGCAGAGTAGTGCTTGGGGGATCACCTTTTTATTTTTAATGTTTTGAGATTTGTGATCCGGTGTACATAAGAGAAAGTGGTTTTTCTTATTTTGAAAACTATGGTTTGCACAAGACACTTTATTATTCTTTCCAAGGTGCTCAACCTCACAATGCTCATTAAGACTTATCAGGAGGTTCAAGTAGTGCTTGGTGGAGTTATCTTTGTTATTTATTTTGTGATTTTGTTTTGTACAAAGTTCTCCGAATACACTTGTTTGGCAAACCAATAGAATTTATGAAAAACAATAACCACTTTTCTTAACTTTTTCATAGTGCAAAAGAAGGGAGTGTAGGAAAGATACTTGTGCAATTTTAATTCATTGTACAATTACAAAACATACACAAGCATTCTTAAGTTAAACCATATGTAGACAATGCCAAAAAGTGAGTGAAGTAATATCATTATCTAACATAAACCATTTACTCATACTTAGAGGCATGCTAAGCTTGATTCTACACAACCTTTACAATATAATTGATGCACATAGGAATAGATAAATCAAAGCATGGTAAAGACAATGTTCAACGTAATTTTGAAAACTAAATTGCAAAATTATAGAAATGCGAAATAATAGCTTAAATCATGCTTGATTATCACAAACAGTTCATACAGTTTTTTTGTTTAGTTTTATAGTTTTGTATTTTTGTTTTGATTTTTGAAAAGAAATAAACTTTAAACAAAACATATTTTTGGTAAGTTAGATTTTCTATTTTTGTATTTAATTTTTCAAAAAATAAGAGAAAAACAGATTTGCAAAACTAAATAGTACATATAGATTAGCATATTTTTAAGATTTTTTAGAAATTTTAAAATCACAGAAATTCAAAACTCGTCGCTAGCGCCGGCGCTAGCGCTAGCGCGGGAAACAGTAAGTGATTTTTTTGGGTTTTGAAAATTTTGATGTTTGATCTTGATTAGGTGTCCCATTAGAAGTTGCATGCTGAATTTACAAAATGTTTGAAAATGTTTTTGAAGATCATAAATGAAGAAGATTGCATTTGAAATTTGTTTTAATTTGAAAGATCCAGGACACCTAATTCAAGTCGTAATAAATGAAATCGTGCATCGGGAAGAGGTTTAGTAAATATGTCAGCGAGTTGTGAGTCCGTCCCAATGAAGCTTACTTTTACATTCTCTTTCTTAATGTGATCCCTAATGAAATGATGACGAACATCTATGTGTTTGGATCTAGCATGATGTACAGGATTATATGTGAGGTCTATTGCACTTTTGTTGTCACATTTAAGATCTATGTGTTTGAGGTGAAATCCAAAGTCCTCTAATGTTTGACTCATCCATAATGCTTGTGCACAACAACTACCAAGTGCGATATATTCGGCCTCCGTGGTGGATAGTGCAACAGAAGATTGTTTTCGATTAGACCAAGCAACTAAAGAGGGTCCTAAAAAATGACAAGTACCGCTAGTGCTTTTTCTATCTAGTGAACACCCTGCGTAGTCTGAATCTGAATAGTCATGGAGTGTGAAAGTATCATTGTGTGGGTACCATAATCCTAATTTAGACGACCCTATTAGATAACGAAAGATACGTTTTACCGCTTTTAGATGAGATTCTTTTGGATCGGCTTGAAAGCGAGCACATAAACAAACGGCAAACATTATATCTGGTCTAGATGCACTTAAATAAAGAAGAGAGCCTATCATTCCCCTATATAGTGTTTGATCAATAGAAATACCAGATTCATCTTTTCCTAATTTTAAGGAAGCACTCATCGGAGTCGAAGCTTGTTTAAGATTTTCAAAGCCAAAACGTTTAAGCATATCGTGAACATATTTTGTTTGGCAAATAAAAAATCCATCATTTCGTTGTGAGATTTGAAAACCAAGAAAGAATGATAGTTCTCCTACAAGACTCATTTCAAATTCATTTTTCATTATTTCGACTACTTCATTACACAACTCTTCATTAGTGGCTCCAAAAATTATGTCATAAACATATATTTGTAAAATGATTAATTCATTATTTTTATGCTTAATGAAGAGTGTGTTGTCTGCACTTCCCATAACATAACCGTGCTCTAACAAAAACGATGTAAGACGATCATACCATGCACGGGGCGCTTGTTTTAAACCATAAAGCGCTTTTTCTAATTTGTAAACATGATTTGGATATTTTTCGTTTATGAAACCGGGGTGTTGCTCTACATAGACTTCTTCCTTAATATACCCATTTAAAAAAGCACTTTTAACATCCATTTGAAACAATTTTATTTGTTTAAAACTCGCAAAGGCCAAAAATATTTGTATAGATTCTAAGCGAGCAACGGGTGCAAAAGTTTCTTCAAAATCTACCCCCTCGATTTGTGAATAACCTTGAGCAACTAAGCGTGCTTTATTTCTTACAATCCTAGATTCACCATCTAATTTATTTTTAAAGATCCATTTTACTCCTATAATTGGATGATTAGATGGTCTTTCAACTAGATTCCAAACTTTATTTCTTTCAAATTGTCCTAACTCTTCATTCATAGCCAGAAACCAAAATTCGTCATTTAAAGCGGTGGAAACGTTTTTAGGTTCGATTTCAGAAATAAAACAAATATTAGAAAATGTTTCATGAAGAGAGGAGCGAGTTCTCACCCCGGTGGAAGGTTCCCCAATGATGAGTTCTTTTGGATGATTTTTGGAGAAGTTTAACACACTTGGAGGTACGAGTGTATCTTCATTAGATTTTTCTTCTTCTTCTTTGGACGGCTCTTCCTCGTCGTGCTCCAAGGATGGCAAGGGTTCATCATCGGTACCTATAGAGAGCTTCTCTGCACATGGAACAAACTCATCAAATCTAACATTAATTGATTCTTCAACCTTACTTGATCTTTTATTAAATATTCTATATGCTTTACTCGTTGAAGAATAACCAAGAAATATTCCTTCATCGCATTTTTCGTCAAATTTTCCTAAAGAGTCTTTTGTGTTAAGAATGAAACATTTACATCCGAATACTTTAAAATACGATACGTTAGGTTTCTTTTGAAAGTAGAGTTCATATGGTGTGAGATTTAAGGACGGGCGAAGCATAACTCTATTCATTACATAACAAGCAGTGCTCACGGCTTCTGCCCAAAAATACTTGGGTAATTTATATTCAGATAACATGGTGCGTGCGAGTTCTTGAATAGTCCTATTTTTTCGTTCCACAACACCGTTTTGTTGAGGTGTGCGTGGAGCGGAGAACTCATGTTTAATACCTAACATATCACAAAAACATTTAAATTTTTCATTTTCAAATTCACCTCCATGATCTGAGTGAATGCATTTTATTTTTAAATCTAATTCATTTTGAATACGAGTACATAATTTTGAAAATTCGCAAAACGCATCAGATTTGGAGGAGAGAAATAAAGTCCAACAGTATCTAGAATAGTCATCTATAAGAACATAATTGTATAATCTACCACCAAGACTTGCAGTGTTAACGGGACCAAAGAGATCCATATGAATTAATTGTAGTGGTTTTGATGTAGAAATTTCGTTTTTGCTTTTAAAAGATGACTTTGTAAATTTGCCTTTTTGGCATGGAGAGCATAATGAAGATAAGTTTCCATTTAGTTTAGGCAATCCTCTAATTAATTCTCTTTTTGCTAGTTTTAAGATGAGCTTTGAACTAGCGTGGCCTAAGCGTCTGTGCCATAATTCCAATTCATCATTTTTGGTTATAAAACATTTTATAGAAGATTTAGAAAGATCATGAAATGAAACTATATAAACATTATGAATTCTCGGTGCATTTAATAACACATCTTTTGTTTTAGGATTAACAATTTTGCAAAGGTTAGTGGATGATTCAAAAAGTACGTCTAAACCTTTATCACACAGTTGACTTAAAGATATTAAGTTGTGTTTTAATCCTTTAACATATAGAACATTTGATATAAGAAAAGATGCGTTACCCACTGTACCGATACCCATGATCCTTCCTTTTCCGTTATCGCCAAACGTCACGATCCCTCCTTTCTTTATTTCTAGGCTAAGGAATTTTGCTTTATTGCCCGTCATGTGCTTGGAGCAACCTGAGTCCAAGTACCATACGTCTTCTGTTTCCTTAGCCTTCCTGCATATCTAGAAAGAAGATGAGAGTAAAGACCCAGATACCCAAGAGGTACCACCCATAGAGTAAGTGGTTTTCTTAGGTACCCAGATTTGTTTTAAAGTTTGTTGTTTTATATTCCTGCAAGAGCCAGACGTGTGTCCAAACTTTAGACAATTTGCACACGAAATGAAGGGGGTTGAGACCTTTTTCGGAGTCTCTATGTTGCTCTTGCTGGATGAAGTGTGAGTGTTAGAGAAAATAGAAGTATTTTTAACATAAGAGCTACCGCCGTCGTTAGAAGCTAGCGCCGGGCGGTAGTGATCACTTTTATATCCGAGTCCGAATTTTTTAGACCCAAAGCATTGATTACCCAGAAGCATATCCAAGGATTTTTGGCCAATCCCGAATTTGTTTATGGCTAAATTTAGGTTATGATTTTGTTCTTTAAGAGACGTGTTTTCTTTTACAATCATAACACATTTACTTTCAAATCCCTTTTTGTTCTTTTCAATTTGTAATATCGAAGTTTTCAATTTTCTCTCTAAGTCCCCTTTTTCTTTTGCAATGACTTTGTTTTGTGAAAGGGCATTAGAGAGAGTAACTTCAAGTTCTTTTATTTTAAATAAAGAGTGCTCACATTCTTGACATGACACTTTTCTTTTTTCAAGAGAGATTAATTTTTTTGTGAGCTTACGATTTTCTTTTATAATGGATTCATTTTCATGATTTTATAAAACAAATTTATCATAAAGTTCTTCAAAAGTAGGAGGAGATACCTCAGTGTCGCTAAGAACACTGGTGTCGTCATCGTCGCTTTTGGCCATCAAGCACAGGTTTGCTTCTTCCTCGCTACTTGACTCAGATTCGTTTGACTCTTCAGAGGAAGAGTCATCCCAGGTTGCGGCCTTCAGGACTTTCTTCTTTTCTTTTGCTTTCTTTTGATCTTTTCGCTCCTTTTGGTATTTTGGGCACTGGCTCCGAATGTGCCCGGTTTTTCTGCAGTGATAGCATTCTGGAGGCGGCCTTTCTTCTTCATCATCGCTTGCTTTTTCTTTTCTCGATGAAGAGGAAGATCCCTTTCGTCGAGTGTCCTTCTGGAAGAATTTTCTGAATGTGTTCCTTCTTTCCGGGTTCCTGATGAATTTTTTGAAGTTCTTTACCAGGAGTCCTTCTTCATTATCATCGTCCTCTTTGATGCACTCCTTCTTTGATGTTAGTGCCAACGCCTTTTTCTTCGGCTCCATGTTGTATTCGTTATGTTGAATTTGTAGTTCAACCTCATGGGTTTTGAGATTCCCAATGAGGTTCTCGATCTGGAGCGTTCTTAAGTTGTGCGACTCCGAGATGGTCGTCACCTTCGGGTTGAACTTTGGAGGTAGGGAGCGAAGGATTTTTCTCACCAGGTCCCCATCGGAGTAGGTCTTTCCAAGTGCCTTGGATGCGTTGACAATCTTTGTGAAGCGAGTGTACATGGAGTTTATGTCCTCGTCGGTGTCCATCCTGAATTTGTCGTATTCAGATTCTAATTGAAACAGCTTGGCATCTTTCACCTGCGATGTACCTTCGTGAGTTACTTCTAATTGATTCCAAATATCATAAGCAGTAGTGCAAGCAGAAATTCTATTAAATTCAGTTCTATTTAAGGCACAATATAAGGCGTTCATTGCTTTTGCGTTATTTTTACACCTTAGTTTGTCGTTATCGTCCCACTTATCTTTAGGTTTTAATATTGTCGCCTCTCCCGCTACAATTGTAGGAGGAGAGTATCGGACTTCTACCATATTCCAGACTTCTACATCCATTGTCATAAGAAAGCACATCATTCTATTTTTCCAGTAGTTAAAATCAGACCCAGTAAAGAGAGGTGGTCGACTAATCCCTTGACCCTCCAAGAAAGCGAGATCATGAGACGCCATTATTCCCGGTTGTTAAGCCGATTGGAATAAAACCGCTCTGATACCACTTGTTGAATCGGTAGGCGCCCTTAGAGGGGGGGGGTGAATAAGGGTTTTAAAGATTTTAAAACTATTTTGATTATTTTAGAAAAGTTTTGAATTAGACAATAAAGAGGAGCAAGACAATCAAGTAAAGTAAAAGTAGAGACAAGATTTTATTAACTTGAGAGACATGATTACAAGACTTGATCTCTTATGAAAGCTAGAAATCAAAGCTAAATAGAAAAGACAACTTTTAGTTTTCTATCCCGACTCGCTTCCCCACGAACCGGTGGCCCTAGCCTTATCCTCCCCGGATTCGGCCTCGAGCTGCTCTAGCCAATCCCTCCCCAGATGTGGCCTCGAGCCCCCCTAGACCTACCCTACATCTAGTCGCCAACACGAGGCGATTTTCCCCCTAAGTCCAACCCAGACCTAGTCGCCAACACGAGGCGATTTCACTATCGTTTACAAGATGAAAAAGAAATGAAATAAATTAACAACTCCCTTAGGATGAACTTCTGAAAGAGGAGGCGAAGATCCGCTGGAGAATCAGCGTTTGTCGAAGCGGACTTCGCTCGGGTTTGGCGTGATGGAATCCTCCTTCAGAAATCGGCAGAGCTTCGCTAGGGCTTCAAAATTCGGGCAAGATGGGCCTCTGGAACTCGAGCAATCTCTCTCTCTGAGGTGTATGCAATGTGTGTGTCAAAAACACGAGGAGAGGGGGTCCTTTTATAGCCCAAGCCCTACCGTCGGCGCTAGCCCGGATTAAGAAACAATTTGCGCGGCAGAATCTCCAATCCGCGGCAACCCCTTGCTCTATTCCTTCTGTGAGCTCCACTACCGCCGGCGCTATCTTCTATCGCCGGGCGCTAGCGCTTTCTAAACAAACCGCCGGAATTGCGCAGATTACTGCTATCGCCGGGCGCTATCACTACCGCCGGCGATAGCGACCATGTTCGAATTTTGGCCTCAATTTTTGGGGGCAGTCTCCTTGAGTCATGTGGACCTATGTAACCTGCACACTTGAACACACAAGATCAAATACATAGGATTTGTTATTCTCAAACCTAGGAGATGCGGAAGACCATGTTCCAACAAAAGCTCCTCGCTCTTCTTGACAAACAAGCTTGAGTCAGAGTCTGAAGCATCAAATCCACAGAATAGAAAATATTCTATGATCTTCCTATACCACGCCCTCGGCGCTTGCTTCAACCCATATAGGGCCTTCTTCAGCTTATAGATATAGTCTGGAAAATCTTTAGATATGAAATCTGGCGGCTGAATCATGAAGATATCCTTGTCGATCTCGCCATACAAGAAAGCATTCTTTACGTCGAGTTGCCAAATCTCCCATCCACAAAATGCCGTCAAGGCAATAATGAACCGAACTGAAGTCATCTTCTCCACCGTACTAAATGTCTCTTCATAATCATCACTGTATTGCTGCGAGAATCCACGAGCCATAAGGCGAGCCTTGTATCGCTCGATACTGCCGTCAGCCTTCTTCTTGAGCTTATAGACCCACTTGCATGTCACAGGAGTGATGCCCTTGGGCCTGGGCTCCAGAGACCAAGTCTTATTCTTCTTGAGAGCTGCCATCTCCTCCTGCATAACAATGTCCCACTGCTTCACGCCTTTGGCCTTCTCAAAGCTCGACGGCTCCCGCTCATTCAGGGGACCATCAAATAAACACGAGACAAAGCTCACCATGTTTCCTCCTGTATAGCGATCAGGGGCGATGATCATTCGCTTCGATCTCCTCAACTCCTTCCCCTGACTCGCATTATCCTCAGCTGCTTCTTCCCTAGCTCCCCTTCCAGACATACTAGGAGCATAGCTCCCCATGCTTCCTGATCCAGAAGCCTCCATCTCAGAACTAGAAATGGATTGACCACCTGGTGACAAAGACAGCTCCACCTGAAGATTTTCCACAGCTCTTCTGGCTCCTCCACCCTGCTTTCTGGTAACTCAACACCAGAACTTCCCTTGTACGATGTCACCTCGTCGAACACGACGTCGCGAGATACAACAAATCTCCGCCTCTCCGGGTCCATGCACTTCCAGCCCTTCTTCTGATCATCGTATCCCACGAAGACTAGCTTCCTTGCTTTTGCATCTAGCTTCGTCTGAATCGCATCTGGAACGTGCACATAGTAGGTGGAACCAAACACCCGAAGGTGTGCCATGCTTGGATTTTCCTTGAACATCATCTCATGCGGGGTCAACATGTTGATGGGAATGAGAGGCATCTTGTTGATGACGTAGGCAGCACAAGACATTCCCTCCGCCCAGAAGGACCTTGGGATACTCTTGGCATGCAACCAACACTTGCAGGTCTACAACAGATGATGGATCTTTCGCTCTGCAACTCCATTTTGTTGTGGAGTATGTGCACAAGTAAGCTCCCTCCGGATGCCCGCCTTCCTGCAAAAACTAGAGAACTCACCAGAGGTGAACTCCACAAATTTGGCAAACGCCTCCGCCTTCTCCTTCAGGAAATAAACCCAGACATATAGTGTGTAATCATCGATCAACATAAGCATATACATGCTGCCTCCGAGACTTGGGGTAGCAGTCGGTCCCATCAAGTCACCGTGGATGCACTCCAACGGCACACTACTCCTTGTCTGCGACTTATCAAACGGCATTGGATGAGACTTGCCGAACTGACATCCCTCGCAAACGTGACGGTCACCATAGGAGGATAGACTAGGCATGCCCTTGACCAGACCTTTTATCTCTATAGCTTTTAGTTTATCCATACCTACATGCCCCAACCTCTCGTGCCATATCACGGCACTATCATTTGTCCTCATCTTGTCAACATAAGAACTTGTCGATAAAACGAACAAGTTTTTTGCCCTTCTTCCGACATGAACGACATCTACCTTTATCGCCTCGACGTTTCGTAGAAACCTCACTTCTGTTGGGCCGAACAGAACATGATACCCAGCGTCTACAGCGTTGGTCACGGAGAAGAGGTTTTTCCTCATTCCGGGCACATGATAGACACTCTTCAACATTAGTGGCCCTCTATTACTGCCCAAGGAAACAACCCCTACCTTCTATACAGTATGCACAGTATCATCAGCAGTTATGATAGAATCATTACCTGAGTAAGGCTGCGCTGAAGAAAGCTTCGACTCGTCCCCGCTGAGGTGATGACCACACCCCGAGTCCACGATCCAGTCCTCCTGATAGTTGATAGGAGCCACAGCTCCGACAGAAGCCGAGAAGACTCCTCCCCATCCTCCATCATTTTTCCTGGCCTCCGTTTCCACCTTCCCTGCAGCAGCATGCCCTGGCTGAAGATTCACCCGACAGTCCTTCCTGATGTGACCAAACTTTCTGCACTTAAAGCATTTGGGTCCTTCACCCTTCTTCTTCCCTTCAGCCTTTGGATCATAGTCCCTCTCCTGCTGTCCAGAAGTTGAAGGCCCATTGCCTCCAGCGGTCTTCTTCTTCTTATCCCATCTCTTCTTCTTCCCTGTGAAGAGCACCTCGCTTTCTCCCCCAGACACTGACACCCCCACCATCTGCCTTGCCAGGCTCTCCTGCGACGCAAGCAGATTATGTTGGGTTTTGTATACCCCTCGAAAGGGATGACATATCAAATATGCGCAGCGGAAAAAACGGGAAGAACAACCCAAAAAGAGACAACGGATCTTGCAGTTTTTATGATTCAAGAGAATAAACAAATCTAAATAAGATACACCTTTGCGGGATTGAGTCAACACTCAACCAAGGTGCTCCGAGATGAAAACCTGAGTTCCAAGAACCGAAATCGATCGATCCCTCTACAGAAGTCCACACAAGCAAAAGGAGAACCCTAGCTTCTTGTCTCACAAGAACTAGGACGGAGAAGGAAGCTCTCAACGTCCTCACGGACTGCTAGGTCCGATGCAGAGGAGGCGGCGACCGACGGCGGCGACTAGCGGCGGCGGAAGATGATCGCCGGAATGGAGGAGCGAGAAGCCCTCGCGCGGAACTGTTCCGGTCGGCCTCTCCTCCTCTAAAATCGCGAAATAAAACCGTGTCTCTTCGAAGCCCTAATCACGTTCCTTTTATACGCAAGGCATAAAATAGGCTATCCGCAGACCAAAGAGAAAACAGAATATTTCTGTCCAGATTTACATTCGCCGAATTCGACTAAACACTATAACCGAATTCGACTCAAATTCGGCGAAACCATTTCGACGAATTCGTCTATATAAATTCGGCTATATAAATTCGGCTATATAAATTCGGCGAAACCCTTTGGTCAAATCTGTCACAATTAAGTTAATCATATTAGTTGAATCCCATTAGTCGAAAACAACATTATTCGGTTAATCACATTAGCCGAATTTGGCACAATTCGGTTAAACCCTTTAGCCGAATTTGTCAAGTATAAACCCATTCGTTTAAACCCTTTAAACGATCTCCCGTTGAGACATTCTCAACTTAATTCCAAGCAGTCACATGATTGGTCCTCCACTCATATCCAATATGAGTAAGGCCAACACAATCCTTTCTCCAATTTCTCCAAATGCTTTTATGTGCGACCTATAGGCTCATATTGCGTTGGCAGCAAGACTAACTATTGATTGCTTTGAGATCACCTTAGAAACTCCAACAGATTCTCCAGCTCCAGCAAAGACGGTTAATTTGCCCAACCCTGCACCGATGTCACAAAGGCCACATACTCCTTCCGCAAGCCGCGGATGATGTGCCTCTTCAGCTTCGCCTCAGAAATTGGCTCATCAGGATCTAGTGCTGAAATCTCAGCGCACAAGTTCTTCAGTTTCAGGAAGAACGTAGAGATAGAAAGATCTCCCTGAGCCGACCTTGCCAGCTCATTTTCCAGGAAGTGTAGCCTCGCTACATTCTTCTTGTTAAACAGCCTGTCCAGTGCTCTCCAGATCTCCGCAGCTGATCCACACCCCAAGATGTGATCGAATAGGTCAGGTGATATTGCCCTTTTTAGAGTAAACTCTGTTTTCGCATTAATCCTCATCCAGTTCCTCACCTCATGACCATTATCCCCAACTGGGACAACTTCCAATATACTGTCTCCTCCAACAACCTCCCAGAGGTCCTCGCCCAGAAGATAACTCTGCATGCACGACTTCCACTTCTTGAAGTTAGTTGACGTGAGCATCTCAATTCCAAGACCTCTTGCAAAACCTGCTTCCATGGCTCTACCACTGGTTCCTTCTTCACAAAGGCGATGGAAACTTAAAGTTGTTCATTGCTCTATCCACTCCAACCTCCCTCTGATACCATGTGAAATTTTCCGTAGATCTAGGAGTAAGCAGGAATTGTACAACTTAAGTTATAGCCAACAACCAGAAGCACATGAAACAAAATAGTTTTTATTGAAAATAGCAGAAATCTTCATTACAGAGCGAGGTATACATGGTGAGACATAATTTCGCCAGTACACAAAACCAAAAAGAAAAATACAATGCTGAAGAAAAGATAACTGGCGGTCTGAACACTGAGACCTCCTCACCACACGGCAAGAGAGATCGCCCGGCTAGAAGAGAGACTGCACGAGCTGACCGCCGGTCACTTGAACAACACCAACTGAACTCCGCTACCTTCCGAACTCAACTGATTCTCCCGAACTCCAGCAACCCACACTGCAAGCCGTGAGATCGCCCGAACACTTTAGAAGAAGAGGTGCCCGCTGCTGTCCGCACAATCCGCAGAAGTTGCACAATGGAATTCAATCAGCAAATTGGGCGGTCACACAAAAGGAGACCGCGAGTTCTAGGTATGAGATTAGCTTACACTTGGTGCGATGATTATGCTGCAACAGCAACTCCTATTTATAGGCGTGGGACCAGATCCAGTCACCACCCTAAGTGATAGAGTCAGCACCCTTGATCGCGCATTCAAGACCGATCTACCCGCGCAATAAGCAGAAGATCGCTCTTCGCTTAGTGAGCTCGCCGGCTTCAACCCAGACCAGGAGATCGCCACTCCTCCAAGAAACCACGCAGTCATGACAACCCGCAGTCATGACGCCCACCACCAGTGTTCGCATACGAGACCTCCTCCAGAGACCGCGAACACTAGTGTCCGCATACGCCAGCAGATCGCCAAGGATCAGCTTATGCGAACACACAGTGGAGACCGCGTGACTAAGAGAACCTTAGTCGGCGTGCACCACCAAGAACACGGACAGTCACCAGACCGCCCTCCCTGTGCGGTCAACAGCTCAACCCGCATAGTACAAGGATAACAACCTGCCAAGCGGTCACAGGAACCAGACCGCGCGACCTCACCTCGGCAACCTTGGGAACAGAAGATGACGGTCAGACAGAATAACCAGGAGACTGCGGATAGACCGAAGGTCAGACCGCAGAGGTGATCGCCAGGTCGCGCGGTCAGACCAGACCGCCCGACAACCCTCCAGACCGCCAACATCACACTTCAACATTTTCAACATGGTCTACCTTAAAATTCTCCTCCCTTGGCACATATTAAATTGAAAAAGACCGGAAGGCGCCAACCAAGCTCTTAACCTTCACCAGATAACATTGTAGTTCGATTTCCCTTGCCTAAAACTCCCCTCAAATTTGAGAGGTGACCACTATGGAGTCGGAGTATACTCAGATGTCACGGACTCCTAATTCATTAGTGAGGCGGAGCCCGCTACCACGGCCTCATATTATGTCTTGTTATTGGTAACCAGGAAGTAAATGATGATTGCCTACTCGATTCTTGCCTTTTGATGAATGATTAGGACAATGCCCCTCAGGGAGTTCTTTCCGGATGCACCATCTATGAATATCTCTCAGGCCACCCACTGAGGCACCTCTGCCTTATCCACCTCCACAGTGTAGTCTGCTAGGAAGTACGCTACCACCTGGGCCTTTATTGCTAGTCGAGGGACATACGTGACATCAAACTTGCCAAGTTCTATCGATCACTTGGCCAGTCTTCCTGAATGTTCCACTCCCTTCACGATGTTGCGGAGAGGATGGTCGGTCACTACCCTAATAGAGTTAGCTTAGAAATAAGGTCGGATATTGCGAGCGGAGATGATCAAGGTGAAGACCAATTTCTCCAGGATTGGATACCTCTGCTTTGCCTTCCGTATGACTCTACTCATATAGTAGATTGGGAGTTTCTTCTTTCCCTCCTCGTGGACTAGGACTGAACTCACAGTCATGGCTCCAATCCGATGTTGAGGAAAAGTCCTCACTCTCCCTAGGTCCTTATAGCAGGGGTGTCTGCGTTAGCTAGGCATTCAAGCCCTGGAAGGCCACCTGAAACTTTGTCGACCATTCGAATTTCCTATTGTTTCAGAGGGTCTTAAGGAATTAAGGGTGAACACTTTTTCCCGGCCTTGGAGAGAAATCTACTTAATCTTGCCAACCAACCCGTCAAACACTGGACCTCCTTCACGTTCCTGCGCGCCTCCATCTCTATGATGGCCTTGACCTTATCCGGGTTCGGCTCTACTCCAACTAAGGTCAAGAGGTGACCAATGAATTTTTTTTCCCTACTCTGAATACACAATTTGTCGGGTTGAGCCTCATTTTGAACCTTTGGAGAGTCGAGAAAGTTTCCACCAAGTCTTGAAGATGTTCTCTCATGCTACTTTTCACCATGAGGTCGTCTGCGTATACCTCCAGGTTTCTCCCCTTATGCTCCTGAAAAACCATGTCAATCATTCTTTGGTACATGGTACCTGCGTTTTTTGTGCCCAAAGGGCATCATCTTATAGCAGTAGCACTCATCATTGGTTATGAAGGACACGTTTTTATATGTCGGGAGGGTGCATTCAAATTTGGTGATACCCCGAGAAAGTATCCAAAAATCTCATTACAGGAAAATCGATGGCTGAATCCACCAGCGTGTCATTCTGGGGCAAAGGATAACAGACCTTAGGGAAGCTTTATTAAGAATAGAAAATTTGATAAACATTCTCCATCTCCCATCTCCCTTCTTAACCATTACAACGCTGGATACCTAGCCTGGGTACTGGGTCTCCGACACAAATCCCGCATCTAGAAGCTTCTTCACCTCCTCCCGGATGGGCTAAGCCAGAGTAGTGGTTATCACCCTCTTCTTTTGTTACACGAAAGGGATTCCCTAGTCAAAGTTAAGGTTTTGACAGGCAACGTCCACAACAATCCCTGACATATCAGCGGCACTCCCAGTGAAGACGTCCGCGCTCTACTGGATACAAGACATGATTTTCTCTTTATCCTCTTCCTTCATGTATTTGCTGATATTCACCTTTCTGGGCCTCCCATTCTTGGTCCAGATCTCCTTCTCCTCCACTTCCTTGGCTGCCTCTAGCCTCACCATCTCCATTATGGCCTAAACCACTTCCTCAGCCTCTTTCTGTTGGATTGGTAGGCGCCCTTAGAGGGGGGGTGAATAAGGGTTTTCAAAAACTTAAGATTATATTTAAAATCTTTTGAAATAATGCGAGATTAAAGTAATATTTTGAATAGCGATCTAAATTGATTTACGATGAAAAGAGGATAATAAATAATTTAGATGAATGAAGAACAAAATCAATTTTATTACAAACGTAGAGACATGATTACTATTAATAAAATTGATTACAAGAATGGATTTCTATGACGCTAGAAATCGAGGCGAATAGTAAAAGCTCTTTTTCGTTTTCTATACCGACTCGTATCCCCACGAACCGGTTGGCCCTAGCCTTATCCTCCCCGGATTCGGCCTCAAGCCGCTCTAGCCAATCTATCCCCAGAAAGGCCTCGAGCACCCCCTAAATCTACTCCCTAGAACTAGTCGCCAATACGAGGCGAATTACCCCCTAAGTCTAACCCAGACCTAGTCGTCAACACGAGGCGAATTAACGAACCGTTTATTAGAATAAAGATGAAATAAAAAGACAACAATATTTAAAACTCCCTATAGATGAACTTCTGATGTAGGAGATGAAGATCCGCTGCAGAATCAGCGTTTGTTGAGGCAGACTTCGATTGGAATCAGCGTGATGGAATTCTCCTTCAGAAGTTGGCAGCGCTTCGCTACGACTTCAAATTTCGGCCAAAGAAGGCCTCTGCAACTCGAGCACTCTCTCCCTCTAAGGTGTATATGATAGGTATGTCGAAATCAGGAGGAAAGGAGGTCTATTTATAGCCCATGCGCTACCGCCGGCGCTAGCGCTACCGCCGGCGCTAGCCCGGATTAAGAAACATTCTTCGCGCCAGAATCTCCAATCCGAGGCAACAATTCCATCATGCCTTCTGTGCATTGAGCTAGCGCCAGCGCTATCCACTAGCGCCTGCGCTAGTGATCAGTTTGGAGTTGATGGCTCAAATTCGGGGGCAACCACCATATGTAAACCTTGAGTCATTTTGACCTGTTATCCTGCACACTTAGATCACACAAGATTAAATACACACATAGGATTTGTTATTCTCAAACCTAGGAGATGCGGAAGACCGTGTTCCAACAAACTCCCCCTTTTGATAATAACAAATCCATTAATGATAAATCAGAGCATTAATCTATATAAGCATGAAGAAACATATTTGTGTGTGTGTGAAAAAGGATGACTAAGGATAAATAATGATTATAGCATTTTAGTATTGCTCCCCCTAAATACATGCTCCCCCTATGTGAATGCTCTCCTAATATGTAAGCTATCATCTTAATTAATCATGTTGGGTTTTTATTTTGATTGCGGATTGTATTTATAGGTCTCCCCCTTTTGTAATTTATCATGTTAATTCTCCCCCTTTGTTATTAGCAAAAGTGGGTTAGGAGGCACCACAGAAAAGTTTGATAATAAGATAAAGCATGATCGAGCTTCTTGGTGAGAAGGAAAAAAGATAAGGAGTTTTAGAGCCACTTGTTAGAATAATTTTTTTATAAAATATATCAGAGTTTTTAGTTTGAACAAAAGTAATGATTTCCCCTTTATATAAGAGTTTTAAGCATAGAAGGTAATGATTTCCAAATCATCAATCTACCCAGACAATACGTCTACACGCTAGCCCCGTACTAAGTGACGGATGGGCATGAGGAGCTGCAAACATGTCGTAGGTTGGGGTGTTAGTCCCATATACAAACACTAGACAAACACTTAACCTAACACTCTTTCCCCCCAGTGCCTCGCAAGGCCCCACTGGAACCCTCCCCGGTTAAGGACAAGACATGACTAGAGATAAGGTTATCTAATGTCTACAACCCTACGCCCCCGCTATGGTGAGAAATGAAGTCATGAATAATAATTATTGGAATCATTTAAGCATTTAAATTTAATGGGAAATTTCATAGCATATGAATTTAGAGAATAAAACACACTTAGCTATTCATGAATGAATCAGAGTTTGAGCATTGCGGAAGATTTCGAAAAAGAAACATCATAAAAAGAGTTTAAGTTCAAAAAGTAGATGTTTTTTAGAGTTTCAAAACAAACTTTATAAAGATAAGAGTTAAAGCATAAAGAAACACCATCCTCAAAAGTAAAATATGATTTGAAATTCAATAATAAGAAGATGTTTTTAAAGACAATATTTCACTTGTTGGAGGAGTGTTGAACATAAAGATTTATAAAGAAATAAGTCAGAGTTTTAGAATGAAAATGATATGCGTGTTAGAGCAACCAATATAAATTTTACCAAGCAAGTCTATCAATTTGTTTTTAGAAAAAATAGATTTAAGACTTGATATAAGCATGAAAGTGCAAGGTAAAAGTTATATGGTGATGATGCGGAAGATTTGTAGAAATACAGGTAACATCTTATTTTAATCAAGGATAATCCATAAAAAGATATATAAGGTTAATTTCAAAAAGAAGCTGTTTATGTAAATCTTATTTCAATGAAAAGCTTTTATGGTTGACAAAAAATAACCAAGCATGAAATAATATT
Organism: Dactylorhiza incarnata; assembly: GCA_033032865.1. NCBI lineage: Eukaryota > Viridiplantae > Streptophyta > Magnoliopsida > Asparagales > Orchidaceae > Dactylorhiza > Dactylorhiza incarnata. The sequence continues at coordinate 5,399,589 of JAWHQI010000121.1, forward strand.
ATCATAAAGAGATTACTACAATGTTATTTCAATTCACAATTTCAAAACAAACCAAATATTGTAGAAAGCATGCTAGGTTATCTAGTGCATTTCATAAATAAAAAGTAGTATAGAATTAGCATTAGGATCCAATACTCATGAGAAGAAGTGTTATGGAAGATAATGATGTGCACAAAAGTGTATTTTTGAGTAGAGTATACAAGTGTTTTAATAAAAAATACAAGTAATATGTAAAGTAAGAGCACAATAAAACACAAATAATTTTACTTCCACACACTTTAATGCACACAAAAAAAATGTACAACAACCAAGGTGCTTTGCACACACAATGCTCATTAAGACTTATCAGGGTGCAAAGTAGTGCTTGGGGGATCACATATTTTATTGAAATTTTGAGACTAGTGATCCGGTGTACTTAAGAGTAAGTGGTTTTTATTTTGAAAGAGAGATATGGTTTGCACAAGACACTTTACTATTTTTCCAAGGTGCTCAACCTCACAATGCTCATTAAGACTTATCAGGAGGTTCAAGTAGTGCTTGGTGGAGTTCTCTTTGTCATTTATTTTATAATTTTTATTTTGTACAAAGTTCTCCGAATACACTTGTTTTGCAAACCAATAGAATTTTTAAAACATAACCACTTGTCTTAACTTTTAACACGTGCAAATAAAGGAGTGTAGGTAAGACAGTTGTGCAATTTTAATTTATTGTACGAATACAAAACATACACAAGCATTCTTAAATTAAACCATATGTAGACAATGCCAAAAGAGTGAGTGAATATATATCATTATCAAACATAAAACATTTACTCATACTTAGAGGCATGCTAAGCATAATTCTACACAACCTTTTAAAATATAATTGATGCACATATTCATAGATATATCAAAGCATGATGAAAACAATGTTCAAAGTAATTTGAAAGAATAAATTGTAACATTATAGAGGTTCTAAATAATATATCAAATCATGCTTGATATTGACAATAAAGTCCATACAATATTTTTGATATTTCAAAGAATAATTTTGATTTAAAAGTTTGAACTTATAAGATTGATCTTGGACTTCCCGAGGACTACCCTGTGAGAGGTTCGCCCGGTACTAGGTGATATGATGGAATGATAGCCCAAATCACCCTTTCGCAAGATTAAGTTCAATAATAACCATTTTTGATACTTGTTTTTGTTTTGTATTTTTGTATTTGATTTTTGCAATAAGATGAACTTTAAGCAAATGGCAAAAACAAGAGTCAAAAGAAAAAAAAACATATTTTTTGTAATTTGGCTTTTATAATTTTGTATTTGATTTTTCAAAGCTCAATTATAGGCATAGATGCAAAAATGAGTAGTACATATAAAATAATATATTTTTAGAGATTTTTCAGAATTTTAAAAATACAGAAAATCTGAGACTTGAGCTAGCGCCGGCGTTAGGTACTAGCGCCTGCGTTAGCTCACAGAGAGTGCTTATTTTAATCATATAGCCTAGATTTTCTTCAATTTTGCTTCCGATTTTTCTTAATTATGTTTGTGCAATGTAAGGCCTATCTAATGAAGTGGAAAGACGAGAAGAAATCGCAAAAAGTTGCGGAAGTTAAAATTTTAGTACATGAGTTTCACATTCATTAAAGTTCCATATTCATTAAACCTTAGTTCTTGAGTTTTGCACAACCATTTAAGCTTAATTATTATTGAATATGCAAACAAAGAAGATATAATTAATGTTATGCCAAAGTTTGATATATGTTTCAATTTATAGACCTAGAATGGAGTGAAGATTCTATTTGATTTTGATCTTATTGATATCTAGATGATTCTAAGGTCTAACCTTGAAATAAACCATACTATACACAATACACCAACCATAGTAAGCAATTATAATATCAATTGTTACATTATATGAATTATGATATATAATTTTAGAAATTTTTAGCGAACGATATCAAAATATCATGAAGGTGCGTGTGGCATCAAAATTTAAGGCAATTAATTATGTCTTATGTGTTTTTCCTTTTAATTTAGATAAATATCTCATAACAAGTTCAGAATTTTATTTATATGGATAGTATAAGATATTTGTAGGCATTGAATATAAGAGAAATAGATAGGTCATCAAAATAAAATATGACTTTTGAATTTTGAGCAAATTGATTTTATAAACTTATTAAGCTTTTAAGAGATAAGATCATATTTCCAATAACATATATGATGATCATGTCATGATAGTTAAAAAAAACAGAAAACAAAAAAATTAAACCACATCATGAAGTAAAAAAATGATATTTCATTTTTAATTGATTTCTACTTCATGCAAATGTTGGGATACTAATGAATAAGAGTTTTAGGTATCCAAAGAGGACCGGGAGTGACGGTTCCTTTGGGTACCCAAATACATCGTGTTTTCTTTTGAGGAGACAAGGATGAATGAACCCTTTTGTTTGACATTAATGCGTCATTCTTAAGTATGGATCTCCATTCATGCCTTGGTTTACTATTGTTTTTGCTCATTAAATTTCCATTGTGATTTTGCAAAACATTATTTATTGGAAATTTATTTGCATTTAAACTTAAGTTGGGAATTGGTTGATATTTTAAATGATGATGATGATAATGTTTTGAAAGTTCATTTACCATCTTTTGTTGTTTATTGTTTGGTTTAAATAGAGATGGATGGATCCTTTCATTTAAGGTTTCATTTTTAATTTTTGGTCTCCATTCAAATATTGGATTAATATTATTCTTATTTGTCAAATTTCCATGATAATTTTGCAAAATATTCTTTATAGGAAATTTGTTTATTTTTAAGTTTACGTTGGGAGAGTGGTTATTTTGTGAATGATGATGATTTGAAATTTCATTTTTAAACATTTGATAATTTTTATTTCCTTTGTTGGGTTTAGATATATTATGAAAATTCATATTTAACTTGCTTTTGGAATTTGTTTGAGAATTTTTCTTTAAGATTTTCTTAAGCAAGATAATTTTAGTTTCTAATTCATCATTCTTAGTTTTTAAATCATGTCTAGTTTTATTATAAGCGATTGTGCTATTTTTAAGAGTGGTAGCAATTGATTCAATATGTTTTTCGTATTCATCCCTATATTCATCAAATGTTTCATCCATCTCTTGAATTTCAATTTTATATTCTTTACACTTAGCACAATCATTTATTAAAGATAAATTTTCTAAACATAATTTTTCATTTTGTTCTTTTATAAAAATAATTTCTTTTTCAAGTTCCTTAAGTTGTTCTTTAATATCATTATATTCTACACAAGGTATAATGTTTTCAACTACGGAGTTATGTGTAGAACTAGATAAATTAGAATTTGATTCTTCATTAAGTTTTGCTTTTAAATTTTTATTTTCTATACGTAAATATTTATTAGCCTTTTTTAATTTCTTAATTTTGCGATTTGTAGTTTGAAGTACTTGTAATGAAGAAATAGAAGTGCAAAAGATGGGATTAGATTTCTTTACATTGCTTTCAGGAGAGGCACGATTTGAACATATTACATCTTTTTGCAACTCCTCTTCCGAAGACAGTACTTCTTCTTCTTTTTCATTTGAGGTGTGCTCCATTGATTCGTCAAGAGAGGAGCTTTCTTGAAGACTAGTGCACGCTTGCATATTCTCCGGTTCTTGTGATTGTTGCATACCTGTAGAAGGAGAATCATACATTTCTTCAAGAAATCGCCATACTTTATAAGCACTTGAAAAACAAAATATTAGTTTGAAAATTTCATTGGATAGACCGCAAAATAAATAATGTTTAGCTTTTGCATTTAATTGAAGTTCTTTTTTATTTGATTCATTTGCAGGTCTAGCTATTGCTAAATTCCAAACTTCGATGTCTAAGGATTTAATAAATTTTTCAATTAAGATTTTCCATCCTTTATAATTTGTCCCTTCAAATAAAGGTGGTGCAATTGATTTTTCCTCTTCACAAAAATTTCCCCCACTAAAAGAAGCGAGATCATGAGACGCCATTATTCCCGGTTGTTAAGCCGATTGGAATAAAACCCCTCTGATACCACTTGTTGGATCGGTAGGCGCCCTTAGAGGGGGGGTGAATAAGGGTTTTCAAAAACTTAAGATTATATTTAAAATCTTTTGAAATAATGCGAGATTAAAGTAATATTTTGAATAGCGATCTAAATTGATTTACGATGAAAAGAGGATAATAAACAATTTAGATGAATGAAGAACAAAATCAATTTTATTACAAACATAGAGACATGATTACTATTAATAAAATTGATTACAAGAATGGATTTCTATGACGCTAGAAATCGAGGCGAATAGTAAAAGCTCTTTTTCGTTTTCTATACCGACTCGCATCCCCACGAACCGGTTGGCCCTAGCCTTATCCTCCCCGGATTCGGCCTCAAGCCGCTCTAGCCAATCTATCCCCAGAAAGGCCTCGAGCACCCCCTAGATCTACTCCCTAGACCTAGTCGCCAATACGAGGCGAATTACCCCCTAAGTCTAACCCAGACCTAGTCGCCAACATGAGGCGAATTAACGAACCGTTTATTAGAATAAAGATGAAATAAAAAGACAACAATATTTAAAACTCCCTATAGATGAACTTCTGATGTAGGAGACGAAGATCTGCTGCAGAATCAGCGTTTGTTGAGGCGGACTTCGATTGGAATCAGCGTGATGGAATTCTCCTTCAGAAGTTGGCAGCGCTTCGCTACGACTTCAAATTTCGGCCAAAGAAGGCCTCTGCAACTCGAGCACTCTCTCCCTCTAAGGTGTATATGATAGGTGTGTCGAAATCAGGAGGAGAGGAGGTCTATTTATAGCCCACGCGCTACCGCCGGCGCTAGCGCTACCGTCGGCGCTAGCCCGGATTAAGAAACATTCTTCGCGCCAGAATCTCCAATCCGAGGCAACAATTCCAGCATGCCTTCTGTGCATTGAGCTAGCGCCAGCGCTATCCACTAGCGCCTGCGCTAGTGATCAGTTTGGAGTTGATGGCTCAAATTCGGGGGCAACCACCATATGTAAACCTTGAGTCATTTTGACCTGTTATCCTGCACACTTAGATCACACAAGATTAAATACACACATAGGATTTGTTATTCTCAAACCTAGGAGATGCGGAAGACCGTGTTCCAACACTTTCTTCCAACTGATGGTGTTGATAACACTAAGATAGCACTATCTCTCCACCATGGGATCACTCCTAATCCTGATTTGCATCCCTCCCTGGTTGTACTTCAAGCATTGTTGGTAGGAAGATGGGACGCATTTGTAGACGCAGATGAGGGGTCGGCCAAAGATGACATTGTATCTGCTCGGAGCGTACACGATGATGAACCTGCAGCACTTCGTCATTCCACCCAGCATCATTGCCAATTCCACTTCCCCTTCCACCTCATTCCTTTCTCCCGAAAATCCAAAGTGTGGTCTCTTCGTGGAGGTGACCCTCTTCTCTTCCACCTTCATCATTTTGAATGCCTTCTTGAACACCATGTTGATGGAGCTCCCATTGTCCACGTGGATGCGGGAAATCATATAGTTCTCTATTATGGCTTGGATCACCACTGCATCATGGAAAGGGTTCTCATTTCCAAGTATATTCTCCTCTGAAAAGGAGATCTCCCCCATCGTGGGTAAGTTCTGAGAGGTCAAAGCTATACTTCTCTGATACACCGCATGGAGGCTCCCCTTTCGGGTTGCCTCCAACCCCACTCCATCGTTGATGACTCTGATTCCTCTAGGGCCACCCAGATCTATTTGATCCTCGCATCTTCATGGGGAGGGATCTCCTCCTCCTGTGTTTGCCACCACTTCTCCTCCTTGTACCTCCTACCTCGCCCTGGCTCCTCTCCTCAACTCTAAGAACTCCGGGAACATCACCGTGGCGTGGCCCTCCAACTAGTGGAAGTCGTAGTATAGTATCATTCGTTGCTCCTCCCTCCTGGAGTGTTGAGCTCATGCCCCTCGACCTCATCCTTGACCTCGGGCAATCATGTTTGCCTCCCGAGGAGGTGGCTAATTCTGCCTCCACGGACCTGGCCTCCTCTTGGGTAAATTGTGGTGGGCTTGGTATTTGGGAGAACCTTCTCCCAAGCCTGCCCTGATAGCATCCTCCTGTCGGCCTTCGTGTTGGCCTGACGGGTGGGACCTAAAACCTCCTTTCTTGTTCCCATTGATTCTGAATCTCGCGAGGCCTTAATCCTTCCTGCCTCCTCTACTATTTTCTTCTCCTGACTTCTGCCTTGCTTCCTCTTGCTGCTTTCTTCTCTCCCTCTCCAGTCAACTTGGCAACTTGGCCACAAATCCCTGGTTCATCACCTCACTTTCTATATAATGCCCAATACGGTCGATCATTTCTTCAAAGGACACGGGGGATACGGGCCAGCTCCATCTTGAAGATCCCGTCATACAAGCCCAGGTTGAAGGCAAGCATGAGGGTATGTCCTGGCGCCTTCTGAACCACGAGGATTTCCTCCTGGAATCGATTGATGTGGGCTCCCAGCAACTCCTGAGGTCCCTACTTGATGAGGAAGAGGGATTCTGCCCCTTCTTCCTATTCTTTGAGGTGTAAAAACAGAGTAGGAAACCCCTGTGAAGGTCCTCAAAGTTGTATATTGAGCTGGAAGGTAGCTAATGAAACCAATCCCTTGCTCTTCCACTAAACAAGATGGCGAACAACCGACACTTGAATGCGTATGTCATCTGCCTAATCAAAACTACATCCTCGAACCATTGTAGGTGTTTGACGGATCCATCCCCTCCAGAGTAGTAATTCATCGCAGGCTCCGTAAATCCTTCGGGGATGGGGGCAGTCAGGACCAACTCGCAAAAGGGACTCGCTGTCGCGAATCGATGAGCGGGGAAAACTCGCTCATACTCTTCCTTCGAGTACCGAGTGTCAGGCGTGCTTGTAAATAGTACTCGCACGTAGAGGGTATGATCCTCCTCCGGGGCAACTTCTTTGCCTGGTCGCCTGCTTGGTCCCACCTCACTGGGCGAGTAGGCATCCACCAAGTACGGACTCTACACCTCGACACGTGGTGCGAGTAGGGCCTTCAAAGTGTCATCCATTGACTTCCTGAATACCACGAAGTCACTTCTTGTAATGAACTCGCTTGTGGGAGGCGAGTTACCCTCACTAGTTTCATGCTCTCCATGTTTAGACATGAGATCGTCAGGAGAAATTTTCTTCCCAAGCCACCAGTCCATGCTCACCGCACCAAAAATGTTGAAACTTAGATACCGGTTCAATGGAGTTCAGACTGAGGTGGTGGTTCGGGTTACTTCTTCCGCCATTAGATCTCAAAGAATGAGTATTTCAAGTCCATAACAAGTTCTCACAAAAGGTAGCTGGATGTCTATATAGAACACCCTCAGGCTGCAGTAAGGAGGTCTCGCCAGTAACTCGGAAGCTGCTTGTCACTTATCCTCATAAAACTAGGAGCTGAGCCAATCCCTCATACAACAAGTTATTGTAAGGAGGAGCTTAGGCTCTCCAATGGGAAGAAGGAAAATCTGATTTGAGGGATTGAGGGTCATATTTATAGGCAAACTTATCTGCGGGCAAAACTGTCTTTTTTGATCTGCAAATAGCTACATCCGCCTTAAATTAATTACTATCCGCAAACCTAAATGGTCTGCAGGTAGCCCGTCGTGCCTTCTGTTTATGCTACCCGCACCCCTGCCCCCCCCCCCCCCCCCCCCCCCCCCCGAGTAGCTCCCTCTAGGAGAAACCAAGTTGCTCGAGGCGAGGAAGGACTCGCGAGCTGGGGAGAGTACATACGGGCGATTTGAGCCCGCCTAGCAGTGCTTCAAGGGAGGCGAGTATGACAATATGCTTTGATTAGTATGCGAGTAAGATGAAGGACATCGAGTTTGACTCATTTCACCTTTGCCTATACGACCTACTCACATAATACGGGTTGTAAAATTACAACCATATTCATTACACGTGGAAGCAATCTGCAGAATGAACAATAGCCAAAACAATTAAGTTAATCCAATAAGATTATATATATATATATATATATGAACAACGAATGTAAGCAGTGCTATAAGCGACAGTACTAAAAATGCGGCATTATAAAATGCGGCATTTTATCGAGTAATATGAACTAAAAATGCGGCATTTTAAGCATTTGAATCATAACTGAACATTAGTTGCTCTTAATCAAATAAGTGTTCACAACCTGTAGCAATACCATATGTCTACATAGTTTCACCTATTCCTTCCAGCGATGTAGCTAAACATGTGGGCCTCATCGTTGAGGCAAAACGGTGATAGTGGCCGAGCCATCCACTTCTGGGTGTGCTCGTACCTCACCACCCAGGCCCTGGTGTACATCATAGTGTACTCATGGATGTAAACGACATCAAGCGATAACGAAAATTTAGCTAACTAGCGGAGGGTCCCAGCCAGAAAATTATAAAACAAAAGATAAGCTCTCGGGGTTGCGCGCTCCCTAGTGCCCATAATTATCGACACTCCCATGCTATTATGAACGGCTAATGGGCATGAATGACCCACCACTACAAGCGCAATTCTATCTACAAGCATTTTATAAAAAAAAACAAGTTTGTATCTTCTGGGTCTAACGGTCGCTGACCCTGCCCAAATTAAAATAATTCGGGCACATGACAATTACAAGAGGCTTGATCACACCACTCAGGCTTAATTATAAGTCGTGATGATCAAGAGTACATATTATCTAGGGTTACCCTTGGACGAATGCTCCATCTAAGTTAACTTTAAATAATGTTCATATTAAGCATAACTGCTTAATAGTGTTAGACTTATAATAAAGAAGGTGTGGAAAACAATTGTACTAATAAATTGCAGTAAATAAAATATTGTAATAAAGTGCGATAAGTAAAATGCTGAAATAAAGTACAGTAATTATGATGTTGTGATAAAGAGCAGTAAACAAAAATGCAGAATTAGGAGGAACAATAAATAAGATGCAATTAAAGTTCCTGTATTTATAGTTTCATCGCCGTTCTAGGGAGGCATCTCCATTCTAAGGAGGCAAGTTCCATAAATGACACGACAGATTTTAAGTAGTTATTGAATCTCTAGGTATGTCGAGTTTCAAGTCGACCAAACTCGATAATTATTTAAGTTGCATTTTCCTTATATTGAATAGTCAAATTATTAATCTTTGTAGGGTTGAATGATTGACCTGAGCCTAGTTTCCTTTTTATTAGATGTGAGTCTTGTCATTAATAATTCGATAAAATACCAATCTTACTCCGATAAATCTCAAATCTTAACTGGAGGCCCAATATGGGAATATAAGTTCCTATTATTTTTATCTGGGCCGTGCAACCTCGATCAATAGATTGGACGACAACTGCTTGTCGGCGGTGGACAAAACCTTATGGGCCTTTTCCACCGCTAGCCGACCATCAGTAGGTCACACCACCGCCTCCAGTCGACTCGTTGTAGGTCGGCAAACCTTCCGTCAGTGCTCCGACGACCTAGTGTCGTCGACGACCGTTGAGAATATCCTAATAGAGCCCCTGCTACATAGACACCATTGAAGCTCTGTTCTACGGTCGTACCATGGCCTTTAGGATGCCCATAGATGGTCGTCGAGCCTTCTCCTGGCAGGAGGAGCTCCCCTAAGGACTTGTAGGTCCTAGGGATCCTCTGCATGTCGGCCACTCGAGACTCAAAATAGAGTTTGGGTGGAGCGGCGATGACGCTCCGGCGGCCGGAGGCTGCATGCAGCTCGTCGGTTGAGTAGGGGTGGAGGAGGAGGAAGGATCCACCTCTTGTGAGGTCCTCCTGGATCTCTCAACCTGGGTCGGCATGATGGTAGTGGAGGAGGGGCTCAGGATGAGCTTTTCTAGCGAGATATGGTTTCGGCAAGAGGGTCTCGGACTCGATTTGAATGAACAATGGGTATGTGGCCTTTTGAGGCCATGTGTAGGGGAGTAAATAGTCTGGGAGTAGACCATCCCCTCTCCTCTTCATTCTTGGCTAAGGAGGGGCTTGGGTTGGGTTTAGCCTAACCCAAGTTAGGTCAAGGGGGAGTTGCCCTTCTCTGGGAGTGTGGCATGACCTGCTGGGTAAAGAGCAGAGGTTTGCTTAAGTTAGGGTTATGTAATTGTTAGGGAGAGGGAGAGAGAAAGAGAGCTTGTTTTTGGTTTTAGGATTGGAGGGGTTGTCATGGATTGGCTTTAGGTTTGACCTTTGGTTAGGTGCTCCACTCACTTTGGGAATTGTGCCCATCCAGATTTTAGAATGAGGGTGGGCTTGGTGCGTAGGTTTTATGTGAAGACGTTTATTTATATATAAAAAATCATCTCTTGATAAGGTTTGGTTAAAGTCAACCCTAGAGTGGGTCTCTTATGTGGGTCAAGGCCAATATGGGTCCTAGTCGATGAGTGATGAGTCAATGTTGATGTAATTGGGTTGAATTTAAGCGTTTGAGATTTTCAGGATGTCATTTAATTTTACGAGATTTACTTTTATCAGAATTAAGTAAAATGAGTTCTGTTGTACTCGTATTGACCATACGAGTCTAATGCAACTGACCGAGATCATTTCTGAGCTCGTTTGCTCAAAAAATGATTTCGGGGTGATCGTGTCATGAGACGCATCCTAAAACAGTCATTTTCACTAAACAACATTGGATTCAAACAAAACGAATTGTAAAGCACTCGTATGGGTCATAAGAGTCTAATGACACTGTCAAAAGTCACTTTTGAGCACATTTGCTCAAAATGAAGTTTCGGGTCATTATGTCGAACAACGTTACGTAAAACAGTCTTTTTCACTAAATGAACTCGGATTCAAATGAAACGAGTTTCATTGCACTCGTATGGTCATACGAGTCTTATGCAACTATCAGAAGTCAATTCTGAGCTCATTTTCTCAAAATGATGTTTCAAAGTCGTCGTATCGAACAACGTTACTTAAAATGGTCATTTTCACTAAAAGACCTTGAATTCAAACTAAACGAGTTGTGATGCACTCGTATGGGTCATACGAGTTTAGTGCAACTACGAGAAGTCCAATCTGAGTTTATTTGCTCAAAATGACGTTTCAGGATCGTTGGATCGAAGAACATTACTAAAATTGTAATTTTCATTAAATGACCTCTGATTCAAATGAAACGAATTGGGTTGCACTCGTATGGGTCGAGTCTAATGCAACTGTCAGAAGTCAATTCATAGCTCATTTGCATAAAATGATGTTTCTGGGTCGTTTCCCAACTTCTAGGGTACGTAGTGGGTGATCAGGTGGCCTTAATTGGGGGCAGCTACGGTACTAGTTGTAAGACCACCCCCACCCCCTCCCTTAACCGCAACCGGGTCGGGTCAGAGACGGGCCTTACCGCCCAATATGTCCACCCTATGCTTTCTAAGTAGAACCAACTCACTCTCCAAGCATAGAATGATCATCTCGTCAGGATATGGAAACTCATCACATCACATCAGATCACAGCAGAAGTAATTCAGAAACCAATGGATATTGAACAAAGACCGTAGCCATAAGTTTATACATGTGGCCCATTGGGCTAAAGAAAACTACAATACCCTTTCTCTACTTCTACCAAGATAAGGGCTCATGTCTCTAAGGACCGGAGACGAGACTGGTGTGTCTGCTCCTGCGGGCTCTAAAGCAGGTATGCTCTGACGCGCTAACTAAACTTCGCGTTGCTCCATCTCCTGTGAATAGTTATTCACAGACTAGTGTGTCTGCTCCTGCGGGCTCTAAAGAAGGTATGCTCTGACGCGCTAACTAAACTTCGCGTTGCTCCATCTCCTGTGAATAGTTATTCAATAACCATTAGTCACAGACTAAGTGGATTCACACCTCCTCCTCAAGATCCATGTACTTGGGGATGGGAGTGAACCTCAATACTAACAACAATAGCCGAAGCAAAAGAGAGTTAGCAGTAGAATATTTAATATTTGCATTTTCAAGAAATAAAGTTAGGAGCATTAGGCTGAACAAACACAACAATATTTAACTGGAAAGCTGAAGCATAAACATTAGTTACCCATAAAGAGATCAACTAGCATTTACACAATCATGCATGGGTTCATAACCTGCAACCACACCGTAGGTTTTCATAACATGCCATCACACCGCAGGTGTTCAAAACCTGTCATCGCATCCTATGTCAATATAGTTTGGACCGCTTCTCTTCCACTAGGGTATTGAACCTCGCGGGCCTCACTGATGTGGCCGTCGGTGATAGTGGTCAGCCCTGCAACTTATGAGTGTGGACGTACCACACTACCTAGGCCCCAACGTACAACCCTGTGTACTCTTGGACGTAGTATATGTCTGGTAAAACTGAATTTTGCCAACTAGCGGAGGGACCTAGCGAGGCATATAAGACACAATCGAGCTCCCGGGGTGCACATCTCCCTGTCGTCTAAAGTCGTCAACCTTCCTACACCGGTACGTATGGTCTACAGGCATGACTGGCCAACAACTTTTTCCACCGCAAGCAATTTATAATAAAAGCAATGAATAGAACAAATAACTGGCACCTTCGGATCCGCAGTGGCTTGCCCAACTTGACATAAAATAATTTGGGCAGACGACCGTATAACATCAATGTGCAGCTCAACTTTAGACAAGGAGCGCATCGAGCGTGTGAGCACATTATTTGGAGCTAATCTTGGAGGAATAACTCAACTCTCGGTTATCCCCAACAAACGCTCTACCAAAAAACCAACTGCTCGTCAGAACAGGACCCGAGCTAAAAAATGCAGGAATAGTAAATTGCAATAATTAAGTGTGGTAAGAAAATGCTGCTAAATAAACTGCAAAATTGAAGTACTGAAATAAGGTACTAGAACAAACTGCAGTAAGTAAATGTTGAACTGAAATGCTGGAATGAAGTGCTGAAAGGAACTAGACTAGTACTAAACTGGAATAAAAGAAATACTGAAGGAAGGTGTGAAATCTGAAATAAAAGAAAATAAGAAAGTTAGTTGTCCTTTATTTCCATCTCCATCACAGGAGGCAAATTCAGTTCTCCTCTCCGTTCCAAGGAGACTTCTCCGTTCCAAGGAGTCTTCTCCGTTCCATGGAGGCAAGTTCACCATTCTGTGGTGAATTCTTAGTATGTTACCGTGTTAGGGTCTGTCGGTTTATTTGAATTCGATGGTAACTTTAATTGCACCTGTTAAGGCAATTTATCGAATTTGCATTGATCTGTAGGAGCTTCATTATAATTTTGATTCTTCTGGTTATTATCACTCGATTTAATTAATGAGACTTCAATTCTCCGCAAGAGGTCAAACCTGAGATTTTTTAACCTCAATTGCTTGCACCGGAGCGAATCAAGTTCTTGTATTACGTTCGATATTAATCCTTCCGATTTAAACCTATTTTATTCAATAAACACCAAAAAGAGTCGGAAAATTATAAATCTTGAACCAAAGGTAGGGTTTGCCCTAATGTAGTAACCATAATATTTTCAAACCATTTTGAACTTGTTTTGCGCTCTGACAAATAATTTGCCTCGAATAAACCCTTATATTAAATATCAAAATTACTTTTAATAATCTAAAAATTCCCAAATTTTGAGTGAGGGTTTATACTTTCATAAAGAGGCTTTCATAATTTCACCAGACTTATTTCACCAAGTAGGAGCTCTCTGAAATATTTTAAAAGAATGAAGAGATCATAATTAATTTCTCAAAAATAGATAACCTTTCAATAAATCACCAAACTTTTTTAGTGGGTGTATACCAGAGCCGCTGCAATTCAAGTATTTTCTTAGATTTTTAATACTAAGTAAAAAGCCTCTGATATTATTAAACCAGTATTTTCTACCTCATTTAAATCTTTAAAAATATTAGGAGTCCATAATAAAATCTAATTATTTTTCAAGGGCTATGTAATCCTCTACTAATCACCGTATAAAAGTTACGGCAGTTTTAATCAAGCAGATATTCCCTTGGAATTTTTAAAATTAAGGGAACTATATTAATTAAATCACCAAAATATCACATAACCATTAAAAATTTTCAAATAATTACAGTGGGTAAAGTTAAGCCCTGCTAATCACCTCAAATTTTGCAGAATTTTTTTCACGGAATTAAGAGTCTCTGTTAATTCGAAGACCTCAAATATCACTATATTTTAATTATTAAAAATAATAAATTATGACACAAAAATCTCAAAAAAATTTGGAGATGCTCCTCACTCCTCACTGACAATCACAACTTTCATGTTCAACATTTTTGCATTTGAGCTCCCTATAAGGCCCAGAAAAATAAAGTTCAATAATAAATAATAAATTAAAATATAAAAAATCCAAACAGTTTTCCTATGCGCACTACACCACCCTTGCGGGATGTTTACGTTGATGGTTGGCCGCCGGTCGGCCGTGGATCCGCCCCCGGCCGACTCTAAGGGGGCAGGCGGTCCCTCCGGCGGTGGTCCGGTGCCCTGCCGGCTCCGGCCACCACCGGAGCCGGCCACCGCCAGAGCTATTTCTTTTTGTTTTGGATGGAGGAGAGGGAGGACGGCGGCGGCGCTCCGGCCGCCGGAGTACACATACAATGCGTCCAAAAGGTAGGGAGGAAGGAGTGGAGGAGGATCCACCTTGTTTGGGGTCCTCCGGGAGCCCTCCGGCGAAGTTGCCATGGGAAGGTGGTGGAGGTGACGGAGTTTGGCTTCTCTTTCTCCGGCGAGGTGGAGTTCCTGCAGGGAGTGGTTGTGTTTGACTCGGTTGGGAGAGAGGGGTGCCTTGCTCTAGAGGGAAGGGGGTCCATTTATAGGAGTTGGACGAGCCTCCCCTCCTCTTCTCAGTGTGGGATTATTCCCCATTAGAGGAGAAGGTTGAGCTCTTCCCACCTGGTTAGGTACAAGTGGCAGTGCCCAAATGGTGGGTTGTACAACCTATAAGCCTAGCTAGGCCATTAGGCATGTGAGGGAAAACGAGATAGAAGAAAGAGAGAGAGAAACATGGGACTCTTGCTTTAGGCCCAAACCCAAATTAACCTCATGGGTTTAACCTTGAAATAAGAGCCCATTAGGGCTAAGTGTGGTCCAAGATGAGGCCTTGATGAGTTGACCTTGGGTGGATGCTTTAAATTAGGATTGCTAAAATCAACTATAGGGTGGGTCTCCCTATGTGGGTCTAGGTCAAAGTAGGTCCAAGTCATTGAGTGTCAAGCCAAAGTTAGGATATTTTAGCAAAATCGGTGTGTGCACGCTTTTTAGTGCACCGCAAAGCTTGATTTCTCCAAATTGACTAACGACGTCGAAATCAAGCACAACAAATTCTGTTTCTCTCGTATTGGTCATACGAGTTCAATGCAACTGATTGGGGTCAATTCTGAGTTCATATGCTCAATTTACTAAAACAACGTCGTCGTGACGCGCTACGACACTCAAAATGGTCATTTTCTCTAAATGACCTCGGATCGGAATGAAATGAGTTTCGTTGCACTCGTATTAACTATACGAGTCGAACGCAACTGACGGAAGTCTATTCGGAGCACGTATGCTCCATATACTAAAACGGCATTGTCGTGACGCGCTACGACACTCAAAATGGTCGTTTTCTCTAAACGACATCGGATTGAGACGAAACGAGTTCCATTGCACTCATATCAATTATACGATTCTAATGCAACTGACGGAAGTCGATCCGGAGCACGTATGCTCAATATACTAAAATGGCGTTGTCGTGACGCGCTACGATACTCAAAATGGTTGTTTTCTTTAAATGACCTCAGATCGGAACGAAACGACTTCCGTTGCACTAGTATCAATTATACGAGTCTAACACAAATGACGGAAATCAATTCGGAGCATGTATGCTCCATGTACTAAAACGACATTGTCGTGACGCGCTACGACACTCAAAATGGTTTTTTTCTTTAAATGACCTCGGATCGAGATGAAATGAGTTATATTGCACTCGTATCAATTATACGATTCTAATGCAACTGACGAAAGTTGATTCGAAGCACGTATGCTCAATATACTACAGGGGTCACCGACTAGCTTCTAGAGTACCCTACAGGAGGTCGGGTCACTTTTATTTGGTCATCTAGGGTCCTAGTGGCCCAATAAAAGTCGGGATTTTACAATCCAATAAAAATAAAAGGATTTTCGTCCTCAAAAATTGCTATTGTAGGGGGAGTTTGAAAATGTAACATACCTGGGGAAAAGTTATGGGTATTTTTTTCTGACTAGACTCTCTGCTTCCCAAGTGTATTCATCACAACCGTAATTTGACCATAATATCTTAACAATGGTTATGGCTTTATTCCACAAATTCTTGATTTTTGAGTCAACAATTCACACGGCCTCTAACTGCATAGATATGTCAGACTGCACGGATACTGGAGGTGTAGGAAGATATTGTTCAGTTTGTCGAAGTACATGTCGTAATGACGAGACACGGAAGATGTCACAAAGACTTCCCAATTCTGGTGGTAGTGGTAATCGATTTGCAACGGGGCTGACTCGTTCTATGATTGGGTAAGGGCCCAAATAGCGTGAGTCCAGCTTCTTTATCCGGGAGATACCATGCATAAGCTTGATCGTTAAGAGTATCATATCTTCTACGCTACGCTCTACCGGTTGATGTCGAGCATTATAATATTTAGCTTGTCTGCTATGGGCCTCCAACATCCGATCTCAGATCAATCTTATTGTTGCGGTGGTGTCATCAGTGTATGTGACACCTAATGCCTCGCGATCTTCATCCCGTGCCCAAGATACATGTGTTTGGCAGTGTTTCCCATACAGAGCCTCGTATGGTGTCATCTTGATACAAGCCCGAAAGCTATTGTTATATGAAAATTTAACCAGTGGTAGAAGCTGCTCCCGAGGCTTGTTGTGCTCCACTATCTATAGTCGGAGAAAATTCTCCATCGTCTGATTCATTCTCTTCGTCTGCATGTTTGTCTGGGGGTGGAAAGCGGTGCTGAAGGCTAATTTGGTCGCCCAATATACCAGCACCCCTCTCCATTCCCTCAGAATCTAGCGCCCGTCGCGGGCAAACATGATGGACTTGGGTATTCCATGGAATTGAACTAACTTCGTGAGGCAACCTACCACGACTCATATAAAGTCATTTCCTGCATGTAACGAGGTAGACCGTGGACAACGTCCATCGAGATATCCTCAAATTGCCAACTTTGGTTCTGGCAATGGTTGCAGTAACCCTCCTGGATTTTAGCACTCTACCTTGAACATTTGACAGGTCTGACCGTGCGCTCGACTGGCGTGCTTCTCGGAGAACATCTTTTTGAATTCCCCTAGTGGAGTGAATAAATACCTGGTGCTTATACCATAGGATGTCGTCACACAAGTTATATTCCTCATGCATACCAGCTTGCAAGGTTTTGATGATCGAAACTGCCTCTGGATCAATCTCTTGGGCTTCCCGAATCCGACCCTGAATATTACACGGAATCCCTATCCAACATATCTGGGCTAGGTATTCCACTGAATCCATACAAATCATGAGGGTGATGCCCATATTGGCTAAGAATCGTAATATTTCTTTGGGTATCACCTCCATCCAGCTTCTACTTGATATGGGTCGGTGACTCAACGACAACCATGTTGGCCTTGCCCGGGTGGTATTGTAAAGCAAAGTCATAATCGCAAAGAAATTCCGACCATTGGCATTGGCGGAGGTTCAGCTTCTTCTGAGTGAAGACATATGAGGCTCATATGATCGGAGAAGGTCTCGCGCCTAACTCCGTATAGATAATGCCTCAAAAATCTTGAAAGGCAAAGAATACCGCGCCCAACTCCAAATCATGGCCCGGGTAGTTCAGCTCATGCGACTTCAATTGCTGAGGTGCGCAATTAATCACCTCGCCGTATTGCATCAACACAGATCCTAACCCTTTCAAGAATGCATCGGTATTGATTTGAAAACCTTCGGTTCCTGATGGAATCGTAAGGGTTAGTGCAGAGTTCAAGCGATTCTTTAACTTAATGAGTGTTGCCTCGCTTTCGGGTATCTAACGGAGCACGAGTTCTTTCTTTGTGAGAGCGGTAAGGGGTAGAATCATTTTAGAGAAGCATTCCATGAATTTTCAATAACATTCATCAAGTTCGACGAAGCTTCAGTTGTCGACTTTAGTGGCGGCCAACTTCGTACAATTATACCTTCGTCTGATCTATTGTTACCACATTCTTGTTGATTGTGTGCCCAAAAATCCAATTTCTTCAAGTCAACATTTGTATTTGCTGAATTTTGGCAAAAGTGGGAGTGCTCCCGTAGTTTAAGTAATACCATATGGTATTCTTGCTCTTCGAACAAATAAGAACATTGTCTATAAAGATGGCCAGGAAGTGGTTTAGATATCAGTGTAAAGAAGATAGGCAATGCATTTGTTAGTCTGAAGGGAATTACTATGAAATCGTGGTGGCTATATCGAGTGCTAAAGGCAGTCTTGGGGATATCTTCTTCCCGTATCCAAAATTGGTAATATCCTGAGTACCACTATTTCTTTTGGGGCAATTCAACAATGTACTCGGGACACTGACCGAGCTCCAGGCACGAGCTCGATTTAGAAGTCCACCTCCCATCACGGGGCTACCATGGGAGAGGTTCGGGAAATATATCTGAAAAGTCCCAAATGACTGGAACCTTGGTGAACACTTAGGTTTTGTCCTCCTTTTCGAAAACTCTCATCTATTTGCGCTACCCACTTGGCGGTATGTGCTGAAGTTAAAATTATACGTGAGACGGAGGGAATACTTTCAATCATAAGTTACACTGAAGGTCCGTATACTATAACTATATCGATATACAAAACATCATCAATTAAGCAATAGAGTAACGAGGATGACTAAGAGTATATATCAATTACTACGTCGGAGGATGGTCCTTGTTGTAAATCTGAGGCATATGCCTCTAGTGTTGCGGCTCTTCCATTCCTCAACTTGTCTCTCATGCCTGGTCGGGGTGCTGGTCGGGGTGCCTGTTGTGATACTAGCGGGGGGTGGTGCTTGCACTAGCTACTGTCAGGGTTGGTGTGCTTATCGATATGGTCGGTATTGATGACTTTGTCTCCGATCTTGAGACTGTCGTCGAGGACCGCCTCCCTCTCTCATCCTTGAGGGCTCTCTACATTCCTTCCTTGCTGCTACGCCACCATCAACTGGTCCATTTCCAAAGTGGCTGCGTGAGTGGCAATATTATTGGTCTGGGCAATCATAACCAGAGCCTGTCGGAGGTCCTCGCGTAGCCATCGATAGAACCTAGCGTCCTTATCTTCATCAGTTACAATAAGCATTCCAACCAAATAGGCTAAGTGGATGAATTCTCTATGGTACTCTGGTACTATCTTATTCTCTTGACGAATCTGTCGGAGACACTCCTGCAACTCAGCTCGATCGGCTTCAGTATGAGGTGTTTTAAAAACACCTCAAGGTGGAACGAGTAGTTGTCGGCCACCAGTCGTGGGCATAACCCTCAATTACGGTTACCACCTAGGAAATTGCAAAAGCTTTTGGGCATCTCATTCCCATTAGCAGTTCCTCGACTATTTCTATCCATTCTATAGCAGTCTCGGTACCTCCGTAAGTAGGAGGTCTCAATCCTCGGAAGGTCGTTAGCATGTCATTCTTGTGAACGAACTGTTGCTGCTGCTGGGCAATGGCGGTCTGGAATGTGCCTAGTAAGGCTATGAGGGTTTGTTTCAACTCTGTCTCAGCAAAGGGGACTGTGGGAGCAGGTGGTCGAGACAAAGGGGGTGCTAATTCCTTGAGAAAGATCCTACATTACTCGACTCTGGTATTTGGAGAAGTAACAGGAAGGAGTCAGGAGTTTGCAAAGTAGGGAAATTTGCAAAACTAATTAAGGCAGAAATGATGTATGTACAAGTGTGCAGCCTATAATCCTTAACTCTATCCTTAAAGGTCCACCAGGCTTCCGCTGCATGGTTCATCTCGAACCAAGGAAAGAAGTGAGGTACAGAAGGATTCTGAGACTTCTCACACGGACGGATCGTGAATGCTCTGATCCAATTATAAGACCCCCCCCCCCGCCCCCCCCCCCCCCCCCCCCCCCCCCCCCCCCCCCCCCCCCCCCCCCCCGTTAACCGCAACCGGGTTGGGTCGGAGACGGGCCTTACCGCCCAAGACATCCGCCCTATGTTTTCTAAGTGACACCAACTCACTCTTCAAGCATAGAATGATCGCCCCGTCATGCTATGGAAACTCATCAAATCACATCAGATCACAGCAGAAGTAATTCTGAAACCAATATATATTTAACAAAGGTCGTAGCCATAAGTTTATACAAGCGGCCCATTGGGCTAAAGAAAACTACAACACCCTCTCTCTACTTCTACCAAGCTAAGGGCTCACATATCTAAGGACCAGAGACGAGACTGGTGTGTCTGCTTGTGCGGGCTCTAAGACAAGTATGCTCTGACGCGCTAACTAAACTTTGCGTTGCTCCATCTCTTGTGAATGGATATTCAATAACTGTTAGTCACGGACTAAGTGGATTCACACCTCCTCCCCAAGATCCATGTACTTGGGGACGAGATTGAACCTCAATACTAACAACAATAACCGAAGCAAAAGAGAATTAGCAGTAGCATATTTATATATTTTCATTTTCAAGAAATAAAGCTAGGAGCATTATGCAAAACAAACACAACAATATTTAACTGGAAAGCTAAAGCATAAACATCAGTTATCCCACAAAGAGCTCAACTAGCATTTATAGAATCATGCGGGGGTTCATAACCTGCAACCACACCGTAGGTTTTCATAACCTGCCATCACACCGCAGGTGTTCATAATCTATCATCACATCATATGTCAACATAGTTTGGACCGCTTCTCTTCCAGAAGGGTATCGAACCCCGTGGGCCTCACTGATGTGGTCGTCGGTGATAGTGGCTAGTCCTACTGCTTTTGATTGTGGACGTACCGCACTACCCAGGCCCCAACGTACAACCCTGTGTACTCTTGGACATAGGAGACATCTGGTAAAAACTGAATTTTGCCAACCAGCGGAGGGACCCAGCGGGGCATATAAGACACAACTGAGCTCCCTGGGTGCACATCTCTCTATCTCCTAGAGTCGTCAACCTTCCCGCACCAGTACGTACGGTCTACGGGCATGACTGACCCGCCACTTTTCCATCGCAAGCAATTTACAATAATTAAAGCAATGAATAAAACAAATAACTGGCACATTCGGATCCGCAGTGGATTGCCCTACTTGACATAAAATAATTTGGGTAGACAACCATATAACATCAACATGCAGCTCAACTTTAGACAAGGAGAGCATCGAGCGTGTGAGCGCATTATTTGTAGCTAACCTTGGAGGAATAACTCAACTCTCGGTTATCCCCAACAAATGCCCTACCAGAAAACCAACTCCTCGTCAGAATAGGACCCGAGCTAAAAATACAGGAATAGTAAATTGCAATAATTAAGTGCGGTAAGAAAATGCTGCTAAATAAACTGCAAAATTGAAGTACTAAAATAAGGTGCTAGAACAAACTGCAGTAAGTAAATGTTGAACTGAAATGCTGGAATGAAGTGCTGAAAGGAACTAGACCAGAACTGAACTGAAATAAAAGAGACTTCTCTGTTCCATCTCCATCACAGAAGACAAGTTCAGTTCTCCTCTCTGTTCCAAAGAGACTTCTCCGTTCCAAGGAGGCTTCTCCGTTCCAAGGAGGCAAGTTCACAATTCTGCGGTGAATTCATAGTATGTTACCATGTTAGGGTCTGCTGGTTTATTTGAATCTGATAGTTATTAATTGCACATGTTAAGACAATTTATCGGATTTGTGTTGATCTGTAGGAGCTTCATTATAATTTAAATTCTTCTGGTTATAATCACTTGATTTAATTAACAAGACTTCAATTCTCTTCAAGAGCTCTAACATGAGATCTTTTAACCTCAATTGCTTTGCATCGGGGCGAATCAAGTTCTTGTATTACGATCGATATTAATCCTTTCGATTTAATCCTCTTTTATTCAATAAACACCAAAAAGAGCCAGAAAATTATAAATCTTGATCCAAAGGTGGGATTTGCCCTAATGTAGTCCCCATAATATTTTCAAACCATTTTGAACTAATTTTGGGCTCTGACAAATTATTCGCCTCGAATAAACCCTTACATTAAATATCAAAAATACTTTTGCTAATCCAAAAATTCCCAAATTTTGATTGAAGGTTTATACTATCATAAAGAGGCTTTCATAATTTCACCAGATTTATTTCACCAAGTAGGAGCACTCTAAAATATTTTATAAGAAAGAAGAGATCATTATTAATTTCTCAAAAATAGATAACCTTTCAATGAATCACCAAACTTTTTCAGTGGGTGTACACCAGACCCACTGTTATTAAAGGATTTTCTCATATTTTTAATACTAATTAAAAGTCTCTGATATTATTAAACTAGAAATTTCTACCTCATTTAAATCTTTACAAATATCAGGAATGCATAATAAAATCTGATTATTTTTCAGAGGCTATACAATCCTCTACTAATCACCATATAAAAATTACAGCGGTTTTAATTAAGCAAATATTCTCCTGGAATTTTTATAATGAAGGGAACTATATTAATTAAATCACCAGAATACACATAGCTGTTAAAAATTCTCAAATAATTACAAAGGATAAAGTTAAGCCTTCGTCATCACCTCAAATTTTCCAGAATTTTTTTCTCATAATTAAGAGTCTGTTAATTCAAAAACCTAAAATATCACTATATTTTAATTATTAAAAATACTAAACTATGACACAAAAATCTCAAAAAAATTCTAAAGATGCTCCTCATTGACATGCACAACTTTCATGTACAACATTTTTCCATTTTGGCTCCCTATAAGGCCCAGAAAAATAAAGTTCTATAATAAATAAAAAATTAGAATATAATAAATCCAAACGGTTTTCCTGTGCGCAACGCACCACCCTTGCAGGTTGTTGTCGACGGTGGCTGGCCGCCGGCCGGCCGTGGCTCCGCCGCCGATCGACTCTAAGGGGGCGGGCGCTCCCTCCGGAGGTGGTCCAGTGGCCTACCGCCGCCGGCCACCGCCGGAGCTATTTATTTTTGTTTTGAATGGAGAAGAGGGGGGACGAGGCGGTACACATGTGACGCGTCCAAAAGGTAGGGAGGAAGGAGAGGAGGAGGATCCACCTTGTTTGGGGTCCTCTGGGAGCCCTCCGGCGAAGTTGCCTTGGGAGGGGGTGGAGGTGGCAGAGCTTGGCTTCTCTTTCTCCGGCGAGGTGGAGCTCTGGTAGGGCGTGAAAGTATCTAGTTGCTACCTAAATAACCTAGAGGGGGTGAATAGGTGGATTCTATAGCTTTTTGCGGAATTAAAAACTTTGATGAAATAAGAGCACACAGAATCACAAGCACAGCAAACACAAGGATTTATAGTGGCTCCCCGGAATGGGTACGTCCACTTTCCACCTCACATATCTAGCTCTCCTGGCTAGACTAGGCTACTTCACTATAACTCGGATCAAGAATGATTCTACAACTCAGAGTCAAAATCCTACAAGCTCGGAGAACAAAATCTCCTACAACTCGGAGAGCAAAATCTCCTACAACTCGGAGAACAAAATCTCCTACAACTCGGAGTAAACTCCTACACTCGGAAGCAAGCTTCCTACAACTCGGAAGTGAAACTTTCTACTAGCTCGGAGACAACGCTCCTACAACTCGGAGTAAAACTCCTACACTCGGAAGCAAGCTTCCTACAAAAATATTGTAAAGAAATTTTTACAAGACTTTAGATTGATAAACAATCTTTTTAAAACTTCTGTAGAAGTTCTTCTTCAGATCTAAATAAAAGATCTTCTTCTTCCTTGAATGCAATAGAAATCTGGATCTTGAGAGAAGGAAGAAGAAATCTTGACTTGAAAGAACTTGATCTGAAACTTAGGAGACAACTAGATCTGAAATGAACTTGATGAAATCTAAAATCTTAGATCTAGTTGACTCTTTTCTTCAGGAAGAATCGACCAAAAACTTTGTCGGCAGCAGTTATAGCTTTTCGAGAATGAACAGGGCCGACGACGCTTTTGCTACCTTTTTTTAATTTCTTTTCGTTAGGGTTAAACGAAATAACCCTTAGGTACTTATTACATTCTTCTCCAACGGCTCTATGCGAGATTTAAGGACTGGGCAGCACGTGTACTGTACATTGAGAAAAAGCCCTAAATGCCGTGCCGTAACGAATTGAACCAGAAAGTCGCTATCTTCGATTCGTCTATTTGATATAGCCGAATTTCATTTCGATTCGGCTAAATGATATAGCCGAACATCATTAGCCGAATTCATTTATATCCATCTGAATCATATAGCCGAATTATTTCTGACATCATTTTTCCTTCTAAGTAAGAGCAGCAGCATCTTCAGTTCTTTATGAAAATAGCGTTCGACGAAATCATTTCAAACTTCAGCACACAACGTTCGACGAAAATACTTAGTCTCAGCGGTCGACGAATTTGCTCAGTCTCAGCGGTCGACGAATTTTGACTGCGTTCGACGAACTCGCCAATTTTCTGCATTTGACGAATTGCCAATTCTGCGTTTGACGAATTGCCAATTCTGCGTTCGACGAAATCCCAATTCTGCGTTCGACCAACAGCTAATTCTCTACGTTCGACGAACAGCCAACTCTGCATTTGACGAACTCTATGCTGCGTTCGACGAAATCCTGAAAACTTAGGAAAAAAGTTTCTTCCACATCAGCAGCAGCTTTCTCTTAGCTCTTCCTTTGTGATTGAAAAAGAAGTACATCCTAATAGAGAGATTCCACATGAGTCAACACATTGGTCCATACAATGAGGAATTACATTGCATAGGCCTGTGTTTGAAGACTCATTGAAATCTGACATTGGTTTGTACTTAGTCAATTAAAACCTGCAAACACACATCTAAAGTGTATGATCAAATACAATTACAATTCATCTTAGTTTGAAGGGGACTTCTTCAAATCAAGGTAATTGTGGCTACAATACCCAACAATCTCCCCATATTTGAAGAAGTCAGAACCCTATCTACTAAGATGAATTGCACAGAGAATTATAAATATAAACACGTACAGATATAAGGAGATTTAAAAGCTTAGCTTTTCAACCTTCTCCCCCTTTCATCTTTCTCTCAACTTCAACTTCTCTCCCAACTTTAACTTCTCCCCTCCCCCCCTTTCTGACTACTTCAGATAGGGAAGAAAAAGCCTGAGAGAACAACAGAGTGCTCCCCCTCAGCAACTGCATAGGATTTCTTATATGGGAGTAGATCTTGAATCATCTCCCCCTCAATCTTTTCTCCCCCTTAGAAATTCAGTGCCTGGACTGATTTCCTAAGATTTTCATCAACCTTGCTAAATACTTCTTGTCATGTTCATGTACCATGAACATACACTGTCCAAATGCCTGATTAGAGTTTTGGTTGGCCTTAGAACATACCTGCAATCACAGATTAATTACCCTTCGGAACCCAAACAGAGTTGGGTCCTAAGCTCCTGGTTAGATAAACACCACTTGGAGTGTTAATATTGCAAGGGGTCATTCTGGCATTGTTAACCCATGGAGTCTTATAATTTCTAGGATTAAACCAGCAATCTATGGCAAAGTGACCAACCTTGCCACAGCACCAACAATCAAATCGATTGTACCTTATTTTGGTCTCCTGCTTGACTTTTTGAATAGGGAGTCTAGTAGGAGCAACATTCATAGAAGTAGAAGCTTTGTGATTGCAACATACACATGGCTCCTTCTTCTCAAGAGGCTTAGCAATAATAGAAATCTTTGGTGCTTTCTTAGCATCTGATCCATGTACAGATGGACCATGATTCTTGAGGATTACTTTTTCATGAGGAGCTTTGAGCAGAGTGGTGTCAAAGTTCCGGGTTCTGCTCCATCCTTGATATCTATTGCTAGATTCAACAAGTGTTGGTCTAGTAAGATGACCATAGGATGCATCAAAGTCAAAGGGGTTTGTCGGAAATGTCACCTTCTTGAATGAAGGTTGACTTTGATCAGCATCTCCCTTTCCTTTCACGACTCTTTTCTTGGCAGCCTTACTACTTTCAGCCTCATAACCAAGGCCGCTACCCTTCGCAGGAGCAGAAAATTTATCTATGATTGGAAGAACAGTCTTTGGCTTGGAGAAGCTTTCTACTATCTTCCTTTCCACCACTAACTTTTCTTCTAATTCATGTATAAGTTTCTCCTTCAGAGTTTGAAAGTATCTAGTCGCGGCCTAAATCACCTAGAGGGGGGTGAATAGGTGGATTCTATGGCTTTATGCGGAAATAAAAATTATCAGAGACCAAGCACACAGAAAAGCAAGCACAACACGACGCAAGGATTTATAGTGGTTCCCCAAAATGGGTACGTCCACTTTCCACCTCACCTATCTAGCACTCCTTGCTAGACTAGGCTACTTCACTAATCTCGGGTTAACAAAAACCTTACAACTCGGAGTCAAGCTCCTACAAACTCGGAGAACAAACTCTCCTACAACTCGATCCTCTCAACTAGGATCTACAAGAACTCAGAAGAAAAACTTCCTACAAAAGTGAATAACGATTTTTACAACAAAACTTATGATTGATCAACAATCACACTTAGGAACTCTGGAAGGAGTTCTTTTCTTCAGATCTGAGAGGAAGATGTCTTCTCCTTAAATAGAGAGTTCAGTCCTTTTTAGAATGAAGGAGGAAGAGATCTTGAAGACTTGTAGATCTTGATCTGAAACTTTAGAGTCGAAGAGATCTAGAGAGAGAAACAGAAGATCTAGATCTGGTCGACTATCTTTTGAAGAATCGCACGAGCACTTCTTTTTCGGAGACAGTTAGCTTGAGCGAAGATCGGCCGACAGAAGGTTGTTTCTTTTGATTTTACGATTCGATTCTTAAGTCAAATCCCCTTAGGGTATTTATATAGGAACAATTCTAACGGCTATAAGCGAGAATTAAGGATAAACCTCCACGTGTACTCTTCATGGCGGAAAACCCTAAAGAAGAACTTCTGCGGATTTGAATAACGGAACAGCGCTAGAGAAACTTCTTCCTCGACGAAATCGGCCACGACGAAATGTGCCACAACGAATTTTGCCACGCCGAAGATAATCCAAGACGAATTTTCTCAAGACGAAAATATCTACGATGAAATAATCCTAGACGATTTCATACTTGACGAGATATCCTTTTAGAAGACCTTCCACGGCGAAATCTGTCCTAGACGAATATGTCCAAGACGAAACCAAAATTTCACACGACGAAATTACTTAGGATAATAATTTCATAAAGCTTTCCTCTTTGCTCCTTCTTTGTGTCTGAGTAGGAAGCACACCCCAATAGAGAGATTTCACATGAGTCAACACTTTGGTCTATTCAATGAGGAATTACATTGCTAGGGCCTGTGTTTTATGACTCATTGAAACCTGACATTGGTTTGTGCTTAACGTTTAGAATCTGCAAACACTTAACAGAAATTCATATCAAATACACTGTCAATTCACCTTAGTTTAAGGGACACTTCTTCAAATCTGGGTTATTGTGGCATCAATACCTAACAGAGTTAATAACTTAGTGGAGCCTTTCAGTTCATCCTTTAATATTTGGACTTCATTTCTGAAGGGAGTCAATCTTCCGATTTCCTCTCTCAGTTCTGATTCCACTTTCTTAAAAGATTCAATCTCTTTTGTTTGAGATTTTACTACCTTGCGGCATTTGTCAAATCCTTCCAAGAGGGCTTTATACTGAGTCACTAGTTATAAATCCTCCTCTAGAGAATAGCCTTTATTCGCATTGGATCCAGATTCAGAATCAGAAAGAGTAGTGTGAGAGTTTACCTTCCCCGTATATGGGGTGTTGCAGTTATCTGAATCTGAATTTGTCATAAGCCCAAAATAAGCTTCATCATTCGAGCTTGACCCGACTGAGTCGCTGTCGCTAAGAGTCTTGGTCTTCTTTGCTAATAAGCTCTTTTCCTCTTTCCTCTTACTCTTGAAGGATTTCTTATCTTCCTTCTTTTTGTATGGACATTCCGTACTTAGATTTCCTGGCTTATTGCAGCAATAACAAATAATATCAGTCGAAATATGTTTATTCGGTTTAGTTTTATACATGTCGTTGATGTGTCCCTTCTTGTGATGTTCATCATCTCGCCTTGATCTTCTATGATTTGAAGAGGACTAACTTTTCATTTGGTTCCTTTTTCTGAGCAACCTCTTGAATTTCTTGGAGATAGATGAGAACTCTCCATCAGACATATCAGAGCATGAGGGACAAGTATCTGATTCATAATCTTTATCTGAAGATTGTCTCCTGACAGGTGACGTAGCTTTGCTTTTTCTTGACCCTTCGGCTTTCAAAGCTACAGACTTCTCTCTTCCAGATGTCGAGCATCCTTCTTCTTCTGCTTTCCTGATGCTTAGCTTGAGCTCATGGGAAAGAAGCTTCCCAAAGAAGATTTGTGGCTCCATAGTAGCCAGCTTTCCAAATTCTCTGATGGCAATAGCTTTTGTGTCCCATTCTTTTGTCAGGGATCTTAAGAACTTGTCATTTAGCTCTCCAACGGTGAATTCTCGATCATAGTTCCTTAGACCATTTACGATCTTAAAGAACTTCTCATAAGTATCAGAAATTGAGTTTCTTGGATCTTGCTTGAAGGCTTCATATTCTTGATTCATCAACTATATTCGATCATCCCTCTCTTCTTTTGTACCTTCCATGAGAACAACTAGAGAATCCCACATCTCCTTGGAAGACTTGCAGTGTATAAGGTTTTGCAACATAGAATCGTCCACTGCACCGGCAATGATGTTCTTTGCCTTCTTGTCCAAGGAGACAAGAGCAATCTCATCTTTAGTTAACTCCAGCATCTTCTTTGGAACCTGAATGGTTGAATTTGTTGAAGAAGGTTTCATTGGAACATGTGGACCTTCCTCAACAATCTGAAAAATTCTCGGGTCGGTGGCTTTCATGTAGAACTTCACTCTTTCCTTCCACATGGAGAAGTTCTCCTTATTGTAGACTGGCAACTTGACGGAATCCTTGGATTTATCCATTCCAGTCATACTGTCTATTGCAACTAGACTTAGAGATCTTGTTCAAGGTTTTAGCCTTTCAACGAACAACCTACCTATGATACCAATTGAAAGTATCTAGTTGCTACCTAAATCACCTAGAGGGGGTGAATAGGTGGATTCTATGGCTTTTTGCGGAATTAAAAACTTTGATGAAATAAGAGCACACAGAATCACAAGCACAGCAAACACAAGGATTTATAGTGGTTCCCGGGAATGGGTATGTCCACTTTCCACCTCACCTATCTAGCTCTCCTGGCTAGACTAGGCTACTTCACTATAACTTGGATCAAGAATGATCCTACAACTCAGAGTCAAACTCCTACAAGCTCGGAGATCAAAATCTCCTACAACTCGGAGAACAAAATCTCCTACAACTCGGAGAACAAAATCTCCTACAACTCGGAGTAAACTACTACACTCGGAAGCAAGCTTCCTACAACTCGAAAGTGAAACTTCCTACTAGCTCGGAGACAACACTCCTACAACTCGGAGTAAAACTCCTACACTTGGAAGCAAGCTTCCTACAAAAATATTGTAATGAAATTTTTACAAGACTTTAGATTGATAAACAATCTTCTTAAAACTTCTGTAGAAGTTCTTCTTCAGATCTGAAAATAAAAGATCTTCTTCTTCCTTGAATGCAATAGAAATATGGATCTTGAGAGAAGGAAGAAGAAATCTTGAAATAACTTGATCTGAAACTTAGGAGACAACTAGATCTGAAATGAACTTGATGAAATCTAAAATCTGAGATCTAGTTGACTCTTTTCTTCAGGAAGAATCGACCAAAAACTTTGTCGGCAGCAGCTATAGCTTTTTGAGAACGAACAGGGCCGACGACGCTTCTGCTACCTTTTTTTATTTCTTTTTGTTAGGGTTAAATGAAATAACCCTTAGTTACTTATTACATTCTTCTCCAACGGCTCTATGCGAGATTTAAGGACTGAGCAGCACGTGTATTGTACATGGAGAAAAAGCCCTAAATGCCGAGCCATAAAGAACTGAACCAGAAAGTCGCGATCTTCGATTCGTCTATTTGATATAGCCGAATTTCATTTCAATTCGGCTAAATGATATAGCCAAACATCATTAGCCAAATTCGTTTATATCCATTTGAATCATATAGCCGAATTATTTCTGACATCATTTTTCCTTCTAAGTAAGAGCAACAACATCTTCAGTTCTTTATGAAAATAGCGTTCGACGAAATCATTTCAAACTTCAGCTCACAGCATTCGACAAAAATACTCAGTCTTAGCGGTCGACGAATTTGCTCAGTCTCAGCTGTCGACGAATTTAGACTACGTTCGACGAACTCGCCAATTTTCTGCGTTCGACGAATTGCCAATTCTGCGTTCGACGAATTGCCAATTCTGCGTTCGACGAAATCCCAATTCTGCGTTCGACGAACAGCTAATTCTCTGCGTTCGACGAATATCCAACTCTGCGTTCGACGAACTCTATGTTGCGTTCGACGAAATCCTGAATACTTAGGAAAAAAGTTTCTTCCACATCAGCAACAGCTTTCTCTTAGCTCTTCCTTTGTGATTGAAAAAGAAGTACAGCCCAATAGAGAGATTCCACATGAGTCAACACCTTGGTCCAAACAATGAGGAATTACATTGCATATGCCTGTGTTTGAAGACTCATTGAAATCTGACATTGGTTTGTACTTAGTCAATTAAAACTTGCAAACACACATCTAAAGTGTATGATCAAATACAATTACAATTCATCTTAGTTTGAAGGGGGCTTCTTCAAACCAAGGTAATTCTGGCTACAATACCCAACAGGGGGTGGCTGTGATCGAATAGGCTGGGGCAGATGGGTGTCTTGCTATAGAGGGAGGGGTGCATTTATAGGGGTTGGAGGAGCCTCCCCTCCTCTTCTTCTCGATGTGGGATTATTCCCCATTAGAGGAGAAGGCTGAGCTCCTCCCAACTGGTTAGGGACAAGTGGCAGCCCCTAAATGGTGGGTTGTACAACCTATAAGCCTAGCTATGTCATTAAACATGTGAGGGAAAAGGAGCGAGAAGAAAGAGAGAGAGAAAGGAGGGCATCTTACTTTAGGCCCAAGCCCAAATTAACCTCATGGGTTTAACCTTGAAATCAGAGCCCATTAGGGCCAATTGTGAACCAAGATGAGGCCTTGATGAGTTGGCCTTGGGTGGATGCTTTAAATAAGAAAAATCCACTTTTAGTGATTTTGACCAAAGTGAACTATAGGGTGGGTCCCCCTATGTGGGTCTAGGTCAAAGTAGGTCCAAGTCGATAGGTGTCAAGCCAAAGTTGGGGTATTTTAGCAAAATCGGTGTGTGCATGCTTTTCGGTGCACCGCAAAACTTGATTTGACCAAATTGACTAACGACGTCGAAATCAAGTGCAACGATTTATGTTGCTCTCGTATTGGTCATACGAGTCCAATGCAACTAATTGGGGTCAATTCCGAGTACATATGCTTAATTTACTAAAACGACGTCGTCGTGACGCGCCGCGACACTCAAAATAGTCGTTTTCTCTAAATGACATCAGATCAGAACGAAACAAGTTCCATTGCACTCGCATCATCTATACAAGTCTTACGCAACTGACGAAAGTCGATTCGGAGCACGTATGCTCCATATACTAAAACGACGTTATCATGACAAGCTACGACACTCAAAATGGTCGTTTTCTATAAACGACATCAGATCGAGACGAAACGAGTTCCATTGCACTCGTATCAATTATTTGAGTCTAATGCAACTGACGGAAGTCGATTCGGAGCACGTATGCTTCATATACTAAAACGATGTTGTCGTGACGCGCTACGATACTCAAAATGGTCATTTTCTCTAAAGGATTTTTGATCGGAATGAAACGAGTTTAGTTGCACTCGTATCAACTATACGAGTCTAGCGCAGCTGACGGAAGCCGATTCGGAGCACGTATGCTCCATATACAAAAATGGAGTAGTCATGACGCGCTACGACACTCAAAATGGTCGTTTTCTCTAAACAACCTCGAATCGAGACGAACGAAGTTCTGCTGCATATGTACCAATTATATGAGTCTAATGCAACTGACATAAGTTGATTCGAAGCACGTATGCTCAAAATACTACAAGGGTCATCGACTAGCTTCTAGGGTACCCTACATAGGGTCGAGTCACTTTTATTGAGTCATCTAGGGTCCTAGTGGTCCAATAAAAATCGAGATGTTACACTAGTGGCCCAATAAATGTCGGGATATTACACTGCGCCACTTGATTTTTGGATGGGTGAATAGTAAATCATGATCGGAGGCACACTTAATGCCTTTTTTTGGAAAATGACAATCATGCCTCCAAGGTGGTCCGGGCAATCTAGGAAGTCTGGGCAGGCTAGCTGGCAAGATGTGGCATTGACGACATGATCAGTGTTAGTGATGAGTGTGGCGATAAGCACCGTAGCTGTGACGACAATGATGAGCGCGGCGGCGGTGATGATGACGAAGGCGAGATGTTATGCGCAGTGCATTGAGGCGTGTTGCATACAAGTGCGCGCATCATGCCGCATACCAGACGCTAATGCATAGTGCGTGCAATAACCACACGCAGTAACTGTGCGCAATGCATGTAGGAACCACGTGCAGTGCGCACATTAACCTGCGCACAATTGCACGCAGCGAACTGCGCACAATTGCACGTGATTGACTGCTCGTCGTTGCGCAGTGTGTGCAGCGTGCAACGTGCACAACGTAACCTTTGAGAGTGTTCTTGTATTTTGCACAGTGTGTGTGTGGTTTATGCCTCCAGCATGCGGATGCTAGTTCGGTGTGTGTGTAGCCTGCGTGAGCGTGCTCACTGCGCATTCCAGTGTCCGTTTGAGAAACCAAATGAACTCAGAACTAAGCGAGAAGGAGCTTACTGGAATCATTTTGTCGGGTCGGTCGGTGTCGCGAAGAAAAATCTTTGATTCGACCGAACTATTTTTGGGTAATCCCATCATTTGGCCCAATTTTTGAGGTTGTTTACATAGAGAACCTCAAAATTTTCTGATTTATGGATCGAGGTAATTCATTGTTGCTAAAGTGTTAGAAAAAACTTGCTTTGCTAGGAAAATATTTGTGGGGAGCGCGTAAGATTGTTGATCTTGCGGACATGTTTGCACTTCTGTGAGTATTAGGGCATGAGTATTGGAGACATGCTTAGATATGTGTGGTTAGTAATGTGTGTGCTTAAATGCATGTGCGTGTGTTGATGCAAAACAGACTTATGTATGTGGGCGTGAAAGCACACTTTATTGCTAGTGGGCCCAAATGGCAGAGTGAATCTGAGTGACCGGAGGGTATGCATGGCACGCAAGTGTCCATGTTGGCATAAATTATGCGCGATTATGCGGCATAAGTTATTGTTCATGCCCCGGTGCGGGTAAGGGGGTGTTCCCATGACTTATATAGTCGTTTATGGAAACATGCATGGTGCAAGTGTTTGGATGCAAACGTGCGCTGAGCGCAGATATTTTTACTTTGTGTGCACGACTTGATCGGAGGAAGATGTGCTTATTGGAGATACGTGGGGGAATGATATTATCGCATGGCTGTAGAGGAGAGCAGACCCTCTTTGACCGGTGGACGCTGAGTCCTTCAGAAAGTGGCACGAGTCTTGTATGGTAAACCTTTTTGTGTGAGGGCGCCTTATGGTGGTTCGTGCGTGTGCGAACATGCTGCAGTGTCGTGCATGCATGAACAATTTACTGAGCAATGCGCACATGAACGTGTTGAGAGGTTCTGTGGGCGTGAACGTGTTGCAGAGAAGTGCACATATGAACGTGCGAGAGAGCGGTGCACTCACAATCATGATGAATGGCGGCTCATAAATGAACTTTCGGGCATAGGTTACCAGTGAAAGTGAGGTTAGATCTTAGATTTACTCTAGAGGGGGGGTGAATAGAGTATTAAAAACTTTTAATTAGTTTTTATAGCGGAATTAAAATATTGATATATATGTGTGTATAGCAAAGTGAATTATAAAACAGAATAAAACAAATCACACATCACAGAAAAGTAAACACAATCACAGAGGACACACAGATCTATAGTGGTTCCCCAATCAACCTGGGCACATCCACTCTTCTACCACACTTCGTAGGAATCCACTACAGGTTTATGCTCAGGTGCCCTGCCACCAAATGGAGTTTTGATCAGGTGCCCAAAACACCAACCACAGGTTTTTGTTCAGGTGCCCTGCCACCAAAAAGATAACTTTTGAAGGGAGTTAAAACCCTGTACAAGATGGAAATGAAAGGTTAAGAAGTTCTTCTCTGTCAACAATCTGAAAGAAGACTAATGAAAATGTTGATGTAAAGCTCCCCCTGTCTGATAGAAATAGTTGACAGTTGGTGGAGAAGCTTTCACTTGAATAAAATAAATCTTCTTGATAGCTGATTAATCTGAGAGAATGAGTTCCTAAGATTGTTGTTGCTCTTTGAAGATTTGAACTTGCAGCAAGAATCTGAGAGAGTGTTTTGATGTTCTCAGAGGAATGAAGGTGTTGCTTGAGGAAGAAGATGACTGAATATTTTTAACTGTCTGTACTTCTTCTTCTTCTTTTCTAAAATCGTTTGTAAAGATGTTTGTCTCTCTCTTTGTCTCTAATATCTTCCTTCTTTGATAATATATTATGATTTGAATTTCAAATCTTCTAATTTAAGGAATAGAATAATCTGACTTGAATCCTTCTCGGAACTGCAACAGCCACCAAAACGATTTTGGCAGGTCCTTTATTTCCTTTGACGTATAATATTCCTTTTGCATTAAATGTCAACGGCTATATTATCTTGGAATAAGAGAATAGAAGTAAAATATTATGGAGAGATAAAATCTTTGTCTTATTTGGAATAGATCTGCTGCTGGATTGATCTGAGAGATGAATTCGTCGATCTGAAAGTTGAAATAGTCGATCTAAACTTCTGATGCTAATTCATCGAACGCAGAGCTGAGTTCGTCGACCGCTGAGATGAGAAGTTCGTCGACCGCTGAGACTGGCTGAATAGCTTGATTTCGTCGAACAGAAGCTAGCCGTTCAACGAACTTAGAAGGGAGTTCGTCGAACGCAGTAAGCATTTCGTCGAACGCAGAAACTTAACTTTTTTCCTTAAGTTCTAGCTAACTTAACAGCCTAAAACCTAGACCCTTAGACTATACAGTGGGGTCAACTTAGTCCTAGTCAACAGATAGTGATCCTATCCCAAATCAGTAATAGGGTTGTTCCAACAATCTCCCCCTATTTGGGTTAGGACACTATTTGACAATCATTCAAATAATAAACAACAGAAAAACAAACAGGAGAGCATATATATCTGACAGAATGTAAATTCATTTCAGCAGATAGAATATAATATAGTGCTCTGAGTTTATAAACATTACAAAAATAATAAAATCCAAATAATTAAGAACTTTTGTCCTTTTTAGAAGAAGGCTTGAAGATAATCTGCCTATTGGGATTTTCTAATTCCTTCTTTCTTATGTAAAGATCCTGAGCTCCTAGTATGGTTTGAGATTTACGTACCTTGAACAACCACGATTTTTGGGTGCTTCATTAAGTAATCTTCAGCCTTGAAAAAAAGCTTTGAGCCATACCTTTCAAATTCCTGCATTCTGAACTCTGACATTGTTGAGTACTGAGAGAAATCTTTACCTTCAGCTTTTGCTTTGTTGATCTGAGCTGTGGCAATACATTCTCTGAACCTAGCCACTTGAGCTATCCTTTCTGCTTCTGAATCAACTTGAGAAGAAGGCCTTTCATCAAGATCACTGGCCTGAATTGAAGGTTGGTCAGAGTGAAGATTTCTTTGTCTGTGCAAAGATCCATCAGATATAGGCATATTGTATGGTTGAGAGGGAATAATATCTGATTTCTCTTGAGGAACATTAGCTGATCTTGAAGAAGGAGGAGCCCTGGCAGATCCTGATCTCTGAGATCCATAGGAACTACCAGGTCTCTTTCCTGAACTTCTTTACTGAGAAGAGGAGGACATCCCTGCTGCTCCTGCTGCTGGAGGAGGAGGAGGAGGAGGAGGAGGATTAAACTTGACTGGCTTGTCTGAAAAATAACCAATTTTCCTCATCTTCTTTCTTCTATTATTCTCATTCCTAGAGAATCTCATCCAAGCTGGAGAGTCCTTTGTAAGAGAAATACAATGAAGAATATAATAGGGAATGTCATTGTTACTAGAAGGAAGCTTAGGGACAACCTTTGACTTTGATTTCCTTTTCTTTCTCTTCTTATAGGATGAGTCATCAGAATCATCATCTTCATCAGAATCATCAGAAGATTGGACTGGATTATCATAAGGGTCGTCAATAAATTTAAGAGTTTTAGAAACTCCTTGCTCATGAGCTGCATCTTGCTCTTTAAATATTTCATCAAAATCTAGTAGGGGGAATCATCAAAAACAAAAGTTGGAGGTGAATTCACCAAGCCAACTTCCTCTGTTGGTGGAGATGAATCTGTACTTGGAACTGGAACTGGAATACTTTTGATGATTTTCTTTAACATAACTTTATTAATAGGAGCTGTGTAGGGAATTATAGCTTTTGAAAAATCTGAAAACTGAGGTAAGCTGTTGAAAACTGTATTGAATTTTGAAAGCAAATAAATAATATCTATGGAAGGGGAAATAGAGATATTATTTATTGAAACTGAATCCAAAACTGTTACTGTATCTGCTGCATCAGCTATATCTGCAATATCATCAATATCTACTGTATTATCAACTGTATCTACAATCATATCATCTGGAGCACCTCTGCTGACACTTGGAGCTTCTTCATCAGACATCTCCCCCTGCCTAGATTCAGGGAGACCTGAATCTAGGCCCCTAGAAGAAGGGAAAGGTGGAAAGGAGGTAGAGAAGGAAGCTATTGTAGAGGTTAGGTCAGAAAGGGCTTGAAGAATTGGAGCAAGCTTTGCATCCAGGAGGGCATCTAGCTTTGGATATATGTGATCAAAAATTTGATCAGCTAGAGAAGAAAAGTTGACATAGACAAAATCTGGTTGATTTGAGGATGATGGGGTAGAAGAGGATGGAATGGAGGAGGGTAAAAATATGTTTGTTGCATTGACTGTAGGTGGAGTGGTATCTTGATGGATAGGAGATGAAGGGTGGATAGGTGACTAGTGGGGAACATGGATGGGAGAGAGAGGTGGAGAAATGTTGGGAGGTAGAAGATTGAAGGAAGGAGGTGGAATGTCATCAACAGGGGATGGAGAATTTGGAGGAGGAATAATTTCTTCAGAAGAGATCATTTGAGGAGGTGGAGATGGGAGAGGAGGAGAAGAAACAACAGGAACTTCTGGAAGGGTTAGGGGAGTGACTTGATCAGTCCTTGTGCCTTCAGAAGCTTGCCTGGGGGTATCTGCCCTTGGATTCTTCATAGGGATCACCTTGTCCCACTTACCAAAAAGTGTTGAGGTCAGCCTTTTGCTGGCATTAATGGTCACCTTGGGAGAGACCAAAAGGTATGGGTGCCTTTCCTGAAGAATAATTCCCAATATTCTTCCATAACAGACATTCTCCTTACTTACTTTCTTCTTAATGGATTCAAACAGAATCAATCCCCAATTCAATTTCTTCTTTTCCACCAAGGCCACCATCAAAAGAAATTGGTGTCTGGTAATATAGTCATGAGCAGATGTTTTGCCCAGCAAAACGTTTCCAACAATATCTGCTAAGAATTTGTATTCTTTTGACAAATTCTTTTTCAACAAATGGTTAGGGTTTCCACTGGAGTGACCCATCTTAACCAAAGCATTTTCAAATTCAACAGAACTGATATCCAGTTCATCATCACCATTCACAAAACCAAAAACTTCAGTTAAAATTTCTGGAGATAGGAAAACATGTTTCCCTGAGATGGTTCCTAATAAAGTATCACTCTCGGCCTTAACTGTGTAAACTCATTCCTTGACTTCTGCCACTGGTAATTTTATCCTGGTGCTCATAAACTTCTTCATTTGATGTACTTCAAAGAGTCGAAGAATATCCTGGAACACCTGGTCGGATCGAGCGAACGACTCCATGTCGATGTCGAAACCAGCGTCAAACTTCGTTGAATACAACACCGCTTGAGAAATCGCCATTGTTCTTGCAAAAGAAAACACGATCAAGTGCAAAGGAACTGGAGGGAAAAGCTATTTCTATAGTCGCAAAGACAGAATGAAATAAAAGATTGATTATATAGAAAGATCGGAGAAGGGGGCACACATTCTTAGAACGAGGTATGGCTAACCCTAATAAAATCAGAAGTCGAAAAGACTTAGGTCTTCGTCAGACTGCGTTCGACGAAAATTTTGTTTTCGTCGATCCCTGTTCGACGATCGAGATTGCCTTTGTTGATCCTGAAGTTAAAAGGTTTTGTCGATCTCCGTTCGACAAACGATTCAATTTCATCGTCCTCCGTTCGACGAAATGAGGGGATAAATAGAATTTTTTTTTCAATAGATTGAATCTCCATCTATCATTCCTAGCTGATTTATAAAGAAGATAAGCTTCTTTTCATCCAAGGGTTTGGCGAAAATATCAGCTCTTTGCAAATCAGAAGAAATAAATTGTAGGAAAATTTTATTTTTATCCACATTATCTCTGATAAAGTGGTGCCTAATTTCTATGTGTTTAGTCCTACTATGGAGAAATGGATTTTGTGTTATAGATATTGCACTAGTATTTTCACAAAATATAATTGAATTATTTAGATTGATCCCATAGTCTAGGAGCTGATTTTGTATCCACGGTATCTGTGAGCAGCAACTGCCTGCAGCTATATATTCAGCTTCAGCTGTTGATGTAGACACAGATGTATGTTTCTTACAAAACCAAGACACAAGCCTATCACCAAGAAACTGGCAAGTTCCTGATGTGCTTTTCCTGTCTACACTGCATCCAGCATAATCTGAATCTGAGAATCCAGTTAATTCAAATTCAGATGCAGTTGGATACCAGAGTCC
Organism: Dactylorhiza incarnata; assembly: GCA_033032865.1. NCBI lineage: Eukaryota > Viridiplantae > Streptophyta > Magnoliopsida > Asparagales > Orchidaceae > Dactylorhiza > Dactylorhiza incarnata. The sequence continues at coordinate 5,438,596 of JAWHQI010000121.1, forward strand.
TAGATTTGGACAACCCTTTATATATCTCAAAATTGTTTTTAATAAAATTAGGTGAGATTATTTGGGGTTAACTTGAAACCTCACACAAATACAAGTAGCAAACATTATATCAGGCCTACTTACTGTTAAATAAAGTAGTGAGCCAACAATTGCTCTATATACTTTTTGATCAACAGGTTTCCCTGATTCATCGTTATCAACAACAGCATTAGAGGGCATGGGTGTTTTCATGGTGGAAGAATCTGACATACCAAATCTTTTCACTAATTCCTTAGCATACTTCGATTGGGATATGAAGATTCCATTTGGAGTTTGCTTCACTTGAAGACCAAGGAAGTATGATAGTTCACCCATACTACTCATTTCAAATTTAGATTGCATTAGATCAGAAAACCTTTTGCATAAATTTGAATCAGTAGAGCCAAAGATAATATCATCTACATATATTTGAACTAGTAAAGTTTGATTTTTATGTATCCTGAAAAATATGGTTTTATCAACTATGCCTCTACAGAAATTGTTTTCCAAAAGACAACTAGCTAAGGTCTCATACCATGCTCTGGGAGCTTGTTTGAGACCATAGAGAGCTTTATTAAGCATAAATACATAGGAGGAGTGAGTTGGAGAGATGAAACCTGGTGGTTGTTCCACATAGACTTCTTCTTTGATGTCTCCATTTTAAAATGCACTCTTCACATCCATTTTATATACCTTGAATTTCTTGAATGCAGCAAAGGCCAGAAAAATCCTGATAGCTTCAAGTCTTGCAATAGGAGCAAAGGTCTGATCAAAATCAATTCCTTCTTCCTGTGAATATCCTTGGGCTACCAATCTTGCTTTGTTTCTGACTATGTTGCCTTGATCATCTAGCTTGTTCCTGAAGACCCATTTAGTGTCAATGACCGGATGGCCCTTTGGTCTTGGAACCATATCCCAAACCTTGTTCCTTTCAAATTGATTGAGCTCCTCTTGCATTGCAAGAATCCAGTTTGGATCTTGTTCTGCATCTTTTATGGATTGAGGTTCAATCTGTGATAGGAAACAAGTGTGCATCTGATTTTGGTGTAGTTGATGCCTTGTTTGAACACCTGCTGAAATATCTCCAATCACTTGTGATATTGGATGATCTCTAACTGTGATGTGATCAACAGTTTGAGTTGGTTCGACAATAGTATCCACTTGGGGAATTTGTTCAGCTGTCACTTGATTTGATTTGTCAGCAAGATCTTCTGGATTATCTTTTTCTTCACCGTCTTCAAGTGTTTGAGTTGATGGAAGTAGAGAATCTCCTTTCTGTAGATTTAATCCATTGAGCTCTTTCACATAGAGCTGGTACCTGCAATGTATTTATGGTAGAGGTGGTATTCCTCTCCTCATTTAACAAGTTAGTTTCATCAAAAGAAATCTGCATGGACTCTTCTATCTTAAGAGTAGATTTGGTGTAGACTCTATATGCTTTACTAGAAAGAGAATATCTAAGGAATATGCCTTCAACTGCCTTAGCTTCAAACTTCCTTAGATATTTCTTATCATTGTTATGCACATAGCATTTACAACCAAAAATCTTAAAATAGCTAACCTTAGGCTTTTTATTCTTGAGTAATTCAACCCTCAAGTTTATGTATCAGGCTTCTATTCAACACATAATTTGTTGTGTTCACTACCTCTGCCCAAAAAGAGAGTGGCAAATGAGCATCAGCAATAAGCAATGTAATTGTTGATTCAATTAGTGTTCTATTTTTCCTTTCAGTTACCCCATTTTGTTAAGGAGTTCTAGGAGCAGAGAAACACTGCTTGATCCCTTCTCTTCCACAGAATTCTCTCATCAGAAGAGACTCAAACTCAGGGCCATGATCACTTCTGATCAATGCAACTACAGTAGAGTACTCACTCTTGATGGACCTGAGAAAGTCTGTTAGAACATTGAAGGTGTCAGACTTGTTCCTAAGAAAGAACACCCAAGTGAATCTTGAGAAGTCATCTACAATAACTAGAAAATAATTCTTCCATCCTAAGCTCTGTATAGAAGTAGGTCTAAAAAGATCTAAATGCAGCAAATACAGAATCCTAGGTGAATCACTCTTGGATAAAGATTTAAAACTACTTCTAGTCTGCTTACCTAACTGACAAGCCCTGCAAAGTCCTTCCTTCTTGTATAAACCAGAAGGCAGTCCTCTGACAAGATTGTCCTTAGAAAGCTTAGAGATAGTTCTAAGGTTAATGTGTCCAAGCCTTTTATGCCATAATTCATTTGTCTTACTTATTGAATTAAATAGACAGATGTCTGAATTGGCAGAGTCAAAATTGACTAAATAAATATTTCCTTTTCTAATGCCAGATAATACATTAATGTTTTTTTATTGGTAATAAGACATTGGGAAGGGATAAAAGTTACCTGATAACCTTCATCACATAACTGGCTTATGTTGCTGAGGTTGTGCTTGAGACCCTTGACATATGATACTTCTTTGAAGGTGACTACTCCAACCTTGACTTGTCCATATCCTTTTGTCTGTCCACAGTTGGAGTCTCCAAAGACAACTTTCTGTCCAAGCTTTGCCTTATAATTTCTTAGGTTGGCCTTATTTCCTATCATATGCTTTGAGCATCCACTATCCAAGTACCAATATTCCTTTATTTTTGGATAGCTGTGTACTTGCAAAAATAGAAAAATAATCTAGTTGTTCTTGACCCAGACTACCTTGGGTCTTTTTGAATTACCACAAAAATCAGAAATAAAGGATATTTCAGGCTGATCCTTATATCCTTGTGGATGATATCCCCTTGGAGGAATTATCCACTCAGTAAAAGGATTTTTAGTATATTTAGAATAAGAACTCTTCAGTTTTCCTGTATATTTTTCGTTCAACGAATTTTGCTGAATTCGTCGATCGTCGTTCGATGAGGTAGAGACCTTGCGTCGAGCGCCGTTAGAATAATAGTTATACTGAAAATCTGTCTTCAGAGTTCGTTGAGCATTGTTCAACGAAGCAGTCTGGTTTCGTCGAGCACCGTTCGACGAATTCTGTTGGATTTCTTTATTCTTCATATTCTTGCTTGAAATATTCTTATCTACATCTACAACCTCTTTGCTCTTAGCAGAAATGAATTTTACAGGTGTAGAGAGCATGTTTTTCTTAATGAGATGTGGCTCACTTGATGATGCACCCAAGCCCAGTTTGCTATTAAATCTAGCATTAACAATGTTTGTGATATCCATCAGTTTGATGCTTCTCCCATTGAGGGATTCTTCAAACTTCTTGGCTTCAGACAACTTATTCTCAATGAGAACAATGTGTTCCCTGGAGGAAGCCAAATCTTTCTTAAGATTGACATTCTCTTCACATATTTGATTCATTTCAGCCAACTTACATCTGAGAGAGATTATTTCCTTCTCAGATTTGACTAAGTCTAAGCAAAGAACTTTGAATTCATCTTTGAATTCAATGAAATTGAAATCAAAATTAGAAATTACCTGATCACTGTCAGCTTCAGATTTTTATTCATCTGAATTGTGTCCTGAGGCATTGATATCCATCATGCAGAAATTTCTTTCATCTTCATCATCACTGGAGATGGATGTAGAAGCATATTCTGACTCACTGTTTGAGTCATAAATAGCCATTGGGCATTGGTCCTTCTCATTTGAATTTTCTTCATCTTCAGAAGAGCTGGATGAAGATTCTGATTCAGTTTCACTCCATGTTTCAGCTACAAATCCTCTTCCCTTCTTTTTGTGTTTGTGGGAGGAAGACTTGTTGGAGTGTCTTTTCTCTTCTTTGTCCTTTTTCTTTTCTTTCTTTTGGTTCTCTGGACAGTCTGGTAGAATATGTCCAAGTTTCCTGCAGCCATAACAAATAATTTCTTTAGTATTAGCTTTGTCATACCTTGGCTTTTCTTTTGATCTGAAGTCCTTCTTTCTGAAGCCCTTCTTAGCCATTTTGTAAAACCTCTTAGCTAGGAGGCTCATGATCTCCTTTTCTCCTGGATCTTTTTCTTCTTCTTCAGTTGCTTAAAAGGCAATGATCCTTTCATTCTTTGATGTTGGAGATGAAGTGTATTGTTCTGCATCTCTGGATTTGACAAGCTGCTCATAGGATTTGAGCTTTCCTAGCAGTGTCTCAGTAGTAATCTCATTGAGACTTCTGGCTTCCTTGATAGGCCAGATTCTAGAATCCCATGTGTTGGGGAAGCATATTAGGACCTTGTCATTGATCTCAGTGATAGAGATCACTTTGTCCAAAGATTTCAGCTCATTTATGATGAGGCTGAGCCTTTTGTACATATCAGCAACTGTTTCAGTGTCTCCTTTCTTGAAGTTTTCATACTGATAAATAAGGTGTGATCTCCTATCTTTTCTTTCATCAGCAGATCCTTAAACCATATTGATGAGAGAGGTCCATATCTCTCTTGCATAGGTGCATTCCACCACTTTCTGAAAAATATCATCTGACATTGTTTGAGCCAGAATATTCATGGCTTTTGCATCAGCACTCATTTGCTTCTTTTGAGCTTCTGTCCACTCAGGAGGTGGGACAGCAGTGTTGTTTGTTGCTGCATCAGTACTTGTTGATGCTGAGGGAGTAGGAGGTCCTGTCAAAATAACATTGAAAATGTCTTCATCAATAGAGTTCATGTATAACCTGATCCTTGCCTTCCATAGTGCAAACTTATTTAGATTGCACATATGAGGTCTTGTGCTTGAGTACTCTTTTTTTTGTGCCATGAGTTTTTTGAAAACAAAACTCTAAAATAAATTTAGATCTAATTGATCTTTGTGATTCTGGTGTTAGCCTGTAAAGAATCAACTATCCTCTAATACCAATTGAATTTGTTTTTATAGCGGAATTAAAATACTGATATATATATATATATATGTGTATAGCAAAGTGAATTATAAAACAGAATAAAACAAATCACACAGCACAGCACAGAAAAGTAAACACAATCACAAAGGACATGAGGATCTATAGTGGTTCCCCAATCAACCTGGGTACATCCACTCTTCTACCACACTTGGTAGGAATCCACTACAGGTTTTTGCTCAGGTGCCCTGCCACCAAATGGAGTTTTGATCAGGTGCCCAAAACACCAACCACAAGTTTTTGTTCAGGTGCCCTGCCACCAAAAAGCTAACTTTTTAAGGGAGTTAAAACCCTGTACAAGATGGAAATGAAAGGTTAAGAAGTTCTTCTCTGTCAACAATCTGAGAGAAGACTAATGAAAATGTTGATGTAAAGCTCCCCCTGTCTGATAGAAATAGTTGACAGTTGGTGGAGAAGCTTTCACTTGAATAAAATAAATCTTCTTGATAGCTGATTAATCTGAGAGAATGAGTTCCTCAGATTGTTGTTACTCTTTGAAGATTTGAACTTGCAGCAAGAATCTGAGAGAGTGTTTTGATGTTCTCAGAGGAATGAAGGTGCTTCTTGAGGAAGAAGATGACTGAATATTTTTAACTGTCTGTACTTCTTCTTCTTCTTTTCTAAAATCGTGTGTAAAGATGTTTGTCTCCCTTTTTGTCTCTAATATCTTCCTTCTTTGATAATATATTATGATTTGAATTTCAAATCTTCTAATTTAAGGAATAGAATAATCTGACTTGAATCCTTCTCGGAACTGCAGCAGCCACCAAGACGATTTTGGCAGGTCCTTTAATTCCTTTGCCGTATAATATTCCTTTTGCATTAAATGCCAACGACTATATTATCTTGGAATAAGAGAATAGAAGGAATATATTAAGGAGAGATAAAATCTTTGTCTTATGTGGAATAGATCCGTCGCTGGATTGATCTGAGAGATGAATTCATCGATCTGAGAGTTGAAATAGTCGATCTGAACTTCTGATGCTAATTCGTCGAACGCAGAGCTGAGTTCGTCGACCGCTGAGATGAGAAATTCATCGACCGCTGAGACTGGCTGAATAGCTTGATTTCGTCGAACAGAAGTTGGTCGTTCGTCGAACTCAAAAGGGAGTTCGTCGAACGCAGAAACTTAACTTTTTCCTTAAGTTCTAGCTAACTTAACAGCCTAAAACCTTGACCCTTAGACTATACAATGTGGTCAACTTAGTCCTAGTCAACAGATAGTGATCCTAGCCCAAATCAGTAATAAGGTTGTTCCAATAACCAGCAGACTATATGGTAGAGTCTTGTTTGTGCGGGGAGCAGGGGAACTTGGTTCCCTATGGATGTGGAGTCCCTTGAAATGGCCAGAGTTTTTATTAGGATTACCCGAACACACTATTGGGAGAGGTCGGAGTCTCCTATTGGGATATAGGAACACTCTGTTAGGAGGGGCTGGAGTATCCACTTGGGATATCCAAACACTGTATTGGGAGTGCCCGGAGTCTCAGCTTAGGATATTCAATCACTCTATTGGGAAAGTCTGAAGTCTCCGCATGGGATATTTGAACACTCTGTTGGGATAGGCCGGAGTCTCAGCTTGGGATATACAACCACTCTGTTGGAAGAGGTCAGAGTCTCCACGTGAGATATCTGAACACTCTGTTGGGAGAGACTGGAGTCTCCGCTTGGGAAATCCAAACTCTCTATTGAGAGGGACCGAAGTCTCTGCTTGGGATATCTAATCACTCTGTTGGAAGAGGATGGAGTCTCCACTTGGGATATCAGAATACTCTGTTGTCAGAGACCGGAGTCTCCGCTTGGGATATCTGAACACTTTGTTGGGAGGGATCAGAGCCTTCGCTTGGGATATCCGATCACTCAGTTGAAAGAGGTCGGAGTCTCTGCTTGGAATATCCCAACACTCTATTGGGAGAGGCCGAAGTCTCCGTTTGGGATATCTGATCACTGTGTTAGAAGAGGATAGAGTCTCCGCTTTGGATATTCGAACACTCTCTTGGAAGAGGTCAAAGTCTCCGCTTGGGATATCCGATCACTCTGTTGAGAGAGACCGAAGTCTCTACTTGGGATATCCGATCACTCTATTTATAGGATCATGAACATGCAGTGAAATTGAAAATGTTACTTGTTATTTGTGCGGACGAGAAATAACTCATGGCTTATTACATGGCCAATGAAAACATGAGATATAGGTAGAGATGTCAGATGCTCTGGATGTTCCTTGGACGGAGAACAAGCTTTCACTCAGGATGGTCATCCTGGGAATTGTCCCCATGTGGGCATATTCTGGACTGACTGGTCTGTAGCTCACACTTTGCATAAATTTCCCAAGGATCCCCAGAAGAACGAACCGTTCGATTTCTACTTTTAGTTGTGTGCAATACTCTGTGTTATACCCGGGACCTCGGTGATAGTCGCAGTACTTGGATTGGTCCCCCGAGGTTGGGGTAAGAGCCTCCGACCTCTGAAGAGAGGAGTGGCACAGATGACGAGTAAGACTTCTATCTGAGAGGCATTGAGGAGAGTGAAGGTCTGCTGCTGGCAGTGCCCCCTGGCTCATCGGGAGTCGTCATGACGCCCGTCGTTCCTCTTAGCTACTAGAGGTTGATCCTGCTCCTTTCTTTTTAGACTACTTTTAAATTGTTGTTGATGCACTTCTATTGCTTCATTCGCCGATATTTGGGCCTCGATGTAGTGAAGCATCTGCACGGTCGGAGCGGCTACGCGGCGGCGGCCGTGTGGACGATGGTGGGTGGTTTTGGGGTGGTTTCCTCCTTCTCCAATGGCTCTGATTGGGGTACCTATACTTTTATAATCCTCAATTTCTTGTTATTTATTTCTAATAAATTATTATAAATTTGAAGTGTGATAAAACAATTAATAAAAAAATTATAAATAAATAGATAATTATAAAAAAAATATTTTATCAGTACAAGCGATTTGCCAACGTCAAGCTAATACCTCATCAACGTCTAGCAATTCAAAGCCGTTAAATAGTTAACGGTGTTAATTTAGAAATGTATTTGAAATAAAACATAAAGCTAAGAGAGATATTTGAAGTAAATAAAATTGTAGGAAATATTTAAAATATGGTCCAAAATTAAATGAAAATTTTGTTATATTTAAATAATTAGTTGACAATTTTTTAAGAAAGTTCTTAGGCTTCGTTTGGCTCGGCTTATTTGCTCGGGTGAGTTTGGACTAAAACGTCATTATCATAACAAACATTTAATCCTCAAAACTAGTTTCTTTTCTTGTTAATGGTAGTAACGTTTGTCATACCAAACATACATTCTATGGCAATGACGTTTTTGTCCAAACTCACCGGAGAAAATAAGCCGAACCAAACGAAGCCTTAAGGCTGCGTTTGGAGCGGCTTATTTGCTCCGGTGAGGTTGGACAAAATGGTCATTGTCATAACAAAATCTTATGCCCCAAACTAGTTTTTTTTTTGTAACGGTTGTAACATTTGTCATATCAAATGTACATTTTATGACAATGACGTTTATGTCCAACCTCACCGGAGCAAATAAGTGAAATGAGAAAAAAATCCATCAAACTTGAAATGAGAAAAAAATCCATCAAAACTGAAATGTTAACCATCACTATGACATTACAAAAGAAATGAAGACAATGGAGGAGGAATAAAATCAAAATCCCTTACCTATGACCAAGAAGAAGCAATAACGAGAAAACATGGAGGATCCTCAAGAAGGAGACAAAATAGTGAATGAAGTGTAACACCCTCCCTGTTACATAGAATATAGCAGTACGTCCGGTCGGGACCCCACGCCATATTAAATAGACAATGGAACGCTCTACCGAATTAGTTATAAACAGTTCATATCATGAATCCATTCTCAGCTCACAGAGTTACACAAACGGAAGCAATTATTTTTATTAAGTCAAAACCAGTATATACAAAGTCCACTCTAACCAAAAGGAATGACAATACAATAAAGTGCTTTTGAAAGTTATTTACATCAAAAGTGGCTTCCAAACATCGGCACGCAGAACGACCACACTTGAAAAATAGTAAAGAAAAACTTTGGTCTTCGAGGGACAGCACAGCACAGCAGCAGGGGCTTCAGCCCGCTATTTTCCGCTAGTCTCGCCAGGACCTGTACAAATAAATCCACCAAAATAGTGGGGGAAAACAAGCAACCGGTCAGCTTTAGCTGACCAAGATATAACGACGCCGCCCCTTTCTCGGGACGGTGGTACTCCATCCCTGCAGGCAAGAGTCAGCAGCATATAACCACATATATTCGCAAACAACACCAGCGTAGGCATCCACAGCCATTCGCTTCGTGCTCTCAAATCACACTTTGGCATACTCCTCGAGTTACGCCTGCGATCTAAGGATAACATTGACTTAGATAGCTATGAGCTCACACTGTCAGGATTCACCTATGCCTGAGTCGGGTTAGGTTCGCCTGATGCCCGCGCTCATACCGTCAGGAGTCACCTATGCCTGACACAGGTACAGTTGCCCCTTGTTACCGCTCCGTACTTGGCACTCAAGGCCAGCGGAATATACCCGGTCTCTAGGACCCAGGCGTCACAAACAGCTCACCGGGAGCTACCGCCGGCGCTAGCACTAGCGCCCGGTGCTAGTGACAGAATCCCGTTCTGCCACTTTTCTGGGAAAACACCTACAGAATCATCGACTTAACTCACTTGGAGCTACCGCCAGCCCTAACGTTAACGTCTGGCGCTAGTAACAGAACTCAGTTCTGCTAGCAAAATTCGGGTATTACCTGGGAAACACCTCCAGGATATTTTGTTGTACAACACAGTGCACAGGACCCGAACCACAACATATACACAGAGTCTTCTCCGGAACGTTACACGCAATAAACATCGCCAATCCGGACCAACCTGTCCAGATGGGCTTCACACAGCATGTCTACGTCCGTACTTCCATTCCGGACTCTATATGCAATTTATGGGGGAATAACTTCAACCCGCCGGAAGATCCGATCTACTAATTAGTAGAAGTCTTCCAAATCATGCAAATCAAAGGACGCACATGTCCAAAGACTGGAGAATCGTTACCCTTAGTGCTCGTTTCGGTGCCATGAATCTGAGCTTGATCCGGAGGGAACTTGCTGAACTAGCGTCCTCTCCACGGAATCGCTGATGGCACAAGCACACAAGACCTTCTTCGCGGATTTGCCTTTGGCACAACGAAAGGCTCACCCTTACTAATCTCCCTCCTCAAACTCTCGGCCATCAGTTCTCAGTTCAGGAAGACTGAACAGAGAATTCCCAAAGAAATGAGAAGGAGACCTGAAATCAGGGAATACATAAATTCCTCACTACCGCCGGCGCTAGCACTAGCGCCCAGCCTAGTGACTTTAGGCGGTGGGGCGGCCACCGCTTTGCGGCTTCAGCCTCTATCCAGAAGCTAACACCTAGCGCTAGTACTACCGCCTAGCGCTAGCGTTAGCGTTCTCCATGTCGATCAGAGCTACCGTCGGCGTTAGCACTAGCGCTAGCACCCTTGCTTCAAAACTCTTAGAAACTTAAGCACATGAAAACTGGGGTCTTACAATTCTCTCCCCCTTAAAAGAATTTCATCCAGAAATTCTAACAGTGCAAAAGAACAAAAAGATACAAAATATAACTTGTATCTTAAAGGAACAATTCGGGGAACTCCTCACGCATGGTTTGCTCGTGCTCCCATGTCAGCTCCTCACGACCGCAGTTGTTCCAGCGGACTTTGACCATCTTGATCAGCTTATTCTGTAGTTGTTTAACATCAGTGTCTTCGATGCAAATAGGCGTGACCATCGTCTTCAACTCCTCATTGACTGGCACCTGATTTGCCATAAGCACATGGCTCAGCTCTGGCACAGCTTTCCTCAGCACCGATATGTGAAACACATCGTGCAAACCGCTCAGCTCTGTCGAAAGAGCGAGCCGATAGGCAGCTTCACTAACACGTTCCAGTATCTCGAACGGTCGAAGGTATCTCGGACTCAGCTTCTTCAAGCGTTGAATCCTGGATACACCTTTGAACGGCTTGATCTTGAGATACACCCAGTCGCCCATGGAGAACTCAAAATTCCTGTGCTTGGCATTGTATTATTTTGCCTGCCTATCCTGAGCCACCAATAATCTCTCCCGGATTGTTCGAATAGTCAAATTTGCATCTTCGACTTCCTTTTGCTTGAACAACTTCGTCTTGCCCATCTCCACCCAAACCAAGGGGGTACGGCAAGCCCTACCATAGAGGGCCTCGAAGGGAGCCATCTTTATACTCGCCTGGTAGCTGTTATTATAAGCGAACTCAATCATAAACAAATGATCATCCCACTTCTTACCGAAGTCCAGGGCGCACATACAAAGCATATCCTCCAACGTCATGTTGGTCCGTTCAGTCTGCCCATCCGTTTGAGGATGGAAGGCAGTGCTAAACTTCAACTTTGTACCCAACATATGGTGGATTAGCCTTCAATCATTCGAAGTAAAGCGCCCATCTCGGTCACTGACGATGCTACGGGGCACACCGTGCAATCGTACAATGCTATCAACATAAAGCTTTGCTAACTTTTCTGCTGAATCGTCCCGCCGGTTTGGAATAAAGTGGGCTACCTTCGTCAAGTGATCCACGATCACCCAAATAGCATCATTCCCACTCTGTGATCTCGGCAAACCGTGCACGAAATCCATAGAAATATCATCAAATTTATGTTCTGGTACTGGAAACGACTTCAGGAACCCACCAGGTTTCTGACATTCCGCCTTCACAAGTGCGCAAGTTTTGCATTTTGCCACGTATAAGGCGATGTCTTTCTTCAGAACTGGCCACCAAAACAGCTTTTTCATGTCTTGGTACATCTTTGTGCTCCCCGGGTGAATTGAGTACTTTGTAAAGTGCGCTTCGTACATCAATTCTTCCCGCAATTTGCCCACATTTGGGACGCACAACCGACCGTCTTTCTACGTAAGACCATCGTCCAAGACAAATTCTGCAGCAGACCCATCCCCAGTCTCTGCCAAGTAACGATGCATGCTCGAATCAAGCTCCAAGGCCAATCGTATTCTGTCCGCGAGGTCGTATTGCACCTCCGTCCAATTCAAGCACGCACTCGCACTAGAACTCCTCTCCACACAGGAGATCTCTAAGGCTTCCAAGTCACTGATCAGACGAGGATCATACATCTGAATCCAGTTGGTCTGAGCTGAAGCCCTCCGGCTCAAAGCATATGCGACGACATTTCCCTTCCCGGGAGTATAGTGTATCTCGAAAGTGTAATCCCCTAGGATCTCTATCCACCTTCGTTGTCGCATATTTAGCTCCTTCTGATTTAACTGATACTTGAGGCTCTTATGGTCTGTAAAGATGTCAACTTTCACACCATACAAGTAGTGCTGGCACAATTTCAGAGCAAAGATCACGACCTCCAACTCCAAGTCATGGACCGGATAGTTACGCTCATGAAATTTTAATTGGCGAGAGCCATACGCTATCACTTGACCATTCTGAAGAAGTACGCAGCCTAAGCCGCTCCCTGACGCATCGCTGTAAATTTCATAACCTTCTGCACCACACGGCAAACACAGAATTGGTGTCGTGGTCAGACGTCTCTTCAGTTCCTCAAAAGCTCACGCACACTCCGGTGACCAATCAAACTTCCGATCCTTCCTTGTCAAGGTGGTGAGAGGTAGGGTGATCCGCGAAAAGTTCTCCACGAAGCGCCGATAGTAGCTTGCAAGTCCAAGGAAACTGCTGACTTCCGCTACTGTTGCCAAAACGGGCCACTTCTGGATTGCATCGATCTTTGCCGGATCCACTGTGATACCCTCGCCACTAACAACATGACCAAGGAACGCCACTGAGGCTAGCCAGAACTCGCACTTGGAGAACTTGGCATATAGTTGACTACGTCGCAGGGTTTCCAAAAATACGCGCAAATGAATCGCGTGTTCTTCTTCAGACTGAGAGTACACCAAGATATCGTCGATGAAGACGATGACAAATCGATCGAGGCACTCTCTAAAGGTCCTATTCATCAGATCCATAAATACTGACGGCGCATTCATCAATCCAAACAGCATCACTATAAACTCGTAGTGCCCGTAGCGGGTACTGAATGTCGTCTTGGGATATCACAATCCCAAATTTGCAACTGGTAGTAGCCAGATTTGAGATCCAACTTTGAATACACAGTTGACCCAACTAGCTGATCAAATAAATCATCGATTCGAGGAATCAGATACTTGTTCTTCTCCGTTAGCTTATTCAGTTCACGGTAGTCGATGCATAGACATAGGCTTCCGTCCTTCTTCTTCACAAAAAGGACCGGAGCACCCCAAGGGGATGTACTTGGGCGTATATAGCCTTTCTCTAGCAACTCCTATAACTGAATCTTCAACTCCTCCATTTCCTTTTGGCGCAATCCAGTACGGAGAGCGCGACACAGACTTCGCACCTGACACCAGCTCTATTGTGAAGTCAATCTCCCGCTGAGGTGGAGCCCCAGGAAGATATTTTAGAAACACATCAGGGTACTCTGATATGACAGGAACGTCACTCAAACTGGGTTGAGGCTTTGCAGCCCCTACTAGCACAAAACACAATTCTGCGCCCTGTCGAACTGCCTTGACCACTTGGACCGCAGACATCAATGTCTTGCCAGATCCTTGCAAACCCGCAAAAGTAGTCGCCCGTTCGGTACCACGCCCCAGTATAACTTCCTTAGAATTATAATCAATGGAGGCCTGCTGCGCTGACAACCAGTCCATCCTATGGATCACATAGAATTCCGAAATCAGCAGCACCAGTGCTTCCAAGTCAAAATCCTGACTTCCAATCCGCACCTTTACAACTCAAACTCTATCCACAGACATAGAACACCCATTTGGTCGCATCACATCTAACCTTCCTTTCGCCAGACACGAAGGCGCTCCAATGTGTTGGATGATGGCCTACGATAGAAAGGAGTGCGACGCTCTCGTATCAAACAGTGCTCCTTTCTTTTTAGACTACTTTCAAAATATTGTTGATGCACTTCTATTGCTTCGTTCGCCGATATTTGGGCCTCGATGTAGTGAAGCATCTGCAGGGTCGGAGCGGCTACGCGTCGGCGGCCGTGTGGACGATGGTGGGTGGTTTTGGGGCGGTTTCCTCCTTCTCCATTGGCTCTGATTGGGGTACCTATACTTTTATAATCCTCAATTTCTTGTTATTTATTTCTAATAAATTATTATAAATTTGAAGTGTGATAAAACAATTAATAAAAAATTTATAAATATAAAAATTAATAATTTTTTATTAGATAATTATAAAAAAAAAATTTATCAGTACAAGCGATTTGCCAACGTCAAGCTAATACCTCGTCAGCGTCTAGCAATTCAAAGCCGTTAAATAGTTAACGGTGTTAATTTAGAAATGTATTTGAAATAAAACATAAAGCTAAGAGAGATATTTGAAGTAAATAAAATTGTAGGAAATATTTAAAATATGGTCCAAAATTAAATGAAAATTTTGTTATATTTAAATTATTAGTTGACAATTTTTTTAAGAAAGTTCTTAGTAACGGAAGTGCTGATATAACCCGAAATAAATGCCTGAAAAATAGAACATTCATTGCGAGTCACAGAAATAAATATTTACGAAATCGTGTATGGCGGTGGTCCATAAATATGCCCGCCAGACTGTGATTCCATTCCATTATCTACATTCCTATGTGAAAATACCGCCACCCCAAGCTAAAAATATCTACGTCTGTAGTTCTCCCACAAAAATTCCTAAGGGTCCGTTCGGTTCGCAATAACTGGAATTGATCAATTCTAAAAATTAGGTGAATTATGATTTTGCTGAATTGCAATTATGTTGTTCTGTTGCATGACAGAATTGGAGAACATGAATTGGAATTGAGTAATTCTGCTCTTCGGTTACAACAAGAAATTCATCAACAACAACAACAACATCAGAACCCATATAGTCCCCAATCATTGGGGGTATGGGCGGGGGAAGATTGGAAACAGACCTAACCTTTGGCCCTATGCACAAAGTGGCTTCTCTCGGAGGAGACAAGAAGAAATTCATCAACATGAATAAAAAATAAAAGTAATATTAGTGAACATAATAGATTAATAATTTAAAAGCTACATATGTATCAACTGTGCAAATACTTATAACACAAATTCAGAGCAAACACATTATAGTAACATAACACATACATGCAACTATTTTAGACTAAAAATATAAGGCTGTCCACAAAACATTTGCATGAAATTAAAAATGAAAATCCAAAACAAGATAATATAAGTCAGTCCACCACAAAACATAGAAAGTCAAAAAAAAGACACCAGATAGCAAACAAGCAAAAATATTGTCCAATAACAAAAGCTTTGTCTTCATAAGCCATAGAATTACAAGTGAAGTCATGTCACCATCATGCGCTCTAGTAGAGCCATGAACGTGTCGAACTTCAGTTGACTTGCACCCAGAAGATCCATGGCTTCCAGTAATTCGATCTCCTCCAGATCTCACAATCGAGCAAGTGCTTCATAGATTTTAGCTGAAGTTGTTATTTTTGGAGCTTCACTGCTTTTTGCCACTGCGTTCGCTGTTAGCTCCATACCTGATGCCTTCCTCTTCCTCTACTTAGTGTTTCCTCCAGCTGAAGACTGCTGTCATATTGCCATCTTCTCACACTGACTCTACATCCATCTCAACGACTGTCTCGTTCGCTGTTGCCGCAAAAGCACTTGTAGCTTTGTCATTACCGCATAATATGTCAAGGTCTGACCAATTAATAATAACCTTCTCTCTGTAGTGCTTCATAACTGAATGAGCATGCACAACATGATAAATTGACAAACTATATTACGGAAATTAAAACAAAATAAAATGCGTAAAATTAAAATACCTTGACATAATTGACCCATACTTCCTCACTATCAACTTTGACTGTGTTTCGTTCTCAATCCCATCTGAAGCCCGTGTTCAACATTGTGG
The DNA here is from genome assembly GCA_033032865.1 of Dactylorhiza incarnata. Taxonomy (NCBI): domain Eukaryota; kingdom Viridiplantae; phylum Streptophyta; class Magnoliopsida; order Asparagales; family Orchidaceae; genus Dactylorhiza; species Dactylorhiza incarnata. The sequence goes on from JAWHQI010000121.1 coordinate 5,454,436, forward strand.
ACACTTCCTTGTAATATTTATTCCACATCTTGAGTCTGACCATGATCTTCTCCTTAGTGAAGTCCAGGTTATGTAAATCTTTCATTACCTTTATTACTGGTGTGAAGGCCACCACTTTCCATCCATTCAATGTTTTATGACATTTACCATGCTCCTCTAGCAATACGCTGGAGAGAGAACGATCCATGTCATTTGTCCAATGGACATATGATTTTTCTTTCCCTCTATCCATGATATATTCTCTGCAAACAGTTAGTCATAAGGATTAGGCATCAAACATATTTTAGTACAATTATGCCAAAATAGAACTGCATTTCATACATGCTTTACAAAAAAAAGATCAACAAGCATATATATATATATATGTGTGTGTTGGAACCAAGACTTGGCCCAAACGAGGAGATTGGACCCCTTAGAGGGGGCAGGTAGCACTTACTGATCCCGCGGAAGAAACAGATCGAAGACTAAGATCTAGACACAGACCCTTGGCTACAGCGTGGAGGCCACACCACACACCCGGAAGATCTTAGAGCGCTTCCGCTCCCAAGCCAAAGCTAAAGTTGGGCACCTTGGAGAGCCTAAGGAGCTAACCAAAGAACCTAGGGAGGAAGAAGCCAAATATTGGACTCCTCTCCAAAGGTGTCCTTCAAGGTCTATATATAGATTTTCTAGTCTGGTCTGCTAATAGAGTAACTCCGCCTTTTGATTTTACTATACGCATCCCAAATTGGTCTACTAACAGCCAAACTCCGTTGTTCTACAAGGCTATAGGCAGATGATGAGTCCCATTTATATATATATATTTATGGACTCATTTGGGCCGATTATCTAGTCTATGCACCACACTTTAGGCATGTTTTCACTCATATTTGCTATTCCTTGCTAGGTGCACTATTAGGCCCGTTTCAGTGTGCAGTTGCGCTCCTTGTTATTGGGGGTAAGCACATGGTGCTCCCCTTCCCTTTCTTTATATTTATCTGGTGTTGGAGGTGTATTCCCAACTATTTTATCTTGTATGCAGGTGGCTGGATTGTCTTGTACCCAGTTTTCTCTCAGAATTCATGACTGTGTGCAACGCACGGTCGTGCGTTTTTCCTTGACGCAAGGGCTGTACGGTCGTGCGCTCTCATCTGGGCAGAAAATCAAGAGTTCTGAGTTTAGTCGTGCGTTTTGACGCACGGGCGGAATCGCCCGTGCGTGAGCAAAACGCACTGTCTCCTGTTTCTCCTTGTTTTAGCCGTTTCAGACTTTACTCGTGCGTTTTGACGCACGGGCGGAATTGCCCGTCGTGAGTAATTCGCACGGGCGGCGCAACTTCGTCTTCACGCCAGATTTTATCATTTAATAACGCACGGTCTGCGCACGACCGTGCGTTCGACCGTGCGTGACCAAAACTCTGCCTGTTTAGTATTTAAAGCAGGAATTGCTGCTGCCATGGAGGACCTCCGATTCCCCTCGTGGGAAAAACCAAGAATCCCGCCAATTTCGCCCTTTCCACTGGAGGAGGCAAGAGGAGACCATCTCCGACGATCTCCTTCATCATCCCTCCATCCGGGAACATTTGCAAGCTTCCTCCGCCACTAGCTCAAGCATTCTTCGCTGAGGAGACCATAGAAGCGCTGAAGATCGTTGGAGCGGTGACAGCCTCCTTCGAGTTAGCACACCATATGAGGGCCGAGCCCGGAGAGAGCCTGACAACCTCTCATTCCGGCCGAGAACCCAAGACGCGGTGACATCTTATTTGTGGTCCTCTCTAACCCTTGATGCTTGTTTGTTCGTGTTGTTGTATGAACACTTGTTAGGTAATGTTATGTATTCTTACTTGTGTTCATGTGCAATGTTGATGTGGTGGAAAAAATAGCCCTTGTTGTTGTTGTGATAGCCTAGGTCGCTTGTGTGTGAAGCCACCTAGCGATTGCTAATGGTGATGTTTGCGAAGAGGTGAGTACGACCCTCACAAACCCCGCACTGTGGCCACTCCACCCGCTTACCGAAGCGCGGCATCGCGACAACTGCACTCACCCACACATTGCGAAGCGGTGCTTTTCGACCCGCATCTCTCTTCATTCTGCAATAACGTAGGAACCCAAATCACAACCCCCCCTTTGTTACTTATTAATCCTTTTAACTGATTTCCTGGTTTGAGCAAATCGTACTACCCAACTTGCGGTCCTTTGAGAACGATATTCGGGGAGTTCCTCCCTATTTTATTACTTGAGCGACCGGTGCACTGTCGTCGTATCGCATTTCGTGCCTGCTAATTAGTAGTGCTGAAATTGCGCATCAAGTTTTTGGCGCCGTTGTCGGAGACTGCAAGCGTGTACGGTTTATTTTTCTTTGGGAATTTGTTTTAAGGTCTTTTTGTTTTTTTTATTATCTTCTTCTTGTGTTGAAGAGGGTGTATGCATAGAAGAGATCCCGGTGAGTGCGCAACATTTGACCCTGAAATAGAGCGTACCCTGCGGGTGCGGCTCCATGCTGCTGCCACCATGGATGCTAATGGAAATCAGGCGGATCCCGGAGTGGGAAATGCGTCGGTCGTGGGTCAGGTTGCTGACGAGAATGAAGTGGCTAGGCCACGACCCAGGACTATGAGAGATTACACTACACCCATTATTGGGAGTGTGTACCCTGGATTTGGCCCAGCTATCACCAACAACAACTTTGAGAAAAAGACGGCCATCCTGAACATGATCCGCAATCAGGCCCAATTCTCTGGGTTAGCCTGTGAAGACCCCCATCTTCACTTAATTGAATTTGCAGAAATCTGCGGAACATTTCGGTACGCAGGGCTGGCTGACGAGACGGTGAAGCTCAGGTTGTTCCCTTTCTCTCTACGTGATAAGGCAAAGGCGTGGCTCCACACGATACCACCGGGCACAGCTACCACTTGGGATGCTCTGCAAGAAAAATTTCTGGCAAAGTTCCATCCTGTCGACAAAGTTGTAAACTTGCGGAGGGAAATTTCAACCTTCCAACAGCTTGATCAGGAGGCTCTCTCAGAAGCGTGGGAGAGGTTCATGAACCTTCTCCGAAAATGTCCCCAGCATGAGCTGCAATCATGGACCATCGTCGAAAATTTTTATTTTGTTATTGAACCTAACTACAGGGCCATGATTGATGCTGCTGCAGGTAGAACTCTGATGGACCACACCCCCGAAGAGGCATTATGTATCGTCCAAGACACTGCCATTCATAGCTCCCTTTGGACTGCTGGAAGAAACGCTCCAAGGAACGCTAGGGGACTCTTTGAGGTGAACACATCGGGTGCACCTGCTGAAAGTACCACGCTGCTAAGGAGGCCTACCCTCCCTTCTGCCTCAGTGATGATGATCTCATGTCAAGGTTGTGGAAACCCAGGGCATCATGCATATGAGTGCCCCTCAGGTGAGCAACCTAGCGAAGTTTCATTTGATGAAAGTGTTAATTATATTAATGATCAAAATCAAGGAGCACCATTTAATAATACCTATAACTCGGGCGTGAGAAGTCATCCGAACTTCTCTCTTGGAAACAAAATGCTCCAGGCCAACGATGGCAAGGAGGCTCGCATCAATTCGATGCTCAAGCCTCTGGTAGCCAACCGCGGCCGCCTCAACCGAGTTATAATCAGGGTGCCCCAACTCCTAAGAAGAGCAACCTCGAAGAAATGATGGAAAGATTTATGCATGCCGCGAACTCGAACATGGTTAACCAAACCGCGTCCATGCGAAACTTGGAGACGCAATTGGGCCAATTGGCTCAATTGTTAACCGAGCGTTCGCAAGGGACCCTTCCCAGTAATACAGAAAAAATCCTATTAATCAAGGGAAGAGTCTTACCGACACGGAAGTGGTTAACCCAAGTGAATTAGTAATTAATTGTTCTATCAATAATGTCGAAACTGCAGCTTTATGTGACTCCGGTTCATCCCGTAACGTCCTTACATTGCAAGACGTTGCTAAACTGCAACTCGAGATGAACACGGACGATCGGAAGTCTTTGGTTCTCGCTAATAGGACCATTATTCAGTCGGAGGGAGAAGTGAAAAATGTCAAAGTCATGGTTGAGGGGACAGTGTTGGTCACTGACTTTCAAGTATTGGGACCCCAGGAGAATAACTCCATCCCCATCTTGGGAGTGCCGTTCTTGAAAGAGAGCGGTGCCACTTTAGATTTCTCTGCTGGGAGAGTTATCATCCCTACTTGCCCCAAGATTGTGACCGAAACATTGTCTCGCTCTCTCCAAAATATTTCTGATAAATCTCTTAGTGATGCAGGAATCAAGGTTGAAATAATATCGTTGGAAGAAGAAAAGGATGAGAAGAAATCATGCAAAAAAGAAGAAGACGTAGATTTGCGAAAGGAATGTGACCCGGAGAGGAAGGAGAGTCTTGGTTCAGAACCCGCTAAGCCGAACCAATCTAGGGACAATGTTCCATTTTTATTTAACAAGAATTCTTGTAATAAACCTCTTAAACAGTCGGTCTCTTGGGCTGACCCAGTTGCCACTACGGTAACGGGAGTGACGACACCCACCACCAAGGTGGGAAAATCTGACGACTACCAACGCTAGCGCTCTCCTACCGTGGAGAAACTGAAACTTGAAAGAAAACTGCATAGTACTCGCTCCACTGCTTCCAGTGGCAAGATGGCAGAGGCTAGGGAAAATTTGGTAGCACCAATTTTGGCCCTAAAGCTTTCACCTCCAGCCTACAAGCCAATGGAGATGTGCACTACAAAAGTGCGTATAGCTGATGTTCTTTTTTTTTATGTTGTGATTTTGTGTGTGTGAAACTTTTATTTGAATTTCCTGCTGCTATCAAAACTGCTTAATACAGGTATTTGGTCCACCTTAAAGGACGTTAAACAAAAGGGCTCCTTGGGAGACAACCCATGGGAACCACCCGGTTCCGTTTGCCTTTTATTTCCGTTTATGCTGTTATTTCTATTTTGCTAACATCATAGGTGAAGCTCTCGTGTGGAGGTTGTGGATGGCGAAAAATTTAAAGTTGGAACTACCGCACTTATGGCATGCTCATTTATGAGCATAGGTCAACTCTACCCCTCTCTTACTTATGTTTGAATCATTTATTCTAGTCAGTTTTGATCAAGTCTGGGGGAGAGAGTGATCGGTGCACGTGCACACACTTGCATGACATGTTAGAATGTGCTGAGTTAGGAATTCTCAATTTTATTGTCGCATTGCATAACTCACACCACATGCATTTTATTGTTATTCGTGCGCATTTATCGTCTAAGCGCTGAATTTGTATGTTTAGAAATTTGTTTGTTGATTTAGGAATGTGTGGTAGAATAAGATGTGACCCGTGCAGTGCCACTAGTAGAGCGCTAATGTAACACCCCAAAAATCGTAGTTCAGCGAAGTAGGCGGAGTGGCAGTGCTGCGCTTGAAGCAGGCTAAATTTTCCCTGTCTGCTCTTAGCGCACGATCAGTGGCCTCATCGCGCACGACAGGTGATCGTGCGCCAGTGATCGTGCGTTAATTCAGAAGAGAATCGAGTTCTGTCTCCTCTTAGCGCACGACCATTTCCCCTCTTCACGCACGTAACACCCCAAAAATCGTAGTTCAGCGAAGTAGGCGGAGTGGCAGTGCTGCACTTGAAGCAGGCTAAATTTTCCCTGTCTGCTCTTAGCGCACGATCAGTGGCCTCATCGCGCACGACCGGTGATCGTGCGCCAGTGATCGTGCGTTAATTCAGAAGAGAATCGAGTTCTGTCTCCTCTTAGCGCACGACCATTTCCCCTCTTCGCGCACGACCAGCGATCGTGCGCCAGCGATCGTGCGCATATTCGCAAGAAATCGGAGTTCTGTCTCCTCTTAGCGCACGACTAGTGATCGTGCGCCTGTGATCACGCGCCCTGTTTATTCTGCTCCGCGATTTTGAGCGGAGAAGACGATCCGACCGATCAAATTTCTTGGAAATTGATCCAACGACTGAAATTTGTTGCTGGGGGGTCTTAGGGCTTTGGAGAGGGATTAAACCCTCATAATTCCATATCCTTTCTCTCTCCAACCCTGGAGAAAGAAGAAGGAGCCAAGGAAGAAGAAGGAAGATCCCGCCATTGACGGAGCACCGGAGCTCCGTTTCGCGAGCGGTTTCCAGATTTGGAGAGTGCAGCCCGGTGCGGTCGTTACTCTCCGCATAGAATCTCGGATCCATGGCGAAAAAGAACGCGTCTAGGGTAACGATTCTTCCTCCCGAACTTTGGACTTGTATTTGTCCTTTCATTCCTCTTTCTATGCTTGCATGAGGTATCTCTTTCACCAAATGGGTGAAGTGTAGGATTTTCTCAAGTTCTTCGGAACTCCGGGTAGATTGTGTCCGTCCCCGGCATATTGCATGTAGAAAATTCGGTAGTCGTGCGGATTTAGGCATTGTGTGTGAAGCCTATTCGTGGCTGTGAGCCCGAATCGGTGATGCTTGATTTGCGACGTTGCATTTAGGTTAGGCCTAGAATGCGTGACGGAGAATGACTCCGTGAAATCATCTATAGTATTGCAGGAATTAAGTGTAGGCGTCTTGCGAAGATCCTAACAAAAGCCCCATGCTTTGAGATTTGGATGAAGGCAAACCTTCACCACGAAATTGATGCAGAGCGTATTGCACCTCCCTTGTTGAGTATTCGTGAAGCCTAGATCCTTGTGAAGGGGTTAGGTGCGTAGCGTATAATTAGTGTAGCACTTGAAAGTGCTAAACCCTTACGGGCCGAGGTGAAGCCGTACCCGCGTCGTGCGATAGATCGCGACGATTAGAGCACGGGCAAAGCTAAACCGAACTCGTTTCCATGCAGATCGGCAAGAGGTCCCTTCCTCATGAAAGCCGTGTGATCATGGGAGAGGTCGTGGAAGGTGTCATACCTAGACCGACCAAAAGCTCTTGTTCCCACCTAAGGCTGTGGCCCTTACGGTGGAGTGTTTTGTGAAATGGATGTTATGTTAGCCTCATGCGATTCCTTAGGCGTTTGTGGGGAACCTTCGGGTGAACCCAACCAACATTATGTGCATACCTAGGTTCCCTTCTTTTTGATGCTCAACCTAGAAGATTGATTGTGCTTGAAACCTCACCTTGTGTAGTTGCACTTTCTTTATATTAGTACTTGTGCTAGTATGGCTTGCTTGCAGGGTAGATGCTTCTCCACCCCGGGAAAGGGGTGGGGTCGTTATAATTTGGTCAGCTGTGCTGACCGTTACTTTGTTTGCCACCGCTTGGTGGAATGTTCTTATGCAGGTGCAGGTGAGCCTAGCGGGAAATAGCGGGCGATGGCCCTTTGCTGAGTTGGCCCTCGAAGGCCAGCCTCTTTTCTATTTTCCTTGTATTGCCGGCCTGCGCGCCGATGAATGTTTTGAGTTATAGTACATTTGGTGAATGTAAGGCCTTAAGGCCGTAACTCTTTATATTAGTTTCATTCCTATGATAGTGGACAGTTCTAATTGAAATGGTTTAATCAAATGCTTCCGCTTACGTGTTGTACTCTCGTGTAGTTGTTACTTTTCAGGTTATCACCTTTTAACTCCTAGCTAGTGTGGTTTGTATGGCGTGGGGTCCCGGCCGGACCTGCTGTTATACTTTTCGTACTGGCAGGGTGTTACAATTTGGTATCGGACTTAAGGCATCGATCCGTAATTTAGCGAATTCGGGACGAATTCCTTTTAAGGGGTGGTGCGCACGGGTTGTGAATTCACCTAAAACGATAAAAACTAATAAGAATGTCCACTTAGGAATGAAAAAAAAACATACTTGTTTGCGGAACCTGAGCGTTCCATGATTGATGTTTGATATGTTGTGGGTCACTAAATTGTGCCTTGCATGATTATAGGTGACTAGAAGTGTTGCGGGGCAGTCTCGACCCCGTAACACCGCTGAAAGTAGTGGGTAGGCTGAAGTGCCAGCGACCACTCCTTCTGCTGAAATGATCAAATTAGTCGCGGAAGCTGTCTTCGCGATGATCAACGCTCAACCCCATAGGCTGGCTCAGCCTGCTACTCCTACTCCGGATGTGGCCCCTGAGGCTGTTGTTGCAGTGGAACCTGCGGCGGAACCAAGGGTGGAGGCCCCTGTGCCTTTAGCTGCAGTAGAACCTGCGGTAGTGCCGAGGGTGGAACGTCAAGTTGCGCAAGTAGTTGCGGGGCGAGCGCGTGACCAACAATTAAAGCACTTCTTGAGCTTTAATCCTCCTACCTTCTCGGGATCTGAGTCCCCAACGGAGGCAGAAGACTGGTTGTCAAGAGTTAGAAGAACTCTGAGGGCGACAGCGACGGACGAGGCCATGATGGTCACCTTAGCCACTTTCCTTCTTGATGGAGAGGCAGTGCTGTGGTGGGAAGAGCAGGAGTTGCATAAGTTCTGCGGTAGAGATATTACTGAAATCACAATGGCTGAGTTTTCAAAGTCGTTCCTCCAGAGGTTTATCCCCTCTGCCCAGCGCATTGCGTTACAAAACCAGTTCTTGAGGTTGACACAAGGTGATCGCTCAGTTGACGATTACTTGCATGAGTTTACCAGACTGAGTCGCTATGCGGGGTCCTTGGTGGAGGATGAGGAGACAAAGACAAATAAGTTCTATGAAGGTCTTCGGGACGAGTTGAGGCTGCTCCTTGCAGGCCCTATGACGTTTGGCTTCCAAGTGATGGTGCAAACTGCCAGATCTTTGGAGTTGGACATGAAGAGGGTACAAGCAAGGGGTGTTGTAAAGAAACCTGAGTTTCATGCGCCGGCCTCTCAGTCCAAGTCGGATTTCAGAAGGAACAAAAGGAAGTTCAAACAGGCGGAACCAGCTCCTTCAAATGTTTCGGGAGCCACGACCGTGCGGGGTCCTATTACGTGTTTCACCTACGGGAAGGTGGGACACAAAGCTGCGGTGTATCGAAGTGGTCCCCCGAAGGCTGAAAATCGAACGGTGGATTATGCTCGTGCTGCGGAAAAGGGTAAAGCTGCGGTGTCTTCGGCTTCCCAGCACATTCCGACTCAGCCGAGAGTCTATTCGCTTGGCCAACAAGAAGCTATACGACAAACTAATGTCGTCACAGGTACGAATTAGAAGTTAGCTTTTACAGCTATATATATAATTCATACTGTTGTACGACTATATGCTTTATTTGTGTACAATTAGGTTTCGTCCTAATTTTCAACTATCCGGCGAGAGCTCTATTTGATACGGGTGCATCACACTCTTTTCTGTCTGAGGACTTCGTGGTGCGAATCGGAGTGTCGTCTACCTTCGTAGAGGATAGATTGGAAGTAGTGCTACCCAATGGATCTCGAATGAGTGCGGATAGGAAGAGCCGTGTGAAGGTGCGGATCGGAAATCAAGATTTTGATTTGGAAGCATCGTTTTTACCGTTAGCTGAATTCGATGTGATCTTCGGCATGGACTGGCTCTCGGAGCAGCGAGCATGCATAGATTGCAACACAAAGGAGATCACTCTGGGAACGAACACCGAAGGAGAAACCATGTTGGTCGGTATGCGAGGAGCGAGCAAGACGCTGATGTCTGCTCTCCAGGTGGTTAAGGCGGTGAGAAAAGGCGCCGAGTTGTTCTACACCTTGTTGGAGTCTTCGGAGCCAAAGCCCAGGTTATGTGATGTCCCAGTTGTAGCGGAGTACGCCAAAGTCCATTCGGATGGTAAAAGTCCGGTGGGATAACTGCGGCCGAGAGGAGCTCTCTTGGGAGAGAGAGCAAACAATGCTCGCGGAGTATCCTGAGCTATTTCCCTCAGGTAAAGTATAACTGTGATTTATGCTATTACTGTTTTCTGGATTTCGGGACGAAATTCTTTTAAGGAGGGTGGAGTTGTAACACCCCAAAACTGGTAGTTCCGCGAAGTAGGCGGAGTGGTAGTGCTGCGCTTGGAACAGGCTGAAATTTCCCTGTCTGCTCTTAGCGCACGATCAATGGCCTCATCGCGCACGACCAGTGATCGTGTGCCAGCGATCGTGCATTAATTCAGAAGAGAATCGAGTTCTGTCTCGGACAGTGCGCACGACCACTTCCCTCTTCGCGCACGACCAGTGATCGTGCGCCAGCGATCGTGCGCTTATTCGCAAGAATTCAGAGTTCTGTCCCGGATAGTGCGCACGACCAGTGCCCTCGTCGCGCACGACCACTGACCGTGCGCCAGTGATCGTGCGCACTGTTTATTCTGTTCCGCGATTTTGAGCGGAGAAGAAGATCGGGCCGTCCAAATCTTTTGGAAATTGATCCAACGGCTGGGTTTAGTTGCAGGAGACCTTTAGGGCTGATGAGAGGGGGTTAAACCTCATATTCTCTAAGCTTTTCTCTCTCCAAACCCTAGAGCAAGAAGGAGGAGCCAAGGAAGAAGAAGGTAGATCCCGCCATTGACGGAGCTCTGGAGCTCCGTTTCGCGAGCCGTTTCCAGATTCGGAGAGTGCAGCCCGGTGCGGTTCTTTCCCTCCGTGTGAAATCTCGGATCCATGGCTAAGAAGAACGCGCCTAGGGTAACGATTCTTCCTCCCGAACTTTGGACTTGTATTTGTCCATTCATTCCTCTTTCTTTGCTTGCATGAGGTATCTCTTTCACCAAATGGGTGAAGGGTAGGATTTCCTCAAGTTCTTCGGAACTCCGGGTAGATTGTGTCCGTCCCCGGCATATTTCATGTAGAAAATCCGGTAGTCGTGCGGATTTAGGCATTGTGTGTGAAGCCTATTCGTGGCCGTGAGCCCGAATCAGTGATGCTTGATTTGCGACGTTGCATTTAGGTTAGGCCTAGAATGCGTGCCGGAGAATGACTCCGTGAACTCACCTATAGTATTGCGGGAATTAAGTGTAGGCGTCATGTGAAGATCCTAACGAAAGCCCCATGCTTGAGAGTTGGGTGAAGGCAAACCTTCACCCCGAAATTTATGCGGAGAGTATGTACCTCACTTGTTGAGAATTCGTGAAGCCTAGACCCTTGTAAAGGGGTTAGGTGCGTAGCGTATAATTAGTGTAGCACTTGAAAGTGCTAAACCCTTACGGGCCGAAGTGAAGCCGTACCCGCGTCGTGCGATAGATCGCGACGATTAGAGCACGGGCAAAGCTGAACCGAACCCGTTTCCATGCAGATCGGCGAGAGGTCCCTTCCTCATAAAAGTCGTGTGATCATGGGAGAGGTCGTGGAAGGTGTCATACCTAGACCGACCAAAAGCTCTTGTTTCCCACCTAAGGTTGTGACCCTTAGGGTGGAGTGTTGTGATTGTGATATTATGATTAGCCTCATGCGATTGCTTAGGCGGTTGTGGGGAACCTTCGGGTGAACCCAACCAACATCATGTGCATACCTACGTTCCCCTCTTTTGATGCTCAACCTAGAAGATTGATTGTGCTTGAAACCTCACCTTGTGTAGTTGCACTTTCTTTATATTAGTACTTGTGCTAGTATTGCTTACTTGCAGGGTAGAAGCTCCGCCACCCCGGGAAAGGGGTGGGGTCGTTATAATTTGGTCAGCTGTGCTGACCGTTACTTTGTTTGCCACCGCTTGGTGGAATGTTCTTATGCAGGTGCAGGTGAGCCTAGTGGGAAATAGCGGGCGTTGGTCCTTTTGCTGAGTTGGCCCTTGAAGGCCAGCCTTTTTCCTGTTTTCTCATGTATTGCCGGCCTGCGTGCCGAAGTATGCTTTTATGAGTTTTGCACATTGATTTGATGTAAGGCCCTAAGGCCGTAACTCTTATTTCTGGATTCATTCCTAAGATAGTGGACATGTCTATTTGAATGGTAATTAATGCTTCCGCTTACGTTTTGTACTCTCGTTTAGTTGTTACTTTTCTGGTTATCACCTTTTAACTCCTAGCTAGTGTGGTTTGTATGGCGTGGGGTCCCAGCTGGACCTGCTGTTATACTTCTCGTACTGGCAGGGTGTTACAGTAGCATCGTCAACGATCATGATGGGCGTTTCACATCGAAATATTGGAGGCTTATCCATGAACTGTTGGGCACGAAATTGAAGTTCAGCACGGCCTTCCACCCGCAAATGGATGGACAGACCGAGAGAACCAACAGGACTATGGAGGATATGCTCCGAATGTGCGCTCTAGATTTTGGAAAGAGGTGGGAGGATCATCTCTATATGATCGAGTTCGCCTACAATAATAGCTACCAAGCCAGTATAAAGATGGCTCCCTTCGAGGCCCTCTATGGTAAGAAGTGTCGTACGCCATTGTCTTGGGCGGAAACGGGCGATACTAAGCTATTAAAGCGAAAGGATGTTGAGGAAGCAACCTCGACGATCCGGACTATACGTGAAAGGCTATTGGTTGCCCAGGATAGGCAAGCAAAATATTTCAACGCCAAGCATAGGAACCTAGAGTTCGCCGTCGGTGACCTGGTTTACTTGAAGATCAAACCGTTCAAAGGGGTATCAAGGATCCGACGCTTGAAAAAGCTCAGTCCAAGGTACTTAGGACCGTTTGAGATCGTGGAGCGTGTTGGTGATGCGGCTTAACGACTTACACTATCTGCAGAGCGGAGCGGTCTGCACGACGTGTTTCACATTTCACTGTTGAGGAAGGCAGTGCAAGAGCCTACTCATATCATTGCGGTCGGCAAAGTGCCGGTTGATAGTGGGTTGTCGACGAAAGTCAAGCCCTTACGCATCGAAGATACCGAAGTAAAGCAGCTGCGGAACAAGTCCATTCGGATGGTAAAAGTCCGGTGGGAACAAGTCCATTCGGTACTCCTATACTTTAGGGTTAGTCTTGGACTTCCGAGGGTTACCCTGTGAGGGGCTCACTACAGTGTTAGGAGTTATACTGGGATGACACCCCAAGACTCCCTTCCCAAGACACTTAGGATTATTGGTATCTACACATAAGAAAACCCTCTTAATACTTTACCTGAATTAAACCTAGGTGCTTTAAGTCGCTAAAGGGAAAAGACGATCTTTCGTCAATCCTAGGACGACCTACCCCAAGGGTGGCACCCCACCACCCTAGGACTAATCAAACCCTAATTAACTCCAGGGATCCTCACATAGTTATATGATCACCATTCAACCCTCACATCTCCAATCTATGCACTCCAATTTGACCCAAAACCCCAAAATTGCTAAATTTCTAAACGCAGACCATCCTTAACGTTTTGATGCTCATGAAGGGAGGTACATTAAATAATCAACTCTATGACCCAATAAATTTATTGGGGGTCCATGCTACTTATTTAAGATCAAATCCAGAGTTTCATAATTTTCCCAACCTTATTAATATTTAAAACAAATTTTCCAAAGTACAACTTCCTAAGGTTTGAACTACAAGTGTACTTTTCTGACTTCCAATGCCTACCACCATTTTTACATAAATCAAGGGTACCTAGTAATCAGTAGATATGAAATTTTAGAAGATTCCAGCAAGATTTACTATTATTAAAAATTTCAAAACCCATTAATTTTCAATTATTTCCAAAGGAGGTACCCTCATATGAATTTCAAACCTTATGCAAATTTATACAGAGGTGATTCATACTAAAATATTCAGCCCTACAAAATTTGACCCTATTCCATAGAGGTTACATTTGTAATTTCCACAAAGGACATATTTGCAATTATATCCAAATTGAACTAGAGGTACCAAAAATATCAATCCATAAATTATGAGAAAACTATTGTGGGTTCATAATGGTATGAAATGACATCCAGCAAAGTTTCATGAAATTACAGAAAACTAACACCCTAAAATTAATCATCCCAAAAATTGCCAACAATACGAATAATTACAATTTAGACCTCCAAAATTTTCCAATGGTTCTAACAGAATCTCCAGGGATTAATAACATTAAAACTAAGTTGGTGACAGAAGATGGTTAATCACTAAGTGATATTTCTTCCTAAATCCCCAAAACCTAAATATTTACAAATCTACCCAAGGATTTATTACCTAGGGTTGGCAACTCCAAATCCCACCAATTTCTCATAATAGGACCCTCTGGTCACCATGACCATCTCCCCAGAATTTTAGGTCAAACCATTAAGGTTTGACCCCTCTTCCTTCATTGACCTCTAAGTGCACCCCATAGAGTTTAACCTAGGATTATGGTCCATACTTCCCCAAATCCACCCAAACTTCTTGTGAAGGTGTTATAACACTCAAAGAACTCAGAGGAGTCCATTACACACCTATCCAAGGACAAACACTCCTATGTCCTTCACAAAGCCCTAAAGGGCACCTTAGGGTTAACCACTAGGGTTTAAGGGAATACCAAGCCCAACTCCTCCAAGATTGGCTCCTTGGGGTGTCCCATACACCCCAAGTCAGTGACCAAAGCCACTTCTTCAATCAGTGGGAGGAAGCCCCTCCAATCTCCAAAATTAGCCTAAGTCCACTTTTACCCTAAATTAACCCTAAAGCAAACAAATTTCCAAGGAAAATTCCCTAACTTGTCCAAGTCCAATCTACTCACTACTTTGGCCAGAGGTCAGTGAATGGTCACCCAAGGTCCTACAAACATTTGGTGAGGATTGGGGTTCTTTTGGGTGCCTAATTGGGGTGCAAATAACAATTAGCCCCTTTGCAAATTACTAGGGTAAACCACCTCCAATGGCCACCAAATTTGGACCAAGGGTTGGAATGGGTGAGGTTGATGTGCACCCCAAATTTGAAGCCAATTGGCTTTGTGGAAGAGTGGGGGCACTCACCCAAATTTTTTCCCTAACCTAGGGAGCCTAGGATTGACTTTGTGAATTGCCCTACCAAATCAACTCCAAATGGGTTGAGATTTTAGCCAGAGACCCTACATGCTCTCTAAGACCACACAACCAAATTTGGAATGGTTTTGAGGTGTTTAAGGAACATAATTAAATCACACATGGATTATTGAATCTTTCCAAAAACTATAGAACAAAGTTCTCCAAACATTCTAATTTTTGGACATGCCCTTCATATATATAAGAATAGCCTACCCCCCAAATTTCAAGTCATTTGGAGTTCTGGATTGACGTGGGCATCCAAAACAAACTCTGGCCAGCCCTAAGGACAGACCTCACCAAAATGAGTGATGTGCCCTAACAAGGGCTCCAAATCGAGTGAACTCAATTTTGTAATAAACTAGACATCAGGGGATCCAATTTTGATGTTGGACAAATTTTCCCTAGAAGCCTCTAAGTATTTTTAATGAATTAATTAAACTACTGCAGGTTTGATCACAGAAAATAGGATTAACACTAAGGGGGCGCACGAATCTTGGCGCAATCCAACAGCGCCTGGCCTTCGTCCCCGATAAACCAGTGGCTAGGATCTGTCGCGCCTGGGCGATTTGATCTTGGATTTCCCGGCCACCTGAGCGCCGCCCCGGCCGACCAACGCCACCACCACCTCCGTTGAGGTGGTGGCCGGCGATGAGCGGTGTTTGATCGGCCGGAGGTGGCCGGAATCATGTTCTGGAAGAGGAAGCCCAACCCGATCTACGGGTGGCTTGGCTGACTCGATTCACGGCCAATTGGCCACGATTCGAGCCGCCGGCGATTGGGATCTACACCTCAGAGGTTAGGGAGGGGAAATGGACTGCTGTGGGGCTTGCCGCCTTGTTGTCCTCGTGTACACCATGGGAGCTTGGGGTGGTTGTGGTGCCATGCCGATCCGAGCCTAGGGAGCATGAAACCTTCTGAATTCTTGGGGGTTTCTCTCCTTTCCGACCTCTGAAGGTGATAGGGGGTTCAATTGTGGGTGGTGGTGGCTTTAACCTCAAATGCCATTAATGGCCTCTTCATCTCCCTCCCATAACCAACCCTATGCATCCCCCCTGTCTTATATCCTCCTAGAAACGGCTGGAAACTCCTCAAATCCATCAGAGAAGATGAATGGAGGTGTAAATGGGGGATGCCAAGGGGTGTATCACCTTAATGGCCATGAATGGCCTCTTTCTCTCTCTTCAAAATTGGGGGAAACCCCCATTTTCTCTATCCTAATCACCATGGCCGGTTTTTCTACTCTCTCCTGAGTTTAATGCTAGCCTACTAGGCTGGTTGACCACCCAATTGAGTTAGCCCAAAGGGATTGGGTTAGGTTTAAGAGATTTGACCTAATTTGGGCAAGTTTGACTTTTGGTCAAATTGGCCAATTGGGTGACCCTATGATGGGGCTTTTGGGTCCATTGGATTCCAAATTAGGTTTAGAAACTACTGGTGGGGTCAATTTGGTTACATGAGCCTTAGTTGACCCAATTTAAGTTGATTTAACCAAAAGAGGCTAAGTTGACTTTAGTCAAATTGAGCCCTAGGGTTGACCCAGTCATGAGGCTTTTTGGCCCACTGGGTCCCCTATGATATGATAACACTATGGGTAGGATCAATTTAATATGGTGGTGGTCAATTAGGGCACTTAGTGAAGAATTGCCATTTTGACCTAAAAAGGGCATTTTGGTCAATTTGCACCCCTGGGGGTCCCATGATGGGGCTTTTAGGTTTACTAGGTCCCTTATGGTATTTTAGATCTTGATGTGTGGTCAATTTGGCATGGTGGAGGTTATTTGACCCTAATTAGGCTTACTTTGACCAATTTGGGGTTTTGGTTGACTTTGGTCAAATTGACCTCTTTGGTTGACCCCAATGGGCCCTTGGTGCCCTAAGGGGACCCCTAAAGGGTTAGGGATACTATGGTGGGGTTAAATGGTCAAGTTGAGGCCCCTAAGTCCAACCCTAAGCTTGGTAACTGGAAATTGCTATTTGCAGTCCAAGGTGGTTTTCTCTTTCTTTCCTATGGTTTTGTCATGACCTAGTCATGACAAAACCAACTTAGGGGTCTAGCAGTTTGGGGGATTTTACAAATCCCAATACATAAAAATAAAAATTTCGTCCTCGAAATTCAGACCAGCCTGTGGGGTTTCTACTAATAGGAGAAAATGTAACATCCCAGGAAAATAAATTTAAATTGTACCTGTCGTAAAAAGCTGCGGATACTTTTGCTTCATAAATTCCAGTGGCTCCCAAGTGTGCTCTTCCTGTCCATGATTCCTCCACAGGACCTTGACCAGTGGAACCTTCTTGCGACGCAAGACTCGTAGCTCTGTGTCGTCTATCCGAACCGGTTCCAGGTGAATCGACCGATCTGTAGCTACTGGCCCCTCTGAAGTAGACACTTGCTGCTCTGGCCGAAGTAGAGCCTTCCTAAGTGAGGAGACGTGGAATACGTCGTGCAGTCCCTCCAAATCCGGCGGTAGTTCCAGTCTGTAAGCCAAGGGACCGATCCGCTCCAGGATCCTATAAGGCCTCATATACCTCGGACTGAGCTTCTTCCGCCCGCGAACCCTCGAGACTCCATGCATCAGGCGTATCTTCAAGAAAACCTGATCTCCCACCTGGAACTCCACCATACGATGACGCGCATCGTAATACTTGGCCTGCCTGCTCTGGGCCTCCAGCATCCTATCTCGGATCAATCTCACCTGGGCCTCCGTGTCCTCCACGAACTCTGAGCCAAGAGCCTTGGGATCCTCATCCTGAATCCAAGACAATGGTGTCCTGCACCTCCGTCCATATAATGCCTCGTAAGGCGCTCTGCCTATACTAGCCTGGTGACTGTTGTTGTACGAGAACTCGACTAACGGTAACAGTCTCTCCCATGGCTCCCCGCGGTCTAGAATGCAAAGGCGTAAGAGATTCTCCAAGGTCCGATTGGTGCGCTCTGTTTGCCCGTCTGTCTAGGGGTGAAATGTTGTACTAAAGGTCAACCGGGTGCCTAGGTAGGCCTGCACCGCTCTCCACTCCCTCGACGTAAAACACACATCTCGATCAGACACGATCGTCCTTGGCACACCATGATATCGAACAAACTGCTCCACGAACTTCTGTGCCAAAACTCTGACCGAATCATCCTTCCTGATCGGAATGAACCTGGCCACCTTCGTCAATCTATCGACGATCACCCAAATCAAATCATTTCCCGCACGAGATCGGGGAAGACCGTGAATAAAATCCATCGCAATATCGTCGAACTTCCATTCCGGCACCAGAAGTGGTTGCAATAATCCTGCTGAGTTCCGGCACTCCGCCTTAACAAGTTGGCAGGTCTCGCAGTGGGTCTCAAAATAGACGATGTCTCTCTTCATACTCGGCCAGTACATGGTCTTCTTCAGATCCGCCGTCATCTTGGTTATACCTGGGTGCACTAAATATCTACTGCAATGAGCCTCTGCCATAATATCCTCCTGAATCTGATCCCCTGCCGGTATATACACTCGACCTCTAAATCTCAACAGGCCGTCCTTCATCGAATAATCTCCGGCTGAGCCTGCCTCCAAGGCTCTAAATAATGGCTCCAGCTTGGCATCCTGCCTCTGCCCTTCTCTGATGTGGTCTCGAATGTCGTAAGTGGTACTCGTCGCCGCTAAGTACTCCTCGTACAGCTCCGGGTCATCCTCAGATACTAGGGAGATCTGCATATCCTCGAACATCTGTACTAACTCCATGGCCATCAACTTAGGCTCTGCTCCCGACGTGGCAGCTCTCCTGCACAACGCGTCTGCTACTATATTCGCCTTCCCTGGGTGCTAATGCATCATGTACTGGTAGTCTGATAAGAACTCCACCCATCGCCTCTGCCGGATATTCAGCTCCTTTTGCGTATCTACATACTTCAGGTTCTTTTGATCTGAGAATATGTCGCAATGGACACCATAAAAGTAGTGTCGCCAGATCTTCAGAGCGAACACGACTGCTCCCATATCTAAGTCATGCACCGGGTAATTCCACTCGTGATTCTTCAACTGGCGGGAGGCGTAAGCTATCACATGCCCGTTCTGCATCAGAACGGCACCCATCCCCTGATAAGACGCATCCGTATATACCTGAACTCCTTCTTTCCTCGACGGAAGGGCGAGGATGGGAGCCGAAGTAAGCCGACCCTTCAGCTCCTGGAAGGTTGCCTCACACTGCGACGTCCAAGTAAAAACGGCATCCTTCTTCGTCAGGGAAGTAAGCGGGAGGGCTATCTGAGAAAACCCATGAACGAACTTCCGGTAGTAGCCAGCAAGTCCCAAGAAACTCCTCACGTCGGTGGCCGTCTTCAGCGGCGTCCAATCCCGTACTGCCTGAATCTTTGCTGGATCCACTGCTAAGCCTGCCCCACTGATGATATGGCCTAGGAAGGCCACCTCTTTCAACCAGAACTGACACTTGCTGAACTTCGCATACAACCGATGCTCCCGAAGCTTCTCCAAGGTTAGAGCCAAATTCCGTGCATGCTCCTCCTCTGTCCTCGAGTAGATGAGGATGTCGTCGATGAACACAATGACAAAGATGTCAAGGTAAGGCTCGAACACCCGGTTCATCAGGCTCATAAATGCTGAAGGTGCATTTGTGAGCCCGAACGGCATCACAGTGAACTCGTACAATCCGTATCGGCTGCTGAAAGCCGTCTTCGGGATATCCTCCTCTTGGATCCTCAGCTGATAATACCCTGACCTCAAATCCAGCTTCGAGAAGCAGTGAGCTCCCTCTAGCTGGTCGAAAAGCTCGTCTATCCTTGGCAGAGGGTAAGTGTTCCGCACCGTCAGCCTATTCAGCGCTCTGTAGTCGATGCACAATCTGAGCGTCCCATCCTTCTTTTTCACGAACAACACCGGAGCTCCCCAAGGTGAGGAACTCGGCCTAAGGAACCCAGCTTCTACCAGCTCCTGCAGCTGGCTCCGAAACTCTACCAACTCCTTCGGGGCCATCCGATAAGGAGCTTTGGACACCGGCTTTGCCCCTGGCACCAGCTGAATCTGGAAATCCTTCTCGCGGTGCGGTGGCAGCCCGGGAAGCTTCTCCGGAAATACATCAGCAAAATCTCGTATGACCGGGATACTTGACACTGAGTCCCTGACTTCAGTCGCCTCAAAGAGCACCTGATAAACCTCGTCTCCCTACAGGTGGGCCTTGACGGCCTGAATAGACGATAAGAAGAGACGAGAGGTGGGTTGAGTACCTTCGAATGCCACTTCACCGTCTCTATGCTTTAGCATAATCCGCCTTGACGGGCAGTCAATTCTTGCCTGGTTCTCGTACAGCCAACTCATGCCCAGGATCAGATCGTAGTCTCTCATCTTCAACACAGTTGTCGGGGCCTCGAACAGTCTCCCTCCAATTTCCAGCCTCATGATGCACGTTGTATTTGTTAGAACCTCTGATCCGTCCTGAAATCGCACCCTCCTATAGTCGCTCCTGAAGTGTTGGACTTGGCCCAGGTCCTCGATAAACTTAGCCGAGACAAACGAGAGCGAGGCACCCGTATCTAACAAGGTAAAAGCAGGTTTGCCATAAACGGGTACCAAACCTGGGGTTTTGTTGTTTGGTTCAATGCTAAGGTAAAGCTGAACTTATAAGGCATTAATAATTTAAATGAAAACACATCAAAGTACCTGCGATGACCCTTGCTGGGTCCCGGGGCCTTGCCAAGTCTAGGGCATATGCCTGCTCCCTGTACTGTCTCCGATCATCGCCCTGAAATCCACGACCTCGACCACGTCCTCGGTCCCCGTGATGATGGCCCTGTGGTGCTGCCTGTAGTGCTGGTGGTGCATTCCTCTGAGGGCAGTTCCTCTTGATGTGGCCGATCTGGTGGCAGTGGTAGCACTCCGGAGGTGGCCCACCTTCTCCAATCCTTGGCATCTCCCTCATCTGCAGAGGCTGAGGAGCCAGCACTACCGGCTCCCTTTGAACCTGTCTCTCCCCCTGATGGGGTCGGACCTCCGTCTTTCCTTCTCCAGCATCTCGGCCTCTCGGCTGGTCCCTCCTGCCACTTCGTCCCTGTTCCTCCATCGGTCTCTTTCTCCCACGAATAGCTTGCTGGTCTCCCTCCAGCTTCTTGGCCATCTCCAGGATCTTCGTCATACTGCCGTCGGAGACGAAGAGGAGGGCCTGCCTCATCTCATCACGAAGGCCCTTATAGAACCTCTTTCCATAACCCGCGTCATCCAGCTGATATGATACTGCAAACCGGGATAGGTGGGTAAGCTCCTGGTGATACTCCAGAACTGTTCTACTCCCCTGTCGCAACTGCAAAAACCTGTCCTCCAGATCATCTCTTGCCGACTGCGGCACAAAATGCTCCAACAGTGCCGTCTTGAAATCATCCCACAAAACATTCGCTGCCTCCAGTCCCGGATAAGCTGTAGCCAGGAACCTCTTCCACCATCTCTTGGCATGGGATTCCAAGCACGAAACCACCAGTGGCATCTCTATATCTATCGGGCACTGGATTCCCGTCAGCATCTCCTGCATGATATCCACCCACTCCTCAGTCCTCACGGCAGTCTCCGTCCCGATGTATGCAGGTGGGGAAAGACCTCGAAAGATGCTCAGCTAGTTGGCCCTAGGGTTTTGCTGAGGAGCCGGTGCCTGCTGTGCCCTGAAAATCTCCAGAATGGCAGTCAGTGTCTGTCCCAGTTCCGTATGCTGGAACGGGGTAGGAGCCGGTGGTGCTGGGACGACGCTCGGAGTCGGTGGAACTCCATGCTGCGGTGTAGGTTCCGTCGCCGGCTACATAAGAAAGATTACACTCGTAAGAGACTTAGCTAAGGAAAAATCAGTTGTAAGTGGACCTTTTCATGTGATATCCCTTATGGGCACACCATTGCTTCCGCTGCTAGTTTGTCCGCAAACTAAGCTAGCACGGGGTGGCCCAGGGTTTGTGGACTTGTTTTCTTTGGATCGAGGTTTCGCTTTGATACCACTTGTAAGACCCCATTTTTTTTTGCAAAAACCACCGGGTCTTAGGCCCAGAACCGCAATTTTGCGGTGACACCCTCGCTCAGGAAGGTCGCCATTACAAAACGCCGATCTTGCCGGCCAATTCGATCACAAAGAAAAGTAAAGCTAAACGACTAAATAAGCCAAGTCCACATCACATAAAAATAAACCATCAAGAGATGTCCACATACATAACTGAAACGAAAGAGATAAGATAACAAGGGCTTCTGCCCGATACATAAAGCCTCACTACAAAGTTCACTCGCGGAAGCAAATCAACTATAACTAACACTCACGGATCCTGTCATCGGTGCTCCTGTGCAAGACTGCCCCGCCTCCATCTGCACCGGCCTCTGGTGCTGCCCCGTCGCCGCGGTCTCCTAAAATGATAAGGTCCACCGACCGTCAGTCAAACATGACTCAGCCAATTCCCCCCCCCCCCCCCCCCCAAAGGCTCCTAGGCACCATATGGGGAGGAGGAAGCGGAGGACAATCAAGGGGTAATACAATAGCAGATGACAAGATGAATTCTACGCTACACGGGTGTATATAAATAAATGAAGCAGTAAATAGAAGCAGCATGGTAAAAGTATATAATGAACAGTAAGCAGTATGTATAGTGGCAAGTAAGTATTATAAAAGTAACCATTGATTTATAGGAATGCCCATACAAACCTATAGACCAAGGGGTCGTTTAGCAGGGCCTATCGTATAAGAAGTCCCATAACCGACTTATACGATATGGGTAGGGGTTGAAATGCAATGTGTATGTTATGACATGCAAGGTATGCAGTTATGCTATGTTCATACAAGTGCAACTCACTCACTACGACTCTATGCACATAGACCTTTAGTTCCCTGATGCGATATTTCGGCAAGTGCACCGGTCGCGCAAGTAATAATAATGGGGAAGATCCCCGAGTGTCGGTCTCTTGAGGAACACAGTAAGGTGGAGTTAGGTGTCGAGGAAGGACTTGAGATCGAAGTCCTTTAGGTCGAATGGAATGCGGGAGAGTTGGGTTGGCTTTTGGAAAATAAAAGAAAACAACTACAACTACTCCTATGCAATGCCGCTATGCAAAGCTTCGCTTGGCGGGATGGAAGACTACGTAGGCCTTGAACGCGCTATTTCGTTGGGCGGATGGACGAGTAGGCAAGCGGAATCCAACTGTGCAGGCCTTGAGCGCATTGATTCGTTAGGCGGGATGGATTACACGGGCCGCGATGCCACGCTTCGGTAGGCGGATGGACGAGTAGGCTAACGGAATGAGGGTTGCAAGCACCTCCTCGACAAGCACGCCACTAACAATTGCTAGTGCGGCACCGAACTCGGTGGTGGAGTGGAAAATGGATGGCGGCGCACTTCATAAACACATATGAACTAAATAATTCCGTAAACATGAAATAGACATTATAAAACTAGATTCATAGTGCACATCATCATTAATATAGAGATTACAAACACATACATCAATACATGTAGAAGAAAGAGGCAAGAGATACAACCGAATCCAGAGTCTTGTTGTAGATTCACGGTAGGAATCATCGGGTTGTCAATCCACGTCCTAACTCGGTCCCAACTGCGTCCGGGGTAGAGGAGGGCTGTCACACCTCCCAATGGATCCGTCTTCTCCAGCGTTTTACAATCCGGCCACGTCTGATGCGAAGAACTCCTTGCTTGGCGATGAAGATGAGTGGAATCTCCTCCTTGAAGCTCTTGGATGATGGAGGAGGCCTAGGGGGGCGGAGAACCTGCGGAAGGGGCGAAAACGGCGTAGCTGGGCGGAAGAAATGCGGAGTGCCCGACCTAAATCGCGAGCAGGAATATTTATAGGCGCTGGAATAAACAGTGCGCACAGTCAGTGGCGTACGACCAGTGGTCGTGCGCACTAGAATCCTGCGATCGTGCGTGCTGCCTGGACGGAGCCTGCAAGGTAAGAAATTTATAAAATATAATGTTCGCACGACCAGTGGCGCACGACCAGTGGTCGTGCGCACTATCGTAAGTGGTCGTGCGATAAGCAAGACAGAACTCATAAAATTGGGCGTTAAGTGCGCACGATCAGTGGCGCACGACCAATGGTCGTGCGCGATAGAGCCAGTGATCGTGCGCAATGTTCCTGTACAGAATTATACCAGGAACACCTGCACGACTCCTGTTCCAGCATACAACACCAATCTAGCCACTGAAGGTGGCACTTAACGATGCATGAAAACTAATAACGAAAATAAACATGAAATAACACCAAAACGGGCCTAGAAGTGCACATAGCATGGAATATCAAATACGAATGAAAACATGCCTAAAGTGTAGTGCATAGACTAGAAATTCGGCCCAGATGAGTCCATAAATGTGTATATATTTGGGACTCATCACACCCCCAGACTTAACTGTTTGCGCGTCCCGAGCAAACAATCTCTCGCGGACAGGAAAAACATAAGCTGGCGAAGAAATTATCAAGCGGAGTACCATGCGAAGTCGCATGCTCATGTGCGTAGAAATACAGTAGACAAAATTTCTAATTATACATATTAGTTTATAATTTTCTAGGAGCGTATTTATATATTACGTTTACTCAAAAAGTGAATCACGGTGAATCATAAGGTCGTACATAGGAAGAAAGTAGACTGAACGCTGAGGCGAGCATTGCCAAAGATCGGGGCTCAGGACAACTCCATTGAAATCCATCAATGTCGGTGACCATAAGCTTGCCCGTTCGCACTCTCTCCACGACACTGGTTTGACTCAAATGCGTGAATCAATAGGACTTTAGGTTTTAAATGGGGCTTGGGTTTAGGTGAGGTATACAATGATAAAGACGATGGCTCAAATACTAAACCCAAATGAGCTAGTGCAGAAATCCTCCTCATTCACCACACAAATACGCGGGTACACCACACCCCCAGACTTGGATTTGACTACATGGGTGTGTGCACCGCCTACTCCCAAACATACATTTATACACAGATTTTTCAATAAAGCTCATATCTTCTTCTTTTCTTCTCACTTCTCTTCTTTTTTCTTATTATCTTTTTCTTTACACATATTTTCAGCAACTAAACAATAAAACACATCCACATCTTCACGAACATATCAACAAATCAACAACCCAACTCATGAAAATAATAAACAGCTAAAGCTCAGATTTGGGTGTGCGACTAGGATTGGCTTTTGGGCTTTGGTGCGAAAAAAGTGGGGTTGAATCAAAGAACGGGTAGGCACAACTGGGCTAACGAGGATATATCGATAGGAAAGGGTGCAAAGGCTCAACCGGGCCAACATGATGGCCTATATCACATTCACGCAATAGACTAACCGTATACCCATGCTTCAAGAATCGCTTGGGGCAAGTTCTAGCCACCGAGAAAGATAGTCCTTCCTCCCGACTCGAGCAATATGCGTCTAGCGAACGTCTACACACATTCCTATGCTACCGTCTGATTCACACCGGATTCACCAATTTTGAGTAGAGTAAACAATATTTACGCTAATAGAAAAATATAAACTAAAAGCATAAAAAGAAATTGAATCTACACGAATTTCTACGAGACATGAGCACTCGACTAGGAGCACTACAGAAGTCAACATTTTACTCTGCCTCATAATCCTAAGCCAGCAAAATGATTTTCCAAATCACACAAAAAGACAAATTCAACTCGCGACATCCCCTCTCTTTGCGAGGTTACCTTAAGCTCGCGAAGAAACATCCAAGCCTTGGTGTTCGTCAGGCAATTGCTGACCTGGCAGGAATCTTTTGTGGCCCCCATCCTTAGCGCTATAAATACGGCTGCTTCTGGGTGCTGAGTAACACCTTCCTTCACTATTTCTTCTCGCCATTTGTCATCTTAGTTACCAAAATGTCCCTTTCGAAAGAAGCCCAAGCCCGTCTGGACGCGTCTCGGGAGAGGGAGCATGCAGCTACCACCCAGCTCGCCCCCTGGCTCACCCAACGGGCCTCCTCGTCCCTTCCCCGAATTAAGAAGGCGGAGACGGTCAGACGACATCCCGGGGAGGATGGATCCTCGCTCCAGGACCTGTCTCCCAGCACTCGGCTTGCTGAGCAAGTTTCTTGAGACTGACAGGTTGGTTCCTCGCATCATTGTGCTAAAACCACTCTTATTTTGTAGAGCGTGATTCTGGGGGGAGATATTGCGAGCCTGGACCTAGCGGGCACTCGCCTCCTAGCCCATGGAGGGAGCATCTCTACGGCCGTGGATGTGGACGTCATCGACCTGCGCGTCCCTTCGCCGCGGCCTGGAGAGTTTCTTGCTGTTAATCAAGGGTACCTAGTAATCAGTAGATATGAAATTTTAGAAGATTCCAGCAAGATTTACTATTATTAAAAATTCCAAAACCCATTAATTGTCAATTATTTCCAAAGGAGGTACCCTAATATGAACTCCAAACCTTATGCAAATTTATACAGACGTGATTCATACTAAAATATTCAGCCCTACAAAATTTGACCCTATTTCATAGAGGTTACATTTGTATTTTCCACAAAGGACATATTTGCAATTAATTCCAAATTGAACTAGAGGTATCAAAAATATCAATCCATAAATTATGAGAAAAATACTGTGGGTTCATAATTGTATGAAATGACATCCAGCAAAGTTTCATGAAATTACGAAAAACTAACACCCTAAAATTAATCATCCCAAAAATTACCAACAATACGAATAATTACAATTTGGACCTCCAAAAGTTTTCCAATGGTTCTAACAGAATCTCCAGGGATTAATAACATTAAAACTAAGTTGGTGACAGAAGATGGTTAATCACTAAGTGATATTTCTTCCTAAATCCCAAAAACCTAAATATTTACAAATCTACCCAAGGATTTATTACCTAGGGTTGGCAACTCCAAATCCCACCAATTTCTCATAATAGGGCCCTCTAGTCACCATGACAATCTACCCAAAATTTTAGGTCAAACCATTAAGGTTTGACCCATCTTCCTTCATTGACCTCTAAGTGCACCCCTTAGGGTTTAACCTAGGATTATGGTCCATACTTCCCCAAATCCACCCAAACATCTTGTGAAGGTGTTATAACACTCAAAGAACTCAGAGGAGTCCATTACACACCTCTCCAAGGACAAACACTCCTATTTCCTTCACAAAGCCCTAAAGGGCACCCTAGGGTTAACCACTAGGGTTTAAGCGCATACCAAGCCCAACTCCTTCAAGATTGGCTCCTTGGGGTGTCCCATACACCCCAAGTCAGTGACCAAAGCCACTCCTTCAATCAGTGGGAGGAAGCGCCTCCACTCTCCAAAATTAGCCTAAGTCCACTTTTACCCTAAATTAACCCTTAAGAAAACAAATGTCCAAGGAAAATTCCCTACCTTGTCCAAGTCCAATCTACTCACTACTTTGGCCAGAGGTCAGTGAATGGTCACCCAAGGTCCTACCAACATTTGGTGAGGATTGGGGTTCTTTTGGGTGCCTAATTGGGGTGCAAATAGCAATTAGCCCCTTTGCAAATTACTAGGGTAAACAACCTCCAATGGCCACCAAATTTGGACCAAGGGTTGGCATGGGTGAGGGTGATGTGCACCCCAAATTTGAAGCCAATTGGCTTTGTGGAAGAGTGGGGGCACACACCCAAAGTTTTTCCCTAACCTAGGGAGCCTAGGATTGACTTTGTTAATTGCCCTACCAAATCAACTCCAAATGGGTTGAGATTTTAGCCAGAGACCCTACATGCTCTCTAAGACCACACATCCAAATTTGGAATGGTTTTGAGGTGTTTAAGGAACCTAATTAAATCACACATGGATTATTGAATTTTTCCAAAAACTATAGAAAAAGTTTCTCCAAACATTCTGATATTTGGACATGCCCTTTATATATATAAGAATATCCTACCCCCCAAAGTTCAAGTCATTTGAAGTTCTGGATTGATGTGGGCATCCAAAACAAACTCGGGTCAGCCCTAAGGACAGACCTCACCAAAATAAGTGTTGTACCCTAACCAGGGCTACAAATCGAGTGAACTCAATTTTGTATTAAACTAGACAACAGGGGCTCCAACTTTGATGTTGGACAAATTTTCTCTAGAAGCCTCTAAGTATTTTTAATGAATTAATTAAACTACTGCAGGTTTGATCATAGAAAACTGGATTAACACTAAGGGGGCGCACGAATCTTGGCGCAATCCAACAGCGCCTGGCCTTCGTCCCCGATAAACCAGCAGCTAGGATTTGTCACGCCTAGGCCGATTTGATCTTGGATTTCCCGGCCACCTGAGCGCCGCCCCGGCCTACCAACGCCACCACGACCTCCGTTGAGGTGGTGGCCGGCAATGAGCGGTGTTTGATCGGACGAAGGTGGCCGGAATCATGTTCTGGAAGAGGAAGCCCAACCCGATCTACGGGTGGCTTGGCTGACTCGATTCACGGCCGATTGTACACGATTCGAGCCGCCGGCGATTGGGATCTACACCTCAGAGGTTAGGGAGGGGAAATGGACCTGTTGTGGGGCTTCCCGCCTTGTTGTCCTCGTGTACACCATGGGAGCTCGGGGTGGTTGTGGTGTCATGCCGATCCGAGCCTAGGGAGCACGAAACCTTCTGAATTCTTGGGGGTTTCTCTCCTATCCGACCTCTGAAGGTGGTGGCTTTAACCTCAAATGCCATTAATGGCCTCTTCATCTCCCTCCCATAACCGACTCTATGCATCCCCCCTGTCTTAATTCCTCCTAGAAATGGCTGGAAACTCCTCAAATCCATCAGAGAAGATGAATGGAGGTGTAAATGGGGGATGCCAAGGGGTGTATCACCTTAATGACCATGAATGACATCTTTCTCTCTCTTCAAAATTGGGGGAAACCCCCATTTTCTCTATCCTAATCACCATGGCTGGTTTTTCTCCTCTCTCCTGAGTTTAATGCTAGCCTACTAGGCTGGTTGACCACCCAATTGAGTTAGCCCAAAGGGATTGGGTTAGGTTTAAGAGATTTGACCTAATTTGGGCAAGTTTGACTTTTGGTCAAATTGGCTAATTGAGTGACCCTAGGATGGGGCTTTTGGGTCCATTGGATTCCAAATTAGGTTTAGAAACTACTGGTGGGGTCAATTTGGTTACATGAGCCTTAGTTGACCCAATTTAAGTTGATTTGACCAAAACAGGCTAAGTTGACTTTAGTCAAATTGAGCCCTAGGGTTGACCCAGTCATGGGGCTTTTTGGTCCACTGGGTCCCCTATGATATGATAACACTCTGGGTAGGGTCAATTTAATATGGTGGTGGTCAATTAGGGCACTTAGTGAAGAATTGACATTTTGACCTAAAAGGGCATTTTGGTCAATTTGCACCCCTGGGGGTCCCATGATGGGGCTTTTAGGTTTACTAGGTCCCTTATGGTATTTTAGATCTAGATGTGTGGTCAATTTGGCATGGTGGAGGTTATTTGACCCTAATTAGGCTTACTTTGACCAATTTGGGGTTTTGGTTGACTTTGGTCAAATTGGCCTCTTTGGTTGACCCCAATGGGCCCTTGGTGCCCTAAGGGGACCCCTAAAGGTTTAGGGATACTATGGTGGGGTTAAATGGTCAAGTAGAGGCCCCTAAGTCCAACCCTAAGCTTGGTAACTGGAAATTGCTATTTGTAGTCCAAGGTGGTTTTCTCTTTCTTTCCTAAGCTCACAAGGTCAAATGGCTCTTCCTATGGGTTTGTCATGACCTAGTCATAACAAAACCAACTTAGGGGTCTAGCAGTTTGGGGGATGTTACAAGGTCTATCCCCCATATTGTGAAGGGCCACTAAGTTATGATGGTCCAGAGCCTCTGGGATGGTAGGAGCTGGAGGGGAGCATCTAGCTGGCACTTTGAGCACTTCTTGGTGAATTCCGCCGCATCCTTGCTGAGGGTAGGTCAGAAGTAGCCTTGCCTCAACACCCTTCCCTCCAGGGTCCTACTCCTACGTGGCTTCCATACTCCCCTGAATAGATCTCCTCCAGGACCCTTGGGGCTTTCTACTCCGACACACAACGTGCTAGGAGTCCTGAGATTTCTTTCGATACAACCCACCTGCATGTAAAGAATAATATGTTGATTTATACCTGAGTCGCCATTTGTCCACATCCCCTTCGAGGAATTCCCCTAAGGTCAAGAAGATGATGAGGGGATCCATCCACGATGCTCGTTGATTTATCTCCATCAACTCCCCTTCCTCGATGGATGGCCAGAAGAGTTTCGATACCGTACCTCCTGCCCTGGGACCAAACTTAGCCAAGAGGTCCGTCGGGACGCTCTCCTTTCTTGATACGTGTGGAATTGAGAAGATGCGGAATTGCCTGATGACCCCCTTGACCTTCTGCAGATATTGCTGGACAGTTGGCTCCTTTGCCTCAAACTCCCCCTTGATTTTACATGACACCACCATGGAGTCCGTCGAGACCTCCACGTCTTACACACCCAACTCCCAGGCCAGTCGCAGGACTGCTATTACTGCCTCGTACTCTGCCTGATTGTTGGTGAGTGGGAAGTGAATGTTAATGACTTGCTCGATCCTTGTCCCCTGGGGCTTACCAGGATGACTCCTCCCCCAAAGGAATGATTCCCTGACGCACAGTCAACCAACATCTTCCAGGCTACCGAGTGGGGTGGCTCGGGCTCTTCTACCTCGGTCACGTAGTCGGCCAAGAAGTTTGCCACAGCTTGCGCCTTTATCGACATCCTGGGCACAAATGAGATGCAAACTCACTCAGCTCTACCGACCACTTGGCCCTTCCTGAGTGCTCCACACCCTCCATGATGTTGCGAAGGGGATGATCGGTCACCACCTTGATTGAATGAGCCTGGAAGTAAGGATGAAGCTTCCGAGCCGACACCGTTAGAGAGAAATCCAGCTTCTCTAAGATGGGATACCAAAGCTAGGCCTTTCTCAGGACTCGGCTGACATAGTTGATCGGGAGCTGCCTCTTCCCTTCTTCCCAGACCAGCGTGGAGATTACCGCTTCGAACCCTACCCCCAGGTATAAGGATAGGTACTCTCCCTGCCTCGGTCCCTGGAGTGGGGCCTGAGTTAGCTGCCTCTTCAATGCTTGGAAAGCCCCCTCACACTCGGGAGTCCAATCAAACTTCGGGTTCCCCCGCAACACTTTGAAGAAGGATACACATTTCTCCCCTGCCCTAGAGAGAAACCTGCTTAGCCCGACCAACTTTTTGGTGAGGCGCTGGACCTCCTTTGTGTTCCTAGGCATTCCTAGCTCCAAGATCGCTCTCACTTTGTCAAGGTTAGGCTCCTCCCCGGCCGGGGTGAGCAAGTGGCCTAAGAAATTTCCCCGGCTCGCCCCAAAGACACACTTCTGGGTGTTGAGCTTCATTTTGAATTTCCTCAAGGTCCTAAAAGTTTCTTCGAGATCCCGTAGGTGGGAATCGAGGTCCCGGCTCTTAATCATGAGATCATCCACATAAACTTCCAAGTTCTTCCCCTTCTGTTCTCGGAAGACCCTGTCCATCATCTACTGGTATGTTGCCCCTGCATTTTTCAGCCCAAAGGGCATCATCTTGTAGCAGTAGCACTTGTCCCCTGTGATGAAGGAAACATCCTTGAAGTCGGGAGGGTGCATGCGGATCTGATGGTAACCCGAGAAAGCTTCTAAAAAACTCATTAGAGAAAAACTGACGGCTGAGTCAACCAGCGCGTCGATTCGAAGCAGGGGGTAAAAATCCTTAGGGCATGATTTATTTAACAAAGAAAAGTCCACACACATTCTCCACCTTCCATCCCCCTTTTTTACCATTACCATGTTGGAGACCCAGCCTGGATATTGGATCTCAAATACAAAACCTGCCTTGAGGAGCTTGCTCACCTCCTCCCGGATGGGTTCCTCCAGCTTGTCCGCGATGGACCTCTTCTTCTAGCGGATGAGGCGAGTGCTGGGGTCGAGGTTGAGGTGGTGACAGTCCATATCCGCATCGATCCTGGGCATCTCTGCCGCACTCCAAGCAAAGACGTCCACATTCTCTTGAACGCAAGCTAAAATCTTCTTTTGGTCCCCGGGGCTGAGCTCCCCACTGATCTTCACCTTTTCTATCGCCCCCGCCCGGGAGACGACCTCCAGCTCCAGGAGTTCTTCCATGTCCTCTAGCCTAGATTGTTCCTCCCAATCTCCTTCCTTCTTCTCACCGCAAGTGAGCGTGGAGGTCTCTTCTTTCTCCTTCTCCTCCTCCCGAACCTCCAACAGCTCTGCCCTTTCCTCCTGGGCTTGTTATTCTTTCTCTCTTCCTTCTCCCCTCTCTCCCTCCTCGGGTCATTTAGTGACCCCTTCTGTTGGACATGTGTGTCACATCCCTTTATTTGAGAATAACAAATCCCATATTGTATTTGATCTTGCTTGTGTTTATAGTGTGTAGGAACTATAGGTGCATTACTCCACAGGTTAACATCTTGGAATCAACCACTCTCAATGGAGCACTACCGCCAGCGCTACCGCGGGCGTTAGCGCTACCGCAGGCGCTAACGCTACTGCATGGCACTAGCGAGAGATCGGCCACGACACCACGCCGTGACGGTTTTATAACGGTCTCTACACGAACGATAGCTTAGGCGCTAGCGTGGAGTTCTATAAATTGGATCTTTGTTTCTCGTTTTGGCTAATCATCTCAGAGAGAGGTCTTGTGTCAAGTTCCAAAGCTGTTACTCTGCCGAATTATTATCTCCCAATCAAAGCTAAAGAAGAATTCTGGAAAAGGAATCCATCACGCTGCATCCGGAGAACGATCGCATCAACCTCGCTTGAGCCACAGCGGTCCTTCATCATCAACTCCAGAAAATCTCATAGAGGGAGTCTTTATTTGTATTAGTTCATTTCATTGTATTTTCGTAGTGAAATCGCCTTGTGTTTGGCGACTAGGTCCTTGCGCGGCTTAGGGGGAATTCGTCGTGTATGTTGGCGACTAGGTCTATGTGATTAGATCTAGGGGGTGCTCGAGGCCATATCCGGGGAAGGATTGGCTAGAGCGGCTTGAGGCCATATCCGTGGAAAGATAGGCAAAAGCCAACCGGTTCGTGGGGATACGAGTCGGTATTGAAAAGGAAAAATTATTTTACTTTGTACCCCTCTGATTTCTAGCGATATTGAAATCAATTTTTTGTAAACATCTTTTTATCTAATATAATCATGTCTCTATTTGTGTTTACTTGATTTCTTTTATTTGGCATAAATTATAAATTGCAAATTACAATTGTTTCTAATTTACTTTAATCAATTTAGTAAATCGTATAAAAATTGAAAAAGAATTTTATTCCCTTATTCACCCCCCCCCCCCCTCTAAGGGCGCCTATTGATCCAACAAGTGGTATCAGAGGCAATGCCAATGCCTCCAAAGCTCTTGGAAAGACCTTCTACAACGATGACTTGGTCTGAAAGATTCTACGGTCTATTCCTCCCAAATTCAATCCGAAGGTGACGGCTATCTCGGAGTCGCGCAATCTAAGAACGCTCCAACTTGAGAGCCTCATTGGGAATCACAAAACCCATGAGGTAGAACTCAAAATCCAATATGATGAATACAACAAGGAGCCAAAGAAGAAGGCGTTGGCACTAAAGTTAAAAAAGGAGTGCCAAGAGGATGAGGATGAAGATGAAGAAAGTCTTTTGGTAAAGAACTTCCGAAATGTTTCCAAAAGGAGAAACACTTTCCGGAAAGGAGAAACACTTTCCGGAAATATTTCCAAAAGGATGCAAGATGGAAAGGGTCATCTTAAAAGAAGGAAAAGGAGAGTGACGATGAAGAAGAAAGACCTCCACCAGAATCCTTTCATTGTAGGAAGACCGGGCACATTCAGAGCCAGTGCCCAAAGTTCTTGAAGGAGAAGAAGGAAAAGCGGCACAAAGGGAAGGAGAAGAGGAAGGTGCTAAAAGCTAGAACATGGGATGACTCCTCCTCTTCCAAAGGATCAAGCGGGTCTTCATCAAGCGAAGATGAGGAAGCAACATGTGCCTCATGGGACATGGAAACGACGACGACGACACCAGTGTTCTTAGCGACACTAAGGTAACTCCTCCCACTTATGATGAACTCTTTAATGAATTTCTTGAAACTTGCAAAGCTTTTGATAAAAACATGAAAGATAATATTTTATTGAATCATGAAAATGAATCTCTTATTAAAGAAAATCAAATCCATTCCAAAAAATTAATTATTTTAGAAAATAGAAAGGTTTCTTGCCAAAAGTGTGATCATTCCACTAAAATGGCAAAAGATATTGAAGAGTCTCTTTCTAAAGCCATCTCTCATGCCAAAACTCTTACAAAAGAGAAGGGGGAATTAGAAAGAAAATTAGAAGCCTCTCATGTGCAAATTAAAAATAATAAGAAAGGTTTTGAAAATAGGTGTGTCATGCTGATGCGATTACGGCAAGTGCACCGATCGCACAAGTAATAAAATTGGGAGAGTCTCACCAAATATCGTTCGCAGAGGACTGCAAGTTGGGTTGTATGAATTCTTGTTAGGGAATTCCTTATATAGATTCTTAAATACTTAACAAAGAGGGGGGTTTTGATGGTTGTTTTCCTAGATTAGCGACGGAGAAAGAAAATGCGGGCCTAAAGCTCCGCTTCGCTTGTCGGGATGGAATGCAGGCCGCGATGTCGTGCTTCGGTGAGCGGGTGAACGAGAAGGCTAGTGGATGAGGGTCATAGGCACCTCATCACGGAACACGCAACTAGCAATTGCTAGTGCGGCGCACTACAAAGCGGTGGAGTGGATGGCGAACTACGACGCTCCTCAAATCTCATAAACCACAAAAGATCTCAAAAACATGAAATCATATTAACTAAAACACAGATTTTATGAACATCATCCACAATAACAAGCATACAAGGAAAACTCTGAAGCAAAGCACAAAGGGGAAAGAGAAAACCAAAGCTCGAATACTATGCTGAAGGTTCTCGGCCGGAATCGTAGGGTTGTCAAGCCTCGTCCGTGCTCGGTCTTCAGTTGCGTCCGGGGTCCGGAAGAGCTGTCGCCTTCCTTTACTTTTACCCATCTTCTTCGTGGTCTAGCTCGATCTAACTCTTGTGGAAACCTTGAATGCAGCGAAGACTTTCCGTCTATGGCATTCTTGAGCTTTTAGATGATGGAGGAGGCCAAGGAGGGAGCTTTGGCAGAAGATTTGCAGGACAAAGGTTGCCGGAGCTCCTCCTAGGTCAAACGGTGGTGGAGAGGCGAAAGTGAGCGGAAATGGCGGGCTTCTGAATCTTTTCCCGCGAGTCCCTCCTACTAATGAGCAGATTTCCTGCTTTAAATACTAAAATGGCAGAAATTTAGTCATGCACGGTCGAACGCATGACCGTGCGTTGCCCGTGCGTTATTTAACAAATAAACACTGCCTTGAAGAAGAAGCAGCAGCGCCCGTGCGTTTTACTCACGCACGGTCGAAACCGCCCGTGCGTAAAAACGCATGACCAAATCCAGATTGGCAAAAAAACCAGGCGAAACAGGCGATCGTGCGTTTTACGCACGCACGGTCGAATCCAGATTGGCAAAAAACCTAGGCGAAATAGGCGATCATGTGTTTTACTCACGCACGGTCGAATCCGACCGTGCGTCAAAATGCACGACCAAAATCAGATCACCATTTTGCTGCCAGGAAGAAGGCACACGACCGCAGCCGCCCGTGCATCAAGGAAATGCACAACCGTGCGATATAAATAATCATGATTTCTGGGCAAAATGGGATGATCCAACCACCTACAAGAAAAGCAATTCAGCTGGGAATACACTTCCAGCACCACTCCAGCATAGAAAAAAGGATTGGGAAGCACCATGTGCTTACCCCCAATAACTTGGAGCGCAAATGCACACAAAAACGGGCCTAAATAGAGCACAAAACAAGTAAGTGCGCGCAAATGTGCATAAGAGAAATATAAGCAATAATAGCTAGAAAAAAACGTGCACAAGAGCGAAAACTAGCTCGAATGAGTCCATAAAAGTGTATATAAATGGGACTCATCACACCCCCAGACTTAACCA
This sequence comes from Dactylorhiza incarnata, assembly GCA_033032865.1. NCBI lineage: Eukaryota > Viridiplantae > Streptophyta > Magnoliopsida > Asparagales > Orchidaceae > Dactylorhiza > Dactylorhiza incarnata. The sequence goes on from JAWHQI010000121.1 coordinate 5,490,082, forward strand.
TTTTCTCGTCCCGAGGAAATCATTCCTTATGCGGATGGAAAAATTGATTAGCTGGCTTAACAATTGTAGAAGCGGAGTACCATGCGAAGTCGCATGCTCGCGCACATAGAAATGCAGTAGAAGAAATTTTTGGTTATCCAAACACTTTGTAATAATCTAAAAGCGTACATAAATATTATCTCTACTCAAAAGTTGAATCACGGTGAATTGCCTGGTCTTGCGTAGGAAGAAAGTAAACAGATCGCTGAGGCTACTATTACTCAAGATCGGTGCTAGGAACAACCTCCATTGAAATCCATCAATGTCGGTGACCATAAGCTCACCCGGTCGCACTCTCTCCACGATACTAGTTCGATTCACTGCGCGAGTCAGTAGGACTTTAGGTTAGAAATGAGGTTTGGGTAAAGGTAGGGTATACAAAGAAAAACTTGAAGGCTTAAAGCACCTAAACCCAAATGAGCTAACACAGAATTAGACTATCCACGCAACACAATAAACACGCGGGTGCACAACACCCCCGGACTTGGACTTTGCAACATGGGTGTGTGCACTGCCTACTCCCAACACAAACATTTACAAATTTTCAATTTAACTTTTTCATAACAATCTCCCCCCTCCCCCTTTCTTTCTTTTTCTTTTTCATTCTTATTATTCTTTCTTTTCTTTTTCAGCAGATTTTTTTCAATAACAACAACCACAATTTCCACGATAAAATTCACCACAGCAACACCCCAAAAATGAAAATAAAACATGACTAAAGCTCAGATTTGGGTGTGCAACTAGTATCGTCTTTTAAGCTTTGGCGGAATAAAGGTGGAGCTGAATCAAAGGACGGGGTGGGCACAAAGGGGCTAGCGAGGATCAGACCTTAGGAACGGTACAAAAGCTCAACCTGGCCAAAATTATGGCCTACATCACGCTCACGCATTGAACTAACTTGTACCAATGCTTCAAGAGTCGCTTGGGGCAAGTTCTTAGCCACCGAGAAAGATAATTCTTCCTCCCGACTCGAGCAATACAAATCTAACAACCGTCTACACACATTCCTACGCTACCGTCGGATTCACACCGGATTCAAACCAGATTCACCACTTTTGAGTAGAATAAACAATTATTACGCGATTAGAAAAAGTACAAAACTATAAGTATAAAGAAAAATTTATTCTACACACAAATCAATGCAAGACGTGAGTACTCAATTAGAGCACTACGGGAGTAAAAATTTTACTCCGTCATACAACCCTGAGCCAGCACAACAATTTTTCCAATCCTACAAAAGAAATGAGCTAGACTCGTTACGCGCCTATGATTAAGTGCGCTCTCTATTGGGTGTTGTGGTGTGCTATGAGAATGAAAAATACAATAACATCGTGACTTCTAGTATGTTGTGCTTACGTGCACGTGCAAGTGGGTAACGACAACTACTCTCCCAGACTTAAATATAATCATCACAGATTATAATACTAGATTCATAAAAAAGAAGTGGGATGAGAGGTTACCCCATGCTCAGAAATGAGCATACCAGAAGATTGGCGTTAAATTGGTACTGGATCCAATATGAATCCGCCATTGAGGTCGCCCTGCCTACAAAACCACATCTTCACGCATGCATAAACAAAAGCAAAAACAGCAAAATTAGGTCGTCTCCCATAAGCCCTTTTGTTTACCGTCCTTAAGGTGGACCAAATACCTGTATTTATATTGAAGCAATAAAGTTCAAGAGATAGTTCTTAGCAATTGTCCAAAATAGCATGGAAATAAAACACACGAACAAAGACAAAGAGGTCAAATTAATCAAAAAGAAGCCGCCGAAACATAAACCCATGAGACTTCATCACGACTCAGTTGTAGGCTGATTTGTGATGATTCTCCCCAGCCACACGAGATGGGAAGGAGGTGAAGGCTTTAGGGCTCAAGGAAGGTTTCCCTACCCTGCCACTAACCTATTCCTTCTCGTGTCGAAGGACTGGAAGGTGCGCTGCATGTAATAATCCGGCCTGATTTAATCTCTCTACAGTGGGAGAGCGCCATCGAGCAATAAGAGCTCGATCAAATTCATTGATGTACAGCTTTGGAGCAGCCAAAGGCGTCAATTCCCCACCCCCTATGGGTGATAGATCTGCCCAACTAACCTGTTTTAAATGTTTACATTTATCTTTGGTTTTCATAGACTTAATCAAAATGTTTTTAGCCATGCCGGCTATGGTGACTTCAGACTTCGCGGCCTCGCCGCTCTTGTTCTCAATTTTTTCTTCACTCCTCAACTCCTTCTTCACCATCTTCTGTTCCTCTTCCTTTTCCTCAACATTCACTTCTTCACCTTGCTTTTCCAAATCTAAACTCAACTCATTACCAGATTTATTAGTAATAACAGGTAATAATATGATGTCGTTGGTTGTCATAGATGGGTGAGTGGGGTGTGTCACCATGGGTGACAAGGTTACACACCTACTAGGGATGTGAATGTTGGCACCACTCTCCTTCAAGAATGGGGCATCCAGGATAGGAATGGAGTTATTTTCCATGGGGCCCAAGACTTGGAAGTTCGTGATAACCGAAGTTTCATCTATGATTACCTCGACGTCTCTAACTTCTCCTTCCGTCTCCACCACCATTCCATTAGCTAGGGTAAGTGACTTCCGATCATCATTATTGATTTTTAAATTCAAATTTTTAACGTCTTGCAGTGCAAGCACGTTGCGCGATGATCCGGTGTCGTACAGAGAGGTGGTTTCAACGCTGTTGATTTGACATTTCACAATTAACCCGCCCTCATGCCCTTCCTCTGTCTCGGTTATGCTCTTTCCTTGATCACCGGGATTCTTCTCCGTTGTGCTAGGAAGAGCACCTTGAGTATGCTCGGAAAGCACTTGAGCCAATTGGCCCACTTGCATTTCCAAGTTTCTCATCGAGGCCGATTGGTTGGCCATATTTGTTTGGGCCATATCTACAAACTTTTCCATCATCTCTTCTAATGTACTCTTCCTTTGCATCGCATCACCTTGGTTATAACCCGGATGAGGCGGCCACGATTGGCTTCCGGACGCTTGAGCATCATATTGATACTGGCCCGGTTGCCATCGTTGGCATGCAGCGTTTTGATTCCAAGAAAAATTGGGGTGATTTCTCACACCCGGATTATACATGTTAGAGAAAGGTGCGGTGCGGTTTTAATTTTGCACAAAATTAACACTCTCTTCTAAATTGAGATTAGAGAGTTCAGAAGAGATTTCACTTGAGAGACATTCATATGAATGATGTCCGGGGTTCCCACGCCCGAGACATGAAATGACCATCACTGGAGCGGATGAAGAAACATGCTTCTTCAACAATATGATGCTCTCAACTGGTGCTCCAGATGTGCATACTTCAAACATTCCTCTCGTGTTCCTTGGGGTGTTTTGTCCTGCAGTCCAGAATGAGATGTGAGTCGCGGTGTCTTGTAGAATCCGCAGTGCTTCTTCGGGAGTGTGATTCATAAGGGTTCCACCGGCAGCAGCATCAATCATAGCCATGTAAGTGGGCTCGATTGCGAAATAGAAGTTCTCCACCAAATTCCATGGTTGAAATTCATGGTGGGGGCATTTCCGCAGGAGGTCCATGAATCTTTCCCAAGCTTCTGCCAGGGTCTCCTGATCATTCTGCCATAAGATTGTGATTTCCCTTCTCATGTTCACAATTTTATCAACCGGGTGGACTTGGAGAGAAATTTTCCTTGCAGCGCATCCTAGGTGGTAGCTGTGCCCGACGGAGTTGTATGGAGCCATGCCTTTGCCCTGTCATGAAGGGAGAACGGGAATAATCTTAATTTCACCGTGTCATACACAATACCGGCATGCCGGAACGTTCCGCAGATCTCTGAAAATTCTGCTAAGTGAAGATGGGGGTCTTCACATGCCATCCCAGAGAACTGGGCATTGTTGCGGATAACGTTCAGGATCGTCGGCTTGATTTCAAACTGATTGTTCGTGATGGATGGGCCAAAGCCGGGAAACACACTCCCCACAGTGGGAGTGGTATAGTCCTGCATCGTTCTAGGCCTCGCCCGGGCCACCTCGTTCTCATCAGCCGCAGGACCTGCAGCGGGTGCATTCTCAACCCCGGGGTTAATCTTATTCCTGTTGATGTTGAGATCCATGGCCGCAGAAGCACGGCGGCGCGAGTGCAGCGTCCTCTCGATCATAGGGTCGTAATCCACAAACTCTTCAGGGTCTTGCCCCTGCATAAACCAACTCACACACAACAAAGAAAAAATAGAAAAATCAAAAACAACAAAGAATCTTTATAGTAGCTTCCTGGAAGAAGAATTCATAAAACACTCGCAGTCCCTGGCAACGGCGCCAAAAATTTTATGCGATTACGGCAAGTGCATTGGTCGTACAAGTAATTAAATTGGGAGAGACTCCCCGAATATTGTTCTCAGAGGACTGCAAGTTGGGTTGTATTAATTCTTGTTAGGGAATTCCTTATATAGATTCTTAAATACTTAACAAAGAGGGGGGTTTTGATGGTTGTTTTCCTAGATTAGCGACGAAGAAAAAAAATGCGGGCCTAGAGCTCCGCTTCACTTGTCGGGATGGAATGCAGGCCGCGATCCCGTGCTTCGGTGAGCGGGTGGACGAGAAGGCTAGCGGATGAGGGTCGTAGGCACCTCGTCGCAGAACACGCAACTAGCAAATGCTTGTACGACGCACTACAAAGCGGTGGAGTGGATGGCGGACTACGGCGCTCCTCAAATCTCATAAACCACAAAAGATCTCAAAAATATGAAATCATATTAACTAAAACACAGAGTTTATGAACATCATCCACAATAACAAGCATACAAGGAAAACTCTGAAGCAAAGCACAAAGGGTAAAGAGAAAACCGAAGCTCGAAGACTATGCTGAAGGTTCTCTGCTGGAATCGTAGGGTTGTCAAGCCTCGTCCGTGCATGTTACTCACGCACGGTCGAAACTGCCCGTGCGTAAAAATGCACGACCAAATCCAGATTGGCAAAAAACCAGGCAAAACAGGCGATCGTGCGTTTTACTCACGCACGATCGAATCTAGATTGGCAAAAAACCTAGGCGAAATAGCCGATCGTGCGTTTTACTCACGTACGGTCGAATCCGACCATGCGTAAAAACGCACGACCAAAATCAGATCACCATTTTGCTGCCCGGAAGAAGGCGCACGACCGTAGGTGTTAGTGCGTCAAGGAAACACACGACCGTGCGATATAAACAATCATGATTTCTGGGAAAATGGGATGATCCAACCACCTGCAAGAAATGCAATTTAGCTGGGAATACACTTCCAGCACCAATCCAACATAGAAAAAAGGATTGGGGAGCACCATGTGCTTACCCCCAATAACATGGAGCGCAAACGCACACCAAAACGGGCCTAAATAGAGCACAAAACATGTAAGTGTGCGCAAATGTGCATAAGAGAAATATAAGCAATAATAGCTAGAAAAAGACGTGCACAAGAGCGAAAACTAGCCCGGATGAGTCCATAAAAGACGTGCACAAGATAGCTTGGGAAAGTTTGATGAAAAATGTGATGAAGGAACTTTTCTTGGGTACTCTTCAACTAGTAAAGCTTATAGAATTTTTAATAAAAGAACTAGTAGAGTTGAAGAGTCAATAAATGTGAAATTTGATGAGTTTGTTCCTTGTGTAGAAAGACTTTCCGCAGGCAACGAGGATGATCTCTTACAACCTTTGGAGCATGGTGATGAGGAACCTTCCAAAGAAGAAAAAGAGGAGGCCAAGGAAGATGTTTATGTGCCTCCAAGCGACTTGCAATTCACAAAGGATCATCCACGGGAACTAATAATTGGCGAACCTTCTATTGGGCTAAGAACTCGCTCTTCTCTTCATGAATCTTATTCGAATATCTGTTTTGTTTCCGAAATTGAACCAAAATCCGTTTCTACCACTTTAAATGATGAATTTTGGTTTTTGGCTATGAATGAAGAGTTAGAACAATTTGAGAGACATAATGTTTGGAAATTAGTAGAAAGACCATCTAATCACCCGGTTGTAGGTGTAAAATGAATTTTTAAAAATAAATTAGATGGTGAGTCTAGAATCACTAGAAATAAGGCACGCTTAGTAGCACAAGGATATTCACAAATCGAGTGGATAGATTTTGATGAAACTTTTGCACCCGTTGCTAGTTGGAATTTATTAGAGTTTTTCTAGCATTTGCAAGCTTTAAAAGAATAAAACTATTTCAAATGGATGTAAAAAGTGCTTTTCTCAACGGGTTTGTAAAAGAAGTTTATGTTGAACACCCCCCCCCCCCGGTTTTATTAATGAAAAATTTCCCAATCATGTTTATAAACTAGAAAAAGCGCTTTATGGTTTAAAACAAGAGCCTCGTGCATGTTATGAAAGACTTACTTCATTTTTATTAAAGCACGGTTATATTATGGGAAGTGTCAATAATACTCTCTTCATTAAGCACAATAATGTTGATTTAATTATTTTGCAAATATATGTTAATGACATAATCTTTGGAGCTACTAATGAAGAGTTGTGTAATGAAGTTATTAAAGTGATGAAAAATGAATTTGAAATGAGTCTAGTAGGAGAATTTTCTTATTTTCTTGGTTTTCAAATATCACAAAGAAATGATGGTATTTTTATATGTCACACCAAATATTTCTTTGATATGCTTAAACGCTTTGGATTTGAAAACCTTAAACATGCTTCTACACCAATGAGCGCATCACTTAAATTAGGAAAAGATGAATCGGGAATTTCAATTGATCAAACCTTATATAGAGGTATGATAGGATCTCTACTTTATCTTAGGATCGAATTTTCTGTTTTTTAAAATTCCTAAAAATCTATAAAAATATGTTTGTTTATATGTACTACTTTGATTTTGTATTTCTGACTTTTGTTATTTTTGTTTTATTTATTTTATGGAAAATCAACTACAAAATTTCAAAATTCAAGAATACAAAAATATGTTTTTGTAGTTTTCTGTTTTTTTTCCTTCATTAAAATCTCTCAAAACAACAAAAACTGTATGATCTTTATTTCTAAATATCAAGCATGTATGAATTCTATCGTTTAGAATTATTTACAATGTTACAATTTATTTCGTCAAATTACTATGAACATTGTTTTGTTTATCATGCTTTGATATATCTATTTAAGTGTATCACATGTATTGAAATATATGTGTAGAACTAAGCTTAGCATGCCTCTAAGTATGAGTAAATGTTTTGTAATTGATAATGATACATTTTCACTCACTTATTTTGGTAATCTACATGTGTGTTTAAATCTAAAAATACTTGTTTGTGTAGTGTAAATGCACAATGAATTAAAACTTGCATAAGTTTATTACCTACACTACATTTGAATTGCACTTTAGAAATTAGGAAAAGTGGTTGTGCTTAACAAAAATGTTGGGTTTGCAAAACAAGTGTATTCGGAGAATGTTGTGTTACAAAATGAAAAAAAATGAATGACAAATGTAACTCCAAAAAGAATAGTAAAGTGTCTTGTGCAAACCTTAGTCTTTACACCACTCTTTCTAAAAATATGTGCATTAAAGTGTGTGAAAGTAAATACACTTGTGTTTTATTGAGCACTTTACACTATGCCATGTATTTTGTGATTTAAACTATTTGCTAGTATTGCTCAAAATACACTTATATGCACATCATTATCTTTCACAACACTTCTTCTCATGAGTATTGGATTCTAATGTTTTATCCATACTACTCTTTATATTAGAAATGCACTAGAAAACCTAACATGATCTCTATAATGTTTTGGTTTCTTTGAGCCTTGAATTTAAGTAACATTGTAGTATATTTTTTTATATATTCATTTCATGCTTGGTAACTTTAAGTAACACAATGAGATTTCCAAAATGTTTAAACATCTTTACATTTTGAACTTAAACTCATATTTATACTTATGATTTTTCATGCTTACAAAAAGATGTTTCATATAATCTTCCGCATGCATGTAACTCTTTACTATTTCTTTGAAATCTCTTATATACTATGCTTAAACTCTTTATCTTTACCTTTATTCAAAAGCTCGATCATGATTTATCATATTTAAATAATGCCTCCTTACTTCCCTCACCCCACCTTCTTTTGATAATACCAAAAGTGGGAGATTAATTGAAGAAATCTAGAAAGATAAAGGGGCAATCAATTAACTCATTTAATCTATCATTTAGGGGGAATAAAACATAAATTGCATTTATGTAGGGGGAGCATTAAGATAGGGGGAGTATGCACACTCTCATGCAAATCATATACTATAGTTGCACTTATATCTCGCTTGTCATATATTATAAACACCATTGTTGATTTCTTTCTAAGAGGATTTGTTATTATCAAAAGGGGGAGATTGTTGTACATGTGTGTCACATCCCTTTATTTGAGAATAACAAATCTCATATTGTATTTGATCTTGCTTGTGTTTATAGTGTGCAGAAACTATAGGTGCATTACTCCATAGGTTTACAGCTTGGAATCAACCACTCTCAAAGGAGAACTACCGCCAGCGCTACCACGGGCGTTAGCGCTACCGCAGGCACTAATGCTACCGCCTGGAGCTAGCGAGAGATCGGCCATGACACCACACCGCGACGGTTTTATAACAGTCTCTACACGAACGATAGCGTAGGCGTTAGGTGCTACCGCAGGCGCTAGCGTGGAGTTCTATTAATTGGAGCTTTTTTCTCGTTTTGGCTAATCATCTCAGAGAGAGGTCTTGTGCCAAGTTCCAGAGTTGTTACTCTGCCGAATTCTCATCTCCCACTCAAAGCCAAAGAAGAATCCTGGAGAGGGAAGCCATCACGCTACATACGAAGAACGATCACATCAACCTCGCTTGAGCCACATCGGTTGTTCATCATCAACTCCAGAAAATCTCATAGAGGGAGTCTTCATTATATTTTCGTAGTGAAATCGCCTTGTGTTTGTCGACTAGGTCCGTGCACGGCATAGGGGGAATTTGCCGCGTGTGTTGGCGACTAGGTCTAGGTGATTAGATCAAGGGGTGCTCGAGGCCATATCCGGGGAAGGATTGGCTAGAGCGGCTTGAGGCCATATCAGGGGAAGGATAGGCTAAAGCCAACCGGTTTGTGGGGATACGAGTCGGTATAGAAAAGGAAAAATTGTTTAACTTTGTACGCCTCCGATTTCTAGCGATATTGAAATCAAATTTTTGTGAACATCTTTTTATCTAATATAATCATGTCTCTGTTTGTGTTTACTTGATTTCTTTTATTTGGCATAAATTATAAATTGCAAATTATAATTGTTTCTAATTTACTTTAAACAATTAAGTAAATCGTATAAAAATTGAAAAAGAATTTTATTCCCTTATTCACCCCCCTTCTAAGGGCGCCTATCGATCCAACACCTTCCGCCACCTCTCGCATCTCCATCTCCTGAGCCATCTCCTTCACCTCTGCTTCCCAGGTGACGTCGTTTATCGCGGTGAGATTGCACTGTCTCACTATCTTGGGGTCTCCCCTCACCCGGACGTCGGCTCCGCCAACACTGAACTTGAGGCACTAGTGGAATGAAGAGGAGACACGTCGAAAGGCAATGATGAGGGGCCGCCCAAAGATGGCATTGTAACTGCTCGGCGCGTCGGCGATGACGAACCGACAATTACGGAACTGAACCCCCCCCCCCCCCCCCCCCCCCCCCCCCCCCCCCCCGCCCCCCAAACAACATGGAGCCCTACTCCTCCCTCCACATCCTTCCTCTCTCCCAAAAATCTAAACAGATGGCCATCCGAGGCCAACACCCTTCTCACCTCCACCTTCATCTCATTGAATGCCTTCTTGAAGATGACATTGACCGAGCTCCCGTTGTCCACGAGGATCCGGGTGACGGTAAAGTTCTCGATGGCTATCTGGATGACCAGCGCATCGCAGAACGGGTCCTCATGACCCGACATATCCTTCTGGGAGAAGGTAATCTTCTCTTCTGCTGGTGGGACTTAAGACGTTGAAGGCATACTCTGACAGTACATATTGTGGAGGCTCGCCTTTTGGGTTGCCTCGATGCCCACTCCGCCATGGATCACCCTGATCCCCCCTCGGCTCCCCACGTTAGCCCTATCCTCACACCTTTCTTCATCCCCTTCCCGGGGTAACACTTCCTCGATCCTCACCGGCCATTGTTGCTGCTGCGGCGCCGGACCACTTGCCTCCCTTACCTCCAAAAATTCTGGGCAGGTGGCCGTGTAAGACCCCCTTTTTTTTTGCTTCGCTACAGTGCCTTATGCCCAGAACTGCTGCTTTGTGGTGACACCAACACTCGAGAAGGTTGCCACTACAAAACGTCGATCCTGCCGGCAATATCGATCACAGGAGAAAAAGAGTACAATTGAACAATATAGAACCTCAAGTCCACATCACATAATATAAAAACCATAATGGTATATGTCCACAAATAATAACTAGAAAGCAGAGTAAATAAAGAAGGATCATGCCCAGTACATCATTTCCTCACTACAAGATCTCTCGCAGAAGCAAATCTACTAATAACCACTCACTGATCCTGAAACTGGTGCTCCTGTGCTAGACTAGCCCGCCTCCCTCTACACCGGCCTCTGGTGTTGCTGCATCTCCTCGGTCCCCTAAAATGATATGGTCCACCGATTGTTAGTCAAAAAGACTAAGCCTCGTTTCCCTCCACCCATCCCCTAGTGGCTCCTAGGCACCATGCGGGAAGGATGAAGCGGAGGACAACAAGGGGTATAAAAATATAGCAGGTGACATGGCTTAGCTACATGAGTATTTACTACTACACAAGTGTGTGTGTGTGTGTGTGTGCGTGTGTGTGTGTGTGTAGAACAATAAATAAACAGGGTAAGGAACATGTAAGTAATATCAAATGAGTAAAGTGAAGTAAGTAATAAAGGTAACCTTGATTATAGGAATGCTCAAACAGAACTATAGACCAAGGGGTCGTTTAGCGAGGCCAATCATATAAAAAGTCTCATACCAATTTATACGATAGGGGTCAGGGTTGAAATGCAATGATTATGCTATGTCATGCAGTGTTATGCTAGTTAATGTTATGTTCATACAAGTGCAACACACGCACCCGATTCTATGCGCACAGACCTTTAGCTCCCTCTTTTTGGAGCTAACAAGACTCCCAGGATACCCCCGTAGTGGAAAACGGAAGCAGTAGGTTGGGCCTCGCCCACCTTTAGGTTGGTATTCACACTACCTAACCTAGACCTTTCGTATGCCTCAACACGAAAAATACAACCTTGGAGCATCTGGGTACTCTTACTGGCTGGTCCTCCATATTTTTCCTTGGCAAAGTGATAAACACACTTGCCGATCCAAAGTATCGATGTCGGTGCGAACGACCATCAAAACTAAAGACCCACCACCTTTATGCACATACAATTATGATTACTATATATCTCCGAGCCATAGGCTCCCCCGGGTTAACTCACACGTTCATGAATCACTTTCTGAGTCACAGGCACACCGGACTAATTACTCTGTTTCCACTACTACCGAGCCTACAGCCCGTAAGATCAAACTGACTAACCACCCGTAACAACGGGGTGTGGGTGAATGTATTATTAAATTAATCTTGCACAACAACTTACTCCTATAGTTTATGGTTAATCTTGGACTTCCCGAGGTCTACCGTATGAGGGGCTCGCAGAGGTACTAGGAGGTACGATGGGATGACACCCCAAACCTTCCTTTCTTCCATAAGACACTTAATATTATTGATAACTACCCATAATCATACCCCTCTTACCATTTCACTTGAGTTAACCCTAAGAGTTTTATGACTCTCCAAGGGAAAGGCAATCTATCGTCAATCCCGAGCACAAACTTGCCTCTTAGCTTACCAGGAACACTCAACACATAGGCTACTTTTGGTGACCTCAAATCTCCTCAACCAGTCTAGGTACACCATCTACCTCCCATTCCCACCTAGTGGTCTACAAGTTACGCTAGTTCTATAGTTTTACTATACGCAGACCAAACGAACTATATGAAGTGCATGGGAGGAGGTACCCCAAATAATCATCCAAATGGCCCAAGATCAATCTCTGGCCAACCCTTTTGGATGAGGATTGACTACTCAGATCAATCTCTGGCCAACCCTATGTATAGGCTGCACCATTTTGAGTGTTGTGGTCAGACCACTGACCCAAATGTTGTGAACTCAATTTTAAAATAAAGTAGACCTCGAGGTCTACCATTTTGATGTTGAACATTTTTCCATCAGAGGTCTCTAAGTATTTTCTATATTTATTTCTAAGAGCTGCATAATGTGTGACAAAAATACAAACAATAATCATTTATAAGAAAATTATCCTGCACAGATCTTGGCGCGTGATGAGAGGCTCCTGTTCAACGTCTTCCTCCAGCCAACGACTGAGATTGCCCGCGCCTAGGCTACCTTCTGATAAGTAGTTTTTAGTCATAATATTTTAGGTTAGTTTAGCATTAATTTACCTAGGTTAAATTATATTCTCTTTGCATTTTATGGTTGTTAAGCTTTAATATTGTTATTTTATGATTTCATGTTATTTTATGTTATATTATGTTTTAATGTTGTTATTATCTAATGTTTGTTATGTTTAGTTATGTTAAGTAATGTTGTCATTTTATAAAACTAATTTTATCTTTTTTTATGTAGGATATACCATGCAGCCCTCCTCTTTGAAGCAGCCCTTGCTCCTCCTTTGATGCAATCCAAGTCCAGCCCAAACCTATATGGTGCAGCCCCTTCATTTGGAGCAGCTCCCAAGCACAAAACCAAGCAGCCCCCTTCAATTGGAGCAAGCCCAAGCCGAATCCAAGCTGTCCAAAAGCAGCCCAAAACCGAAATTCATGATGCAGCCCACTCTACATGCAAACCGCCACCTTTGCGTGGGCCATGCATGGCCGAACTCCACCCTCTCTCCTCTCTCTCCCCCTTCTTAATGATCATCCCCCTTTAAGTCTCATGCATGAACCTCTCTCTCTCTCCTCCTCCTATTTAAATCATGCATGTATTTTCCCATGCATGAACCTCCTTCTCCCTCCTACCATTAAATGAAATTCAACTCCCCTCTCCACATGCATGGCCGGCCACCCCTTGTTCTCCCCTCTTCTCTCCTTATTTCTAGAATCTTCCCCCTCATCTATAAAAGGAACCCCTATCTCAAGCATGAAGGAGGTTAGAAGTTAGTAAGGAAATATAGTGCTATTGGTAATCTTATTTTTCCTTGTTATAATTTCTTTCCATTGTTGTAATCTTTTTTTAGTAGTAATCTTGTTCTCTTTCTATCGTTGTAGTTCCTTTTTTTTATAATCAATGAAAATACTCTCTTTATTTCGTTGTTTGTTCATTTTCTACATAATGCGTAGCTAATTTTGTTGGTGCCCGATCGCGATAATCTTTGCGATAAAATAACGCATCTTTTATTTTATGTTTCACTTTTGTATTTTTATTTTTGATCCAACCTTGATTTTTATCGTATCGACTCCGTATTTCATGTATACGGTAGTAGATTCCGATCTCATATTTGAGTAGTCGAGAGGCTCGTGAATGTGAAAGATCACTCAAGGAAGGAAGGAGTTGCACGCAACCCTAGAGATATGATGACGTAAATCCTCCGGATTGGAGTCAAATCCAATAGTGCGGGTCACTTTAATAATGCGACTTTAGGCCTTTTTGATTTGCAAAGAGATTTCGGTCAAAACGTCTAGAAGTTGGGAGATTTAATGCTCTAGCGAGATTATTTCTCATTTTCGGATCCGCCACGGTCTTATTAAAATTGCAAATGTCAAACTAATTTTGTTTACCCAGAATACCGCCTCCGAATAGGACCTACCTACAAACCGGGCGGTCTGAATATACAAGTCGATCAATTCAGACTCAGCGCAGCCTATCAGCATTAATCATCACAAACCGGGCGGTCTGACGGGGCTCAGACCATCTCCAGGGATCGAAGATTATCAAGCCAGCCCCGAGGTCAAGCCGGTGGTCTCAGGCCCGAGGCCGCGCGGGTTGTGTCATGAAGATTATGGGGTCAAGCTCAGAAGACAAAACGTGGTCTTAAGACTGAGATCGCCCGGGTTGAATCATTACCTTGCCCGTGTAGCATCTTCAATTTCCGGGCATGGCAGATCGGAAGCTCAAGCCGCCAAGACCGCGCGGCTTCTCTCCTCTCTCCTTTTTGTATCTCGTCACCGCCTGCCCGACTCTCCTGTACTCGGGCAGGCGGTTATTTTATCCCTGCCCGTTCGGGCAGGCCCCCGAGCCTATAAATAGGGGGCGGCACAGTTCCCAAGACACGCACACTCGAATCCGAGAGCTCTCTTGTCAGAGCTGCAGACTCGAGTTTCCAGTCTTGCGACCTATCTGACCGGCCGACTTGCACCTGTAACCCGCTGTAACCGCTTCATTTTAATCAAAGGAAAGCCCGTCACAGGAGTGGCATTTGCGGTGACGGGCGAAGTCCGGCCTCGACCGCTGCTAGCGGTCTAAATTCTCTAACCGAAAAGTAACCAACAGTCCGCAGCCTCCGATTTCCTTCGGAGGTGCATTTTTGGATCAAACAGAAACACGCGACCTTCAGATCGCGGACTGTTAGTGAAATCTTTGGTTCAGAATGTCAGACCGCCAGTTCCCACTAAGAGACCGCTCCGAGCACAGCGAAGACTCTTTATGGGAAGCTCTGGAACAAACAAAAAGAGAAGTCGACCGGGCTCAGAAAGCAACCGATCAGCGTCTGGAGGCGATCAGCCAAGCCTTGGACTTGCTAACCGAGCGGCTAGTTCCTCAGGCCGCGGTTAGTCAAGCGGTTACTCCGCTCCTTCCTCCTCCCCCTCCATACCCGCTACCACAAGCCGCTCATTCCCAGCCACCACAGGAAGGTTCTGTGGCTCGACAGAACTTCTACCAAGAAGCCGCGCACTGTATGCCATCCCGAGTTCTTGACTTTCAGGAGGCGGCTTCTCAGGCTGCCCGCCTTTCCAACCCGCCCGAGGTCGCTGTCTACCACTCCTACCCGGCTGAAATCCCTGTCCGCTCCTATCAGGCGTCTTGTCCACAAATAGCCGCAGCTCAGATGGCTTACCATTCTGCTCCTCCACTGTATGAAGATACCAAGGAAAGATCTCCCTTCACGGACGAGATCCGAGGAGAGCCGGCCCCAAATAACTTCCGGGAACCATGCCTGTCGGCATATAATGGGGAATCCGATCCGGCAATTCATCTCCAAGCATTCGAATCGGTCGTTGCTCTGAGGACCATCACCGACGCAACTAAGTGTAAGCTTCTGGTAACGTCCTTTGATGGACAAGCCAGAGAATGGTTTTACGGGATGCACCCTCGATCCATTAGATGTTTTGCGGAGTTGCGTAGGGAATTCCTGCTCCGATTCTCTACCTCGAAAAAGAGGAAGAATGGCCCGGTAGCCCTATTTGAAATACAGAAGCAAGAAAACGAAACATGGGCCCGTTTCGTCGACCGTTTCCAGAGAGAGATAATGGAGGTACAAAACGTCGATCCAGAATTGTACAGGGTCGCTTTGATGCATGGACTTAGGGAGGGGACGTTAAAATTTGAAGCTCAGATCAGGGAACCGAAGACCTATCAGGAGATGATTAGTCTAGCTAATATGTTCATCAGAGGAGAAAAGACTAATCCTTGTTATGTCGCCAAGTTGCTCAGCGATAATGAACAGCCTAATTCCGCACCAACCCATCGGCAATGTTACAATCATCCATCTCGGCCTGATTTCGAACCTTGTGCTCAGAGGGGAAGAAATATCAAGCCTAAGCAACCATTTCTTGGCCATCAACGGTTTCAGGATCAGAAACCGCCGTTGGCCATCGCACCCGCTCAACCCATGGGGGTCCCGCAAATAATGCCGGTATATTTGCCACAATACACCGCACAGCCATTCCCAGCTATTCCGTCCATCCGATATGATGAATCGTAGGAGTCATTCACCCTCTTAATGTTACCATGGACGAGGTTGTCCAAATTCTTCAAAAGAGGCCTGACTTCAAGAGGCCCCCACCTATGAAATCAGAAGTCCGCAATCGAAACCCGAACTTCTACTGTGAGTATCACAAAGAGGAGGGGCATCAGACTGAGAATTGTCGGGCCCTCCGGTAGTTAATAGAAAGGCTCCTGAAAGAAGGAAAGCTCCAAGGGTTGATCCGGCAGGAAACCCCGATCGAACCACGAACTGAAAAGAAGAAGGAAGCGGTCGAAGTGACCTGGGAATGTGCTGACGTGGAAGAGGCAGGTTGTTATGGGGATATACATCCTGTCACCGAATGTATAGAAGTAAATGATGTTGGCCCCCTCGGCAACGTCTATTGTATCTGTTGGGAATCGTGCCCACATGATTCCTGATTTGAAGAAGTCATCTTATCAAGAATACTTCACTATGTATTTGATCACAATTCTAGTTCATAATCTCAGGAAGATATAAGTGCATGTCATCAAGAAGCACAGGTGATGCCATCGACAAAGTATGCCTGTCATCAGAATGATGAGCATGGCAAGGGCAGAGCACCTGTCAAAGTACAGCATGTCATCGAGAAGAATGAAGTATCGTCGTCAAAGGACCCTGCGATTACGATGACAGATAGACGAAAGAAGGTCTCAGCGACACGGTCAAGAAAAGCATATCGTCGTATATGCTGGAAGACCTGCAAGCCTCGTGTCGTCGAAACACGGGCACCAGATGCCAAAGCAAGAAGAGTTGAAGGGTCACCAATACTCAAGGCGCCGACAAAAGTATGTCGTCGAGATAGATTCCATATCGGCGTGACAATGGAAATATTACCGACGAAAAATTCAAAAGTTGCGGAGGCGCTGTCAGTAATTAATACCGCCGCCTGGCTGTCCAATCAGCGCATGCCTTGAAGGATGGGCATCTGACAGAAAGGGAGGCTGTATGTGACCGTTATGCGGCTTCCCTATAAAAAGAGGCAATGATGCCCTAAAATAAAATGAGAAAAAGAAAGAGAAGAATCCAGCCGTTCATCAATCGAACAGTACATCTCTGCATAGAAGAAGAAGAAAAAAACAAGAAGCAATCATCCTCATCGATTGCTAAGAAGCCAATCCACATCTTGCTAAGAAAGATTTGAAGAAGAACCGCGCATTCAAGATCTGATTCAGAAGCATTCTTCTTCAATCTCAAGCAGCCGATCTTCATCAGGCTAAGGTTGCCGATCAACATCAGGCAGAAGAAACAGTCTAATCTCTGTAATTTCTTGTAAGGCTTGCGGGCCATATTGTCCGGCTTGAGGGCTGGAGAGCTGTGAGGCTTGAGGGCCAGGGCAGTGCACTTGCGGGTGCGATCTGTCGAGCTTGCGGGCTCGGGGGCAGTAGGGGCTTGCGGGCCTAGGCTGTTGGGACTTGCGGGTCCTGGTTATAGGGCTTGAGGGCCTGAGTGTCGAGCTTGCGGGCTCAGGGGCAGTAGGGGCTTGAGGGCCTAGGCTGTTGGACTTGCTGGTTTGTGTTGTAAGGCTTGTGGGCCTGAAGTTTTTGGCAGAGATTGCCGAGCCTAGCGGATCGCTGGGTAGGCGCAGAGGGACAGAGGACTACTCAAGACACCCGGTCTTGAGGAACCTCTATAAATCATTTGTGTGCTTTCTGTGATTAGTTCTTTATATTCTGCAAATCCGATAATCACAAAGTAGAGGAATCAAAAGGGGACAGGGGAAATTAGCAAAACCTATTCACCCCCCCCCCCTCTAAGTGCTCAAGTAGACACCCCATAAACAACAAGTGGTATCAGAGCGAGGTTGTTCATATAAAGCCTAACAGCTTGAACAGATCTACCTAAGGGGAGTCTACTTACCATTAGCTATGGAATCAAGAATAGTTATTCGCTGCAAAGAAAATTTTGCCCTCTGGAAAGTTAGAGCAAGAATCTTCATGGAAGCTCTAGATCCAAGAATGTTTCAAATCGTACAAGAAGGGCCATACTTCCACAAGTCCTTGCCTAAGGAAGTGACTGAAGATGAGATCATCTTAGCCAACTTAGACAAAAAGGCCAAAAGCGTCATTGCCAGTGCAGTTAATACTCCTACCTTGGATCAAATTGCACACTGCACTACATCCAAGGAAAT
Organism: Dactylorhiza incarnata; assembly: GCA_033032865.1. Classification (NCBI taxonomy): domain Eukaryota; kingdom Viridiplantae; phylum Streptophyta; class Magnoliopsida; order Asparagales; family Orchidaceae; genus Dactylorhiza; species Dactylorhiza incarnata. Next base: position 5,508,194 of record JAWHQI010000121.1, read on the forward strand.
GTGGGAGTCATTAGCAACTCTTATGGGAGGATCAGAGGTAGACTCACATGAAGCAAGTCCACCTGAGCCAAAATGCATCAGAGAACACCAGCCTGTCTCGAAAGATGAATCTGAAGAAAAAGGATACTCTATGACCGTCAGAAGAATGGCAACACCTTTACCTGCCACGAACTATGACCCTGAGAATGAGGAAGCGCATGGGTTGATGGCTCTAACAGATGAAGAAAATCATGATGAATCACATCATGACCAGGTACGCATCACTCACTCGTCTCCATTACCAGTCTTTTCTAAGAAGATCAAGAACACATCTGGGGACAGTTCATCCTCTGATAATGATACAGGAATTAGCTCATCGTGCAACAATAAGAATCATGCTGATCTGATAGAGCAGGTTGGTGATGTCTCGATAGCTCTGAGCAAGAGCAAGAAACTCGTCAAAAGACAAGCCAGAGAACTGGATTCTCTCAGACTCAGTAGAGCTGAAAAGAGTCAGGAATTGGGCATGCCTTCTCATGAAGACACCAACTCCTGGGAGCTCAAGAGTATCATAGACAATCTCTATGATGAACGAAACCAAAGGGAAGAACTCATCAAGAGACTTGAGAGTGACCTCCTCAAGGAAAAGAACTTGGTAGTCCAATTCTCTAAACCCAAAACCATACTGCCAATCATCGACACCTTCTCCTCTCAGAGAGATAGGAGGGGATTGGGTTTCAATGCAGAGGCAGCAGGCACTGGGAATGGAAAAAGGGGCAAAAACAAACCTGATCTTCATACCATCTTTCAGAAGGTAGTGTTTCCCTCGAATAGGTATGATCTGGACAGCGTCCATGGTCACTGGATGAATGAAAGCTTCTCGAGTCATTCAAATTCTCATAACTTTGGGAAAAGAAAGGGCATGGGCATGAGTGCATTAAAAGCTCGCCATGAGGAAATCCAAATGGTCCATCATGGACCATTCGTGTTTGGTGTACCAGTCCCCACTCTCAAGGATGATGGAACAACATTCTCTCAATCTCTTCCAGATAAGAAGCAAACTAGTGGCCCCAACTTGTTCGACTCTTACTTGACAATATCGGACGCCATCAACTCCATGACGGCTCTCAAGCTGACCTCTGTTGCTGACAATCAGGTAAACTCAAGAAGAAAAGATGATACTAAGGCAGCTGCTCAACTCGCGACTGAGAGAAATAGAAAGAATGCTACAACCTCCTCTACTGAACACACTTCAAAAGTGGCTCAGAAAAGAAGGTACAATATCCATGAGTGCTGGTGTTGTGGCAAGGTTGGACACTTTGCCATCGACTGTTGGCACAACCCCAGAGTGCCTAGTGCAGATGAGAAACCTTTAGGACTAGCTGAGGAGAATACTGGAATATCTAATTATACTAATAAGAACCTAGGACCCAAGTCTCCTTGGGCTCCTAAGGGATATTAAGATCTGCTTTAAAGGATAGTCCACTTAGCCAGACATAACAAACAAGGCTAATGGACACTATGCACTCCAGGTTTAATTCTGGATTTTGTAGTTCTCACCACTGAACATAGCGCACTAATCTAGGGGGAGCTAAAAGGAATAAATAAGTCGACATTACTTCAGGAAAAAGACACTAGCTCTATTAAGAGACAAGGTGAAGGTCACCTAGCTAATGTCCATCACATTAACGCATCATCATCTAATGTAGTTACAGCTAACCACGAATCGGACATTTAATTAATGACTCTTCAAACCCTCAACTCTGACATCATAAATAAAGGCCAAATATCAAAAAAAATTACTATATAAAATCCGCTCCACACTTGCCCTAAAAAGCCACTGTGCTCCGGGTAACATCTAGAGGTGAACGCGTCGATTGTGCTGAAATTCCCCTCAGGTAAGCATGAGATGGCACCCACGAAGGAAGGATCCCTCAATGAAGGATGTGAAGTAGTAAGGGGTGGTTTCTCAGAGGGATCAGAAGACATTCAGGGCGTCATAGAACTCTTAGTCACCGCCGGCCTGGAGTTCGCTCTATCTGAGCCGACGGTGATCTTGCGAAGAGACGTCCTGGAACTCTACTCAAATGCCAAGGGCAACTCAAAGGGAACTTCGATAAAAAGCGTAATCAACGGGATGAAAGTCAAGGTAAACCCTAAAAGGCTGGCAAGGGCGCTGCGGCTGCCGACTTTAGCAAGGGGGAAGAAAATGAACTAGTCGACCAAGAAGAAATTGGCAAGGCCCTGACATGGTGCGGGCACTCGAATAAGACCCATGGTTCCTTGGAAAGGAAGAGCTTCAATCAACAAGGGAAGTTGATGGCTGACATTGTGGGAAAATCCCTTCTCTGCAAAGTTGGATCGCATGACAGGATATCCAAGCCCATGTTCGAAACAATGGCACGTGTAATACTGAGAAAGAAGACAAACTGGAGTCAAATCATTTTTTAAAAGAATTCAAGACAACTCTCTAGTTCCAAATCTCGGGAGGTTAGTCTCACTGTATCTCTTACAAACCTACCCTGACAGATTAAACAAAAAGTTTGGTTTGAAAATCCATCACATGAGAAGGATGGATATCAAAATACTGGAAAGATGGGAGAAAGCCGTACTCAAATCTCCCATGAAGTCAAATACTGCTGATGAGGTGAAAAAGAAGGAAGAAGACCCATCAGAAGAAAGTGAGTCAGGGAACAGTTCACCTCCATCTTGTCCAGAGACAGCTGTAGAAATGAGGAATGTCTCCCTCCAGACCTCTGATCTAAGCCAAGGGTCCAGGATATCTGCCGAGACAGATCCAAGAAGTGCTGAATCTGAGGGGGAGAGAAACAGTGAGATCCCGGATCACGTGGAAACAGTATACCAAAAGATCATAGAAGATGTGGAAGCCGGGCTCCTTAAATCGACAATGCAAGGGGATAACCAAGAAACTTCTGCTGATGAAACCAACAGTGAGATGCAAGGTTCTGAGAAGGAGGGTGAACCAAGCCACTCACTAGTAAGAAAATCTCTTTCTCCAATACTAGAAGGCGATGAAGAAAAGGATCAAGAGGGATCATCTCCAAAAGACAGACAACAAGAGCCTTCCCTTCTATCTCAAATAAAGTTGCTTCTGCAAGAGCAAAGGATACAACTAGAATGACATCTCACCTCTGCCATCCATGAGTTAAGAAGCGAACTATCTGCTGAAACAACATCCTTAAGAAATGATGTGAGAAGTCTACAAGAATACACTACCAAGGAAATAGCACTCACTCTTCAAGGGTTATCTGATATTATCAAAAATCAGGTAGCAACAAGCGAAAACATAGAGAAAGCCTATCTAGCTACTGGACAATGGATGCTTGAACATAAGACAAATGTCCAAGAAAGTCTGGATCACCACAATCAGAATCTGGACAGTCATCTGCTTGAGACCAAGAATCACCTAGAAGGAGGAATTCACATGCTCAAGGAAAGGATTCTAACCCTTCAAGAGAAAATACAGGAGAAAATATCTGAGGAAGTCATAAAGGGGGAGAGATCAATAATAAAGGCCAGTGGTGACCATGCCATCTGGACCTCAAACACAATCCGGGAAGTAATGAATCTCCCTCCCTTACATTATGACGAGCCTGTGGAAGAACAGCCTGCCAGCGATCAATGTGTAAGTGCTCCTGATTCTATCACTAACAAGAGCAAAGCGAAGGAAGCGCTGGTGGATGAAGAAGTCAAAACAAGGAAGAGAAAGTATAGGGAGGAAATGGAGAAAAAGGAAGATTATGAAAAATGGAGTCCCATATCCAGGACCATCATCCTTACAGCTTGGGATCACGTAAGAGCCAACAGAAATGAACGACACAATGTTTACAGCTCTCACGAATGGGCCAAGCATGAAGATCAAGAAGAAGCAAGGAGAGAGTACAGAAGAAATCAACAAGCAGGAAGAATTCCAGCTGACACCCCAGAACCTTTAAAGTATCATCCTAAACCGCTTGAGTACTTCAAAAGACAAGCTGAGAAGGAACTAGAAGCCGGTGCCAAGAAAGGAAAGGGTGACGCTGGTAAAAGCACACCAGGAATATAGTTAGCTGAAAAGACTAAATCCTTAGGGTGCTGAAATACAGAAACTCTTGAAAAGCACTTGGCATTTACAGATGAAATACTATTTGCCAAAACTCTTTCAATCTTAGCTGACATATGCTTAATTGCTTATAAATGATATTCTTCTATATGCCTGCTTATAAGGCATATGCCTGGGAATATTTTGTCCAATTGTTTATTGTGCAATCTGCTATGACTGTGCGTATCAATAAGGGCCTGGCACTCTATTGCTTGCCCAACGAAGATCTCATACAATCATACTATTACCTGTGCTAGATACAAACTATGCAGAATGCAGGAAAATAGGTAAAGCATCTCATGGAGACGCAGAAGGCAAGAAGTCAGAAAGGGGGAGAAATGGTGTTCAAAAAGGAGACATCAAGAAGGAGAAAGGGTGTGCAAAGAAGAGACATCCAAGCAAGGGGGAGCTAAGCAAGGGGGAGCTAAGCTAAAGACACCCTGAAGGCAGGGGGAGCCAAGCTAAGTTCTTTCAGATTTTCTTTAAGATTATGATGTCTATTATCAAGTGAAGTAGTCTTGCATTAAGATTCTGACTTCTTTAAATAGGGGGAGATTGTTGGGAATCGTGCCCACATGATTCCTGGTTTGAAGAAGTCATCTTATCAAGAATACTTCACTATGTATTTGATCACAATTCTAGTTCATAATCTCAGGAAGATATAAGTGCATGTCATCAAGAAGCACAGGTGATGCCATCGACAAAGTATGCCTGTCATCAGAATGATGAGCATGGCAAGGGCAGAGCACCTGTCAAAGTACAGCATGTCGTCGAGAAGAATGAAGTCTCTTCGTCAAAGGACCCTGCGATTACGACGACAGATAGAAGAAAGAAGGTCTCAGCGACACGGTCAAGAAAAGCATATCGTCGTATATGCCGGAAGACCTGCAAGCCTCGTGTCGTCGAAACACGCGCACGAGATGCCAAAGCAAGAAGAGTTGAAGGGTCACCAATACTCAAGGCGCCGACAAAAGTATGTCGTCGAGATAGATTCCATATCGGCGTGACAATGGAAATATTACCGACGACAAATTCAAAAGTTGCGGAGGCGCTGCCAGTAATTAATACCGCCGCCTGGCTGTCCAATCAGCGCACGCCTTGAAGGATGGGCATCTGACAGAAAGGGAGGTTGTATGTGACCGTTATGCGGCTTCCCTATAAAAAGAGGCAATGATGCCCTAAAACAAAATGAGAAAAAGAAAGAGAAGAATCTCGTCGTTCATCAATCGAACAGTACATCTTTGTGGAGAAGAAGAAGAAGAAAACAAGAAGCAGTCATCCTCATCGATTGCTAAGAATCCAATCCACATCTGGCTAAGAAAGATTTGAAGAAGAACCGCGCATTCAAGATCTGATTCAGAAGCATTCTTCTTCAATCTCAAGCAGCCGATCTTCATCAGGCTAAGGTTGCCGATCAACATCAGGCAGAAGAAACAGTCTAATCTATGTAATTTCTTGTAAGGCTTGCGGGCCATATTGTCCGGCTTGAGGGCTGGAGAGCTGTGAGGCTTGAGGGCCAGGGTAGTGCACTTGGGGGTGCGATCTATCGAGCTTGCGGGCTCAGGGGCAGTAGGGGCTTGCGGGCCTAGGCTGTTGGGACTTGCGGGTCCTGGTTGTAGGGATTGAGGGCCAGAGTGTCGAGCTTGCGGGCTCGGGGGCAGTAGGGGCTTGAGGGACTAGGTTGTTGTACTTGCGGGTCCGTGTTGTAAGGCTTGCGGGCCTGAAGTTTTTGGCGGAGATTACCGAGCCTAGCGGATCGCTGGGTAGGCGCAGAGGGACAGAGGACTACTCAAGACACCCGGGCTTGAGGAACCTCTATATGTAAGATCCCTCTCCCGCACCAGGAGAGTTCCCGGATCTAATGCCCAGAACCTCAGCCTTACGGAGATGCTAGCACAGAAATTAGCCACCTCCGCAAGACGCCGATCCTACCAGCAAGAACGAACAACCAGGCCAACCAGAGATAAGAAGAAAAACTAGTACATAAGGCCACAATCACACGCATCTGTATATATAAATATCCAAATGTAAACTGTCCATCAATGAGTACAATAAATGAAAGAGAGAAAGGGCTTAAGCCCGATACATGCCAAATAAATAAAAGAAGTACAATTCTCTCTCTCACTTTATAAGTCTATGCGGAAGCTACACAAAACTACTCTCATCGAACACCTGTCCCGTCGTGGTAGAATGCACGACATCTGCTCCTCAGGTCCTGTATCCTCTTCTAACTGGTACTCCGGCTCCTCGGTCACCTACGGTCACAACCGACCGTTAGTCATAAAGACTAAGCCGATTTTGTCCCCGCCTCCCCCCGCGACTCCTAGGCACCGGGCGGGAGGAAGAAGCGGAGGACAAACAAGGGGTAAACAAGAAGGTAAGCAGGTGATAAGTATTCTACGCTAACAAGTGTATATCCATATAAATTCTATGCCAGCAGTATAAGCAAGTAAGCAGTAATAAGTGCAGTAAAGTAATATCACAGCAGTACAAGAAGTAAGCATAGAGAAGCGGTGCGACGCAAGTAAAGTAATTTAAAAGTAAACATTGATTTATAGGAATGCCCATACAAACCTATAGACCAAGGGGTCGTTTAGCAGGGCCTATCGTATAAAAAGTCCCATACCAATTTATACGATAGGGGTAGGGGTTGAAATGCAATGTTCATGCTATGACATGCAAGGTATGTTGTTATGCTATGTTCATATAAGTGCAACTCACTCACTACGACTATATGCGCATAGACCTTTAGTTCCCCGTTTTTGGAGCTAGCAAGACTCCCAGGATACTCCCGTAGTGGCAAACGGAAGCGGTGGGTTGGGCCTCGCCAACCTCTAAGTTGGTATTCACACTACCTAACCTAGACCTATCGTATGCCTCAACGCAAAACCGCGGAGCGTCTGCGTACTCTTACTGACTGGACCGCCAGATTTTATGGCTAAGTGTAAATACCACACTTGCCGAGTCAACGTATTGACGTCGGTGTGAACGACCGTCCAATACCGAAGACCCGCCACCTTCGTGCACATGCAACATGTTCTACTATCTACCTCCGAGCCATAAGCTCCCCGGGCTAACCTGCCCGTCATTAATAACCTTCCGAGCCACCGGCTCGCCGGACCAACCCATCGGTACCAACAAACACTACTGAGTCACAAGCTCACCTGACTTATCAATCAGCTCTTACAAACACGGAGCTTACTACTCGAAGCACCGAACCGACTAAGCTCCCGCAACCACGGGGTGTGGGTGAGTGTGTTATTAATTTATTCTTGTATAACAACTTATCCCTATGGTTTACGGTTAATCTTGGACTCTCCGAGGATTACCCTGTAAGGGGCTCGCTACGGTACTAAGAACTACAATGGGATGACACCCTAAAGTTCCCTTTCTCAAGACACTTAGTATTATTGGTATCTACCCATAAGATTACCCTCTTATCATTCCACTCGAATTAAACCTCCGCGCTTATGACACTCTAAGGGGAAGGACGATCTTTAGTCAATCCCGAGCACAGCCTTACCCATAGCTCACCAAGCACTTTCATCGCCTAAACTCCTAATTAGACTACTCTGGTTTAGTTATTATTATACTTGGAAGTTTAGGGTGGATCCTGGATTTCCCGAGGGCTACCCGGTGAAGGGTTCGCAAGGTACTAGGGTATGTGATAGGATGATGCCCAACCACTTTCCAGGATAATTAATATTCCCGGTGACTACCTTGACCTAACCTTCCACCCTCTCATTACTCTTTATAACTTACGCCATACGTTTCATCCCGCTCCTAAGCAATCGTTCTTTTGGACTCAACTCTAATAACTCTTGGTCCTCTAAGTGGTCCATACTCATCTCTTGTTATAATCCAATTTTTTACTGATTTCCTATGTGATATTTTGACCTAATCATCATAATGAGTTTTCACTATCTGCAGACCACGACATATAACTATTTTGGATTTCTATGATGGAACCTTGGTCAAATTGCTTCCAAATGACTTCTAAATTTTATCATAGGTTCATAGTGGATATAATAAGGGATGTTCAGAATCCAAGCACATTTCATATAATTTGGACCTCCATATAAATTTATTAATTAATAATCTGAATCTAAAAAGTGAAGGAGGTATCATGCTAGTGAATCCAAACTTGTTAGATATCCTTCCAGAGATGAAATGTGACATGATAACAAGAATTCCAATGTCTCATATTTTTCCAGCAAATATATATCCATGATTCTTAATTTTCAATAAATGAATGAAAATATAATTTTATACATCAAGTACTAGATTTTGACTTCCTAAAATTCTGTAAAAATTACAGTGGCATCATATTGACATAAAAACACTATTTCCAGAAGATGACAATTTTCCAACTATTTCAAACCCATAATTCCTATTTATCTTTAAAGCACATTTTTATGAAATTACAAAAGAAATACCAGAAATAATCATTCATAAATTCTGATAAAATTACCATAGGCTTATATTAGCATCATTATCCACTGTGATTTATCTCAAATTTATCACACTAATAAAAACTCAGTATTTGCACAAGATTCATAAGGGGTATATTTATAATTTTGACTATTTATAATATGAAATATTCCCCAAAAATTCTCAGAAAATTCATGCTGCCTTAATAATGAAATCAGAGACTAAACCCTAAGTTTCACTTCATTCTGAAATCATAATACCCCCCATTTCATCTTATAACCTAAAATTAGGGGTAATTTAGTAAATTACACAACTTGGGATTTTTGTACCCCAAAAAATCCCCAAATAACTTTTAAGAAGTTACATTACTGCCTTGGACCCATGTCCAACATCTAAAGCCATTTGGGTTAACCCCCAAGGCTTGGGGCTCACTCCTCCCCAAAATTGCTAAAGGCACACCCTTAAGATCTTTAGCCTAGCTCTTGCATGGCCCATAACTCCACATGCACAAGACTAAATGATCTCAATTTTCTACCAGGGATCTATATATATATAAAGAGTTTACCACCCAAATTTGGGGGTGCTTGGAGTTATACAACTCCATAAATACCAATTATTTACTATTGTTAATAACTGAAATATCTCAATGAAATACCTCCATAAATTCTCATATTTAAACCCTAGGTGTATCATAATACCCTGCATGTATGGTAGAAATATCAAGGGATTTGGTTAAGCCATTTAAACGATATTGCACTTTTAATTTCTGCCCAACACAAGGAGCAGTCCTAGCAAAATGAGTGCCCTGGTTTCCACAGTGCACTAAATCAGTTGATTCAAATGGCAAATGAAAGTAGACTCATGGGGTTACAAAAGTTATCTCTGACAGTTTTTGAAAATATGGCATCTAAGGCTTTCAATTTTTGCATTCAAAACACTGCATGTTTATAGACAGATTGGCCTTGGTCTGCCAATAGAGATTTACACTACAAGTACCATTTACATATCACCATAAATTTTGGAAAAATCACAGCAGCGTAATATTGACCTTAAAAACATCAATGCCTAAGTTTCATAATTTTCCAAGTGATATATAGTCATAATTTCCCAATAATCAACTTAACCATCCATGGAAGATAATTCATAAATTGTGAAGGGACTAACCTAAATTTTTGCCTAAACCACATGAGATAATTTTCCATGGATATATAATGTCATAAAAGTGCTAAGACTAGATAATGAGATTTTTCAAGGTAGATTAAACCTCATAAATTTCACTAATTTAATAGTGTGACAATTTGAATTTAATTAAGAATCTTAGGAAATTAATTTCCAAAAGTCATGAGACTCATGCCAATGATGTATACCCTCATTACATACATAACCCCAAGGTTTCAGAGGCATGCAAGGTGCTCTCCACCTTAAATTTCATTAAAAACTTCACAAGCCCAAAATGGCTAATAGCACCCAAATTTCATTCTTAAGGCCCAACTTCATTTTGAAATTCAGGAAAAACCACTCATGCACATGTGATGAAAATTTAACCAATGTCCATACATGACCTAAAGGGGCCCTCACCAAAATTTGAGATCATTAGGAGTTATATAACTCCAAATATTCCATTTATTTAATTTTCTAGGTTTTGAACAAAACTATAGAAAAATTATCTCCCAAAAATCTGATACTTAAACTTAAGCTAGGTATAGGGTACATGCATGCATAGCCAAAATATCAGCTTCATCAGATTCGTCATTTAAGAGTTATACTAGTTCAAAGATCTAGTTTGAGTTTTGACCAGCCTCACTAGAATGAGTGCTGTGGGTCCTACACTTAACCAAATGGCCTGATTCCACTATCATTTGAAAATAGACATCCAGGCCGACAAAAGTTGTCTCTGGCACTTTTTGCAAAAACGGCCTATAAGGCCTTCAAATTCTGCATGCAAAACCCTGCATGGTTAAGGCAGATTTGCTTTGGTCTGCAAATAGAGATCAAGGAGACGAAATCAACGGCTGTGATTTCGTCTCCTTCCTCTAGCCGACGGCCCAGAGGAAAAGGCCTCTGATCCCGGCCAACCACCACCTTCCCCGGACATCTGCCGCCGCCACCACCTCCGTTGAGGGGTTGGCCGTCGATGGGCGGTGGAATGTTGGCCGGAGGTGGTGGTTCCCGGCGATCCCTGGAGGAAGCCCAAACGGAGCTCAGGAGGGAGAAATCCCATGGCTGTCAGCTCAATTGAGCCCGACGGCCCTTGCTAAGACCCTTGATGACTAGCACAAAGGGAGAGGGGGAGAAATTGTGCCTGAAATAGGTCCTGGCGGCGGGTATTGAGGTGGTGTGGCATGGTGGTGGCGAGCTCCAGCGATCCTTCCTGATTCCGTGTTTCTGCACCGTTTGCTTCACTCCAGGGCAGTTGCTCGACTCCTCTCAGTGTTCTGAAGGTGATGGAAGGGCCTAAATGGGCTGATATGAGCTGGTTGTAGGAGTTTGGAGAGGGGGGGCTTCGGTTCTACCTTGGATGCTCCTCCTAGCTGCCAAGTGGCATTCCCTCTTATCAATTTCGGCTGGCATTCATGTGGGGAGTTCAGAGGAGGTCTTGGGCAGAGGAGAGGAGGGCCACGTGGCCTTCTCTCCCAAAAATCTCTTATTTCTTAATGGAGGAAGGGGGATTTTCCACTTTTGCCCCCATGCATGTGTTTGCATGTTGGATTCAGAGGGCAAGGGTGGTCATTGTGCACATGGTCTTCAGAGTGGGCTTTGGGTGAGGGCTTTAATCCATTGGAATTTGGATTAATTCCAAATAAGCCCCAAATAGGCAAAATTGACCCTATGTTGACTTGTGGGTTGACTTGGTCAATTGGGTGTGTTGACTGGTCCAATGTGATGGGTTTGGATCTATTGACACAACCCAAGGTTGGTTGAGTCATGGTGAAGGCCTACTTGAGCTAATTTGACCAATAAGTGTGATTTTGACCAAAATTTGGGGAATGTTGACTTTGGTCAATTTGGTCAAATGGTTGACTCCAAGATGGTGCTTTTGGGTCAATTGGGTCCCTCATGATGTCCCAAGACTAGGGGTGAAGTCAATTTCATATTTTGGGGGTGAAATGAGTCTATTGGGGAAGGATTGGCTTATGTTAACCTAAGTTTGACTTTGGTCCACTTGGCTAAATTGGTTGACCAATTGGTGAGACTTTTGGTCAACTATGCCTCCTTTGTGTTTAGGGACATTGTGGTGGGGTTAATTCACAAGTATAAGTTCAATTTGAGCTAATTTGACCTAAGCTGACCTGCCTCCTATAGTGGATCACATGTGAGTTCACTCAACCCAGTGCATCCCAAGGTCATCACCAAGCTCAAGCTCACCTCACTCACCACATGTCCTACCCTAAATGAAGTTAGGGGGTCTAGTAGTAAATGGGATGTTACAAATCCCAATAGACAAAGAAATAATTTCGTCCTCGAAATTTAAGTTCGGGTCTACGGGGTTTCACTGCGAAGGTAGTATGAGGGTTGTTCAGTCATTAAACCCGACATTATTTCCAGGGTTCTATATTGACATCAAAAGTCTGTCTACAGATTTCTAAAACATTTCCGTATTAGCATTTCAACGCGTCTACTTCTCGAATTACAATCCATGGTATGACTATTCTATATTAACACTTCCAACCCTTCATGTGAATGAAGTACGAATTTTACTCTGAGATTGAATCTAGTAAAAATCCCCAGGCTTTGTCACTAATATAATAGGTCGTATATCAAAAGTCTATGATCTTTCATCATCTATAATTTAGAAAAAGTTCCTCAGGTTGTAATCTCACATTGCACTTTTTGAAGAGGTATGTCCTTTATTCAATGATTATTTCCAATTAATTTTCCATAGCTTAATACTATCACGAGAGATCATATATCAAGCCCATGACATTTCATGTCAACAATTCAGTGTATTAATTTCTCAAGTTGTAGTCTCAATTGTACTTGTGAAGGAAGCCTGTTATTTATTCAAGGATTAACTCTACCAAAATTCTCCGAGCTTCCTACATTTTAGTCGACGCATACCTCAAAAAAAAAATAGTTATAAGCACGAACTTATTTACGGTGAAAACTCAACTTATGTGCACATATGGTAATCTCTCCTGAATCCTTTCATACAGTTCAGCATCGACCAAAACGTATGAGTCAACAAATTACCAAGTTCATCATACTCGTGAGGTTAACACTACTATGTATAAACCATAATCCAAAATCTAAAGTTATGATTTAATGCGAGGTCGTATCTCCCAATATCACCTATTACTCTCCAACCCATACAACATTCTTGAGGATTACAATGACATTTGTCTTTCAATTCCCAGGCTCATCAAGCCATGAATTTAAAGGTCATAATTTCTCTCTTATTTACTTAATCCATAGGTATAATTTCAACGATCTTCGGTTAGGTGTCAACTATCTCTCCAGGTATATGAATATCGGTTACGATATGATTATTCGAAAATGAAAAAGACTTGATTTTTTTCAAGAAAATTGTATGTACGTTATCTTCGAACACCCAAAAATTCTAGAATTTCCAATTATAATTCTATCGTGCAGGAATCTAATTCCAATCCACAAGCTTCATGACGCGATAAGTCGTTCCAAGCAACTAACTTGGCAACTTTATGCTTCTAATAACTTGACTAAAGACCAGTCAACTTACTATTCCTCCCGATTCTATTACAGATCATCGTCTCAGGCTTGAGGAGGTGAATCTAAGATTATATCCTTCGTATTGGGTAATTTTTATATTGTTTGTTCTTAAGGTCACGAGGACCTATATCCATCCATAATCTAAAGCTTTATTTACTTGTCTACACATACAAGACCTCATCTTCACCTAAGTAAGCGTTTGAAAAACACCAACCTCAAGATCCATATGTTCGAGATACATCTCCTAAATAGGGACTAGGGAAGCTCAAGTCAGTAGTAAGCTGGCCCAATAAACAAAAGGATATGCCCCCAAAGTTACCAATTACCACCCCTTCTTAATCCTTGGGCAATCTACAAACGGACCATTTTATGAACTCGAATCCTTATCCGACCTCTGATATTTGTCACGATGATTATCTCGGTGCAACCTAGTTGTTGGTTTAGATATTAAGTTTACGAGTCTCCTACTATCCACTAATGGTTATTGTGCACTGGATCTCTTAAGGCGGTCCTACCCTTTGGGTGAGAAGTGATAACCTATCTTGGTAGGAGAATTAGGGACGTCAAATTTTAAGTCTTAAGCGACTAATTCCCCATAAGGTTCTCCTCCTAGTCACTTTGGGTGTCAACATGCCCTAATTGGTTTATACCCGAGGTCGGTTTGGATTAGTGTAAGCTATAAAATTGTCTTGGTGCGTCAAGCTAGAAAGTTGTCCTAGCTGGGTTGGCCTAACTCATTGGTTAATGGACTATTTTGTGTGATTTTTACACATGGGCACACCACTGCTTCCGCTGCTAGTTTGTCCTCAAACTAACTCGAGCGGGGGTGTCCCAGTTTTGTGGACTTCTTTCTCGTTGGATCGTTTGCGCTCGGATACCATTTGTAAGATCCCTCTCCCGCACCAGGAGAGTTTCTGGATCTTATGCCCAGAACCGCCGCCTAACGGAGATGCTAGCACACAAATTAGCCACCTCCACAAGACGCCGAGCCTGCCGGCAAGAACGAACAACCAGGCCAACCAGAGATAAGAAGAAAAACTAGTACATAAGTCCACAATCACACGCATCTGTAATATAAATATCCAAATGTAAACTGTCCATCAATGAGTACAATAAATGAAAGAGAGAAAGGGCTTAAGCCCGATACATGCCAAATAAATAAAAGAAGTACAATTCTCTCTCTCACTTTATAAGTCTATGCGGAAGCTACACAAAACTACTCTCATCGAACACCTGTCCCGTCGTGGTAGAATGCACGACATCTGCTCCTCAGGTCCTGTATCCTCTTCTAACTGGTACTCCGGCTCCTCGGTCACCTACGGTCACAACCGACCGTTAGTCATAAAGACTAAGCCGATTTTGTCCCCGCCTCCCCCGCGACTCCTAGGCACCGGGCGGGAGGAAGAAGCGGAGGACAAACAAGGGGTAAACAAGAAGGTAAGCAGGTGATAAGTATTCTACGCTAACAAGTGTATATCCATATAAATTCTATGCCAGCAGTATAAGCAAGTAAGCAGTAATAAGTGCAGTAAAGTAATATCACATCAGTACAAGAAGTAAGCATAGAGAAGCGGTGCAACGCAAGTAAAGTAATTTAAAAGTAACCATTGATTTATAGGAATGCCCATACAAACCTATAGACCAAGGGGTCGTTTAGCAGGGCCTATCGTATAAAAAGTCCCATACCAATTTATACGATAGGGGTAGGGGTTGAAATGCAATGTTCATGCTATGACATGCAAGGTATGTTGTTATGCTATGTTCATACAAGTGCAACTCACTCACTACGACTCTATGCGCATAGACCTTTAGTTCCCCCTTTTTGGAGCTAGCAAGACTCCCAGGATACTCCCGTAGTGGCAAACGGAAGCGGTGGGTTGGGCCTCGCCCACCTCTAGGTTGGCATTCACACTACCTAACCTAGAACTATCGTACGCCTCAACGCAAAACCGCGGAGCGTCTGCGTACTCTTACTGACTGGACCGCCAGATTTTATGGCTAAGTGTAAATACCACACTTGCCGAGTCAAGGTATTGACGTCGGTGTGAACGACCGTCCAATACCGAAGACCCACCACCTTCGTGCACATGCAACATGTTCTACTATCTACCTCTGAGCCATAAGCTCCCCGGGCTAACCTGCCCGTCATTAATAACCTTCTAAGCCACCGGCTCGCCGGACCAACCCGTCCGTACCAACAAACACTACTGAGTCACAAGCTCACCTGACTTATCAATCCGCTCTTACAAACACGGAGCTTACTACTCGAAGCACCGAACCGACTAAGCGCCCGCAACCACGGGGTGTGGGTGAGTGTGTTATTAATTTATTCTTGTATAACAACTTATCCCTACGGTTTACGGTTAATCTTGGACTCTCCGAGGATTACCCTGTAAGGGGCTCGCTACGGTACTAGGAACTACAATGGGATGACACCCCAAAGTTCCCTTTCTCAAGACACTTAGTATTATTGGTATCTACCCATAAGATTACCCTCTTATCATTCCACTCGAATTAAACCTCCGCGCTTATGACACTCTAAGGGGAAGGATGATCTTTCGTCAATCCCGAGCACAGCCTTACCCATAGCTCACCAAGCACTCTCATCGCCTAAACTCCTAATTAGACTACTCTGGTTTAGTTATTATTATACTTGGAAGTTTAGGGTGGATCCTGGATTTCCCGAGGGCTACCCGGTGAAGGGTTCGCAAGGTACTAGGGTATGCGATGGGATGATGCCCAACCCCTTTCCAGGATAATTAATATTCCTGGTGACTACCTTGACCTAACCTTCCACCCTCTCATTACTCTTTATAACTTACGCCTTACGTTTCATCCCGCTCCTAAGCAATCGTTCTTTTGGACTCAACTTTAATAACTCTTGGTCCTCTAAGTGGTCCATACTCATCTCTTGTTATAATCCAATTTTTTACTGATTTCCTATGTGATATTTTGACCTAATCATCATAATGAGTTTTCACTATCTGCAGACCACGACATATAACTATTTTGGATTTATATGATGGAACCTTGGTCAAATTGCTTCCAAATGACTTCTAAATTTTATCATTGGTTCATAGTGGATATAATAAGGGATGTTCAGAATCCAAGCACATTTCATATAATTTTGACCTCCATAAAAATTCATTAATTAATAATCTGAATCTAAAAAGTGAAGGAGGTATCATGCTAGTGAATCCAAACTTGTTAGATATCCTTCCAGAGATGAAATGTAACATGATAACAAGAATTCCAATGTCACATATTTTTCCAGCAAATATATATCCATGATTCTTAATTTTCAATAAATAAATGAAAATATAATTTTATACATCAAGTACTAGATTTTGACTTCCTTAAATTCTGTAAAAATTACAGTGGCATCATATTGACATAAAAACACTATTTCCAGAAGATCACAATTTTCCAACTATTTTAAACCCATAATTCCTATTTATCTTTAAAGCAAATTTTTATGAAATTACAAAAGAAATACCAGAAATAATCATTCATAAATTCTGATAAAATTACCATAGGCTTATATTAACATCATGATCCACTGTGATTTATCTCAAATTTATCAGACTAATAAAAACTCATTATTTTCACAAGATTCATAAGGGGTATATTTGTAATTTTGACTATTTATAATATGAAATATTCCCCAAAAATTCTCAGAAAATTCATGCTGCCTTAATAATGAAATCAGAGACTAAACCCTAAGTTTCACTTTATTCTGAAATCATAATACCCCCCTTTCATCTTATAACCTAAAATTAGCGGTAATTTAGTAAATTACACAACTTGGGATTTTTGTACCCAAAAAAATCCCCAAATAACTTTTAAGAAGTTACATTACTGCCTTGGACCCATGTCCAACATCTAAAGCCATTTGGGTTAACCCCCAAGGCTTGGGGCTCACTCCTCCCCAAAATTGCTAAAGGCACACCCTTAAGATCTTTAGCCTAGCTCTTGCATGGCCCATAACTCCACATGCACAAGACCAAATGATCTCAATTTTCTACCAGGGATCTATATATATATAAAGAGTTTACCACCCAAATTTGGGGGTGCTTGGAGTTATACAACTCCATAAATACCAATTATTTACTATTGTTAATAACTGAAATATCTCAATGAATATACCTCCATAAATTCTCATATTTAAACACTAGGTGTATCATCATACCTTGCATGTATGGTAGAAATATCAAGGGATTTGGTTAAGCCATTTAAAAGATATTGCACTTTTAATTTCTGCCCAACACAAGGAGCAGTCCTAGAAAAATGAGTGCCCTGGTTTCCACATTTCACTAAATCAGTTGATTCAAATGGCAAATGAACGTAGACTCATGGGGCTACAAAAGTTATCTCTGACAGTTTTTGAAAATATGGCCTCTAAGGCTTTCAATATTTGCATTCAAAACACTGCATGTTTATAGACAGATTGGCCTTGGTCTACCAATAGAGATTTACACTACAAGTACCATTTACATATCACCATAAATTTTGGAAAAATCACAGCAGTGTAATATTGTCCTTAAAAACATCAATGCCTAAGTTTCATAATTTTCCAAGTGATATATAGTCATAATTTCCCAATAATCAACTTAACCATCCATGGAAGATAATTCATAAATTGTGAAGGGACTACCCTAAATTTTTGCCTAAACCACATGAGATAATTTTCCATGGATATATAATGTCATAAAAGAGCTAAGACTAGATAATGAGATTTTTCAAGGTAGATTAAACCTCATAAATTTCACTAATTTAATAGTGTGACAATTTGAATTTAATTAAGAATCTTAGGAAATTAATTTCCAAAAGTCATGAGACTTATGCCAATGATGTATACCCTCATTACATACATAACCCCAAGGTTTCAGAGGCATGCAAGGTGCTCTCCACCTTAAATTCCATTAAAAACTTCACAAGCCCAAAATGGCTAATAGCACCCAAATTTCATTCTTAAGGCCCAACTTCATTTTGAAATTCAGGAAAAATCACTCATGCACATGTGATGAAAATTTAACCAATGTCCATACATGACCTAAAGGGGCCCTCACCAAAATTTGAGATCATTAGGAGTTATATAACTCCAAATATTCCATTTATTTAATTTTCTAGGTTTTGAACAAAACTATAGAAAAATTATCTCCCAAAAATCTGATACTTAAACCTAAGCTAGGTATAGGGTACATGCATGCATAGCCAAAATATCAGCTTCATCAGATTTGTCATTTAAGAGTTATACTAGTTCAAAGATCTAGTTTGAGTTTTGACCAGCCTCACTAGAATGAGTGCTGTGGGTCCTACACTTAACCAAATGGCCTGATTCTACTTTCATTTGAAAATAGACATCTAGGCCGACAAAAGTTGTCTCTGGCACGTTTTCCAAAAACGGCTTCTAAAGCCTTTAAATTCTGCATGCAAAACTCTGCATGGTTTAAGGCAGATTTGATTTGGTCTGCAAATAGAGATCAAGGAGACGAAATCAACGGCTGTGATTTCGTCTCCTTCCTCTAGCCGACGGCCCAAAGGAAAAAGGCCTCTGATCCCGGCCAACCACCACCTTCCCCGGCCATCTGCCGCCGCCACCACCTCCGTTGAGGGGTTGGCCGTCGATGGGCGGTGGAATGGTGGCCGGAGGCGGTGGTTCCCGGCGATCCCTGGAGGAAGCCCAAACGGAGCTCGGGAGGGAGAAATCCCATGGATGTCGGCTCAATTGAGCCCGACGGCCCTTGCTAAGACCCTAGATGACTAGCACAAAGGGAGAGGGGGAGAAATCGTGCCTGAAATAGGTCCTGGCGGCGGGTATTGAGGTGGTGCGGCATGGTGGTGGCGAGCTCCGGCGATCCTTCCCGATTCCTTGTGTCTGCACCGTTTTCTTCACTCCAGGGCAGCTGCTCGACTCCTCTCAGTGTTCTGAAGGTGATGGAAGGGTCGAAATGGGCTGATATGAGCTGGTTGTAGGAGTTTGGAAAGGGGGGGCTTCGGTTCTACCTTGGATGCTCCTCCTAGCCGCCAAGTGGCATTCCCTCTTCTCAATTTCGGCTGGCATTCATGTGGGGAGTTCAGAGGAGGTCTTGGGCAGAGGAGAGGAGGGCCACATGGCCTTCTCTCCCAAAAATCTCTTATTTCTTAATGGAGGAAGGGGGATTTTCCACTTTTGCCCCCATGCATGTGTTTGCATGTTGGATTCAGAGGGCAAGGGTGGTCATTGTGCACATGGGCTTCAGAGTGGGCTTTGGGTGAGGGCCTTAATCCATTGGAATTTGGATTAATTCCAAATAAGACCAAAATAGGCAAAGTTGACCCTATGTTGACTTTTGGGTTGACTTGGTCAATTGGGTGGGTTGACTTGGTCAATTGGGTGTGTTGACTGGTCCAATGTGATGGTTTTGGATCTATTGACACCACCCAAGGTTGGTTGAGTCATGGTGAAGGCCTACTTGAGCTAATTTGACCAATAAGTGTGATTTTGACCAAAATTGGGGGATTGTTGACTTTGGTCAATTTGGCCAAATGGTTGACTCCAAGATGGGGCTTTTGGGTCAATTGGGTCCCTCATGATGTCCCAAGACTAGGGGTGAAATCAATTTCATGTTTTGGGGGTGAAATGAGTCTATTGGGGAAGGATTGGCTTATGTTAACCTAAGTTTGACTTTGGTCCACTTGGCTAAATTGGTTGACCAATTGGTGAGACTTTTGGTCAACTATGCCTCCTTTGGGTTTAGGGACATTGTGGTGGGGTTAATTCACAAGTATAAGTTCAATTTGAGCTAATTTGACCTAAGCTGACCTGCCTCCTATAGTGGATCACATGTGAGTTCACTCAACCCAGTGCATCCCAAGGTCATCACCAAGCTCAAGCTCACCTCACTCACCACATGTCCTACCCTAAATGAAGTTAGGGGGGTCTAGTAGGAAATGGGATGTTACACTATAAATCATTTGTGTGCTTTCTGTGATTAGTTCTTTAAATTCTGCAAATCCGATAATCACGAAGTAGAGGAATCAAAAGGGGACAGGGGAAATTAGAAAAACCTATTCACCCCCCCCCCCCCCCCCCCCCCCCCCTCCCCCTCTAGGTGCTCAAGTAGACACCCCATAAACAACAGTATCCATGGTGGAGCAGGGCCAGAATCCTCTCGGAAATCCAGCATTGGAAGAGTCTCCAAGCAAGAAGTGGCGGCCGCCTCCACTTCCGCTCCAGAAAGGTCGGTCGTTACTTTCGGCCAAGAAGACCTTCCCCCGAATGCAAACCCTTTCGATGATGCTGTAGTTATAAAGGCAGTCATCGAGAACTACACTGTACACAAGATTCTGATTGATACCGGTAGTTCAGTTAACCTCATTTTCCGCCAAACATTTGAAGCCCTTAAGACTGGAAAGCCTCTGCTCTCCACAGAAGGGCCCCTCTACGACTTTTCGGGAGAAAAGAAAGAAGTGGAGGGGTGTGTAAAGCTTTTGGTGTCATTGGGAGGCATAACAAAGCTGATAAACTTCGTAGTGGTGGAAGCTCCGGGCAGCTATTGTGCAATCTTTGGAAGGCCAATCCTGATCGCTTACAAGGCAATAGTGTCCACTTTCCACCTGGCTTTAAAGTTCGCTGCCGAGGGACGCCAATATCGGATCCGAAGTTGTAACACCCTGCCAGTACAAAAAGTATAACAGCAGGTCCGGCCGAGACCCCACGCCATACAAACCACACTAGCTAGGAGTTAAAAGGTGATAACCAGAAAAGTAACAACTACACGAGAGTACAAAACGTAAGCGGAAGCATTAATTAAACCATTTCATTTAGAACTGTCCACTATCATAAGAATGAAATCAAAATATAGAGTTACGGCCTTAAGGCCTTACATTTACCCAATGCACAAAACTCCATAAAGCATACATCGGCACGCAGGCCGGCAATACATGAGAAAACAGGAAAAAGGCTGGCCTTCGAGGGCCAACTCAGCAAAAGGGCCAACGCCCGCTATTTCCCGCTAGGCTCACCTGTACCTGCATAAGAACATTCCACCAAACGGTGGCAAACAAAGTAACGGTCAGCACAGCTGACCAAATTATAACGACCCCACCCCTTTCCCGGGGTGGCGGAGCTTCTACCCTGCAAGCAAGCTATACTAGCACAAGTACTAATATAAAGAAGGTGCAACTACACAAGGTGAGGTTTCAAGCACAATCAATCTTCTAGGTTGAGCATCAAAAAGAAGGGAACCTAGGTATGCACATGATGTTGGTTGGGTTCACCCGAAGGTTCCCCACAACCACCTAAGTAATCGCATGAGGCCTACGACATAGACTCAACACAAACGTGGGTACACACCACCACACGCTCCATGCTCACAAGGCATGCACAAGGTACCTCTTCCCGAGCACCAACACCATCATGAGTCCGGAAACTCTAGATGGGAAAAGAGCTTCTGGCCCGTCTAGGTAAACACCTTCCGCGGCCTCTGTAACGCCCCTGATTTTCGTCAATTATTTCACGTGCCCCCTGTGACGTAATTTTGGCGTAAGGGCGTTATGTCAGCTCGTCTGGTAGTGTTCCGAGTTTTAGCTTAGTGAAAGCTTGTGATTTAGGTCAAGCGTGCGAGATTTCGCGTCGTTTCGAGTTAAAGTGAAGATTTTGAGTAGATATCAAGATTTTAGCTTCGGGAGGCTTCAGCCCGAGTTTGGCCCGTCGGAATTGAATTCTGACTTCGTCGTTGGATTCGCAGCGCCGTGTTTTAGTTAAGGTGCGAATTTCCTAGAAATCCGAGGTAATCTGGTCGCCCTCGCAGTTTAAGTAATTTGGAGAATTTATTAATTATTTAAATAATAAATTTAGGTTATATATAAAGCCTAAAATCCCTTTTCCTATTCATCTTCTTTTTCCTCGATCAAAATCAGCCGCCGAGGGTTAGGGCGAGAGCGGAGCTTCGTGGAGCCTTCAACCGGTGATTTCTAGGGCTGTAGTGGTCGGAATCGGGTTTGGTTTGAAGATTTGGAAAGCTCTCGGCGAGATCTTCATCTTAGTGGTAAGCTTGTCCCTCTTCGTGGAATTTTTGGAGTTAGGATAGTGACCTAACCCCTTCTTTCGACCCGAAAAGTTTCAGGAATCTGTGCTCGTGTGTTTCCCTAGCCGATCCATAGCTTTCGGAGCGGAGATCTTCGAGTTTGAAAGATTTAAGGCAAGTGGTTTCTTCCTCTTTCTCTCTTGATTCTTTGACGGTTGGTTTGCTCGTTTTCAGCTCTTGTCATGCTGATTAGCAAGAGATTTGTGTGTTTGGTGTAGTAACTTATGATCTAGAACCCCCCCCCCCCTT
The DNA here is from genome assembly GCA_033032865.1 of Dactylorhiza incarnata. Lineage (NCBI taxonomy): Eukaryota > Viridiplantae > Streptophyta > Magnoliopsida > Asparagales > Orchidaceae > Dactylorhiza > Dactylorhiza incarnata. Next base: position 5,530,712 of record JAWHQI010000121.1, read on the forward strand.
GATTTTCTCCTCCTCAATCTTTGCCCTTTGGATGTCTCGAGACATGGCTGTCTTTGCCTTTGGATGTCTCGAGACATTGCTGTCTTTGCCTTTGGATGTCTCAAGACATGGCTGTCTTTGCCTTTGGATGTCTCAAGACATGGCTGTCTTTGCCTTTGGATGTCTCGAGACATTGCTGTCTTTGCCTTTGGATGTCTCAAGACATGGCTGTCTTTGCCTTTGGATGTCTCAAGACATGGCTGTCTTTTCCTTTGGATGTCTCGAGACATTGCTGTCTTTGCCTTTGGATGTCTCAAGACATGGCTGTCTTTGCCTTTGGATGTCTCGAGACATTGCTGTCTTTGCCTTTGGATGTCTCAAGACATGGCTGTCTTTGCCTTTGGATGTCTCAAGACATGGCTGTCTTTGCCTTTGGATGTCTCGAGACATTGCTGTCTTTGCCTTTGGATGTCTCAAGACATGGCTGTCTTTGCCTTTGGATGTCTCGAGACATGACTGATGTCTCAAGACATGACAGTCTCTGCCCTTTGGATTTCTTCTGGATTTCTCGTGAAATGTCATACCTGCACTCTTGGATATCTCGTGAGGTTCTGTTCTGTCTATGGAGTCCTCGAAAAATTTATCCTCAGCCCTTTGTTCCCTAGTGTTCGAGTTATGTCCTCGATTCTTTGCCCTTTTCATTTCTCGAGAAACCTTGGTGTTGCCCTCCATGTTTTCGTCTTGGAAGATCGCGTTTGATGTGATTTCGTTGCGATTTCCATGTTTTAATCTTGTGTCCTCTCTAGTGCACCAGAGTAATTGCCAGTGTCCCTTCGGTGCTCCTGATCTTGAATTACTCTTACTTGAATCCTTTACTCCTGGTGGTCTGATAACGTTGAGTTTACTCTTATGATTCGTCTTGATCTATGCCTTTGACTTCTCCTCGCTATTGGAGCCTTGTGTTGTTAACAGTATGCAGTGAAGTTGCTAATATCTGCATTGCGTCCTTGCTCATGTTTAACTCCTATCTAAGTTCTAAACCTGCTGTGATCTTGCAAATCCTTGGTTTCACTTATGATTTATCTTGATCGGTGTGTACCTTGCATCGACCCTATCTCTTAGGGTATCCCTGATGATTGTTTCTCGGGCTTCGTCCCGTGACTTAACGATTTGAGTAAGATGAATATTTGCCTTAAGCCTTGCGCGGTGACCGATGTAAGGGACATGAACAGCAGGCGTTGCCTGTGGTCCTGAGGGCCGTGTTCTGGGTTGGGCTTTGGGTAGCGGAGGTAAGTCACCGCTCCCATTTAAATTTTGAGCTGATCAGTCTCATGTATTAAAATTTACAGGATAATTAAATGATACCTGTTCCTTCTTATGATATTTGGTTGTACTTGGTGCTTTGCTTAGCTCCTTGTTTCAGAGCTTCTCTTTCAGTGATTCAGGCTTGGGTTGGTACCCCGTATGCCTTAATTGCTTGTTTTTCCTTGTTTCTTGCCACTTGCAATTCCCTTGCTGAGGCGTTCTTTGTTTATTGAATGCCTCAGGTTCAGAGCCGTAGCGGTTAGTGGTGTAGCCCGAAGTCTTCGGGAGTTTTTAGCTGTTGTTTACCCCGCTGCTGCGAGGTAGTTGTAGTTGTTGTTAGTTTCCTTCTTGTGTTCAGACTTGCTATTTTCTTATGGAGCCAATGGGTTGGTGTCAGGTTGTTGACGCCCATTGTGCCTCTTTAGATACTTTATAGTTTATTTGCTAGTTAATGCCACTTCTTTTAGATCTGATGTACTTTACTCTCTGGGAATGATTTATGGCTAGGTGCATTATAGTTATAAAAAAATGGTTTTTCATCCATCCTCATCTCATTCTCTTAACTGAAACCCTTATCTTTAAAGTCACCTAAAGGTATTTTCTATACTTATATTACGCCTAGGTATGAGCATATCATTCGCCTCGTCCTGTCCTCACGTGCATATAGGACCTTAAATGAACCAAATCAAATATTTTCCGCTGCAAATATAATTATATTTTCTTTGGTGGACTAGTTGATCCACGAACTGAGAGACACAGTTCTTACTCTAAACCCTAATAAATGATTTCAAATGATGATTATCATGCAATTGTGTTTTATTTTTCAAGTAATAGGTTCCCGCCTGAGCGTCTGCAGTTGTCTCCTGCATGACGTGGCATCATGACGCGTATTTTCTCTTCCTCTGATATTCTTAATTCTGGAGAAAATGCGGGTTGTGACAGTTGGTATCAGAGGGAGGTTGTTCAACAAGTCGGTTGGGCAACAAATTCTGATATAGTTTAGTTGTTTGGTTTCATTGCATACACACACCGATGTGTCATCAGTACGTCTTGGCCAAAGCACGAACACTACACTCATAGCATGATAAGAAGTATACGGGGCATATTATGTAGTATGGGATGCATAATATGTGTTTGTATATGGATCCACCATAGGTGGCAACATGTGACGGTTATGTAGTATGGGATGCATAACCACCATCACATGGATGCCCATTAGCACGTTTTCTTTTTTGTTACATGCGATATTATGTAGTATGGGATGCATAATATTTCATGTGTACGCCGCTCATAACATGCATTAAGGCCTTTATTAGAATGCATAGCACAACATACCTTGCGTAGCATTGCATAAGCACACGTGCCAAGCTAAAGATTTACAGGATGACATACGTACACACATGAATTTCAAAATGAACAGAACATTCATGCATTCATGACCCTTGCATATGAGTCAAGAGGGATGATATGGTATCATCCCCAAATTTAGCATAGCATCATGAAAATCCCAGAGAAAGGTGGTGGCAATGGCAAGTATCTGTATATGCATGTTCTTAACCAAGAAGTGTAGTTCTAGTGTAGGGTTGAGTTTTGATTAGAGGTTTATGCGTTTTAGCAGCGATGGCGCCGAAGCGTGTTGCGTTTAGGTCGACTCCCCAGTTTGAAGGCTAGTCTTCCGGTGCGTTGAGTGAAGCCGTGATTGAGAGTCTGCAGCAAAGTTTTGAGACTCTGTCCAAGCAGGTGGTTGCGATGCAATCACAGGTTGAGTTGTTGTTGTCTGCCGGTGCTAGGCAGCAATTCGTAGCGCAGGCCCCAGTAGTAGGACAGACCGTACCTACTCCTCCTGCTCCCTTGTTTCCCCCTGTAGAGATGCTTCCGGAAATGGACGTTATATCGCATTTTCAGCGATTGAGACCCCCTACGTTTGGCAGAAGAGCTGATTTCTTGTCTTTGGATGACTGGTTGGTTACCATCGAGGATATTTTTAAGTACTCAGGAATCTCTGCAGGCCAAAAGGTAGCGGTCGCCGCTTACCAGCTGAAGGGTCTTGTTAAGAGCTGGTGGATTAGGGAATTGGAGAACCTCGTAGATGGATGTTCGTGGGAGTCGTTCAAGGCGATGTTGTTAAGGGAGTTTCGGCCGTCGGTTGAGCAAGACTGTTTGGTGAATGATTTGCTGCACCCGGAGCAGAGTCAATTCACTGTTAGTGAATTTGTGATTGAACCCAGGAAGCCGAGCGGTTTTGCTCTAGGTCTAGTAACTTCGGAGGAAGGAAGAGTGAAGCAATCTTTGGGAGGACTTCGTAATGATAGCCAGCATGTAGCCGGTGCTCATGGATGGGCTAGCTATGTTGAGGCTGTGGAAGCAGCTTTGAAAGCCGAGGCCATCGTTATCGCTAAGAATGAAGGCGCTTTGACGAGAAAGGGCAAGAGAAAATTCAAAGAGGGGGAAGGCCCCAAGGTATCTGGCCCCGCTTCAAAGAAGAGAAGTGGCGATGTCTGTAGTTTCTGCGGACGCCCTGGCCATCCTTATGAAAAGTGTTTCAAGAGGAAGGGAGCTCAGAAGCAGTAGCGAGTGCTAGCAATTCAGGGTACTCAGAAAGGTGAGGTGCTCTGCCCGTTGTGCAAGCAGAAGGGTCATGAAGCGGCCCGGTGTTGGATCAAGGAGAAAATTTGCTTCCAGTGCGGACAGAAGGGGCACCTTAAGTCTCAGTGCCCGCGAGGTCAAGCCCCGTTGCAGCCTGTCCCGCTTCGAGTTGTGTTGTCGCCGCAATCAGGATGAAGGAAGAGGAAAGCTGAATGTGTTGACCCAGGAGCAAGAGCAGTCTTCGACCCAAGTAATCACAGGTTAGATATTCGAGTTAGCTGTTAAGTTTTGACTTGATCTTAGTTTCGCTGTATTAGACTAGTTTCTCTTTTCGCGCTTATAGGGTGATTTAAGGTAAAGAATGTTGAAATTATTGAAGTGGAAGTGGAGGAGGCTTTTGGACCTGGGCGATCTGGGAGGAGACCGGGCGGTCTGGCGTGACCGCACGGTCTGGCGGTCTGACAATGGCGATCTGTTCTATTGGTTAGCTGCGGCTTCCAGGGTTGACCGCTGGTCTGGTCCAAGGGCTGCTGGAGGCGGAGGTCGTGTGGTCTGGCTGTGACCGCATGACGGGTGATCTTCCTCAGGGTCGCGCGGTCTGTCTCTGACCGCGTGACAAGTTTTTCTCTTCAAGGACGTGCCGGTCTGGCGTGACCGCACGGGTTGGCTCTTGAATCCGGTCTGGTGGCTTTCCAGAGGGTTCTGAAGGAGTTCGCGGACTAAGTATTCTTAGTCGCGCGGTCTCAGTTCGCGGTCTCAGGAGGAGACCAGGAGGGCGAGCTGGCTGTGTTTGCGGTCTCAGGCGAACACAGGTGGTGGGTGACTTCTAGGCGGTTTGGCGATCTCCGTGTGGAGTCGTGTTCAGACCAAGGGAGTAGCGATCTCCCGCGGTCTGGAGTGAAGTCGGCGCTCACCAAAATGAAGCAGGAGGGTTGCAGTGATCGCGCGGGTTGACCGGTAAGGTCGCGCGGTCTGATGGGTGGTGACTCTATCTCATAGGGTGGTGACTGGATCAGGTCTCACGCCTATAAATAGGGAGCCACTGTTGCAGCAAAAGATGAACACACCAAGTGTAAGCTGAGTTCGCTTGTTTCCTGCGGTCTGGTTATTCTGACCGTGCGGTCTGCTGATTGAATTCCTCTTGTGCAGCTTCTGCGGATAGTGTGGGCGGCAGCGATCACCTCATCCTCTGAAAGTGTTCGGGCGGTCTGCGGCTTGGAGTTGTGGTGCTGGAGTTCGGGAGAATCAGGAAATCGGAAGAAGGGAGCGGTCTGTGCAGCGGTTTTGGTGGTGTGCTGTGATCGGCAAGGCGCTGCGGTCTGGCAGTGTGTTGAAGTCGCAGGGAGGTCGCGCGGTCTGGAGCGGTCTCAAGTTATCTTCAACTTGTATCTTTCCTTTGTGTTTGTGCTGACGAAATCATGTCTCGTCAAGCATGCCTCGCCTTGTAATTTTGAAGTGCTACTATCAATAAAGATCAGTTGTTTGCCTTCATTTGTTTCTGGTTGTTTTGGCTTTGATCTCTAAGTTGGCTAGCTCCTGCTTGCTCCATAAAGATTCGAAAAATTTTCACATGGTATCAGAGCCAGGTTGGAGTGGTTGAGCAGTGAGTAACTTAGAGTAGCCATCGCCTTTGTGAAGAAAGGAACCAGTGGAAGAACAATGGAAGGTGGATTTGCAAAGGGTCTTGGGATTGAGGTGCTTACATCGACCAACTTCAAGAAGTGGAAGTCGTGTATGCAAAGCTATCTTGTAGGTGAGGACCTCTGGGAAGTTGTTGGAGGAGATCAGACGCAGGAAGTTGTCCCGGAAGGGGATAATGGGGCTGAGGTGAGAACTTGGAGGAGGACGAATGCGAAGGCAGAGTTCACTTTGAAGAGGGCAATCTCACCTGACCTATTTGATCACATCTTGGGGTGTGGTTCAGCTGCGGAGATCTGGAGAGCCCTGGATGGACTGTTTAACAAGAAGAATGTGGCGAGGCTGCAGTTCTTGGAGAATGAGCTGGCAAGGTCGGCTCAGGGTGATCTTTCTATCTCCACCTTCTTTCTGAAGTTGAAGAACTTGTGTGCTGAAATCTCAGCATTGGACCCTGATGAGCCTATCTCTGAGGCGAAGCTGAAGAGGCACATCATCCGCGGCCTGCGGAAGGAATATGTTGCCTTTGTGACGTCGGTGCAGGGATGGGCAAATCAGCCGTCTCTGTTGGAGCTGGAGAACTTGCTTGCATCGCAAGAAAGTTTGGCAAGGCAGATGGCGAGGGTGTCGGTGGCTGGGGGAGATGGCGAAGTTCTCTTCTCAGGGAAGAAGAAGAAGTGGGACAAGAAGAAGAAGACCGCTGGAAGTGGCTATGGGCCTTCAACTTCTAGGCAGCAGGAAAGGGGGTATGCTCCCAAGGCTGACGGGAAGAAGAAGGGTGAAGGTCCGAAGTGCTACAAGTGTGGCAAGTTTGGCCACATCAGGAAGGATTGCAAGGTGGTCACCCAAGCTGGGCATGCTGCGGAGAAGGAGGAAGCTGAGGCCAGGCACATTCAAGGAGGTTGGGGAGGAGCCTTTTCGGCTTCTGTTGGAGCCTCTGCTCCTATCAACTATCTGGAGGATTGGATCGTGGACTCGGGGTGTGGTCATCATCTCACCGGAGACGGGACCAAGCTTTCTTCTGCACAGCCTTATACAGGTAACAATGCAATCATTACTGCTGATAATACTGTACATCCAGTGGAGAAGGTGGGGGTTGTTTCTTTGGGCAGTGATAGAGGACCACTTACTTTGAAAAGTGTCTATCACGTGCCTGGTATGAAGAAAAATCTCTTCTCCGTGACCAACGCTGTTGACGCTGGGTATCACGTTCTGTTCGGCCCGACAGAAGTGAAATTTCTGCGAAATGTAGAGGCCGTAAAGGCCGAGGTCGTCCATGTCGGGAGACGGGCAAAGGACTTGTTTGTTTTATCGACAAGCTCCTACGTCGACAAGATGAAGACGAATGATGGTGCCGTTATATGGCATGAGAGGTTGGGGCATGTAGGAATGGACAAGCTGAAAGCTATGGCGGTGAGAGGTCTGGTCAAGGGCCTGCCAAGTCTATCTTCCTACGGAGAAGGTCATGTTTGCGCGGGATGTCAGTTCGGCAAGTCTCATCGACTACCGTTTGACAAGTCGCAGACAAGGAGTAGTGTGCCGTTGGAGTGCATCCACGGTGACTTGATGGGACCTACTGCTACCCCAAGCCTCGGAGGCAGCAGATATATGCTGGTGTTGATCGATGATTACACCAGATATGTCTGGGTTTATTTCCTGAAGGAGAAGGCGGAGGCGTTTGCCAGGTTTGTGGAGTTCAAGGAGCTCGTGGAAGGTCGGCTGGGACTGCGGGTGAAGAAGCTGAGGACTGACAACGGAGGGGAGTTCACCTCCAGTGAGTTCTCTACTTTTTGCAGGAAGGCGGGCATCCGGAGAGAGCTCACTTGTGCTCATACTCCACAACAGAACGGAGTTGCAGAGCGGAAGATCCGTCATCTGACGGAGACCTGCAAGTGTTGGCTGCATGCCAAGAGTATCCCAAAGTCCTTCTGGGCGGAGGGAATGTCTTGTGCTGCCTACGTCATCAACAGGATGCCTCTGAGCCCCATCAACATGTTGACCCCGCATGAGATGATGTTCAAGGAGAAGCCAAGTGTGGCACACCTTAGGGTGTTTGGTTCCACCTGTTACGTGCACATCCCAGATGCTCTTCGGACGAAGCTAGATGCGAAAGCAAGGAAGCTAGTCTTCGTGGGATACGATGAGCGGAAGAAAGGGTGGAAGTGCATGGACCCGGAGACGCGGAGATTTGTTGTATCTCGCGACGTCGTGTTCGATGAGGTGACATCTTACAAGGGGTTTTCTGATGTGGAGCTACCAGAAAGCAGGGTGGAAGTGCCGGAGAAAGCTGTGGAAAATCTTCAGGTGGAGCTACCTGTGTCACCAGGTGGTCCATCTCCTTCTAGTTCCGAGACGGGGGCTTCTGGTTCAGGGAGCAGGGGGAGCAATGCTCCTAACACGTCTGGAAGTGGAGCTAGGGAAGAAGCAGCTGGAAATAATGCGGTTCAGGTGAAGGAGCTGAGGAGGTCGAAGCGAGCGATCATCGCCCCTGATCGCTATACAGGAGGAAACGCAGTGAGCTTTGTCTCATGTTTCTTTGCTGGTCCCTTGGATGAGAGGGAGCCGTCTAGCTTTGAGAAGGCCCAAGGCGTGAAGGAGTGGGATGTTGCGATGCAAGAAGAGATGGCAGCTCTCGAGAAGAATGAGACCTGGTCTCTTGTACCCAAGCCGAAGGGCATCTCTCCTGTAACATGCAAGTGGGTCTACAAGCTGAAGAAGAAAGCTGACGGCAGTATCGAGCGTTACAAGGCTCGTCTTGTAGCTCGGGGGTTCTCGCAGCAATACGGTGAAGACTATGATGAGACATTCAGTCCGGTGGCAAAAATGACTTCAGTTCGGTTCATCATTGCCTTGGCGGCGTTCAGTGGATGGAAAATTTGGCAGCTCGACGTCAAGAACGCTTTCTTGTACGGCGAGATTGACAAGGACATCTTCATGGTTCATCCACCAGGTTTTGTGTCTGAAGATTTTCCGGAGCATGTCTGCAAGCTGAAGAAGGCCCTGTATGGGTTGAAGCAAGCGCCGAGGGCGTGGTACGGGAAGATCGCAGAATATCTCCTATTCTGTGGATTTGTTGCTTCAGACTCAGACTCAAGCTTGTTCGTCAAGAAGAGCGGGGAGCTTCAAGTCATCGTGCTGCTCTACGTCGACGATATGATCGTGACGGGGAACTCGAAGGAGGAGGTAGCGCAGCTTCGGGCCGAGCTGTCTATCAGGTTCGAGATGAAGGACTTAGGTGAGCTTCACCATTTCCTTGGACTCGAGGTGCAGAGGAAGGAAGGTGGAGTGTTGGTGACCCAAGCCGGATATGCGGAGCGGATCGTAGAGCGATTCGGCATGAAGGAAGGGAAGTGCACTTCCACACCTCTGGAGAAGGCTATGAAGCTTCGGAAGGATGAGGGAAGGATCATGCAAGATCCGTTGGTGTTCCGAGCTCTGGTTGGGAGCTTGATTTATCTGACGATCACAAGGCCAGATATTGCATATGCAGTAGGCAGGGTGAGTCGGTTTATGGCGGAACCACGAGTACCTCATCTGCTAGCGGCCAAGAACATTCTGAAGTATGTCAAGGCGACCTCGGACATGGGTCTCCTATACAGGAGGGATGCGGGCTTCGAGGTGCATGGATACATGGATGCTGATTACGGGGGAGATTCGGATGATCGGAGGTCGACATCTGGATACGTCTTCATGGCGGGCCCTACGGCTATATCATGGTGCAGCAAGAAGCAGGATTCCGTGTCAGTCTCTACCACGGAAGCGGAATACAAGGCTTCGGCCTTGGCAGCTCAGGAAGCCATCTGGCTTAGGAGGTTGGTAGGAGACGTCCACAAGGAGGTTCGGGAGCCGACTCTGCTACGCGGTGACAACGAGAGTGCTCTCAAACTGGTGACCAATCCAGTTTGTCACGCGAGGACCAAGCATATCGAGATCGAGCATCACTTCATACGGGAGAAGGTGCTGGAGGGATCTCTTTCGGTCGAGCATGTGCGGAGTGCGGACAATGTCGCAGACATCTTCACAAAGGCGCTGGCAAAGGGGCCGTTCACACGGCTAAGGGAGCTACTTGGGCTAGTTTCCACTTCCCACTTCAAGGGGGAGTGTTGAAATTATTGAAGTGGAAGTGGAGGAGGCTTTTGGACCTGGGCGATCTGGGAGGAGACCGGGCGGTCTGGCGTGACCGCACGGTCTGGCGGTCTGACAATGGCGATCTGTTCTATTGGTCAGCTGCGGCTTCCAGGGTTGACCGCTGGTCTGGTCCAAGGGCTGCTGGAGGCGGAGGTCGTGTGGTCTGGCTGTGACCGCATGACGGGTGATCTTCCTCAGGGTCGCGCGGTCTGTCTCTGACCGCGTGACAAGTTGTTCTCTTCAAGGACGTGCCGGTCTGGCGTGACCGCACGGGTTGGCTCTTGAATCCGGTCTGGTGGCTTTCCAGAGGGTTCTGAAGGAGTTCGCGGACTAAGTATTCTTAGTCGCGCGGTCTCAGTTCGCGGTCTCAGGAGGAGACCAGGAGGGCGAGCTGGCTGTGTTTGCGGTCTCAGGCGAACACAGGTGGTGGGTGACTTCTAGGCGGTCTGGCGATCTCCGTGTGGAGTCGTGTTCAGACCAAGGGAGTAGCGATCTCCCGCGGTCTGGAGTGAAGTCGGCGCTCACCAAAATGAAGCAGGAGGGTTGCAGTGATCGCGCGGGTTGACCGGTAAGGTCGCGCGGTCTGATGGGTGGTGACTCTATCTCATAGGGTGGTGACTGGATCAGGTCTCACGCCTATAAATAGGGAGCCACTGTTGCAGCAAAAGATGAACACACCAAGTGTAAGCTGAGTTCGCTTGTTTCCTGCGGTCTGGTTATTCTGACCGTGCGGTATGCTGATTGAATTCCTCTTGTGCAGCTTCTGCGGATAGTGTGGGCGGCAGCGATCACCTCTTCCTCTGAAAGTGTTCGGGCGGTCTGCGGCTTGGAGTTGTGGTGCTAGAGTTCGGGAGAATCAGGAAATCGGAAGAAGGGAGCGGTCTGTGCAGCGGTTTTGGTGGTGTGCTGTGATCGACAAGGCGCTGCGGTCTGGCAGTGTGTTGAAGTCGCAGGGAGGTCGCGCGGTCTGGAGCGGTCTCAAGTTATCTTCAACTTGTATCTTTCCTTTGTGTTTGTGCTGACGAAATCATGTCTCGTCAAGCATGCCTCGCCTTGTAATTTTGAAGTGCTGCTATCAATAAAGATCTGTTGTTTGCCTTCATTTGTTTCTGGTTGTTTTGGCTTTGATCTCTAAGTTGGCTAGCTCCTGCTTGCTCCATAAAGATTCGAAAAATTTTCACAAAGAATTGTTGAGCGTGTTATCTTTTCGATTCGGGTGCTGCCCTTTCGTTCGTAGCAAGGAATTTCGTTGAGCGTCACCGTATGACCCCTGAGTTGGGCATCGATTCGTTCCTCGTTTAGTTTCCTTTCGGTATTTTGGTATACTCGAACCTGTGCGTCCGGAGTTGCCCGTTCTCTTAGGATATTTGTTGGTCTTTGCTGATCTTAAGGTATTGAATCTAGAAGACTTTGTCGTGATTTTGGGTTTGGACTTGTTGTCCAGTTTTGATGCGGACATCCCTTGAGTATTTTCTAGGACCTCCGTGCCAGTGTTCCCCGATATTTTCTGCGGTGTGTGCTCGGAAGCTGTTAGATTCCGGTTGTTGGCGTACCTTATTTCTGTGGTAGAAACTGTGAGGCGTTCGCCGCGTATCGAGGATGTCCTGGTGGTGCGAGAGTTTCCTGTTGTTTTTCCTGATGATCTTCCTGGTCTCCCGCCGGTTAGAGGCGTGGAGTTCGTTTTTGTTTTGGAGCCGGGTGCTTGTCTTATTGCAATGCACCCTCTGCGTTTTTGATCTTGATGAACCGTATGTTCAAAGTTTTTTCCGGATCTTTTCGTTGCCATGTTCTTCGGTGATGTGTTGGTATATTCCAGTAGTGCTGAAGAGCATGCTGCACTTTTGCGCTTAGTATTGTCTTCTCTTAGAAAGCTCTAGTTGTTTGCGAAGCTGAGTAAGTGTGAGTTCTGGCTTCCGCAGGTATCCTTTCTGGGTCTTGTGGTGAACAAAGATGGAATTACTGTAGACCCTGCTAAGATTTCTGTTGTATTGGATTGGAAGATGCCTTCATCGCCTAAGGAGATAAGGAGTTTCTTAGGTTTGACTGGGTTCTGCAGGAGATTTTGTTCAAGAATTTTCAGTGCTGTCGGCACCTTTAACCAAGTTTACCCAGAAGTATGCCGCTTTTGTTTGGAGCAGTTAGTGCGAAGGAGCTTTTCGGGAATCAAAGAGGCATTTGTGTAGTGCTCCTGTGTTGGCCTTACCGATCGAAGGAGTTGAGTATGCAGTTTATGTGGACGCATCTCACATTGGATTAAGTTGTGTTTTGGTGCAAGAAGGAAAAGTAATTGCTTATGGGTCTAGACAGTTGAAAGTTCATGAAAAGAATTACCCTACGCATGACTTAGAGTTCGTCGTAGCGATCTATGCTTTGAAGCTTTGGAGACATCTTCTTTATGAAGCGTCATGCGAGATTTATGCGGATCTTAAGAGTCTGAAATATGTCTTCACCCTGAAGGAGCAGAGTCTGCGCCAGCGGAGGTGGTTGGAGTATGTGGCGGATTATGTGGTGGCCGATACCCTGAGTAGAAAGACTGCGCATATCTTCATGCTCTCAGTGCAGTCCCTAGTAGAGGAGTTTATGTTGATGTATATCTCAGTCGGTAGTTGTACCGCGCCTTCGAGCTTAGAGGCTGAAGAGCCTTCTTGGTCTGCCCTTGTAGAACTGCGTCAGAAGGAAGATCCTGACTCGCAGCATCTCCGGAGTAGGATTGAGAAAAAGGATAATTTCTATATCTTTCTTATTTGATGTTGAAATACCTTGAGTACTAGAGTAGATATTGTATTTCCGCGTTTGAGGTTATTCGAACAAAGATCTGTAGTGAGGCACGTGATTTTGGTTGATAACTGATTGTTGGCAGTCAGGTATGAGGAATGATTTAGCCAATTGTGTTTTTGGAATGTTATACCTGCTAGCGCGTTAAGGTAGATCGATTAGGCCTGGAGGTAGTTTGACCCCGTTGGATGTTCCAGCTGGAAGTGGGAAAGTATTTCAATGGATTTTGTTATCTAGATTCCCCAGAGATCATGATTCTGTATGGGTCCCAGTTGTCGGTTTGGCAAAGTGTGCTCTCGTTGTGCGATTTTAGATCAGATATTCTTTGGAGAAATAGCAGAGCTTTATTTGGAAGAAGTCGTCAGATTGCTTGGTGTGCCTTTTAAGCCGTGTGTCAGGTTAGAATTCTAGGTTTATGCCTCGGTCAGGCGGAATTAATGAATCAAATTTTGGAAGATGTGATTAGATTGTTACTGTGTGATTTATGATGGAGCTTGTGTTAAGCATCTAGGATAAATGGATTTTGCGTATAGTAGCAGTTTTCGGGAAATCCTGCTGTCATTTAATCTTTGGATTTGATTCTGTATCTTTCTAGATCTTTGGATTTCAAGTTTCGGGACGAAACTTCTTTTAGGTGGAGTGACTGTAACGCCCCTGATTTTCGTCAATTATTTTACGTGCCCTCTGTGACGTAATTTTGGCGTAAGGGCATTATGTCAGCTCGTCTGGTAGTGTTTCGAGTTTTAGCTTAGTGAAAGCTTGTGATTTAGGTCAAGCGTGCGGGATTTCGCGTCGTTTCGAGTTAAAGTGAAGATTTTGAGTAGATATCAAGATTTTAGCTTCGGGAGGCTTCAGCCCGAGTTTGGCCCGTCGGAATTGAATTCTGACTTCGCCGTTGGATTCGCAGCGCCGTGTTTTAGTTAAGGTGCGAATTTCGTAGAAATCCGAGGTAATCTGGTCGCCCTCGCAGTTTAAGTAATTTGGAGAATTTATTAATTATTTAAATAATAAATTTAGGTTATATATAAAGCCTAAAATCCCTTTTCCTATTCATCTTCTTTTTCCTCGATCAAAATCAGCCGCCGAGGGTTAGGGCGAGAGCGGAGCTTCGTGGAGCCTTCAACCGGTAATTTCTAGGGCTGTAGTGGTCCGAATCGGGTTTGGTTTGAAGATTTGGAAAGCTCTCGGCGAGATCTTCGTCTTAGTGGTAAGCTTGTCCCTCTTCGTGGAATTTTTGGAGTTAGGATAGTGACCTAACCCCTTCTTTCGACCCGAAAAGTTTCAGGAATTTGTGCTCGTGTGTTTCCCTAGCCGATCCATAGCTTTCGGAGCGGAGATCTTCGAGTTTGCAAGATTTAAGGCAAGTGGTTTCTTCCTCTTTCTCTCTTGATTCTTTGACGGTTGGTTTGCTCGTTTTCAGCTCTTGTCATGCTGATTAGCAAGAGATTTGTGTGTTTGGTGTAGTAACTTATGATCTAGAACCCCCCCCCCCCCCCCCTTGATTTTCTCCTCCTCAATCTTTGCCCTTTGGATGTCTCGAGACATGGCTGTCTTTGCCTTTGGATGTCTCGAGACATTGCTGTCTTTGCCTTTGGATGTCTCAAGACATGGCTGTCTTTGCCTTTGGATATCTCAAGACATGGCTGTCTTTGCCTTTGGATGTCTCGAGACATTGCTGTCTTTGCCTTTGGATGTCTCAAGACATGGTTGTCTTTGCCTTTGGATGTCTCAAGACATGGCTGTCTTTGCCTTTGGATGTCTCGAGACATTGCTGTCTTTGCCTTTGGATGTCTCAAGACATGGCTGTCTTTGCCTTTGTATGTCTCGAGACATTGCTGTCTTTGCCTTTGGATGTCTCAAGACATGGCTGTCTTTGCCTTTGGATGTCTCAAGACATGGCTGTCTTTGCCTTTGGATGTCTCGAGACATTGCTGTCTTTGCCTTTGGATGTCTCAAGACATGGCTGTCTTTGCCTTTGGATGTCTCGAGACATGACTGATGTCTCAAGACATGACAGTCTCTGCCCTTTGGATTTCTTCTGGATTTCTCGTGAAATGTCATACCTGCACTCTTGGATATCTCGTGAGGTTCTGTTCTGTCTATGGAGTCCTCGAAAAATTTATCCTCAGCCCTTTGTTCCCTAGTGTTCGAGTTATGTCCTCGATTCTTTGCCCTTTTCATTTCTCGAGAAACCTTGGTGTTGCCCTCCATGTTTTCGTCTTGGAAGATCGCGTTTGATGTGATTTCGTTGCGATTTCCATGTTTTAATCCTGTGTCCTCTCTAGTGCACCAGAGTAATTGCCAGTGTCCCTTCGGTGCTCCTGATCTTGAATTACTCTTACTTGAATCCTTTACTCCTGGTGGTCTGATAACGTTGAGTTTACTCTTATGATTCGTCTTGATCTATGCCTTTGACTTCTCCTCGCTATTGGAGCCTTGTGTTGTTAACAGTATGCAGTGAAGTTGCTAATATCTGCATTGCGTCCTTGCTCATGTTTAACTCCTATCTAAGTTCTAAACCTGCTGTGATCTTGCAAATCCTTGGTTTCACTTATGATTTATCTTGATCGGTGTGTACCTTGCATCGACCCTATCTCTTAGGGTATCCCTGATGATTGTTTCTCGGGCTTCGTCCCGTGACTTAACGATTTGAGTAAGATGAATATTTGCCTTAAGCCTTGCGCGGTGACCGATGTAAGGGACATGAACAGCAGGCGTTGCCTGTGGTCCTGAGGGTCGTGTTCTGGGTTGGGCTTTGGGTAGCGGAGGTAAGTCACCGCTCCCATTTAAATTTTGAGCTGATCAGTCTCATGTATTAAAATTTACAGGATAATTAAATGATACCTGTTCCTTCTTATGATATTTGGTTGTACTTGGTGCTTTGCTTAGCTCCTTGTTTCAGAGCTTCTCTTTCAGTGATTCAGGCTTGGGTTGGTACCCCGTATGCCTTAATTGCTTGTTTTTCCTTGTTTCTTGCAACTTGCAATTCCCTTGCTGAGGCGTTCTTTGTTTATTGAATGCCTCAGGTTCAGAGCCGTAGCGGTTAGTGGTGTAGCCCGAAGTCTTCGGGAGTTTTTAGCTGCTGTTTACCCCGCTGCTGCGAGGTAGTTGTAGTTGTTGTTAGTTTCCTTCTTGTGTTCAGACGTGTTATTTTCTTATGGAGCCAATGGGTTGGTGTCAGGTTGTTGACGCCCATTGTGCCTCTTTAGATACTTTATAGTTTATTTGCCAGTTAATGCCACTTCTTTTAGATCTGATGTACTTTACTCTCTGGGAATGATTTATGGCTAGGTGCATTATAGTTATAAAAAAATGGTTTTTCATCCATCCTCATCTCATTCTCTTAACTGAAACCCTTATCTTTAAAGTCACCTAAAGGTATTTTCTATACTTATATTACGCCTAGGTATGAGCATATCATTCGCCTCGTCCTGTCCTCACGTGCATATAGGACCTTAAATGAACCAAATCAAATATTTTCCGCTGCAAATATAATTATATTTTCTTTGGTGGACTAGTTGATCCACGAACTGAGAGACACAGTTCTTACTCTAAACCCTAATAAATGATTTCAAATGATGATTATCATGCAATTGTGTTTTATTTTTCAAGTAATAGGTTCCCGCCTGAGCGTCTGCAGTTGTCTCCTGCATGACGTGGCATCATGACGCGTATTTTCTCTTCCTCTGATATTCTTAATTCTGGAGAAAATTCGGGTTGTGACAGCCTCTCCCATGATCACATGGCTTTACGAGAGACAACTATCCCTTTACCGATACCGCATGGGAACGGGTTCAGTTCAGTCAATTCCCGAGCTCTCATCGTCGAGTTCACACATACGATGCGGGTATGACATCACCTCGGCCCGTAAGGGTTTAGCACTTGCTAGTGCTACACAAAACATAAGTTACAACACCCAAGCCTTCACGAGGACATAGGCTTTACACGTAACCAAAAAGGAGATACAACACGCTCCGCATCAATTTCGTGGTGAAGGTTCGCCTTCATCCAATATCAAAGCATGGGGCTTTCGTTAGGATCTTCACAAGACGCCTACACTTAATTCCCGCAATACTATTGACGATTTCACGGAGTCATTCTCCGGCACGCATTCTAGGCCTAACCTAAATGCAACGTCGCAAATCAAGCATCACCGATTCGGGCTCACGGCCACGAATAGGCTTCACACACAATGCCTAAATCCGCACGACTACCGGATTTTCTACATGCAATATGCCGGGGACGGACACAATCTACCCGGAGTTCCGAAGAACTTGAGGAAATCCTACACTTCACCCATTTGGTGAAAGGGATACCTCATGCAAGCATAGAAAGAGGAATGAATGGACAAAACACAAGTCCAAAGTTCGGGAGGAAGAATCGTTATCCTAGGCGCGTTCTTTTTCGCCATGGATCCGAGATTCTACACGGAGAGAAACGACCGCACCGGGCTGCACTCTCCAAATCTGGAAACGGCTCGCGAAACGGAGCTCTGGAGCTCCGTCAATGGCGAGATCTTCCTTCTTCTTCCTTGGCTCCTCCTTCTTTCTCTAGGGTTTGGAGAGAGAATGGCTTAGAAAATATGAGGTTTAACCTCCTCTCATAAGCCCTAAGACCCTCCAGCAACTAATCCTAGCCATCGGATCAGATTCCAAAAGATTTGGACGGCCCGATCTTCTTCTCCGCTCAAAAACGCGGAGCATAATAAACAGTGCGCACGATCACAGGCGCACGATCAGTGGTCGTGCGCGAAGGGGGAAAATGGTCGTGCGATAAGCGAGACAGAACTCGATTCTCTTCTGAATTAACGCACGATCACTGGCGCACGGTCACTGGTCGTGCGCGAAGGGGGAAAATGGTCGTGCGATAAACGAGACAGAACTCGATTCTCTTCTGAATTAACGCACGATCACTGGCGCACGATCACTGGTCGTTCGCGAAGAGGCCACTGATCGTGCGCTAAGAGCAGACAGGGAAAATTTAGCCTGCTCCAAATGCAGCACTACCATTCCGCCTACTTCGCTGAACTCCCATTTTTGGGGTGTTACAACTCCACCCTCCTTAAAAGAATTTCGTCCCGAAATTCAGAAAACAGTAATAACATGAATTACAGTTATAGTTACCTGAGAGAAATAGCTCGGGGTACTCCGCAAGCATCGTTTGCTCTCTCTCCCAAGAGAGCTCCTCTCGGCCGCAATTATCCCACCGGACTTTTACCATCTGAATGGACTTGTTCCGCAGCTGCTTTACTTCGGTATCTTCGATGCGTAAGGGCTTGACTTTCGTCGACAACCCACTATCAACCGGCACTTTGCCGACCGCAACGATATGAGTAGGCTCTTGCACTGCCTTCCTCAACACTGAAATGTGAAACACGTCGTGCAGACCGCTCAGCTCTGCCGATAGTGCAAGCCGATAAGCCGCATCACGAACACGCTCCACGATCTCGAACGGTCCCAAGTACCTTGGACTGAGCTTTTTCAAGCGTCAGATCCTTGATACCCCTTTGAACGGTTTGATCTTCAAGTAAACCCGGTCACCGACGGCGAACTCTAGGTTTCTATGCTTGGCGTTGAAATACTTTGCTTGCCTATCCTGGGCAACCAATAGCCTTTCACGTATAGTCCGGATCGTCGAAGTTGCTTCCTCAACATCCTTTCGCTTTAATAGCTTAGTATCACCCGTTTCCGCCCAAGACAACGGCGTACGACACTTCTTACCATAGAGGGCCTCGAAAGGAGCCATCTTTATGCTGGCTTGGTAGCTATTATTGTAGGCGAACTCGATCATATAGAGATTATCCTCCCACTTCTTTCCAAAGTCTAGAACGCATATTCTGAGCATATCCTCCATAGTCCTATTGGTTCTCTCGGTCTGTCCATCCATTTGCGGGTGGAAGGCCGTGCTGAACTTCAATTTCTGTCATACCAGATAGGATTTTTGTTGGCCTTTGGACATACCTGCAAAAACAGATTATTTTGCCTTAGGAGCCCAAACATATTTGGGTCCTTGGTCCCTTGTCAGTTGAGCACCATGATAAATGTTAACATTGCGAGTGGTCGGTCTTGCAACGTTCACTTGTGGTCTCCTAGTATACGTTGTATTAAACCAACAATCAACGGCAAAGTGACCAATCCTGCCGCAGCACCAACAGTTGAATCTGTTGTACCTTCTTTTTACACTTTCCTGCTTTACTTTTTGAGCGTTAGCTCTTGCAGGAGCAGCCCTTCTAGATGAGGATGCCTCATGAGGGCAGCACACACAAGGTGGTACTGTCTTCTTTGGCTTTGGTGCAACAGCCTTCACTTTTGATGCTTCCTTAGCACTCGGGCCATGAACAAATGGACCGTACCCTTTCCGATTAATCTCTTGATAGGGTGCTTGAAAAGCACTATCACCAAAGTTTCGGGGAGGAGCCCATTCCTTATGATCATTCACAGGTGAAAAAGGAATTGGTCGTGTGAAATGACCATAGGAACTCTCCATATCATAAGCATTCGTAGGGAATATGACTCTCTTGAATGCTACAGGCTCTTGATGAGCTTTCCCTTTTTCTTTGGCGGTAGCTTTCTTAGCAACAAAACCATTTTTCTTAGCAATTGTATTTTTTGAAGAATTGCTAGTACTAGCTTCATGCCCTATACCACTTCCTTTTGCCTTAGTGGTAAAAGTACCAATAATTGGCAGAACAGTTTTAGGTTGAGAGAATGCTTCAACCAGCTTCTTCTCAGCCGCAAGCTGTTCCTCCAATACATTTATCGAATGATCTCTCAGGGCAAGAGTCTCTTCCGAGCTTTTGATCTTGTCTTTCAAGGATTGGACTTCCTCTTTGAGAGAAGAAAGTTCTTCAACTTCTTTTCTCAAGTTAGATTCCATCTCCTTGAGAGCCATGATCTCCTTACCCTGAGTTTTGACAACCTTTCGGCACTTGTCAAAACTTTGGAGCATTTTGGTATATTGAGACATGAGCTCAGATTCATCGTCTAAGGAGTTATCCTGTTGTTCAGCCGAAGCATAATCAGAATCAGATAGAATAGTGTGATCATTTACCTTTCCGGTGAACGGGGGTGCTTCTTCATCATCAGACATAGCCATCAGACCGAAGTAAGCTTCTTCTTCATCACTCGACTCATCGGAGTCACTGTCGCTCAGAGTTTTGGCTTTCTTAGCGACAAAGCTTCTATCTGATTTCTTCTTTCCATGAGTGGATTTCTTGTCTTCTTTTCTTCCACCTTCTTTCTTTTTGTAGGGACACTCAGCAATCATGTGCCCTGGCTTATTACAACAGTAGCAAATAATGTCAGAAGAAATATGTTTGTTCTGTTTGGATTTATACCTTCCATTATTGCTTGAGCCCTTCCTGTGATAGTCGCCATCACGACGAGAATGTTTATGATCCGAGGAAGACGGCTTGTTGTTCATGTGCCTTCGTTTGTTCAGCAGTTTCTTAAATTGTCGGGAAATTAAAGAGAACTCCCCATCAGACAGTTCGGAACAGGAGGAACTGGCTTCCGATTCTTCTTCAATATCAGATTCCTTTTCTCTGATCGGTATCACTGCTTTGCTCTTCTTTGAGTTCTCTGCCTTCAAAGCTAAGGTTCTTTCTTTGCTTGAGGCTCGATTTACATCCTCTTCAGACTTTCGGATGTTCATTTGTAATTCATGAGACAACAGCTTCCCGAATAGATTTTGAGGTTCTAGACTTGGCAGTTTTCCAAACTCTCTTATGGCAACAATTTTGCTATCCCAGTCTTTCGTTAGGGAACGCAAGAATTTGTCATTTAGTTCACCGTTTGTGAACTCCCTGTCGTAGTTCCTCAAACCATTGACTATCTTGAAGAATCTTTCGTACGCATCAGCAATGCACTCCTTCTTATTCTGCTTGAACGCCTCGTACTCTTGATTAAGTAGAGACCGTCTATCTTCTCTTACCTCGTCAGTACCTTCCATTAGAACAATTAAGGATGTCCACATCTCTTTGGCTGATTTGCAGTGGATTAAGTTTTGCAACATGGAATCGTCCACTGCACTAGCAATTATGTTCTTAGCCTTCTTGTCAAGAGCGACAAGAGCTATCTCATCCTTATTCAAATCCATCATTTTCTTAGGTATCTGAACAGTAGGATTTGTTGACGAAGCAGTCATAGGCACATGCGGACCTTCTTCCACGACTTGGAAGATTCTGGGATCTGCAGCTTCCATATAAAAACGGACTCTTTCCTTCCACATAGCAAAGTTGGCCTTGGTGCAGATGGGCAATTTCAGAGAGGATTCCTTGACTCTATCCATGGCTTGCTAGCAACTAGAAGAATGGATCCTGTTCAAGGTGTTAACCTAGCAACGAACAACCTGCCTCTGATACCAATTGAAGTATCTAGTTGCCTACCTAAATCACCTAGAGGGGGGTGAATAGGTGATCTCTTCGACTTTTGCGGAATTAAAATATTAAACGTAAAGCACAGCACAGAAAAGAAATTACAGCCACAGATAACACAGGAATTTATAGTGGTTCCCCGTACTTGGGTACTCCACTGCCGGCCTCGCCAATCTAGCACCACAGCTAGACTTGACTACTTTCTGAAACTCGGATCAAGAACGATCCTACTGTCTCGGAGTCAAAAACTCCTACAAACTCAGAGAAAACTTCTCTTACAACTCGGAGAAAACAACTCCTACAACTCGGAGATTACAACTCCTACAACTCGGAGATTACAACTCCTACAACTCGGAGATTACAACTCCTACAACTCGGAGAACAATCTCTCCTACAAAGATGATAAAAGTTTTGAACAAAACAATACCAGATCTGAAAGATAGAGGTGTATTCTTCCTTCTTCTTGAATGGTTTTAGAGAACGGTGAGGAAGAACTAAGATCCTTCAAATCTGACCTTTGCAATCCGAAACGATCCAATAGAGGTTGTAGAATCAGACCTTGTATCAATCGAATCTTCCCTGAATGAAATCGACAAATCCTATGAGAAGATCGATCTCGAAACGTAGGCGACGGCGAGGCGGCGCTTTTCTCGTTCTTCTAGATCGGGAAAGAGAATTAGGGCTTGAACGATTAGAGAACTTGTTTTTGAAACCCCAAAACCAATCCTATATATAGAGAATGGCAATTAAGGTATAAACCAGCCTTAAATGCTCTCAAGAAAGCCGTTAGGATCGGAAATGAGCGATCACGGGTCGTCAAGAACAGAGAACAGAGAAAACCAGAATTTAGACAGATGTCTCGAGACAAATGGGATTTCTCGAGACATGAGGAGTATCTCTCGAGAACAGAGAATAAGAGATCAAAAGATTGCAGACTCGAGTAAGGCAGGATCTCTCGAGACAAAAGGAAATCTCTCGGTCCAGTAGATCTCGAGACATGGTTGATCTCTCGAGACATCCAGATAGAGTTTCCGAAAAGAGCAGAGCCTGCATCTCGAGACAAGCCTTGACTTCTCGAGACAAGCTCGATCTCTCGAGACATCCCCTTAGAAAAATTATTTTCTTTTGCTCCTTATCTTTTCTAGACCACTTGCTGCAGCTGCACTCCAAGGTCTTCAATAGTCTTGAAAATGAAGTGTATCTCAATAGAGAGATCACATATGAGTCATCACCATGTTTCATAAAATGAGGAATTACATACTATGAAACTGTGTTTGCAGACCCATTGTGACCTGACATTGGCTTACACTTACCCATGATAATCTGCAAGACAATACTAGAAAAGCATATCAAATACAAAAGCAATTCAATCTTAGTTTAAGGGTGACTTCTCACAAATCAAGGTAATTGTGAATGCAATTTCCAACAATCTCCCCCTATTTGTAGAAGTCAGAACCCTGTACACTAAGTTGAATTACAGCAGTTAATGAATAAATATGCTACACTACACAAAGATATAGAAATGAAAAAGTAAAGAACATCAAAACATCAAATATATATATATATATATCTAAATTTGAATTGTTCAGAAGACTTGATGTTCACTAAATCAGAATGAAACCAAAATATGTCTTCACAGAATCATCATTATCATCCTTCAAGATCGTCTTTTCATCTTTTCTTCTTGTCTGGAGAAATAAGCATGAGGCTTGGGATGGTAAAACGGAGGGGGTTCCGGAGCATCAGCATTATTATAACCAAAAGCTCTGAAATGAATCCTTCGCTTCCTTTGAGCTGTCTCATGTTTTTCCCATTCTTGAGAGCTGTAGCATTCAGATCTGTTCAATTTACCTTCATGGACTAACCTATAGGATTCAAGAATAATATCTTTTGAGACTGGGCTCCAGAGTTCTGGAAAACTTTTCTCAACCTTAGCCTTGTAAGAACCTGCAGAACTGGAGGAGGGAACAGATCTAGTAGCAGAGGGACCCTCACCATAATTTCTTTTTCTTTTAGACCCAGTCCTATCTGACTGATCTGCAACAGAAGGAGCCTTGCCAACAAAATCTTCTGGTCTAGGAGAGAACTGAGGAACAGGAACATCAGGATCAATTTCCAACTCAGGAAAGATCTGATTATGCAGCCACGTTGCTGTTTTGAATGAATAAGCATTAATATCAGCAACTTGCTTCAACATCCTGGTAGAGAACTGCTCAAACTGAGAATTCCATGAGCTTTGAAGAGCAGATACTGAGCTTTCAACCAAATCTGTCATTTGAGCTACTATATTTTCCTCCCCCTTTCTGACTTCTACAGATAGGGTTTGGAGAGTATCATCTTTAAACTTGCCCACTTCATCAACAACTTTGAAAGTGTTGGCTTCAACATCATTCAGTATAGTTTGTTGAAGTTGGGTTATGATTACAGTCTGCTTCAGCACAGTGCCTACACCGGCAGTTGCATGCTCCACTGACTTGCTTCCATGGCACATCAAATCTGAAAGATGTTCATAATTTGTCTTGATCTTGGCTAGCTCCCGACCAAGCTCACTTTCCACTGAAGCAATCCTCCTGTGGACAGTCGTCAAGGAGTGTTCAAACTGTTCACTTTGCCTTTTTAGCATAGCCTCTATTTGTCCCAGAAGGGAACCTGCATCATGTACTGGAGGAGAAGAGTGAAAGGATGGTAGAGGAGCAGTAGGAGCAGCAATATGAATATCTACTGGAGCTTCTTCATCATCAGGAATGTCTTCAATTTCACAAGAAGGTGCTACCTTACCGTCTTCACAACCTAGGTCATCCGGAGCATGCTTGGTTGTATCAATCTCTGACTCCCCCTCAACATGTACTGGGGAAGGTGTTGAAACATGTACTGAATCAACATCATCATCTTGATTGAAGGCAAAATCAGCACCAGACCCTGCCTGCTGGCCACTGGGACTGTGCACATCAGAGGGTTCTTTTTGAATATCCATGAGAACAGCTGCCACTGCCTCATTTGCCAAGGAGGCTTCTTCTTCAGTAACTGAAGGAGGAGGAGATGGAGGTGGTGGAACTGAAACTGTAATGGGAGTTTGAGATGGTGAAGGAATTTTATCGGATGGAACTGATGGAACTGCTGGTTCTGCTGGAACTGATGGAGGAATGGGAACTTCTGGAGCTGAGGAGGGCTGACCTTTGGTCTTTGAACGGATTGGCAGCTTAGCTCTGCCTGAGGCTTTAAGTCTAATCTGAGGAGGAAGGGGAAATGAGGGTACTACAGGTACCTGGCCTTCAGAGGGAATACCAGCTTCTGCAGACTGCTGAGGCTCCCCCTCAGAAACTGCACTAGCCACTCCCGGCTTCTGGATCCGAATGTCCCATCTTTGCATGGTGATGACATCGATCTTCTTGAGGTGATGAATAACTGCACCTTTGGACATGTCAAAAATGGCAGAATTGAACTGATTCAGAAACAGAGTGATGATCCTTGCAAACTTTGGAGAGCTGATTGAGGCCTTGATGTTGGAGAACAAGATTGAGGCCCAATCTCTCTTCTTCCCAGTGACTATTCCAACCATCAGAAGAAAGGTCTCTTCAGATACATGCCCCTGTGTGCCTTGCTTGCAAAAGAGAACTTTTAGAATTATATCCACCAAGAGCTTGCCTGCATCATTCATCTTGCTCCTTTTAACAGCAGAAAAGTCTGAGTCCAGACCACAGTATCGAGCTGTTCTCAACCAATCACTGTCACTTAACTCTTCTTCAAAATCAACTTTAGTGAGGTGCAAAAGTTTCACAAGGGTCTTGGGAGACATCTTGATTTTGATCCCTTTTACGAAAGAGACCAACATCCTTCCGTCCTTGATAGCCTTTGCATTGGTGAAGAATTCTTCAACCTCATCAAACAGAATACGGCAAGGATGCTCAAGAACAAATTCCAAACCGGCGGCATCAAGCATGCAGAAGAGATTCTGGAAGTCCTCGGATAAGTCGGCAATACCCGAGCGAACAACCTCATTGCCAACTCTGATCTTGGGATTTGAGGAGGGAGCCATCGAAGGATTTGAGAGGAGGAGAAGAACGGGGGAGACGATCCACTTCCGAGAACCACGAAGTCGACCAGTCGCCGCTCGAGAGGAAGTCGAAGGGTCGAGGTCTCGGGGTCGAAGGTTTAGTGAACACCAAGTTTCCGATAGGATGTATATATATATATGACCTTGATTTGACGTTTTAGGTGACATTTAAAAAAATAGGGGAAACGGCACATACCTGAGTTCCGGAACAGTTTTAAAACAGACCTATGTCTCGAGACATCGGATATGTCTCGAGAACTCTGGAAACTCTGCGCGGTTTGACTTGTCCTGATGTCTCGAGAGATAGATTAAGTCTCGAGACATTACCATTTCCCGAGTTCTGACTATGTCTCGAGAGACTTGTCATGTCTCGAAAACTCCCAGAAGTCCTTTAGATTTGTTTCGAGATCTTGAAGTGACAGAGTTGTCGAGAGACCTTGTAGTTCTCGAGACAATCTATAGTTCTCGAGACATCAACTTGAAATTGTCCAGGAACAGGTTTTGAGTCTTGAAATCTCCAAGTCTTCATGATTTGCTTGAATGGACATTACTCCATGTTGAGCATTCCAAGTTCCGTCTTGAAGAAAGAGAACTTAGTCTCATCCAGCGGCTTCGTGAAGATATCTGCAACTTGCTTATCCGTGGGGACATATCTCAGACTTATGTCACCCTTCTCCACATGCTCCCGGATAAAGTGATATCGAAGCTCGATGTGCTTTGTCCGACTGTGAGAGACTGGATTGTTTGCGATAGCAATTGCACTGGAAGAGTCGCAAAACATGGGAATATCTTTGATCTTCATGTTGTAGTCTTGAAGTTGATTCCTTATCCATAGAAGTTGTGCGCAACAACTGCCAGCAGAAATGTATTCCGACTCGGCGGTTGAAATTGCGACACAATTCTGCTTCTTGCTACTCCAGGAAATAAGTCTCCTTCCTAGGAATTGACATGTCCCGGAAGTGCTTTTCCTGTCGTCTTTGCTACCTGCAAAATCTGCATCTGAAAAACCAATTAGTTCGCTATCATTACTTCTTGGGTACCATAAGCCAAGATTTGGTGTGCCTTTAAGGTATCTCAAAATCCGCTTCGCAGCAGTATAGTGGGATTCCTTAGAGTTCACCTGATATCTAGCGCATACACATGTAGAGAACATTATATCAGGTCTACTGGCAGTAAGATAGAGCAAAGAGCCAATTATGCTTCTGTACTTGGTTTCATCAAAAGGTTTCCCTTTTTCATCCTTGTCCAGAGACATAGCTGAGCTCATTGGAGTCCTCATAGAGGTTGCACTCTCCATTACAAATTTCTTAATCAACTCCTTAGTGAACTTTGTCTGAGAGATGAAGATTCCATCTTCTGACTGCTTCACTTGAAGTCCTAAGAAATATTTCAGCTCACCCATACTGCTCATTTCAAATTTCCCTTGCATAAGTTTAGAAAACTTTTTGCAAAGGTTATTATCCGTAGAGCCAAATATGATGTCATCGACATAGATTTGCACTAGCAAAATCTTGCCTTTTACTTCCCTAAGAAATAATGTTTTATCTATCTTTCCTCTTGTGAACTTGTTCTCAAGAAGAAAGTTAGACAGCGTCTCGTACCAAGCTCGAGGAGCTTGTTTCAAACCATATAAAGCTTTTTGTAATAAATAAACATGATTGGGATGATCAGGATCAACAAAACCTGGGGGTTGTTCAACGTATACTTCCTCTTTGATGTCTCCGTTTAGGAAAGCGGACTTGACATCCATCTGATATACGGTGAAACCCTTGAAAGCAGCATAAGCAAGGAAGAGTCTGATCGCTTCGAGCCTTGCTACTGGAGCGTACGTCTGATCGAAGTCGATACCTTCCTCTTGTCTGTATCCCTTGGCTACAAGTCTGGCTTTGTTCTTTATAATTGTTCCTTCTTCATCCAGCTTGTTTCTGTACACCCACTTTGTTCCAATGACATTCTTGTCTTTGGGTTTTGGAACAAGTGTCCAAACCTTGCAGCGTTTGAACTGGTTTAATTCTTCTTCCATAGCGATTATCCAAGATGGATCTTCATTTGCCTCTTGAAATTTCCTTGGTTCGACCTGTGAAAGAAAACTTAAATGCATATTTTCGTTAATGGTACCTCGTCTTGTTCTTATTCCTTCATGAGGATCTCCTATGATCTGATCAACTGGATGATCCCTCAAGTGTCGTAGCCCGAGGTTCCTTGCATGATTTTGACCATTAGGAGTTTCTTCTACAGTTGGAGTATCTTCCTCCACTTGGATTGGCTCTTCATCAGGATTATCTTCTTCATAGGTAGTTGTTGGGGGAATCTTGATGAACTGTTGAGAACTTCCTTCAACTGGCTGATCCAAGCTTAAATCCTGTAGCTTTGAACCTGTGTCTACAGAAGAAATGCTAGAAGAGCTGCCTTGTAGCATGCTCGTCTCATCAAATACAACGTTAATAGATTCTTCTACCACCCGGGTTTTCTTATTAAAAACTCTATATGCCCTACTATGGCTACTATAGCCTACAAAAATACCTTCAAAGCTCTTTTCACTGAACTTAGTTTTGTAATGCTTTCCATTGTTTAGTACAAAGCATTTACTACCAAAGATTCGAAAATAAGAGATGATTGGTTTCTTGCCCTTTAGAAGTTCATAAGGAGTCTTTTCATGGTTTTTGTTTATGAGTGCTCTGTTTTGCACATGGCATGCAGTGTTGACAGCTTCAGCCCAAAAGTATTCAGGTAATGAAGAGTCACTCAACATGGTTCTGCAAGCCTCGATGAGTGTTCTATTCTTTCTCTCAGCTACTCCATTTTGTTGTGGAGTTCGAGGAGAGGAGAACTCATGAAAGATACCGAGGCTTTCACAGAATTCTGTCATGGCTCCAGATTCAAATTCTGTACCATGGTCACTTCTGATTTTGACCACCGAACAGTTAAATTCATTCTGGACTTGCCGGACAAAACTAGTGAAGGTGTCAAAGGTATCTGACTTGTGTTTCAGAAAGAATACCCAGGCAAAACGAGAGTAATCATCTACAATAACTAATGTGTAAGATTTTCCTCCTAAACTCCTAATTTGCAAAGGACCAAACAAATCCATGTGGAGCAGGTATAAACACCTGGTGGAATCTTTGCCAATAATGCTCTTGAAGTTTGTGAAAACAATTTATTTATAGTTTTGAGATTTATATGTGTTAATCTCTTATGCCATTGGTCGACAAGAGATGCACTATCTTTAGCTAAAAGACATACGGGTGTAGAATATGATATGCAAAGAAAATTTAAACAAAATATATTTCTACAGCGAATGCCTGATAAAATCGTTTCATTATTTTCAGCTGACTTTATCAAACATTTATCTTTATGAAAATCAACAATGTATCCTTTATCACAAAGTTGACTTATGCTTATCAGATTATGTTGTAATCCTTCCACATAAGCTACATCGGAAAACGATACATTACCGTTAGAAATCATACCATAGCCTTTAGTTATTCCTCTGTCTGAACTGCCAAAAATAACTTTTGGACCGTTCGCAACTGGAATGTAGTTTTGCAAAAGGCTTCTTGTCCCGGTCATATGCCGAGAGCATCCACTGTCCAAATACCAGATAGGATTTTTGTTGGCCTTTGGACATACCTGCAAAAACAGATTATTTTGCCTTAGGAGCCCAAACATATTTGGGTCCTTGGTCCCTTGTCAGTTGAGCACCACGATAAATGTTAACATTGCGAGTGGTCGGTCTTGCAACGTTCACTTGTGGTCTCCTAGTATACGTTGTATTAAACCAACAATCAACGGCAAAGTGACCAATCCTGCCGCAGCACCAACAGTTGAATCTGTTGTACCTTCTTTTTACACTTTCCTGCTTTACTTTTTGAGCGTTAGCTCTTGCAGGAGCAGCCCTTCTAGATGAGGATGCCTCATGAGGGCAGCACACATAAGGTGGTACTGTCTTCTTTGGCTTTGGTGCAACAGCCTTCACTTTTGATGCTTCCTTAGCACTCGGGCCATGAACAAATGGACCGTACCCTTTCCGATTAATCTCTTGATAGGGTGCTTGAAAAGCACTATCACCAAAGTTTCGGGGAGGAGCCCATTCCTTATGATCATTCACAGGTGAAAAAGGAATTGGTCGTGTGAAATGACCATAGGAACTCTCCATATCATAAGCATTCGTAGGGAATATGACTCTCTTGAATGCTACAGGCTCTTGATGAGCTTTCCCTTTTTCTTTGGCGGTAGCTTTCTTAGCAACAAAACCATTTTTCTTAGCAATTGTATTTTTTGAAGAATTGCTAGTACTAGCTTCATGCCCTATACCACTTCCTTTTGCCTTAGTGGTAAAAGTACCAATAATTGGCAGAACAGTTTTAGGTTGAGAGAATGCTTCAACCAGCTTCTTCTCAGCCGCAAGCTGTTCCTCCAATACATTTATCGAATGATCTCTCAGGGCAAGAGTCTCTTCCGAGCTTTTGATCTTGTCTTTCAAGGATTGGACTTCCTCTTTGAGAGAAGAAAGTTCTTCAACTTCTTTTCTCAAGTTAGATTCCATCTCCTTGAGAGCCATGATCTCCTTACCCTGAGTTTTGACAACCTTTCGGCACTTGTCAAAACTTTGGAGCATTTTGGTATATTGAGACATGAGCTCAGATTCATCATCTAAGGAGTTATCCTGTTGTTCAGCCGAAGCATAATCAGAATCAGATAGAATAGTGTGATCATTTACCTTTCCGGTGAACGGGGGTGCTTCTTCATCATCAGACATAGCCATCAGACCGAAGTAAGCTTCTTCTTCATCACTCGACTCATCGGAGTCACTGTCGCTCAGAGTTTTGGCTTTCTTAGCGACAAAGCTTCTATCTGATTTCTTCTTTCCATGAGTGGATTTCTTGTCTTCTTTTCTTCCACCTTCTTTCTTTTTGTAGGGACACTCAACAATCATGTGCCCTGGCTTATTACAACAGTAGCAAATAATGTCAGAAGAAATATGTTTGTTCTGTTTGGATTTATACCTTCCATTATTGCTTGAGCCCTTCCTGTGATAGTCGCCATCACGACGAGAATGTTTATGATCCGAGGAAGACGGCTTGTTGTTCATGTGCCTTCGTTTGTTCAGCAGTTTCTTAAATTGTCGGGAAATTAAAGAGAACTCCCCATCAGACAGTTCGGAACAGGAGGAACTGGCTTCCGATTCTTCTTCAATATCAGATTCCTTTTCTCTAATCGGTATCACTGCTTTGCTCTTCTTTGAGTTCTCTGCCTTCAAAGCTAAGGTTCTTTCTTTGCTTGAGGCTCGATTTACATCCTCTTCAGACTTTCGGATGTTCATTTGTAATTCATGAGACAACAGCTTCCCGAATAGATTTTGAGGTTCTAGACTTGGCAGTTTTCCAAACTCTCTTATGGCAACAATTTTGCTATCCCAGTCTTTCGTTAGGGAACGCAAGAATTTGTCATTTAGTTCACCGTTTGTGAACTCCCTGTCGTAGTTCCTCAAACCATTGACTATCTTGAAGAATCTTTCGTACGCATCAGCAATGCACTCCTTCTTATTCTGCTTGAACGCCTCGTACTCTTGATTAAGTAGAGACCGTCTATCTTCTCTTACCTCGTCAGTACCTTCCATTAGAACAATTAAGGATGTCCACATCTCTTTGGCTGATTTGCAGTGGATTAAGTTTTGCAACATGGAATCGTCCACTGCACTAGCAATTATGTTCTTAGCCTTCTTGTCAAGAGCGACAAGAGCTATCTCATCCTTATTCAAATCCATCATTTTCTTAGGTATCTGAACAGTAGGATTTGTTGACGAAGCAGTCATAGGCACATGCGGACCTTCTTCCACGACTTGGAAGATTCTGGGATCTGCAGCTTCCATATAAAAATGGACTCTTTCCTTCCACATAGGAAAGTTGGCCTTGGTGCAGATGGGCAATTTCAGAGAGGATTCCTTGACTCTATCCATGGCTTGCTAGCAACTAGAAGAATGGATCCTGTTCAAGGTGTTAACCTAGCAACGAACAACCTGCCTCTGATACCAATTGAAGTATCTAGTTGCCTACCTAAATCACCTAGAGGGGGGTGAATAGGTGATCTCTTCGACTTTTGCGGAATTAAAATATTAAACGTAAAGCACAGCACAGAAAATAAATTACAGCCACAGATAACACAGGAATTTATAGTGGTTCCCCGTACTTGGGTACTCCACTGCCGGCCTCGCCAATCTAGCACCACAGCTAGACTTGACTACTTTCTGAAACTCGGATCAAGAACGATCCTACTGTCTCGGAGTCAAAAACTCCTACAAACTCAGAGAAAACTTCTCTTACAACTCGGAGAAAACAACTCCTACAACTCGGAGATTACAACTCCTACAACTCGGAGATTACAACTCCTACAACTCGGAGATTACAACTCCTACAACTCGGAGAACAATCTCTCCTACAAAGATGATAAAAGTTTTGAACAAAACAATACCAGATCTGAAAGATAGAGGTGTATTCTTCCTTCTTCTTGAATGGTTTTAGAGAACGGTGAGGAAGAACTAAGATCCTTCAAATCTGACCTTTGCAATCCGAAACGATCCAATAGAGGTTGTAGAATCAGACCTTGTATCAATCGAATCTTCCCTGAATGAAATCGACAAATCCTATGAGAAGATCGATCTCGAAACGTAGGCGACGGCGAGGCGGCGCTTTTCTCGTACTTCTAGATCGGGAAAGAGAATTAGGGCTTGAACGATTAGAGAACTTGTTTTTGAAACCCCAAAACCAATCCTATATATAGAGAATGGCAATTAAGGTATAAACCAGCCTTAAATGCTCTCAAGAAAGCCGTTAGGATCGGAAATGAGCGATCACGGGTCGTCAAGAACAGAGAACAGAGAAAACCAGAATTTAGACAGATGTCTCGAGACAAATGGGATTTCTCGAGACATGAGGAGTATCTCTCGAGAACAGAGAATAAGAGATCAAAAGATTGCAGACTCGAGTAAGGCAGGATCTCTCGAGACAAAAGGAAATCTCTCGGTCCAGTAGATCTCGAGACATGGTTGATCTCTCGAGACATCCAGATAGAGTTTCCGAAAAGAGCAGAGCCTGCATCTCGAGACAAGCCTTGACTTCTCGAGACAAGCTCGATCTCTCGAGACATCCCCTTAGAAAAATTATTTTCTTTTGCTCCTTATCTTTTCTAGACCACTTGCTGCAGCTGCACTCCAAGGTCTTCAATAGTCTTGAAAATGAAGTGTATCTCAATAGAGAGATCACATATGAGTCATCACCATGTTTCATAAAATGAGGAATTACATACTATGAAACTGTGTTTGCAGACCCATTGTGACCTGACATTGGCTTACACTTACCCATGATAATCTGCAAGACAATACTAGAAAAGCATATCAAATACAAAAGCAATTCAATCTTAGTTTAAGGGTGACTTCTCACAAATCAAGGTAATTGTGAATGCAATTTCCAACATAAGGTAAACGACAATTCGATTCATAACACGAAGTCCTTAGACAAATAGGAGAGCGATGCTCCAGCACCAACAGAGCTCTCGTCGAATAGTCGATAATTAGGACAAGGCCTAATTGCACACAAATACAAGACATAAAATTTTGTTGTCAACAAATACAGTGGACACATTGCTATCTCTAACCGCACACGGGGTAGAAATCATATTAGGAGATGATCATCCATACCTGTGGCAACATCGCATTGTTGAACGACCTTTTACTGGCCATAAGAGTAGACTCTCGGCTGGGTTAGAGAATATTGGGGAGTCGAAGACTCCACCGCCCTTCCTTTCTCTATAGCAGCTGAACCCATCGCACGAGCATAGTCCACTTCTCCGCTTTTTGCCTTTGGAGGACCACTTCGACACACCGCGGCTTTGTGCCCCACCTTCCCGCAGGTGAAACACATAATAGGTCCCCGCACGGTCGTGGCTCCCAAAATATTAGAAGGAGCTGGTTCCGCGAACCTAGACTTCTTCTTGTTTCTTCTGAACTCCGACTTAGGCTGAGAGGTCGGCGCATATAACTCATTGAAGTCTTTCGCGCGCGGCATACTCTTCATTTCCATTTCTAGAGATTTTGCTGCTTTCACTAAGACGTTGAAGCCAAGTAACATTGGACCCACAAGCATTTGTCTTAGGTCATCTCGCAGACCATTGTAGAACTTGTTGACCTTGGTCTCCTCATCTTCCCACATAGACCTCTCATAACGACCTAGACTGATGAACTCATTCAGGTACTCATCCACTGAGTGTGCTCCCTGCTCCAGGTGCAAGCACTGGTTTTGTAGTGCCAAATGCCCTGATGAGAGCATGTACCTTAGAAGGAATGACTCATGGAAGTTTTCCCAAGAGATTTCGGTAAGTTGTCTCCCACCAAACTTGTGCACCAACTCCTCTTCCCACCAAAGTCTTGCTTCTCTTATAAGTAGGAAGGTGGCCAAGGCTACCAACATATCCTTAATTATAAGTATTGACGTTAAAGTCTTCATTATTTCTGACAACCACTCAGCAGCTCTCACAGGAGATTCGGTCCCCGCGAAGGATGGAGGGTTGAGGCTCAGAAAGTACTTTAACAGTTGATAGCGCAATTGCGGTTCCGCTTCTGGCTCACTTGCCCTTGTCGGAACCGGGGCCACAATAAGACTGGGAGGCTGTACCAGCCTTCCTAGCCATGCATTTTGTGCAGCCATGACCGCTTCTGTGACCACTCTGATCATCTCAGCCGAAGGAGCGGTCGCTGGCACTTCAACTGACCCACTACTTTCAGCGGTGTTACGGGGTCGAGACTGCCCCGCACCACTTCCAGTCACCTATAATCATGCAAGGCACAATTTAGTGACCAAAAACATATCAAACATCAATCATGGAACGCTCAGGTTCCGCAAACAAGTATGTTTTTTCATTCCTAAGTGGACATTCTTATTAGTTTTTGTCGTTTTAGGTGAATGCACAACCCGTGCGCACCACCCCTTAAAAGGAATTCGTCCCGAATTCGCTAAACTACGGATCGACGTCTTAAGTCCGATACCAAATTGTAACACCCTGCCAGTACGAAAAGTATAACAGCAGGTCCGGCCGGGACCCCACGCCATACAAACCACACTAGCTATGAGTTAAAAGGTGATAACCAGAAAAGTAACAACTACACGAGAGTACAAAACGTAAGCGGAAGCATTAATTAAACCATTTCATTTAGAACTGTCCACTATCATAAGAATGAAATCAGAATATAGAGTTACGGTCTTAAGGCCTTACATTTACCCAATGCACAAAACTCCATAAAGCATACATCGGCACGCAGGCCGGCAATACATGAGAAAACAGGAAAAAGGCTGGCCTTCGAGGGCCAACTCAGCAAAAGGGCCAACGCCCGTTATTTCCCGCTAGGCTTACCTGTACCTGCATAAGAACATTCCACCAAGAGGTGGCAAACAAAGTAACGGTCAGCACAGCTGACCAAATTATAACGACCCCACCCCTTTCCCGGGGTGGCGGAGCTTCTACCCTGCAAGCAAGCTATACTAGCACAAGTACTAATATAAAGAAGGTGCAACTACACAAGGTGAGGTTTCAAGCACAATCAATCTTCTAGGTTGAGCATCAAAAAGAAGGGAACCTAGGTATGCACATGATGTTGGTTGGGTTCACCCGAAGGTTCCCCACAACTACCTAAGTAATCGCATGAGGCCTACGACATAGACTCAACACAAACGTGGGTACACATAACCGCACGCTCCATGCTCACAAGGCATGCACAAGGTACCTCTTCCCGAGCACCAACACCATCATGAGTCCGGAAACTCTAGATGGGAAAAGAGCTTCTGGCCCGTCTAGGTAAACACCTTCCGCGACCTCTCCCATGATCACACGGCTTTACAAGAGACAACTATCCCTTTACCGATACCGCATGGGAACGGGTTCAGTTCAGTCAATTCCCGAGCTCTCATCGTCGAGTTCACACATACGATGCGGGTATGACATCACCTCGGCCCGTAAGGGTTTAGCACTTGCTAGTGCTATACAAAACATAAGTTACAACACCCAAGCCTTCATGAGGACATAGGCTTTACACGTAACCAAAAAGGAGATACAACACGCTCCGCATCAATTTCGTGGTGAAGGTTCGCCTTCATCCAATATCAAAGCATGGGGCTTTCGTTAGGATCTTCACAAGACGCCTACACTTAATTCCCGCAATACTATTGACGATTTCGCGGAGTCATTCTCCGGCACGCATTCTAGGCCTAACCTAAATGCAACGTCGCAAATCAAGCATCACCGATTCGGGCTCACGACCACGAATAGGCTTCACACACAATGCCTAAATCCGCACGACTACCGGATTTTCTACATGCAATATGCTGGGGACGGACACAATCTACCCGGAGTTCCGAAGAACTTGAGGAAATCCTACACTTCACCCATTTGGTGAAAGGGATACCTCATGCAAGCATAGAAAGAGGAATGAATGGACAAAACACAAGTCCAAAGTTCGGGAGGAAGAATCGTTACCCTAGGCGCGTTCTTTTTCGCCATGGATCCGAGATTATACACGGAGAGAAACGACCGCACCGGGCTGCACTCTCCAAATCTGGAAACGGCTCGCGAAACGGAGCTCCGGAGCTCCGTCAATGGCGAGATCTTCCTTCTTCTTCCTTGGCTCCTCCTTCTTTCTCTAGGGTTTGGAGAGAGAATGGCTTAGAAAATATGAGGTTTAACCTCCTCTCATAAGCCCTAAGACCCTCCAGCAACTAATCCTAGCCATCGGATCAGATTCCAAAAGATTTGGATGGCCCGATCTTCTTCTCCGCTCAAAAACGCGGAGCAGAATAAACAGTGCGCACGATCACAGGCGCACGATCAGTGGTCGTGCGCGAAGGGGGAAAATGGTCGTGCGATAAGCGAGACAGAACTCGATTCTCTTCTGAATTAACGCACGATCACTGGCGCACGGTCACTGGTCGTGCGCGAAGGGGGAAAATGGTCGTGTGATAAGCGAGACAGAACTCGATTCTCTTCTGAATTAACGCACGATCACTGGCGCACGATCACTGGTCGTGCGCGAAGAGGCCACTGATCGTGCGCTAAGAGCAGACATGGAAAATTTAGCCTGCTCCAAACGCAGCACTACCATTCCGCCTACTTCGCTGAACTCCCATTTTTGGGGTGTTACAGAAGTGATCCAAAAATTGCTCCGGAATGCTATGTAAAAACAGTCAATGTGATCACCGAGGCACCATTTCCTGAACTTCAGAATGACGTCCACGAAGTGTCCAAGCTCCCTGAAAAGGCTGAAGAAAGCACAGAGCGAGAAGGGGCTCACCTGGAACCTGCCCAGGAGACCCAAGAGATTCCCATTGCTGAAGGGGAAGGAAAGAAACTAATCATCAATGCCGAGCTACCAGAAGAGGAGAAGATTCAACTGATCTCCTGTTTGTTGGAGAACCTGGACATCTTCGCCTGGTCGGCGGAAGATATGCCTGGAGTAGATCCAGATATTGCATGCCATCACCTCAATGTCTCTCCTGAATTCAAGCCAATCCAACAACAGAAGAGGGAGGTGGCGACCAAGCTGGCGGTGCCCATCAGAGAAGAAGTTGCAAAACTTCTTAAGGCAAATTTCATTTCTGAAATCCAATACCCCACTTGGATGTCAAATGTTGTAATGGTGAAAAAATCTAGGGGAAAATGGCGCATGTGTGTAGATTTCACAAAACTCAATAAAGCGTGCCCCAAAGATTGCTATCCCTTGCCTCAGATAGATGTTTTAGTAGATTCTGCGGTGGGATATAATTTCATGAGCTTTTTAGATGCATTTTCTGGTTACCACCAGATTAAAATGCATAAGCCTGATATCCCGCATACATCATTCATTACCAATGATGGGTGTTATTGTTACCTTGTCATGCCTTTTGGACTCAAAAATGCGGGTGCAACATATCAAAGAATGATGGACACAGTTTTCAAGTGTCAGAAAGGGAGAAATCTTGAAGTATACGTTGATGATCTTCTTCTAAAAAGTAAAACTTTTTCAATCCATTTGAAAGACCTCGTAGAGACGTTCGCTACTCTACGGAGGTTCAAATTAAAACTAAATCCACTGAAATGCGTGTTTGGAGCAAACAAAGGGAAGTTTCTTGGACACCTTCTCACTCCTGATGGCCTCGCTCCAAATCCAGATAAAGTAAAGGCCATCTTAGATATGACCCCTCCTCGTAATCAGAAAGAGGTGCAACAACTTGGGGGGAGGTTGGCAGGGCTAAGCCGATTCATTTCCAGGTCAGGAGATAAAAGCGCTCCATTCTTCAAAACACTCAGGGGAGGATCTAAGTTTGAGTGGAATGAAGAATGCGATAATGCTTTCGAACAGTTGAAAAAGCAATTAACCTAAACCCCTCTTCTTCAAAGCCCTCGCGAAGGGGAAGCGTTATTCTTATACTTGGGGGTGGGTCCAGATGCAATAAGCTCTGTCCTTGTCCGGGAGGAGAAAAGGAAGCAATTTCCCATATATTATGTCAGCCATATCCTCAAAGATGCGAAAACTAGATACTCAATTTTGGAAAAATTAGCTCTGGCCTTGGTTATGTCATCACGAAGGCTCCGCCCCTATTTTCAAGCTCATCCTATCGAGGTGGTTTCGGATCATCCACTGAGAAGTATCCTGGAGAAGCCAGATCATTCAGGAAGATTGGCCAAATGGGCGATCGAGCTAAGCGAGTTTGAAATATTATACATTCTCAGAACAGCAATTAAGGCACATGTACTGGCAGATTTCTTAGTAGACACGATGGAGTCTAATCCAGAACAGGTGGAGGAATCTCCTTATGCCTTGATCATCTATGTAGATGGGGCTTCGGGGAAAAACTCCGTGGGAGCCGGAGTAATTCTTATCAGTCCAAACGGCATCAAACTTGAGCAAGCGATCAAATTCTTCTTCCCAGTAACGAACAACCAGGCCGAATACGAAGCACTATTGGCTGGCCTAAGACTTGCAAAAGAGCTTGGAATAGAACATGTTCATGTTAAAACTGATTCTCTTGTAATGGCTTCACAAGTTCTAGGGAACTACGAAACAAGAGAACCAATATTGAGAAAGTATCTATTGCTAGCTAAGGAAGAGATCGGGAGATTCAAATCTTTCATCATCGAGCACATTCCAAGAACACAAAACGAAGAGGCGGACGAGTTGTCAAAATTTGGTCTCCCGTCAGGAGGGGTGACCTCGGAGCTGTTCCATCCAGCTATAGAGGAGGGGGAACTGATGCAAATTGATCAACGTCTCTCCTGGAAGGATCCTTATGAATTATTTCTGTCAAAAGGGGAGTTTCATCAATCAATCAAGGAAAGAAACAGATTCATAGGAAAGGCGGCCTACTACTACTTAATAGCAGGAGTCTTGTATAGGAAAACTTTGATTTCTCCCTCGGCGCGGTGTGTTTCAGAAGAAGAAATTCCGGTCATACTTCAAGAAGTTCATTCTGGGGAATGCGGTAGCCATTCAGGGGCAAAAACCTTAGAGAAAAGGATCCTGCGACAAGGATATTTTTGGCCGACTATGAGGAAGGATGCCGAAGCATTTGCCAAGCGTTGTGTTCAATGTCAGAAATTTGCTCCTCTTCAACATCTGCCCGCTCAATCGCTTAGGTCAATAACTGCACCCTGGCCCTTCGCGGTTTGGGGGATGGATCTTATCGGACCCTTTCCGACGGCTAGCAGCCAGCGCCGTTTTATCATAGTGATGATTGATTATTTCAGCAAATGGATAGAAGCAAAAGCGCTGGCAAAAACGACAACACAAGTCATCAAAAACTTCATCTGGGGAGAGATAGTCTGTCGACGCGGAATCCCGCTAGCAATTGTCACTGATAATGGCCCACAATTCAACAATTCCGAAATGATCAATTTCTGTGATCAGGTGGGGATCGATCTTCGGTTTTACTCGGTTCATCATCCTAGGAGTAACGGGCAGGTGGAAGCTACTAATAGGCAAATTCAATATCTTCTGAAGAAAAGGGTATTCAATCAAAAAGGGAATTGGGCTGACCAGCTTCCTTCCATCCTTTGGGCACTACGTACCACCCCAACTTGGGCCACAGGTGAATCTCCGTTCAAACTGTCTCACGGATCGGAGGCAGTTATCCCAATAGAATTTGAAGTGGTCAGTCCAAGGGTTCAATATGCCAAAGAGGAAGGTGAAATGTGGATCGACTATAACGATGAAGATATGAGGGCTAGCTTGGACTTGATCGAAGAACTGCAAGATGAGGCAGCTATGAGGCAAGCCGAAGTAAAGCGAAGAATGGCAAAGTACTTTGACAAGAATGTCAGAGTAAAACAGTTTACAGTCTGGAATTTAGTATTAAAAAAGGTGGATGCTGCAGCCAGATCTGGCAATGTTGGAAAGCTGAATCCCAACTGGGCAGGACCTTTTATTGTCAAAGAGGTATTAAAGAACGGGGCCTATCGACTTCAAACAAGCGAAGGAGAAGATATCCCACTCACCTGGAGCGGTGAAGATCTTAAACGATTCTATCCTTAAAGTATCTCCTTCATTCTTTACATTTTCTGGTATTGAGTATGAAGCCCTATACCAACACTTCTCCTTGTCCGATGGTTTCTTACGTTATGAATATATACATACATATCTCACTCTCGGAACCTCGGAGATATTGCCAATTTCTGCTCGAACCCCCTCGGATTGTAGTCATAGCGTAAAACCCACAAAGACCATGTGATGCGGGGAGTTTTTGCACACGTGTAAAGGTAGCTTGCCAATTCCCGTGCGGTGGTCTTCAGAACTTTGGATCCTTGCCGATATCTGACACACCCCTGCATCAAGGGAGGTCTAGGTGATTGTCAGCTCTATCATGCCCCGAAAGGGATATAGTTACAGCTTTATGATCTTTCTGAGGAAAGCAATGTTCGCCGCCGAGGCCCACCTGCCCAACTGATCATCATAGCCTGTGACCATCGAATACTCTTAGGTACTCTCAAAACGGTGCCTAGTTGGATCCACAACTGAGTTGATCTCTCTGAGGAAAGCAATGTTCGCCGCCATGGCCCACCTGCCCAATTGATCAACTCGGCTTGTAACCCTAGGCAAGAGAGCAGATGAGTCGTTTACAGCTCTTATGACCACTTGAGGAAAGCAATGTTCGCCGCCGAGGCCCACCTGCCCACTTGGTCATCTGAGTCTGTACATGTTTTTTCTTTTTTATTTTTTTTCTCTACAGCTCTTATGACCACTTGAGGAAAGTAATGTTCGCCGCCTAGGCCCACCTGCCCACTTGTTCATCTGAGCCTGTAGCTATGGATGTTATCACTTTACAGGAGGATATTCTTCTCCGATGATCTCTAGAAAGGTCATTCGGGAAAACAGGTTTTTTAGCAAGTAATATTCAAATCGGGCGGTTTGAATTGTCAAACCGACCGATTTGAGATAAGCAAGTATATATCCGACGATTTGAATCATCAGGTCGATGATCTTGAATAAAGACAACAGTCCGGAATTCTAACCGGGCGATTAGGGATTACTTCAACAACATCGTGAGTCATATAAATTACAGCCAGGTCACTCGGGTTGACGGATTCCGGTCTTTAAAAATTGATTGTCATTTGGTTACCTGAGATACATTCAAGCAGCGCGGACTTTACCATTAGTCAAAGGTTCTTTGAATATTGTTCAGGGATTAAAAGTATTAATCGGACAGGTTGGCAATCTTCTGTACAGCGGGTTGACAGCGTTTGTATTAAAGAACAATTATCCGTTCTTCATTAAGCTGGTGGGTGAGTTCGTTGAACTGAACCCGGATTTTCTGACCGCGCGAGTTAATATTTATGTCGCTCGGGTCCGTAATGAGTTCTTCGAAAATGTTTGACTTACTGAATCATGCTTGAAGTTCTCCTTCGGACCAATCGGTTTGACGCTCAAAGTTCTCGAATTTGACATAATCTTCTAATTGATTTACAGATGTGATTTACAGATGTTATTTACTACAACAAAATCGAAAGTCTCTCTGCTCGATCGGGATGATATCCAGGTCGCTCGGATTTATCAAAGAATTCCTTCGAAAATAGTTGATCCACTGATTCGTCGCAATGATCTATTTATCTATCCGCACGGATTAATCTCCAGGCCACTTGAGTCCGTCAGGATTTTCTTAGAATATGATTGACCTATTGAGTCAAAGTTAAAAGTCAATCCTTTTATCCGATCGGATTAAAGGTTAAATCGCCCGGATAAAGTAAATAAAGCTGATGAACCAGCATTAAGTCGCACGGATGACATTCGTTATGTTTGGACGGATATTCTCATAAAATGATTTCAGAGCCTAACTGCTCGGTTAGTCTTATAACAAGCCGCGCGGTCTGATAAGAAGAAAACAGAAGTTCAGAAGAATAAGATTGCATCGGTCACAGGTAAAGGTACAAAACAATGAAACCACTGAAAAGGTAACTTCTCCTTTCATTAAAATCATTTTCAAAATACATGTTTGTTTATATAAACCGCACGGCTAACATCATTCGGGCCGGCGGTTTCAGAAAAAAGAAGAGAACCAAAAAGTATAAAAAACAAAAGCTATCCGGACGGTTTGACTCTTTTTTGTGCAGGAGAGGTTGAATCATCGCTGTCCATGATGTTAACATCTGGAGAAGGTCCAATCGGCTTGGAATCTCTAACCGCGGGAGGATCCGCACCAGTGTTATCATTAATTTCAGGGGAATACCCCTCACTACCCGAGGAAGAGCTGGTCCAACTGCTACCCGAATCATCCGACCTCCTAGGTCTAGACCGAGCGGTCTCTCCGGAATTTTCAGACCCCGAAGTCGAACCATCCTTCTTCTCGACATCAGTCACAGCGGTCTTAACCGCGGCCTGATTTTCATCCTCTTTTTCTTCTTCTTCTTCCCCTTCTTCTTCTTCTTCACTACCATCATCTTCCGAGCTACTCCCGTCGAGTTTATTCTTCCCTTTGGCCTTGCGCCTGATTTTTTCCAGCTTTTTCT
The DNA here is from genome assembly GCA_033032865.1 of Dactylorhiza incarnata. Lineage (NCBI taxonomy): Eukaryota > Viridiplantae > Streptophyta > Magnoliopsida > Asparagales > Orchidaceae > Dactylorhiza > Dactylorhiza incarnata. Next base: position 5,572,567 of record JAWHQI010000121.1, read on the forward strand.
GCAAAGACGGATAAGCATCCGCAAAGGAAAACTCCTCAAAACCCGGAGCGAAACCGCCAAGCTCCCTCACGCGGTCAAAGGCTCCGTCAATTCCTTCAGCAATGTGAGGGAAGAGCTCTTCTTGATAGACCGGATCGGTCTCATCATACTTTTTCTGGTGGAAAAAATCAAAGGTTAGATCGCACGGTATGAATAAATACGCAGATCGGCTAAACAAGATGACAACATACAGATTCTGTCGCCTTTAACAGCGCGACTTCGTCCTTCAACTCGGCATTTTCCTTCTCCAAATGGTCGTTTGCCCGGATCAATCTCTTGAAGGTCATGCCCATGAAATGATTTATGACGAAGCTTTTGGCGCTAACCCGCGCGGCTAGGTGTGGAAGCTCCTCTTCAGGAACTCGCCTCAATCTTTGGAAATTCCTCCGGCCATATAAAGCAATGCCAGCGGCCTCGGCATGACGGCCTGATTTTTCATGGTCCCAATGGGGAAGCGCCATGGAAACTTGGACACTGTCACTATTAGGGTCTCAGAGCAAGGCCGAGCGACCTTTTAAGTCCTTCACATTACTGAAGGAGCGGAGGCTAGAAAAGTCGCCAGAAGAGACCAATTCTTCTTCATCATCATCAACACTTGTGGTTTGCTTTTGCTAATCTGCTTCCTCTTTTCTGACTGAGTCAGAATCAAACCGGCCGGGCTGATCAGTTTATTCTTCGGGACCATAACGGCAGCTGCAAAACCAGTCAAGTATCAGAACAAAGACCGTGCGATCAATATAAGGATAGATAGAAGAAAATAAGCGACTTACTATCTGTTGCCTGAATGCTCCCTAACTCAGAAAGTAGGGAAGGTAGTAGTTCACGTCTAGCCGCTCGTCTTCAAGGAGCTCGCACGTTTCCTTCTCAACCTTACTGACTGTTACTGATTTGAAAACCGACTCAGGCCGCACCTGCGGATTGACCTGCAGCAAACCGAGTTGGCCCTCAAAGATGAGGTATCTTTCGGACCAGTCCGCCACTTTGTTGAATAGGTTGACCATCTTCATTCCCCTACAACCAAAGTATAGGTGGCCTTTGAAGATGCCCGTCTCACCATCCGGGATAGCCAGCACCGAGAAGATCTTCCTGAACAGATTGATTGAAAAGCGAACCCTTTCAGATCGCAAGTAAGAAACGAAACTGAAAATGGCCGCGATCGAGTTGGGGGCGAGCTGACTGGGTACAACCCCATAGTGATCAAAGATGTGAGCGACTTAAAGGGGCAATGGGAGTCTTAAGCCGCAATCAAAGTGATCAATCGGGATCACGATGAGATTAGGGCCCGAGGAATTTATCCGCTCATCACGATGAGATTAGGACTGCCGACCATATGTTTTTTGACGAACGCTTCCAACTCGGCCTTAGTCAGACGGTATTCATCATGATCGGCCGAATTAAAAGCTGAAGCCGCATCAGCTCGCTTGGCGGATGGTTTTTCAGGCCGCTCCACTCGGCGCTTAGCTCCCATCTTCAAATCTCGATGGAAGAATCTTCAAAAGGGCCCTACTTATAGACTCGATGATCTGCATTTAGCAAAAAAAATGGCGGCTAAAGTATTCTAACCGTGCGACCAACAATTAATACAAGTCAAATCATTCCAGATATCAAATCACCAGAAACAGGTCAAGGATAAGCGGTTAAACAAGATGTCTACAGCAATAAGCCGCGCGACTTGTAAAGTATATTTAAAAAACCAACAAACGCAGGAAATTAAAGACAACAAAGCATTCAAACATAAGACCGAACGGTCTCAATAGCAAACCAAAAATCCCAGGCACTTAAAGTAATGTTCAAGATGTCCAAAGGACCGAATCAAACAATATTACAGACAGTTTCAAATCATTAATCACGGGTGTGGATCGTTAGGCGCGTCCTCTCGATGTAACCGCACGACATGGTCGCCGACTTGGAGGACGGTACTATGCAGCTGATTAATACCGTGGTGAATATGGTTGATTATGCTATGAAGCCGCGTGGCATCTCGCTCTACTCGCGCGGCCGGAATCATGCGAGTAGGCTGAACCGCGGCGGCTTCATTAACAGTAGCTGCGGGGTCAAGCGTCCTGACCCCTGGGAGGGTCGAACTCGTCCCAGCGGCCTGGCGGGTTGACACACGTCGCCCATCTTCAATCACGCTAGAAGGTTGCCGGCTTCCACCGGCTTCCCGCGACTGATGAAAGGACTTATTCCTATAATAAGAGCAGTCATCTTCAAGCTTTCGGAAGTCCTTCCTTCCTTTCTCCAGTCGGGCGGATAACGCAGCAACCTACTCATGATAAGCCATCTCCTTCTCAGATCTCTCCTTCCTCTCCGCCTCTAGAGTAACCCGCGCGGCCTCCTCTCCTGCCCGCGCGGTCTTCTCCTTTTCTTCAAGATCTTTGTATTGCAGCTTGAGAACCCCGAGGTCGCTCACCAGTTTCTTCAGTATCTCCCTCTCCAAACGAGCATTAGTGTTCACAGAGGAACTTGGAAGTGACAAGGGGGGAGGAGGAAGAGAGTCCTCCAAGCCGCCCGTTCGCCCGGCTGGCTCTCCTTCCCTGCCGATAGCCAAGCTCACAGAAGAATTCGGAACTAATGAAGGTAGTGGAGGAAGCGCACTCTCTAAGTCGCCCGGCTTCATCACGGGCTCTGACCCATCTGTATAAAAGGAGAAGTAGAAAATCAGAAGCATGCGACTTAACATAAAGGATGTTATCTGACAAAGACCGCTTAAGTCGAATTTTCTCGCTTACTAGCCGCGGCGACAGGATAAAAAATCGAATTCACAGGCCGCCTCGCCTGCTCGGGATCCATCCTCCGACGTTGCTCTTTCCACAACCTTTGATTTTGCCTCCGTTTAGTAATGAAGGATTGAGCAGAGGGAAGGAAGAAGCTCGATGGCGGGTTCAGTATCAAGTCGTTTAACTTTTTCCGCGGCCGTGTTTTGAAGAAGCGAACAGGGCGGTAACCCATAACAGCTTTACCTGAAATCAGCGGATTAAACCGCGGCGGCGGCTTATTTAGAAACTCCCTCGTTTTCTCCGCCTTCACTTTCATAAACCGCATCGTTGTTATTGTTGAATCCTCGGCGGCTGGGGGAGGCTTCTCGTTCACGGCCTCATCTTCACCAAGATGGTCCGCTCCCTTCAAATCAGTAGGAGAATCATGTAACTTGTCTCGCTGCTGAAGAGTATCAACATCCTTGATAATCTCGCTCAAAGTCAGGCTGTTCGCAGAAGAAGATAACTGGTCGCTCGACTTGATGGGAGGGGTCGTCATTCCTTCAACAACTTCCTTCTCATGCGCCTTGTTCTGAAGAGTTCCCGAACTAATCCTCTTCGAGGCCGCCCGATTCTTCCGCCTCAAGCTTTCAGCTTTCCTTAGCAACCTTTCGGTTGTTGACTCAGCCCGCTTCCTCTTCTTAGTTGACTCGGGATCGGCTTGTTGCGAACTGGCAGAGCTGTCTTCGACCGTTACAATTTCCTCAGAGCCCGGCAGACCGGACTGTTTGGGAGAATTAACCGCATCGTCACTCTCGACAATATTCAAACGAATTACCCCAGAGGGGGTAATATCTACACCAAAAGAGTCAACGGTGGCGCCCCCCTGACGCATAGCCTCAGGATTTATCTTCTCTGAGACAGCGGTCTCAACTATGACATTACCGGAAGGGAGCAGGAGGGTCAGGTGGAGCCGAATTGAAACCAGCCACCTCTCCCTTAGTGGATGAATCACCCTTTGACAGCACGGGCAAGCCAACTGGTTTTCCTTCTAAAGCGACTGTAACGGTTTGATCGGCCTCCTTAGCCGCACCGCCCTCTTTGGGCTGATGAGTCTTCTTCCTTCTCTTCTTAGAGCGGTCTCCTTCGCGGTCTTTGTCCTTCTTTTGGCGGCTTTCCAGCTCGGCCATTGCATTCACCATCTTGATCGGGCTAATAAGCCGGAAGGTTTTAACCGCAAGGGGAAAATAGTGATCCGTGGTATCGTAACAAGTATGTGGAAGAAGGGGCCTCGAGGGAAATTTATAACTCCTATTGCCAGGTCGTCGCGGTCTCCGGCTAAGACCAATATTTTCGAAATCTCTTCGGGATTTAAAAATATGCGGGGATTATGTTTACCCAGAAGACCGCCTCCGAATAGGACCTACCTACAAACCGGGCGGTCTGAATATACAAGTCGATCAATTCGGACTCAGCGCAGCCTATCAGCATTAATCATCACAAACCGGGCAGTCTGACGGAGCTCAGACCATCTCCAGGGATCGAAGATTTTCAAGCCAGACCGGAGGTCAAGCCGCGGTCTCAGGCCCGAGGCCGCGCGGGTTGTGTCATGAAGATTATGGGGTCAAGCTCAGAAGACAAACCGCGGTCTTAAGACTGAGATCGCCTGGTTTGAATCATTACCTTGCCCGTGTAGCATCTTCAATTTCCGGGCATGGCAGATCGGAAGCTCAAGCCGCCAAGGCCACGCGGCTTCTCTCCTCTCTCCTTTTTGTATCTCGTCACCGCCTGCCCGACTCTCTTGTACCCGGGCAGGCGGTTATTTTATCCCTGCCCTTTCGGGCAGGCCCCCGAGCCTATAAATAGGGGGCGGCACAGTTCCCAAGACACGCACACTCGAATCTGAGAGCTCGCTTGTCAGAGCTGCGGACTCGAGTTTCCAGTCTTGCGACATGTCTGACCGGCCGGCTTGCACCTGTAACCCGCTGTAACCACTTCATTTTAATCAAAGGAAAGCCCGTCACAGGAGTGGCATTTGCCGTGACAGGCAAAGTCCGGCCTCGACCGCTGCTAGCGGTCTAAATTCTCTAACCGAAAAGTAACCAACAGTCCGCAGCCTCCGATTTCCTTCAGAGATGCATTTTCGGATCAAACAAATTTATTCCGTTATTTTATTTCAAAGTGAATCGTCGATCGAGCACTCTTGTCGTAATAGTTTATTTCTCTTTTAATTAAGCTTAGTTTATTTTTATTTTCAAAACCCACTAATCGTTCGGTAGGATGATAGAGTCGTTGTGAGTAATGGTACTTGCCAGACCCGAGTTTTTATGCGACCTTGATATATTTTATATCCTATGCTATATTTCGATAGGTACACTTGCCTTAATCGAGTATAGATTGGAGAACAAAAATCTCTCTATCACCTTCAACCCCACTTTCCCGGCCACCTGAGCGCCGCCCCGGCCGGCCAATGCCACCACCACCTTCGTTGAGGTGGTGGACGGCGATTAGCGGTGGTTGGCCGGCCGGAGGTTGCCGGAATAGGGCTTTTGATCAGGATTAAAAGATCCATTTCTATAGCTTTCGGTGAGCATGATCCACGACCAATTGGCCCCAAATCGAGCCACCAATGAGTGAAGAATTGTCCACAGAGAGAGAGAGGAGGAGGGGAGGACCTGTGTGGTGGCGTGAAGCCGCGCCGGTCTCCTTTCCTCCATGGTTGGTCATGAAGCATTGGGTGCCATACCAATGTTGGTCTATAGGACTCGATTTCTTCTGTAGAAGTGAGGAAACTCCTCCTCTTCATCCATTGATGGAGTTATAATGCTCAATTGGGGGAAAGGGGGAGTTAATTGCATCAATTGTCATTAACACCATTAATGGTGATTTTCGGTCACCACTAAATTCCCCTTGAATCAGCCGCAATGTGAGTTGGAAAACCCCTAGAATCCTTGTAACTCCCAGAGGAGATGAACCCCCATCAATTGGGAGGGCCTTTGGCCTCCTTTGGCCATGAATGTCATTAATCCTCTTTCGCTCTCTCCAACATTTTTGGGAAAAATGGTGTTTTCTCTCTCCTGGTCGAATTCTCTGAAATTGAATGGTCAATTCAATAACTCCCAACACTATTAGCTAGTGGACTACCTCAATTGGGTCTAGTCCAAGTGGACTGGGCTTGATTAGGTCAAAATAGGTCATTTTGACCTAAATTTAGGGTGGAATTGACTTTGGTAAATTTGACGAATTTGGTTGACCCCAATGGGTGGCTGGTGACCCATTGGCCTACCCTAAGGGTTAGGAAGGTCTAGGTAGGGTCAATTTGGCAAGGTGGAGGCCAATTGACCCTTAATTGGGCACTTTGACCAAAATAGGGCTAGCGTTGACTTGGGTCAAATTGGCCAAATTGGTGGCCCCATGATGGGGCTTTTTGGTCCATTAGGTCCCCAATATCCTTATAAGGATAGGGTAAATGTCAATTTGGCAAGGTGGAGGCCAATTGGCCCTCAATAGACTACTTTGACCTGTTTAGGGTTAGGGTTGACTTTGGTCAACTTGGCCACTTTGGTTGACCCCAATGAGTCATTGGTGCTCTAAGGGACCCCTTAATGGGTTAGGGATGTCATGGTGGGGTCAAAGGGTCAAGGTGAGGCCCTAAAGTCCAACCCTAGGCTTGGTAAGTGGAAATTGCTATTTGCAGACCACTTTGGTTTCCTCCTTCTTGCCTAAGCTCTTATGATTTTTTGTGCTTCCTAGGGTTTTGTCATGACCTAGTCATGATAAAACCATCTTAGGGGTCTAGTTGTTTGAGGGATGTTACAAATCCCAATACATAAAGATAAAAATTTCGTCCCCAAAATTCAGGTTAGGCATGCGGGGTTTCTACCGCAAGTGATTGAATGTAACATCCCTTAAGAAATAAATTATACCTGACGTAAAGAGCTCCGGGTACTTTTGTTGCATCAGATCCAGCGGCTTCCAGGTGTGCTCCTCCTGTCCATGGTTCCTCCATAGGGCCTTGGCCAGCGGGACCTTCTTGCACCGTAAGACTCGCATCTCTGTGTCGACTATTCGGACCGGCTCCAGGTGAACCGATTGATCAGTAGCTACTGGACCCTCTGTAGTAGATATCTGCTACACTGGTCGTAGTAGATATCTGCTACACTGGCCGTAGTAGAGCCATCCTAAGTGATGAGACATGGAAGACGTCATGCAATCCCGCTAACTCCGACAGTAGCTCCAGCCTGTAAGCCAAGGGGCCGATCCGCTCCAGGATCCTGTAAGGCCCCATATATCTCATACTGAGCTTCTTCTGCCCGCGTAGCGAGACCCCATGCATCGAACGTATCTTCAAGAATACCCAATCTCCCACCTGGAACTCTACCATATGATGTTGCGCATCGTAATACTTGGCCTGTCTACTCTGGGCCTCCTGCATCCTCTCTCGAATCAGCCGCACCTGAGCCTCTGTGTCCTCCACAAACTTTGTGTCCAGTGCCTTTGGGTCTTCATCCTGGATCCAATATAGTGGGGTCATGCATCTCCGTTCGTACAGTGCCTCATAGGGGGCCATACATATGCTGGTCTGGTGATTGTTGTTATATGAAAACTCAACTAGTGGCAACAGTCTCTCTCATGGCTCCCCGCGGTCTAGAATGCATAAGCGTAAAAGATCCTCCAAAGTCTGATTGCTATGCTCCGTCTGCTCGTCCGTATGAGGGTGTAATGTTGTACTGAACATCAATCGAGTGCCCAGGTAAGCCTGAACTACTCTCCACTCCCTAGACGTAAATCATCCATCCCGAACTGACACGATCGTCCTGGACACTCCATGGTGTAAGATCCCCCTCCCGGAACCCAAAACACGACCGAGGGGATTCTTATGCCCAGGACAGCCGCCTTGCGAAAGCGCCAGCGCACGAGTTAGCCTCCCCCACAAGACGCCTATCCTGCCGACCAAACTAACTGAACAGCGCCAACCCATCAATAATAGAAAGCATTAAAGACATAGGTTCACAATAAGTAATAAAGTCCCGAACAGTACAAAGAAAAGCAGAAAGCCACACAAGCTTCTGCAAAACATCAGAGTATCAAGCCAAATTCCCCGAGGGCTACATCTCAAACCACTTGCTCACCTCTGCCACTGACGGCATCCAAGATACCATAGTCACCAACCCTGCACACCTGAACTGGCTGGCCTCGTGTGTTGAACGCTGTTACACCAACTAAGTGTGCTCCTAAAAAGAGGGATGCAACAACCGTTAGTCATAAAGACTAAGTGGCTTCCCATATGCTCCCCCGACGACTCCAAGGCACCGGGCGGAAGGGAAGGAAGAAAAGTTGCAATATAAACAGTAATATAACAAGCAGGTGATATGATGAGGTTCTTAATCTAGCAGTTAACATATCAACAGTACATCAAGAAGGAAAGTAACGGCAAAAGGTATCAACATGTATGTAAAAGCACATCTATACTAGTAGTGTATCAGTACTGAAGTAAGCAGTGTATATAAACAAGAGTAAGCAGCATCAAATCGTACCATAACTTATATGAATGCCCATACAAACTTATAAGTTAAGGTTTCCAATACGGAACCCATCATATAAAAGTGCCCATACTAATTTATATGATGGACCCGATGCAGTGCAATGTTATGATTATGAATGATGAATGCAATGCAATGATTATGATATGATGATCTCACCCATGCATTTTGCTATGTCGACATAGACTCATAGTTCCCACGTTTCGAGGGTAGCTAACCACTCAGCCACCTTGCGTCGTGGCCAGACAGAGACTGTGGACCGGGCTCCTCCACAACTAGGTGGTTATAAACACTACCAGACCTAGGCCTATGTACGCCTCAACGCTAAGAATACACAGCGGAGCCCCTGCGTACTGCTCGACGCTAAGAACACACAGCGGAGCCTCCAAGCATCCAACCCAACCGGCCTAGAGTCTAAGCTGAGCCTTCAAGCACGCAGAAGGGGACCTTTGGAAGGTGAGCACCAAGCATCCAACCCAACCGGCCTAGAGACTAAGCTGATCCTTCAAGCACACAGAAGGGGACTTGGGTAGGTGAGCACCAAGAGTCCAACCCAACCGGTCTAGAGTCTAACTGCCAGCTTCTGTCGGTGTCACGACTAGCAAGCCCGTAGACCCGCCATAAGTAATCCTCCAACCAAGATCCATACACCACCAAGTGTAAGCCATACAACCCATGCACACCCGTGCTCGTAAGCACCCAAGGACTCGCCGAAGGAGTCTTCTCTTTTTCACATCATACCAATCAAACGATGTTAACTAGCATTCAGGGCCCCCAACAACCGGGCCCTTAACATTTCCCCGCAAGATATAACCATGCCTTATATTCCACCCCAAACTGTCAGTGCTACTCATACCGAGTTTTCAAGACTCTAAGCAGTAGTGTGCATACAGTGTGGTGATCCTTCTATACGCTCCCGCAGGATTACTCGTTGCTTCATCCTTTAACAACTGTAATAAGTAATCGCTTTAAACCTAGTTTAAGATGATCACGACATCAACAAGCACATAATTACCAATTCTATTCGTGCTTGCAATTCAAACTGTGTATAACATACATCAATAATAAGATAATAAACCTTCCCAATGCCGTCCACTAAAACTGAATTTTCGGGAGCTACACTCCTCCAATCTAGACTCGTCACCCCAATTTATAATATTTGGTCAAACTCAAGACAGATGAACAGCCTCTGTTCATCTTCTCCCTCCAGCACATACAAATAATATTTCGCCTTCTCTACTCCAATACACCCCCAACAGACCACCAGTCTTCATGAAATCAAGCTCTAAATCTTCATATTGAAGAGAGGAGTTGATTGAAGAAAATACTGTGGCGAACGGCGCCTTAGAACGAAAGTTCTAACGTGGTCTCCTCCTACGAAAGTTCATGAAACTCACTGGATCAAACTCTTTTGAGTTCATTGTCTCTCCTAATATTTAGATCTAAAGATCTAGCACCAAGGGAGAGGGGAGGAAGTCACCTAATTTCCGGTCGACATTCGCGGTTGTCTCCTCCGCGGCATGGCGATAGTTGGCCAAGACTGATTAAAGGGGTCCTGATCCACAGAAATATCAAACATGTAATCAGTCAACATTACCCAAACTAAAAGGGAGAACAACAGACAACCGGTCAAGGTAAAAGCCCCAAATAATAGTGTACTAACAGCAACAACACAAATGCTGAATCAGCCAACATTATCTAACATGACAGGAGGACACACAGTCGGCCAACACATAAAGAGACAGCTTAAGGAGGCAGCAGCTAACTAGAAGGATCCAAAATAGGAAAGCGTACCACAAATATCCTCAGAAATGAAGAGGATAACATCATAAGTTGACTAAAATTTTCAAAGAAAGCATGTACAGATAACCCAAATCATTTCCAACAAAAACCAACATTCGGCCAACCAACACCAACAAAATTCCCAAAATTATTTCCAAGGCTAACTCATATCTCTCCCAAGAATCCAATATCAACAGCAAAAAAAATATAAGACAAACAGTAGCCGGACAATCAAGTAAAAACCCCAAAAATTCCTAATCAATTTGAACCATAATTCTTAACAGAAATTCCAAACAGCCGGCTCACAAGGGAAAGCTATGAGAAATTGAATACTCCCAGCAGTCGGCCACCACAATTAAAAAGAGAAGCAGCAAATCTGAAGCAGGATAGCAGCCGGCCACAACAAGAAGAAGAAACAGCAACACATGAACAACCCTATGGGCTGCAGCAAATCAGCCCAAACAAGAACATAAATGTTGATTTCAGTCAACAATACAACCTGTATCATAGTTTCTAGGATTCCCCTCCAATTCCAACAGAAAAACACTCAAAGAAACAGGAACTGCAGCAGGATTGCCAACACAATAGCAGCAACACAACAGTAAAACCACCCTGAACCAACATCACAGCCAGCAGACATAACCAAAACAGCACTGAGATCTAGCATAGCAATATATGGAAGATCAATGAGATCTAGCCGACCAACAAGAAGGACAGGCTATACCAATAAGAGTAGCTAACCTACATACTCAAAACAACCCCCTCATAGCCTTCAAATCCATGGAAAATCAAAACAAAACTCCCATCAGGTATTTTGAAAATGAACAGGGGACCGGGTAAGGAACAATCACAGGAACAAGACCATAACAAAAGAAAGAAAAAATCTCTTGGATAATAGCAATTCTACTAAAAGAAATTTTTCCCAGCATCCAATAACCGACCCCCTTTTTGTGCAGAACTTCAACAACAATAGTAAATATATAAGGAGAAGAGGAAATCAATAAGCTTACAGTGCGTGAGAACTAGGGACCAAACAGCCACTAACGTCAAAGCTAGCCACGATCTTCCACTGCTTTTTCCGTGAATTTTAGAGCAGAAAAGGAGAACTGAGGAGGAGATCGCCGTCGTGCCCTAGCGCGACACAGTCGAGGGAGAAGGAAGAAAATGAGGAGAGGTCGGTCCGTGAACGAATAATGTCGTGTATAAAACAATTCCACCGCTTAAAACCTCAAGCCAAGATGGCTATTTGCAGCCCCAACATGACTCTATTTGCAGCCCAACATAATCCAATGCTATTAAGGGTTAACCCACTCAAAAGCTATTGGCACACCAAGATTAATAGCACCCCATTTCAGCTATATTGAAGCCCCCATTTCAATAACGGCCAACATATAAAATATAGGAAAAACTCATATTCTGCTAAAAATATCGAGCGCCGCAAAGCATCAAAGAAATTCATACTCAACTGGCAATGATACGCCTAGTTGACACTGAGTTATATTTTCTCCTATTTCCTTCAACTTCGTCGAACGGAAGTCAATACTTTCATCGAACACAGAGCACTTCGTCGAACTCAATCTTCCCTTGCCCAACACCGACCCAAGGCGAGTCAAAACATCTCCGAGGGGTCTAGTGCGAATTGGGATGTTACAAATCCAATAAACGAAGAAACAATTTCGTCCCCGAAATTTAAGTTGGGGTTACGAGGGTCTTCCGGATGGGATTGAAACTTACTCACCGTATGCAGTTACGTACGATTCACCCTTAACAATATCATGCTCATTTATACATTGGGTCTAGATTGTGTGTGCGCTCTGGTCTTGTACAGTCATACGAATTAATCGTGACTCACACTATTTCAACAATGGCTAATAGAAACTACACATAGCAGCCCCAAACATAAAACCTTACAGGATGGGTATATAACAACCTCTAAATCGAGATTACACAAACCAGCCCAAAGTAATATAAATCCGAGCATAGCAGCAGGAAATTTAGTATATACTCCCAAGAGATTTGTATCAGAAATAAAACTATCCAGAGTTGAGCCATGCAATTATATTCAGGAATAATGCTATCTAGATTTTAGTCTTCCAGAATTAGCCCAGAATCGGACAGAGCTTTCAAGGCTTAGCCAAGAATTTAATAGGCAGCTAGCATAAGAAAACATGACCAAATGAATAGCCCCAATAGCCACTCACACAAAACATCTAATACAAACATTATTCCTCTCTATATTCTGAACAGGCCAAAGAGGAGCAACATATATATATTAAAAGAAAAGGAATACATATATATATATATATATGTAAATTTATAGCAGCTCTTAAGATTTTAATGGCATAATCAAGGGAATTCCCTAAACTTCCAACATAATCAACATAGCTGCTACTTATGAAACCAAGGAAACCCAAATAGCTACAAGCAAGAAACAAGGAAATACCCTAACTCCCAACCACATAATCAAATATCTGCTAGCATGAAACCACGGAAATATACCAAGTAGCAGCTAGCCTAGAACAAGAATTTCTAAGCAGTTATTATCCTAACCCAAGGGACATACTAGCTACCAATCAAATCCAAGGGGAACAAAAGAAACAAATAGCTGCCAACAATAGGCTAACCCAAATGGATTCACCAACTTTCATTGCACCTTTGATCCAAACCCCTTTAAGATCGGTGACCCCGATACACATGAGGTTACTACTCGTACCTCCAGATAAAATCTAGAATCCTCCACCAAAGGAGTCATGTGCTTTAGATTTACAAAAATGAATTGATTCCTCCAATCCCAAGCATCGTTATCCAAATAACGCGCAACACTTTTTAATGTCATCGTGTCAATGTATCCAAAATTTGGCATTCAACGAAACCGGCCTCTAAGTTAGGTGGGTAATTTACCAGGTAATGTACGAGGTCTCGTACATGCTTATAACAGCCCAGATGGCGCCTTTGGGAATGAACACCAAAGGACCCAGTCCAACCGTCTGACCATCTACAACAGCCCGGATGGTGCCTTTGGGGATGAACACCAAAGGACCCAGTCCATCCGTCTGATTATCTAGCGATGCGAGCAGTAATATAACAAATCACGCAACAATGCCTTAGCACCACAGGTGCTACCATTTCGTATTCTTTATCTTCAAACGGACGCTGGCAAACACACCTCTCCGATCAGAAATCGATACAGTTCCCACTTGACAAACTTTAAGGCGTCCCCCAAAATTTGTCATGCGGTCGTCAGATCGACCTTTGATCCTTGAGAGACACTACATCGCTACGTAACAGTTTACTTCTCTGCAAAGTCTTCGATTAGAGTGAAGACATGCTCATCCTTAAGGTACTCACCTCTAATACTCTGGGAGTGAACTCACCGCAAACCAAAATTTAGTGTTCGATCATCCCCCATGATTAAGATGAACACATTCATCAAGGAGTGCCAAATTCCAAATACTAAAACATGTAGGCAATTCTTCATACAACACACTACCTCTTAGTCAGGTGTTACTTTTATCTCGGGATTTACATCATTTCATTTAAGGGCTCCTAGACCGTGAACATAAACCTTATCCAATGGTTGGGTTTCGGTACAGAGCCTTTAGAGGACTGCCTTGTCGAGGCAATACAATCACACGTACACCTGCATGTACGTAGAGACATATTCATATCTTATTAAATAAGTAAATGCAACTTTTCCTCAATATTCAAATCATGTGTTCAAATCACGGCGCGTCTCAACACCCTTGACGCTCTCACCCGTACTGAGAGGTTATCACGAATCCAATCATCATCGTTCACGTACCACTTAAATAAACATGATCTAAGGGAAAATGAAGTCGACACGAAAATAGGCCAATAAACGAAGGGACAAGCCCTCGTACATTTTTGGACTACATTTCTTCCACCGCCCATATGATACATTCTTCTCACGTATGGGCACAAACCTCAGGGGCATGCATTCCTCGACTAGAGTTCTTACCCTATTGATCCTCGCAACGACGCACTCATATATCAACCGAGATGTAGAAGTTTAAATTTTTACGGCGACGACCAAGCTGCATCTCATTGCAACGAGAGCATGCACAAAGAAAATCCAATCACCCGGTACATTTATATATGTTTGAACTTAACATGAACCAAGGTGCAAAGTTCGGGATGATTTTCCCTTCGACATGAGTTATGCAGACTACCAAAAGTAGGGCATACTTCACGTATGATAAACAAAATAAAATCCACTACAAGCGCCCTACCAACCCTGCCAACAATCATCCATGGCATGCATGTTTATTTTATAAAAACTTTTATGATTTTAGATCATCAAACAAGTCATATTAATCTTGTCGACTCCATCGCCGAACACTTATTAATTTCTCAATGCCAAGTAATTACAACACTAAGGGAATGTTCACCACGAATTTCCAAACTCAGGGGTAGTTTATCATCATACCCGCAATGCATGCACAAAACTTCATTAACTGCCCAGTTATAATGTTATCACAACATAGCTGCATATCCCCAAAGTGTTAATTTACTACCCTCCTCGTTACTTATCCACATAAGCTTAGAACCGTATAGAGATAATTATCATCCTTAAAATTCTTTCCTCTCTTATAACGCTAATAAAATTGCTATCAACCCAAATATGGCCTTAGCAGTCCGCCTTACTCAAGGTAAACTAGCTTCTCAAGGATCAAAACTTCCATTATCAACAAATTACAAAGATTCTAACTCCTCAAGGGATCTAAGATGGTACACAATTATCCCAATAAACGAAGAGATAAACCCTCGTATCTCTTCGACTGAGTTTCTTCCGCCACCAATGTAACACATTCGTCCCAAAATGAGCCTTCTCTGGATCCGAATTCATATCATATCTTCTTCATATGAAACCTTCTACATAAATATAAGTGCGAGGTATCCACATAGAGTATAAAAGACATGCTTGGTGGTCTCTTACTAAGCTGACGATAGCCTTCAGGCATCAATCTCATTGAGATTGCCCTAATATTTTGGGTAAGGTGATAATATAACTCCATATCTGGGATAGAAATCTCAGGGTGTGAGTCTCTAGCATTTACACTAACGTTAAACTCTTCCCTTAGTCACTCAAGGTCATTTATTGCTTGGTCCAATCATCCCCAAGATCAGTATAAGGTTAGGGTATGTCATGACATATCCTGCTAAGTCGACCAAAATGGTATCCTATTCCAAACCAACTCTGACTGTTGGAATGGGAAAACAAATTACTGTCTCGGAATGAGACAACATCTATACGTAAGGGTACGAGTTTGGCTTAGGTTGGCACTTTCTATAGGAAAAAGCTGACATACTTATTGTGAATTACACATGGGCACACCACCGCTTCCGCTGCATCATTTTGTCCTCAAAATGATCTAGCTAACAGGGGTAGCCTAGTGGTCTAATGGACTTCATTATCTCAGGATCGTTGCAAGCTGATACCATTTGTAAGATCCCCCTCCCGGAACACAAAACACGGCTGAGGGGAGTCTTATGCCCAGGACAGCTGCCTTGCGGAAGCGCCAGCGCACGAGTTAGCCTCCCCCACAAGACGCCTATCCTGCCGGCCAAACCAACTGAACAACGCCAACCCATCAATAATAGAAAGCATTAAAGCCATAGGTTCACAATAAGTAATAAAGTCCAGAACAGTACAAAGAAAAGCAGAAAGCCACACAAGCTTCTGCAAAACGTCAGAGTATCAAGCCAAATGCCCCGAGGGCTACATCTCAAACCACTCGCTCAACTCTGCCACTGACGGCATCCAAGGTACCATAGTCACCAAACCTGCACACCTGACCTGGCTGGCCTCCTGTGTTGAACGCTGCTACACCAACTAAATGTGCTCCTAAAAAGAGGGATGCAATAACCGTTAGTCATAAAGACTAAGTGGCTTCCCATCCGCTCCCCAGACGACTCCAAGGCACCGGGCGGAAGGGAAGGAAGAAAAGCTGCAATATAAACAGTAATATAACAAGCAGGTGATATGATGAGGTTCTTAATCTAGCAGTTAACATATCAACAGTACATCAAGAAGGCAAGTAACGACAAAAGGTATCAACATGTATGTAAAAGCACATCTATACTAGCAGTGTATCAGTACTGAAGTAAGCAGTGTATATAAACAAGAGTAAGCAGCATCAAATCGTACCTTAACTTATATGAATGCCCATACAAACTTATAAGTTAAGGTTTCCAATACGGAACCCATCATATAAAAGAGCCCATACTAATTTATATGATGGACCCGATGCAGTGCAATGTTATGATTATGAATGATGAATGCAATGCAATGATTATGATATGATGATCTCACCCATGCGTTTTGCTATGTCGACATAGACTCGTAGTTCCCACTTTTTGAGGGTAGCTAACCACTCAGGCACCTCGCATCGTGGCCAGACGGAGACTGTGGACCGGGCTCCTCCACAACTAGGTGGGTATAAACACTACCAGACCTAGGCCTATGTACACCTCAACGCTAAGAACACACAGCGGAGCCCCTGCGTACTGCTCGACGGTAAGAACACACAGCGGAGCCTCCAAGCATCCAACCCAACCGGCCTAGAGTCTAAGTTGAGCCTTCAAGCACGCAGAAGGGGACCTTGGGTAGGTGAGCACCAAGCATCCAACCCAACCGGCTTAGAGTCTAAGCTGAGCCTTCAAGAACACAGAAGGGGACTTGGGTAGGTGAGCACCAAGAGTCCAACCCAACCTGTCTAGAGTCTAACTGTCGGCTTCTCTCGGTGTCACGACTAGCAAGCCCGTAGACCCGCCACAAGTAATCCTCCAACCAAGATCCATACACCACCAAGTGTAAGCCATACAACCCATGCACACCCGTGCTCGTAAGCACCCAAGGACTCGCCGAAGGAGTCTTCTCTTTTTCACATCATACCAATCAACAGATGTTAACTAGCATTCAGGGCCCCCAACAACCGGGTCCTTAACATTTCCCCGCAAGATATAACCATGCCTTATATTCCACCCCAAACTGTCAGTGCTACTCATACCGAGTTGTCAAGACTCTAAGCAGTAGTGTGCATACAGTGTGGTGATCCTTCTATACGCTCCTGAAGGATTACTCGTTGCTTCATCCTTTAACAACTGTAATAAGTAATCGCTTTAAACCTAGTTTAAGATGATCACGACATCAACAAGCACATAATTACCAATTCTATTCGTGCTTGCAATTCAAACTGTGTATAACAAACAACAATAATAAGATAATAAACCTTCCCAATGTCGTCCACTAAAACTGAATTTCCGGGAGCTACACTCCTCCAATCTAGACACGTCACCCCAATTTATAATATTTGGTCAAACTCAAGACAGATGAACAGCATCTGTTCATCTTCTCCCTCCGGCACATACAAATAATATTTCGCCTTCTCTACTCCAATACACCCTCAACAGAACACCAGTCTTCACGAAATCAAGCTATAAATCTTCGTATTGAAGAGAGGAGTTGATTGAACATAATACTGTGGCGAACGACGCCCTAGAACGAAAGTTCTAGCGTGGTCTCCTCCTACGAAAGTTCATGAAACTCACTGGATCAAACTCTTTTGAGTTCAATGTCTCTCCTAATATTTAGATCTAAAGATCTAGCACCAAGGGAGAGGGGAGGAAGTCACCTGATTTCCGGTCGAAGTTCGCGGTTGTCTCCTCTGCGGCATGGCGGCAGTTGTCCAAGACTGATTAAAGGGGTCCTCATCCACAGAAATATCAAACATGTAATCAGTCAACATTACCCAAACTAAAAAGGAGAACAACACACAGCCGATCAAGGTAAAAGCCCCAAATAATAGTGTACTAACAACAACGACACAAATGCTGAATCAACCAACATTATCTAATATGACAGGAGGACACACAGTCGGCCAACACATAAAGAGATAGCTTAAGGAGACAACAGCTAACTAGAAGGTTCCAAAATAGGAAAGGGTACCACAAATATCCTCAGAAATGAAGAGGATAACATCATAAGTTGACTAAAATTTTCAAAGAAAGCATGTACAGATAACCCATATCATTTCCAACAAAAAACAACATTCGGCCAACCAACACCAACAAAATTCCCAAAATTATTTCCAAGGTATCTCATATCTCTCCCAAGAATCCAATATCAACAGCAAAAAAAATATAAGACAAACAGTAGCCAGCCAATCAAGTAAAAACCCCAAAAATTCCTAATCAATTTGGCCCATAATTCTTAACAGAAATTCCAAACAGCCGTCTCACAAGGGAAAGCTATGAGAAATTGAATACTCCCAGCAGTCGGCCACCACAATTAAAAAAGAGAAGCAGTAAATCTAAAGCAGGATAGCAGCCAGCCACAACAAGAAGAAGAAACAGCAACACATGAACAACCCTATGGGCTGCAGCAAATCAGCCCAACAAGAACATAAATGCTGATTTCAGTCAACAATACAACCTGTATCATAGTTTCTAGGATTCCCCTCCAATTCCAACAGAAAACACTCAAAGAAACAGGAACTGCAGCAGGATTGCCAACACAATAGCAGCAACACAACAGTAAAACCACCCTGAACCAACAGCACAGCTAGCAGACATAACCAAAACAGCCCTGCGATCTAGCATAGCAATATATGGAAGATCAATGAGATCTAGCCGGCCAACAAGAAGGACAAGCTATACCAATAAGAGCAGCTAACATACATACTCAAAACAGCCCCCTCATAGCCTTCAAATCCATGGAAAATCAAAACAAAACTCCCATCAGGTATTTCGAAAATGAACAGGGGAGCAGGTAAGGAACAATCACAGGAACAAGACCATAACAAAAGAAAGAAAAAATCTCTTGGATAATAGCAATTCTACTAAAAGAAATTTCTCCCAGCATCCAATAACCGACCCCCTTTTTGTGTAGAACTTCAACAACAATAGTAAATATATAAGGAGAAGAGGAAATCAAGAAGCTTACAGTGCGTGAGAACTAGGGACCAAATAGCCACTAACGTCAAAGCTAGCCACGATCTTCCACTGCTTTTTCCGTGAATTTTAGAGCAGAAAAGGAGAACGGAGGAGGAGATCGGCGTCGTGCCCTAGCGCGACACAGTCGAGGGAGAAGGAAGAAAATGAGGAGAGGTCGGTCCGTGAACGAATAATGTCGTGTATAAAACAATTCCACCGCTTAAAACCTCAAGCCAAGATGGATATTCGCAGCCCCAACATGACTCTATTTGCAGCCCAACATGTAACACCCTGCCAGTACGAAAAGTATAACAACAGGTCCGGCCGGGACCCCACGCCATACAACCCACACTAGCTAGGAGTTAAAAGGTGATAACCAGAAAAGTAACAACTAAACGAGAGTACAAAACGTAAGCGGAAGCATTAATCAAACCATTCAAATAGAAATGTCCACTATCATAGGAATGTATCCAGAATAAGAGTTATGGCCTTAAGGCCTTACATTCATCCAATGCACAAAACTCCAAAAGCATACATCGGCACGCAGGCCGGCCATACATGAAAAACAGGAAAAGGGCTGGCCTTCGAGGGCCAACACTTCAAAGGGGCCATCGCCCGCTATTTCCCGCTAGGCTCACCTGCACCTGCATAAGAACATTCCACCAAGCGGTGGCAAACAAAGTAACGGTCAGCACAGCTGACCAAATTATAACGACCCCACCCCTTTCCCGGGGTGGCGGAGCTTCTACCCTGCAAGCAAGTTACACTAGCACAAGTACTAATATAAAGAAGGTGCAACTACACAAGGTGAGGTTTCAAGCACAATCAATCTTCTAGGTTGAGCATCAAAAAGAAGGGAACCTAGGTATGCACATTATGTTTGTTGGGTTCACCCGAAGGTTCCCCACAACCGCCTAAGCAATCGCATGAGGCTAATCATAACATCAATCTAACTCAAACGTGGGTACACACAACCGCACGCTCCATGCTCACAAGGCATGCACAAAGGTAACTCTTCCCGAGCACCAACACCATCATGAGTCCGGAAACTCTAGATGGGAAAAGAGCTTCTGGCCCGTCTAGGTAAACACCTTCCGCGGCCTCTCCCATGATCACACGGCTTTACGAGAGACAACTTGTTGGGAAAATGATTTCTCTTAACCCCTAGAAATGAGTTAAAGAAAGAGTTTTATGAATGAATAACAAAAGACCAAGTAAATATGCGTCGAATAGTATTCGACGCTACGTCGAAATATAGTCGACGTTTTCTTCAGAATATGTCGAAGTAACTCTAGGAAGATTTCGACGTATGTCTTATCGACGCTACTCTGATTTCTAGTCGACGCATACAGAGAAGTCGATGCACCTTTGTCGACGCACACTCCTCATATCTCTCTCGACGTCGGGCTAAGATGAATTCGACGCTTACGTCGAATAGTAATCGACGCACGTCGATCTTTATGACAGATTTATTATTGCGCCAGATCTCTTTCCTTCTTTTCTGAAGATCTGATTTATATAGAATGATGTTAATATTTTATAGCCGTTCTGAATCATTCTTTCCTTCTATTTGATTCTTGGCTAAATCTGATTAACTCTATTTGGATATTATTTGAAATCTGAGTTAACATTTTCCATTTATGCTATAACTGCTATGGAAATATTTCTCTCTTCCTAAATCTCTGGCTGCTAATTGATTCCTCTCCTATAGTGCTATCTTATTACACAGAGCTATAAAATAAAGAGGAAGTCGGCAGGAAATGAACAAGAGAGTGATCTACCACACATATATGATACAGAGGAAAAAGCTCCCAAAAGAAAAGAGAGATATTGAGAAAAAGCTCTGCAGCAACATCCATCCATTTCTTCTTCTGCTCACTGCTCACTGCTGCAAAATCTGATTGCTCTCACTAAAAGAGAGAAGGGCTACAAATCTTCTTCTCTCTATAGAAGAAAGATTTAATTCATAACTTGTGCTTCAAATCTTCTTGCTAGGAAGAAGATTCATTATTGTCTTTATTTCTTTCTCCTTCTTTATTCTTATTCACTATTGTAAAAGAGTTTTTAGAATCTCTCTTCAAAAAAAAAATTCAGTGTACTGGTTCTAAGAGTCTCCTTTTCAAAAGACTCAGTTGGTTCTAAGAGTCTCCTTATCAAAAGACTCAGGGTGGTTCTAAGAGTCTCCTTATCAGAAGACTCAGTGCAAGTTAGTGAATTCCTACCAAGGGGGTAGAAGAGTGGACTACCCAAAGTTTGGGGAACCACTATATTTTCTTGTGTTGTGCTGTGAAATTTCTTTCTTGCATTTACTTAATTGCTTGTCTAATTCTTGCTGGTGTGTGTGGGAAGCTCTAATCTGTGATCATACATATATATATATATTAACTTTGCACAAGATATTTTAAATCTCTATTCACCCCCCCTCTAGAGAATTCTAGTGAGGTTAACTGTGCACTTTCAATTGGTATCAGAGCCAGGTTGATCTAATAAGGATAACTCCTTGATCAAAAAGATCCTACCTTATATATATATATATATTTTTTTTCTATTTTTCACATGGCACAAATCAAAGATTATGCTTCCACCAGACCACCAATGTGCAACCTTGAAAAGTTTGCAGTTTGGAAAACAAGAATCAGAATCTATATGAATTCTATTGATGCTGACTTGTTCAATATTACTGTAACAGGTCCACCAAAGCCCTATAGAAAGGATGCAAATGGAAACATCACACAAACACTTGTTCCAAGATCTGAATGGACAGAAGATGAGAAGAAGGCAAGAACTCATGATCTAAAGGCCATGAACATACTTGTCTCAACTCTCTCAGATGACATCTTTCAAAAGGTTGTTGACTGTGAATCATCCAAGGAAATTTGGGATGCCCTCACAAAGATGGTGGAAGGAAGTGCTGATGAAAAGAAAGACAAGAAGGCCCTATTGATCTCTCAATATGAGAACTTTCAAAAGAAGGCTGAAGAAGGCATCTCTGAAATGTATGACAGATTCAGTCTGATCATCAATCAACTAAGAGACTTGGATAGAGAAATCTCTCCTACTGAGATAAATGACAAATTACTAATGAGTCTCCCTAGTTCATGGGACTCAAGAATTTGGGCAATAAAAGACACAAGAGGACAAAAAGAGATCTCAACAGATGCTCTCTTAGGAAAACTCAGATCCTATGAGCAGTTGCTGAAAACTAGAGAGGAGAAGGAAAGAAGAGAAATCGCCCCAAGTCCCTCAAAAAGCAGGAACATTGCTCTAAAGGCAACAGAAGAAGAAACTTCTGTCACTGAAGAAGAATTATTCAGTTTCTTGGCCAGAAGATTTAGGAAATGGGTCAAGAAAGATGGATCAAAAAGGAGGGAGTCAAGACCAAGGTATGACAAAACACCCACTAAAGAGATAATTTGCTATTCTTGCAGAAAACCTGGACACATTGCCCCAGAATGTCCAGAGAATGCTGAAACAGAGAAGGATCTGAAAAAGAAAGATCTGAAGAAAAAGGGGAAGAAGAAAGAAAAAGGCTTCATTGCTGAAGTCTGGAGTGAAACTAACTCTGAGGATAGTTCATCCTCTAAGAGTGACAATGAAGAATCTAGACAAGAAGACATATGCTTGATGGCCTTTGAAGATACAAAGAATGATGATAAACCATGGAGTGAAACAGGATCAGAAGAAGATCTATCCTCAGATGATGAAAAAGAAGAGAACCTCATTCTCATTGAGGAATCTGAGAATGAGGATGAGGTAAGTATGTTTGATGACATTGATTTTCAAAGTGATAGCTTTAGAAATGAGTTTATAAAAATGTACCTAGATCACCTAAAAACAAATCAAGAAATTGAGGACCTAAAAGAACAAATCAATGTAGCTAAAAATCAGAGAAACATAGAAATTAACTCCTCTAAAGATTATGAATCAATAGCTAGCAGAATAAAGAAGGAAACAGAAAGGGCCAATATAGAAAATCAGTTCCTTAAGAACAAAGTAACCCAGGCAAAAGCCTTTGAAGAATCAATAAAAATAAGAAGCCAAAATCTTAAGGAAATCACTGACAAACAAACAATAAGACCCAAACATCTTGGGCTAGGGGCTGATCCCTCAATCAGCCTAACTTCATCCAACAAACCTGCTTGGATGAGCCCTATAAAATTCACTAAACCTGTTAATTTGTTAAACCAAGAAAAAGATAAGGGAGAAAAAGAAACCAAGGAATTTGATGAAACATCTTATTATTCAGCTGATGATTCACATACTTCATCTGAAGAAACAATCAATCCAAGAAGAACAACACATAAAGGAGTAAAAACAGAGAAAGGCAAAATGAAAATTTGTGAAGACACAGATGCGTCGACTTCATATCGACGCATGCACAATAGTGCGTCGACTTATTCTCGACGCAACCTCTCAGATGCCTCGACCTCTACTCGACGCTTGAATAAAGATACGTCGACATCAATTCGACGCAACTTTCCTCATGCGTCGACACCAGATCAACGCAATCTGAGGAATGCGTCGATAACAAATCAACGCAATTATCAACATACGTCGAATAGATATCGACGCAAAAATGTTCAGAACAACTTAAACACATTCTCTCCAAAAGTCTTTTATCCTAACCCTCATTCAGGAACCAGTCATCCTAATCATGAATTTTATCCAAATAAACACTTCAATCCCAAACAAAATGTTTATCTTAACCAAAAATCCCATCTTAATCAAAACCTGTATTCAAACCAACACTCTTATCCTAATCAATACTTTTATCCTACTCTAAACTCAAATTCCCTTAATACTAGGATAATCAAGTGCTATATATGTAACAAAGCTGGCCATACTACCAAGCAAGGTTGGTACAATCAATCAAACTATCTGTAAAATCTAGTTCAAAACTGACTTAGAAAACATCAGGACTAGAAAGAAATAATAAGAAATAAAAATTTAAAAGGTCACTTCTAGTCGACGCACCGTCGATAACCAACACAATAAATCGACGCATGCGTCGACCAAAATCGACGCATACGTCGATAGAAAACCCTAAACATCTCAAACTCTGTCTATATCAACGATGACGTCGAATTACACTCGACGTAACGTCGACTTCAGGATAAAGAGCGGCAACATTAGAATACTTTCGGTCACATCCACTGGAGTACCGAAAAAGCCTCGAATTGAGCCCTGTTTCGACGTTTCACCTGACTTAAAAAGACTCTTCAGAAACCTCCACTACTCTGCATCTTTTATCCTCCGTGCTCCTTTGTCCAGCTGATTCCTCTTACCAATCCTAAATGGCTCCCAAAATAAATTCTGGGTTCGACATTGATCTCGGATCCTTCCAAGCAGCAGCAGAGAACTATAAGAGCATCATTGCTCTATTCAATGAAGCGGGATTGAACAAGCTCATCTCTTCTAGGTGCAAGCTCCTGGAAACTGAGCTCACTGAGCTCATATCTCATGTTCAGATCTCTGAACAAGGAGAAATCCAAGGAACACTCTATGAGACACCAGTCTCAATCTCAGCAGACCACATTAGGGCCACCTTTGATCTCCCATCAGGTGATGAATCCATTGAACTCACACCTGATGAAGTCAAGAATTTACTTACCACCATGAAATTCTCAAAAGACAAACCAATCCATCTGAAAAAGATAGACTTTTCAGATGAGTACAGATTGCTGGCAGACATAGTAGGGAAGATACTACTATGCAAAATATCAGCCCATGATGCAGTGCCCAAACAGCAGCTGAACATCATGGGGGCTCTTGTGCTGAAGAAGAAGGTGGATTGGGCCAGCTGTCTTCTCAAAATGATAGCATCCAAATATTCCCACAAGGAAAATGCTTATATGAGAATCATGAGTCAGGTTCTCTTCCATTCCTTCCCTGACCTCTGCAGATCAAAAGGAATTCCCATCCCTCCAGGAAAAAGGATTTCCATTGCCCTATTCTCCAAATGGACCAGGCAAATTCCCAAGCCTGGTTCCATTCCTGAGAAGTCTCCATCTCCTCCTACCTCTCCTGCTCATCCTCCTCCTCCTCAAACAAGTCTCTCTACTCTCCCCTCATCATCCTCTCCAATACCTCCTCAATCACTTGCTCAACCTTCTTTTAGTACTCCACCTCCTCCATCAACTATACCTCCTCCAGATGATAGAATCACCTCTCCACACTCATTCTCTACTCCTCCTCCATCTCCTTCACACCTTTCACACCAAGAATCATCCACATCCACTGAGGCTCTCATCACTCAGTGCATAAAATCAGCAGCTGAAAAATTCCAAGCAATGCTAGATGAGCACTGTTCCCAACTTCATTCCTCCATCCTCCACATGCACACCCAAATAGATGGGGTCAGTGCCTCTGTGCAAGTTCTAAAGTCATCTCTCTCTTCCTCTAGAGTGACTAAGTCTTTCTTAACCTCCCTAGCCAAGAAGGTCAAGAAGGGGGAGAATCTAGATGAAGAGCAACCCTCCAATCCTAAATCTCTCTCTCACAAGTCCTCTCCTCAAAATTCTGACAAGATCCTTGGGAATGAGACAGTACCTGAGCTTCTTAATTATGAACAAACAATAGAGGTACTCAGCATAGCAAGAGAGGTTGCAGAACAAGTGATAATACTCCAAGGGGAGGACAACAGAGTAGAAAATGAGGCTGCAAGGAAAGATGGTGAACTTCAGGGGGAGCTGGAAGCTATACTAATTGATGAACAAACTAAGGAACTGGAAGCTGAGTTTGTGAATACAGCTGCAAATGAAAAAGAGCAGCAAGAAGTTGTGTTAACTGAAGCTGGGACTCAGGGGGAGCCAACTGCTGTAACTCAGGGGGAGCTGAGAATACTAACAGAGCAACCCACCAAGGTCTTCAAAAGAAAAAGAAAGACTCCTCCTACACCACCTGAGTAGTATTTGAGAACAATGCTGATATATTTTATTTTATAGTTGAAAATGAACTGGTATAAATATGAAACTTGTTTATATAATTCTGGAATATCTGCTTATATGATCTCCCTCTCTAAATCTCACTTTTTGATTAAGTGACATACTTCTTATCTTTTCAAATTATATGCTGAGTTGATTTTATGCTAAGACAATTTCTCCTTAAAAAGGGTTAAGACAAATAGGGGGAGATTGTTGGGAAAATGATTTCTCTTAACCCCTAGAAATGAGTTAAAGAAAGAGTTTTATGAATGAATAACAAAAGACCAAGTAAATATGCGTCGAATAGTATTCGACGCTACGTCGAAATATAGTCGACGTTTTCTTCAGAATATGTCGAAGTAACTCTAGGAAGATTTCGACGTATGTCTTATCGACGCTACTCTGATTTCTAGTCGACGCATACAGAGAAGTCGACGCACCTTTGTCGACGCACACTCCTCATATCTCTCTCGACGTCGGGCTAAGATGAATTCGACGCTTACGTCGAATAGTAATCGACGCACGTCGATCTTTATGACAGATTTATTATTGCGCCAGATCTCTTTCCTTCTTTTCTGAAGATCTGATTTATATAGAATGATGTTAATATTTTATAGCCGTTCTGAATCATTCTTTCCTTCTATTTGATTCTTGGCTAAATCTGATTAACTCTATTTGGATATTATTTGAAATCTGAGTTAACATTTTCCATTTATGCTATAACTGCTATGGAAATATTTCTCTCTTCCTAAATCTCTGGCTGCTAATTGATTCCTCTCCTATAGTGCTATCTTATTACACAGAGCTATAAAATAAAGAGGAAGTCGGCAGGAAATGAACAAGAGAGTGATCTACCACACATATATGATACAGAGGAAAAAGCTCCCAAAAGAAAAGAGAGATATTGAGAAAAAGCTCTGCAGCAACATCCATCCATTTCTTCTTCTGCTCACTGCTCACTGCTGCAAAATCTGATTGCTCTCACTAAAAGAGAGAAAGGCTACAAATCTTCTTCTCTCTATAGAAGAAAGATTTAATTCATAACTTGTGCTTCAAATCTTCTTGCTAGGAAGAAGATTCATTATTGTCTTTATTTCTTTCTCCTTCTTTATTCTTATTCACTATTGTAAAAGAGTTTTTAGAATCTCTCTTCAAAAAAAAAATTCAGTGTACTGGTTCTAAGAGTCTCCTTTTCAAAAGACTCAGTTGGTTCTAAGAGTCTCCTTATCAAAAGACTCAGGGTGGTTCTAAGAGTCTCCTTATCAAAAGACTCAGTGCAAGTTAGTGAATTCCTACCAAGGGGGTAGAAGAGTGGACTACCCAAAGTTTGGGGAACCACTATATTTTCTTGTGTTGTGCTGTGAAATTTCTTTCTTGCATTTACTTAATTGCTTGTCTAATTCTTGCTGGTGTGTGTGGGAAGCTCTAATCTGTGATCATACATATATATATATATTAACTTTGCACAAGATATTTTAAATCTCTATTCACCCCCCCTCTAGAGAATTCTAATGAGGTTAACTGTGCACTTTCACAACTATCCCTTTACCGATACCGCATGGGAACGGCTTCAGTTCAGTCAATTCCCGAGCTCTCATCGTCGAGTTCACACATACGATGCGGGTATGACATCACCTCGGCCCGTAAGGGTTTAGCACTTGCTAGTGCTACACAAAACATAAGTTACAACACCCAAGCCTTCACGAGGACATAGGCTTTACACGTAACCAAAAAGGAGATACAACACGCTCCGCATCAATTTCGTGGTGAAGGTTTGCCTTCATCCAACTCTCAAAGCATGGGGCTTTCGTTAGGATCTTCGCAAGACGCCTACGCTTAATTCCCGCAATACTATAGAAGATTTCACGGAGTCATTCTCCGGCACGCATTCTAGGCCTAACCTAAATGCAACGTCGCAAATCAAGCATCACCGATTCGGGCTCACGGCCACGAATAGGCTTCACACAGAATGCCTAAATCCGTACGACTACCGGATTTTCTACATGCAATAATGCCGGGGACGGACACAATCTACCCGGAGTTCCGAAGAACTTGAGGAAATCCTACAGTTCACCCATTTGGTGAAAGAGATACCTCATGCAAGCATAGAAAGAGGAATGAATGGACAAATACAAGTCCAAAGTTCGGGAGGAAGAATCGTTACCCTAGACGTGTTCTTTTTCGCCATGGATCTGAGATTCTACACGGTGAGAAACGACCGCACCGGGCTGCACTCTCCAAATCCGGAAACGGCTCGCGAAACGGAGCTCCGGAGCTCCGTCAATGGCGGGATCTACCTTCTTCTTCCTTGGCTCCTCCTTCTTGCTCTAGGGTTTGGAGAGAGAAAAGCTTAGAGAATATGAGGTTTAACCCCCTCTCATCAGCCCTAATGGTCTCCCGCAACTAAACCCAGCCGTTGGATCAATTTCCAAAAGATTTGGACGCCCGATCTTCTTCTCCGCTCAAAATCGCGGAACAGAATAAACAGGGCGCACGATCACAGGCGCACGGTCAGTGGTCGTGCGCGACGAGGGAAATGGTCGTGCGCACTATCCGGGACAGAACTCTGAATTCTTGCGAATAAGCGCACGATCACTGGTCGTGCGCGAAGAGGCAAATGGTCGTGCGCACTATCCGAGACAGAACTCGATTCTCTTCTGAATTAACGCACGATCGCTGGCGCACGATCACTGGTCGTGCGCGAAGAGGCAAATGGTCGTGCGCACTATCCGAGACAGAACTCGATTCTCTTCTGAATTAACGCACGATCGCTGGCGCACGATCACTGGTCGTGCGCGATGAGGCCACTGATCGTGCGCTAAGAGCAGTCAGGGAAATTTTAGCCTGTTCCAAGTGCAGCACTACCACTCCGCCTACTTCGCGGAACTACCAGTTTTGGGGTGTTACAACTCCACCCTCCTTAAAAGAATTTCGTCCCGAAATCCAGAAAACAGTAATAGCATAAATTACAGTTATACTTTACCTGAGGGAAATAGCTCGGGATACTCCGCAAGCATCGTTTGCTCTCTCTCCCAAGAGAGCTCCTCTCGGCCGCAGTTATCCCACCAGACTTTTACCATCCGAATGGGCTTGTTCCGCAGCTGCTTTACTTCGGTATCTTCGATGCGTAAGGGCTTGACTTTCGTCGACAACTCACTATCAACCGGCACTTTGCCAACCGCAACGATATGAGTAGGCTCATGCACTGCCTTCCTCAACACTGAAATGTGAAACACGTCGTGCAGACCGCTCAGCTCTGCCGATAGTGCAAGCCGATAAGCCGCATCACCAACACGCTCCACGATCTCAAACGGTCCCAAGTACCTTGGACTGAGCTTTTTCAAGCGTCGAATCCTTGATACCCCTTTGAATGGTTTGAACTTTAAGTAAACCCGGTCACCGACGGCGAACTCTAGGTTTCTATGCTTGGCATTGAAATACTTTGCTTGCCTATCCTGGGCAACCAATAGCCTTTCGCGTATAGTCCGGATCGTCGAAGTTGCTTCTTCAACATCCTTTCGCTTCAATAGCTTAGTATCGCCCGTTTCCGCCCAAGACAACGGCGTACGACACTTCTTACCATAGAGGGCCTCGAAAGGAGCCATCTTTATGCTGGCTTGGTAGCTATTATTGTAGGCGAACTCGATCATATAGAGATGATCCTCCCACTTCTTTCCAAAGTCTAGAGCGCACATTCGGAGCATATCCTCCATAGTCCTGTTGGTTCTCTCAGTCTGTCCATCCGTTTGCGGGTGGAAGGTCGTGCTGAACTTCAATTTCGTGCCCAACAGTTCATGGATAAGCCTCCAATCTTTTGATGTGAAACGCCCGTCACGATCGCTGACGATGCTACGAGGGACACCGTGCAGTCTCACGATACTATCCACATAGAGCTTTGCTAGCTTCTCTACAGAATCATCCTTCCGGTTCGGAATGAAGTGTGATACCTTTGTCAAACTGTCCACGATCACCCAGATGGCGTCGTTTCCATGTTGCGATCTCGGCAATCCGTGCACGAAATCCATCGAAATATCATCAAACTTCCATTCCGGAATCGGCAAGGACTTCAAAAACCCACCGGGACGTTGACATTCCGCTTTCACCAACGCGCAAGTATGACACTTGGCCACGTAAAGGGCAATGTCTTTCTTCATGCCCGGCAACCAGAACAGTTTCTTCATATCCATATACATTTTAGTGCTCCCCGGGTGGATCGAGTACTTGGTATGATGAGCCTCGTACATCAACTCCGCCCGTAGAGTACCAACGTTTGGGATGCATAACTTTTCCTGCTTCCACATAAGGTCGTCTTCGAAGGAGAAATCAGCGTTTAAACCCTCAACGGTTTCCGCTTTATATCGTTTCATGCTCTCGTCCAACTCCAATGCTTGTCGAACTCGGTCGGCAAGGTCGTAATGAACTTCCGTCCAGTTCAAGCATGCTGAAGTAAACGTTCTCCTATCAATGCAAACGATCTCCATTTCTTCTAGCTCACGGATTAGACGCTCATCGTGCATCAAAATCCAATTTGCTTGAGCGGGAGCCCGACGACTCAATGCATCCGCAACTACGTTTCCCTTACCGGGAGTATATTTGATGTCGAAGGTGTAGTCCCCAAGGAACTCCATCCACCTCCTTTGGCGCATGTTCAACTCCCTTTGATCTAGTAAGTACTTGAGGCTCTTGTGGTCGGTAAAGATATCGATCTTCACGCCATATAGATAGTGCCTCCAAAGTTTGAGGGCAAAAACCACGGCCGCTAGCTCCAAATCATGGACCGGGTAATTCCTCTCGTGAACCTTCAGTTGCCGGGAGCCGTAGGCAATTACCTTCCCGAACTGCACTAGGACACAACCCAAACCAC
This sequence comes from Dactylorhiza incarnata, assembly GCA_033032865.1. Classification (NCBI taxonomy): domain Eukaryota; kingdom Viridiplantae; phylum Streptophyta; class Magnoliopsida; order Asparagales; family Orchidaceae; genus Dactylorhiza; species Dactylorhiza incarnata. The sequence continues at coordinate 5,603,372 of JAWHQI010000121.1, forward strand.
TTCCTGAGGCGTCGCTATATATTTCGTAGCCTTCCGTACCTTGTGGCGAGCATAGAATGGGCGCCGTGGTCAGACGGCTCTTCAGCTCTTCAAAAGCTCGTGCGCACTCGGGCGACCAAACGAACTTGTGATCCTTCCTAGTCAGTTTTGTGAGAGAAGTGCGATCCTCGAGAAGTTTTCCACAAAGCGCCTATAATAGCCGGCAAGTCCTAAGAAACTTCAGACTTCCGCTACGTTTTTCAACAAAGGCCACGCTCGGATCGCTTCTATCTTCGACGGATCAACATCAATTCCTTCGCCACTAACGACATGACCAAGGAATGCCATGGACGGTAGCCAAAACTCGCACTTGGAGAATTTGGCATATAGCTGACTCCTCCTCAAGGTGCTCAGGACTGCGTGCAGATGCCCTACATGCTCCTCTTCCGACTGAGAGTATACCAAAATGTCGTCGATGAAGACGATCACAAATTGATCTAAATACTCTCGGAATGTCCTGTTCATCAAGTCCATGAATACCGACGGTGCATTGGATAGACCAAACGGCATTACCGTGAACTCATAGTGCCCAAAGCGGGTACTGAACGCTGTTTTTGGAATGTCACATTCCTTTATTCGCAGTTGATAATAGCCGGACCTTAAGTCAAGCTTAGAGTATACCGTCGACCCGACCAGTTGGTCAAATAAGTCGTCGATTCTCGGAATCGGATAACGGTTCTTCTCTGTCAGTTTGATCCGCTACTACTAGGACAACACCAAAGCTGGTCTTAGGCCCCGAATCCTTCAACAAGGTGAAGAATATCTTCACGCCTTTTCACAGCTTCTCCTATCCGCACTCACTCGAGATCTATTGGGCAGCATTACCTCCAATTTATCCTTGACTAAGGTAAACGACAATTCGATTCATAACACGAAGTCCTTAGACAAATAGGAGAGCGATGCTCCAGCACCAACAGAGCTCTCGTCGAATAGTCGATAATTAGGACAAGGCCTAATTGCACACAAATACAAGACATAAAATTTTGTTGTCAACAAATACAGTGGACACATTGCTATCTCTAACCGCACACGAGGTAGAAATCATATTAGGAGATGATCATCCATACCTGTGGCAACATCGCATTGTTGAATGACCTTTTACTGGCCATAAGAGTAGACTCTCGGCTGGGTTAGAGAATATTGGGGAGTCGAAGACTCCACCGCCTTTCCTTTCTCTATAGCAGCTGAACCCATCGCACGAGCATAGTCCACTTCTCCGCTTTTTGCCTTTGGAGGACCACTTCGACACACCACGACTTTGTGCCCCACCTTCCCGCAGGTGAAACACGTAATAGGTCCCCGCACGGTCGTGGCTCCCAAAATATTAGAAGGAGTTGGTTCCGCGAACCTAGACTTCCTCTTGATCCTTCTGACCTCCGACTTGGACTGAGAGTCCGGCGCATGATACTCATTGAAGTCTTTCGCACGCGGCATACTCTTCATTTCCATTTCCATAGATTTTGCTGCTTTCACTAAGACGTTGAAACCAAGTAACTTTGGACCCACAAGCATTAGTCTTAGGTCATCTCGCAGACCATTGTAGAACTTGTTGACCTTGGTTTCCTCATCTTCCCACATAGACCTCTCATAACGGCCCAGACTGATGAACTCATTCAGGTACTCATCCACTGAGTGTGCTCCCTGCTCCAGGTGCAAGCACTGGTTTTGTAGTGCCAAATGCCCTGATGAGAGCATGTACCTTAGAAGGAATGACTCATGGAAGTTTTCCCAAGAGATTTCGGTAAGTTGTCTCCCACCAAACTTGTGCACCAACTCCTCTTCCCACCAAAGTCTTGCTTCTCTTATAAGTAGGAAGGTGGCCAAGGCTACCAACATATCCTTAATTATAAGTATTGACGTTAAAGTCTTCTTTATTTCTGACAACCACTCAGCAGCTCTCACAGGAGATTCGGTCCCCGCGAAGGATGGAGGGTTGAGGCTCAGAAAGTACTTTAACAGTTGATAGCGCAATTGCGGTTCTGCTTCTGGCTCCCTTGCCCTTGTCGGAACCGGGGCCACAATAAGACTGGGAGGCTGTACCAGCCTTCCTAGCCATGCATTTTGTGCAGCCATGACCGCTGCTGTGACCACTCTGATCATCTCAGCCGAAGGAGCGGTCGCTGGCACTTCAGCCGACCTACTACTTTCAGCAGTGTTACGGGGTCGAGACTGCCCCGCACCACTTCCAGTCACCTATAATCATGCACGACACAATTTAGTGACACAAAACATATCAATCATCAATCATGGAACGCTCAGGTTCCGCAAACAAGTATGTTTTTTTCATTCCTAAGTGGACATTCTTATTAGTTTTTGTCGTTTTAGGTGAATGCACAACCCGTGCGCACCACCCCTTAAAAGGAATTCGTCCCGAATTCGCTAAACTACGGATCGACGCCTTAAGTCCGATACCAAATTGTAACACCCTGCCAGTACGAAAAGTATAACAGCAGGTCCGGCCGGGACCCCACGCCATACAACCCACACTAGCTAGGAGTTAAAAGGTGATAACCAGAAAAGTAACAACTAAACGAGAGTACAAAACGTAAGCGGAAGCATTAATCAAACCATTCAAATAGAACTGTCCACTATCATAGGAATGTATCCAGAATAAGAGTTATGGCCTTAAGGCCATACATTCATCCAATGCACAAAACTCCAAAAGCATACATCGGCACGCAGGCCGGCCATACATGAAAAACAGGAAAAGGGCTGGCCTTCGAGGGCCAACACTGCAAAGGGGCCATCGCCCGCTATTTCCCGCTAGGCTCACCTGCACCTGCATAAGAACATTCCACCAAGCGGTGGCAAACAAAGTAACGGTCAGCGCAGCTGACCAAATTATAACGACCCCACCCTTTTCCCCGGGGTGGCGGAGCTTCTACCCTGCAAGCAAGCTACACTAGCACAAATACTAATATAAAGAAGGTGCAATTACACAAGGTGAGGTTTCAAGCACAATCAATCTTCTAGGTTGAGCATCAAAAAGAAGGGAACCTAGGTATGCACATGATGTTGGTTGGGTTCACCCGAAGGTTCCCCACAACCGCCTAAGTAATCGCATGAGGCTAATCATAACATCAATCTAACTCAAACGTGGGTACACACAACCGCACGCTCCATGCTCACAAGGCATGCACAAAGGTAACTCTTCCCGAGCACCAACACCATCATGAGTCCGGAAACTCTAGATGGGAAAAGAGCTTCTGGCCCGTCTAGGTAAACACCTTCCGCGGCCTCTCCCATGATCACACGGCTTTACGAGAGACAATTATCCCTTTACCGATACCGCATGGGAACGGGTTCAGTTCAGTCAATTCCCGAGCTCTCATCGTCGAGTTCACACATACGATGCGGGTATGACATCACCTCGGCCCATAAGGGTTTAGCACTTGCTAGTGCTACACAAAACATAAGTTACAACACCCAAGCCTTCACGAGGACATAGGCTTTACACGTAACCAAAAAGGAGATACAACACGCTCCGCATCAATTTTGTGGTGAAGGTTTGCCTTCATCCAACTCTCAAAGCATGGGGCTTTCGTTAGGATCTTCGCAAGACGCCTACGCTTAATTCCCGCAATACTATAGAAGATTTCACGGAGTCATTCTACGTCACGCATTCTAGGCCTAACCTAAATGCAACGTCGCAAATCTAGCATCACCGATTTGGGCTCACGGCCACGAATAGGCTTCACACACAATGCCTAAATCTGCACGACTACCGGATTTTCTACATGCAATAATGCCGGGGACGGACACAATCTACCCGGAGTTCCGAAGAACTTGAGGAAATCCTACACTTCACCCATTTGGTGAAAGAGATACCTCATGCAAGCATAGAAAGAGGAATGAATGGACAAATACAAGTCCAAAGTTCGGGAGGAAGAATCGTTACCCTAGACGTGTTCTTTTTCGCCATGGATCTGAGATTCTACACGGTGAGAAACGACCGCACCGGGCTGCACTCTCCAAATCCGGAAACGGCTCGCGAAATGGAGCTCCGGAGCTCCGTCAATGGCGGGATCTACCTTCTTCTTCCTTGGCTCCTCCTTCTTGCTCTAGGGTTTGGAGAGAGAAAAGCTTAGAGAATATGAGGTTTAACCCCCTCTCATCAGCCCTAATGGTCTCCCGCAACTAAACCCAGCCGTTGGATCAATTTCCAAAAGATTTGGACGCCCGATCTTCTTCTCCGCTCAAAATCGCGGAACAGAATAAACAAGGCGCACGATCACAGGCGCACGGTCAGTGGTCGTGCGCGACGAGGGAAATGGTCGTGCGCACTATCCGGGACAGAACTCTGAATTCTTGCGAATAAGCGCACGATCGCTGGCGCACGATCACTGGTCGTGCGCGAAGAGGCAAATGGTCGTGCGCACTATCCGAGACAGAACTCGATTCTCTTCTGAATTAACGCACGATCGCTGGCGCACGATCACTGGTCGTGCGCGAAGAGGAAAATGGTCGTGCGCACTATCCGAGACAGAACTCGATTCTCTTCTGAATTAACGCACGATCGCTGGCGCACGATCACGAGTCGTGCGCGATGAGGCCACTGATCGTGCGCTAAGAGCAGTCAGGGAAATTTTAGCCTGTTCCAAGTGCAGCACTACCACTCCGCCTACTTCGCGGAACTACCAGTTTTGGGGTGTTACACAACATAATCCAATGCTATTAAGGGTTAACCCACTCAAAAGCTATTGGCACACCAAGATTAATAACACCCCATTTCAGCTATAATGAAGCCCCCATTTCAATAACAGCCAACATATAAAATATAGGAAAAACTCATATTCTGCTAAAAATATCAAGCGCCGCAAAGCATCAAAGAAATTCATACTCAACTGGCAATGATTCGCCTAGTTGACACAGAGTTATATTTTCTCCTATTTCCTTCAACTTCGTCGAACGGAAGTCAATACTTTCATCGAACGCAGAGCACTTCGTCGAACTCAATCTTCCCTTGCCCAACACCAACCCAAGGCGAGTCAAAACGTCTCTGAGGGGTCTAGTGTGAATTGGGATGTTACACATGGTATCGGATAAACTGCTCCACAAACCTTCGTACCAAGTCACCGACTGGAGCGTCCTTCCTAACCGGGATGAATCTGGCCATCTTCGTCAATCTGTCGATGATCACTCATATGAAATCATTCCCCGCATGTGATCGGGGAAATCCATGAATAAATTCCATCGCTATATCGTCGAATTTCCACTCCGGCACAGGTAGTGGCTGCAGTAGACCGGTCGGGTTCTTGCATTCCGCCTTCACGAGTTGGCAAGACTCGCAATGGGTCACAAAGTAAGTGATTTCCTTCTTCATACCCGGCCAGTACGTGGTCCTCTTTAGGTCTGTCATCATCTTGGTGATACCCGGGTGCACGGAATACCCACTGCAGTGAGCCTCCGCCATAATATCCTTCTGAATCTGGCCTTCTGCCGGTATATATACTTAGCCTCTGAAACTCAGCAGGTCGTCCTTCAACGAATAGTCCTCAGTCGTGCCTGCCACCAAGGACCTGAAATCGGCTCCAACATGGCATCCTGCCTCTGTCCATCTCTGATGCAGTCTCGAATGTCATATGTGGTACTCATCGTTGCCAAATACTCCTCGTAGAGCTCAGGGTCCTCAAAGGATACCAAGGTGATATGCATGTCTTCTAGCATACTCACCAGCTCTATGGCCATCAAGTGGGGCTCTGTTCCTGATGTGGTAGCTCTCCGGCTTAGCGCGTCCGCCACCAAATTCGCGCTCCTCGGGTGGTAGTGCATGGTATACTGATAATCCAATAAGAACTCCACCCATCATCTCTGTCAGATGTCTAGCTCCTACTGTGTGTCCATGTACTTCATATTCTTATGATCTGAGAATATATCGTAGTGGACACCGTAGAGGTAGTGCCGTGAGATCTTCAGAGCGAATATAACAGCTCCCATCTACAAGTCGTGCACTGGGTAGTTCCGCTCGTGCTTCTTCAACTAACGGGAGTCGTATGCTATCAAATGCCCATTTTGCATCAGAATGGCACCCATCCTCTGATATGACGCATCTGTATACACTTAGAATCCTTCCTTCCCAGAAGGAAGGGCGAGGATGGGGCTGACGTAAGTCAACTCTTCAGCTCCTAGAAGGATGCTTCGCACTGCGGTGTCCAAATGAACGTGGTATCCTTCTTCATCAAGGATATGAGAGGGAGGGCTATCTGAGAAAATCCATGCATGAACTTCCGGTAATAGCCGGCAAGCCCCAAGAAACTCCGCACGTCGATGGCCGTCTTCAGTGGTGGCCAATCCCGTACTGCCTGGATCTTTGCTGGATCCACTGCCAGTCCCGCTCCACTGATAATGTGACCCAGGAAGGCCACCTCCTTCAGCCAAAACTAACACTTATTGAACTTTGCATAGAGATTTTGCTCTCAAAGTTTCTCTAATGTTAGTGCCAGATGTCGTGCATGCTCCTCTTTCGTCCACGAGTAGATGAGAATGGCGTCGATGAACACTGTGATAAATATGTCGAGATATGGCTCGAACACCCAGTTCATCAGACTCATAAATGACGACGGTGCATTCGTGAGCCCGAAGGGCATCATGGTTAACTCATACAGTCCATATCGGTTGCTGAAAGCCATCTTTAGGATGTCCTCCTCCTGAATCTGCCGTTGATAGTATCCCGATCTCAAATCCAGCTTCGAGAAGCAGTGAGCTCCCTCTAGCTGGTCAAATAGCTCATCGATCATAGGCAGCGAATACGTATTCTGGACCGTCAGCCTGTTCAATGTTCTATAATCGATGCACAGTCTGAGCATCCCATCCTTCTTCTTCACGAATAGCACCGGAGCTCCCCAAGGTGAGTAACTCGGTCTAACAAATCCAGCTTCCACCAGCTCCTTTAACTGGCTCTGATACTCCACTAACTCCTTCGGGGCCATATGGTAAGGAGCTCTAGATACCGGCTTTGCCCCCGACACCAAATAAATCTGAAAGTACTTCTCGCGGTGCGGTGGCAGCCCTGGAAACTTCTTTGGGAACACGTCAACTAAATCCCAAACGACTGGGATGCTTGACACAGAATCCTTGACCTCAGTCATCTCAAACAGGACCCGATATATCTCATCTCCCTGGAGTTGGGCCTTGGCGGCCTGAATAGATGATAATAAAAGATGAGAGGTGGGTCTAATGCCTTCAACTACTACTTTCGAGTCTTCATGCCTTAGAACAATCCTCCTTGTCGGGCAGTCAATCCTTGCATGGTTCCAATGCAGCCAATTCAAGCCCAGGATTAGGTCAAAGTCTTTCATCTTCAATAGTGCCGTCGGTGCTTCGAACAGTTTTCTTCCAATCTCCACGTTCATGTTGCACTTGGCGCGCGATATTATCTCTGACCCGTCCAGAAGTCGCACCTTCCTTTGAATGCCTTCGAAGTGCTGCACTTGATCCAGATCGTCTACGAATTCCTCCAAGATGAACGAGTGTGAGGCACCCGTATCGAATAAGATATATTCGGGTTTGCTGCTGACAAGTACTATACCTTGGTGGGTGAATAGTTTAGTCAGTTTGTTTGTGGTTTTCTTTCCTAGTCCTAATAGTTCTATATCAATTCTACTGTCTAGAAATGAAAAGAATTTAAATTTTACTGGCGTACCTACTATCACCCTCTGCGGGTTCCGGGGTTGAGCCAGGTCCAAGATATACAACTGGTACCTGTTCTACCTACAGTCTACACCTTGGAATCCACGACCTTGTCCACATCCTTGGCCCCCAAAATGCTGGGCTTGTGGGGCAGCCTGTGGTGCTAGGGGTACATTCCTCAGAGGGTAGTTCCTCTAAATGTGGCCCGGCTGGTGGAACTGGTAGCACTACTACGGGGGACGTGGCCCACCTCCTAGCCTCGGCACCTCCCGCATCTATAGGGGCTGAGAAGCCAACACTACTAGCTCCCTCATCTCCTGTCTCTCCTCCTGGCGAGGTCGGTCCTCCATTCTCCTTTCCCCAATGTACCGACCCCTCTACTGGTCTCTCTTGCCACCCCCACCCTGGTCCTCTGTTAGTCTCTTCCTTCCTCGAACAGTGTGCTAGTCTGCCTCCAGCTTCTTGGCTATCTCCAAAATCTTGGCCAAGCTACCATCAGAGGCAAAGATAAGGGTTTGCCTCAGGTCATCACGAAGGCCCTTATAGAACCTTTTTGCGTAGCCCGCATCATCCAGTTGATACGAATCTGCAAAGTGGGCGAAGTTTGTGAACTCTGATGATACTCCACAACCATCCTGCTACCTTGCCTTAACTGCAAAAACCCGTCCTCCAGCTCATCTCTTGCAGACTGCGATATATAGTGCTCCAACAATGCAACTTTGAACTCATCCCATGAGATATCTGCAGCCTCCAATCCAGCATAGGTGGTGTCCAGCAACGACTTCCACCATCTCTTTGCATGTGATTCCAAACATGAGACCACTAGGGGAACTGTCATCTCCATCGGGCACCGAATCCCTGCCAGCGGCACATACATGATGTCCACCCACTCCTCAGTCTGAACAGTTGACCCCATCCATAGTTAAGATGGGGGAGAAAGACCAGGGAAGACGCTCAGACAGTTGGCCCCGGGATTTGGCTGAGGAGCCGGAGCCCGTTGTGCCCTGAAAGCATCCAGTGTAGCAGTCAATGTATGTCCCATCTCTGTCTGCTGGAACGGAGTAGGAGTCGGTGGCGGTGGGATGACATTTGGATTCGAAGGCACTCCATGCTGTGGTGTAGGGTTCGTCGCATGCTACAAAGGAAAATTAGAACTCATAAGGGGATTTGACTAAAATATTCAGTTAAAAGTGGACTTTTTCATGTGATTTCCCATATGGGCACACAATTGCTCCCACTACTTGTTTATCCTCAAACTAAGCTCGTGCGGGGTGGCCCAGGGTTTGTGGACTTCTTTTCTTCGGATCGAGGTTTCCCTCTAATACCAGTTTGTATGACACCTTTTTTTTGCTTCGCTACCGGGTCTTATGCCCAAAACTGCCACTTTGCAGTGACACCAACACTCTGGAAGGTCACCACTAAAAAATGTTGATCATGCTGGCAATATCTATCATAGAAGAAAAAGAGTACAATTGAACAATATAGAAGCTCAAGTCCACATCACATAATATAAAAACCATAATGGTATATGTCCACAGATAATAACTGAAAAGCAAAGTAAATAAAGAAGGGCTTCTGCCCAGTACATCATTTCCTCACTACAAGATCTCTTGCGGAAGCAAATCTACTAATAACCACTCACTGATCCTGAGACTGGTGCTCCTGTGCTAGACTGGCCCGCCTCCATCTGCACCGGCCTCTGGTGCTGTTGCATCTCCTCAGTCCCCTAAAATGATATGGTCCACTGACCGTTATTCAAAAAGACTAAGCCTCGTTTCCCTCCACCCATCCCCCAGTGGATCCTAGGCACCGTGCGGGATAGATGAAGTGGAGGACAGCAAGGGGTATAAAAACATAGCAGGTGACATGACTTAGCTACAGGAGTATCTACTACTACACAGGTGTGTGTGTGTGTGTGTGTGTGTGTGTGTGTGAATATATATATATATATATATATAGAGAGAGAGAGAGAGAGAGAACAATAAATAAACAGGGTAAAGAACATGTAAGGAATAGTAAATGAGGAAAGTAAAGTGAAGTAAGTAAGAAAGGTAACCTTGATTATAGGAATGCCCAGGCCTATCGTATAAAAAGTCTCAACCAATGTATATGATAGAGGTCAAGGTTAAAATGCAATGCTTATGTTATGTCATGCAGTGTTATGCTAGTTAATATTATGTTCACACAAGGGCAACACACGCACCCGACTATATGCGCACAGACATTTAGTTTCCCCTTTTTGGAGCTAGCAAGACTCCCAGGATACCCCCGTAGTGTCAAACGGAAGCGGTGGGTTGGGCCTTGCCCACCTCTAGGTTGGTATTCGCACTACCTAACCTAGACCTTTCGTACGCCTTAATACGAAGAACACAACCGTGGAGCATCTGCATACTCTTACTGGCTGGTCCACCAGATTTTTCATTGGCAAAGTGATAAACACACTTGCCGAGCCAAAGTATCGACGTCGGTGCGAACAATCGTCAAAACTAAAGACCCACCACCTTTATACACATACAATTATGATTACTATATATCTCTGAGCCATAAGCTCCCCCGGGTTAACTCACCCGTTCATGAATCACTTTCTAAGTCACAAGCACATCGGACTAATTAGTCTGTTTCCACTACTACCGAGCCTACAGCCCGTAAGATCAAACTGACTAACCACCCGTGATAATAGGGTGTGGGTGAATGTATTATTAAATTAATCTTGCACAACAACTTACTACTACAGTTTTGGGTTAATCTTGGACTTCCCGAGGTCTACCATGTGAGGCCTCGCAGCGGTACTAGGAGGAACGATGGGATGACACCTCAAACCTCCCTTTCACAAGACACTTAATATTATTGATAACTACCCATAACCATACCCCTCTTACCATTTCACTTGAGTTAACCCTAAGAGTTTTATGACTCTCCAAGGGAAAGGCGATCTATCGTCAATCCCGAGCACAAACTTGCCCCTTAGCTTACCTGGCACACTCAACACCTAGGCTCCTATTGGTGACCTAAAATCTCCTCAACCAGACTAGGTACACCATCTACCTCTTATTCCCACCCAGTGTTCTACAAGTTACCCTAGTTCTACAGTTTTACTATACGTAGACCAAACAAACTATATGAAGTGTGTAAGACCCCAATTCAGAAAATAGCATTTCTGGAAACCTGTGTTGTCGCCGGCGACAGTGACTGTCGCCCAGGCGACAGCATCCTGTTGAGAAGGTTCTGTCGTGAGCTGTCGGACGGCGTTGACTAGTCAATGTCGGTTCCTTATCGCTGTCGCCAGGCGACAGTGGCTGTCGCCGGGCGACATCTCCAACTTGGACTTTGTGCCCAAAATGCTGGGCATTAATTGCCCATTGACTTTGGGGGCTGGTTTTGGACAGAGGGGTTCAGTGGCTGCATTGAAAGGCCGAAATACCTCCTCTTTCCCATTATCCTTTAAGGCTTTATTTGGAGAGAGAGAGAGAGGAGTTGGAGAAGAAGAGGAATAGGAAACCCTAGCTTGGAGCTTGGGTTTGGTGGAGCTACACTCCTCGGATCCCTTCAATGTTCGTGGCTACGCGTAGAGGAGGGCAAGGCGCTCCTTTCCATCCGTACCAAAAATCAAGCCATGGTCCAGAAGCGACGCCTTAGGGTAACGATCTTCCCTAACCCTAATCGGACATGTTCTAGTCCATCCTTTGCATTCTTGAGGCCCCTACCCAAAAGGGTGAGGTCGTGGCCTCCGACGGGTCGATTCGTGCTATCCCCGTCAAAACTTGCATTCATATAGAGTCCACGCGTGGAATAGACGTAGGCGCGCTGTGTGAAGCCCATCCGAGACGGTTCGTCCGGATTGGTGTTGCTTTTTGATGATGTGCGTGCCGGGGAAAAACCCCGTGTTGATATCCTGCTACGTAGGATTAGAGAGTGCTACTGCATGCGCAGCAACGCCCGGGGGTGTGCCCCGGGGAGCACCCGAAGATTAGAAGCAGAAGTGAAGTTCTGCTCACTGTCGCCAGGCGACATTGGATGTCGCCGGGCGACAGCTCTCAGACTTGGGTCTGGTGACTTTTGTGCTTACTGAGGCCGTGGGAGTGTTACTGCATGTGCAGCAATGCCTGGGGGTGTGCCCTGGGAAACACCCACAGCTAGGAGCCAAAATGGTATTTATGTGCACTGTCGCTGGCGACACTGACTGTCGCCAGGCGACAGCTTCCCAGAACTGAGTTCTGGTGAATTGTTGAGCCCACCTGTTGAGAGGACCTGAGGCTTGTGTGCCCGACCCGTAAGGGTGTCCTGGTGGATGACTTAGCGGCCTGTGGAGCCGGCTGAATGAGAATGCCTGGGCTGAGGGAACGCCATACCTGCTCTTCGGGTTGTACCACGAGAGTGTGAACACCGGGCATTGGCGAACCTGAAACCGCACCATCGCAGCACCCGAACAGTAAGTCTCTGGGAGTTGTAGGGAGGCGTTGGGAGAGAGTCTTCGGACTACGCTATGTTCACAATTGAAGCACGGGGGTGCCCTGGTATTCGGGCCACCGACTTTAGCCTCGAAGGGCAAGACCATCCGGGGAGGGTGGTGGTGGAAGGCGGAGTACACCAAAGAGTGCCTGAGAGCACGAGACGTGGAGGCCATTCCCACGTTTGTGTTGATTGCATATGTATGTTTTGTTGTGGGCTTTGCTAGCCGCACTCTTATATATGTATATATGCTGCTGAGTTGTCTTGCAGGGATGCTTAGAACCGCCACCCCCTCAAAGGGGTGGGGTCGTTATAATTGGTCAGCTTTAGCTGACCGTTGCCTGTTTTTCCACCGTTTTTGGTGGGCTTGATGTACAGGTACTGGAACGAGCGGAGCATAGCAGGCTATTAGCGGGCGGAGGCCCTGGTGCTGCTGCGGCCCTCGAAGGCCTTGTGATGTTCCCTTTTTGCTTTTCATGTATGGCCGGCCTGCGCGCCGATGTTGGTAATTTGTAAGGCCGTCGTGCCTAATCTTAAGTTGTAAACATTTTATTCCTATTTAATAGAAGTGGACATACCTGGGTTCGGGTTTTGGGGTTTTCATCTTGTCTCTTTTGCTTCCGCATAGAGTGCTCTGAGTTAGGCTTCGTTGTATAGTGTTGTTCAATTTCAATTAAGTGACGTTCCCGTTGGTTTAGTAGTATATGGCGTGGGGCCCGACCGGACCTTCTGCTATATGTTCCTGAACGGATGGGGGTGTTACAAATTGGTATCAGCTTCTAGGGTTCCGTATCCTTCTAATGAATTCGCGGGCGAATTCTTTTAAGGGGTGGCGAGCACGTGTGTGCGTCACCGTTGAGACGTACTATAAACCCAAAAATGTCCACTTAGGAATAAAATGTAACAACAAACCAACAAAAATTGCATGATTTTGGAACCTGAATGTTCCTTTTGTTGTTAGTTGCGACTGTGCTGTCGCCTAACTGTGTGATGCACTTGTGCAGGGCACTCGAAGTGCTGCGGGACCGTCGCGTCCCCGTGATGTGAATGAGAGTAGTGGGTCTGCTGAGGCTCCTACACCTCCGTCTGCTGAGTTGGTTCGGCAAGTCACAGGGGTCGTCCTAGCTGCGTTAAATGCCCAGCCTGGAAGGCAAGGCCAACAGTCGGTGCAGGAAGTGGCCCCAGAGCCACTAAGAGTGGAGCAAGTCCTCGTGAGGCGTGCTCCTGAGCAACAGCTGAAGCATTTCATGGGATTCCGACCTCCTCCGTTTACCGGGGTTGAATCCCCAGCTGAGGCCGAGGACTGGTTGTCGCATATCGAGCGAATTCTGACAGCGACACAGTCAGATGAGGCACAGAAGGTGACATTTGCTACGTTCATGTTGGCAAATGAAGCCAGGCGATGGTGGGATCAGGTTGAGAAGCGCCAGTTCGCGGGAAGGCGGCTGGTTGATGTGCCGATGGAAGAGTTCTCAGGAATCTTCCTGGCAAGGTATGTGCCCCAGTCGCAGCAGATCGCGATGGAGAACCAGTTTCTGGCTCTTACGCAGGAAGTTAGACTGGTTGATGACTATCTATATGAGTTCACCCGCCTCGGGCGTTATGCTGGAAGCTCTTTCGATGATGAGGAGAGGAGGGTGAACAAGTTTTACGGGGGTTTGCGTGCTGAGTTGCGGCACCTTCTGACAGGGCCGCTGACGCAGGGTTTCATGACCCTTGTTGGTTCAGCCCGAGCGCTTGAGCGGGACATGCTCAGTGAGAAGGGCAAAGCGGTTGTGGTCGAGGCAGTGCTGGAGGGCAAGTCGCCAAGTGGGACAAAGCTGCGGAAGTGGAGTCGTTGGAAGAAGGCTCGGTTGTCTGGACCAGCTCCTTCTACTTCGGGCGCGTCGTCTGGACGTGGCTCTCTTACTTGCTTCACTTGTGGCAAGCTTGGCCATTACTCTCGGGAATGCCGCAGCGGGCTTCCAAGGCCAGAGAGGAAGCCTGGGCCATCTTATTCGGAAAAGGGGAATGCAGCTGAGTCTACTGCCTCCCGTATGGCTCCCCCACAGCCCAGGGTCTTCAACCTTGGATAGCAAGAGGCTATTAAAGCCAAGGACGTCGTGACAGGTACATTTAAGATTCAGTTCTTACTGTTTTATATACCTGTTTTACTATTCATGCTAATCATGTTTGGCGGCGTAGGCTACGTGCATGTTTTAGGCGTTCCTGCAAGGGCGCTTTTCGATACTGGAGCTTCGCACTCCTTCTTATCGTCGGACTTTGTCCAACGTATTGGTGCGCCGTCGATTGCTTCTGCAGATGGACTGGATGTCCTACTGCCGAATGGATATTCGATGCGTGTGGAGAGGAGCTGCTGCGTGAAGGTTCTAGTTGGAAGTCATGAGTATGACCTGAGAGCATTGCTACTCCCCCTGGTTGAGTTCGATGTGATCTTCGGTATGGATTGGCTGTCGGAACAGCGTGCGTGCATCGATTGCACCACAAAGGAGGTGAGGTTTGTGCGGAGTACCGTTTGTGAGACGGTCTTCGCGGGCATGCGTGGGTCGAGCAAGATGCTGATGTCTGCTCTCCAGGTGTCCAAGGCGGTGCGTCAGGGAGCAGAGTTATTCTTTGCTCTGGTGGAGGCTTCAGCGCCGAGGCCCAACCTTGTGGATGTTCCGATAGTGTCAGAGTTTCCTGATGTGTTCCCGAGCGAGCTCCCCGGTGCTCCCCCGCAGCGGGAGATAGATTTCACGATTGAGTTGGTGCCAGGCGCTAAGCCTGTGGCCCGCTCGCCGTATCGTATGGCGCCGAAGGAGTTAGCAGAGTTGAAGCTGCAGCTGCAGGAGCTGCTTGAGCAGGGCTACGTGCGTCCGAGTTCTTCACCTTGGAGTGCACCGGTCCTCTTTGTCAAAAAGAAGGACGGTAGCCTGCGGCTTTGTATCGACTATCGGGAGCTTAATAAGCTGACATAGAAGAACAAGTATCCTCTTTCGAGGATAGATGACTTGTTCGACCAGCTCGTTGGTTCGACAGTGTACTCGAAGCTGGACTTGAAGTCCGACTATTATCAGGTGCGGATCAGGGAGTGTGATATCCCGAAGACTGCTTTTAGTACCCGGTACGGGCAGTATGAGTTCACCGTAATGCCGTTTGGGCTGTCCAATGCGCCTTCGGTGTTTATGGACTTGATGCACCGGACTTTCCGAGAGTACCTCGACCGGTTTGTAGTCGTCTTCCTTGATGACATACTAGTCTACTCTCAGTCCGAGGAGGAGCACGGTGATCACCTGCGAGTAGTCCTGGAGGTTCTGAGGAGGAACCATCTGTATGCCAAGTTCTCGAAGTGCGAGTTCTGGCTACCTTCCGTGGCATTCTTGGGCCATGTGGTCAGCGGAGAGGGTGTGGCGGTTGATCCGGTGAAGGTTGCGGCTATCAGGGAGTGGCCTGTTCTTTCTTCAGTAGCGGAGGTCCGTAGCTTCCTCGGGCTGGCCGGCTACTACAGGAGCTTCGTGGAGAACTTCTCACGGATCGCGCTGCCTCTTACGACACTGACACGGAAGATGCAGGAGTTTATCTGGACGCCTGCGTGTGCGCAGGCTTTCAAGGAGTTGAAGCGGCGGCTTACCACGGCTCCGATCTTATGTTTGCCTTCCGGCACGGAGGGTTACGAGATCTACACCGACGCTTCGGGGAGCAGCCTTGGCTGCGTTCTGCAGCAGCATGGCCAGGTGATAGCGTATGTCTCTCGCCAGCTGAAGGTGCACGAGCGGAATTATCCGGTCCACGACTTGGAGTTGGCGGCCGTGATTTTTGCCCTGAAGCTTTGGCGGCATTATGTGTATGGCCTGAAGATCGACATCTTCACAGACCATAAGAGCTTGAAGTACCTCATGTCACAGAAGGAGCTAAATATGCGGCAGCAGCGGTGGATGGAGTTCCTGGGGGACTACACATTTGAGATCCACTACACCCCTGGGAAGGGGAATGTTGTCGCAGACGCACTCAGTCGCAGGGCCCCAGCGCAGGCCAACTGGATTCAGATGCATGACGAGCACCTGATACGTGACCTGGAGGCCTTGGATATTTCTTGTGTAGAGAAGCGGGGCAGTGCCGATGCTTGTTTGAGCTGGACTGAGGTGCAGTACGACCTTGCAGATAGAGTCCGCCAGGCTTTAGAACTCGATCCGAGTTTAAAGCGCTACGCGGAGGAAGCTGGTGCTGGGCCGGATGCCCAGTTTCAGATGCTTGACGGGTTGCTGTGGAGGGGCGACCGTTTGTGCGTCCCCAAGGCGGGTGAGCTGCGCGATGAGTTGATGTACGAGGCGCATCGTACCAGATATTCAGTTCATCCGGGGAGCACGAAGATGTATAAGGACATGAAAGTCCTTTTCTGGTGGCCGGGTATGAAGAGGGACATCGCTCACTACGTGGCCAAGTGCCACACTTGTGCCCTCGTGAAGGCGGAATGTCAGAAGCCCGGGGGGTTTTTGAAGTCTTTACCGGTCCCGGAGTGGAAATTCGACGACATTTCCATGGATTTCGTGCATGGGCTGCCGAGATCGCAGCGCGGGAACGATGCCATCTGGGTAGTTGTAGACCGGCTGACGAAGGTGGCGCACTTTATCCCCAACCGGAGGGATGACTCGGTGGAGAAGTTGGCAAAGCTGTACGTTGATACTATAGTACGATTGCACGGTGTGCCCCGTAGCATCGTCAGTGATCGCGATGGGCGCTTTACTTCGAGCGACTGGAGGCTAGTCAACCGTCTATTGGGTACGAAGCTGCAGTTTAGCACGGCCTTTCATCCTCAGACGGATGGCCAAACTGAGCGTACCAACAGGACGATGGAAGACATGCTTCGGATGTGCGTCCTGGATTTTGGCAGGGGGTGGGAAAATCACCTCTTCCTTGTTGAGTTCGCGTACAACAACAGCTTTCAGACGAGTATTCAGATGACGCCTTTCGAGGCCCTCTATGGCAGGAAGTGCCGCACTCCCTTGGCTTGGGCAGAAACGGGCGAGACGAAGCTCTTCAAGAGGAAAGACGTCGAAGAGGCGACTTCGACGGTACGTATGATCCGGGAGAGGCTATTGGTTGCGAAGGATAGGCAGGCGAAGTACTATAATGCGAAGCACCGCGACGTCCAGTTCGCCGTTGGCGATTGGGTCTATTTGAAGATCAGGCCGTTCAAGGGTGTGTCCAGGATTCGGCGCTTGAAAAAGCTGAGTCCGCGATACCTTGGACCGTTTGAGATCATCGAGCGCGTCGGCGAGGCGGCTTATAGGCTTGCTTTATCGGCGGAACTGAGCGGGCTACACGATGTATTCCACATCTCCGTACTGCGGAAGGCAGTGCAAGAGCCTACGCAGGTGGTCGCGGCGGATCAGGTGCCCGTGGATAGTGGGCTTAAGACGGCGGTCAGTCCCGTTAGCATCGAAGATGCTGAGGTACGTCAGTTGCGGAACAGGGCGATCCGTATGGTAAAGGTCCGTTGGGACAACTGCGGTCGCGAGGAGCTCTCTTGGGAGCGCGAGCAGACCATGATGGAGGAGTTCCCCGAGCTGTTTCGGTGACGTTTACCTCTTTATCTTTCCCCCCTTGTGTAAAGACATTTTGTGGATATATATATATATATATATGTGCATGTTGTTGCAAATTTTGGGTCGAAATTTTTATAAGGTGGGGAGGGTTGTAAGACCCCAATTCAGAAAATAGCATTTCTGGAAACCTGTGCTGTCGCCGGCGACAGTGACTGTCGCCCAGGCGACAGCGTCCTGTTGAGAAGGTTCTGCCGTGAGCTGTCGGATGGCGTTGACTAGTCAATGTCGGTTCCTTATCGCTGTCGCCAGGCGACAGTGGCTGTCGCCGGGCGACAGCTCCAACTTGGACTTTGTGCCCAAAATGCTGGGCATTAATTGCCCATTGACTTTGGGGGCTGGTTTTGGACAGAGGGGTTCAGTGGCTGCATTGAAAGGCCGAAATCCCTCCTCTTTCCCATTATCCTTTAAGGCTTTATTTGGAGAGAGAGAGAGAGGAGTTGGAGAAGAAGAGGAATAGGAAACCCTAGCTTGGAGCTTGGGTTTGGTGGAGCTACACTCCTCGGATCCCTTCAACGTTCGTGGCTACGCGTAGAGGAGGGCAAGGCGCTCCTTTCCATCTGTACCAAAAATCAAGCCATGGTCCAGAAGCGACGTCGTAGGGTAACGATCTTCCCTAACCCTAATCGGACATGTTCTAGTCCATCCTTTGCATTCTTGAGGCCCCTACCCAAAAGGGTGAGGTCGTGGCCTCCGACGGGTCGATTCGTGCTATCCCCGTCAAAACTTGCATTCATATAGAGTCCACGCGTGGAATGGACGTAGGCGCGCTGTGTGAAGCCCATCCGAGATGGTTCGTCCGGATTGGTGTTGCTTTTTGATGATGTGCCCCGGGGAGCACCCAAAGATTAGAAGCAGAAGTGAAGTTCTGCTCACTGTCGCCAGGCGACATTGGATGTCATCGGGCAACAGCTCTCAGACTTGGGTCTGGTGACTTTTGTGCTTGCTGAGGCCGTGGGAGTGTTACTGCATGTGCAGCAATGCCTGGGGGTGTGCCCTGGGAAACACACACAGCTAGGAGCCAAAATGGTATTTATGTGCACTGTCGCTGGTGACACTGACTGTCGCCAGGCGACAGCTTCCCAGAACTGAGTTCTGGTGAATTGTTGAGCCCACCTGTTGAGAGGACCTGAGGCTTGTGTGCCCGACCCGTAAGGGTGTCCTGGTGGATGACTTAGCGGCCTGTGGAGCCGGCTGAATGAGAATGCCTGGGCTGAGGGAACGCCATACCCGCTCTTCGGGTTGTACCACGAGAGTGTGAACACCGGGCATTGGCGAACCTGAAACCGCACCATCGCAGCACCCGAACAGTAAGTCTCTGGGAGTTGTAGGGAGGCGTTGGGAGAGAGTCTTCGGACTACGCTATGTTCACAATTGAAGCACGGGGGTGCCCTGGTATTCGGTCCACCGACTTTAGCCTCGAAGGGCAAGACCATCCGGGGAGGGTGGTGGTGGAAGGCGGAGTACACCAAAGAGTGCCTGAGAGCACGAGACGTGGAGGCCATTCCCACGTTTGTGTTGATTGCATATGTATGTTTTGTTGTGGGCTTTGCTAGCCGCACTCTTATATATGTATATATGCTGCTGAGTTGTCTTGCAGGGATGCTTAAAACCGCCACCCCCTCGAAGGGGTGGGGTCGTTATAATTGGTCAGCTTTAGCTGACCGTTGCCTGTTTTGCCACCGTTTTTGGTGGGCTTGATGTACAGGTGCTGGAACGAGCGGAGCATAGCGGGCTATTAGCGGGCTGAGGCCCTGGTGCTGCTGCGGCCCTCGAAGGCCTTGTGATGTTCCCTTTTTGCTTTTCATGTATGGCCGGCCTGCGCGCCGATGTTGGTAATTTGTAAGGTCGTCGTGCCTAATCTTAAGTTGTAAACATTTTATTCCTATTTAATAGATGTGGACATACCCGGGTTCGGGTTTTGGGGTTTTCGTCTTGTCTCTTTTGCTTCCGCATAGAATGCTCTGAGTTAGGCTTCGTTGTATAGTGTTGTTCGATTTCAATTAAGTGACGTTCCCGTTCGTTTAGTAGTATATGGCGTGGGGCCCGGCCAGACCTTCTGCTATATGTTCCTGAACGGATGGGGGTGTTACAAAGTGCATGAGAGGAGGTACCCCAAATAATCATCCAAATGACCCAAGATTATTATTGGGGGTGTGTTATGACATTTTAAGACTATCTACAGAAATTCATAATTTTCCTACTATATTTGATATTTATTATAATTTCTCCAAAATCAGGGAACCTATGACTTTGAACATCATGTATGGTTTTCTGATAAGCTATAACTTTAATAAAATTTGTACAACTACATGTCATCAAGATAACAGACATTTATGAACTTATCAAATTGCAGAAAGGTTTTGACCTATAATTAAAAATATTTACTAATTTATCAAAGTCATGGGTTAACAAAGAAAGTACCAAAAATTCTCACTCAAAATTTACAAGATAAGCACTTCTTGAGTTTCATAATTTTCTAAATTCATTTAACCACATAAATCTTTTATTTAAATAAACCAGTCCAATGGCACTTTCTGAAGGAAATCATATATAAATTTAACAGATCATATACTTGCTCTAAAAAGTCCTCTGACCAAGTTTCATGATTTTCCAGTGAGTGTTAAACCCATAATTAATTTTCATACAACTAGGGCAAATATTGGGGGTTGTGAATGAAGTACTATATATAACACTTCTAAATTCTTAGCAAAATTATCAGAGAATAATATCATCAATATAAACTTACTGGCAAAGTTTCATAATCATCCTAGGTTATTTAAACATGTAATTCCTTCTTGTAAGGAAGTTTCCTAAATGATTCTTAATTAATTCAAAGAGAATAAATGTCTCTAAAAATTCCAGATAAATTAACTAGGGCTTGATATCACCCTAGAAACCTCTCTACCAAATTTCAAGTCAATCCAAGGACATTTGAGCCTATGTCCTTCAATAAGTTCAATACACAACCATAAGGTTTGAGCTCGGGTTCTAGGGCACATCCACACCAAATCACCCAAAACCCTTTGTGGGGGTGTTTTATATGGTATTAAATCAGTGTCCAAAGTTTCATCACTTTTGGATGAGGATTGACCACTCAAGCCCAACATGTGCACTTTGACCTAATAACCCCTAGTTTGACCAATCTTGGGTTAAATAATTACCCCACCAAATTAATCCCAATTAGGATGAAATTTTTACCAGAGTCATACCATGGCCCTAAGGATCTCCCACCAAAACATGGTAGGGTTTGGATGTCACTAGACCCTAAAATTAATGCATACATGAATTATTAAATGTTTGCAAAAATTTAAGAAAAAGGTCCTCCAAAAATTATCATTTTTGGAAATGTTAAGGGTGTGGGTATAAGTAGGCTGTGTTCCAAATTTCAAAGCATTTAGGCGCCTGGATTGATAGGGGCACTCAGATCTATCTCTGGTCAACCCTCTGTATAGGTTTCACCATTTTGAGTGCTGTGGTCAGACCACTGACCCAAATATTGTGAACTCAATTTTAAAATAAAGTAGACCTCAGGGGCTACCATTTTGGATGTTGAACATTTTTCCATCAGAGGTATCTAAATATTTTCTATATTTATTTCTAAGAGCTGCATAATGTGTTATAAAAATACAAACAATAATCATTTATAAGAAAATGATCCTGCACAGATCTTGGCGCATGATGAGCGGCTCCTGCTCATCGTCTTCCTCCAGCCAACAGCTGAGATTGCCCGCGCCTGGGTTACCTTCAACCCCACTTTCCCAGCAACGTGAGCGCTGACCCGGCCGGCCAATGCCACCACCACCTTCATTGAGGTGGTGCCCGGCGATTAGCGGTGGTTGGCCGGCCGGAGGTTGTCGGAATAGGGCTTTTGATCGGGATTAAAAGCTTCATTTCTAGACCTTTCGGTGAGCACGATCCATGGCCAATTGGCCCCAAATCGAGCCACCAATGAGTGATGAACTATCCATAGAGAGAGAGGAGGAGGGGAGGACCTGTGTGGTGGCCTGAAGCCACACTAATCGCCATTCCTCCATGGTCGTCCGTGAAGCTTTAGGTGTCATGCCAATGTGGGTCTATAGGACTCGATTTCTTCTGGAGAAGTGAGTAAACTCCTCATCTTCATCCACTGATGGAGTTATAATGCGCAATTGGGGGAGAGGAGGAGTTAATATCATCAATTTCCATTAACACCATTAATGGTGATTTTCGGCCACCATTAAATTCCCCCTGAATCAGCCCCTATGTGAGCTGGAAAACCGCCTATAATCCTTGTAACTGCCAGAGGAGATGAACCCCCATCAATTGGGAGGGCCTTTGGCCTCCCTTGGCCATGAATGTCATTAATCCTCTTTCTCTCTCTCCACCATTTTTGGGAAATTGGTTGAAAGTGCACAATGTGCCTCTGAGATATCTCTAGAGGGGGGTGAATAGAGATTTAAAATCTTTTCTATCCTAACTGAGCATACAATAAAAAATACTTAGTGATTATGCTTCAGCAACACCAAACACGGAATAAAATAAATGCTATAAATATAAAAACAGAAAAACTGAAAGCAATATGAGGGACAGCACAGAAAATAAGCAACCAGAAGACACAAGAATTTTATAGTGGTTCCCCAAAATATGGGTACTCCACTCTTCTACCACCTGGTAGGAATGCACCACATGTGCCTGAGTCTTTTGATAAGGAGGCTCTTAGAACCAATGATCTTTTGATAAGAAGATCATGAATCACAGATCTTTTTATAAGGAGATCTTGAACCACGGATCTTTTGATAAGGAGATCTTGAACCACAGATCTTTTGATAAGGAGATCTTGAGCCACAGATATTTTGATAAGGAGATCTTGAACCACTGAATCCTTCGGAAGAGGGATTCTTAAAACTCTGTACATGAGGTGTAAGGAAAGAAGAAAAGAATCAAAATTCTGTTATTAGAATTCTGTAACAGCAATCTTTGGGATGTTGTTCTTTGAGTACTCTTAAGGATCTCTATCAGATGAACCCTAGCTTATGATAGTGATGATTACTAGGGTTTGTAATCTCTTGATCCTTCTTCTCTCTGCTCTTGTAGTAGTTCTGCTGCTATATGATATTGAAGAAGAAGAAGTAGTTGATTTCCTGAGCAGAGTATCCTTTTTCTGTAAATCTTTTTTTTTTTTGGGTTTGTGCTGGGGAGGAGAAGACCCTAGTCTGAGAGAGAGCAGTTCTTGTTTCACTGCCTTTTAGGGTTCCAGGAGGAAGAAGAAGAAAGAGGAAGCCCTAATCAATAGCAGCCGAAAGTTGTGTTGAATGCTCTGTGTTTCTCATTATTCTCTTCCCATTTATTTCCCCAATTTAATTTGAATTTCACTTCCTTTTCTGGAATGTCCTGAAAAGGTATTTGCTTGGACAATTTCTCTTTATTTCCTCTTTAATTCACGACCCGTCCACCAACTGTTGTATATCTTTCCAAGAAAGCTTTCATGTCCTCTTTTAATACTTCTTTCCATTTGAGGTAATAAATATGTCGTAGGAGAACGGTCTTCAGTACTATGGGCCATTAGAGAGAGCTCCAAAAAGACAACTGAAAAGGTTTCCTTTTCAGACTGTTTTCGACGTTGCGTCGACTTCTCCTTCTCTCTTATCGACGTGCCTCCGAGTTCTTGTAAGAACAACTTCGAATTCCTCCTTGCTCTGATTGAACTCTTTAGTCGATGTTACTTCAATTACTTGTCGACGTATCCGTCGAGTTGAAGAATTGAGTTTGAATTTCATCGTCTGCGTCGATATGTAGTCGAAGTTGCGTCGACTTCAGATGGCTTCGACAGATTCTTCCTTCTGCGTTGAATTGAACTCGAAACAGTGTCGACTTCCAAGTTTACTTCGACATGTCCATTGTATCCACGTCGATATCATTTTGACATAGCATCGACTTGATCTACTTCAACAGAAGGGTTGAGCTACTTGGACTTCTAGTCTAAGTAGCGTCAACATCAATTCGATGTTGCGTCGATTTCTATTCGGCGCAATTGTTAACTCAACACAAATTATACTTCTCTTGATCTGGTCTTGACACCCTAAGTTGAGTGTGATATCCTAAGACGTCTAATGATCAAATTATCCTCACTATACAATGGGTAATTAAAACCTAAGAGATTAAAACACTTTTAGATAATTTGTTAAGTTAAATCTAAGGAGTTTTTCCCAACAATCTCCCCCTATTTATCTTATCAAATTTTATAGATTTGTTTAAAGTGATTTTACACAAATTTTGCATAAACAGAAATACATACAAGATAATATAGACAATAGAGTATGACAAACTGAAGGCACAAGCTATTTCATTAATTTGTCAAGAGATTATATTGTTCTTTCCACAATTGTTTGTTTCTAGGAAGTATAGAAGGTACAGAATACCTGAGCTTCATTGCTCCTTCTCAGGAGTTTTTCTTTTCCTTGAGAAAACCTTCGGAATAACCCTCCTTTTAGCAACCTTCAGAGGCTCATCATCTTCAGGAAGCTCTTCATCTTCTGGAGATTTTTCTGCTTCTTCAACAATCTTGTCCTTGAGAAACTCCCCCTGAGACTGTGCTTTATCTTCAGCCTCCTGAGCAGCTTCCTGAGCAATTTGAGCCACTTCATCCAGCAGAATATCATCTTGGAACTCCCCCTGGACTACTGCTGTACCAATTGCATCCATTTATTCTCCCAAGATCCTTTGAACTTCAGGAAGGGGCTCCCTCTAATTTTGATCATTCATTTCATCATTCTGATCTTCTTTTGATACTTGATCATCTCTTAGATGCTCACTCTGATCTGGTGCCCCATCTTCTAGTAGCATTCCTTCCTGATTTACCTCAGCAGGTGGCTCCCCCTGAATCTGTGCACCTTGAAAAGTGGTCACTTTGTCAAGAGCTTCATCCTCATGGCCACTCATCTCTAGGATAGGCCTTTCTACCTCCAGAATATTCTCCCCCTTCTTAACCTTGCTGGCAAGAGAGGTTAAGAATTCCTTTGTTACCAGGGAGGAAGACATGAAGTCCTTAAGGCCCTAGTGGGATCTTTTAGAGTCTTGCAATTCAGCTTCCATTTGAGAGTACTTCCTGTCAAACTTTCTTGCTTGTGTGACCAATAGATCTGCAAAGGTAGAAGAGGCCAAGCCAACTGCCTTAGAGATGACCTGCTCAAGGTCAATTGGAGGCATAGGTGTGGTAGATGGAGGAGGTGATGGAGGTAAGTCTTTTGGGATGGGAGAGAGAGCAAGATAGGAGATGTGAATTGATGGTGGAGGTGGTATGGATGGTTGTTGTTGTGGTTGTTGGTGGATGGGAGATTGAGGAGTTGGCTCTGTGATTGTAGCATCATATGGAATAGCTTCTTGTGATGCTGCGGTAGGTTCTTGTTCTGGAATGACCACCCTTGGGGGATCTGGTATAGTGTTCTGTGGAGTTGGAGAGGGAGGAGGAGAAGGTGCAGACTGTTGGATCGGTAGGCGCCCTTAGAGGGGGGGGGGTGAATAAGGGTTTTAAAAACCTGTGTTATATTTTGATATACTTGAAATAATAAGAGATCAAAATAGTGATTTTAAATAACGATCTAAATTGTTTTATGATGAAAGAGAGGATAATAAACAATTTAGAGAAATGAAGAACAAAATCAATTTTATTATACAAAGAGAGACATGATTACTATTAATAAAATTGATTACAAAACTAGATTTCTATAACGATAGAAATCGGAGGCGAATAATAAAAACTCTTTTTCGTTTTCTATACCGACTCGTATCCCCACGAACCGGTTGGATTTAGCCGATCCTTCCCCGGATAAGGCCTCAAGCCGCTCTAGCAAATCCTTCACCGGATATGGACTCGAGCACCCCCTAGACCTAACCTAGATCTAGTCGCCAACACGAGGCGAATTTCTGCCATAAGTCCTACCCAGACCTAGTCGCCAACACGAGGCAAATTCACTAATGATTACAAGAATAAAGATGTGAAAATAAAAACAGCAATAATAAAAACTCCCTCTAAGAAATTCTGAAGTTGGAGACGTTGGACCGCTGTAGTATAAGCGTTGTTGAAGTGGTCGCCGGTCGGATGAAGCGTGAAGAAGTCCTCCTTCAGAAATTCTCTCTAAGCTTTTGGTGGGAGTATCTCTCTGAACCTTCCTCTATATGCTGTGGCACAAAGCTCTGGATTTTAGGGTTGTAGATGGATGAGGAAGACAGAGCCAAGGGGTCCTTTTTATAGTCTTAGCACTAGCGTCTGCGCTAGTGCAACCGCCGACGCTATCCCATATTAGGACATATTCAGCGCGGCAGAATCTCCAATCCGAGGAAACTTTCTATCTTGCCTTATGTGCTCCGTTCTACCGCCAGCGCTATTGGATACCGCTAGGCGCTATCTCCTTCTAAAAGTACTCCCGGAATTGCGCTAATCATTGCTAGCGTCGGGCGCTAGGTGCTACCACCAGCGCTAGTGGGCATGATAGAATTCTGGCCTCAATTTTGGGTGCAACCATCTTATGTAATTCTTGAGTCATGTGGACCTTGTTATCCTGCACACTTAAACACACAAGATCAAATACACATAGTATTTGTTATTCTCAAACCTAGGAGATGCGGAAGACCATGTTCCAACAAACTCCCCCTTTTGATAATAACAAATCTATTAATGATAAATCAGAGCATTAATGTATAAGCATGATGAAACTTACTTGTGTGTGTGTGAGAGAGTGATGACTTAGGATAATTATCGATTTTAGCATTTAGAATTGCTCCCCCTAAATACATGCTCCCCCTATGTGAATGCTCCCCTAATATGTAAGCTATCATCTTTGTCATTAATTGTCATGTTAGTTTTCTATTTTGATAGTGGATTATATTTATCATGTTAGTTCTCCCCCTTTTGTTATTAGCAAAAGTGAGTAAGGAAACAAAACACAGAAAAGTTTTGATTAGAAGAAAAAGGCATGATCGAGCTTTTAGAGAGAATGAAATGATGAGTTTTAGAATAATTTTTATAGAAATAGATCAGAGTTTTTAGCTTAAATATGAACAATATAACATTTGCCAAGTAATATTATCATGTTTAATTCTTCCCCTTTATATAAGAGTTTTAAGCATAAAAAAAGGTAATGATTTCCAAGTAACCAATCTACCCAGACAATATGTCTACACCCTAGCCCCGTACTAAGTGACGGATGGTCATGAGGAGCTGCAAACATGTTGTAGGTTGGGGTGTTAGTCCCATATGCAAACACTAGACAAAACTTAACCTAGCACACTTTCCCCACAGTGCCTCGCAAGGCCCCACTGGAACCCTCCCCGGTTAAGGACAAGACTTGACTAGAGAT
Source organism: Dactylorhiza incarnata (assembly GCA_033032865.1). Lineage (NCBI taxonomy): Eukaryota > Viridiplantae > Streptophyta > Magnoliopsida > Asparagales > Orchidaceae > Dactylorhiza > Dactylorhiza incarnata. The sequence goes on from JAWHQI010000121.1 coordinate 5,630,409, forward strand.
AAGGTTATCTAATTTCTACAACCCTACGCCCCCACTATGGTGAGATATGAAGTCATGGATAATAATTATTGGAAACATTAAGCTTTTAAATTTAGTGATAAGTTCATAGCCTATGGGTTTATATTTTTATTTGAATTTATGAAAACACTCACATAGCTATTATGAAATCCATTAATGAATCAGAGTTTTTAATATAACAATATTTTCATAGAAATAAATCAGAGTTTTTAGCAAATAAGTATTCATGTTTAGAGTAACCAATATAAAGTTTACCAAGCAAGTCTACCACTTGTTGAAAGAAAGGAATTTTAAGATTCAAGTTATGATGCACACAAAAATATAAGACTTTAAGTAAGCATGAAAGCGCAAGGTAAAACAATTATATGGTTATGATGCGGAAGACTTATAGAAATACAAGAAACATCTTATTGTAATCAATGATGATACATAAAAAGATATATGAGTTAAATTTTAAAAAGAAATGTTTTGTAAATCATTATTCAATTAAAATCTTTAAGTTTGACAATAAAGTAACCAAGCATGAAATAATGTTATCAAAAAGAGATTACTACAATGTTACTTTAATTCACAATTTCAAAACACACCAAACATTGTAGAAAGCATGCTAGGTTATCTAGTGCATTTCATAAATAAAGAGTAGTATAGAATTAGCATTAGGATCCAATACTCATGAGAAGAAGTGTTATGGAAGATAATGATGTGCATATAAGTGTATTTTTGAGTAGAGTAATCAAATGTTTTACTCAAAAATACAAGAAATATGTAAAGTAAGAGCACAATAAAACACAAATAATTTTACTTCCACACACTCCAATGCACAAACAAAAAATGTACAACTACCAAGGTGTTTTGCACACACAATGCTCATTAAGACTTATCAGGGTGCAAGGTAGTGCTTGGGGGATCACATATTTTATTTTTAATGTTAAGACTAGTGATCGGGTGTACTTAAGAGTAAGTGGTTATTATTTTGAAAGAAAGATTTGATTTGCACAAGATACTTTACTATTTTTTCCAAGGTGCTCAACCTCACAACGCTTATTAAGACTTATCAGGAGGTTCAAGTAGTGCTTGGTGGAGTCATCTTTGTCACTTTATTTTATTATTATTTTTTTGTACAAAGTTCTCCGAATACACTTGTTTTGCAAACCAATATAGTTTATGAAAAACATAACCACTTTTCTTAACTTTTAAAAGTGCAAATAAAGGAGTGTAGGTAAGATACTTGTGCAATTTTAATTCATTGTACTAATACATAACATACACAAGCATTCTTAGATTAAACACATATGTAGACAATGCCAAACTAAGTGAGTGAATAAAGATCATTATCAAACATAAAACATTTACTCATACTTAGAGGCATGCTAAGCTTGGTTCTACACAACTTTTACAATATAATTTATGCACATGAGTTTTAGAAGTATCAAAGCATGAAACAAACAATGTTCAAAGTAGTTTGAAGGAATGAATTGTAACATTGTAGAAGGTCTAAATGATGTATTAAATCATGCTTGAGTTTCACAATAAAGTCCATACAGTATTTTTGATATTTTTGAAAAATAATTTTAATTTATAGTTTGAACTCATATAATTTAATCTTGGACTTCCCGAGGTCTACCCTGTGAGAGGTTCCCCAGATACTAGGTGATGTGATGGGATGATAGCCCAAATCCCCCTTTCGCAAGATATATGTAAATAGAAAAGATAAGTTCAGAATAATAATTTTTGATACTTGTTTTTATTTTATATTTTTGTATTTGATTTTTGCATATAGGAATGGAAATCAACCAAATAACCAAAGAATACAAGAAAATAAAATATTTTTTGTAATTGGGTTTTTGTAATTTTGTATTTGAATTTTTCAAAAATTAATTATAGGCATAAATGCACAAATGAGAATTACATATAAAATAATATATTTTAGTGATTTTTCAGAATTTTAAGATTACAGAAAATCGGATACTTGAGCTAGCACCGGCGTTAGGTACTAGCGCCTGCGTTAGCTCACAGAGAGTGCTTATTTTAATCATATAGCCTAGATTTTCTTCGATTTTGCTTTCGATTTTGCTTAATTATGTTTGCGCAATGTAAGGCCTGTCTAATGAAGTGATGAGACGAGAAGAAATCGCAAAAAGTTGCGGAAGTTAAAATTTTAGTACATGGGTTTCATATTCATTAAAGCTCCATATTCATTAGACCTTAATTCTTGAATTTTGCACAACCATTTAAGCTTAATTATTATAGGATATGCAAACAAAGAAGATTTGATTAATGTTATGCCAAAGATTGATAGTGTTTTAACTTATAGACCTAGAATGAAGTGAAGATTCTATTTGATTTGATCTTGTTGATATCAAGATGATTCTAAGGTCTAAACTTTACATTAATCACAATACATACATAATACACCAACCATGATATGTAATTATAATATCAATTGTCATCATATAATAAAAACATATTGATAATTGAGTTTTCTTTTAGATCTTGATCTTTCTTTTAGATCATGTTATTTTTCTAATTTGGTTGATGTGGGCTATAAAGCTTAATAGCCTAATCATATCTTATAGCAAATTTATAGTTCAATTTATATGAATAATATAAGATATCAATAGGCATTGTATTTTAAAAAAAATGGACAGGTCATCACAATAAAATATGACTTTGAATTTTGATTAATTTGATTTATAAACTTATTAAATTTTAAGAGATAAAATCATATTTACAAATGTATATATGATGACCATGACATGATAGTTTAAAAGAAAAGAAGAAAACAAAAGAGACATTAAAGCATATCATGAAGTAGAACTTTGTATATTTCATTTTGAAAGGATTCTACTTCATGCATTTGGTGATACCTAATGAATAAGAGATTTAGGTATCCAAAGGGGACCAAGTGTGGTGGTTCCTTTGGGTACCCAAATATAACGTGTAGGTTTGTGGGTAGTTAGTGATGAATGGGTCCTTTCATGTGAAGTTAATGTTTCGTTTTTAATTTTGGGCCTCCATTCAAACTTTGGTTTAGTGTTATTCTTATATGTGAAGTTTCCATTGTGATAATCTTTATATTGATGATTATGATTGTAATGATTATTAAAATTGTTGTTCATAGGAAATTTGTGTAGTTTTATTTTTAAGTTGGGAGAAACATGATTTTGTAAATAATGGTGATTTTGATTTTGATTTACACATCCTTTATGTTCCATACTCCCATTATTAAACTTAGTTAAGATGTTCATATACATATTCAACTTGTTTTTAGATATAGTTTGATATTGTGAGATTTTATTTACAATTTTCATAAGCAAGTTGATTTTTTATTTTAATTCATCATTCTTGGTCTTTAGATTATGCCAAGCTGTATTATAAGCTATTGTGCTATTTTTAAGAGTGGAGACAATAGAGTCAATATGATTTTGATAGTCATTTCTAAACTCTTCAAATGTTTGGTCCATCTCTTTGATCTCATTTTTATAATTTTGACATGTAACACAATCACTTTTCAAATATGAATTTTCCAAAAATAATTTTTCATTATGTTCTTTTACACAAGTAATTTCCTTTTCAGGTTCCTTAAATTTTTCTTTAATATCATTACAATCAAAACAAGGTTTTGTATTTTCAATTGAAGTGATATGGGTAAAGCTAGGTAAATCAGAATTTACTTTAACTTTTGCTTTTAAGTCTTTATTTTCTAAGCGCAAATTTTTATTAGTAATTTTTAATTTCTTGATCTTACGTTTAGCCATTTTTAGTATATTGAAACTAGAGATAGAAGTTATCGCACAAGAGGAAGAATTAGACTTTCTTACAATGCTATTGGAAGAGGTAGAATGTGAGCATGAAGTTCCTTTGTCATCTTTTAGGCCTTCCTCCATCATAGATGTATTTTAATCTTCTTTTTCTCTTAATGAATTGCTCTCTTTTTCTAAGTTGATTTCTATGATCTCCATGGTGTTGCTATGAGAGAGATCTTCTTAAATGATGGTGGATGTTTGTATGTCCTTCTCCTCCTGTGTTTGTTCCATACCTGCGTGAGGAAGATCATGCATTTCTTCAAGAAATTTCCTTACTTTGTATGCACTAGAAAACAATATATTAATTTGAAAAGTTCATTTGATAGACCACAAAATAAATACTGTTTAGCATTTGCATTTAAATGAAGTTCTTTTTATTTGATTCATCCGCAGGTCTTACTAATGCTAAATTCCATACTTCGATGTCTACAGTTTTAATAAATTTTTCAATTAAAATTTTCCATCCTTTATAATTCGTCCCTTCAAATAGAGGTGGTGCTAGTGATTTTTCTTCTTCACAAAAATTCCCCCCACTAGTAGAAGCGAGATCATGAGACGCCATTATTCCTGGTTGTTAAGCCGATTTGGAATAACCTCTCTCTGATACCACTTGTTGGATCGGTAGGCGCCCTTCGAGGGGGGTGAATAAGGGTTTTAAAAACTTGTGTTATATTTTGATATACTTGAAATAATAAGAGATCAAAATAGTGATTTTGAATAACGATCTAAATTGTTTTATGATGAAAGAGAGGATAATAAACAATTTAGAGAAATGAAGAACAAAATCAATTTTATTATACAAAGAGAGACATGATTACTATTAATAAAATTGATTACAAAACTAGATTTCTATAACGCTAGAAATCGAAGGCGAATAATAAAAACTCTTTTTTTGTTTTCTATACCGACTCGTATCCACACGAACCGGTTGGCTTTAGCCGATCCATCCCCGGATACGGCCTCAAGCCGCTCTAGCCAATCCTTCCCTGGATATGGCCTCGAGCACCCCCTAGACCTAACCTATATCTAGTCGCCAACACGAGGCGAATTTCTGCCCTAAGTCCTACCCAGACCTAGTCGCCAACACGAGGCGAATTCACTAACGATTACAAGAATAAAGATGTGAAAATAAAAACAACAATAATAAAAACTCCCTCTAAGAACTTCTGAAGTTGGAGACGTTGGACCGTTGTAGTATAAGCGTTGTTGAAGCGGTCACCGGTCGGATGAAGCGTGAATAAGTCCTCCTTCAGAAATTCTCTCTAAGCTTTTGGTGGGAGTATCTCTCTGAACCTTCCTCTATATGTTGTGGCACGAAGCTCTGGATTTTAGGGTTGTAGAAGGATGAGGAAGACAGAGCCAAGGGGTCCTTTTTATAGCCTCATCACTAGCGCCTGCACTAGCGCTACCGTCGGCGCTATCCCATATTAGGACATATTCTGCGCGGCAGAATCTCCAATCCGAGAAAACATTTCTCTCTTTCCTTTTGTGCTCCGTGCTACCGCCAGCGCTATCAGATACCGCCAGGCGCTATCTCCTTCTAAAAGTACTCTCGGAATTACGCTAATCATCGCTAGCGTCGGGCGCTAGGTGCTACCACCGGCGCTAGTGGGCATGATAGAATTCTGGCCTCAATTTTGGGTGCAACCATCTTATGTAATCCTTGAGTCATGTGGACTTTGTTATCATGCACACTTAAACACACAAGATCAAATACACATAGGATTTGTTATTCTCAAACCTAGGAGATGCGGAAGACCATGTTCCAACACGGACTGACCAGGCTTTAGGATCTGCCTGGTCCACTTGGAAAAGATCTCAATGTTGATCCATTTCCCAAGGGGAATGGGCATTCCTTTTGATTTGCACGCACTTGGATAATGTTGAAGCAGTACCTGGCTCATTATCCTCATATATGCATTTTCTTTGTGGGCATATTTGTGCCCAATCATTCTCAGGAGCAACTTCCCCCAGTTTATCTTTTTCTTTAGGACTAGAATACCCATAATTTGCAGCTGCTACTTGGGAATAGCATCATGAGCTGAGATTTTGCAAAGTAGTACCTTCCCTACAATGTCTACCAGGAACCTGTAGTCCTCTCCAAGGTCAATCTTCTTGAGATTAATGGCTCTATCCTTCTTGAACTGCATAATTTCCAAGACATTCTTTATCTCTTCTCCTGTCAATTCATCTGATTCATCAACTGTTGGTAGATCAAAGGTGAGAGATATCATTTCCTCAGTAATGCTGATATCATTTTCAGATATCTTTCTGACAAGGGATCCATTCCCTCTTAAGTGAGTGTTGTCCTTGAGCTCTGTCAGCTCTATATCCAGAATTTTACATCTGGTAGATATTAGCTTGGTCAAACCGGCATCCTGAAATAAGCCAAGAAAGGCTTTGAAGCTGTCGGCCGCTGCACTGAAAGAATCGATGTCCACATCAAAACCAGAGTTTACTTTTTGTGGAGCCATCTGATTGTAATCACCTGCAATCACAAGAGAAAACAAAAGAAAAAGGGAAGAGCACGAAGAACTGGAGAAGAGGAGAGCAAAGAGAGGAAAATTCAAAAGCGCAAATAATTCGACGCCAAAGTTGCATAAAAGAAGACGATTTATCGCAACTTTGGATTGTTGTCGACGCACCATTGACTAGATTATTAATTATCGCGCCAAAATATGTCGAGACTGCTTCTAGAAGCAATTCTGCGTGTGCTGTTATGTCGACATTGCGTCGATTAATATTCGACGCAACTTCTATATTGTTCAGCAATTCTTAAGTTGACGTAGTGATGTCGACGTTACGTCGAGTAGAACTCGACGTAACCTCGAATTTGATCAGCATCTGATAAGTCGACGCATGCATCGATATGAACTTGACGCTACATCGAATTCCATTCGAATTATCCACTCTGAGTGTTTCTCGACACTGACGTCGAGTAGATGTCGATGGTACGTCGACTTCTATTCGACGCACCTCTGAATGAATAGTTCTATTTTCTCAGAATATTCTTGCTGTTTTTCCCAGCAATTATATTTATTGAAAATAATGCTCATACTATTATTTTTATGAGCAGTACAGATGATAAAAGAGTTTAAAGAAAAGAGTACTCCCTTGGTTGTATTTATTTTTTCCTTACTTTCTCACTATCTCTTAGATAATGCCCTACCTCACCCTGCATAAGTAATTCAAACATTAGAAGGAACCCAGGTTATCTTGGGCCCTATGCTTTTACCATTGTAGGGTTCAATGAAAGAATAGAAGGGTCTTTAATGATACCCTTTTGCATGATAAGGAATGGGTTTCCAAAACCTATGTTTATTATTCTGATACTTGAAATGTGTATAAAATGTATCTAAGTATAAAAGATCTACAGAAAGTTTAATTATTCTAGGTTTGGCTTTAGCCTTTTGGTTGTTTAATTTCGTTGGATTATTAGTTCTCTGATCCTTAGTTTTTACACTATCCTCACTGCCTTTATAGTCACTAGGTCTAATAAAGCTAACTGGATTTTTCCAGGCAGGTTTCTTAGGGACTCCTGTGCTAGTGGATGGCTCTGCTCCTAACCCTAGGTGATTAAATCTCATAGAGAGATTTTGTGTGATGTCTCTAAGCTTTTGACTCCTCCCATTGAGGGAGTCCTCAAAGGCCTTTGTCTTTGCTAGCTCTTCTTTTAGCTTTAGATTTTCTTACCTAATTTTAATTAATTCTGATTCTTTATTATCAATTTCATTTGTTAAATCTTGATTTCTTAGAAACAATTCATCTTACTTAAGGTTTTCTAATTCTCCCCAATCTGCTTCAAATTTTTTTTTGAATTTTGATAAAATCATTACAAAATTATTTAAAATAAGTTTTAAAATCATCAGAACTGAAATCAAAATCATCAAACAGGGATACCTATTCTCCTTCATCTTCTGATGACATCCCCAGTGCCATCAAGCAAGTTGCTTCTGCTTCTGCTTCATCATCACTTTTAGATGATGAGGAGCTTAACTCTACTTCGGAGTCACTCCAGGTTTCAGCAATGAAACCCTTGGCTTTCTTCTTGTCCTTTCCTTTGAAAGACTTCTTCTTCTTCTTCTTTTCTTCCTTGTTGCTACTCCTGTCCCTTTGTTCCTGTGGGCACTCAGGAGCTATATGGCCTGGTTTGTTGCAGGTGAAGCATATAATCTCCTTTCTTTGAGTCTTATCATATCTGGGCTTTGAGCTCCTCTCACTTCTCCTTGAGTCTTCTGTCTTGACTCATCTTCTGAATCTCCTTGCTAGGAGATTGAACATTTCATCTTCAGGAGTGGAGGTCTCTCCTTCAGTAGCTTTCAGAGCAAGGCTCCTTTTCCTCTGATTCAGCCCTGTTCTTCAGAAGCATCTCATATGACTTAAGCTTTCCTAGCAAAGCCTCAATAGAGATTTCTCTATTGCATCTGGACTCTCTGATTGCCCAAATCCTTAAATCCCGTGATCTAGGGAAGCACATGAAAAGGAGGACATGTGGTACTTGGACTCGGGATGCTCCAAACACATGACGAGTGATAAAGCAATGTTCCTTAGCCTCACAAAGAAGAAAGGTGGAATGGTGACATTTGTTGATAATGGAAAGGGAAGAATCTTAGGCATCGGTACAGTGGGTAAAGATTCTTTCTCTATTACAAATGTCTTATATGTTGAAGGCTTAAAACATAACTTAATCTCTATTAGTCAACTGTGTGATAAAGGTCTTAATGTTTTATTTGAGTCTTCGACAAACTTGTGTAAAATTATAGATCCTAAAACTAATGATATTGAACTCACTGCACCAAGAACTCACAATGTCTATTTGATTGCTTTCCATGATCTTTCACGTGCATCATTAAAATGTTTAATCTCAAAAAATGAAGAACATGAATTATTGCATAGGAGTCTTGGTCACTCTAGCACAAAGTTGATTTTAAAACAGTCAAAAAATAAAATAATAAGAGGTTTACCAATGCTTAATGGAAACTTATCCTCATTATGCTCGTCATGCCAAAAAGGAAAATTTTCTAAAACTTCATTCAAAATTAAAACTGAAATGTCTACCACTAGACCTCTTTAACTAATTCACATGGACCTATGTGGACCAATAAGCATGTGTAGTCTAGGAGGTAGAAAGTATACTTTTGTGTTGATTGACGATTATTCTAGATTTACGTGGACTTTATTTCTTACCTCCAAATCCGATGCGTTTTCTAAATTTACAAAATTATGTAATCGCATTCAAAATGAGTTAGATTTAAAAATAAAATGCATCCGCTCGGATCATGGAGGGGAATTTGAAAATGAAAACTTCACTACTTTCTGTAATAATCTAGGCATCAAACACGAATTTTCCTTTCCACGCACCCCCAACAAAATGGTGTGGTGGAGAGGGAAAATAGAACCCTTCAAGAACTTGCACGCACAATGCTATCCGAGTACAGGTTTCCTAGATCTTTTTGGGCCGAAGCGATAAATACCTCATGTTATGTAATAAATCGAGTCATACTTCGCCCGATTCTGAAATTAACACTTTATGAACTATATTATCAAAAGAAACCAAATGTGTCTTACTTTCATGTTTTTGGGTGCAAATGTTATATCTTAAACACCAAAGACGCAATAGCAAAAATTGATGAAAAATGTGATGAAGGAATTTTTCTTGGATTCTCTTCTACTAGTAAAGCATATATGTTATATAATAAAAGTCTAAAAAGGTGGAAGAGTCTGTTCATGTTTGATTTGATGAACTTGTTCCGTGTGTAGATTCTATTATTGCAGGAAAAGAAGAGGAACCTTTTTCACCCTTGGAGGATGAGGAAAATGATCCACTTGGAGTTGATAAAGAAATAGAGGTGGTGCAAGAAAATTTCGTACCTCCAAGCGTTCTCAGATTTACAAAAGATCATCACAGGGAGCTTATCTTGGAGGACCGTCAAGAGGGGTAATGACGCGCTCTTCAATTCATGAATCCTTTTCAAATTTATGCTTTGTTTCTAAAATTGAACCCAAAAATGTTTCTATCGCATTAAATGATGAGTTTTGGTTTATTGCTATGAATGAAGAATTAAATCAATTTGAACGGAATAGGGTTTGGAAGTTAGTAGAAGGACCATCCGATCACCCGATTATTGGTGTAAAATGGATATTTAAAAATAAATTAGATGGTGATTCTAGAATCACTAGGAACAAGACTAGACTTGTAGCACAAGGATACTCACAAATTAAGGGGGTAGATTTTGATGAAACGTTTGCCCTCGTTGCTCGCCTAGAATCTATTAGAATCTTACTTGCTTTTGCGAGTTATAAGAAGTTTAAATTATTTCAAATGGATGTAAAAAGTTCCTTCTTAAACGGGATAATTAAAAAAGAAGTCTATGTTGAACAACCCCCCCCCCCCCCCCCCCCCCCCCATTTTGTAGATGAAAAATTTCCTAATCATGTTTATAGGTTAGAAAAAGCACTTTATGCTTTAAAGCAAGCGCCAGCTGCTTGGTATGAATGCTTAACATCTTTTTAATTAAAGCACAATTATAAAATGGGTAGTGCTGATAACACACTCTTTATTAAGCATATAAATAATGATTTAATCATTTTACAAATTTTTGTTGATGACATTATTTTTGGAGGCACTAATGAAAAGTTGTATAATGATGTAGTACAAGTAATGCAGAATGAATTTGAGATGAGCTTAGTTGGAGAACTCACATATTTCTTAGATTTTCAAATCACACAAAGAAATAATGGAATCTTTATTTGTCAAACCAAGTATGTACATGATATGCTAAAACATTTTGTATTTGAAAACTTACAACTAGCTAGTACACCAATGAGCGCATCACTAAAATTAGGAAAAGATGAAGCCGGAATATCAATTGATCAAACCTTATATAGAGGAATGATTGGATCTTTATTGTACTTAACTGCTTCTAGACCCGACATTACTTTTGTCGTATGTTTATGGGCGAAATTTCAAGTTAATCCAAAAGAATCACATTTAAAAGCGATAAAACAACTTTTTAGATATTTAATTGGAACATCTAGAAAAAGCACTAGTGGCGCATTTTATTTCTTAGGCCCTTCACTAGTTGCATGGTCAAGTAGAAATCAAAATTTTGTTGCTCTCTCCAGCACTGAGGCCGAATATATTGCACTAGGAAGTTATTGTGCAAAAGCATTATGGATGACTCAAACCTTAGAAGACTTTGGAGTTCATCTAACCAATATTAAATTAAAATGTGACAACAAGAGTGCTATTAACCTAACAAACAACCACGTACATCACTCAAGATCCAAACATATAAACATAAGACATCATTTCATTAGGGATTACATAAAAAAGGAACATGAACATGTAAAATTTATAGGTACTGAATCTCAACTTGCGGACATTTTTACCAAGCCTCTACCCGATGCTCGATTTTTTCTACTTAGACTAGAATTAGGGGTTTTGGACATCTTAACTTAAAAATGATTAAACTTGCATGTTGTATGTATGATTGTCTTATTTCTTGGCTCCATTATAAAGCCCTTACTCTAAACAAAGATAATCAGGCGAAAAATTTCAAAAATATACATTTTTCTGGAAAACACTACTCCTGTTACTATCACGCGGCGTTAGTTTGTTAACGCTGGCGGTGGTATAAAATCCTATGTTTATTAACTATTTTCAAATTATGCATTTCTGTTTAATTATTGGTACTCAAAAAATGTGTAAAATTAAACAAAATAAATCAAAAACAAGTTTTTTAAATTGAACAGTTAAAAACCAAATACAAAATTTTAAAACAAATTTCAAAGAACAAAAATATTATTTTCTTATTGTTTCTTTATGAGTGTTTACTATAAAATTATCAAAACTGATTACTATTCATTGAAATGTTTCAAGGATAATTAGGTTTATTTTTTCAAGAGTAAAATACAGTGTTTAATTTTAATTTCAAGTATCTTAAAATATTATTTTGTGTCATGCCTTGAACATTATCTTGTAACGTGCAATGAAATTGATTATAGGAATCATGTGTATAATTTCTTAACATGTCTCTAAGTATAAGTAATGTTTTATATTTGATAATGATTTACTCACTCACCTCTTTGATAATCTACATATGATTTTAATCTTACTCTTGCATGATTGTGTAATGTAACAATTTAACATTATTAGATGTGTAATTATCTTAGCTACACCTCATAAATTTTTTTTTCATGCACCCATTTTTGAAGAAGTACGTTTTTAATCCAAAAACTCTATGTTTGCAAAAAAAACATGTGAATTCGGAGAACTTTGTCACAAATTAATATTCAAATGAATACATGACAAAGATAACTCCATCAAGCACTACTCACCCTCCTAATAAGTCTTAATGAGAAATATGAGGTTGAGCACCTTGGAAAGAATTGTAAAGTGTCTTGTGAAACTCTTTTATACGCTACTTCTTCTTGTACACGGGATCACAAAAAAATAAAAGAAAAGTTAAAATATATGTGATCCTCGAAGCACTACTTTGCACCCTGATAAGTTTTAATGAGCATTGTGCGTGTAGAGCACCTTGGGAGTTGTTCTACTTTTTATGTGCATTGAAATAAAATATAGCTATTTGGGTGGAAGTAATTCTAAAAACGCATTACAATAATGTTGTGTTTATTCCATTATACATGTTATGTGTTTTGATTAAATCATTTGTATACTCTTATCAAAACCCAACTTGTACACATCATTATTTGTTATAAAACTTCTACTCATGAGTATTGGACTTTAATGCATATTTACATAACTTTTCTACAATCTTTTAGTGAATGCACTAAATAGCTTTGTACGATCTATACAATGTATAAGTATACTTGAATTGTGAATTTAAAACATTGTAGTTTCCCATCTTGTCTTAATAAATTAAAATCACGCCTATCCTTTTCTATAAACACATTTCTTATAAAATGCTTTCTTTCTAAAGTGAATTTGTTATTATCAAAAGGGAGAGTTTGTTAGAACATGCTTTCCACATCTCTTGGTTTGAAAATAACAAATCTCATTGTTTTGATCATACTTGTCATGTGTTTATAGTGTGCAGGATCTTCTGTTTTCATGTCCCTATAAGTTTGAGAAAGAAAGACGATGAATTCCCTACCAGGTCAAAGCTCTGGTGCTAGCGCGACACGCTAACTCTACTGCTGGCGGTAGCGTGGGCAGATTTGGAAACTTCATCGAAAAGGAAACATGTGTTGAGAAAGGAAGGTCGACGAGACTGAATATGGCAACTCTTACCGTGGAGTGTTATGGCTACCGCCCGGCGGTAACTTATGGAAGTCCTGCAACCACGTTGCTGAATGAGGAGCAAAAAGGAATGCGATCTAATGGCTGGTAATGATATATACTTATGCGACGCGTTAGCATTACTGCGGCGTGTTAGCATTACCGCGGTGCGGTAGGAGGGGATACCAATTCTGGAGCCAGAAGGTTGCCAAAAATGGCTCGATCCGTGTGCAAGATTGTTACCTAAACAGGCTACCGCCCGACGGTAGCACTACCAATGGCGCTAGGATCTGATCCTACTTAAAGAGCGGTCCGCCTCCATTTTGATTTGCCGATTTTTTGATTTGAGAAGATATCGAAGCCAAAACTCTTGTATTCCTGAGAGCCTCCTCTTTACAGCCAAGACAACTTTGATCAACATTCATAAACGCAAGGAACTCGAAGAAGGATCGATCACGCTTATCTTACACGAAGGTCGTACGCATCAATATCAAAGATTACTTCGGCGTGCCTTCGACAAGTTCTTCGAGTTCAACATAAGAGGGAGTTTTTGTCTTTAGTTTTTTATTTTATCTTGTAACTCTTAACCTTTGTATTGGTAGAGAAATTCGCCAATGTTGGCAACTAGGTCATGAGTGGCTTAGAGAGAATTTGATGCGTGGTTGACGACTATGGCCTTTCAAGGACTAGGGAGAATTCACCATGTGGGTGTGGCGACTAGGTCTAGGGTTATATCTAGGGGCGGCTCATGGCCTCATCTGGGGAGAGATAGGCTAGAGACAACCGGTTTTTACGTATTCGCCTCAATCTCAAGTGTTATTGGGATAAATTTTTGTAATGATTCTAAAAGCAATAATATTATATGTTTTTCACTATTATCATTATGCAATCTCTGATCTTCGAAATTTTAAAAAAAAAGGCATTCTCTGTCACTAACGCCAAGCGATAACACTACCGCTGGCAGTAGTAACAGAGTTCGCATCTGTCGTTCCAAATACAACCTAGTTTCATAAAAATCCTACAACAGTATCTTAACTGAAATATCTTCATAAAAACAATCAACATATTTGAATAAACTCATTTAAGTCTGAAAAGTTTTAAAACCCTTATTCACCCCCCCCCCCCCCCCCCCCCGCTCTAAGGGTTCCTACAGATCCAACAAAAACAAGGCCAGGTTAGTTGTAAAGGGATATAGAGAAGAGGAGGGCATAAACTTTGACCAGACCTTTGCTCCTACTGCAAGATTGGAAGCAATAAGATTATTTTTTACCTATGCAACCCACAGAGGATTCAAGGTCTACCAGATGGATGTCAAGTCAGCCTTTCTGAATGGTGATCTCAAAGAAGAGGTGTATGTAGAACAACCCTCGTGTTTTGTTAATTCTGAACACCCTGATTATGTTTACTTTTTTAGAAAAGCTTTGTATGGATTGAAGCAGGCTCCTAGAGCCTGGTATGAAACATTGCTAAGCTTTCTCATTAAGAACAAATTCTCAAGGGGGGCATATTGACAAGACATTGTTCCTAAGAAAAGTAAAGGGCAAGATCTTACTAGTGCAGATCTATGTGGATGTAATTATATTTGGCTCTACAGATGATCATCTCTGCAAAAAGTTTGATAACTTGATGCAGGAAAAGTTTGAAATGAGCAGTATGGGAGAGCTCAAATACTTCCTAGGTCTCCAAGTGAAACAATAATAAGATGGCATATTCATCTCACAGACTAAATTCATTAGAGAGCTAGTCAAGAAATTTGGATTGGAGATTTCTTCTACCATGAAGAATCCCATGGGATCTAATATGTCTCTGGGAAAGGTTGAAAATGGAATACCCTTTGATGAAAACAAGTACATATGCATGATTAGATCTTTGCTTTACCTAACTACTAGTAGGCCAGACATAATGTTTGCCACATGTGTTTGTGCTAGGTACTAGGTGAACCCCAAGGAATCTCATCACTCATCTGTCAAGAGGTTCTTAAGATACCTAAAAGGTTCACCCAATCTTGGTCTTTGGTACCCTAGGAACAATGATTATATGCTAACTAGTTATTTAGATGCATTCTATGCAGGATGCAAGGAAGATAGAAAGAGCACTTCAGGGACTTGCCAATTCCTTGGAGGAAGACTTATTTCATCGAGCAGCAAGAAGCAAACAAGCGTGGCAATCTCCACACCAGAATCACAATATATATCTGCTGGGATTTATTGTGTTCAGTTGTTGTTGATACAACATAAACTCCAAGACTACAATCTAAAGATGACCAAAACACCCTTATTTTGTGACTCATTAAGTGTTATCTCAATTACTAAGAACTCTATCTCACACAGCAGGACTAAGCACATTGAGATCAGGTAGGGAGCATATGGAGAATGAGGATATCATCCTGGAGTTTGTCCCCACAGACAAACAAGTGGCTGATATATTCACAAAGCCCCTAGATGAAGCTAAGTTTAACTTCTTCAAGTTCCAATTGGGGATGTTGAACTTAGAGTAAATTCTAACTCAATTTCAATTTGTTATCATCTATTTGTAGTCATTAATAACATGTATGCTGAGTGTTGCAGGTACCCTTCAAGAAGTGATGAAGTTTCACTAAAGTAAGACAAATATCTATTGGTTGTCTAAATGACACAGATGGCTTCTCAATGATACAAAGTTAGGTGTCTCAACTACATCGAGAGATGTCTCGATGACATTGCATGAATCTCAGCGACACAAAGGCTCAATTGGAAAAACTGAGAAAGATTTATAGAGTCGGTGGAAGGATGCTTGTCGGCATAACATTTTGACGACACAATGCGTATTGTCGTAATGCATCCCAGCTACTTAATACTTTATTGGATCTTTCAATTAGAGTCGTCCGATGATTAATTATTCACATCAACAGTACGAAAAGGTGTGTTCCCCTTCATCTATCTCTACTATAAACTGGATGAATGTTTAAAACAAAATTACACTATCATTTGTCGTAAATCATCTCTACGACAAACTCCCGTTCCGTTCCCTACATTCCATCATTCACGTCAATCAACTTCAATGGCTCCAAATAAAGATAAGGAAAAGGAAGAGGCTTCAGTAATCTCTGGTTATGAGCTTCTGCAAGGAGGCTTCAACTCTTGCTTAGAGGAAATAAGATCAGTTATAGGGTTGCTGGAGGCGGCCAGGCTAAAATATTTGCTGTGTGAGCCATACATCCTAATGAACAGAGAACTGCTAGAATTCTTTGAGGGAGCAAGAGTTAACCACTCTGAAACCTCTCTGAAATCAGAGGTAGCTGGAAGGAAGGTCAAGGTGTCAGCCAAAAGCCAGGGGAAAGCTTTGAGACTGTCCCGACTAGAGGCAGAAGAAGAAGAGGAAGGCTTGACTGTTAAAGACCTCTCTGAAGGATATTTCTGGTGTGGACATAGTGGAAATACCTATGGGTCAATAAAGAGAGCTGAATTTAATCATAGGGGAAAATTACTTGCTGATGAAGTGGGAAAGGTATTGATGTGTAAGCCTGGTTCTCATGACAGGATCTCGAAAGAGATGTTTGAGATCATGTGCAGAATCATACTCTCAAAGAAGACTGACTAGAGAGATCTTCTGTTTCAATGAATAAAGGGCAATCTGAAGACCCTATCCTTTGGAAGGATTCTATCACATTTCCTTCTAAATTTTTTTGAAGATGTTTTAAAAAGGAAAATGGGAGTGCCACTGCATTATTCAAAGAAGCTGGACTCCAAGATGTTGGAGATATGGGATAGGGTGATCTCTAAATCCCATAAAGATAGTCAAATAGTTCTGAAAAGGAAGAAGAAGAAAGATGTGCAGGCTGCTGATCCTGAAGAAGTGAATAGGTCATCAAGCAGTTCTGAGGAAGAAGTTGCCCCATCCATCCCAAAACCTGCCCTGACAAAGGGGGAGAGATCTTAAGCTCTAGTAGTTCCTTAGTCAAATGTTGAACCTGCTACCTTAGAGGTTCCTGAGGAAAGGAGAGCACATTCGGGTGACACTCCAGCTATCTACAAAAAAAGGATCCAGGAAAGAGAAGTACTTGTTGAGGGGGAGTCGTTACAAAGAAGCTCTAGTCAGGTGGATAATCTAGTTGAGGGGGAGTCCCTACTTGGGAGCTCAGCCCAAGACATTGAGGCCATTGAGGGGGAGACCCATATGGGATGCTCTACCTGGTTGATCAAGATGAAGATGCCACTACTGGAAAAGTTGGAATCTCTGCCGAGGGAACAGCTTTGGAGGAGGTTATGAAAGAGGCTGAGAAGAGTGCAGGCCATGAGACAGAGAAGAGTGAATGCCATGAGCCAGAGAAGATTAAAGGAGCGGGACCAAAGATTGGGCTTGACCTAGTGATTTTCAAAGGAAAGAAAGTTATGACAGAAGGAGAGAAAATGCAGAAAGACTCTCCCAGCTTTCAGTTCATAGACTGTGATCCTGAAGATGCCCCTGAATTTGTTGATGTTGAACCTTCTAGTGCACAGTCAGGATCCATGTTTCAAATGATGACATCACTGTTGAATGAACAAGGGAAAAAGATGGAAATTTTTATTCTGAAAATAGTTGATGGTCTGAGGAAGGAACTGAAGGCTGAGCTGCAGGTTATGAAAGAAGATATGCACCATCTCAACACTGAACAAACTCACTTTCTACACATGACGACTCTAACAATGGTTACTCTTGGTGATCAGCTGAACATAACCAAGCAATCAACTCTTCAGGTTATTCAAAATCAGATTACCATGGCATGGGATTTTCAACAAGCTTTTCAAGAAGTAACAAACTTCATGGGTGAAGACAGATAGCATATTATTAATAGAGTGGACTTTAATGCTCAGACTCTAGATGATCATTTGCTCCAATTGTAAAATAATATAGTTGAAGTTGAACAAATTCTTCATGAAAGGATCAACATGGTGAAAGTTGTCTTAGATGATCATATAGTTGAAGTCATAAAGAGGGAGAGGGCTGTAATAAATGCTGGCTCCCATCAGGCCATGTGGGTTGTCAATCAAGTAAAGCAAGCCATGCAAAAGCCACCCTTTATATTTGATATGCAAGAACCTTCAGAAAGTACTAACTCAAAAGATAATGTAGTTGAAGTTGGAGAGTCATTAACATCAAGAAAGAGGAAGAGAACACAGAACAGCCAGTACAAGCAAAGAAGGCTAAGGGAAATTGAGCAAGATCCACAATCAGGCAGATGGAGTCCTAATTCTATAACCCTAATCTTAGAATCCTGGATTGAATTAGGTTATCCCCAGGATGGTTCAGAAAGAGTTTACTACTCTGCTTATTGGAATCTTCATTTGTGACAAGAAGAGGAAAGGAGGAATCACAAGTTAGCTTTTCCACGTGGTCCTCCTCCTTCTCCTAAAAGAATTCCTAAAACAATAAGCGTCTATGAAAGACAGAGGAGGAAAGGAAGAGGAAGCAACATTACGAACCGAAGGAATCAAAACTTTAAGAATGTTTGTCTGCATAATGAATATGGGAAATGAGAGTGACAATTTTGTATAAGACTGTATCCTTTATTTATACAATGTTGGTAGTTGAATCATTCTATATTGCTTGAGTCTCTTTAATTTTGATTCTACTTATTATTTAGCATTTATCATTTAGGTGAGTTATGAATTCTTCAAATAGGGGGAGATTGTTGGGAATAGTGCTCAACAATGTTCCTGATTTGAATAAGTGCTCAAGTAAATGATAAAAGCACTACGTATTTGATGGTATGTCTTACATATGACTGCAGAGTATAGACAGTATGTCCAGTACTTCTCTAATCCCTCTAAGTCCAAAATGGTTGAGAAGGATTGGACATATCATTGAAATGGTATATACATATCGTTGAATCAGTTTAAAACTCATCGTGGAGAAAGCTTAGACTTATCATTGAAAGGGTTTGGGCTCACTACAACAAACTGCACCTGTTGTAAGGACTGGAATGTAACTGAAACACAGTTTGTTACTAATAGTTATATTTAGTAACAAAGTTTTTTTGTTGTTACAAAAAAGAACTTTCTTGTAACGAATATTTTAAACTTTGTTACAATAATAATTAATTCGTTACTATAACTATAAGTATTTGTAACAACATTAATGTTACGTTACAAATAAAAAACTTTTCACACAATAAGTATCAATTGTAACCACATCATGGAAGTTTTTTTGTGACAAAGGCATTGTCCTTATTAATAGTAATATTTTATTATTAAAGTTTTGTTACAAAAAAATATATCATATTTTATTTTCAATTTTTGCACAATTTAATTATCAAAGTTTTGAATTATTATTTTTTTAAAAAAACAAATTTGTGTGCGCGCGACAGTACCCCGCCTCGATAGTGCTCTAACGCGACGACAGTACTCCTACAGCTCGCAAACATTCGTGCGCGGCTGTCGCAGATATGTGGTACTATTGCGACATGTATTTTTGCGCGTACGGAGGTTTTTATAAATCTTTAACTTTTTATAAAAGTTTTTCTGCCTCTCTCCCATGCAGCTCTATCTCTCTCTCACATGAATGAATGAAATATACGGATGAAAATTTCCCTCCATAAAATTTTGAACAAAACAAAACTAAAAATTAAAAATATATTAAATGTAAAAATGAATGCAAATTAATATAACATTATTTTTTTAATATAATTTTGGAATTAAAATAAAATCACGCACGGACCCGCGTGCACGCAAATGCACTCTCGCGCGCACGCAAATGCACTCTTGCAGGCACGCAAATGCACTCTCGCGCGCACGCAAATATATGTGCAGCTGCGTTGAGTGCATGTGTCCGTGTTGTGTGTGCAGTTGTGTGTGCATGTGTCGCATGTGTGTGCATGTGTCTGTGCGTGAGCCCCGCGCATGTTGCATGTGTTGCGCGGGGCTCACATTAATGAATTATATGGAGGGAAATTTCCCTCCATAAAATTGCATGTGCACAAAACAAATCAAAAAATTTAAAACATATATATTAATATAATTTTTGAATAAAAATAAGGATCGCACGTTTTTTCAGTCGTGCGCATTGCATTAGCTAGCTCTATCTTTTTTGCTCGGGAGCATAAATAAATTTGTTAGTGCTCGGGAGCTATCATTTTAATGAAAATATATGTCATATATCTATAGGCAATTGTTAACCGCACCCAAGTTTTGGCTATCCGCAACCCTTTTATATGAATTACCACGTGTTTTTTTAGAAATACACCTTGTACAAGCATTTTTAGGAAAAGTGTTCAACACAAAAGTTGTAGATATCGTCGAGATCTACAATTTTTGTGTTGAACACTTTTGCTAAAAATGCACGCACAAGACGCGCGTATTACCCCCCGAATTGAAACATGGGTGTAACTATATAATATATATATATATATAATGATTTTTTGGAAATACGCATTGTGCATGCATTTTTAGGAAAAATGTGCAACACAAAAGTTGTAGATCTCGACGATATCTACAACTTTCGTGTTGAACACTTTTCCTAAAAATGCTTGTACAAGGCGTATATACAAAAAAACGCGTAATAATTCATATAAATCATGAGTTGCGGATAGCCAAAACTAGGGTGCGGTTAACAATTGCCTTTTTGATTGATGGATGACACGCCCTTTAATTTAATGAAAATAAATGTGTAATGAAATTCATAAATACATGTCAAATCAATTCATAAATACAACGCGTTGTTCAATAAAAATTAGTTTTTACATAAGATTTATGTTTTTTTTTAAATAAGAATTACCCCCGCTCAATTTTGTCCGCTCTCAGGAGCTCGATCAACTGACAGTGCACATGAGGCCCATGTTCCCCGCTCGACAATACCCCCGCCTCGACATTGCCCGACAGTGCACATGAGCTTTAAATAAGATTTATGTATTTTTAAATAAGGTTTATCCGTTTATGTATTTTTTAAAAGTAAGAATTATGTACCCCGCTCAATTTCATCCGCTCTCAGAAGCTCGATCAACTGAATAAAAAATAATTGAATATTAATTTAATTTTCTCACCGGACACAAACACACACACACACAGACACAGACACATACAAACACAGACACACAAACACAAACACAGTCACAGACATAGATACAGACTGACATAGACACAGACATAGTCAAACACAAACACAAACACGCATAGACACGCAAGCAAAGACACAAACACGCACAAACACAGATACAGACACAGACTGGGGTGTAATACACATAGATACGCAAACACAGACACACACAAGCACAGACAACATGCATAGACAAACAAACACTCACACACAACCCAAATACACAGACACAGACAAGCACGTGTACATACAGACATAGATACATAGACAAAAACACATGGACACAGACACAGACTTGTATAGATACATGGACACATACACAAACACATGGACCGACACACATACGTACGTACATAGAAACAGACACATACAGACACAAACACATGGACATAAACACAGACACATGGACTGACGACACATATACGTACACAAACATTCAAATACACAGACACTGACACAGACACAGACAGTCACAGTCACAGACACACACACATACACACACAATTACGCCACGACACACACACACACACAAACTTGATGCGAAAATTCGGCAAGTGCACCGGTCGCGCAAGTAATAAAAATGGGGAAAATCCCCGAGTGTCGGTCTCTTGAGGAACACAGTAAGGTGGAGTTAAATGTCGAGGAAGGACTTGAGATAGAAGTCCTAAAGCGGATGGAATGCGGAGGAGTTGGGTTGGCTTTTGGAAAACAAAATAAAAGCTATCAACTACTCCTATGCAATGCCGCTATGCAATGCTTCGATTGGCGGGATGGAGACTAGGCAGGCCTTGAGCGCGCTGCGTCGAAAGGGCGGATGGACGAGTAGGCAAACGGAATCGAACTATGCAGGCCTTGAGCGCGCTGCTTCGTTAGGCGAGATGGATTACGGGCCGCGATGCCACGCTTCGGTAGGCGGATGGGCGAGAAGGCTAGCGGAATGAGGGTCGCAAGCACCTCTTCGCAAAGCACGCCACTAGCAATTGCTATTGCGGCACAACACAACAAACAATCCACACCACGGCACACCTCAAAATAATAAGCAAGAATACCCAAATCACATAGACATAATCAAGTATAAATGCTACTAATCAAAACACACTTCATCATAATGTTAGATCTAGCTACAAATACATCAATAAGAGAAGAATAAGGCAAGAAATCGACCGAATCCGAAGGCTCGTTGTATATTCACGGTTGGAATCGCCGGATTGTCAATCCGCGTCCAAGCTCGGTCCGCAACTACGTCCGGGGTAGAGAGAGCTGTCACGACTCTCCAATGAACCCGTCTTCTTCGTGTCACGATCCGGTAGAGGTTGCAAACTTCCTCTTGCTCGATGGAGATGACGGCTAGGTCTTCCTTTGGAGCTCTTGGATGAAGGAGGAGGCCGAGAGGAAACTCCGGCTCAAGATTGGCGTGAAGAGCAAGCCCGGAGCACCTCTAGATGGTGGGCGACGATGGAGGGGCGAAACTGGAGCGCTGGAGCAGAAAACGGCGGAATACGGCGGGGTCTCCCGACCTAAATCGCGAGCAGGTTATTTATAGGCGCTGGAATTAAACAGTGCGCACGGTCATTGTTGCACGACCAGTGGTCGTGCGCACTAGAATCCTGTGATCGTGCGCCTGACTGGACGGGGCCTGCAAGAAAAGCAATTTATAAAATATAATGTTCGCACGGCCAGAGGCGCACGACCGGTGGTTGTGCGCACTAGCGTTGATGGACGTGCGCACTATAGCAAACAGAACTCAGAAATTTAATGGTAAGTGCGCACGAACAGTGGCGCACGACCGGTGGTCGTGCGCAATAGAACAAGTGATCGTGCGCACTACACCAAACAGAACTCATGAAAAAAAGGGTTAAGTGCACACGATCAGTGGCGCACGACCAGTGGTCGTGCGCAATAGACCCAGTGATCGTGCGCAGTGTTCCTGTGCAGAATTGCACCGGGAACACCTGCACGACTCCAATTCCAGCACAACCACGAATCTAGCCACTGAAAGTGGCACTTAACAATGCATGAAAACCACTAAATGAGAAGAACATGAAATAACACCAAAAACGGGCCTAAAGGTGCACCTAGCATAGAATGATCAATATGAACTATAACAAGGCTAAAGTGCGGTGAAATGACTGAATAACGGCCCTGATGAGTCCATAAAAGTGTATATGATCAGGACTCATCACACCCCCAGACTTACCTGTTTGCGCGTCCCGAGCAAACAAATTCTAAGCGAACGAGGAAAGAAAAGTAGATGGCTTAAGATTACAATACAAAGTACCATGCGAAGTCGCATGCTCACGTGCATAAGAAAATTAGTAGAGAAGACTTCTGATTATAAAAACAGTTTATATAGTTCTAAAAGAGTAAAAGCATATTACAACTACTCAAAATGGTGAACAGCGGTGAATCATTCGGTCATGCATACGGAGAAAGTAAACTAAGCGCTGAGATGAGCATTGCTCAAGATCGGGATGCGGGAAAAACTCCACTGAAATCCATCAGTGTCGGTGACCATAAGCTTGCCCGGTCACATTCTCCCCACAACACTAGATTGGTTCAAGGCGCGAGTCAGTAGGGCTTCAGGTTTTAATTAAGGCTTGGGTTACGGTGAGGTAAACAATGATAAACAAGATGGCTTAAAACACGCAACCCAAATGAGCTTTAAGAATAACTACCCGTGCACCAAAATCGAATGCAAGTGCACCACACCCCCAGACTTGGACTTTTGCAACATAGGTGTGTGCACCGCCTACTCCCAAAACATAATTTTTCTACATGATTTTCAATAAAGCTCACCTTTCTTTTTCTCTTTTTCTTTTCATTGTTTTTTTTTTTCTTTTTCTTTAAATCTTCTTTTTCTTGTCTATTTCCTTCAGCAAATTTTCAAATGAGCATATCTACAGGTTCACATAATAAACACCACAATCAACACCCCCGAAAATGTAAATGAAACTACAACTAAGCTCAGATTTGGGTGTGCGACTAGGTTAGGCTTTTAGGCTTTGGTGAGAAATATGTGGAGCTGAATCAAGAAAAGGGTAGGCACAAAGGGGCTAGCAAGGGTAGACGATAGGCATGAAATAAAAAGTTCAACCGGGCCAAAATAATGGCCTACGTCATTCTCACGCACTAGAACTATCATATGCCAATGCTTCAAGAATCGCTTGGGGCAAGTTCTAGCCACCGAGAAAGATTCTCCTTTCTCCCGACTCAAGCAATACGAATCTAGCGATCATTTACACACATCCCTATGCTACCGTTTGATTCCACCGGATTCACCATTTGAGTAGAGTAAACAACATTTACACTAATAGAAAAATATAAAACCATAAGTATAAAAAGAAGTCTAATCTACACAAATTTCTATGCAACCGATCATTCGACTAGGAGCACTACTAGAGTCAACATTTTACTCTGCTACATAGTCCTAAGCCATCACCTAGACTTTCCCAAATAAGCAGAAGAATTAAATTCACAACAGAGCAAGCAAACAGATGAGTACGCGTTCAAGTGGGTGATGTGGTGTGCAATAATAAAAATATACTTCTGATATGCCAAAACGTGTACACGTTTAGTGAACACTCGGTACACTCCCCCCCAGACTTAAACTAAACAATATGCGCAAAATGTAGCTATGAAATTCAGAATAATGCTAGGGAAAGAGAGTACCCAGTGCTCAGAAATGAGCACACCAGAAGATTGGCGTTTACACCAAGACTAAGCTGCAGCATCCGCCATCCAGAATAAGATACCTGCAGGGGTCAGCTCCGCAAAAACAAAAGAAAATAGAAAACTGAAACAAAATACTACTAACTAAACATGATTAGATGAAATAAAAATGCAGAAAAGTAAGATAACTACTGGGGTTATTGTCCTCCCAGCACGACTTATTCAAACTTTAAGAGTTCTAGCTAATGGGCCTATGGAAGGAGAAGTGGACAGGTAACTAGCCTAATATCCGTGTCGATAACGAGTACCGATACGGTGATAGAACAGTCACCCCTCTACCTAAATATAGATACCTGCTCCTCACAGGTAGAGGGTAGAGAATGTAAGAAAAGGAGGAGGCCTGGTCCTCACTCATCTCACAAAACACATCCTTGCCTAGCAAGGTGTCGTCAACAGGGAGGCAGCAGGAGGAAAAGGCAATGAGTGGAGCTTCCTCTACGGAGGGGGAATAAACCTCCTCACATGAAAGGATGCTCTCATCATTGACTTGAGCAAAAAGCTCCAAGTCCTCCTGGGATACCTGTGAAGACTCAACCTGCACAGGCTCGGACGAAGAATGGGGATCAAGAAATAAACAAGGCGAAGAACATAAATAATCATAAATCGGGGGAGTGGTCCCGGTCTCACTCCCGGCAGGATCCAAGGATAGATCACTATCATCATCGTAAGTATCATAGCGAGGGGAGCTTGAGAACTCAGGGGCCTCAGTGGTGGTTTGGACCTCCTCGTCCCATGAAGAAGTGCAAACCTCCTCATCAGAGAGAGTATCCTCCTCATCCCACCGAGGTGCATCATCGTGTTCAAAGTATTCATTCTCCCCATCAGGGAAAATGACATCCTCATCCCACTTTGGAGCACCCTCCGAGTCAGAAGCATCACCCAGCTCCTTTACTTCGATAGGATCATAAAGAATATGTGTAGAACAATCTTGCAAAGAAACTGGAGGAACACAAGGATTTGGTTCCTCCGCAAAAAGATCTGCTAAAGCCTCCCCAATGGAAAGAATACTTTCCTCATCAAATTCGGGTGCATCTAGGAGCTCCCAATCCTCTCCTAGTTGGCTAACGGATGAGTGATCATCATCACTAGGAGTGAAGCCATACACAGGGAGTGAGGGGTCCATGCACGAAATAGGCTCAGGGGTAGAGGGCACAATTGCCTCCATGGGTAAAGAATAAGTGATAGGGACAATGTCGTTCTGAGTGGAGGAGCGGCGGTCAGGCTTGAAAAGACTAGGGCAGTCCTTCAATTCATGACCCTCTCCTCGACACAACAAACAAACAATGTTCCTACACTGCCTAGCATTCAACTCATTCATTTGGTCTATAAGATAAACCATCTTATCATTAAAGCTAGGTGAAATATCCCATGACGACATTTTCAATAATTAAAGCAGATAAAATGAAGCCGAAATTCTTTGCAAGGAAAATCTACACAAACCAATAAAACTTCTTGGATTAGACTTGCCTAAACTTTAAAATAAGAGAGAAAGAGATAATAATAAGCAGTAAATAAGTGAAAAGAAAACAAAAATAAAAAGGCGGCTGTACACACTGGAAGAACTACTATCTCTCGGCTCTCCCTCTCAAGAAAACTCACACGACTGTGTTCCCCGGCAACGGCGCCAAAAACTTGATGCGAAAATTCGGCAAGTGCACCGGTCGCGCAAGTAATAAAAATGGGGAAAATCCCCGAGTGTCGGTCTCTTGAGGAACACAGTAAGGTGGAGTTAAATGTCGAGGAAGGACTTGAGATAGAAGTCCTAAAGCGGATGGAATGCGGAGGAGTTGGGTTGGCTTTTGGAAAACAAAATAAAAGCTATCAACTACTCCTATGCAATGCCGCTATGCAATGCTTCGATTGGCGGGATGGAGACTAGGCAGGCCTTGAGCGCGCTGCGTCGAAAGGGCAGATGGACGAGTAGGCAAACGGAATCGAACTATGCAGGCCTTGAGCGCGCTGCTTCGTTAGGCGAGATGGATTACGGGCCGCGATGCCACGCTTCGGTAGGCGGATGGGCGAGAAGGCTAGCGGAATGAGGGTCGCAAGCACCTCTTCGCAAAGCACGCCACTAGCAATTGCTAGTGCGGCACAACACAACAAACAATCCACACCACGGCACACCTCAAAATAATAAGCAAGAATACCCAAATCACATAGACATAATCAAGTATAAATGCTACTAATCAAAACACACTTCATCATAATGTTAGATCTAGCTACAAATACATCAATAAGAGAAGAATAAGGCAAGAAATCGACCGAATCCGAAGGCTCGTTGTAGATTCACGGTTGGAATCGCCGGATTGTCAATCCGCGTCCAAGCTCGGTCCGCAACTACGTCCGGGGTAGAGAGAGCTGTCACGACTCTCTAATGGACCCGTCTTCTTCGTGTCACGATCCGGTAGAGGTTGCAAACTTCCTCTTGCTCGATGGAGATGGCGGCTAGGTCTTCCTTTGGAGCTCTTGGATGAAGGAGGAGGCCGAGAGGAAACTCCGGCTCAAGATTGGCGTGAAGAGCAAGCCCGGAGCACCTCTAGATGGTGGGCGACGATGGAGGGGCGAAACTGGAGCGCTGGAGCAGAAAACGGCGGAATACGGCGGGGTCTCCCGACCTAAATCGCGAGCAGGTTATTTATAGGCGCTGTAATTAAACAGTGCGCACGGTCATTGGCACACGACCAGTGGTCGTGCGCACTAGAATCCTGTGATCGTGCGCCTGACTGGACGGGGCCTGCAAGAAAAGCAATTTATAAAATATAATGTTCGCACGACCAGTGGCGCACGACCGGTGGTCGTGCGCACTAGCGTTGATGGACGTGCGCACTATAGCAAACAGAACTCAGAAATTTAATGGTAAGTGCGCACGAACAGTGGCGCACGACCGGTGGTCGTGCGCAATAGAACAAGTGATCGTGCGCACTACACCAAACAGAACTCATGAAAAAAGGGTTAAGTGCACACGATCAGTGGCGCACGACCAGTGGTCGTGCTCAATAGACCCAGTGATCGTGCGCAGTGTTCCTGTGCAGAATTGCACCGGGAACACCTGCACGACTCCAATTCCAGCACAACCACGAATCTAGCCACTGAAAGTGGCACTTAACAATGCATGAAAACCACTAAATGAGAAGAACATGAAATAACACCAAAAACGGGCCTAAAGGTGCACCTAGCATAGAATGATCAATATGAACTATAACAAGACTAAAGTGCGGTGAAATGACTGAATAACGGCCCTGATGAGTCCATAAAAGTGTATATGATCAGGACTCATCACACACACACACAAACACCAAAGACAGACACACACAGACATTTGTGCACACACACACACAAACACACACAAACACACACAAACACACAAACAAAGACACACACAAACACAGACACATGCAGATACATGTAAACACACAGACACACATACATACAGATACAGACACACACATGCACAAGCAAATATAGATTACGCACAGACACAGACACAGACCCCATGCAACATGCACACACACACATATGCACAATCTCGATTTTGAGTCGAGCTCGAGTTCAATGAGCTCAATCTCGAACTTGAGTTCAATGAGCTCAATCTCGATTTTGAGTCGAGCTCGAGTTCGTTGAGCTGGAGCTCGATTACTACTCGAGCTTCAGCTCATATATTTTTGATCATGATGGCGCGTGAGCCATCTCTCAAGATCGAGCAAAAAATCCAAACACGAAACAATAGCGAATTTTTGACGAATTTTTGAAAATACGCCGTGTACAAGCATTTTTAGGAAAAGTGTTTAACACGAAACTTGTAGATCTCGACGAGATCTACAATTTTCGTGTTGAACATTTTTCCTAAAAATGCATGTACAAAACGTATTTTCAAAAGACGCGTAATAACTCATTGAAATTGGTGTGCGAATAGCCAAAACTGGTGTGTTAATAACAATTGCCTATTGGAGGGAAATTTCCCTCCATAAACATATATTCTCGAAACCCTCGTAAACCCCATCCCGTCCTTCATCCTGAAGCATATTCTCGAAACCCTCGACCCCCATCCCGTCCTTGATCGCGGCTTGCTTCTTCCTCCGGCGAATCGGCACGACTCCTCACGATACCCTCTCCGGCATCTCTTCTCAGGCGTCTCTTCCTCCGGCGATCCAGCAGTGTTCTTGATCCAGCGTTCTTCATCATCTCCTTGAGGTATACCTAAACTCGTATAGTGAAAATGTCTGTGTAAGTGTGTGTGAGCGTTCTTCAGTCACTGAACACATGGATTAGGGGTGCAGATATATGGATTAGGGGTGTGAATATGCGTCTTTCTTTCTCCGTAGAACTCATCGGAAAGCTCCGTCGCCATTTCCGTATAGAATACGAAACTAGAACGCGGTAAGCTTCCAAACCTGGAGAGAGGAGGTTTACTAGAAAAAGTATGTAGAGGGAGGGGAAATGAGTGTGCTGCTGCTCAGATGGGAATGATGAATTAAAGAGGAGTGAGAGGTGGGGTTTGTTATATGGGGTTTTGTGATTCCTGTCAAAATTGTGTTGAGATTGTGATTCATACATCAATATCTGCATCCCATCTTAGGGGTTAGAAAATATGTAACACAAGCTTATATAATTTGTTAAATTTATTGCTTGGTTGGATGTGATTAGATCTTACTAATGTATAAGAATTCAAAAAATCTTTTTAAAATATCTAAAAGAATAGTGAGTAATTAATAATATCATTAATTTTCAAAATCTAATTTATATGTGCAGTGCATTTAGCATAGCATACTTTGTTGATTTCTGCATAATGCACATTGATGTATTGATTTGAATCTACATAAATTTGTGATAAAAATAAAATTTAATAGATTACAAGTTTAAGTTAAAACATTTTAACCTATGTTTATATGAAGCATAATATAGTGTGTTTTGATTTGATTTCATTTGAATTTAACAAATCCTCAAACCAAACAAAGATGGTCATTACAAGTGCAAACACCTATCATTAATCAACATCACGCGCCTGCCGGATGATTTAAAAAAAAATCATATTGTTAGGCAAATAAGATCTTAGATTGTTTATAAAAATATGTTAATTAAAAATCAATATTATTTCTCTAGTTTTTTTTAACCATGTGCTTACTGTGAGTGTGATATTGTCTTATCCCATTATTTTTTTGTTAGGTAAGGATAAAAGCTGGATTTATGAACCAGATAGATTCAGTTCTACTTATACTAGAGGCGTGGATTTATTTTTAGAGTTTGCACGGGCAAATGCTATTTACTTTGAAGATAAAATTCTTTGCCCATGCAATGTATGTCGAAACACTAAAACAAAGAACCTCATTGAAGTTAAAGCAGACTTGCATTTGAAAGGCTTTTACAAATATTATAAGGAGTGGATACATCATGGAGAGGCTAAACTGACTAGTTCTTTTGTGTTCAGTTCGAATAGTAACAATAGTGGACCTTCTCAAAGTCATGAAAGTAACGATGATATTGAAGCCATCGATGATTTAGTTGATTTGATACATGAGATTGGAGATGCAGAACTTCCAGAACATTCTAACGAAGATAGTACGGGAACTTTTTCAAGTCTATTATGTAATGTCAGACGTGAACAATACCCAGGTTGCAAAAAATACTCTTTGTTAGCATTCATTGTTAAACTGCTGCATATCAAAGTAATGAACAAGATGTCAGATAAGTCAGTTAACATGCTGCTTGAATTGCTAAAGGACGTGATGCCAGAAGGTAATCTTATTCCAAAATCTGTTTACTGGGCTAGGAAACTTCTTTCTGGTATAGGTTTGGGCTATAAGAAGATAGACATGATTGTGCACTATTTTGGAAAGAGAATGAGAAGAAAGATGTGTGTCCTATGTGTGAAGAACCACGTTGGAAATATAACGAAGGAAACGGAAAATTAATTGCTCAAAAGGTTTTGTGGCATTTCCCCTTAACACCAAGGATACAAAGACTTTATATGTCTTCTAAAACAGCAGCTGACATGAGGTGGCATACTGAGAAGCATATAGAGATAGAAGGTACGTTGAGTCATCCAGTAGATTCACTTGCATGGAAGAGTTTTGATGCACACTATCCCAGTTTTGCTGCAGATCCACGCAATGTTAGGCTTGGATTGGCTACTGATGGGTTCAATCCGTTTGGAAATATGAGTACTTCTTATAGCATGTGGCCAGTTGTGCTAATTCCATATAATATGTCGTTATACAAAGGTATGAAAGATGAGTTTCTTATGATGTCATTACTAATTCCTGGCCCACGTGCGCCTGGAAAAGATATTGATATTTATCTTAGACCACTGATAGAAGAATTAAAAGAATTATGGAATGGTGTTGAGACTTATGACACATACACCAAAGAGACTTTTAAAATGCATGCTGCTCTTATGTGGACAATCAATGATTTTCCAGCTCTTAGTAATTTATTTGGGTGGACCACAAAGGGTTACGGGGCATGCCCAACTTGTTTATATGATACAGATTCTAAAAGAATTCGAAGTAAGATATGCTGCATGGGACATCGTCGTTATCTACATAATGATCACCCTTATCAAAGGAGTAAATTGTTCGATGGAAAGTCAGAAAGACGTTCAAAACCAAGGGAGTGGAGTGGCGCACAATTGCTTTCAGATTTAACCAAACTCGAACATAACTTTGATAAATTTGGAAAACACCCAAGCAAGCGGAAGAGGAAGCGCAACAATGAAGAAGGGAATTGGGTAAAGAGAAGCATCTTCTTTGAACTACCTTACTGGCATAAGCTTTTGATACGACACAACATTGATGTAATGCATGTTGAAAAAATATTTGTGATAGTTTTTTGGGCACATTGATGAGCATTGATGGAAAAAACAAAGATACGGAAAAAGCGCGAGAAGATTTGCGAGACCTTAACATCCAGAAGGAGTTACACTTGATTAGAAATGGAAGTACTATAATAAAACCTCAAGCATGTTATAATCTATCTTCCGATGAGAAAAAAAGGTTTTGCAATTTTTTAAAAAATGTCAAGTTTCCAGATGGCTATGCGTCAAATATTTCAAGATGCGTAAAGGATGGGAAGATTTATGGACTTAAATCTCATGATTGTCATGTTCTACTACAAAGGTTAATTCCTATTGGCATTCGTGGGTTTCTACGCGCAGATGTCGTTGAGGCACTATACGAGCTAGGAGATTTTTTTAAAATTTTATGCTCAAAGACACTAAAGGTAGAACATATCGAGAAGTTGGAGAGTAATATCCCAATTATTTTGTGCAAATTGGAGAGAATATTTCCTCCAGCATTTTTTGATGTAATGATTCACTTGGCTATTCACCTTCCGAAAGAGGCAAAGATAGCTGGCCCAGTTCACTCACGTTGGATGTACCCGATTGAAAGGTACTTGTTTTTTATGCATTTATACTTTATTATCTTACATAGCATAAATGAACAATTTTGTTATTATGATCATTGAGTTTTCCCTTTAGGTTTCTTAAAACTCTTAAAGGATACGTACGTAATAAAGCTCGTCCAGAGGGTTCTATAGCTGAAGGATATATTATAAAAGAGTCTTTGACATTTGTGTCAATGTACCTAAATGAAATAGAAACAAGATTCAATAAAGAAAATAGAAATGAAGATTCAGTGGAGCATCAACAAGAGTGTGAATTGTCGGTTTTTGCATCAAAAGTGAGACCCTTTGGACCTCTTCGCCGTTGCAAAGCACTTTCTAAAAAAGATCTAGATGCAGCTCATAACTTCATATTAAACAATTGTAGCGAAGTAGACGATTTTCGAAGGTTCGGTTCATGAAAGAGCTCAATTTCCTTAATTTGTAACAAATTTTAATGTACTTTTTTTTAAAAAGTAAGCACATGGAGGAGCTTAAAAGGGATGAAAATGAAAGAAATATTGACAAAACTCATCAAGAGCAGTTTCATTATTGGTTTCAAGCTCATGTAAGCTCCAAATACGAAAATACCCTTGAAGATTGTTAATTTATAGTATCATCTATCTAATTAGCTTCCTATTGTATTTTGTATAAATAAATAGAGTGCATCACACAAACTCGGGCGAAGTCTCCAAAGAATTATGGGCATTGGCAAATGGTCCACAATCGTACTTAACAAAATTTTACTCTGGTTGTATTGTTAATGAAGTACGATTTCATACGCATGATCGAGATGATCGCCGAACAACACAAAATAGTGGTTTACTTGTTGTGGGGGAACATCAAAATATCTTGGTAGAGTTTTATGGAGTATTAAGTAGGGTCGTTGAATTGACCTATCTTCATGGATATAAAGTAGTATTATTTTGGTGTGAGTGGCTTGACACTGGTGGGAAGAAGACTATGCATAAAGATAAATATTTTTTGAGCATCGACATAACTTCTCGTTGGTGTGAAGATGATCCATTCGTTCTTCCAAACCAAGTGCAACAAGTGTTCTATGTCGATGACACAAAACTCGGCGATCCTTGGAAAATTGCACAACTTGTATGTCATAGACACCTTTGGGACATAGAGGAACACGCTGACCTAGAAGTGGAGGAGATGCATGATAACATAGTTCAACAACACGAGTCCTCAGAAACTGAATTAATATATGCTACCGAAGAACAAAACTTGCAATTCCTAGGAAGAGATGATATAGAACCTGATATTATAAATATAGAAGTTCTAACTAGAATCCACGAAGAGGAAGAAATTAATAATATTGTTGATGGAGATGAGTCAATAGATGAGGATGATGAAACACTAGTGCAATATTGTGACGACAGTGATCATAACATGTAAAGCTAATCCAAACGGTACGTTAAGTTTTTTCTTATTCATTAGATCGAAACTGTAAAGCAATTCTTCCTTTTTATGATTTCTCTAAATAATTTAATGTGATGTTTAACGTTTGCATCTTATTTACTTCGCAGTAATATGCCTCCAAAAAATGTTATTCTACGGCGCCCTACGACAAGGAGCAGAAAACAACTGCTTGATGCTGAAAAACCAACAAATACTGAGGTTGTTGAAATGTCACCTACACCAGATACACCTTCACCTACACCAAATACACCTTCACCTAATCTGCAGCAATCACAAAGTGGATCATTTGCCACCATTAATGAAGATGATACCACTATTAATGAATGAAATGATGAAAGTCCAATACAGGGTTCTGATAATAGTAGTAAGTATACCTTATTTTATTTCACAAGTTTGTATCATTTACTTGAATCATATATTTATTAAGGGTTTTTAATTATGCAGTGGGAAGCTCATCTATAAGAAGAGGTCGTGGGGTGACCACCGGAAAGTCGATTGAGAAAGCAATACTAGAAAATGTATGCTTTATTTAGGTATATTAAAACTTATATACACTTACTATATGTTAACATACTTTTTTTTGTTTTGTTAGGACAAGAAACTACTTGAGATTGAGTTTCCTGAAGGTTTTAAGAAGCCGCATCGCTATGCAAAGCACCTTGCAAATGGTATAGGTGTTACTGTAAGACACAGTGTGGGTTTGGATTTTTTGAACCCATGGAGTGAATTGGGGGAAGAGCTGAAATTTACTTTATATGCTGCATTAGGTGTAAGTAATTAATATTTATATACCATATATGTGAATTTGTTTGGGATAACCAAATAATTTATTCTTTTGTAGCAATGGTTTGTGATAAAGAATTGGGAAACAGATAAAAGTGTGCAAGAGTTCATGGAGGAGATGTTTCAACGTAGCTACACACATTGGAGAGGAAGATTATCTGCAAGGCATAGAGATTATATTGTGGCAGGAAAGAATCCAAGAGATAGTAGCCCATTTGAGTGGATCTCAATCGAGAATTGGTGTCAGTTGTGCGATCTCTTTGAAAGTGAGACTTTTAAGGTGAATGTGACTACTTAAGTAAATTCTGTTTAATACATATATTATTAATCACACATTCAATGACTAGAATCCAATACTTTTGTTTGCTTGCAGAAAAGGTCCAAGACAAATGCTGATAATAGATCACACATGTCGTTTACTCATACGTCGGGTTCTAAATCCTACCATTCCCGACTGCTGGAAATGGTAATGCAATAATTACATGTGAGTTATTGATTACTATGACATATTCTCAAATATTTTTTTGATATACAGGTTAATCAAAGCCCGGTTGAGAACTTTGCGAACACCCATAAGAAGAATGGGGTGTTTGTCAGCGAGAAAGCAGAAGCGGCATACGTAAGTCAAAATATATTTGAAACTTTCGCAAAATTGATTGATAACATACGTTTCTATTATAACACTATATTTTACAGCGTGAAATGGAAAGGCTGAGGACAACAACAGATTCTGGCAGTGATCTCATAAGCTCTGAGAGAGAAATTATAAAGACTGCACTTGGAAACAAGTCTGGTTATGACAAAGGGCTAGGCTATGGTGTTGTGCCTTCAAAACGAATGAAGAAGACATTGAATGTGACTTCTCAGTTGAAAGAGAAGTTGAATGTAGCGGAAGAAGAATTGCGCGATGCCACGACTCGTCTAACAGCACAAACAGAGCTTATAGATAAACAGGAAGCTTTGATTCAAACACACAATGCAGAGATTGCAGGATTAAAGGAGGGGCTAAATGAGCTTAAAGAGCAGCTGGCATTCGTTCTGCAAAAATTTGGGGCAATTCCTTGACTTTGATGCACACACCCTTTACTTTTTGGTGCACTTTTTTGTTGTCAAATGGTTTATGACTGTTAGTTTTTTAGTTTACTGCTTTGTGACTATTTCATTACTTTTGCTTGGTTTATGACTGTTAGTATTTTGGTTCCAAGCTTGGGAATCTGCTTGGTTTGTTGGTTTGTATTTTGATTTTGTTGCATTCTGCTATATGCACACTCATTCTGCTATATGCACACTCATTCTGCTATATGCACACTCATTCAATAGTTAGGCATTATGGTTTAGTTCGGGAATGGTTGTTGTGAACCCGTTGTGAAAGTGTCAGTTAATGATATCTTAAATCTTGCAAAGTCAACTGGCTTTAGAGCAGTACAGTTAATGTAAATGGAAGGTCAAAGTTACTCTATTCTTTGGTTTGCCAAACTTCATAAGTTAGTACTGCCATTTTCGCTCATTGACATACTGAACCCACATGATTCGTCGTCACTGTAGCTAGTATCGTTGTCTGGCAAATCAACAAAGCGAATGTGGAAGATAGATGTAGGAACTCTTCCTCTAGGTAAAGGCGACGGTGTAGAATGTCTTCCTGGTAATGTGGTGGTGAACCAGAAAATGTGGAGGAAGAGTGGGACTTGAGGAAGGCCATATACAAGAGATTTACTTTTCATAGCTTGTATTGCATCCCAATTTATATGTCCAAGCCTATGATGCCATAAAGAAGCAAGAGAACTGTAACCTTGTTTTGAACAAGTGAGGGCAGTCATGTTGACATTTGTAATGTCTAAGGTAAAGACCCTATTTGGAGACATTAAAGCTGAGGCTATTATGGTGTTTGAATCTCTTACTTTTATTTCACAGCTAGTATCTCCAAATGTTACAACATATCCCTTTTGTACAAGTTGTCCTACACTTAGTAGGTTTTGGGCTAAGGTTGGAACAAAATGTACTTCAGGAATAGTTTTTATTTGTCCTGCTGTAGACAGAACCTGTATCGTTCCTTTACCTTCAATATTCTATGTTTGTCCATCTCCAAGATATACCTTTGCTTTATAAGTTTCATCTAGTGAGATGAAATGATCCTTTTTGTTTGACTATGGAAATTCACTTTCCTATGTAATGTCAGAATGGACTAAATTGCAAGGTAAGCCCTGGTATTAATTGGTTTGGTTGATTGTTTTATACAAAA
Source organism: Dactylorhiza incarnata (assembly GCA_033032865.1). Taxonomy (NCBI): domain Eukaryota; kingdom Viridiplantae; phylum Streptophyta; class Magnoliopsida; order Asparagales; family Orchidaceae; genus Dactylorhiza; species Dactylorhiza incarnata. The sequence goes on from JAWHQI010000121.1 coordinate 5,667,085, forward strand.
ACAATATCTGTTAAGTGATGAATAAGGCATTATGGTTGATTTTTGGTTTGGTAAGCCCTTGTATTATTGGTTTGGTAAGGCATTATGGTTGATTTTTTTTATACAAAAAAAAATCTGCAAGGTAAGCCCTTGTATTGAATTGTAGGAATGAGAGAATGACAATAAGGTTGTTGATTAGATACTTGGCTAACAAGCTTGGCATTATGTTATTGGCATCTCCTGAAACTGCTTCAGATGGAGACTATGCTGCAATTTTTGGTGTAATTGGTCATGAGGTTTGCATTTTATTGATCTGCTCATGTTTGGTAAGGCATTATGGTCAATGAGTGATTCTGGTGCCTATTGTTAACTGGATTTTCACGCTTTAAAAGATTCTGATGCTTATTTTTGACTGAATTTTCAGGCTTTACAAGATTAACAACTTCATTATGGTCAATGACAATGCTTTATTTATATGTAAGGGTTCTGGTTAATATACTGGGGAGGCATCTTTATGTTGATATTGCCCGTGGCTCGGAAAGCTCTCAAATACAAGTATGTATTTTCAATATTTATGGCACTGGGGACTTTTAATAACTTATCCCATTGTTGCATTATGCTATATGCACACTCATTCTGATATATGCACACTCATTCTGCTATATGCACACTCATTCTGCTATATGCACACTCATTCTGCTATATGCACACTCATTCAATAGTTAGGCATTATGGTTTAGTTCAGGAATAGTTGTTGTGAACCCGTTGTGAAAGTGTCAGTTAATGATATCTTAAATCTTGCAAAGTCAAATGGCTTTAGAGCAGTACAGTTAATGTAAATGGAAGGTCAAAGTTACTCTATTCTTTGGTTTGCCAAACTTCATAAGTTAGTACTGCCTGGTAATGTGGTGGTGAACCAGGAAATGTGGAGGAAGAGTGGGAAACAATGATCTCATCAATTGCAGTCAATCGCGCTGAGTTGATGGATAACTCAGAATACTCTCTTCCACCAGCTGCTGAAGAACTGATACCAGAATTTCCATTTAAAATTAAGGGAGAGAGATTCTCTAGATTCATGCTATCATCCTTCATCTGATCTTGCTCAGAGATGACTTTATGAGATTTTAAACCTATTGTAATAATAGGTTCTATTTTCCAGGGTTTTATACTCATTTACTGTGAGTAGTGAAGTTCCTGTCGGCCTTATGATTCATGAATCATCATTTTCTATTCATTCCTATCGGGTGACGCCCTTTATGTTAAACCTAGACTATGCGAATCATTTTTAACAAGCTTCATCCAAATTACCTTATGTCAACTCCTATCTAATCATTTGTTTTAAGCAAATGGGTATGCATCTGCACAGGATAAATAATTAAAAATAAATTTGTCTTGCTCTAGAGTAACATACTGTGACTGTTCCAGCTAAATTTTAAAGAAGGCTTGACTATCTTTAGGGATCAGGTTATAAGCTCTTCAGATTATTATCCTTTCATTTGTAATGTTTTTTCACAATATTGAATGTTTGAATGAACTGCATTGTGTTACAGGAGTTTTCATCTGACTTGGGTAGCCGCACGGTTAAACGAATATATAGCTGATGTCTCAAGACTCAGGAATTACCAGTTTCCTCAGGTCTGAATTTCAGTTCGTTAGCATTTCAATTGGGTAGATTTGAATGACAGAACTTAGCTTTTTATATCATAGTTAAGTTTAATTTAGCTCTCTTTTATTTGTAGGGTGCTCGAGCATTGACCGGCAAGTGACGAAAGATTCATTAGTCAGAAAGTGATGGATGATTCATTTTTCGAAAAATGACGGAAGATTTATTAGAAACATGTTGATCTTGTAATGTAATATTGTATTATTTTAGAAGAGATGATAATAACTTGTACTCTATGTAATACTTTTTGGTGTGAATATAAATACATGTTGATCTTGTTACAAAATATTAAATTTATGTGTGTTTTCAAGATTATTATTTGTAATCTAATCTCAGGTACACAAAAAATAGAAATGGAATATTTTTGATATATAAATGAATTGGCTGTAGTAAAAAGAATGGAAAACAAATGTAACGATTTTTTCGTTACTATTGTTTAATCTATTGTAACGAAATAATGTTTATTATACTTTATTGTAACGAAGTTATTTTATTTTTAGTGAGGGGAAAAACATTTGTAACGAAATAGTTTTAATCATAACTATTTTTTGTGAGGAAAAAATAACATTTGTAACGAAATAATATTTATTGTGACCAATTTATTGTGAGGAAGAATCTCTTTTTGGTCAGAAAGTATCATTTGTTACAATTACTTTATTTGTAACGACATGCATACATTCGTTACAATAACCTTTAGCGTCGAGCTTTAGAGGAGGACCGTTACTTAAAGTTTTTTTCGTTACCAAAGAGCTTTTGTAACGAATTTTGGCACTTATTGTAACGAATTAGGTCCTTACTATAAGTGCAGTTTGTTGTAGTGGCTTATCGTTGAAAAAGTCAGGCTATCATTGAAAAGACTGTCGTGCTGATCTTCAGAATTCATAAGTAAAGTATCATGCTAAGATGACATATCGTCGTAATGGAGCTATATCGTCTTGAAGACTAAATCAGAGATCGTGGAGACAGTTTGTAGTTGAAGTGTTCCTAGTCGTCAGATTGATCACTACGATCGATGAGAAGAGCACATATAGTAAGAACGATCTCGACCATATCAATGAGAAGATCTCATGTCGGCAAGATGATCTCGACGATATCGACGAGAAGACTTCATATTGCCGTGACTGCAAATGTAGCTAAGATGTTCCATATCGTCGAGATATCTATCTTAGGTGAAGATTTCAGAAGACTTGAAGAATTGTCTAAGACCCAGATGGATTGTTAAGAAAACAATCCATGTCATTGAGATGTTGCACATATCGTCGAGACAGATCGAGATTTTTTGAAATGCACTGTCAGCATTTAATACCACCGTCTGAGGGTCCAATCGGCGAATGTCATTAAGGAATGGGCTTCTGACATTTAAGAGTCCTCTGAATAGACCATTAGAATGCCCCTATCATATAAAAAGATAAAGTGTGTGCCCTAATAAGACACGGAGAATTGAATTTGAATAGGATAACGGCCGTGAGAAGAAGGTTCAAATTCTTGAGAACAATACGCTCGTGCTCTTTGTTCTCTAATTCCCATTCAAGCACCATCAACTGATAAGTTGTGATCCAGATCGAAGAATAGGATAGAAGAGAAGCTATTATGCATCAGTAAAAGTTTCTTAAAGCTTTCTCTTCAGGTCCAGACGCCGTCTGCATCAGGCTTTGGAAGAACTCTCCAGAATACCGTTTGTTGTGTGGAGTGTTCTTCAATCTTATAAATAATAGATTCTCTGTAGGACTTCTCTAAGTCAGAGCTATAGGATTCTGATTGAACCTGAAGTAGGATCTGATTTAAATCTTAGTTGTAAGGCCTATTATGCCTGAGTTGTAGGGTTTCTGAAACTCGAGGTTGGATTCTGAGAGGATCTAAGTTGTAGGGCTTATTGTGCCTGAGTTGTAGGATCTGTTGAGGAGATATGAGTTTGGTGGAGTTTGCTGAATCTAGCACACTGCTAGATATGCATAGAGGGACAGTGGAGTACTCAAGACACATTGTCTTGGGGAATCACTATTAATCTGGTGTCTCTGTGTGTTGTGCTCTGTGATTGTTTTATGTGCTGTAATTTACTCTGTGTGATCTTAGGTTTAAATTTCAAATCAGTTACATCACCTATTCTCCCCTCCTCTCTAGGTGATAGTTCCATAAAAAACAATTGCCGATTTCAGCACACTGTTAGATAGAAGAAGGGGGACAGTGGAGTAGCCAGATACACGTTGTCGTAGGGAACCACTGTGAATAGCTTGTGCCTATGTCGTGATTGATGTGTGGTTAATGCACTTACATTCACTATTCTGCAAAGTTGTAAAAGTAGCCGACATCACCTCTTCACCCCCCCCCCCCCCCCCCTCTAGGTGAAGACATCCCTGAACTATCAAGTTGTATCAGAGGTAGGTTGTTCAAAAAGAGCCTAACAGCTTGAACAATATCCTCAACAAGGGAATATGACTATACACCATGACTTTTGGAGAGAACAATAAAGATCTTAGTTCTATAAAGCTACTCATATGCATAAAAGAGAACTTTAGGATATGTAAGGAGAGAGTTAGATTGATTATGGAAGCATCTGATCCTAGAATCGTCATTATAGTGGAGGAAGGACCATTCACCCCAATGGAAGTCTCCACAATAGATGTCAATAGACAAGTACCAAAGAAGTATTCAGAGATGACAAAAGATGAAGTTGTTCTGGCCACTATGGTTAAGAGGGCCAGAACATTATAGTGAGTTCCATAGATGACTCCACATTTCAAAATCTCGTTCATTGCAAAATAGCAAAAGAAATTTAGGATTCTCTTATAGTTTACATGGAAGGCATTGAAGAAGTGAGAGATGATAGGTAATCTGTCCTAATCAAGAGTTTGAAGCATTCAAGCAAGATAGAAAGGACTTTATAGCTGAATGTTATGAAAAGTTCTTCAAGATAGTAAATGGATTGAAGAACTATGGAAGAGAGTTCTCAGACTATGATATGAATGATAAGTTCTTGAGGTCCCTCAATAAAGAGTGGGACATCAAGATCAATGATATCATGGAAATGGGGAATCTGGCCAACATCCATCCCCAAAATCTATATGGGAAGTTGCTTTCCCATGAGCTGCAGTTAAACACCAGGAAGGCAGAAGAAGAGTCTTCCAAATCTAGAGAAAAGACTATAGCTTTTAAGGATGAAAGCTCCAGGAAAAGTAGAGAAGATTCTCCTGGCCTCAGATAAAAATTTACTGAAGGGGAGAGTCTGAGATCAGCACTTCAGGCTCAAAATGCTATGATGGAGATCTATCTTTGCTCACCAAACACCTTAAGAAGTTGTTATGCAAGAGGATGGAATGGAAGAACAAGCCATCATCCTCCTCCAACTCATAGAAACTCGACAACAACCTGATAGAGCAAAGGACAATCCCACAGGGACAGGTGTGGCTCTAAGAAAAATAAACTTTTTTTCTAATGACATTGTATGCTATTGTTGCAATAGGTCTGGATATGTCATAGCTGAATGTCCAGAAAAGTGTAAGGAGGGAAAAAGTGAACATGATAAAAGATCTCATAAGAACAAGAAATTTGAGAAGAGATTCTTAGCCAAGAAGCCAAAGACCTTGAGTGACAATGACTTAAGCTCCTCAAAATTAGAAGAAGACTGTATTGGGCTTACTGATGTTCAGAAGAAGAATGGGACAACTGATATCCTACTGCAAGGGTGTGCATAAGGGCACCTTTATCACTGTCTGACAGTGAATCTGATGAAGAAGACCATGATGAATCCAACTCTCCTGCTTAGGTAAGTATCAAAACTCCTCTTTCTGTCATTGTTTCTAAATTAGAAGTAGAACTTTTGCAATCTCAAGTGAGTGAAGAATTATGTAAGTTGAAGGGAATCTCCAATGCCCAAGTGACCTCACTATGTCAGAAGAACAAAATCATTAAGGATCTTGAGGATAAACTTCTTGTAGAAAGAAAGCTTGTGGCTAGTTATTCTAATCCACAAACTGTGTTGCTAATCATAGACAAATTTTCTGCACCATATAGAAGTGGTGTAGGATACACTAGTGAGGAAAACAGTAACAAGCAATCCAATAATTAGGTCATATTCAGCAAGGCAATTTTGCATTTCAATGCAAATGCTATTGATATGTCATGTGGATCTCTGTCCAATGAATACTCCACAAGTGGAACAAAACCATAAATCTCAAATGGAGCAGGCATTGGTCTGAATGCCTCTGAGAATTGTCATAAAGAGTTCCAAATGAGACATCATGGAGCATCTATATTTGAATCAACATCAACAACATCCAAAAGTAAGGGAATGGCTACTGCTCAAAAGACAATCCTTAAGAAGAAGTATCAGGTGACTGTGCAGCAGACGGTTAGCCAGGCTTAGTGAAAAATGCTTATCAGGTCACTAAGAAGAATCTGTTTTCCAGGATTGTCCAATGGCTAGCCAAGTGCAAATACGACTGTTGGACAGTATCTAATCTAGGCATAGGACTAGATTAAGAACCATTCTATTAGAGGACTATGGCTAAAATGTAGGTTGGATGCAACTAATAAGGTGACAGAAAGGTGCACAGAAAAATTTATTGTGACATCATGTTCACCAAGTATGATGTCATAACAACACGATGCTATGATTCTGACAAGATGCCAGGATTAAAGTCATGTAGAAGAATCACAGCCATTGGATCAAATCACTTGATCCGAATAGGTATGCGCCTTCTCGCTTTTTGAGACACAATATACTATAAATAGAATAAGCTTCTATAATAAGATTACACTTACATTTTCCCTTTGTCTTCTCCATGCCAAACCCTTGTTTTCGCAAGCCACTCTCTTTCATCTACTTCTCTATCTCAAAGGTGCTAAAAAATGAAGGAAATATGATCAACACGGGTTATGAAGTGGTGAGAGATGGATTCAAGGGAGCAAATGATGAGGTAAAATTTGTTATCAGCTTGCTGGAGTCAAACAACTTGGAGTATGCTCTATATGAACCTTCCCTTATAATGAAAAATGAGGTAATGGAGTTTTACTCTAATGCAAGAATGAGTACCTCCAGAAAAGTGATAAAGACAAATATAAGGGGGACAACGCTTAAAGTCAACACAAAAAGGATAAACAAAGCCTCGCGTTGGACCAGGATTAGTGACGACGAGGAGGAGGAGGTGACAGCCCTCGAATTCATTGAGGCCCTAGATTGGTGGGGGTACTCAGATAAATCCTATGGATCTATTCCGAGAAGAAACTTTAATTAAATTGGTAAGATGCTTTCTGATATAGGAGGCAAGGTTCACCTCTGCAAGTCAGGCTCACATGATAAGATCTCCAAAAGCATGTTTGAGCTAATGTCTAGAATAACTCTTATAAAGAAGACCCACTAATCCCAACTACTGTTCTCCAAAATCCAAGAAAGTTTAAGCACGCCAAGCATTAGCAAGAATATATCCTTGTACTTGCTAAACACCATCCCTGAGAAACACAATAAGAAATTTGGCACCAATCTTCATCATATGAAGAGGATTGATATTAAAGCTCTAGAGAGATGGGAGAAGGTAATATCAAAACACCCAAAAGAGAATAAGAAAAAGGAGGAAGATAAAGGAAAGAATATTGTTGTAGCTCAGGACAGTGAGGAGCAGAGTACTTCGAATGCAAGTAAAGAAGTCCATGACTACAATCTATCATCCTCAAAAGAGGAGGCAACTCTGAAAGATTTCACATTTCACGTGTCACTATCAGGAAATGAAGTTATGATGAATGACTTTGAGAGGAGTGCTCCAGCTCAGGGGGAGATGGAGAAAGAACCTGGTGAAGAGAATGAAGGTGAAGGCTTGAAGGTGATGTCATCCTTAATGATTATAAAGAAATCCATTGATGACACTGCAAATACTAAGGGGAGTCTCATACTAATCTCCTTGCTCAAGAGTCACAAGAATTGGAAATGATACAAGTGGTTGAGGATGTCATCCACACTAGTATGGCAATCCAATTGGGCTAGGAAGAAGTTGCTGAAAAAAAATCCCCTTCCTCAATGTATGATGAGGCAAATGTGTCTGACCTTCTGAAAGAAATCCACGTGAAGAGAGCAAATCCAGAATCAGAACATCCCAGCTCTTCGGAAGGAAAAGTTCCTGAGGAGTTATCCTCTTCTATGCTGATTTAGATCAAAATGTTGTTGGATGATCAAAGAAGGCACTTTGAAGAGTATGTGGATAATGTTGTCAGTGATTTGAGAAGGGATCAGTCAAGTGAGATCACAGGGCTGAGAATTGAAATGAACATTTTAAGAGAAAATATAGTAAATTCCTTTAGATGGCAGCTCCAGCAATGGGCAATACTACTACACAGCTAGAACTCACCCACAAGAGTCTGGCTGATATTATTGAAAATCATTGTACAACATCTGAGAATTTGCAAAATGCCTTCTAGGCTACAATAACAAAGATTGCGGAATGCATAATAAGTGTACTTGAAAGAATAGACTTCTACAATCAGACCCTGGATGGTCATCTGCTTGAAACAAAGAACCATCTCTCTGATTAAATCCTCATGCTGAATGGTAAAATTGCTGATATGGAAAAATCTATGAGCCAACATATAAGTAAGGAAGTTCTCCAAGGAGAAAGATCAGTGGTGACCATGTCATCTGGACCTCAAATACAGTAAGAGAAGCACTGAACCTACCAGCAATCAACTATGATGACCCTATGTAGTACAACTAAAGGAAAGGAAAATTCTATGATGTATATACAACAATTCCCTATGTAGTAAATTCTCCAATCCCTATCTCAGCCAAAGGAAAGGAAAATTCTACTTAAGAGGATGAAAAGTGAATGAGAAAGAACATGCTCAGAGAAGAAATGGAAAGCAGACATGATTATGAGCAGTGGATCCCAAAATCAAGAGAAATAATTTTAACTGCCTGGGAGCACATCAAGCTAAAGAGAACTGACAGAAGAAAGCTTTATAGTACATCTGAATGGGACAAGTTTGAAAAACAAGAGGAAGTAAGGAGAGTTTTCAAGAAAGACAAACAAGCTGCCAAACTTCTAGAGGATGTTATTGAACCACCAAGATATCATCCCAAACCTCAAGGATTCTATACAAGACAAAAGAAAAGGAAACAAGAGGAGGAAGATAAGAAAGCCAAGAGATCCAGGGGAGGGGTTGTGATTAAAGTCTGATAATTTAATGATTCTGATGGGCAAATGGTGTTGTTGATTTGTTAAGAGAATTTAATCTATTAATAATATATTATTGATGTTGTCCTAAGATTTGTAATGAACCTTCATATATATCTTTATTCTGCCTAATCATAAATACTCTACTTGTGCTCAAATGCTGATGATTAAATTACTGTGCTTAAACACTATAAATATTAATAGAGATTTTGTTGTCCATTCATTATATTTAATCTTAATGATATGAACATTAATTGCAGCTGCCAAGTCATTATTGTATGTCAATAAGTAGATGATAGGTCTCTAAAAAAGTATGTAACTTACTATTTAGTGAGCTGGCTAGCCATAAAATTCCAGATTACTAAATGAATTAATTTGAAGTAAACTTGCTCCAACTGAGGGGGAGATGTGCCTTAGTTGAGGGAGAGGAAGGATTTTGGTAATGCTTTTATTGAGGGGGAGCCTCACATTGAGTTGCCATCTCAAGATGTTGAATTTGCTTGTGCGAACTGATAGGTTGAAAGTCCAAGAGGACTTAATAGTATTATACTGACAAGAAAGCTGTTAAGTATGTGGGTCTAAATAATTGTTCCTTGAAGATGTCAAAAAGGGGGAGAGTAGATATTATAGCAGAATATAAAATAAATGATTAGGGGAGAGAATGGAGTGAGTATAAACATAAAGAAAATGATTAACTAATTTGTATTCCCTATATGATCCTTATCATTGGTTGAGATTCTGACTTCTTCAAATAGGAGGACATTGTTGGGAACCTTGCCCTCAATGTTCCTGATTTGATGAAGTCCTCAAGTCAAAGATAAAGACACTTTGTATTTGACATGTTTGTTCTAGATGATTTCAGGTACTTGACAGCATAAGTCTAACATTGGGCTAGAAATAGTGTCATCAGATATAGTTTGCCAATATAATCCTTCATTGTGCAAATCACCATGTCGACATATGATCTAGACTATATTAAACTTGACATTAACTTTCAATCATCAAGTATAAAGGTATATCAAGTGAGCTGAAGCAAATGAGTTGAGTTGAGAAGATCAAAATTTGCCTAAGGCAAATATCATCTAGGTAAGCTCCAATATCGTCGAGTCAAGGTCTTGATATCATCTTGAAGACTCTAAGCTCCAAGGAGATATCGTCTTGCAAACTCACAACAAAGCTCTTATCATCTTGTCTAAGAAGAAGTAGTAGAATATCCAAATATCATCTTGGTAAAATACTTTCCAAGATGATATCATATTGACAAGGTTCATATACCTTCATATCGTCTGAAATGTACACTACATATATCTTGAAGGGTTTATATGAAGAAAGAAATTGACTAAGTCATTTATTGACTTGGTCTCTCAAAATGTCGTCGAGGAACCAAGACGACTTTTCATGAATGACAAGACGATTCATTTGCAAGAACTCAAATATTACCTTGAACATCAAGAATTTATAGCAAGGCGAATTGTGCTGAAGATAAGACTAGAAGGCACAAGCAGCGAAGTATAGTCTTGAATAATATGAAGAAAGATCAAGTCGGTTCACGGAGAAGAATCGACAAGAAAGCTGTAGAAACAAAATATCATCCTGAAGAGTATGAAGAAAGATCAAGTTGATTTCTGTATAAGAATCAACTAGAAGGAAGAAAGAATGAAACATCATTTTACGGTAGAGACAACAAGACAGATTCATGAAGACCATTCGTCAAGAAGAATAAGGTGTGAAATATCATCCTGTAGACCACTAGTCACCAAAATGATCCGTGCAGACGATTCGACCAGAAGAATACACTATGATAAATCGTCTTGAAGATTATCAAAGGCATCAAGATGAATAGTGCGGAAGAATTGAAGTAAAGCCTTACAGTGCAGAATCATCCAGAAGTAATGTCGACTAGACATCTAGTCGATTGCCTGAAAGGCGTGAATTCACATAAAGCGTGATTTTGGCATCATGTAATTTATTGTTATCGTAGAATGAGCTAATGAATCTCGTTTGCTAAGGAAAGATATCTCTGACTTAATATCAGTACTAGAATCAACCGTTAGACATTCTTGTCTTATAGTAGGAAATGCGATGCTAATGCAAACCCTAATCTCAAATTTCAAAATCTAAAGAGAAAAGCTTAAGGAAGGAGAAGACAAGCAGAAAGCAAATCTATAATCTTCTCCATGAAGAAAGTTCGATCAAAGTTGCTGATTCAGATCTAGGATCGTTTAGCTATAAGAAGGATCTTCATCTGTGCAAAAGCAATTTCATTATTTTATCCACGATATCTGTAGGAAGACTCTAGTCGAAGTCAATCTTCATCAAGGCTTCAAGAAGACTCCAAAGTTTTTAAGCTTACTTATTTTGAGTCTATAGAATGTTTGTAATAAAACTTATTAAACCTATAGGATCTCTCTGAGATCTGAGCTATAGGATTCTCGAGTGGAATCTGAGTTGCAGAGCTCTATCTAGCCTGAGCATAGGAGACGTTGTCTCTGAGGTAGGAAGCCATGAGTGCTTCTGAGTTGTAGGATCGTATGGGATCTGAGGTAGGAGACTTCATCTATGAGGTAGGAAGTCGGACATGGCTTCTGAGTTGTATGGTCCTTGGGACCTGAGGTAGGAGATGTTGCCTTTGAGTTATAGGATCTACGGATCTGAGTTTTGGCAGAGATTACCGAGTTCAGCAAACTGCTAGATTGGCGAAGGGGGATAGTGGAGTACCCATAGACATGTTGTCTTGGGGAACCACTATAAATAGCTTGTGTCTATGATGTGATTGATGTGTGGTTGCTACACTTACATTTACTATTCCGCAAAGTTTTAAAAGTACTCGACATTACCAATTCACCCCCCTCTAGGTGAAGACATCATGGACTATCAATCCTTATATAAGTGAATTTTATTTCATTATTATGTAGATTAGATGAATTTGAATACAACATAACAAGTAATTGGAGATTATTTGAGAACATCTCAAATTGTTAACTCTCTTTTAAGTTCAATCTTTCAATAATTATAGCGATCATGCTCTAAAGATCTAGTGAAAGATGATGTCTATGAAATTGATGCATGTATTTCACTTTACTAGAACTTATTCTATACACTCTCAAAGTGTTATATGATTTTGACTCTTTTTTAGGAAATAATATAGGCCACCTTCGAAAAATAGTTTGTTCTTTTATGCCTAACCTAGAAATCAATACCACTAGTACACTCCTTCGAGCATAAATTATCATATTTCTTTGGAAATAAAATAAAATTTCACCAAGGCTAAAAATACCATATCCTATGTATCACAATTTTAAAAAGTATATATTCTAGACCTATAAGTAAGTAGATGGAAAAATCTATATCTTGGAGAAAAGAAAAATTTTCTGATTCACCTCCATGTGGGAGTGATGAAAATAACAAAAAGAAAAATTGTATGATTCACTTCTATGTGGGAGCGATGAGAATAATGAAAAAAATAGATAGAAAATCAATATATTTCTACAAAAAAAGGAGAAGAGGAAATAAAAGGAACATAACTCATTTAATAAAATAAGTGTGGGGTTGTTGTCTTTGGAGCTTAGATGTGATCTTTTACTTATGAAGAACAGACTCAAACTAAGCTTAGTATATGATTTAAGTTTCCTACCATTGTTATATCCCTACTCAATCACCTAAACCTCATTACAGCCTAAGGCAAGACCTAAGTGATCCTTTACATGGAGTCAATTTTCATCTAATAAAGAGACTTTAGAATGCTAAGATGTATGATTATATGTCGTTAATGCATTTAGTATAATCTAAACTTAGATAAAAGAAGATGATTAACTACATGATTGGTTAGAATAATTTAGTTAGAAAGTATTTACAATTTTTAATTATTTTCATTTTATCCCCTCTAAAAGTAAGTATTACTCATAGAATTTTATTTTTACTTAATTATTTATTTTTATTTCACCTTTAAGGGTAAGGCGCATACCTAAGTTTGAACTAGATAATGTTTGTATGTTATGCTCCCTATCTTTATGTTTTATTTTCCTTTGCTCTGGAATAGAAAAACTTAAGAGTGGGGGTATATGATGAGAGCAAAATTAGAGTTCTTTTTAGTATCATTTACTAAGATTTAAGCTCTCATTTCATACCATTTCATATGATATTCCATGTGCTACTCACTTAATTTATTTCAGGATGAAGGAGCAAGAATTCAGATTTGTGCTGGAAGGAGTAATTAATTAGGTGATGGAGAGGAGCAGTCCAAAAGCTTAACCCAGACGACATAGCCATGTCACAACACCATACCAATCTGAGCATGTCAACCAGTTCTTTGGTATTTTAGATGACTTCAACTGCATATATACACAACCAAGTTGACCCAGCCATGTTAGTAGGCTGTGTAGGGTAGTTATGCATGAAATGATAGTATATTTGGTCTACATGACCAGGGGATATGTCTATGTCCCAAGGCCATGTGAGATGGTTTTTGCCGAGATTATTTATATGAGTTCGCACGACTCAAAAAAAAGAACTTTGCCCTTTTGTATTCTATTCATTACAGTTGGTTATGTGGTCAAAAATATAAGAGGAAGAATCGAGATCCAAAGGCGACGACGATCGAAAAAGCAAGTTTTAATGTCTATTCTTTTACTTCCTTAGATTCTTCTAGCCCTGGGATTCTCGTATCCTTACCTCTTATTATTATATTGACTACGTAATCTCTTGCATAGTTATGGTTTATATCATCTTTAATATTTGAAGAAATACTTTACTTTAATCTTAATATGAATTGATTAGTTCTTTTATTTTATGGATCTTCAATGCATGATATTGTATTTCTAGCGTATCGTTATCATAATATACGATATTTTTGTCTCCATACGATTGTGGGTATGTTATGAATAAAGAGAATCATATGTTATCCTGAAATAATATGGTGTCATAAATCTCTCGTCTTGGTGTCAAAGCCAAGCGCTGGGGTTTACAGAATGATAAGTCAATCTTTAGGGTTTGCAAGCGAGCCCAAATATTAGTTAGTCCATCCTTAAATCAGATCTCCGACTACCCATATGATGTTGGGAACGGAGTGGTGTGAAACCCTCGCAGAACTATAATTATTCATACAATTTTCATGAAACATATATCTTTAACTTATAAACCATCATTATTTCTAGTGATTCTACAATAGCCACATGAAATCAACATTATCAAACAATAAAGTTTATTAGTTATCTTTTTATTACATATTTATATATATATAATATAAAAACTATTTTCCAAATATTATAGTGCTTAAAATAATAAGAGAGAGTAAAGTACATTAGTGGCGTCTCTGGTAAAATATGACACTTGATTTATTATAGACTTAAGTACTACAACGATATGTGTGATTTCCATTAATTAGGTGCGGTTTGGGGGTGCATCACCATCTTTGATAATATATGATATTTAATGGTATTCGCTCTCCATCATACCAAAACATCAAACGAACTCGATGAAGCTCTATCAAGCATTAAACATCCTTCCACAATATACAAGTCAAGATCGAACATGGGCGGTGGAATCGTTATAACAGTTATCGCATATTCACAAACTTTATGAAAGCCTAGTGCAATGGAATTAAGAGATAAGGTAGGGACGTTGGATGAACTAACACCTTCACTTAGAGTAGTACTAAAATTAGCTTCATGAACAATTTCATTATGCATAACTTCATATTCAAAATAAGTTTCTACCAAGATGCATACTCCGTAAATTTATAAGAAAAAATGAAAATTTAAAATTTGAATCAGTATTTACATCAACACGATTCATTAAAAAAAACTCACATACCTTAGCAAAGTTCTGGGTAGGTTTAATAGTACTATTGATCTTAGAAAATTGAATTCAAATGCTCTCATTTTCCATTTTCGATCCAAAATAGATGTACTTGACATCAAGGTGTTATACTCCCTCCAATATTTATCAAACTTTATCTTCTTCTTCAATATCATGTCTTGAACAAAAGCACGGTCATCAATAACTTGCTTGTCCAATATAATTTTAATCCCATAAATCTTTGTTAGGAATAAATTTGTAGTCATATAATCACTTCCTTAAATTAAATTGGTGGTTCTATTAAAGACACCCAAAATTTCACAAACTAACTAAACCTTTTCCCCTTCTTCAAGACTCGGGCAAGTACTAAAATGATAATCCATTTCACTATACATCGAAAAGCCATTCTTAATTGTGGTTGTTGTAGATTGAATTTGGCAGGCAGAATTCTATATTGTCTTGCAAGCATGGAAAAACTTTATTCTAGGTAAAGCTAAAAACTTCACAATCTTAGAGAAGTCAATCAATCTTGCATCACTAGCATTAATATAAAGCACATTTTCTCTTACATTTTGAACAACATCCTTAATTTGTGCATGTATATCCTTTACCATAAGGTTCATGAAATGTGCACAACACCTCATATGAAATATCTTCCCTCCGCATACAAATTTTTGGTTCTAGAAAAATTCCATTTCAAATGATGCATAGCTGCATCATTTGCTGAAACATGTTGGAACATGGTTTTCTCCACATCTTTGGTTTGAGAATATCAAATCTCATATTGTATTTAATCAATCTTGTTTTGTGTTTATAGCCTACAGGAACTCACATGTATGGCACTATGATGCGACAAGCTAAATGGGGCACTGATCTAGAACAAGGATGAAAAGTGACCACTAATGTGTGACATTAGCTCTAACACTGTCGTTAGCATCTCGAAAATATTGTCCCCATGTCGAATACTGGTCAAAATGAAATGGAGTCTTCTAGTTGATGCGCGGATCTAACACACCGCTATAGGTGGGAGCGAGATTGTGACACGAAACGGCAGTGTACCGATCGTTCAAGTAATATAAAATATGGGAGTGAATCCCCAAGTATCGATCTCAAAGGAACACAGTAAGGTGGAGCTTAATTTTGAGGAAGGACTTGAGATTGAAGTCCTTTCAAGCGTGAGGAATGCGGAAGATTTGGTTTTGGTTTGCAGAAAACAAAATAAAAGAACCAAAATTAACACTGCAATGTAGGCCGCCCTGCACTGCTTCGCAAGGTGGATGGAGACTATGCAGGCCGCTATGCACTGCTTTGCTATGCAGATGGGAGAGAAGGCAAGAGGATTAGGTGATTATAACTGTGGAAAGGTTTCAGGGCCGTTAACAACTCTTGGCTAGGCGGATGGATTACACGGGCCGTTAGCACCATTTAGCTACGCAGATGGAAGAGTAGTTTAGCGGAATGGAAGAGTAGGCTCACGTAGTGGAAGAGTAGGCTTGCGTAATGGAGTGGAGGGTTTGCGTAATGGAAGATGGAATGGGGCGCACCTCATGCATACATATAAACAAGATAATTTCATAGAAATGAAATAAACATTATACACATGGTTTATAGTGCACATCATCAAAATGTAAGGAATCTAACATATACAACCATCAAAACAAAGAAGGGGAAAGTATAGGAATCAACCCAATCCGAAGCCTTGTTGAAGATTCATGGTTGGAATCGTCGGGTTGTCAATCCGCGTACAAGCTCGGTCCTCAACTGCATCCGGGGTAGAGAAGGCTGTCACTACCTCCCAATGGCCCGTCTTCTTCGTGTCAAAATCCGGACACATGACCAAAGTTTCCTTCTCCTTGGATGATGATGGATGTAGTGCTAGATCCCTCTCCTTGGAGCTTTAGGGTGATGGAGGAGGCCAAAAGGGGCGAAAACCTGCAAAAATGGTGGAAAACGGCGGAGCGGGAGGAGTTCTGTTGATCGATCCAACCTAAAATCACAAACAACATATATATATGCGGAAGATTAAACAGGGCACATGATCAGTGGCGCACGACCAGTTGTCGTGCACGAAGAAAAGCCACTGATCGTGCGCGGATAACCTGTAGCAGAATATGGAATGCCAAAAATAGCGCACGGGCAGAGGCGCATAGACAGTGGTCATGCGAGAAAGAATCCAGTGATCGTGCGAATCACTCGAGTGAAAAACGGAGTGATGTGCATAACCAGTGGTCATGCGCCTGATCATGCGAGAACAAAAATGCACGACCATAGTCTTTTTTGGCTAAAAATGGCCCAAACCACTTCGAGCGTCCACACAAACCCTGTACCAGCAGGAAAACCACTGAAATGAGCATTCTACAATATCCACAACACAGGTATAACATCACAGAATAGATCTAAAGTACGACATACAAGAAATCACACCAAAAGGTCCAAGGAATGCAATTAGCGCTGAAACACGCAATGTGATCAAATAGAAGCATTTATGAGCAATAAGTGAAGTGCATTGGCAAGATAAATGACCCAGATGAGTCTGAAAATAGCTATATAAACCAGACTCATCACACCCCCAGACTTACCTGTTTGCGCGTCCCGAGCAAACAAATTTGGTGGAGCGGGAAAATGGAATAGCTAGCTTAAAATTACAAAATGGAGTACCATGCAAAGTCGCATGCTCACGTGCATAGAAAATTGTAGAGAAGATTTCTAATTATACACATTGTTTATAAATTTCTAATAGAGTAAATAGATATTACTTCTACTCAATAAAACTGAATTGCGGTGAATCATCCGGTCACACATACGGAGAAAGTAAAATAATCGCTGAGATGAGCATTGCCAAAGTTGGGATTCGGGACAAACTCCACTGAAATCCATCGGTGTCGGAGACCATAAGCTTGCCCGGTCACATTCTCTTCACGACACAAGATTGGTTCATAGCGCGAGTCGGTAGGACTGTATGTTTTAAGTGGGGCTTGGGTTATGGTGAGGTAAACAAAGATAAATAAGAAGGCTTAGCACCTAAACCCAAATGAGCTTTATTTAAAATTACCCACACACCAAAAAGTGCACCACACCCCCAGACTTGGACTTTTGCAACATGGGTGTGTACACCACCTATTCCCGATATTTCAAATAATTTTCAATTTTGTCTTTTTCTCATTCATTTTCCAAAGCAAAAATATTTTCTATTTCTATTTCTTCATTTTTTTTTCTTTCAGCAAATTTTCAACTGGGCACATCCACATAATCACAATGAATTTATGAAATTCATCGCCCAAAAAAGTAAAAAAAACTCGAGCTCATAAGTTGGGCGTTCGATTAGGAATAGCTTTGAGGCTTTGGTGAGGTATAGGTGGAGTTGACACAAATGGACTGGATAGGCTCAAAGGGGATAGCAAGGGTAGACGATAGGCATGATACAAAAGCTTAACCGGGCCAAAATAACGGCCTACGTTACTCTCACGCAAAAGAACTATCATATGCCCATGCTTCAAGAATCGCTTGGGGCAAGTTCTTAGCCAACGAGAAAGAATCTCCTTTCTCCCAACTCAAACAATACTAGTCTAACGATAATTTACACACATCCCTATGCTACCTTTTGATTCACACCGGATTCACCATTTGAGTAGAGTAAATAATATTTACACTAATAGAAATGTAGAAAACTAAAAGTATAAAAAGAAATCTAATCTACAAAAATTCCTATACACACATGAGTACTTAACTAGGAACAGCAGAGTCAACATTTTACTCCACTACATAATTTAAACGCCAGCACAAAGATTTTCCCAATCACACAAAGGAACGAGTTAGACTTGTTACGCGCCAACAGTTAAGTGTGCGCTCAAGTGGGTGTTGTGATGTGCATAGAAAATGAACAATACTAAATAAATGAAGTACAAATACTTCTAGCATGCATTGACATTGAGTGCGTGCAGTGGGCAACACATAGAGGCTCTCCCCTAGACTTAATCTAAGCAATAGACGCAAATGATGTAACCATGAAAATTAAATAAAATACTAGGGGAAGAAAAGTTACCCATGCTCAGAAATGAGCATACCAGAAGATTGGCGTTTATACTGCGAAGGAAATCCAAGTCCACCGCCAAAAGATCACCACCCTACAAAAAGGACGCACCAAGCAATAGCAGAAATAATATAATATAGCATTAGCGGATTAGATAAAGCAACACAAGCAAAATTGGGTTGTCTCCCAGCAGCGCTTTTGTTTACCGTCCTTAAGCTGGACTCAATACCTATATTAAGCAGTTTTAATAAGTGTCTAATCATAAAAGCAAAAGTTAATAAATCCTAATTATTATTATATGATCAGTAATCAACGATAAGTTGATTTAATGTAGTAACTAAAAATGAAATAGATGGGTTCGAAGACCCAACAACAACAGTCTAGAGGATCAGAAGTTTTCCATCTCCAAGTTTCATCTTTCTTCATCTTCTTCATCTCCTCCAATCGTTTGTCGTGAATGAAATACCGTTTACCACCGTACACCTAGTCTCTCACAGAAAACACAGACAATGATGATGATGTGGAACAGGCGATAGATTTCATCATTTCCATCTGCTTTCCCTGCCAAGACTACCACTCAGAATCACCCAAAAATGGGTCTACGAACTCATAGACCTGCAAGGGAGTAAACAAAATATTAGCAGCATAAACAGGAGGGGAAGCTGGAAGAATGAACTTATCAATATCATCATTATAAGAATTGTGATCAAGAAATAAACTAGACGATGAACTAAAAGATTCAGCTAACGGAGGAGTGGTCCCGTCTTCAGTCCCATCAGGTTTCACAGAAGGATTATTGTCGATCTCAATAAAATCACTACATGAAGAATATGAGCATTTAGTAACTTCGATGATGAGTTGGACCTTCTCCTCAGGTGATGAGGTAGAGACCTCTTCACTAAGGAAAATATCGTCCTCAGTGCAACTCGGCACAACTTTGGGCTCCATGGGCTCATCCTGCACATCTAGAAACTCGGCAATAAGAGCAAAAGATACATGCATACTGATACAAGAAAATATCTGAGTAGAAATAGGGCTCAAGAAAGAGTCTGATAAGAGTGAAGAAATATCCTCAGATACAGAATACACAAAAAAGGATGGAACCATAGAGGAAGGAAACTCCAAAATATCATCATAGTGATTAATAGTGACGCTAATGGACGCATTTTTCATTCTCCCATGAGGACACGAGGACATGGTGGATATGTCCTCACCGATTGAAGGGATAGTGTGATACAGAAAAGGTGGGATGGTGATGAGTTCATCATCCTCTTCCAATTTCAATTTCCACTTCTCACAGTCCTTCAACATGTGATCAAAACTCTAACATAACATGCATCACTTCGCGGTAGGTTTTGACTGTGGAAAAGCCAAACCACCCGGTGAAGGTGATGCACACAATGGGGGAACATAATTATAATAGGTAGGTTCATTGTATGAAGATCTAGATTCTCCATACGATGAACCCTACCAATTATAATCATGGCTTCCTAGATGGCAATCATCACTAGAATGGTTAAAAGCTCCGCACCATTTACATTGTTCATAAGAATACATAATGGTGCCGAGATGGATTCACAAATAGTATAAGCAAAAAATGATCTGAATACGCACAAAGGAAAAATTAAATCAAAGGAAACTTGATTTTTGAAATACGTAAAAAAATAGATAATAAGAGAATTTACAAACACTAAATTCAAACAAATGTGATATACAAATGGAAAAGAACTTTATCTCTTGTCGCTCTCTCTCAAGCAACTCACACGACTGTGTTCCCCGGCAACGGCGCCAAAAACTTGATGCGCGGATCAAACACACCGCAATAGGCGGGAGTGAAATTGCGGCACGAAATGGCAGTGCACCGATCGTTCAAGTAATATAAAATATGGGACTGAATCCCCAAGTATCGATCTCGAAGGAACACGATAAGGTGGAGTTTACTTTAGAGGAAGTACTTGAGATTGAAGTACTTTCAAGTGGGAGTAATGCGGAATATTTGGTTTTGGTTTGTAGAAAACAAAATAAAAGAACCTAAATTAACACTACAATGCAGGCCGCTATGCACTGCTTCGCAAGGTGGATGGAGACTATGTATGTCGCTATGCACTGCTACGCTAGGTGGATGGGCGAGAAGGTAATCAGATGAGGTGAGTGTAACTGCGGAAAGGTTTGAGGGCCGTTAGCACCTCTTGGCTAGGCGGATGGATTACACAGGGCCGTTAACACCGATTCGCTATGCGGATGGAAAAGTAGTTTAGCGGAATGGAAGAGTAGGCTCATGTAGTGGAAGAGTAGGCTTGCATAATGGAGTGGAGGGTTTGCGTAATGGAAGATGGAATGGGTGCGCACCTCATACACACATATAAACAAGATAATTTCATAGAAATGAAATAAACATCACACACATGGTTTATAGTGCACGTCATCAAAATGTAAGGAATCTAACATATACAACCATCAAAAAAAAGAAGGTAAAAGTAAAGGAATCGACCCCATCCGAAGCCTTGTTGATGATTTACGGTTGGAATTGTCGGTTTGTCAATCCACGTCCAAGCTCGGTCCTCAGCTGCGTCCGGGGTAGAGAAGGTTGTCACTACCTCCCAATGTCCGTCTTCTTCATGTCACGATCTGGCCACAAGACCAAAGCTTCCTTCTCCTTGGATGATGATGGATATAGGGCTAGATCCCTCTCCTTGGAGCTTGAGGATGATGGAGGAGGCCAAAAGGGGCGAAAACCTGCAAAAATGATGGAAAATAGCGGAGCGGGCGGAGTTCTGTTGATCGATCCAACCTAAAATTGCAAACAGCATATATAGAGGCGGAAGATTAAACAGGGCGCACGATGAGTGGCGCATGACCAGTGGTCTTGCGAGAAGAAAAGCCATTGATCATGCGCGGACAACCTGTAGCAGAATATGGAATGCCAAAAATAGCGCACGGACAGTGGTCGTGAGAGAAGGAATCCAGTGATCGTACGAATCGCTCGGGTGAAAAAAGGAAGGATGCGCATGACCAGTGGTCGTGCGCCTGATCGTGCATGAACAAAAACACACGACCAGAGTTTTTTTTGACTAAAAATGGCCCAAACCACTCTGAACGTCCACACAAACCATGTACCAGCAGGAAAACAACTAAAATGAGCATTCTACAATATCCACATCACAGGTATAACATCACAGAATAGATTTAAAGTACGGTATACAAGAAATCACACCAAAAAGGGACAAGGTGTGCACTTAGCACTGAAATACGCAATGTAATCAAATAGAAGCATTTATGAGCAATAAGTGAAGTGCATTGGCAAGATAAACGACCTAGATGATTCCGAAAACAGCTATATAAACCAGACTCATCACTAGTAGATATGGAGTCTCCCTGACTAATGTGTGGCGTTAGTTTCTCGACGACCCAGAGCCTTCACGATGATATGGATGTTGGTCTCGATGACATGGAGCTTTCATAATGATATGGATGTTGGTCTCGACAACATTGAGTCTTCACGATGACAAGGATTTTGGTCAAGACGATATGGAAGATAGACGCACATATGGAAAGATTCTACCGTTGGGTGGTATAACTAATGTTGGGCATTATTATTACCTAAAATGAAATGTTTCCTAAAACATAGAATCTCCTTCCCAGAATGACGATTATGGAGCTCAAAATATTGCATTAAGTTTTAACGCCAGAAGTTATCAATACCGCCGTTGGTAGGTGTCTTAATCTATTAAAAGGAAATTTTGGATGCTCTCATTGCTAATTGAGGAACCCTAATTCTACCATGTAGAGCACTCTATGAGGGACCTTATTTTAGACATTTGATAGCACTAACATTTAGAACTTCAAGATCAAAAGGAGTATTTGTGAAGGAGGATTCATCATGATTATTCGACGCAAAGAACAAATGCATCGACAATGTTAATCTCCTATGTTCCTTCACCACCTCGTTCAGAAATCTCTATAGGGAGTTTTCACTTCATCTTCTATTTTCTTTTGTTTACCGGTCGAGAAATTTGCTCGTGTTGGCGACTAGGTTTGTGTGTGGCTTAGGGAGAATTCGCCCGTGTTGGCGATTAGGTCCTTGTGTGGCTTAGGGGTAATTCACTGTGTGTTTTGGGGACTAGGTCTTGGGTTTAGATCTAGGGGCGACTTGAGGCATCATTTGGGGAGAGATAGGCTTGAGCCAACCGGTCCTTGAGAGAAGGGTCGGTATAGAAAAAAAAATTCATTGTCGCCTTGAAATCTAGCGTCATAGAGATCAAACATTTTGTAATCAAGGTTTTATGAAATAAAATCATGTCTATCTTTGTTGTTCACTAATTGGATTTTATTTCTTCTTCATAATTGTTTTAAATAATATTTTCTATCGAAGTTTATACTTAAAATATATTGCAAGGTTCATTAGTGTTCTATAACTCAAGGAATTCAAACTCTGTGAGCTAGCGCCTAGCGATAGCACTTACCGTCGGCGGTATCAAAGAAAGTTTGAATTCCTCCTTTTCAAAAGTAACCTTCGATATAATCTTTTCTACAAATTTAGAATAAATTATTTCTATTAAATATCCCGAAACTACTTTAATTAACAAGAATATTCCTATTTAGTCTTAAAATATTAAAAATCCTTATTGACCCCCCCCCCCCACCCCCCCCACCCCCCACCCCCATCAAAGGGCACTAGTAGATCCAACAAGTCGTATCAGAGGTAGGTTATTCCAAAACGGCTTTACAACTGGGAATAATGGTGCTCCATGATCCCGCATCCACTGGAGGGGATAATTTTTATATAAATGGAAAATCATTAGCACCACTTTATTTGAAGGTAAAAATTATAAAGGGTGGAAAATCTTAAAGGAAAATTTTTATAAATCTTTAGTTATCAAAGTTTGGGATATTACAATTAGAGGGCCCCAAGAGAGTTGAATAGGGAAGAGTGTGTTTTATATGTTAAAGCTATAAATAGCTTATTTTGTGCAATTTAAAAGATATTTTTAAACTAGTATATTGTTTGTCTACTGCTTACAAAATTTGGAAATTTCTTGATGAAATTTACAGTATTACTCATAAAAGTATGGATCAAGAACAAGAATTGGAGAATATGCAAGATTGCATGGTATTCAAGAATGCTCCTCCTTCGATGGATCCATGGAGTACACATCAAACGAAAGGGAAGATGGAAAATCATAAATGAAAAAGGAATGTCAAGAAGAAGAAGATGTCAAAGGAACTCTATGTTCAAATCTTTATCCATCTGATAACATTGTAAGCAAAGAAAATTCCTCTCTTTTTGTAAAAATTCTATTTCTACATTTCATATGCTTGAAATTGCTAAACATAGAATTAAAAAATTGAAAAATGCTAATTCCAAATTACGTTTACAAAATTAAAGTTTAAAAGTAAAAGCTAATGTAGAATCAAAGTTTGATGTGTCTAGTTCTTCTTCTTGCTCTTCACATGAAATTGCTACACCTTGTATTCATTGTATTTCACTTAAAGAAAAATTCAAGGTATTTGAAAAGGAGCTTTCTACTACAAAAGAGCATAATGGAAAATTATTTTTTAGAAAAATCATCTTTGAAAATTGAATGTGCAATGTGCAAAAAATGATAAAATTGAAATTTAAGAGATGGATGAAACGTTTGAGGAATTAAGAAATAATTATAAAACTCATATTGATTCTATATTCTCCACTCTTAAGAATACCACGATCGATACAAAATCTAGAGAAAATCTCAAGATTAAGAATAAAGAATTAGAAACAAAAGTCAACTTGCTTACAGGAATCATAAATAAAACTCTCAAAACATAAATGCTCCATCTCAAGCAAAATCCAAAAGCATGTTGAATATGAATTTCCATTCCATAACAAAGAAAAACAAAGGAAGTGAAAAACACCAAATATTGATAAATCAAATTCCAAATCACTATCACCATTATTTAAAAAGTCAATCATTTCCCAACATAAATTTAAATGTTCACAAATTTCCTATGAAAATGATTTCAAGAATCATTATCATTCTAAGCCTACATGTTTTTATGGTCACTTTATATATTGCGATATGACTTACTCATATTAAGCCTAAATTCTTTAATAAATCAAATTAAATTAATTTAAATAAAAAGTCATATCATTTTCAAGTGGACTATCTATCCTCTTTCTAGTTTCTATCCTTTTTAAATACATTGCCCATAATTGTCTTATATTATCATTATAAACTGAATACTAAATTTATTTTGTGATATTATCAAGATTAACAAAATCATTTTCAAAAATGGATTTAAATAGGCTAGTAGGGGTCTTAGGCAAAAATGTTTCGTGTTCAACTTTTTGACTGATTCTCTAATTTCTTCACATCATTAGATAGCCCATAACATGAAAAATTATAATCAAGATAAATCGGAATCGAAAAATTATGAAAACCATGCTTTTTGCATGAAATTTCAAGTCTTTGTTTGATACCGCCATCTGGCGCTACTATTTACCGTCGACGGTAGCTCTATTTTTTTGAAAAATTCCAATTTCTCTAAATGTTAATTTCTGAAAAATTATTTTACTAATATCACTATTTTTGCTTTCAGAAAATTTTATATTTTTTTTGGTTAATATTTTCTAAAAAATCAAAATAAAAAAGAAAATTTACAAAACAATTCCAAAATAACCAAAAACATATTCATAGATAATATAGGTATGACATATTCATATTGAAAGCATTATAATAAATTAAAAATTATGAATATGAACCACTCATACACCACCATGATCTTTTATTATTAATCTATATCTTATGCATAAATTCAATCCAATCATATATCATAATTCATGATCTATCAAGAATTAATCCTAAATTGATTATTTTCTATCACACTTGGGAATTATGAATCATAAGATGGATATAGGTATTATGTTTTCCTTACTTTATTTGGTGTAATGATATACTTCACTATTGATTACATGTACCTCACTTATATGTAGACCCTAGAATCAACTTTGTACTAATAAGAACAAATCAAACTGAATCATCACTTCATTCTAGGTCTATAGACTGAAACTCTATTTTGGATTACATGCAACATCATCACTTTTTAATCTATGGCATAACATTGAATTCAAACTCATCACTCTTGCATTATCACCTAATAAATAGTACTATCCTTGCTGGTTATCTCATATAGCCATAATGTAAAAATAGAAAATTTGAAATTCATGATAACTTTGTGGGCTTACAATCTACAATAATTCTAAAAATTCAATTAAACCCATAGTTTATGAACCATAGACGTAGACTCTTAGTATGTCCATGGTCATTCATCCATGATATGTATCTCACAATAGAAGGGGCGTAGGATTATATGCATTAGAGGTCTTAACCTGTAAGTCATGTCTTCTCCTTAGTCGGGGAGGGTTCTAGTGGGGCCTTCCAAGGCAATAGGGGGAAATAGTGCTAGGAAGAGCGATTAATTTTATGTGCATATGAGACTCACATCCCAACCTACGACATGTGTGTAGCTCCTCAAGCCCATCCGCCACTTAGTACGGGGCTGGTGTGTTGACATGTGGTTGGGGTAGTTTTAATCTAGTACATACTTATTTTATTATCATTGCATGAACATGATTTTACACTTTATAATCATCTAATTCATACATATTTGGTTTGTCCAAACATGCTATCTTGTGTTTGCATATTTTATCTTCTTGAGCTTTCATGATTTTGAAAAACATAAGTATTTTTGAAAAATAAATTTTTTGATACCTATGGCCAAAAAACTTATATCTGCAACTTTTTCATTAGTTTTCAAAACTCTTTGTGGTAGTTGGTATCCCTTGTCTTAAGAAAACATGAATCTAAAAATTAGAATGAAAAATTAACAAAAACCATATTTTCTAAGCTAAAAATAAGTTTTTGTATGTTAACGCCAAGCGGTAGTACCTAGTGTGGCGGTAGCATTAGAATTTAATTTTTCTTCTTTTATATTTTGTTCTGACATAAAAGATCATTATACTAATGAGCTCTTTATATGCATCTATGTTTTTCAAAAATTTATTTATTTTGAAAATATTTCAAAAATCAAATATAAAATTACAAAAGAATTTCAAAACAAAAATTTGCTTTTCATGATATTATTGTTTTGTATTTTTATGAAAATCAAAAAATCATAAAAACTGATAAATTTTCAGTGTTATTGTCAAGGATGATAAGATATATTATCTAAAGATTTCATACAATGTTAAATTTAAACATAAAGTTTCTTAAAACATTATTTTGTTTTGTCATGCCTTGAATATTATCTTGTAATGTGCAAAGATATTGATTATAGAAAATATGTGTAGAATTGCTTAGCATGCCTCTAAGTATGAGTAATGTTTTATGTTTGATAATGATTTATTCACTCACATATTTGATAACCTACATGTGTTTTTAATTTTACTCTTGCATGATTATGTAGTGTAATAACTTAACATAATTGAGATGTATGTTTAGATTTCCTACACCACATTAAAAAGAAAATTCTTTCATGCACCTATTTATCTTGAGAAGTGTGTTCAAAAATCAAAACTATATGTTTAAAAAATCAAGTTAATTTGGAGAGCTTTGTCACTAAACTAAAATTCAAATGAATAAATGACAAAGATAACTCCACCAAATACTACTCACCCTCCTGATAAGTCTTAATGAGCATTGTGAGGTTGATCAACTTGGAAAGAATTGTAATGTGTCTTGTGCAAACACATATATACACCACTTCTCTTTTGTACACCGGATCACAAAAATACAATCAAAATAAAATCTTATGTGATCCACCAAGCACTACTTTGCTCCATGATAAGTCTTAATGAGCATTGTGTGTGCAAAGCACCTTAGTAGTTGTACTCTATTATATGTGCATTGAAAATAAAATAGCTTTATGGATAGAAGTAATCTTAAGAATGCATTTTTTGATAATGTTTTGTTTATTTCATTATACATGTCATGTGTTTTGATTAACTCACTTGTATACTTTTATCAAACACTATTTGTACACATCATTATCTTATATAAAACTTCTAGTCATGAGAATTGGATCCAAATGCATATCTACACTATTTTCTATAAACTTAAGTAAATGCACTAGATTGCAAGCATGACCGCTATAATGTTTTATGTTTACTTGAAATGCAAATTCCGTACATTGTAGTTGCTTATCTTTACTTAATATGTTCAATCATGCTTATATTTGGTTAAAAAAATATTGAACTTTCAATCACTTGGATTCAAATTTCATACATCTTCTATGTATATTTCAACAAGTGGTATTCCTATTTTTCTAACAAAAGTTCATAGTCTATAGGCTTACTCTAATTTTTCCATTGTGTCTCGATGATGCTACAAGCTGAATGGGGCACTGATCTAGAACAAAGATGAAAAGTGATTACCAACGTATGGAGTTAGTGTTGGAACACGGTGTTCTTGCATCCCTTTGATTTGTGAATAACAAATCCTACTTGTATTTGATCTTGTTTTCCATTGTGTTTTTAGCATGCAGGTATGCACATGTATGACACTAGGATGCTTCTATTGGTCTAGAATTGCTCTCTAGCTGAAAAGAAAAGAAGAGAGCTAATGCCCGGCGTTAACTCTTAACGTCGGCGTTAACTTTCGTTTCCGCCAAGATGCAAAATGAATGGAGGGAAGTTGTCATGATTGCAGGAGCAATTTTGGAATGATTTGACTCAACGCCCGGCGTTAACTCTTAATGCTGGTGTTAACTTTTGTTCCCGCCAAGATGCACAATGAATGGAGGGAAGCAGTCGTGATTGCAGGAGTATTTTGGGAATGTTTTTGACTCAACGCCCGACGTTAGAGTCAATGACAATGTTAAGGTTGCCTAAAATGAAAGTTTCCAAAGATGCGTTATCTCCTTCCTATTTTGAAGATCTGAGCAATCAAGTTATTTCAATACTGAGTCAATGCCCGGCGTTAACTCTTAATGTCGGTGTTAGCTTCCAGACCTATAAAAAGGTGGATTTCATCTTCTCCAACTGCAGATTGCTAAGAGCCCAATTCCAGCACTTCAGAAGCTCTTTGAGGGCCGTATTTTTCCAGACCATCATCTCTCACACAAATTCAAAAGGAGGAATCGAAGGAGGCTTGGATCAACACGCTAACTCAACATGAAGAACGCGCGCTTGGACTTCAACGATCTTCAGCGGTTCTTCGGCGTCACCTTCAGATTACCTCATAGGGAGTTTTATATTTGTGTTTTTGTATTTGCCTTTTATATTTATCTTTGTAATCGGTTTGTGAATTCGCCTCGTGTTGGCGACTAGGTCTGGGTAGGACTTAGGGCAGAAATTCTCCTCGTGTTGGCGATTAGGTCTAGGGTGTAGATCTAGGGGGTGCTCGAGGCCATATCCGGGGATAGGAAGGCAAGACCGGCTTGAGGCCGTATCTGGGGAGAGATCGGCTAAAGCCAACCGGTTTGTGAGGATACGAGCCGGAATAGAAAACGAAAAAAAAATTCTTATTTTGCCTTCGATTTCTAGCGTCATAGAAATCAGATTTTGTAATCAATTTTATAAATGATAATCATGTCTTTTCTTGTTTAATAAAATTGATTTCATTTCTAATTTCATTATCTCTTTACTTTTGATTTAACTTACATCTAATAAAATATCAAAAGTTTTCTATACAAGATTAAAAATTTCTAAAACCCTTATTCACCTCCCCCCCCCCCCCCCGCCCCCTCTAAGGGCACCTATAGATCCAACAAGTGGTATCAGAGCGAGGTTATTCCAAAATGGTTTCACCACCGGGAATAATGGTGTCTCTTGATCATGATCTCGCTTCTACTAGTGGGGAAAATTTTTATATAAATGAAAAATCACTAGCACCACCTTTATTCGAAGGGAAAAATTATAAAAGGTGGAAAAATTTAATGGAAAAATTTCTCAAGTCCTTAGGCATAGATGTTTGAAACATTACTATTGAAAAGCCACCTAGCGTATTAAATAGAAACGAAATGGTTTTAAATGCAAAATCTATGAATAGTTTATTTTGTGCATTAGATCAAAATATTTTCAAACTTATTTATAATTTACCTACCGCATGTGAAATTTGGAATTTTCTTGAAAGAACTTATGATTCTCCTTCTACAGGTATTAAACAAATGCAAGACATGGAGAACATACAAGCTTGCACAGATGTTGAAGAAATCTCCTCTCATGAAGGATCAAAGGAGTGCACATCAAGTGGAAGAGAAGAAGAAATATTATCTTTGGAAGAGGAGTGCCAAAAAGATGTCAAAGAAACTATATGTTCAAATCTTGCCTCTTCGGATAGCAATGTAAGGAAATCAACTTCCATATTTTGTACTTTTATTTCTACATTACAATTGCTACAAACTACTAAACGTAATATTATGAAATTAAAAAGGGATAATGCAAAACTACGTTTAAAAAATAAAACTTTGAAAGCAAATGTGAATGTAGAATCCAAAAAGGATGTGTTTGAATCTCCATCATGCTCATTATTTGAAAACTCTATACCTTGTTTTGATTACAATGATATTAAAGAAAAATTCAAGGATTTTGAAAAAAAAACTATTTATTTCAAAAGTGATATCGAAAAAATGATGAAAGAAAATAATATTTTATCTCATAAACTAGAATCTTTAACATCACTCTTTCAAAAAGGATTAAATAATTTTAAATATCTTATCTCTACTTTCTCCTCAAAATTATGTAAAGTATCTACTAGTTTTTCAAATTTCATAAAACATGCATCTAGTAGAATATTTAATCATAAAAGCATAATGAATGTTGATCCTCATATGGTATCTCCCAACTTTAACTTGAATGTTCACAAATTTCCTACTAGTAATACTTTTAAAAATCATCATGGAAATGTGAATTATAATAATATCAAACCAAAATATTAATGGAGACCCATACTTAAGAATGATGCACTAATGTCAAATGAAAGGGTCCATTCATCCTTGTCTCCCCAAAAACAAACACGATTTATCTGGGTACCCAAAGGAACCATCCCACTTGGTCCCCTTTGGATACCTAAGTCTCATATTCATTAGGTATCATACAAATGCATGAAGTAGAAATAATTAAAATTGAAATATCATCAATTCTACTTCATGATATGCTTAAACTTACTTTGTGTTTGTTTTTCTTTTTTTAACCATCATGCTATGGTCATGTTGAAACCGATTTCTCGATTCCTAAGGAGCTCGGGTCCCCCAACGAAGGCTGAGGGGCGGCTAGCCCTTACTTGTCCCTCGGAAAGAGAGGGTTGAAGATTCGGAACAGTAGACTAAGACCTTAGTCTCGGCAAGGAGGTCCCTCCACTAACCCGGAAGATCGTTGAGCGCTTCCCCTCCCAAGCCAAAGCCAAGACTCGGGCACCTTGGAGAGCTACAGAGCCAACCAAGAAGACCTAGGGGGAGAGAGAGAGCTCAAGGATTCTGAACCGGAATCTCTTCCCAAGGTGCCCTTTAGGTCTATTTATAGATTTTGGATTTGTGGTCTGCCAATAGCCAAATCCCGCTGTACGTTTTTACTATCCGCACCCTGGTTTGGTCTGCCAACAGCCAAATCCCGCTGTTCTGAGGGGCTAAATGCAGACCTTCGGGGGCATTTTGGTAAAGGACCGTTTCTGGTACTGACGATCTGATGACTCCAAGCTGACTTGCGAGCACGGGGCTCGCTAACTGTGGCGAAAAGCTCATCCAACCCTCGGCTCGTCTGTTTACCCGGCAGAGCTCGGCTAGCCCTACGGTGTACCGCCTACACCGGCTCGCCCGCTTCCTGGGCGCGAGCTCCAAAATTGCTATCCACAGACCATTTGCACGGGCTCGCCCACTTCCTGGGCGCGAGCCTAGAAATTACTATCCGCAGACCACTAAAACCGGCTCGCCCGCTTCCTGGGCGCGAGCCTAGAAATTACTATCCGCAGACCACTAAAATCGGCTCGCCCGCTTCCTGGGCGCGAGCCTAGAAATTACTATCCGCAGACCACTAAAACCGGCTCGCCCGCTTCCTGGGCGCGAGCCTAGAAATTACTATCCGCAGACCACTAAAACCGGCTCGCCCGCTTCCTGGGCGCGAGCCTAGAAATTACTATCCGCAGACCACTTCCACGGGCTCGCCCGCTTCCTGGATGCGGGCCCTAAAATTGCTATACGCAGACCACTCCTGGCTGGCTCGCCCGCGACCTGGGCGAAGCCGACTGGATGCGATCCGCATCCCGACCTGGCTGGCTCGCTCGCGACTTGAGCCAAACCCCCAAACGGATCTGGTTCGCCCGCTTCTAATTTGCACCCCCAAACTGTCTATTTGCACCCCCGACCTCGGAGTTTACCCGGCGAACATCAGGGTTGTACACAATCCCCGCTCTTCGCGAGGTTGCCCTAAGCTCGCGAAGAACCATCCAACCCTTGGTGTTCGCCGACTACGCTGACGTGGCAGGAATCTTTGGTGGGTCCCACGGTGAAACTATAAATACCGCCCCGCTTAGCCCTTGGTTGAGGCACTTTTCTCTCTCTCTTTCTCTCGCCGGGGTCATTTCGAGCTTAAAAAATGTCTTCCAAATCCAACGCTTTCGCTCGCTTGAAAGCGGCTAGGGAGGCCGGGTTGGCCAAGAAGGCCGAGACATCTCCCTGGATGTTCGCGTCGCCAGCTCCCCCTTCTCCTCCATCTAAGAAGGCCAAGACGGTCAGGAGGTCGCTCGACGAGGACCGATCAGCTCCTTCGCCTACGCCCCCGCCGCCGAATACGGAGCTCGCACAACAGGTAAGCCAGTCCTTCCGTCTCCATGTTGAGACTCAGTTTAACCTGTACTTCTGGTTCGCAGAATCCCCCCGAAGAAAGTATGGCTAATCTTACCCTGACTTCCTCTCGCGGGCACTCCCCGGAGGAGTTGAACGTGCCGAATACGGGAGCGGGAACCTCGGCCTCGCAACGGCCATCCTCGCGGCCCTGTAAGCGAACCCGTTTTCTCTCATTACTTTTTCAGGACCCTCTTTCGCGATGTTGTTGACATCAATACTCATGCAGCGACCCCGGCGCCGAGCCCTGCAAAGAAGATTCTTACTCCGGCGGACTCGCCCGCAAAGGCCAAGGCGGCCGTGGATACCCCCGGCTTCGGGTTATTGGGTCGGCGTAGTCCAGGCGGCTCGCTGCGAGAGACCGCCCCGGTCGTGAAGATTAGGCACGCGCCCGGTTTAGGGAAACCCCACGTCCGCGGATTTCGCGAGAACTTCAAAGGCCGACCTAGTACCTCTCGCCATCAAACACGCGAGCCCTCGGCCTCGCCTGGTTAGTAGATCAGTGGGTTACTCTTCTTGCGTCTTTTTGCGGTCCGACTAAACTTTTCCTTTCGCAGAAGTGTCTGAAGATGTCCATATGTCCCCACCAGGAAGAGAGGAGATGTCGCCGCTTCCTTCGTCGAGCGAGATGGATGACTTCTTGGGTGACCACAACGACCCCGCGCAGATGAAGAGGCGGGTCTCGGAGGTGCTCCAGAAACTTACGATGACGACGCGCACGCTGGAGGAGCGCTACGAAGCGGATCGCGCCACGTATGACGATAGGTTCGAGGCCATGGAGGATGCGAACAAGAATTTCCTTGCGGAGGTGAGATCGCTGCCTCGCGTAGATGCTACCTCGCCCGATACACACATCGCGTGCGCTGAGGATCAGGCCCACTTAATACTGCGCGAGATGAAGGCTCTCCGCGACTACCATCATCCGCGGAAGCCTCCGCACGGGGGGAGGCGAGGTCGCGGTCGCTGGTGGTGGGAGCGCTACTGAGCTGCACTCCTCGCCCCGAGCCCGTCGACACCCTCCTCTCGCACTCGCGCTCTTTTTCTGATTCCGTATTGCTTTGTTTTTTGAACATTTGTTGTTTATGACGGTACCTCTGAGTCCTTGTTGACTCGCTTTATTACGTTCTGCCTTTCTATTCGCACCTATCATGTTATTATTATTTTTATTCTTCGCCATTCGTCCCTCTGGGACGCGCTGTGAAATGTATCATGCTTGTGTTAGGAATCGCCTTCATTACAGATTTGCGAGCCGCTTGGTGAGGCGTAGTCGCGAACTGGGGCTCGCGAACTGGGGCTCGCGAATCCTGTGGCTTGCTGAACACGACACCGCTTCTTTCTGCTATCCGCACCCCCCCCCCCCGACGCTTCGAAACCCGCGCCCCTTAGGTTTTTCTATAAATAGCTGTGAGATTCTATTTTCAACCACCGCATTTACTCTCTCAACCCTCTCGCCTCTCCGGATTTTCCGTTCTCGCAAACCGTGTTCGCGTTCGCTGCGATCTCCAGAATGGTGGCTGAATCGGAAGGCGAAGGGCGAGCCCGTTGCGCCGCGATGTTCAAGGAGCACGACTTCTACTGTTCGAACATAACTCCGGAGGAGTATAAGAACTTTGTGGATCGCTTCCTTCCTGAGGGTTACACCGCTCGCTGTCCGAGCGACCGGGCTACCTTGACGGAGACCGAGGCGGATGAGCTCGCGATCCCCATTGCTCATTTCGAGAATGGGTTGCGACTTCCGTTGTGGCCGGAGGTTCGCCAGGTATTCTTCTTAAACCTTAGGGCTACCTGCTATTCGCTCTCGCGAGTTTTGATTAAACCCTATTGCCATTCGCAGGTGCTCAGATACTATGGGGTGTTGTTGAGCCAGCTCACCCCGAACGCGATCGCTGATGTGGTCGGGTTCGCGTGTTATATGCGAGAAGAACGGATAGAGTTCAGTCTCTCCGTTTTCCGCAAAGTTTTTTCTTTCCGCGCCTACAGAGATGGAACGGCCTACTTCGCGAGCCAGCACGTCACCGTCCTTGAGACGGTGAATAAAAGCCACTACTGGACCCAGAAGTTTCTTCTGGTGAAGGGACCTTTTGGCAACCTTCACTACACCCCCCTTTCGCGAGATGAGAACACCTACCGACCCCCGGGCTCGCTAGGCGGAGGCGACCTCAAGCTCTTCCAGTATCTTGCTGGAAAGAACTTCGAGGTCATCTCCCTCAGGCGCCACGTCGACACCTTGCCCCCGGTCCCGCTGGGAGAAGGTTTGGCTCGCCTCCGCTTCATTTTCCCGCCTTTTCGCTCGAATTCTCCTAACACCTTTTCTTTCAGGCGAACGCGACGTTCCTGTACACCCCCCCAACGCGCAGGGGACCCTTCTGACCGCGGATTCCCTGGTTACCGTGGCGGCGGCGGCGTTCCGCGACATCCCCTCCTCTGGATCTACTAAGAAGCAGAAAGCCGGCGCGAGCTCGTCCGGTCTGGGGGGATCCTCCAAAAAGGCCAAGGGGAAAGCCCTCGGCACCATTGTGGAGGATGTGGTCGTCGTTGGCGAGTCCGACGAGTCGCCTCCCTTCGCGGTGAAGCAGGAGAATCCTCCGGCGGACCAGGAAGACTTCCGGCCGAACCCAGAGGCCGCGAGCTCTTCGGGGCCTCCTCTGCCCAAGGGCCACAAAAACTTCCTTCAGGGGGAGAGGGTCTCGGACCTTCTCGGCGAACCCCTGGTCGCCTGGGACCCCGCGAACAACCGAGTCTCCTACTCTACCCTCCATCCTACCTGGGTGGAGCTTGGGAAAGCGGGGGAGGAGGCGTTCGCTATGGGGTTCGGCATCTATGGTCGCGAGGACGCCGCGGCTTTCAAAGGCATGGGGACTAGACCGCTGGCCTACGAGACCATGCGGGCCCAATTCCGCTCTGCCGAGCTCGCCCACATGACGAGCCGCCGATGCCTGCAAACGGAGCGCGACCTCCGGGCATACAGGGAGGAATTGCGGAATGCCCGCGATCAGATTAAGAAACTTGAAGACAAAGAGGAGTTATCCGCGAGCCTCCTTGCGGGGACTCAAGGCAAGATGGTAAGCTTCCTCGCAATCCCCTACTTCTCGTCGCTCGCACAGTTTGATGCTCATCTCGCTCACCCCTTGAACCTTTCAGGATGCTGACACCGCGACTGCACTCTTGGCTCGCAACAAAGAGCTGGAGTTGGAAGTTAAAGCGCTCAAGGACCTGGAGCTGGAAAACAGGTTGTTGAAGGCTCAGGTGGAAGAGTTGACTAGAGCCGTGCTGCCTCCATCCCCTGGGTGAACCCGACCTGTTCAGAGAACTCGCGAGAGCGAGGACCAGCGACGGCGAGACGCGCAGGAAGTCGCCGATTTTGTCTTTACGACCCTCAAGGAGGCGGAGCTGCTCGCGGAGGAGGCCATGGAGTTCACCGCCAAAGATGTCATCCCGAACCTCTTCGAGGTGGCCCCTTGGTTGGGAGAGCGCAAAGACGGCGAGAATCCTTCGGAGTGAATCTTTCCTCCAGACTCTTAGTTCATTTTTGATTATAGACAATTCTTTTTGAGCTGGCGATATCGCCGCTGTGTAACAGGGATATTTTACTGGATGGGTGGATTTTACCAATTTTCTTTCTCATCTCTGCTTACAATCTTATGTTTCATACTTTGTTGATTTTGCGAATTGACTGACTTTCACGGGCGCGTTCGCGAATTGGGCTCGCCGGCTGAGAACCCCGCCACTCGTGAGCCAGGGGTTCGCCCAATTCATTATTCCCTTATGCCAGCCCTCTCGAACCAGGGGTGCTAGTCTCACTATTTCCGGGCTCGCGAACCCGGTCTCGCCGGCTCCCAATGCCGACTCGGCACCCTAGGCTCCTTCAGCCTTGCCCTTTACTACCTTGTCAACCGACTCTTTCCTTTAAGTATTTACCAACTTATAACCTTAGGCCTCCCCAGCCTTAACCTCGTTACCTTGTCAGACAAATTTTACCAACTCCGACCCCTACCAATTTGCTTACCCGGACCATGCAGGCCTTAGTACATACCGCCATCTTGTTATTTCCAAATATAACCTTATAAGCCTCTCCAGGGGTCAACCAGAAAACCAACATAAACAACCTTGCCAGCCTCTCCAGAGATCAACCTGACCCCCCGTCTAGATGAGAGCCCGGGAACGGAATCGATCTGGGGCACTCCAGTTCCAACACATCCAACCTTGCCAGCCTCTCCAGAGATCAACCTGACCTCCCGTCTAGATGAGAGCCCGGGAACGGAATCGATCTGGGGCACTCCAGCTCCAACATATCCAACCTTGCCAGCCTCTCCAGAGATCAACCTGACCCCCCGTCTAGATGAGAGCCCGGGAACGGAATCGATCTGGGGCATTCCAGTTCCAACACATCCAACCTTGCCAGCCTCTCCAGAGATCAACCTGACCCCCCGTCTAGATGAGAGCCCGGGAATGGAATCGATCTGGGGCACTCCAGCTCCAACATATCCAACCTTGCCAGCCTCTCCAGAGATCAACCTGACCCCCCGTCTAGATGAGAGCCCGGGAACGGAATCGATCTGGGGCACTCCAGCACCAACATATCCAACCTTGCCAGCCTCTCCAGAGATCAACCTGACCCCCCGTCTAGATGAGAGCCCGGGAACGGAATCGATCTGGGGCACTCCAGCACCAACATATCCAACCTTGCCAGCCTCTCCAGAGATCAACCTGATCCCCCGTCTAGATGAGAGCCCGGGAACGGAATCGATCTGGGGCACTCCAGCACCAACATATCCAACCTTGCCAGCCTCTCCAGAGATCAACCTGACCCCCCCGTCTAGATGAGAGCCCGGGAACGGAATCGATCTGGGGCACTCCAGTTCCAACACATCCAACCTTGCCAGCCTCTCCAGAGATCAACCTGACCCCCCGTCTAGATGAGAGCCCGGGAACGGAATCGACCTGGGGCACTCCAGCTCCAACATATCCAACCTTGCCAGCCTCTCCAGAGATCAACCTGACCCCCCGTCTAGATGAGAGCCCGGGAACGGAATCGATCTGGGGCATTCCAGCCCCATCATATCCAACCTCTGCTGTCAGACAAACATGCGAGTCATAATCATCAATGAATGTAATAATTTCATAAAAAGGAACTCTCAGGGGTAAAACCTTTTCAAATCGTCTCCACTTCTAGCTCGGCCGAGAGATACCCCTTCCACATTCTGGAGATGGTATCCCCCGGACCTGAGCACCTCACTTACAATATATGGCCCTTCCCAGTTGGGTTGAAGCTTACCCAGGGTGGCTCCTCTCCCGGCCGCATCCACCTTTTTCAACACCAAGTCACCTTTTTCAAACTGCTTCACCCTGACGTGGTGATCGAAATACTTGGCCATTCTTCTCTTGGTTTCCTCTTGTCGAATAGCCGCTAGATCGCGAAGCTCTTCGACCAGGTCTAGGGACAACCTTTGCTCGGCTCCGTTCTCCATCATCCATTCTTCATCTCCTTCACCTGCAGCAATCACCCGGGGAGTTTTCACCTCGAATTCTACCGGGATCACCGCCTCCGAACCATGGGAGAGCTTGAAGGGAGTCTCTCCCATAGCCGTATTCGGGGTGGTCCTCAGGGCCCATAAGACCGAGGGCAGTTGCTCGGCCCAGTTCCCTCGGAGGTTTTCTACTTTCTTTTTGAGTAAGTTGACAATAATCTTGTTAGCCGCTTCCACCTGACCATTACTCCTTGGGTGGTGGACCGACGCGAACCTGAGGTCAATGCCGAGCTGAGTACAGAAGTTGACGAATTCTTCACTAGCGAACTGCGGCCCGTTGTCTGTTACTATGGCGAGTGGGAGCCCATGCCTGCAAATAATTTCTCCCCACACAAAAATTCTTACTACTTGGGATGTTACCTTCGCTAGTGCTTTCACTTCTACCCACTTGGAGAAATAATCGATCATCACGAGTAAGAACCTCCGCTGGCCACTAGCTTGGGGAAAAGGACCGACCAGGTCCAATCCCCATATGGCAAAGGGCCACGGGGCCGTGATGGTTCGGAGCCTTTGGGCGGGGAGGAGTTGGAGTGGAGCATAGAGTTGGCATTTCGGGCATTTTCTTGCGAACTCCGCCGCATCCTTGCTGAGAGTAGGCCAAAAGTATCCTTGTCTTAATACCCTCCCCTCCAGGGTTCGGCTCCCAGAGTGACTGCCACATTCCCCCGAATGGATCTCTTCCAGGACCCTCGGGGCCTCCTCCTCCGATACACAATGGGCAAGGAGCCCCGAAAGTGTTTTCCTGTACAGTCCTCCTGCATGTAAAGAATAATAGACCGATTTGTACCTGAAGTGCCGTTTATCCATGTCCTCCTCCGGGAACTTCCCCGAGGACAGGAAAGTGATGAAGGGATCCATCCATGAAGCCCGCTGATCCACTTCCATCAGCTCCCCTTCTTCGATAGAGGGTCGGAAGAGTTCTGAGACCGTCCCTCCTGCCCGTGGACCAAATTTGGCCAGGAGGTCGGCCCGGGCACTCTCCTCCCTCGGAACATGCTTGATGGAAAAGGTTCGGAACTGTCCGACGACCTCTTTGACCTTCTCCAGATACCGCAGGAGGGTGGAGTCCTTTGCCTCATACTCTCCCTTGATCTGGCATGCCACTATCATGGAGTCTGTTGAGACCTCTACGTCTAGTATTCCCAGTTCTCTAGCTAGCCGAAGGCCAGCTATGACCGCTTCATATTCGGCCTGGTTATTGGTGATCGGGAAGTGGATGTTCAAAGCTTACTCGATTCTCGTTCCTTGGGGGCTCATTAGGATGATTCCACCCCCGCATGAGTGCTTCCCTGATGCTCCGTCAACCAATATCTTCCACGCGACCGGGGGGGTGGTTCATGCTCCCCCACCTCTGTCGTGTAGTCCACCATGAAATCTGCCACTGCTTGCGCTTTGATCGAGACCCTGGGCACAAAAGATATGTTGAATTCGCTTAGCTCCACGGACCACTTCGCCAGCTTCCCGAGTGTTCAACACCCTCTAAGACCTTCCGGAGAGGGTGATCCGTCACTACTTGAATTGAATGTGCCTGGAAGTAAGGTCGAAGCCTCCGGGCTGATACCACCAAAGCAAACGCTAACTTCTCCAAGATGGGATATCGGAGCTCTGCTTTCCTTAACACTCGGCTGACATAATAGATGGGGAGTTGCCTCCTCCCTTCTTCTCGAATCAGGATGGAGCTTACCGCTTCGGCCCCTACTCCTAGGTAGAGGAACAGATCTTCCCCCATCCTCGGTCCCTGAAGCAGAGGGGTCTGAGTGAGCTGCCTCTTCAAAGCTTGGAAAGC
This sequence comes from Dactylorhiza incarnata, assembly GCA_033032865.1. Lineage (NCBI taxonomy): Eukaryota > Viridiplantae > Streptophyta > Magnoliopsida > Asparagales > Orchidaceae > Dactylorhiza > Dactylorhiza incarnata. The sequence continues at coordinate 5,706,839 of JAWHQI010000121.1, forward strand.
CTCTTCACACTCCGGGCCCCACTCGAACTTCTTATTTCCCCGCAGCACCTTGAAGAAGGGCGCATACTTCTCTCCTGCTTTGGATAGAAATCTGCTGAGTCCGGCCAGCTTGCCTGTCAGGCTCTGGATCTCTTTTGCACTCCTCGGCGATCCCAACTCCATGATAGCCTTCACCTTGTCTGGATTAGGCTCCACCCCTGCCGGGGTGAGTAGATGACCCAAGAATTTTCCACGGCCGACCCCGAAGATGCACTTCAAAGGGTTGAGCCTCATTTTGTATTTCCGTAAGGTTTTGAAGGTTTCTTCCAGGTCTCGGACATGAGAACTGAGGTCTTGACATTTAACCATGAGATCATCAACGTACACCTCCAAGTTCCTTCCCTTCTGGTCCCGGAAGACCCTATCCATCATCCGCTGGTAGGTGGCTCCAGCGTTCTTGAGCCCAAAGGGCATCATTTTGTAACTGTAGCACCCATCCCCGGTGATGAAAGAGACGTCTTTGATATCCGGAGGGTGCATGCGGATTTGATGATAACCTGAAAATGCATCTAAAAAAGACATCACAGGGAAACCGACGGCTGAATCAACCAGCGCGTCGATCCGAGGCAGAGGGTAACAATCCTTGGGGCATGATTTATTAAGCAAGGAAAAATCAATACACATGCGCCACTTACCTCCCCCTTTCTTTACCATTACTACATTGGAGACCCAGCCTGGGTACTGGATCTCCGATACAAACCCTGCCTCTAGGAGTTTACCCACCTCTTCGCGGATGGGCTCTTCCATCTTTCCCGCCACGGGCCTCCTCCTTTGGCGAACGGGGCGAGTGCCAGGTTCGATGTTGAGACGATGGCATGCCACGTCCGCATCAATCCCGGGCATCTCCGCGGCGCTCCAAGCGAAGACGTCTATATTCTCTTGAACGCAGGCGAGGATCTCCTCCTGCTCCTTTGGGCCGAGCTTTCCGCTGACCCGGACTTTCTCTACCACCCCCGACCGGGTGGTGACTTCCAGCTCCATGACCTCGTCCACGGCCTCCAGCCGGGACTGCTCCTCCCAAGCCTTCTCTCCTCCCCCCTTGGCAAACACTTGGGTTTCTTCTTCCTCCTCTTCCTCCACCATCATTACTTCCTCTGCCCCTCCTCTCGGGGCCTCCTCCTCATCTCCTCCTGCTCCTTCCTCCTCCCGGGGTTCTACGGCAACCCCCTCCTGGGCACGAACTTCTCTCTCCTTCTCCTCTTCCCTCTCCTCCGCCTTCTCAGACTCTTCTGCCTTCCCCTCCGGGGTCTCCTCTTCCTTCCCTTCTTCACCCACTTTCTCCATACTTCCGGCCTCGGCCGCTCCCTCCATTACCTGATCCAGCTTCTCCGCTTCTTCCATCCACGAGATGGTGTTGACAGCCGTCACATAGCACTGTCTCGCCACCTTGGGGTCTCCTCTCACCCGAATCTGGACTCCCCCCAGATTGAACTTGAGGCACTGATGGAAAGTAGACGGGACGCAGCGGAAGGCGCTGATGAGCGGCCGTCCGAAAATAGCGCTGTAGCTGCTCGGGGCGTCCACTATGACAAAGCGGCAGTTCCGAGACTGCCCGCCTAGGACCACGTGTAGCCCCACCCCTCCTTCTACCTCCTTCCTCTCCCCGGAGAACCCAAACAGAGGGCCGTCCGAGGCTAGCACCCTCTTGCTCTCCACCTTCATCTCGTCAAATGCCTTTTTGAAGATGACATTGATGGAGCTTCCATTGTCGACGAGGACTCTGGATACCGTGAAATTCTCGATGGCGGTCTGAATGACCAGCGCATCGCAAAAAGGGTCCTCGTGACCCGGCATGTCTTTCTGGGAGAACATGATCTTTTCGGCCGGGGGTGGAGCGGTGGATGTGGAAGCTACGCTCCTTCGGTAGATGGTATGGAGGCTAGCCTTGCGGGTTGCCTCCAACCCTACCCCCCCATGGATCACCCCGATCCCTCCTCGACTCCCCACGTCGGCTCTATCCTCACATCTTTCTTCATCTTCCTCCCGAGGTTCGACCTCCACGATTCTCACCGGCGGCTGCTGCCGCGGCGCGGGCGCTCTGCCCCTTTTCACCTCCAGGAACTCCGGGCAGGTGTCTGTTGCGTGTCCTTCCTCATCATGGAAAAGACAATAGGGCAACGCGACTTCTCCTGCCCCGGCGTCCTCCCCCCTGTTTCTCCTTCTTCTGGCTGCTGCTGCTGCTGCTTCTGTTTCTCTCCTTCCTCTTCCTCTTCCTCGGCCGATCGCCATGGCCTGCTGAGGTGGAGGAGGCATCTGCATCAGGACCTGCCTCCACCCCAACTGCTGAGGTCTTCCCTGACCCCCGAAGTGGTTACCCCTCCCCGGAGCATAACCCCTTCCTTGCCCTTGCATTCCCCCACCATGCTGCCTCCATCCCCCTTCTGGGGCCCTGGGCTCTTCCCTTCTCCTGGCGTCTTGCTGCTTGACCTCCGGCTCACTGAGCTTCTCAAGCCTCCTAGTGAGCTCCGGGTTGGCCTCTTCGCTCGCTACCTCCTCCGCCACCCTCTCCATCAGCTCTTCATAGGAGACAGGGGCCCTCCTCTTTAGCGCCATCTTGAAAAAGCTTTCTTTTAGCCCGACCGTGAAGGCGAGCTGGAGTGCGAACCCTGGCACCTCCTGCATAAGCAGCACCTCCTCTTGGAACCGATCTGCGTACCGAGCCAACGACTCCTTCGGCTCCTGCTTCACTTTGAAAAGAGAATCGGCATCCTTCTTTCTCTTCTTGGATGTTGAGAATCTCAACAAGAAGCTTCGACGCAGGTCGTCGAAAGCATATATCGAACCCGCAGGGAGCTGGTGGAACCAGTCTCTAGCCTTCTCCTTAAGAGTGACGGCGAAGAGCCGACACTTAAAAGCATCAGACATCGGCCGGATAGAGACCGAATCCTCGAAAGATTGCAAATGCTGGACTGGGTCATCCCTACCGTGGTAGTATACCCTGTCCCACTCCCCGAACCCCGCTGGGACGGGCGCGGATAACACCAACTCGCAGAAGGGGCTTCCCCCTACCATCTTCCTGTCCGGTTCTGTTCGCCCCCCAAGCTCCCCTATCAAACTTGAACTCGCGGGGACAACATTCGCGAGTACGAGGCTCGCTCGCACCACCCCCACAGTCACAGCGTCCTCCTGACGCGCATTCGCATGCTCCGCGCTCGCATGCGCCGTACTGGCCTGTACCGCGCTCGCCGGAGCCGCACTCGCTGGAGTGGCAAACAACACTCGCCCCTCCAGGTCTTGCCCTGATCCCATGGCCACTTCTTTTCCAATCCTCCCCCCCCCCCCCCCCCCCCCCGGAGCGTTCTCGCCGATCGCCGCTGGGGAAGGGACCACCTGAGGCATCGGGGTCGCGATCTCGCTTCGCAATGCCGCGACCGCGAACCCCAAAGTGTCAAGCATCTCCCTCCTGAAGTCCGTTAGCATCCTCGTCATCACCTCCTGGGGGGTTTCTCCCAACCCCTCGCCCTGATCTTCCTCTCCTGCCATAATCCTTCCCTGGAACGTTCTTGGACCAGCCACGCTCCACGCTCACCGCACCAAGATGTTGAATCCGATTTCTCGATTCCTAAGGAGCTCGGGTCCCCCAACGAAGGCTGAGGGGCGGCTAGCCCTTACTTGTCCCTCGGAAAGAGAGGGCTGAAGATTCGGAACAGTAGACTAAGACCTTAGTCTCGGCAAGGAGGTCCCTCCACTAACCCGGAAGATCGTTGAGCGCTTCCCCTCCCAAGCCAAAGCCAAGACTCGGGCACCTTGGAGAGCTACAGAGCCAACCAAGAAGACCTAGGGGGAGAGAGAGAGCTCAAGGATTCTGAACCGGAATCTCTTCCCAAGGTGCCCTTTAGGTCTATTTATAGATTTTGGATTTGTGGTCTGCCAATAGCCAAATCCCGCTGTACGTTTTTACTATCCGCACCCTGGTTTGGTCTGCCAACAGCCAAATCCCGCTGTTCTGAGGGGCTAAATGCAGACCTTCGGGGGCATTTTGGTAAAGGACCGTTTCTGGTACTGACGATCTGATGACTCCAAGCTGACTTGCGAGCACGGGGCTCGCTAACTGTGGCGAAAAGCTCATCCAACCCTCGGCTCGTCTGTTTACCCGGCAGAGCTCGGCTAGCCCTACGGTGTACCGCCTACACCGGCTCGCCCGCTTCCTGGGCGCGAGCTCCAAAATTGCTATCCGCAGACCATTTGCACGGGCTCGCCCGCTTCCTGGGCGCGAGCCTAGAAATTACTATCCGCAGACCACTAAAACCGGCTCGCCCGCTTCCTGGGCGCGAGCCTAGAAATTACTATCCGCAGACCACTAAAACCGGCTCGCCCGCTTCCTGGGCGCGAGCCTAGAAATTACTATCCGCAGACCACTAAAACCGGCTCGCCCGCTTCCTGGGCGCGAGCCTAGAAATTACTATCCGCAGACCACTTCCACGGGCTCGCCCGCTTCCTGGACGCGGGCCCTAAAATTGCTATACGCAGACCACTCCTGGCTGGCTCGCCCGCGACCTGGGCGAAGCCCACTGGATGCGATCCGCATCCCGACCTGGCTGGCTCGCTCGCGACTTGAGCCAAACCCCCAAACGGATCTGGTTCGCCCGCTTCTAATTTGCACCCCCAAACTGTCTATTTGCACCCCCGACCTCGGAGTTTACCCGGCGAACATCAGGGTTGTACAGGTCACTTTTGTATAACATGTGATATGACTTTCACACATTAAGCCACAAATTCATTAATGAATCAAAGTGAATAAAATTAAGTAAAAGCCATATCATCTCTCCAGTGACCTATCTATCCTCTTTATTTTTAAACCTTCTAAATCTATTACCTTTAAAAGTCTTATACATCATTATAAATTAATTACTAAATGTTTATATGATATTATCATGACTATAATTGTCAAAAAAAAGGGGGTTAAAGGAAAATTAGGGGTCATAGGCTAAATGTATAAAATGTACAAGTGGTTGATTATTTATTTAATATCCTTGTGTCATTTGATAGCCTCTAATATGTTTAATCATAATCATGAAAAATCGGAATTGAAAAATCACAAAAATCATATGTTTTTAAACAAAAACCAAAATCAAATTTATAAAAATATGCGAGATTTTGACGCAAACTTCAAACGATCATAACTTTTGATCCACTTGTCCAATTTTCAACCATAATAACTTTTCAGAATGAGGTCGAGAAGCTCTATGCAATAGCAAACTAGCTTTGCTAGTTTGAGTTCATTTGGACCCTCAAAATTGCCAAAATTCAACTCTGTTTAGAAGTTATCTCAGTTTTTTCTTTTTCAGCAATTTTTTTTTGGTGTCTGCGGATTTTATGTCACAGGCCTCTGTGTCCCCTTCCAACAAATCATTTGCATGTCATCTTTACATAACCTTGGACCTTATTACCATAAATTTTTCATTCTAAAGAAAAATAGAATAATGAAAATTAAAGTCATGAAAATTATATATTTATATATGTTTTTGTTTAATATTCAAAAACCAAAGAGAAAATTTATAAAACCTTTCAAAAATAACCAAAAAATAGTTTCTTATTGTATTCATTATTCACCTTACAATCTTTCTCTTTAATATTTTGAAAAGGTTGAATAAGAATTGTTTTATATATTTCACTTAAAATAATTAATTATGAGTATCAAAATTTCTATGTGATAAAATTAATGATCATAATTATGAAATATCAAAAGATCTTTTAATTAAAACATTACACATAATTACAAAAGATCATTTTGGTCTTAACATATGATTTGTGATCATGATAATTATATGAATAAATTATGTATTGTGGTTGCTTGTATCTTACTATATCTAGACCTTAGAATCACCTTGATATCAATAACATCAAATCAAATCATCACTTAATTCTAGGTCTACAATTTGAATTTCTATCAATTTAAAAGACATGCATTATTCTTATGGCATAATATGAACGCATGATACTAGCATTATCAACTAATAAATATTATCATTCATGCTAGTTATCAATAATGTCATAATGAATCCATCTTAAAGTAGAAAAATTGAAAGATAAAATAACTATGTGACTTTAAATTGTTTCCATAGGACAAAATGCTTAGGATGTCCATGATCATTCTCCCACATTATGTGTCTCACAATAGCGAGGGCGTAGGATTGTATGCATTAGAAAACCTAACCTCTAAGTCATGTCTTGTCCTTAACCAAGGAGGGTTCTAGTGGGGCCTTGCGAGGCACTGGGGGGAAAGAGTTCTAGGTTGAGCGTTCTCTAGTGTGTGCATATGGGATAAACATCCCATCCTACGACATGTGTGCAGCTCCTTATGCCCATCCGTCACTTAGTACAGGGCTAGCGTGTAGACATATAGTTAGGGAATTATAATCTATGACATACTTATATCATATATATATTACATACACTCTTTATGATTATATTATTCATGCATTCTTGGTTTGATCGAACATACTTATATTGTGTTTTGCATATTTCATCATTTTTGAGCTTTAATGATCTTGTAAAACACAAATATATGAAAACCAAATAAAAATATAAAAACCATTTTTGAACAAATAAAACATGCTTAAATAGGCTTCTAACCATTTCCAACTTCTCTGAAATTTTTACAGTAAGAAGGTCTATATACATACTACCCATTCCAAAGAAAAAAAAATTCAAAAATCTCAAAAAATAGAGACTGTTTGGGCGTTAACTAGTTAATGTCAGGCGTTATCTTTTTTGAGCAAAGTGAAATTATGTTTTTTCTAGCACATTTCTAGTATTTTTCTAATGAGTTTTCTCAGTTTTATTAAAGGCGTAAGGCGCACCGAGGAGCAAAGCGGTCCTAGAGCCTATGTGCAAGGCGCAGGCGCGCGCCTGAGGCACGTGAGGCGCAAAAATGGAAAAAAGATAAAATATAGCTTATTAAACATAAAAAAAACATATAAAAATAAATCTATCACCATATCAACACACTATAATTGCATACCAAAAATAATTAGCATTAAAAAATAAGATTTCAAAAATTACTGGGCAAAAAAATCTGTTGATGAAGCAAGGCGCGCCGAGGCACACTTGAGGCGCAACCGGGGCACATGCCGAGGCGCGCCGAAGGTGCGCCTAGGGCACATCGCCCGCCTTGCCTTGCAGAGGCGAGGTCCAGTGTGCCTGGTGCGCCCAGAGCCTGAGGCGCGCCTGAGGCGCGCCTTTCATAACGTAGAACATATGTTGTTCTTAATTTATTAATTTTACTTCAAAATACATAAAAAATTCAAATAACACAAAATAATCAAAAATATGTTTTTGTTATTTATTTTACTTTAAATATTCACAAAAAACTATAGTTTGCCAATATGACTTCACAAAGAGCAAACATTTTTTATTTCAAAGGTCAAAATTGCTTTTGGCATATTCCCAAAGATTCTCTTCAATGTCTAATTTTAATTTCAAATTTTCTAAACATTGTTTTTTTCATGCCTTGACCTTAATCTGATTATGTGCAATGAAATAGTCTATAGATAATTGTGTAAGATTGCCTAGCATGCCTCTATGTATAAGTAATGTTTTATGTTAATCAATGATTCATACACTCACTAATTTTGGTAATCTACATTTGTTTATAATCTTAGTCTTGCATGATTGTATAGTGTAATAGTTTTAACACATTAAGTTGTATGTCTAAATTACCTACACCTTCATTCAAACAAAAATTTCTTGCACACATAGAAGTGTTATTTTAATAATATAAATGTTTGCAACAATAGGTGAATTCGGAGACCTTTGGCCCAAACAAAAAAATTAATAAAATAATATGCCAAAGATAACTCCACCAAGCACTACTCACCCTCCTGATAAGTCTTAATGAGCATTATGAGGTTGAGCACCTTGGAAAGAATTGTAAAGTGTCTTGTGAAAACATATTTTTTATCACTTCTATTTATACACCGGATCACTAAAAATAAAATCTTATAAAAATGCTTATGTGATCCCCCAAACACTACTTCGCCCCCTGATAAGTCTTAATGAGCATTGTGTGGGCGAAGCACCTTGGTAGTTGTACTTATGTTTTGTGCTTTGAAATTGTATTCTATATGTGATGTGTGGAAGTAATTATAAGATTACTATCTTAATATTGTTGTTACTATTCCATTACATACTTCATGTGTTTTGATTATTTCACTTGTATACTTTTATCAAAACACCTTGCACACATCATTGCTTTTCATAAAACTTCTACTCATGAGAATTGGTTCCTAATGCAAAATTACGTAATTCTCTAAAAATTTAAATAAAAGCACAAGATTGCAATGCATGATTTCTACAATGTTTTCTTTACTTGAAATACGAATTGGTCACATTGTAGCTATTATCTTTTCGAATATGTTAAATCATGCTTGCCTATTTATTATAAAAAAAATTCAAAGAAAAATGCTCATGTGTGAAAAGTCGAACAATATTGTTGGAATGGCCAAACTATAACAAAAATATTACTCTAAATTATTATTGTTATTTTTTTCTTTCGCATTTCAAATTTGACCTTATACCAAGTGTTCTCATGCTTATTTCTACATTATGTTTTCACTTGTACTTGTCAGACAAAATTGCATCTCTCTTAAACAAGTAGTATCACTCTTAAAATAAATTTAAAAAGCAAGTGATTACATTCCTTTGGTATAATCGTTGAATGATGTTCTTTCATGCGTATCATATATCTTTCTGATGTGCTACTCTCTCTCTTAGCTCGATCATGACTTACATTATGTTTACACAAAACTCTAAATCCTCTCTTAGTTATGTCCCAACTTTTGTCTTATTTATTCTAGTTTTGTTTCACTCCACCCACTTTTGCTAATAACAAAAGGGGGAGAATGAAATGATAAATCATAATGATTAAACGAGTAGGATTCACTAGATTAAGGGGGAGCATGAATCTAGTCTATGGGAGCATACACTAAGGGGGAGCACTTAAGTAGGGGCATTATTTAACAATCTATAATTCTTATTAATGTCTAAATATTGCTTAGTGTCATACATCCTTCAAAAAACACATCTATCTTATATATGAATCTGATTTATGTCTATTGGATTTGTTATTATCAAAAGGGGAGATTGTTGGAACACGGTGTTTCCGCATCCCTTTGATTTGAGAATAACAAATCCTACTTGTATTTGATCTTGTTTGCCATTTTGTTTTTAGCATGCGGGCTTGCACAGATATGACACTAGGATGCTGCTATTGGTCTGGACTTGCTCTCTAGCTTAAAAGAAAAGAAGAGAGCTAACGCCCGACGTTAACTCTAAAGGCCGACTTTAACTTTTGTTCCCACCAAGAAGCAAAATGAATGGAGGGAAGCTGTCGTGATTGCATGAGAAATTTTGGAATGATTTGACTCAACGCCCAGCGTTAACTCTTAACGATGGCATTAACTTTTGTTCCCGCCAAGATGCAAAATGAATGGAGGGAAGCAGACGTGATTGCAGGAGCATTTGGGGAATGTTTTTGACTCAACGCCCGGCGTTAGAGTCAACGCCAGCATTAAGGTTGCCTAAAATGAAAGTTTCCAAAGATGTAGAATCTCCTTCATATTTTGAAGATCCGAGCCATCAAGTTATTTCTATACTGAGTCAATGCCCGACGTTAAATCTTAATGTCGGCGTTAGCTTCCAGACCTATAAAAAGGTGGATTTCGTCTTCTCCAACTGCTGATTGCTAAGAGCCCTATTCCAGCACTTCAGAAACTCTTTGAGGGCCGTATTTTTCCAGACCATCATCTCTCACACAAATTCAAAAGGAGGAATCGAAGGAGGCTTGGATCAACACGCTAACTCAACACGAAAAACGCACGCTTGGACTTCAATGATCTTTAATGGTTCTTCGGCGTCTCCTTCAGATTACCTCATAGGGAGTTTTATATTTGTCTTTTTGTATTTGTCTTTTATATTTATCTTTGTAATCGGTTTGTGAATTCGCCTCGTGTTGGCGACTAGGTCTGGGTAGAAATTAGGGCAAAAATTTGCCTCGTGTTGGCGACTAGGTCTAGGGTGTAGATCTTGGGGGTGCTCGAGGCCATATCCGGGGATAGGAAGGCTAGAGCGGCTTGAGGCCGTATCTGGTGAGAGATCGGCTAAAACCAACTGGTTCGTGGGGATATGAGTCGGTATAGAAAACGAAAAGAATATTTCTTATTTCGCCTTCGATTTCTAGCGTCATAGAAATCAGATTGTGTAATCAATTTTATAAATGATAATCATGTCTTTTCTTGTTTAATAAAATTGATTTCATTTCTAATTTCATTATCACTTTGCTTTTGATTTAACTTACTTCTAATAAAATATCAAAAGTTTTCTATAAAAGATTAAAGATTTCTAAAACCTTATTCACCCCCCCCCCTCTAAGGGTGCCTACAGATCCAACAGTTAGCTCTAATACTGGCATTAGTGTCTTAACGATATTGTCCCCATGTCAGATGCTGGTCATAATGACATGGACACTTCTAGTCAACATGGAGTCTTCCTGACTAACGCATAGAAATTTTCATTTCTATCACATAGAAATTTTAATGTTCGAATTAAAAGATCTTTTGATTTTGCATAATTATGATCATTATTTTTATCACATAGAAATATTGGTATTCATAATCAATTATTGTAAGTGAAATATATAAAACAATTCGTATTCATCCTTTTCAAAATATTAAAGAAAAATATTATAAGGTGAATAATGAATAAAAATATGATGAGAAAATATTTTTGGTTATTAAGAAAGGTTTTGTAACTTTTCTCTTTGAATTTTTGACTATTAAACAAAACACACATATATATATAATTTTCTTAACTTTCAAAATTTCATTATTCAATTTTTATTTGGCATAACATGGCATGATATAACTAGCATAGACATTGATTTCTACTTATAGTAAGTGATGATGCTAGAATGAAAATTTATGGTAACAAGGTGCAATGTTATGTACTGATTACAAACATATTGTTGGTACAAAAATTGCACCTCCAAAAACTCACACTAGAAAGAGATAGAAAAAAATGTGAAGTGCAGGTTACTTGAGACGAAAGATGCCAAAGGAGAGACCTCCGGAGAGAAAAATCAGATTGACTTATCTTGAGAAGGATTACAAGATGGAAGTCTAGTTCAGACCAGAGGATGAGGTAGAAAAGAGACAGAATTCAAGAACGCTTACACAGGTTGTAAGCTGGAGCCTCGAAGCAAAAGTCCTTTTCCAGGTACCCCTAACCCTCTATTTATAGACACGGGGGCTTCCTAAATGGGCAGATCCAAAAACTATGACCTAACCAGGATACAGGAGATCAGGGGTAAAGAAAGGTGGTGCTAATAATAAAAAAGAGGAATGAGACCAGACCGCGCGGTCTGGCGGTCTGACTGAGACTTGATCACCGGTGACTTGAAGAGATCATTGGATTGGAAACAGGCAATCTGGACGGTCTCGAAAACCTGAGACCACTAGAAAGGACCATTCTGACTGGTGAAAAGAGGTCGCGGATTTCCGGGCAAACATGATCCCCGCAGATTTTCAAGTTGCGCTGGAACTTCAGAAATGTTTACTTTGACCGCTGAGACCACGACAGACATAAATGCGACAGGCTCTATAAATACGACTCCATGGGCTTGGAAAAACCATAATCTTCTAAAAGAACGGCGAATTTGATCTTCGAGCGGTCACGAAAACTTAGACCGAAACGATCTTTGTGATGGTGTCTATATTGACTCGCTTGAGCAATAAATCACCAGGAGTGGCCTCACCTAAGAAAAAGGAGATCGCCAGCTCGAAAAAAAAGGTGGTGAAGGCTTCTGAGACTTTGACTAAAGCGAGCACGTCGAAAGAGACCGCTCAATCTTCACCGAAGAAACAGCCCGACCTGCCAGAGAGCACGGTTTTGCCGGTCTCCACTGTTGTTGATTTGTCAAATAGCTTTTCAGGTCCTGTATTGAATCTTCTTGACTTTTCCATTTCCTTTGACTATCAGAAAACTCTGGAAGCGCTTAATCAAACCGCTGCCCAGCACGGTGAGACTGCTTCAACTGAAGCCATCCTGGCTGGAATACAAGAGAAGAAGATTGAGGTAGAGAAAATCAGACAGAAGATCGCTGATTCTCAAGAAGTTGCGAAAGCAAAAAAGAGAAAAAGCTCAAACCCTTCCACTCAAACAGCCAAGAAAAAGAAAGATGAAGAAAATAAAGGTGTGATCGCTCCAAAGGAGGTCACACTTCCTGAAAACAGCAATCTAAAACATCCTGCGGATGCTCTAGTGAAGGTAAGTGGTGAGGTCGGTCTCTTTTTCCCTTCTGCGATCTCAGCTTCTTCAAGAGAAGCGGACTCTCAGCTGATCGCTTATCATGATGAAGATTCCTCTAATGATTTTTCTTGTTCGATCTTGCAAGTGCTTGATCCCTTTGAGTCAGAAAATCTCTGGGTGGTCGTTGAAGAGAAAGAGATTGTTGATAGGGAGAAGGAGACCGCTGAAGAAGTGGTCAAGCTGAAGGAGGAGATGGAGAGGAAAGAGAGGGAAGAGAAAGAGAAGAAGGAAAAAGAGGAGAAAATGGCTTTGATCGCTGCTGCAAAGGAGAAGGAAGAAGACAGGAAGGCATCTTTGATTGCTGCGGTGAAGAAACAAGAAGAGGAGAAAAAGGCGGCTCTGCTCGCCGCAGAGAGGAAGAAGAAGAAAAAGAAGGCTTCTGAGGAGGAGAAGGCAGAGGATAAAAATCGGCAGATCGAGAAGGAGAAGGTTGCGCTCTCTTGCGGTCTGGTGAACCCCTTCGCTGCTCAGAAGAGAAAATAAACAAAGCTGCAACAGACCGCGCATCGGCGTTCTCGGCCTTGCAAACTGGTAAGGTGAAGATGGTTTCGAGACCGCTCAAATTCCTTCCGTTTCCTGTTGTTCGTCCTAGATCTCCAGAAAGAAAATATGAGATCATCATCATTGAACAGACGACATCCTTGTCAGCAATGAAGAGTTAAAAAGAAGAAGAAAAGAGGGAGAGAGATCGCAAAAGAGGGAATTGGAAAGAACGGACCTTGAGCGCTTAAGGGGATCAGATGGCCTTTTGCTAACCGTAGAACCTGCGGTCACAAAAGATATTGAAAATACCTTACGTGACTGCGGTCTCAATTTCTTTCCAAGTACACTTTTTACGCGAACTCTTCTATTTTCGAGCTATTTGTAGTTGAGCTAACCATCAAACTCTTTTGACCGCAGATGATGACGTTGTGGAAGTTTCTGAAGAAGGAGAACTCCCCCCGCAAAAAATCGTGATTCCCCCCAACTCACTGACATCCTTAATCCAATGTTTGAGGATGTCCGGTCCATGCTGATTCGGGAGCGATTTTAGGATGATCAACTCCGTGATCGAGATAATCAACTCCGAATTTGAGATAATCAACTCTGAATTCGAGATTATCAGCTCCGGACTCAGACCGCTGATTTTGAAGAGAAGCTGTGTGTCAACGAAAAACAAGTCCGCGAGGAGTGCGATCTGAAGAACGCTGAGCTCGGCCGAGCACTCCAAAAAACTGAATAGGATGCAGAGTATTACAAAGGTAAGGCCTCCGCTCTGTCCGTTGAGGTTGCGATGTTAATGGGCGATCCTGAGAAAATGACCATGAGGCTGGGAACTTCTGGCGATCACCCAGAAGTGAGACCGACTGCAGAGATCATGGTTATCCCTATAGAGCAAGTGGACAGAGAGATGTCAAAAATTCGCCGAGTTGCAATGTCAGCTAACCAGAACCTGACGTCCGTCCTGACCGCGGTGAATGAGATGCAAGATATTGCAGCTTTTGTCGGAAGAAAACTCCCTCATAAAAGATGAACTTTTGTTAATTTTATGCAATCTCTAAACATTCATTCTCGGACAACTTTGAATTTGTAATATATGTCTAGTTTTTCTTTATATGTGGTCTTTGTAATGTTGTGATGCCGATCTCTATTACTATGTGCTGCTTGCTTTATTATTTGTAATGCTGCCTGAGATGCTGCGGTCTCTTATTTATTGAGACAGATTATATTTGTGTCATTTCTCATATCTTATGCAGGTTTAGCAGTCTGTGCGGTTTACTAGGCGGTCTCAGAGAAAGTCATCATTACAAAATATCCTTTGATTTCTATAAATAGTTGGCCTTAGAATCTTCATTCCATACTTTCTGAATGCACCCTAAGCACCGGTCTCAGCGAACTTCAATTATGATGTCTGCGCGAGCTTCTTCTGCTGAGGTTTTCTTGGAAGCCGATCACAAACCTAGTCGTCTTTCCAAGGATGAATACCTGTCTTTCCTTGCCAAGCATATGATTCAAAGAGGAGTAGTTGTGAAACCGCCTAAAGAAGATGAGGGGCTGAATTTTGGAGAAGAAATCAAGTATATCATTCCCATCGATCAATTTGATCATGGCCTGAAATTTCCTCTCCCTTGGGAAATTCTCTAGGTGATGGAATACTATGGACTCGTGCTCCCCCAGCTACCTCCAAATTCGATTGGTCTCATTAATGTCTTCATTAATTACCTGAGATCGGCAAGGATCAAATTTACCATGGCACTTTTCCGCGCGACCTTCACTGCAAAAGTGTTAAAAGAAGGACAGAAGAAGGAAGAATTTAAAGGATTAATATATTTTTCGTGTGAAGGCATAAAAATTCTGAATCTCCCTAATAAAGTCCCTTTTTGGACAGAAAGGTTTCTGGAATTTGAAGGCGATCTTGGCGGTCTCAGGAGTCGACCATCCCCAAGAGCAGAAAACATCTTCAGGAAAAAACAAAACAATCTTAGAAGAAGAGATGAAGATTCAGGCCTTCCTGGCGGGCAAGCGCCTGGAACTTCTTTATTATCTAGCGATCTGGCCTGAGATAGCTGAGCTCTCTCCGGAAGAAAGTGAGTTTCTTTCCTGCGGTCTCCCGCGATCTCTTTATAATTTCTTATTTTGCTATTTTTTCCTTTTTTCAGCGATCTTCGTGATCCCTGCGAACGATCCCGTGGTGCCAGCTGATGAAGTACTTATCCAAAGGGAGAGGAGAAAGAAGAGAGATGAAGAATGCAAGACCGCTGGGCTCGGCTATACACCTGAGACCGCTAACGAGCCGTTTCATATGGTCGGCTTCATGAAAAAACAGAAAGATATCAAGGGTAAACCTCTTCTTAAATGGGGTGCAAAGGGTAAGGCCGTGAGGGTCTCTACCGATCTCCCTCTCTGGAGCAAAAAATTGATTCGCCGCGCCTTTGCGAGCACCTCAGCCCTTTATAAGAAAAACAACACCAAAGAAGCATATGGTTTAGAGACCGAGATGCCCCCTGACATCTGTGCTCAAGTGATCACTAGAAGCACAGTTTTAAATCACCATATGGGGCGGTCTCTCCGAGGAGCCCTAAAAGAGATCGAGTTCCTACATGAAAAGCGAAGCGTAAGATAATTTTTCATGAGGTAACTAACTCCTTTTATGTGATCGCGCGATCTGATTATTTTCTTTTTCAGCAATCAAAGAAAGCAGTCTATGACCCAGACAACCCTGATTTACAGAGTGCTCTAATGCAGCACATAAAAGATACCGCGGAGTAGGTCATCTCAGAGATCCGTGACTGCGGCGGTCTTACTGAAGAATTTAAAGATATCTAATTTGTCGATCTCTTCCCTGACGCTGCAAGAGTAATTGATGAGCAGTCGATGACCGCGGAGGAGACCGATGTCGAGGAAAAAGAAGATGTAGAGATCGTCGAAGAGGATAGGGCAAGTGGAAGCCAGTATGTTGCGGGTCAAGATATGAGCTCTAGAGCGGGCTCGAGTTCTGGATCCAGAATCCCAGGAGGAAGTTTAGAAGAATCCTCTGAAGAGACCGACTCCTCCTCATCAGATGAGCGGTCTCCAAAAATATCGAAGATCCAATAGATCCAATTTTGTAATTTTTGTTTTTTGTGACCGTGAGTTTTTGTGACCGGGTGGTCTGATGTAATGAATATTGAGAGAGAAATATAAATAGAAGTTTAGCACACCTTTATCTCTTCTGTGAATGAATATTTTTCTGGTATTTTTCCATTAGCATGTTGATTGTATTGTTTGTGATCTCATTATAACGAGATAGAATCGGCATTCGATCTCAATGTCTTAGGTATTTGTCGAGCTCGAAGTAATATATTTATATACATTTTATAGAGTTCAATAAAGGCGACCTTATATTTTCCAGACCGCATTACCGGGAGATGAGACCGACTTTGATTAAGCAAGAATGAAATCAAGAGATAGCTAAAGATAGAAGATTTTCCATGACTGGCAGTTTCTGGTTTTAATATGACTATATGAGACCGCTTATCATATTCGCGATCTTCGGCCTTCAAGATCCGTCAGAGCAAAAGATGACAATCCGCTTGTATTGATTCCTGAGTAACTTCGAGCAAGAGCACAAGATGCAATCTTCCATAATTGAGACCGCTTCTTCCTTGAGTAATATAACCCTTTTATTGTAGATAGTCCGCGATTCCAAATACTTTAGGTCATTCTTTGAATGTTAAGAAGAAATTCTTTTTATGATATCTTCTGATCTCCGATATTTTTGATTGCTATAAGAGGGTATTTATAAAGCGGACCCGTGATCTCTACTTTGCTAGATCGATTGTCATGAAGGTAGATAATAGAAATTACGAACGATCTGCTCTTCTCCTTTAAGACAATATAATATTGAACCCAGAAAAATCTGGCGGTGAACTCATATTTTCCAGATCGCCCTGTCATATCGGATCAAGAACTATACAACAATAGATCATTCACAAGCGTAAAACAGTGAAAAAATTTAGGTGGATGTCTCAATTATTTCAGACCGCTCCATCTCCAGAGTGACCATAACTGGCGATCTCCTCAATCCTCAGATCGCTTGAAGGCAGAAAAAGGCCTGGGAGGATGAACTTACAATGATCAAAAGGTCAGGTGTTGTCAGCATTATTTTCCTTAAGTGATCATCACCATTCTAACACTTTTCAGAGGGATAGAAAGAGAGAGGGAGAGAGGGATGGTTATGTCGTGGAGGCCATACCGACATTGCTTTCCTCAAGAGACCATTAAAGTTGCTACATCCTAGCCGCTTAAAGGATCAAAAGACTGTCTCAAAATCGACCGATTGCTTCTTGGTTATCCTTACACCAATGAGTGTTCGAGGGTTACAGGGCATGATGATCATTAGGGTAGGTGTGGTTATGCCGCGGAGGCTATACCGACATTGCTTTCCCTGGTAATGATCATCAAGACTGTCACGATGTCCTGAAACGCTTAACATAGCTGAACATTCACCTAGAACTCCCTTAATGCAGAAAGTGTGTCAGATGTTAGCAAGGACCCGGTATCCTAAAGTTCCTCCGTTCGAGCTTGGCGAGCTACTACTACACAAGTGCAAAACCTCCCCGCTACTTGTGGTCCTGGTAGATTTACATCTCAAGCTTCAAGTCGAAGGGGAGACAAGTAGGATCCGTCGATATTTCATTTGGTAGAATTTTAGCCTTTAATAGTTAATCAGTATGTCTCAAGGTTTTCTTTTCAACATGTATAATGCATGAGTTTATAACTATATCATCATAATTCTTGCCAAAAAAGAAGGAAAAACAGACAGGAAAGAATATAAGTTTTTAGGAAAAGAAACGCTTGAGATCATCTCCACTCCAAGTGTGAGATAGATCTTCTCCTTCATAAGCTTTGAGATGGCAAGCCCCAGTCTTGAGCGCTTCTTTAACAATGAATGGCCCAGTCCAATTTGGGTTAAGTTTCCCAACCGAGCCGGATCTTGCTGCTGCGTCCACCTTCTTGAGGACCAGATCTCCAACTGCAAATTTCTGTAACTCTAACGTTCTAGTCGAAATATTTGGCCATTCTCCTCTTTATTTCTTCTTGCCTTATAGCTTCTGTATCGCGTAGTTCTTCAATGAGATCAAGACTGCATCTCAGCTCTTCATCATTCCCTTCATCCAGCTATCTTGATGTTGTTTAGATAACAATACCCTTGGACTCTTAACTTTGAACTCAATGGGAATGAGAGCTTCTGAGCCGTGAGATAATTTTAAAGGATTCTCTCCAGTTGCTGAAGTTGGAGTTGTCCTTAGAGCCCATAATACTGACGGTAACTGTTCTGCCCAGTTGCCTCAGAGATTTTCCACTTTCTCTTTAAAGAGGTTAATTATCAATTTAGCAGCTTCTACTTGCCCATTACTTCTTGGATGGTGCATAGAGGCGAACCGCAACTCGGTTCCGATTTGGTCACAGAAACTTATCAGATTTGAATTATTAAACAGAGGACCATTATCTGTGATAATTGTCATTGGAACTCCATGTCTGCATACTATCTCTCCCCAGATAAAATTCTTCACAACTTGAGTAGTAGTTTTTGCTAGTGCCTTTGCCTCAATCCACTTGCTGAAATAATCAATCATTGCCAGAATGAACTTACGTTGGCCACTAGCTAAAGGAAAAGGTACGATCAAATCCATTCCCCAAACTGCAAATGGTCATGGAGTTGCTATCGATTTAAGTTGTTGAGCTGGCTGATGCTGAAGAGGAGCAAACTTCTGGCATTGAACACACTTTTTGGCGAATTTCTCTGCATCCTTTCTGATTTGCGGCTAGAAATACCCTTGCCTTAGAATCCTTTTTTCTAAAGTTCTAGATCCAGAGTGACTGCCGCACTCTCCCGAATGTACTTCTCGAAGAACAATAGGAATTTCCTCTTCTGAGACATATCTTGCAAGAGGTGATAAAAACATTTTCCTGAAGAGGATTCCTACAACAAGATAATAGTAAGCTGCCTTTATCTTAAATCGTTTCTTATCTTTTACCGCCAGATGAAATTCTCCACTTGAAAGATAGAGAACAAAAGGATCTATCCAGGATGGTCGTTGATCAATTAGCATGATGTCTCCTTCTTCAATAGCTGGATGAAAAAGTTCTGAAGTGGTTCCTCCTGAAAGGAGACCGAATTTGGCCAGCTCATCAGCTTCCATGTTATCTTCCCTTGGAATGTGCTGAATAGTGAAGCTTTTGAATTTCCCTATCTCGATCTTTACCAACATTTGATATTGCCTTAAAACAGAGTCTCTAGTTTCAAAAGTTCCATTTATTTGAGATGACATCACCAGAGAATCAGTTTTAACTTGGACATCTTCGATTCCAAGTTCTTTTGCAAATCTGAGGCCGGCGAGCAAAGCTTCATACTCCGCCTGATTTTTTGTTATCGGGAAGTGAAATTTGAGGGTTTGATCCAATCTAACCCCATTATGGTTAATTAACACAACTCCGGCTCCTGACGAATTTCTTCCGGAAGCTCCATCCATGTAAATTGTCCAAGCTAAAGATTTTCCAATCTCTTTTTCTGAACTAACTTCCTTGGCATCAATCATAAAGTCTGCTAGCACTTGAGCTTTGATTGCCATTTTAGGAATATAGGAGATATCGAACTCGCTGAGTTCTATCGCCCACTTTGTCAATCTACCTGAATGTTCTGGTTTTTCTAATACATTCTTTAACGGGAGATCGGTGATGACTTGAATAGAATGAACCTGGGAATAAGGCCTCAACCTTCGTGCTGAAACCACAAGCTTCAAGGCTAACTTCTAAAGGATTTGGTACCGAACTTCCGCATCCTTCAAAACTTTACTGACATAATAAACTGGATATTACTTCTTCTTTTTTCCCTTACCAGAACAGAGCTAATAGTATCAGAACCGACTCCCAGATATAAAAAGAGATCTTCTCCTTCTCTTGGGCTTTGGAGTAAAGGGGAGCACGTTGGCTGTTTTTTGAGCAGATCAAACGCATCATCACACTCCTTCGTCCATTCAAACTTAGCTCCTCCACGGAGGGTTTTGAAAAAAGGAGCACTCTTATCTCCTGAACGAGAGATGAAACGGCTCAAGCCTGCCATCCTCCCACCCAGCTGCTGAACTTCCTTAGGGGTGTTGGGAGGTGACATTTCCATAATAGCCGTCACTTTGTCGGGATTTGGCTCTAAACCTTTCGGGGTAAGGAGATGGCCGAGAAATTTTCCTTTACTAGCTCCGAAAATGCATTTCAAGGGATTCAACCTCATATTGAAGGTTCAGAGAGTTGCAAATGTTTCTTTTAGGTCATTATGGTGAGCGGAGAAAACTTGCTTTTAATTAGAAGATCTTCAACGTTAACTTCTAAATTTCTTCCTTTTTGAGTTTTAAAAACGGTGTCCATCATTTTCTGATAGGTGGCACCGACATTCTTTAGCCCGAAAGGCATTACTAGGTAGCAAAAGAATTCGTCATTCATGATGAATGAGGTATGAGGGATATCGGGCTTATGTATTCTTATTTGGTGATAACCAGAGAATGCGTCTAAAAAATTCATGCAAGAAAATCCCGCCGCTGAATCAACTAAAGAATCGATCTGAGCCAAGGGGTAACAATCTTTAGGGCAAGCATTATTGAGTTTGGTGATGTAACACCCTGCCAGTACGAAAAGTATAACAGCAGGTCCGGCCGGGACCCCACGCCATACAAACCACACTAGCTAGGAGTTAAAAGGTGATAAACAAAAAATAATACAACTACACGAGAGTACAAAACGTAAGCGGAAGCATTTGATTAAACCATTTCAATTAGAACTGTCCACTATCATAGGAATGAAACTAAAGTAGAGAGTTACGGCCTTAAGGCCTTACATTCATCAAATGTACTATAACTCAAAACATGCATCGGCGCGCAGGCCGGCAATACAAGGAAAACAGAAAGGAGGCTGGCCTTCGAGGGCCAACTCGGCAAAGGGCCATCGCCCGCTATTTCCCGCTAGGCTCACCTGCACCTGCATAAGAACATTCCACCAAGAGGTGGCAAACAAAGTAACGGTCAGCACAGCTGACCAAATTATAACGACCCCACCCCTTTCCCGGGGTGGCGGAGCTTCTACCCTGCAAGCAAGTCATAATAGCACAGGTACTAAGATAAAGAAAGTGCAACTACACAAGGTGAGGTTTCAAGCACAATCAATCTTCTAGGTTGAGCATCAAAAAGAAGGGAACCTAGGTATGCACATGATGTTGGTTGGGTTCACCCGAAGGTTCCCCACAACCGCCTAAGCAATCGCATGAGGCTTACATAACATCCATTTCACAAACACTCCACCGTAAGGGCCATCGCCTTAGGTGGGGAAAAGAGCTTTTGGTCGGACTAGGTAAGACACCTTCCACGACCTCTCTCATGATCACACGGCTCTCATGAGGTAGGGACCTCATACCGATCTGCATGGAAACGGGTTCGGTTTAGCTTTGCCCGTGCTCTAATCATCGCGATCTATCGCACGACGCGGGTACGGCTTCACCTCGGCCCGTAAGGGTTTAGCACTTTCAAGTGCTACACTAATTATACGCTACACACCTAACCCCTTCACAAGGATCTAGGCTTCACGAATACTCAACAAGGGAGGTACATACGCTCCGCATCAATTTCGTGGTGAAGGTTTACCTTCATCCAAATCTCAAAGCATTGGGGCTTTCGTTAGGATCTTCACAAGACGCCTACACTTAATTCCCGCAATACTATAGATGATTTCACGGAGTCATTCTCCGGCACGCATTCTAGGCCTAACCTAAATGCAACATCGCAAATCAAGCATCACCGATTCGGGCTCACGGCCACAAATAGGCTTCACACAAAATGCCTAAATCCGCACGACTACCGGATTTTCTACATGCAATAATGTCGGGGACGGACACAATCTACCCGGAGTTCCGAAGAACTTGAGGGAATCCTACACTTCACCCATTTGGTGAAAGAGATACCTCATGCAAGCATAGAAAGAGGAATGAAAGGACAAATACAAGTCCAAAGTTCGGGAGGAAGAATCGTTACCCTAGACGCGTTCTTTTTCGCCATGGATCCGAGATTCTACACGGAGAGAAACGACCGCACCGGGCTGCACTCTCCAAATCTGGAAACGGCTCGCGAAACGGAGCTCCGGAGCTCCGTCAATGGCGTGATCTTCCTTCTTCTTCCTTGGCTCCTTCTTCTTTCTCTAGGGTTGGAGAGAGAAAGGCCTCAAAATAATGAGGATTAATCTCCTCTCATAAGCCCTAAGACCCTCCAGCATCTAATCCTAGCCATCGGATCAGATTCCAAAAGATTTGGACGGCCGGATCGTCTTCTCCGCTCAAAAATGCAGAGCAGAATAAACAGGGCGCACGATCACAGGCGCACGTTCACTGGTCGTGCGCTAAGAGGAGAAATGGTCGTGCGCTAAGAGGAGACAGAACTCCGATTTCTTGCGAATAAGCGCACGATCGCTAACGCACGATCACTGGTCGTGCGCGAAGAGGGGAAATGGTCGTGCGCTAAGAGTAGACAGAACTCGATTCTCTTCTGAATTAACGCACGATCACCGGCGCACGATCACTGGTCGTGCGCGAAGAGGCCACTGATCGTGCGCTAAGAGCAGACAGGGAAAATTTAGCCTGCTTCAAGCGCAGCACTACCACTCCGCCTACTTCGCTGAACTACGATTTTTGGGGTGTTACAGGTGAAGTCTACACACATCTGTCATTTTCCACCAGATTTTTTTACCATTACAACGTTTGACACCCAATCAGGGTATTGAATCTCTTGAACAAACTTCGCCTTCAGCAACTTCTCTACTTCCTCCCGAATAGGTTGAGCCAAGTTCGTTGCCACAACACTTTTCTTTTGCTTCACTGGAGTAAAAGCTGGATCAATATTAAGATGGTGGCAAGCGACGTCTGGATCAACCCCTGGCATATCATCCACTGACCAAGCGAATATATCCAGATTTTGCAGTAGGCAAGAGACAAG
The DNA here is from genome assembly GCA_033032865.1 of Dactylorhiza incarnata. Taxonomy (NCBI): domain Eukaryota; kingdom Viridiplantae; phylum Streptophyta; class Magnoliopsida; order Asparagales; family Orchidaceae; genus Dactylorhiza; species Dactylorhiza incarnata. Next base: position 5,729,674 of record JAWHQI010000121.1, read on the forward strand.
TTTATTCTTTTCAGCTTCAGATAATTCAGCATTGATTAAAAGTTTCTTGCATTCATTTTCATCACTGATTGACACAGCTTGAGTTGCTTGGGAAGGTTCCAAGCGGACTCCATCTTTTACCTCTTCTTCCATGACCTCTTCTTCAGCTTTGGCAGGATTAGGTACTCGAGGAGCTGATGAGGTCTCAGCTACCTGAGGAGGAAAACATTCAGTCATATTAACTGATTTAACATAACACTCCCGAGCCTTCTTCGGATCGCTCCTGATCCGGTATTGCTTGTCATTTAAGGCAAACTTTACAGCAAGGTGGTAAGTGGAAACAACCGCTTGGTATTCATTCAGGATTGGCCTTCCAAAAATTGTGTTGTGGCTACTAGGAGCTTCAACGACTATGAACTTGACCAGCTTCGTAATTCCTCCAAGTGTCACTGGGAGAGTGACGTTCCCTTCCACTTCCTTATTTTCTCCAGAGAAATCGTAAAGCGGCCCTTCGGTGGAAAGAAGAGTCTTCCCGATCTTCAGGGACTCAAAAGCTGGTTTGAAGAGAAGGTTTACCGAACTCCCAGTATAAATCAGAATATTTTCCACTGTATAGTTTTCAATTACTGCCTTTATGACGACTGCGTCGTCGAAAGGATTGGCAGTAGGAGGAAGGTCTTCTATGCCAAAAAGTGACCATTCCTCGGACATGAGCAGAGGAGGTAGCATCAACCTCTGATCTGAAAACTCTGGCCATGCTAGCCTTCTTTGAAGACTCCAGGCCCGCTCCTCCATGGATGCAAAAAAGATAACCCAAGGTTCCTTCATCATTTGCATCCATGCACTCACTTGGATAACTTATGTTGCCAAGGTGGCCAGCGTCGTCGACTTCTTCACATTCCCAATGGACCTCTGCCACTTCATTACTCTTGGAGGTGGATGTTTTAGAAGGATCAGCTTTTTCTACTAGCCCCTGCAGCTTTCCTTCTTTCATAAGCTTCTCCACTAACATTCAGAGAGCCCTGCAATTTTCCATTAAGTGACATTTCTCTCTATGATGCTCGCAGTAGAGATAAGGGTTCCTGAATTTGGGATCTGATTGCATGAGAGCTAGCCTTTTGTAGAAAGGCTGCTTCTGAAGGACCTGAATTACCTCACTCATTGGAATATTGAGTTCGGTAAAAGATTCTTGGGAGTCATTAAAAGAGTGTTGAGGAAGCGGAAGAGGTGTATGGACGAAGTGGATTTGTGGAACTGAATCTTGATGGGGAGTCGGGGTGACTGGAGCTGGCAGTAGAGGTACTTGGGGATGGAACTGCTGATGCCCCTGATAAGGTTGGTGATGACGGAAATTCCTTCCTCTTCGGGCTGGAGGATGGAAATCCGGACGCGGCGGCTTTGATGATGGGGAAGCTGGAGGAAAACACGCATAGCCTTTCGGGACTGCTTTGCATGCCAAATTGGAGACATAAACAAGACTATTGACTTCCCCTTCTATGAATCTATTTGCGACGCCGATCAGTTCCTGATAAGAATTTGGCTCCCTAGTTGTGACCTCAAACTTGAGAGGTCCCTCCTGCAAACCATTTATTAATGCTACTAGATACAATGAGGGATCGACGTCCCTTATGCCCAAAATCTCCCTCTGGAAATGTTCAATGAAGCAAGTTATAGTCTCGCCTTCATTCTGCTTAATCTTGAAGAGGGCCGCAAGACCACTCTTCCTTTTCTTTGAGGTAGCAAACCTCAGAAGAAGCTCTTGCCTCAAAGCTGCGAATCAAGAGATGGACTGGGGAGGAAGATTATAAAACCACTCTCTTGCCTGCCCACCCAGAGAAGTGATCAACAATTTGCACTTCATCGCATCTGAGAGAGTTCTCAAAGCGACTACAGATTCAAAAGCTTGGAGATGAGAATTGGGATCACTTTCTCCGGAAAACATGGGCATTCTTGGTTCTCTGAAACCGTTGGGAATTGGCTCCTGGCGGACCTTATCAGTAAAAGGAGAAGGCTCCTCTGCTTTGGCAGCATCGTAAGGAGCAGAAAAGTCAGCAGCAGGAGCTTGAGGATACACATAATCCTCTTGGAAGTTCAGGGCCTGAGTATGGGGTACCTGAGCTGCTGCTCTGAAAAAATCTTGGCGAGCTGCGAACTCCCCTACCTGAGGCTGCAGAGGAGCTGGAGGAAGGAGGGTCGCGCGATCAAAAGGGTGACTGCCAGCAAAGCGTTCAGGAGTAGCGATCTGACCTGGCTAAGGAAGGAGTCTCTGAGAGATCGCGGCCATGGCTTGACTCGAGGCTTCAAACTGCCCGACAGACTCTTGCTAAGCCTGGGCGATCACTCGGCAAGCTCAGGCGGCCTCTCGAAGAGCTTGCTCGACGCGAAGGTCAAAACGACGCTTCATCTATTCTAGGGAAGTCGGATTGTTCGAGGGGAGACAACTGTAAGACCGACAAGAATGATGCCTGCGATCTGACATCTTAAAATCTGCTGATTTCACCTGGACACTTCGGATCTGAATGTCGCGTGTTCGTTCTGTTGGTACAAAAATTGTACCTCCAAAAACTCACACTAGAAAGAAATAGGAAAAACGGTGAAGTGCAGGTTACTTGAGACGAAAGATGCCAGAGGAGAGACAACCGGAAAGAAAAATCAGATTGACTTATCTCGAGAAGGATTACAAGATGGAATTCTAGATTAAGCCAGAGGATGAGGTAGAAAAGAGACAGAATTCGAGACCGCCTACACAGGTTGTAAGCTGGAGACTCGAAGGAAAAGTCCTTTTCCAGGTACCCATACCCCTCTATTTATAGACACGGAGGCTGCCCAAATGGGCAGATCCAAAAACTACGGGCTTCCCGGGATACAGGAGAGTCAGGGCAAAGAAAGGGGATGCTAATAACAAAAAAAGAGGAAAGAGACCAGACTGTGCGGTCTGGCAGCAGACTTGATCGCCGGTGACTTGAAGAGATCATTGGATTGTAAACAGGCGATCTGGGCGGTCTCGAAAACCTGAGACCGCTGAAAAGGACCATTCTGACGAGTGAAAAGAGGTCGCGAATTTCCGGGCAAATATATATATATATATATATTTGACAATTTTGAATGTTGCACCAAAGGCAAGTTCTTGTATATAGCCTCATTCTTTTACTCCAATGACTTAACATATATTATGAAAAAATCGAAATTCATAAAATATAATGGCTATTTGTGTAATTACAGTATATCCTTCTAATAAAAATAATGATGAAAATTTATAAAATCTAAAAGTTTTTGGTAGACCTCCTAGACCTACTATGTAGGTTATAATTAGACCTACAAAAATTAATTTCAAAATATAATGATTAACTTTAAAATAAATTTTTTTTAAATATATTTATTTTTGAAAAAAATAATTATAAAATATTGATGTATATTTTTTTGCGGTCATTTTGAGTACTCATATGTATATGTTGCGGTTGAAGCCTACAGGGGCGGGCGAAGCCCGCCGTTGTCGGCTGGGTACTGTCGAAGGCGGGCGCAGCCCGCTAAGAGTCAGCGAGCACAGGCGAAGCCCGTGTGGAACTGCTCGTATATATATATATACACACAGACGAGTGACAGTGCACGGGGGCCCCCCGTGCCCCGCGCGACAGTACCCCGCCCGCGGAGGCGGGCTTCGCCCGCCCTTGGCGCGTTGCTGTCAGGCGGCCTTCGGCCGCATCCAGGCGGGCTTCGCCCGCCTCCGCAAGGGCTGCGCACGCAACATATACATATGAGTATTTCAAATGATCGTAAAAAAATATACATCAAAATTACAATATTTATTTTATAAAAAATATAAGTATATACACATAAAGCTCAATTTTTGTTTTCTCTCTCTCTCTTATTATGACCTGCCACCAACCACCAGCTGTAATTGATTTTTTTTTTTTTTACTGTGGTTGGTCTACCACAATCATGCCGTACCTTTTTTTGTCACATAACTCAACATGGAGAAAGTGCGAGAGTTTGCTAAAATGAATTTAATGGTTTAATAAATATATATAGTTTCAAACAAAAACTCAGGCCGCTCTCTTAATTTCTCCTCCACCTCTCTCTCTTAATTGTGGGGCCCTCTCTCTCTCTCCCCTTTCTCTTTCTCTCTCCTTATCGAACGGTGAATATTAGTTGGCTGGGCATTACACCGATAAGGAGTATATATATATATATGTATATATATATACATATATATACATATATATACATATATATACATATATACATATATATACATATATATACATATATATACATATAGATATATATACATATATATACATATATATATATATACATATATACATATATATATACATATATACATATATATATACATATATATATACATATATACATATATATATATATATATATACGAGTGACAGGCACGGGCCTCCGGCCCTATGCAAGGCGACATTTGTCGTGGGGGCGACATTCGTCGTGGCGGCGACATTCGTTGTGGGGGCGATTCGTCGGGGGGGGGGGGGGGGGGGGGACATTCGTCGTGGTATTAAAAAAAAACTAACTGCTCTGCTTGACCCTCTACCGGCTGATACTACGAAGCAGCCCTATAAGCAGACATTACAGAGACTATTGTGCTTTGCTTAGCCACTAATTGACTAATACTCACAAAGCGCACCTAGAAAACATGAAAATAAAAGCAATTATATATGAAATGTTCCTGTCAAAATATTTGAAAAAACTATCTGCTCCGCTCGACCCTCTACTGGCCGATACTACGAAGCAGCCCTATAAGTATTCATTACAGAGACTATTGTGCTTTGCTTAGCCACTAATTGACTAATACCCACAAAGCACCCCTAAGAAATATGAAAATGAAAGCAAAACCCTAAACTGTAATATATTACCTTGATTCAATTGTTGTTGCCTTTAAATAGCTTTGAAGTTGTTGTGATGTGTTTGTACATAGAGAACAATGTATGGACCTATAAGAATGAAACATTACATGAGATATGAGTAAAATTTGTGAGATACCCATAAAGAAATTATAGTACAGATTAAATTATGTATATATATATTTGGATGATGTTAGAGCTTAGTTTTCAAATAACAACTAAATATAATGTTTACAGATTATCAACCAACAACATTGATAATTACCTGCGTAGGAACCTGGGATCTCAGAGACAGTTCACAAATGGCCGACGACTTTCAGAAAACCATGATCATTCCAGAGTATTATACATAGAACACAACCTCACTAACATATATTAAAACATCACAAAAAGTAAAAAATCTACGACCATAAGTCCACACTTAATTTCAAGATGCTAGTCTTGCTGAAAGAATATATTATTATTAAAAAATTATCTTTTAAAATGTATATATCCGCCGAATATATATCTCTGTATGTTTGTACAGGTTTAGAAATGGCTGAGAGTAAATGCAAACAAATTTCAGGATTCTATATAAAATTGAGATGTGAATAAGAAGGATCATAAAAAAGTTTGGCAATCATCATCTTGTTAAACCATTATCTAATCTAACAAAGAAAAAATAATTAAACAAAGTAAATATTCTCCTTTCTTATGTACAGAAGAAGTCATCAATTCAGATGTGGAAACAGATAAATGCATCCTCCTGAAATTGTACAATTTGCAGATCAAAAATCCAAGCATGGTAATTGTTATGAGTCATACTGTCATTAGACATATAAGTCTCACACCTTGTACCACCACATCATATTCTCTCATGATTAGTATAAATAAAGAGTGAGACCTCTATGTGAGGCACTCAGTTTTTCTCTCAAACCTCCTAACATGGTATCAGAGCACGGTAAGGTTTTTTTTTCGTTCGATTCTCACGCCTGCTCCGTCCAGCTCTCGCCCGCTCTCGCCCGCTCTCGCCCGCTCTCGCCCGCTCTCGCCCGCTCTCGCCCGCTATCGCCCGCTCTGTGCTTGGCGACCACAGTGGGAGGCGCCTCCAGTACCTCCACGATGCGTAACGCCGTCGATGCGTAATGCCTCGTCGATCCGTCTGCCTCGACGATCCGTCTGTCTCGTCGACCCATCTGCTGTCCTTCATCCCTCTGCTGTCTCCATTGATCGAGCAGCCCTTGTCCAGGTCCCGTCTGTCAGGTTTCGTGATGTCTCCCTTCTCTACTGTCGCTGATGTGCTGATACAGTTTTCTCGTGCTGTTTGATCCCTCATCTCCCTCATCGTAGCCATGGGCTCTTCTGTTACTCCCGCTACTCCTCCGGCTGCTCCTCCGACCGTTGCTCCCGCAGGGGACTCTACCAATACTTTTCCTCCCAACGCGATGATTGCTACCACTATCCTTACCTCCTCCAATTTTCGGTTATGGAAGAAGGGGGTTACTATGTCTCTTGCAGGCATCCGACGTACTCACCACCTTACTTGTCTCCTAACTCATGACTTGGGGAGTACCGAATATGATGAATGGTATAGTGATGGTTGTCGTATCTTTGCTCATCTCCTGAGTTCCATGGATCCATCTGTCCAGCAAATGTGCAAAAACTGCGACAGCACCAAGGAACTATAGGACACTCTTCACATGATGTTCTCTCAGGCGAACAACCTCTCTCGACTTGGTGAACTCTTCCCCAAGATAGCTGACCTGAGACAGGCCACGCATCCTGTTACAGAGTACTTTGCCGAATGGAAGGTTCTGGCTGATGAGATTTTAGACCTTTGGGAGATTCCCTCTACTAGGGAAGGTCATCAGGCTCAACGTGAACACCTGGTGCTCCTTTAGCTTTTGAATGGATTGGATCCTCACTTCTCCACAACGAAGACTGAAATGCTGGCGAGTCGTACTACCCTTCAGACTGCTAGTGTGTACCATCGGCTTACTAAGGCTGGCTCCATCGGTACTTTGTCATCCGCTCTACATACTTCTGTCGGAGAGTCGATGGCTCTTGCTTCACGAGGAGGAGGAAGGGGAAGTAGTCGGGGGGGGCCGCTCTGGCCGTGGTCGTGACACTGACGCAAGGCATTGTGCGCATTGCGGGCGTCGGGGACATACAAAGGATATATGTTGGCTGATTCATGGGAAGCCAGACTGGGCCTCCAAACCTCCTCCACCTCGGTCGGCACACCTGGCTGACTCTACTTTTGTACCTCCGGGATCGAGAACTGTTGAAATCTCCGAGGATGAGTACCGACACTTGCAGGCTCTCCAGATTGACTCACCACCTCCTAGTGCGGTTGTGGCTCAAACCATTCAGCCTGTTTGTACCTCCCAGAGGCCGGTCCAGTGGCTGGCTGATTCTGGTGCTTCTGATCACCTGACTAGTTCCTCGGGTATCTTACACTCCTACAAACCACATTGCGGAGCTTCAATTACTGTGGCTGATGGCTCCATGGTCCCGATTGTTGGGTTTGGTAGCTGCAATGTGACACCTGATATGACACTCTCCTCGGTGGCGCATGTCCCTCAGTCTGCTTACAATCTACTGTCTATTAGTAAGCTTACAAATGATTTGAATTGTATTGCTATTTTCACCTCTTCTGGTTGCATTTTTCAGGAACAGCCGACAAGCCGTATCCAAACTTGCCTGTACCGCGACCTCCACCAAATTCCTGGATCTTCATTATCGTCATGGTCATCCATCTATGCAGGTCATGCGTCGTCTGTATCCGGAGCTTGGGAAAGTTTTCACTCTTAGTTGTGAGTCTTGTATGTTTGCTAAACTCCACCGAGTTAGCTATAGTCCTCGTCTTGATGCTCGTGCTTCTGCACCTTTTGATTTACTTCATTCAGATGTTTGGGGACCGTGTCCTGTTCCTACATTGTTAGGGCACAAGTATTATGTCACTTTCATTGATGACTTTTCTCGTATGACTTGGGTCTATTTAATGAAAAATCGTTCTGAGCTACCTTCTATTTTTCAACATTTATGGAATGAAATATTTACTCAATTTTCTGTACGTGTTAAGTGTCTTCGTACTGATAATGGCCGAGAATACCTATCTCAGTCTATGTCTACCTTTCTTTCTGACAAAGGCATAATCCACCAAACCAGTTGGCCGGATACCCCTCAACAAAATGGTGTTGCCGGGCGCAAAAAACGACATCTCCTTGAAGTCACCCGGGCAATCCTCCACCACAAACACGTACCCAAACACTTCTGGGGGGATGTCGTACTTACTGCTGCACACCTTATTAATCATCTTCCTAGTCACATCCTTCAGGGGGAGACACCCTACCACACTCTCTATCCTGACCATCACGGTCCCCTCCTTCCTTTGAAGGTATTTGGGTGTGTCTGCTATGTGCGGGATGCTCGCCCCTCTGTCTCCAAACTTGATCCTCGTGCCCTGAAATGTATCTTCCTCGGCTACTCTCGGACCACTAAAGGATATCGGTGTTACTCTCCTGATCTCCACCGCTACATCCTTTTTTCGGATGTCGTCTTCTGGGAGTCCGACCCTTATCCCTCTCCTGGATCCTCTCATCCTGATCCCTCTCTTGATGCTCTATTGGTCCCTCGGCATGAACCTGCTATCATTTCACCGACTGATCTGTTGTCCCCCCTGTGGGGACGAGTTTACTCCCGTCGCTCTTCTGATAGTACAATGGTGCCACCACCTCAGCCTACCTCTGTTACCAATGATGCGACGACTGTTCCTCCAGAAGAACCTTCTACTATTCAGCCATCTAGCCCAGAGGTTCCTATTGTAGTCCGGAAAGGAGTTCGGACTTGTCGAGAGCAACCACTCTATGTTCACTCTTACAAGGGCTTGTCTGCTTCTTCTAGAGCGCTGCACTCGACTCTTGATCGATATCATCTACCATCGACCGTGGCGGAGGCCAATGCTCATCCTGGCTGGGCGGCAACCATGCATGACGAATTGACTGCTCTCCAACAAAACAATACATGGGACCTGGTTCCCTTACCTTCCGGCAAGAAAGCGATTGGATGCAAATGGATATATTCTGTCAAAGTGAATGCAGACGGTTCGCTGGACCGCCTAAAAGCCCGCCTGGTTGCCAAAGGTTATGCTCAGACTTATGGCGTGGATTATTATGAAACATTCGCTCCAGTTGCGAAGATGTCCTCACTTCGAATACTCCTTTCACTTGCTGCCTTCCACCAGTGGGCCTTACACCAGTTGGAAATTAAGAATGCTTTTCTCCATGGGCTCCTGGATGAGGAAGTTTATATGGAACAACCTCCTGGGTTGGTTGCTGAGGGGGAGCGTAACAAGGTGTGCCGCCTCCTAGCGTCCTTATATGGATTGAAACAATCCCCTCGGGCTTGGTTTGCTCGATCCCGAGCTGTTGTTACCCAGTTCGGGCTTACCAAGAGCACTAAAGACTCGTCCCTCTTTTATCAGAACTCCTCGGCTGGTACTATTCTGCTACTGGTATATGTTGATGATATTGTTATCACAGGCAGCAACTCAGCAGGAATTTCAAATCTCAAAGCATTCTTACACTCTAATTTCCAAACAAAAGATCTGGGCCCATTGCGGTATTTCCTTGGGATTGAGGTAATTCATGATGATCACTCTCTCTTTATTTGCCAACGAAAATATGCTCTGGATCTTCTATCGGATCTTGGGATGGCCAACTGTGGCCATATGGATTCTCCGCTGGAACCAGGGGAAAAGAGTCTGCATGCTGGAAGCAAACCTTTTGAATCACCAGAAAAGTACCGTAGATTTGTTGGAAAATTAAACTACCTCACCATGACTCGCCCAGACATTGCTTGTGCGGTCGGTAAGGTCAGTCAGTTCATGGCGGCTCCAACTATGTCTCAGTGGGAGTCCGTTCTCAGGATTACCAGATACGTGAAGAAGGATCCTGGTTTGGGAATATCATACAAGAGTCGAGGCTATTCCGATCTAGAGGCATACAGTAACTCTGACTGGGAAGGATGCTTAGCCACCCGGAAATCAACCACGGGATTCACTGTCTTTATGGGCGGCAATCTAATCTCCTGGAAGAGCAAGAAACAAACCACAGTCGGCAGATCTAGTGCTGAGGCAGAATATCGGGCTATGTCCCCACACTGTTGCTGAGATCATGTGGGTGAGGCAGATTCTCAGTGAAATTGGGTATCCCGTTCAAGATCCCACTCCTCTATGGTGTGACAATCAGGCTGCAATCCAGATATCCACGAATCCCGTGTTTCATGAACGCACAAAGCACATAGAGGTCGACTGCCACTTTGTTAGAGAAAAGTATGAAGAAGGTCTTCTTTCGCTAAAGCATGTGAAGACCGAAGATCAAGTTGCAGACATTCTTACGAAAGGGGTTACGGGGACTCGAATGAACTATATATGTAACAAGTTGGGCCTGAGAAGTTCCCATGATCCAACTTGAGGGGGAGTGTTATGAGTCATACTGTTATTAGACATATTAGTCTCACACCTTGTACCACCACATCATATTCTCTCATGATTAGTATAAATAAAGAGTGAGACCTCTATGTGAGGCACTCAATTTTTCTCCCAAACCTCCTAACAGTAATAATAAATGTTACAAAATGAGATGATCCAAGCAAAAATGTTAGAAAATGATGTATGGTATGGTTAAAATCGTAAGCTAGACATTTTTATTAAAATAAAATAAAACTGGTATCCAAGCATAAATGCTCTAACTTCTCTAATAAGTATGATAATAATAGAAGTTCTCAATAGATAAGAGATATTTACGACACACTCTTTTTGAAGTAAAAGATCTATGAATTGACCGTATACTGCTTCACCCATGCGGCACCTTTGATCCAAAGCATGAAGTAGCTTTTTTTCAAATTTTTTGACAGAATTTGATCAAAATAATCAAGTTGGAGAAAAGGATTTCTTTATTAAACTAAAATTTGAAGTTGAACAAAATCTGTATAGAACTGTGGAGGTCTGAAAATTGGATTGTAGGGAAAAAAACTAACAGGTAGAACTAAAACTGAAATCGAACAAAATCTGAAACAGAAAACAAAAACTAAGAGAAAACTAACTGAGATGGATCCCTTTAAGAAGAACTAAATCTATAAACTGAAGGATAATTTGGATCCCTTTAAGAAGAACTAAATCTGCTAACTGAAATGAATCCCTTTACTTCACGGTTGCAGCTTAGATAGTTTGGCCAAATAAACAAAAATATCCAATAATGAAACCGCAGAAACCAATTGAATTGTTCACTAAAAATTCAAAGCACATCATCCATAGTTTCTTGTGTTTTTTTCATAACAGAAATAGTTATAAAAAGGAGTAGGCATCAAAGAACATAATGAAAACGGTTTATGCCATGTATTGAAATGAATTTCGTACATAATTTTGTAAACGACATTATATGAGTGACAGTATATGAGTTCAATGTATGTTAATCTAGTTGCTCTAGCTCAATCTTTAGATTGTTCAAGTATGCCAAGAAGTTTTAGGCTTTCTTGAGGATGCGAAAACAATTTTAGAATTGTGTAAAAATTTCGGAAGATCAAATGAACAATTCAAGATATGTGTGTGCATCTATGTCTGTATGTATGCTGGGAACTTCAATGAGAGAGTGCCATTTCATATCCATAATGAATTACCTGAAATAATCCTTCGACCAAAATAGTGATATTGCTCCCCCAAGCATTGTGCTACACCTATGATAATTCCCAAAAAAAAACATGTAAGAAGGTATCCTTCAAATCCCACACCTAGATCGGTCACGCCTGGAAAAATTAGAAGAATAAGAAGATGATTAACATGTAGATAGGGATTAGAGCAGCAAGGAACTCAAACATGGATTGTGGTCCTGCAAAAATCGCTTAGAGGCCCTTACCTAGAGATCACACCCTTCTGACGATGTGAAGGTTTAGCCTGAATCGGAAGGCAACACAATGTCGAGACTGATCAGAAAAGCGAAGTGAATGGCTGTGAGATCTGTAGTGTCGTCGTGGTGGAGAAGGCTGCCCGGAAGAGGAAAGTTGTTTGCTACGGGGAAGAGGGAAGTGTAGGGCGAGCTCGGGAGGGGTTTGTGATTTCAAAAACCTTGCACCGAATCGACCGGGATTTGAAGGAGAAGCGCGAGTGAATAAACGACGATCAATGGCAGAGAGGACTTCACTATTTCCGCCCGGAGAAGGAGAGGCGATGCCCTAGCCGTCTGCAGAGAAGGAATCGAGCGAAATATGGTGGTCTGCGAAGGTTGGCGGGCTGTTATCGGGGGATTTCGGGAGAACTACTTTTGGAGAAAATGCAATATTGGCTATTTGCACTCCAACTGCATTTGATCGGGCAGCTCATATATTTTGAAGCCATATATCCGACGGTCAATATATTTTGATGGATTTTTGATCTCATGTTATTCGCAGACCACCATATTTCTTTTTAATATAGTATAGATATATATATATAGTTATGGTTATAATTATAGTTATGATTATCACTTAACGTTAATATTGTCTAACATATATTAATATAATTATTATTTATAAAAGAAAAGATCTAAATTATCATCATACGAGCAAGTATCTCATATGATTTATTTTGAAGTTTTTTCTATTAACGGGTTAAAATTCCAACAACAGAAACATTTGAGACTTTACACTTGCTTTTTTGAATGAAAATTTTGATTTGTAATGATTAAACCAGCCAGCGTAGACGGCAGCATCCTCCAAATTACGAACAAAAGTTACCTATGCAGCTCGTACCCGAGGATGGTCCGGAAAAAATGATTTATATGCTATAAGTTTTTTTTTTTAAAGTCACGAAATATTGATTCATGTATTTTTACAGCCATTTTAAGTACTCATATGTATATATTTTGAGATGAATATACACCTCTTGTTAGAATATTTTCTTATATATTCCTATATTAATATTCAAAATTGATATATTTTCGATTTTAAAACTTTTATAAAAAACAGCAGATATAAAAAATATATATATAGACAGCAATATCAATATTTTGCATGAAGGAGATGAGAAATAAAAGAGAGAGTAATATATAGTTTAGAATCGAGCCTGGGTAAGGCGTGTGATCACTGCCCTAAAGAAGTTGCACCACCCTCCGGCAGGGTTTTCACCGATGCTCACTCCTCCAAGGTACAACACCCGGCTAGATCCCGAAACTCCGATGTGCGCGGACACCGAAGAAGCACAGAGCACCCGAACAACCACTTGATGAAGCAAACGTAAAGAAAAGGAAGCACGTAGAATATCGTGAAAGCAGAGAGAGCACAAGAGCGTATGTGAGCATGTAATCGAGCGTAAGAAGAACTGCAGAAAGAACGAGTATATATAAAACTCGGATAGCACGATCTCCTCCAAAATAGGATCTCGGAAAACGGCAATAAAATAAATGTCATAATAAAGATTAACGGTTACAATAGGAAGGATCATAATCAGGAAGATATACGTTGAAAATTTTCAACGTAAACCATGGCGAGAAACACGCATAAAGGAGCGGCAAAGAGAGCGCGTAAAACGGCAGAACGCGTGAACGCAAATCGACGTTGCGTCGAGTGCATATCGACGCCACGTCGAGTTCTATCGACGCAAGGCTTATCGACGCAAGGCTTATCGACGCTACGTCGAGTTCACTCGAGTTCAAAACGACGCCACGTAACTCCAGCGGGCAAAACGACGCTACGTCGAAATCTATTCGGCGCAGCTCCGAATTCTAATCGACGCAACTCCGGTTAAAATGCTATGAAACTTTTTGGAACAAAAAATACAATTCAATTCAATTATTCCCCAAATCCCAAATCCGGATCCGGATCCGGATCCGGTCCGGTGCGGTGCGTGCGCGTGCGCGCGCGTGTGTGGTTCATAGTTTCTCCTTATGTTCTTTTGAACAAATAAGAATGTGTGAAATCATATATAAACTCTTTGGCTAGAGAGCTAATAAGCAAGGTGGGACTAAAGGTTCATCCTTTCATTCATGAAAGGTTTCCCTCCAAATAATTTGGATTCCCTCCAATTTGGTTTTGAGCTTTTTCATCATAATGAGGAGCCCAAACACCAAACACCATTTAGCTCCAATCAAAACATTTAATTTTATAATATTTTATAATTAAAATTTCTAACAATCCCCCACAAAAGCGAAAAACCAAAAGCGAACTTCATAAATATGATGTTACTAATAATAAATAAAATCAAATACAAATTTGCTTCATCAAGTTGTATCTAATGCAATGGGTATAGATGGAATGGTTACCTTGAATCTATACTTAGTACTTACTTCCTCTACCGAAGAGTATAATGTGCCAGAGGCTTTGAATTATAAACTTTTGACCGGTAAATTAGATAAGCACACAAAAGATTGGTTGTTCTTGGGTTATGGCGGTGGGCGCGTTAATGGCCATGCGCATTCCTTGATTTTTCATGAGAGGTATTTTTGGGTTCAACCCGGATCCCAAAGTTGCGGCCTCACAACAACCCCCACATAGGTGGTGCCTCAAGAGATAATCGTAACCAATATCTCGCAAAGAAATATGCCTTTGGCAACCATTAAGAACCTAATTAAGTTCATCCTAACTTGTTACGTAGAGCACAACATCATAGGAATGGGGAGAAGGTTTTCTCAACCTTATATTTTGTGCTCCCAACTACGCTACATCAACGGCTTCGTTTCTACCACATTGAACCCACTTCATGGGATCTCCAATCACATGGGTTGGGTATCCACCGTTGGCAGCAAATCATGTGGGCTTAAGCCTCATTCCCCTCGATGACAATAATATCTCCCTTCGGGACAATCCCTTGGTAAGATTATCAGCCAGATTCAATTCTGACTTTACATAGTTGAGTGATATCACTTCTTTTCTTCTTTGCTTCACGGACTTGTACCTGATTCTCATGAACTTATTCATTTTGGAATTAGTACTGTTAGAAGCAGTTAAATCAATAACACTTTTGTTATCACAATGTAAAGAGATAGCAGACATGGGATTTTCAATTAAAGGAATTTCACTAAGTAAATTTTTAATCCATTCTGCTTCGGCACATGTAGTGTCCAAAGCTATAAGCTCCGATTCCATGGTGCTTCTAGAAATAACGGTTTGTTTTGTAGAAGCCCATGAAATAGCAGCACCTCCAAGGAGGAATACATAACCTGTCGTTGACTTAACGTCTAACGAATCAGTTACCCAATTGGCATCTGAATATCCTTCTAGTACTCCGGGAAATCCCGTGTACACTAAACTATAATCCACAGTTCCACGAAGATATTTAAATATTCTATTTAGAGCTATCCAATGTTCATCACTTGGATTACTAGTATATCTACTAAGGCGGCCTACGGCATAGGAAATGTCGGGCCAAGTGCGGTTAGCTATGTATAGGAGTGATCCTATCATTTGTGCATACTTGTGTTGATCAACGGGTTCATTAGTATTTTTACAAAGTTTTACACTAGCGTCATATGGAGTAGAAGCGGGAATGGAATCATATAGGTTGAATTTAATCAACATTTTCTCAATTGAGTGCGAAAGAGATAAAGATACGCTAGAATCATTTTTAACTAGTTTCATTCCTAATATAATATTTGCTTCCCCCAAGTCTTTCATATCAAAATTGGATGATAAATTATTTTTGGTTTCATTAATAATTTTAATTGAGTTTCCAAAAATTAAAATGTCATCTACATAGAGACACAATAATACAATTTCATTTCCGTTTTGTTTGGCATAAATACATTTATCAAATTCATTAGATTTGAAACCAAAAGTTAAGACTACGGAGTCAAACTTTTGATGCCATTGTTTAGGTGCTTGTTTTAAACCGTAAAGAGATTTAATTAATTTACAAACTTTGGTTTCTTGGCCTTTGACCACAAAACCTTCGGGTTGAGACATGTAGACTTCTTCATCTAAGTCTCCATGCAAGAAAGCGGTCTTGACATCCATTTGATGAATGATCATCTTATGGATCGAAGCCAAGGCGACTAGAATACGAAGAGAGGTTATTCTAGCTACGGGAGCATAGGTGTCTAGATAATCTATTCCTTGTTTTTGAGCATAGCCTTTAGCTACAAGGCGAGCCTTATATTTATCTATGGATCCATCCGGATTTAATTTCTTCCTAAAGATCCATTTACATCCTATGGCTTTGGCACCGGGAGGTAAATCAGTTAGGATCCAAGTTTTATTTTCTAAGATAGAATTAATTTCTAAATTAATTGCTTCTTTCCGAAAGGGATAATCAAATGAGGTCATTGCTTCCTCATATGTATTAGGATCTCCTTCAATTAGATAAGTGAAGTAGTCCTCCCCATAGGATCTTTCGGTTCTAACTCTTTTGCTTCTTCTAGGTTCATCATTTTCTAATAGTTCTATAGAAGAAGTGGAAGGTTGGTTTGAGCTAGATGAAGGTTGAGATGAGTTATTTAATTTATATGGAAATTTATCTTCAAAATACGCTGCATCTCTAGCTTCTATAATGGTGTTGTTAGATATCTCACTAATTAGGGAATTAGTGATGAGAAATCTATTAGCACTACTATCGGATGCATAACCTATGGAAATAAAGTCTAATGTTTTTGGTCCTATTTTCTTTCTCTTAGGTTCAGGAATTGCTACCTTAGCTAGACACCCCCACACTCGAAGAATTTGGAGGTTAGGTTTCCTTAATTTGAATAATTCAAAAGGTGTCTTATCGTTTTGTTTAGATGGAATCCTATTAAGGATGAAGGAGGAAGTGAGCAACGCTTCTCCCCAGAGATTTTCCGGGGCACCGGACTCGGCTAACATGGCATTGACCATGTTCATCAAGGTCCGATTTTTACGTTCAGCTACACCATTCGATTGTGGAGAATATGGAGCAGTCACTCGATGAATAATCCCATGTTCTTGGCAAAATTGGGTTAGTTCATTCGAAGTGTATTCTCCACCTCGATCAGATCTAAGAATTTTAATCGATGATCCTAATTGATTTTCTACTTCCGCTTTGAAAATCTTAAAATATGAAAAGACTTCATCTTTGGTTTTTAATAAATATATGTAACAATATTTAGTGAAATCATCAATAAAAGTTACAAAATATTTATTTCCACCTCTAGTGGGTTGGCGGCTTGAATCACACACATCCGAGTGAATTAACTCTAAAGGTTTTGAAGTTCTTTCCACTGTTTTAAAAGGTTTCCTAGAAAATTTAGATTGTACACAAATTTCACATCTAGAACTTGGTGCAATATTGATTTTGGGAATCAAATTTAAGGACATCATTCTTTTCATGCAATCAGAATTCACATGTCCTAATCTAGCATGCCAAAAATCAGGAGAAGAATTGGAAACTGAAGAAGAAGAAATTTGATTAACTTCCAAATCAGCAATATTTAATTTAAATAATCCATCACATACAAATCCTTTGCCAATAAAAATATCATTAAATGTTATTACAACTTTATTTGACTCTAAGACAATCTTGTAGCCTTTCTTCACTAGCAAAGATCCGCTAACAAGATTCTTCCTAACTCTCGGCACATAAAGCACGTCATGCAAGGTAAGTGTCTTCCCGGATGTCAACCTAAGATCCACTCGCCCACGTCCAAGTATTTGTGCCGAAGATGCATCTCCTAAGATCACGCTTCCTCCACTGATGTCCTAAAAGGTGGCAAAGCAAGAATGATCAAAACAAGTATGAACATTTGCTCCGGAATCAAGCCACCAATCTGATGAACGAGCGAGATGAAGACTTGGAGAATAATCTAACCTGAAGGTAGGTTGATCCGGTGCTTGGATCATGTTGGCCTGAGGCTTGGAGCCATGGGATTTGCCGACCACCGGTTCAGTCTTCTTGTAGAAGCAGTTGGTTGACAAGTGATTTGTGCGGCCACAAATGAAGCACCATTTCCCTTTACCTAGATTTTGGTTTGAGGAACTAGGTTTGGAATGATTGGGTTTTTGATGGCGGGAACCTTGACGGAAAGGTTTCTTATGGTTCTTTCCTTTGGCTTTGAAGTGATGGTTGGAGGAAGGATTGCCATGAGATTCGGTTAGATTCACTTTAGGAGCAAGGTCTTTGGGAGCTTTGGAATTCTTAGACTTATGTTCCTCCTCTATGCGGATAGCATTTTGGATCTGAACGTAAGTAAGGTTTGATTGGTCATGCCTTAGTCTAGTGCTAAAGCCAGACCATGAATCGGGAAGAGAATCAATAAGACATGCCACAAGATAATTTTCAGAAAGGATTGAGCCATCGGCTCGGATCTTGGACAACATCTCATCTAGTTGATGGAGTTGAGGATTGATGGGCTTGGAAGCATCAATCTTGAATTTGTGGAGGTTGGAAACATTATAGCGTTATATACCCGCATTGTCAAAGTTATAGCGCGCTTCAAGTGCATACCATAAATCCTTAGCCGTACGATATTGGAGGAAGACATCGTAAAGGCTATCAGACAAAGCACTTAGGATTCGGTTACGACAATGATATTCAACATCTACCGGATCTCTATAAGGAAGACGTCTTACGTAGGTTCTAGTGGTGTTTGCAGTTGAGGATGAGGATGAAGGTAAAGTTGAAGCGACTGCATTTGCAGCGCTAGGGATTTCAGTTTCTACAGCGGGGGCATCGAAGATGGCAGACAAAAGGCCTAACGTATTAAGCCAATATTCTACTTGTGCTTGCCAACGACGAAAACCGTTTCCGTTAAATTTCTCGGGTTTGATCCCGGCGGAGTCCTCAGATCTAGATGCCATTACAGATTTCTGAAATTTAAAATACATACAATAAATAACAATACATGTAAACAATAAAACAGAGATGATCATTTTGATTATTTGATTTTATTTATTCTATTGATGTGGAATTGCAACTTCTTTAGATTGTTAGAATATTTTCTTATATATTCCTATATTAATATTCAAAATTGATATATTTTCGATTTTAAAACTTTTATAAAAAACAGCAGATATAAAAAATATATATATAGACAGCAATATCAATATTTTGCATGAAGGAGATGAGAAATAAAAGAGAGAGTAATATATAGTTTAGAATCGAGCCTGGGTAAGGCGTGTGATCACTGCCCTAAAGAAGTTGCACCACCCTCCGGCAGGGTTTTCACCGATGCTCACTCCTCAAAGGTACAACACCCGGCTAGATCCCGAAACTCCGATGTGCGCGGACACCGAAGAAGCACAGAGCACCCGAATAACCACTTGATGAAGCAAACGTAAAGAAAAGGAAGCACGTAGAATATCGTGAAAGCAGAGAGAGCACAAGAGCGTATGTGAGCATGTAATCGAGCGTAAGAAGAACTGCAGAAAGAACGAGTATATATAAAACTCGGATAGCACGATCTCCTCCAAAATAGGATCTCGGAAAACGGCAATAAAATAAATGTCATAATAAAGAGTAACGGTTACAATAGGAAGGATCATAATCAGGAAGATATACGTTGAAAATTTTCAACGTAAACCATGGCGAGAAACACGCATAAAGGAGCGGCAAAGAGAGCGCGTAAAACGGCAGAACGCGTGAACGCAAATCGACGTTGCGTCGAGTGCATATCGACGCCACGTCGAGTTCTATCGACGCAAGGCTTATCGACGCTACGTCGAGTTCACTCGACGCATGCGTCGAGTTCAAAACGACGCCACGTAACTCCAGCGGGCAAAACGACGCTACGTCGAAATCTATTCGACGCAGCTTCGAATTCTAATCGACGCAACTCCGGTTAAAATGCTATGAAACTTTTTGGAACAAAAAATACAATTCAATTCAATTATTCCCCAAATTCGGATCCGGATCCGGATCCGTATCCGGATCCGGATCCGGTCCGGTGCGGTGCGTGCGCGCGCGCGCGCGTGTGTGGTTCATAGTTTCTCCTTATGTTCTTTTGAACAAATAAGAATGTGTGAAATCATATATAAACTCTTTGGCTAGAGAGCTAATAAGCAAGGTGGGACTAAAGGTTCATCCTTTCATTCATGAAAGGTTTCCCTCCAAATAATTTGGATTCCCTCCAATTTGGTTTTGAGCTTTTTCATCATAATGAGGAGCCCAAACACCAAACACCATTTAGCTCCAATCAAAACATTTAATTTTATAATGTTTTATAATTAAAATTTCTAACACCTCTAAAAAGTGAAATTTTTGAACTAAATTACAACTGTAATTTATACTGGAAATACAGACTATTTACAACTGTAATTGAAAATGCAACTGAAATTTTCAAAGAAAATACAGCTCCGTACGATCCTCTAGGTATGCACGCAGGGGCGGACCTACATAGGGTCCAGGGTGGGCAGCTGCCCACCCTGAAATTTGCGAAAAATTAAATAAATTACGAGTTTATGATGAAGATTTTAATTTTTTTAGATTATATATAGATATTATATATAAATAAATAAAGAACATAATTAGAAGTTCTAATTTGGTGGAGTGGTAGAGATTTTAGATAACTTTTAGGATGACCTGGGTTCGAATCCCAGCCTCCCTGGTTTTTTTTTGGTTGTTGATATGACTCTGTTTTGGATCTCTTCGTGTTCTACAACTTTTATGTTGAACATTTTTCCTAAAATGCGCCTTTTTATAGGTGCCTTTTTAGGAAAAGTGTTCAATAGAGAAGTTGTAGATCTCTTCGTGTTCTACAACTTTTATGTTGAACACTTTTCCTAAAAATGTACAGTTTAGGTGTATTTTTAAAAGGCACGAAACATTTCGCAATAGATACGCACCAGTTTTGCGCCTTTTGAAAATACGCCTAAACCGTGCATTTTTAGGTAAAGTGTTCAACACGAAACTTGTAGATCTCGTTGAGATCTACAACTTTAGTGTTGAACATTTTTCCTAAAAATGCACCTATAAGGCGTATTTTTGTGTGCTATTTACAGAAATAGATAATTTTTAAATTCTTTTTTAACTTTTTTTGTGTTATTTACAGAAATGGATAAATTTTTAAGAAATGGATAAGTTTTTTTTAAGAAATGGATAAGTTTTTATTATATTATGAAAGAAGTCTGCCCACCGGAATTATTTCCTGGCTCCGTCACTGTATGCACGCGTACCTAAAATTTTCTCCCAAGAAAAATAGTTGCCAAATGTAGGTGCCTTGGACGCACCATGCGGATTGTTCACGGAGATATAAATCATGTATAAATTCAGTTAGATTTTAGTCTAAAAAGTTTTTGAACTGACTTTAGTAGTGTTCTCCTGGTGAAAAAAATTTAGGTGAGTTACTCTCACTTAAGATCATGATATGAGAGGAGCGCATCTAAGCCTTTGATTGCTATAAATATGCTTGTATTTAAAAATAAAAAATAATGTTAGTATTTATTCTACCGTCGGATCTGAGATCATACGGCTATATTTATCCCCCACCTAGAACTAGGTGACAGAACGCTCCGGTAGGTATAATTCGTTTAACAGTTAAATTATTCGAAAAAGGGAAATTATACTGGCAGCCCTTATTTGACTATTGGCACACCAATTTCAATGAGTTATAACGCGCCTTTTGAAAATATGCATTATACATGCATATTTAGGAAAAGTGTTCAACACGAAAGTTGTAGATCTCATCGAGATCTACAATTTTCGTGTTGAACACTTTTCCTAAATATGCATGTATAATGCACACTTTCAAAAGGTACGTTATAACTCATAGAAATTGGTGTGCCAATAGTCAAACAGGGGCTACCAATATAATTACCCTTGAGAAAACTCCCTTTTTAACGGTGCGTACGTACATAAAAACTGCTCCAAGAACAGAGACTTTAATCGGGATAGTTTGGGATTATTAGTAAAGCAAGATATTTAAATATTTAAGATAATATAAATTTAACTTTTAAAGCTTAATCCGCACAGTGCATACCTTCGTCAATCCCCGGAGTTCTCCCGCCAGAGCATTACGAGTAGGCTTCTTCTCAGTCAAGAAATGACGACACCCGCCGTGGAGTTCCCGCCCCGAAACAACTGTCGCCGTGGAGATAACTGCCTCATCCACCTCCACTCCGCCGCCGGACATGCCTCTTTGTTGCGCAAGATCCTCCCATTCCAGACATTCGAATTCCCAGATGGCATCCCCCGCTTTCGCGTCATCGAAAATCACCTGGAAACATACCAGACTGAGGTCGAAATCCTCGCCTCACATCTCATACAGCTAAAGGAAAATGCCCAGATCTTAGACTGCAAACTTTACGAAAGAGCCGTCGTCGTTCTCCCTGCTATCTTGAAGAAACGGGGCCGCCATTCCAACATCTGCCGCGCCGCCTACTTGGCCGGGTTTAATGATCTCGTGTTCCTTGACAGGGCTTTAATCGCCTCCTACAATCACAGTATCAGTCTCAGGGAACGGAAGACATATCTCATCTTCGAGCTCGGCGGCGGCATTCTGGAAATATCTCTGCTCACCCCGTTACTAGATGTGACGTCCTCAATCGAAAACACGGGCTGCCCCCTTTACAACATGTTGATTTATCGGATGCTGAATACGATCGGAATCGACCTCTCCAACGATTGGCTCGCAATGCTCCGTCTCCGAAAGGCCTGCGAACTCGCCAAGGACGATCTCTGCTCCGGCGAACCCACCACGGTGCTCTTCTTTCCTCATCAAAACAGCTTGGTGTGTTTTTATCTCTCCCGCGAAGCGCTGGTGATGTTGAACCTCAACTTACTTCGCCAAGGCATCCATCAGTGCTTGATTAAAGCTCGTACTAGGCAAGGAGACATCGACGAGGTCATCCTCGCCGGAGATTCAACCGCCATCCCAGAGGTCCGGGGAGTAATTCAAGAGTTCTTTCCACATCAGACGCTCCTATGCGACACTGACATCCAGGACAATGCCGCACAAGCTGCAGATCGGCTGTCCTCAGATTATAGTACACCCTTCCTCCCCTTGGTTGACATCTTCAATAAGGGGGATTTCTTTTTCTATTAATTCTTCCTTTGAGTGCTTTTTTTTTTCTTTCAATTTTATTTCTTTGGACATGGTTCAATGAAGTCTTCAGTGTTTTTTGATGTTAATTACTACTACTACTACTAATACCAAGAAATGAAATTGCTTCATTTCTTGATATTCAAGATAGTATAATCATGTCATACCTTGGAGGTATTCATACACTAATAGCTTCTCAAACAACTATTTGCTATATTACTATCATGCCCTTGTTGATATTGTCAATTACATAGCTACATTCTTGCTGTTACAGTTCTTGGCGGGCATATCATCACCTTGTCTCAGAAATATCCCTGTTCTCCAGGATCGATATATGGATAGTGTCGTTGGAGCTCGAAAATATCTTTGTTTTGGTATTAAGCATCGTTTTAGAATGACGTTTGTTTCTAAGAAAATGCATTCGTTTAGAGGGAGTTGCTCATGTGATATTGTATAGCTAGGATCAGATTCATCAATATGCTGCTTGAGTTGGGAGATATAAGAAAGTGCAAGGGATTCTTGAGGATGCTAGAGCTAAGAGACTAATTGTCCATTTGGCACTATGGTGGTGGTGGTGGTAAACTCGGTAGTCACGAACCGTCGTTTGTGAACGCTCTACCCCACCTAAGGAACTCCATTCATTTTTATGTTTAAAATTAAAAAAAAAATTGTGGCGACGGTCATATCCATTGTTATGTAAAACACATTCATGATAGTGCCGTTTTTATCAAAATCTGACTGGAGAAAAAATGTCGCATCAAACATACTATTGTTCGTAACTAGTTCACGGTCGACACTGCAGTGCAAAACATACCCTAATTCTTATCAAATCATGAAGGAGCTACATAATCGAGGAGAAAGTTTCTTATAGGCATAGGTCTACATGCTACATTGTCAATAGAGTTGGGGTTTAACATAGACATAGCTGTCTCATGTGAAGTCTTTTTC
Source organism: Dactylorhiza incarnata (assembly GCA_033032865.1). Lineage (NCBI taxonomy): Eukaryota > Viridiplantae > Streptophyta > Magnoliopsida > Asparagales > Orchidaceae > Dactylorhiza > Dactylorhiza incarnata. The sequence goes on from JAWHQI010000121.1 coordinate 5,753,414, forward strand.
TACGTGCTTCTTATCTTATCTGCTAACTTTTCATGCAACTCTGATCTGCTTATATGAGGCTTAAAGATGATTATTCTCTTTCTGTTCATGTCAACCTCTATGTGAGTTGCAGTCCGAGCTTTTGCCTATACATGATTCCTTATGTTGTGAACTTAGCTGCATTATAAAATGTAGTGGTGTACCGCCATTTAGCTTAGAGTAGCCATTGTGATATGTGCATTTTGGTTTGTCGAGTGTCATGTGAATAAGTGATGTACGTAGTTTTCTAAACGTTCGTTTGACACTTTTACTTGTCAATCTGATTGAGGATGATATATTAATGACGTGTCACACAATTATACATGTAATTAGGAATAATTCTTGCCAATACTTTTTGTAATAATGTTATATCATGGTCACTAACTATGGTAGTTGGTATTCATTGCGGCTTGAGTATGAAATTCATGAATGTTCTAACCATTATGACAGTGCTGTATGAATGGTGTAATCAAATGAATTGTGCATAGTTACTATGTTTGTTCACTACATCATAATGACCATTTTTCTTATTCAACTCGAGTAATCCCTTGACAAAATCCATTAAGATGTCAGGTCATACTTATCTAATTTTGGAAGGGGTTATGTCAACGTATTTACACCAACGAAGGGCTATGTATTGTTGAATGCAGTTGTGCACTATTGTTATCTTCTCTCAAGCAAAACTATTGTTTGATTATATGAAGTGTGATCCTCGTGCCGAGAGACTCCAATGGTGTATTGTTTCGAGTTTAAGGCTCCATGGTGGGGCACTTCTGCTCCAGTGAGTTTGACAGGAATGCCACTGCCATGAAATGCATATTTGGCATGACAACAGTTATGGCCGTCACCAAGAAAAGAAAACTAATATTAAACATAGAAGTGAATAAAGTTTCTTAGATGAGGTCGGACATACATGAGTGATGATTCATAACCACCGCGTTCACGACCACTACCATCGTGCCAAATAGTGTCTAAGGCTCAATTTGGCACTGTAGAGGCGGTCATAAATGCGGTGTTTATGAACCATCGTTCATGACCGCCCGACCCCACATAAGGAACTTCATCCACTTTTATGTTCAAAATAAGTTTTATTTTCTTGGTGGTGGTCGCAACTGTTTGTTGGAATCTTGTGATGTAGAAGTAGCCAAGTAATTAGTCTTACTGCCAACGTAATACCAGTCTAATCGCAAATAAGAATATGCAAAAAATGGAGTGTTTAATCGTGTTGGTTTGTGAAACCAAGTTCTAAATGAGCATATATGATATGATGTACGATATTTGAGGAACATGTCGATGTGTTAAGGGCGTGTGCGCTCAAAATGGCGGGATAACGGATGGCAGCGGTTCTGGACCAAAACGCGCGACTTTCGAAGGCACACGCCCGTGTACCAAGGGCGTTTGTGCGGTTTTTCCATTCCAGAGTCACGAGGAGTCATGTCTGTTAGGAACAGTGCCCATCAATATTCCTGATTTGAAGAAGTGCTCAGCTCAGTGATAAGTACAAGTTGTATCTGATGTTATATCTAGTTCATGCTTGCAGAGATCATACATATATGTCCAGTACTTTAGTTATTTCACTAAGTACAATATCGTCGAAAAGGACTGGACATATCGTCGACAAAGTATGCATGTCGTTGAAATGATGTGCAGTGCAAAGCGGAAGCATCATGTTATTTATCGTCGTAATAACATGCCCCTCCACCGATATCGTTGTGACAGAGCACACATGATGATATCGTCGTGAGAGAAGAAGAATCCTTCTAAGTAAGATATCGTTGTGACATCAACTGAACAATACCTCACAACGATATCAGAAAGTTGAGATGAAGAAGGAGACTCAAGTACAAACGAAAAGCAGAATGTCGACGATATCGTCGAGAAGAAGCCTTGAGGTCGAGAAGGCTAAGAAGGCTTGACGTCGAGAAGGCTAAGCAAGAAATATCGTCGAGAAGAAGCCTTGACGTCGAGAGGGATGAACGAGATGTATCGTCGAAAAGGCTAAGGAGGATACTATGAAGACAGCAGACGCTGAAGAACAGCTTATCAACGTAATGATGATGTCGTCGATAAGATAAGGTGATCACAACGATATCTAACAATCAAGAAGATTACGATGACATGTCCAGAAGACAGTCCATCGTCGTAAATGCTAGTGTAGCCAAGATGCCTCCTATCGTCGAGATGCTCCTGTCTGAAGAAGAAGAAAGAAGGCTTGAAGATTTGTCCAAGTCTAAGACAACGACAAAGCTCTGTCATCGAGATATTGTCATATCGTCATAACAATGGAAATATCGTCGAGACAGATTCATAAGTTGCCAGACGTGCTGTCAGCATTTAATGCCGCCACCTGATTGTCCAACCAGCGCGTGCTCTTAAGGAATGGGGCGTCTGACATAAAAGGACATTATTGGAGACCGTTGGACGGTTCTTCAGTCCTATAAAAGGTAACAGTGGATGCCCTAGAAACATGTAGTCATTTTTGTTCTCACTCTAAATCCTGGAACGAAAAGAATCCCGCAGAGCATCTCAATCGAACAGTAATAGCTGCGCTGAAGAAAAAGAAGAAGAGAACAAAACTCCTATCCTGTGTTCTCTAAAGATTCAGTCATCTCCATTGACTGATAAGAATCCATTCAACATCAGGCTAAAGAAGAAGGACTGAAGAAGATCCAGTGGTGATAAAGATAAATCAAGAAACATATTCTTCAAGTCAAGTCGCCGATCTTCACCAGGCAGAAGAAACAATATTGTTTATTTTAATCTCTTGTAAGGCTTGCGGGCCAAGAACTTGTAAGATCTGGTTTCAGATCTAGGTGTCGAGTCTCCGGACTTGAGATCTGTAAGGCTTGAGGGCCAGGGTAGAGGACTTGCGGGTCCAACCTTGTCGAGCTTGAGGGATTAAGATCTGTGAGGCTTGAGGGCCAGTGTAGAGGGCTTGAGGGACCAACCGTGTCGAGCTTCAGGGCTTGAGTGCAGTAGGGGCTTGCGTGCCTAGGCTGTAGGACTTGCGGGTCCAAGGGGCAAGGCTTGCGGTTCTGTGTTGTGTAGGGCTTGAGGGCCTGAGTGTCGAGCTTGCGGGCTTGAGTGCAATAGGGGCTTGCGGGCCTAGGCTGTAGGACTTGCGGGTCCGAGTTGTAAGGCTTCCGGCCCGGAGACATGGCGGAGTTTTGCCGAGCCTAGCACACTGCAAGGTAGGCGCGGAGGGGCAGAGGACTACTCAAGACACCCTGTCTTGAGGAACCTCTATAAATTCTAGTGTGTTTTTTGTGTTGTGCTTTTACTTTCTAAACCAGTTAACTAGAAATCAAGAACACCTAAAGGGGAACAAAACAATTTGAAATACCTATTCACCCCCCTCAAGGTGATTAGTCGACACCCAATAACTAACCATTGGTATCAAAACGAGGTTGTTCAAAGAAAAGCGTGACATCTTGAACAGATATGCCAATGGGTGTCCATTCATCATATTTATGGAATCAAGAATAGCTGTTTGTTCTAGGGAAAACTTTAGCCTATGGAAAATAAGTGCTAAAATATTCATGGAGGCTATGGATCCCAGAATGTTTCAAATTTTTCAAGAAGGGCCATATGTCTCCAAGACAGTGCCCAAGAAAATGACTAAAGATGAGATCATCCTAGCCAACATGGACAAGAAGGCTAAGAGCATTATAGCTGATGCAGTTGACACTCCTATACTCCAGAAATTGATCCACTGCACTACAACAAAGAATATGTAAGACTCTCTAACAGTCATCATGGAAGAGTCGGAAGAAGGAAGTGTAGAATCAGTATTGACCTCCAGGAATCAGAGGGAAGAAGAAAGTAATGTAGCTGAGAAGGTTAACACCTTAAGTGACAGTGACTCAAGTTATTCAGACTCAGAGGAGGAAGCTCACTTTGGGCTGACCGCATTATCTGAATTTGAGGAAGCATTTAAGGATGAGGTCCTTCCTGAGCAGGTATGCATTACTCAACCATCCTCACTACCTGCTTCAATTAAAAGGGCCAAGAGTGCATCAAATGATTTCTCATCATCTGAAAATGATGCAGAAGACTGCTCATCATGCAACAATAAAAACCATATAGATCTAATAGAATTGTTTGGTGATCTCTTGGCTGCTCTGAAAAGGAGCAAGAAGCTTGTTAGAAGCAAGCTAAAGAGCTCAAAACACTCAGACTTATTAAGGTTGAGTTAGATGAGAAACTGGGTATGTCCTATAATAAGGATGTTGTTTGTGGAACGATCACCTGGAAGGGGGGGGGGGGGGGGGTTAGGTGATTTTGCCCTATTTTTAATTAGTTGGCGTGATTTGCAGTTTAACACAGAGAAATGCGCAAGTAAAAATCACAACACAGACAAACACACAGCGATCTATAGAGGTTCGTCAAGACGGGGTGTCTTGAGTAGTCCTCTGTCCCTCCATGCCTACCCAGTAGTGTGTTAGGCTCGGCAAACTCCACCAAAAATTTCAGGCCCTCAAGCCTTACAACATGGACCCGCAAGTCCAACAGCCTAGGCCCTCAAGCCCGTACTGCCCCCGAGCCCGCAAGCTCGACACTCAGGCACTCAAGCCCTACAACCAGGACCCGCAAGTCCCAACAGCCTAGGCCCGCAAGCCCCTACTGCCCCCGAGCCCTCAAGCTCGACAAATCGAACCCGCAAGTGCACTGCCCTGGCCCTCAAGCCTCACAACTCTCCAGCCCTCAAGCTAGACAAATTTGACCCACAAGCCTTACAATATAATGCAGTAATACAACCGTTTCTTCTGCCGGATGGTAATTGGCGACTTAGCCTGATGAAGATTGGCTACTTAGGTTGAAGAAGTTCTTGATTCAGTTCTTTGATGGCTCAGGTCTTCTTCACTCTCTTCTCTTAGCCCCGTGAGCAATGGCTTCTTATCTGTCGATCAGATGACAGATTATTTAGGAAATGCTTGAAGCGTATTCACTACTTGATCGTTTTCTTCACCGCTGAAAGATAGTGTTAGCAGTGGGATTCTTTTTCAAGTTCGCAGGAGAACCAGAGCTTTCTAGGGCATCCTTGTTTCCCTTTTATAGGACTGCAAGATCCCCAACGGTCTTCTCAAAAAGTTTCTTTAGTTGTCAAGCCTCCATTCCTTAAGAGCACGCGCTGATATTTTCATTAATTGTGAGCACGCGCAGATTAGATAATCAGGCGGCGGAAATAAATGCTGACGGCGCGTCTGCAGCTTTTGAATCTGTCTCGACGATATTTCCATCGTTACGACGACATGGATAATATATCGTTGACACGCTTTTGTCGGCGACTTGTGCTTTGGTAAACATTCAAGTCTTCTTGCTTCTGCTTCTGATGCTTGTATTTCGACGATATGTGGCATACAGGCGTTCCTGCATATACAACGATATGCTAAATTTGACTGTGTCGCTTTGACCTTCCTTCTTTCATCCTGTCATCATAATCACAGTACTCTCTTGTCGATGTGCCCACTGCATTGATGTCGACGATACTCCATCTTTTCGACGACAAACCTTTCTTTGACAGTTTCTCTGCATTCGCCCTGCTTATCGTTACAACGACAAGCATACTTTGTCGACAACATCTCCTTTGCTTCTCGACGATATTGAACTTGGTGAACCTGAGATTTATAAGCTAGATTTCTGATCAAATACAAAGTGAAGTATTCTTGACTTGGTGACTTCTTCAAATTAGGAATCATGTGGGCAGAATTCCCAACAATCTCCCACTATTTGAAGAAGTCAGAATCTCAATTCAAGATTACATTCACTTGACAATAAACATCATAATCTTAAATGAAACCGTGTCAAAGTATAACTTATCTTAGAGTACATCAAAGCTTGTAGCTCCCCCTAGATTTGATGTCTCTTCTATGCTCCCCCTACACCTTTGCTCCACCTATCTTTAGGGTCTTCTTGAGCACTCTTGGAGCATCATTTCTCCCCCTTTCTGACTTCTTCCCTGCAGATTATTCTTACTTTTGCAGCTGATTAGTGAAGAGTAAGTTAGAGATTATTCAAAGTTTAACATTCCCAATTGGAATTTGAAGAAGTTAAACTTAGCTTCATCTGTAACATCCCCAATCCTTCTAGACCCATTGGAAATATTAGGGCATAGGGGTGAGGTGAGTGGCCACAAGGGACTTAGGCTAGGGTTGAAATTGCTAAGTGCACACCAAAGCTCACAAACTAACCTAACCCTAAGCCCCTTAACTAGGTCAACTGACCCTCAATTGTCCAAGTTGACCTCACCCATGATGCCCTAACCACCTAGGGGGACCTATAAGATGAGAATTGCACTTGGGTGGGACCCAATTTCATGAAATTGACCAAAGTCAACAATAGGTCAACATTAACCAAACTAAGTCAATTAGGGTTCAATTGACCCTCAAATGTTCAAATTGACCTTACCCCCACACTCTAAACACTTTAAGGAACTCATTGGACCCAAAAGCCTCATCACATAGTCAACCAATTGACCAAATTGACCAAAGTCAACTCTTGCTCAATTTAGGTCAAAATCACACCCTAAATTGGACCAATTGGAGCCCCACCATAGACCAACCAATGTCGGGTGAGGGTAAGGGACCCATGACCCTCAAGTGGGGTCAACCCAATCACCATGGTTGACCAAAGTCAACCATGGTCAACATAGCCCCTTCATGGTGAATTCCAAACCTAAATTGAATGTCACCCCTTTATTAACCATTATACATGGACTTAGGCATGCCCATCAGCCCTAGACTGAACCCTAGCTAAGCTTGATTAATCAAATGGAGGGGGGGGGGACCAAAAGTTAATCAAAAAGCTTAAAGCATAAAGCAAAAGCAAAAGCAAGAAATCCCCCCCCCCCCCCTCTACACTCCATCTCCAATCAGCCTAGGGCCTTCCCCTGATTGCTGGGGGTCTGACCTTGACCCAGGTGGAAGCAAAGAGGCTGTCAGCTGCAAGAGGGTGGCAGCCATGGGAGAACCGAGGAGGCTCCAATTCAAAACCACCCTTAGAGGCCTCTTCATCCCATCCCAGCCATCCCATTAGCTTCGGAGCACTGAGAGCAGCCGGAAACAACACTTGGAGCAGAGCTTTTGGTGGAGAATCGCGGATGTGAGCAGGATCGCCGGAGCAAGACTCTTCCATGGCCAACCGCCGCCGGAGCCACCGCCACGCGCCGTTAGCGGTTCGTTTCTCCTCTCCTCCCCCCCGTGCTAGCTTCCCATCACAAAAGATTGAAGGATCGGGCTCAATTGAGACCGAATCCACCCGTCGATTTCATGGAAATCGACTCAAATCGATCCACCCAGGCTCGCCGGAAAACCCCCCCTCCGGCCGCCATGTCGCCGGGAGTTGTAGCCCCGAACACCACGAAGGTGGTGGCGGTGGTGGCCGGCCATGGTGGCCACCAGGTGGCCGGGAAATGGGGGAGGAAATCGGCCCAGCATGGGAGAATCCCAGCCGTTGGCTGGAGGAGGAAGATAAGCCGCCGCCGTCGGATTTACTTCAAGATCCATGCAGATCAAGTAATTCCTTGTATTTAATTAATTCAAGCTATGAATTTTCTGTTCTAATTATTCAGTAAACTTCAAATGGAAATTTAGGCCACTTAATGGCTGATTTAGAAAAAGTGCCCAACATAAAAGTTTTATGCCTTGGTCTTAACTTTCATTTGGCCTTAGGTTTAGGTCATTTGGTGACCTACAGCTCCCTAGGGAGCTGTTTTACTGGGACTGGTCCTACACTAAGTCAGTCCATTAGAAAGGTTTTCTAGGTCAAACCCCTCCATATTTGGAGCTGTTCTTTTAACCATGGGTTGGTATACCTTAGGGGCACCCCCTGCAAAAGGGACAGCCCTTGGTGGACACCTTACCTAGGGTGTTTGTGATAGTTGGAATATTTAAATTAAGTTGATTTTTGGAGCATATGATGTCCAAATGACACCAAACTTTGGTGGCATACTCTTTGGTGCATGAGTAGTGCCTACCTATAATTTCACTCCATTTGGAGTTGATTTGATATGGAAAATTGGAAACCCTAATGAGGGCCATTAAGGGTCAAATTAGGGTTTAAATCAATTTGAGGAGTTGAGTGTGTTAGCCTCCTCCCATCATGTTGGATATGTTGGTATGGACATGCAAATGCTTGTGACTCACCCTAATGGTCCATTTGGAGCCATTAGGGTGGTGTGACCTAAAACCCTAAGGGTGAACCCTTAAGGGTGCAAAGTTGGGTTTTGTGAAGAACATAGGATCAAATGTTCTTACCTTGGCCTAGGACTTTGTAGATAGGTATGTGGGAGCATAAATTGACTTAGTAAATTTAATGAGAATTTTTAGGGGTATTAAGTGCATTTCTTCCTATTAAATGAATTTGCCACCTTTTCCTAATTAAAATGAAATTCATGGTCATAGGACCTTGTAAGGTGTTGTAACACTTTCTGTGGCTGACTAGTTATGAAAGTAGACTATAGCAATTTTGTTATGAATTATGGAAATATTATTCCTTGTATAGGAAGTTTTTAGCGCTTGCTAGCCTTGAGTATTAAATCTTTTTAAAATATCAAATCATGGGGAAATAATGTGATATTTGGTTATCTGTAGTTTTAGGTCAATATATGCCCATGATAATTGTTTGGAAGCTTGGTGAATTTTATTTCTTGTACTTCATGTAGAAAATGGAATTCACATCACTTGAGTATTAAATCTTTTTAAAATATCAAATCGTAGGGAAATGATGTGATACTTGGTTATCTGTAGTTTTATGTTAATATATGCCCATGACAACAGTTTGGAAGTTTGTAGATTTATATTTCTTGTACCTCATGTAGAAATTGATAATTGCCACCTTTGGATGTTTAATCATTTTAAAATATCAAATCATGGGGCAATAATGTGATACTTGGTTATCTGTAGTTTTAGGTCAATATATGCCCATGATAATTGTTTGGAAGCTTGGTGAATTTTATTTCTTGTCTTTCATGTAGAAAATGGAATTCACATCACTTGAGTATTAAATCTTTTTAAAATATCAAATCATGGGGAAATGATGTTATACTTGGTTATCTGTAGTTTTATGTTAATATATGCCCATGACAACAGTTTGGAAGTTTCTAGATTTATATTTCTTGTACCTCATGTAGAAATTGATAATTGCCACATTTGGATGTTTAATCATTTTAAAATATCAAATCACATTGTAATGACATAACAGTTGGGCAGGGGACTCTAGGTCACCATATGGACACTTGGTATTTTTTGTAGAATTTTCAGAAGTGAAATACTATTTTTCCTAATTATAGTGCCATTTTGGTAATTATGCAATTATGATGATTTAGTAGGCCACATGAGATCCTAGGGTCATGATACTCAGTGAACCACCATAATATGGAATAATACCTTACTGATAATTCTCATGTAGCATGAAGAATCATTTTGAGGGTAGTTCATGTGTAATGTGACTTAAGGTCTTAATTACTTAAAATTATATTAAATACCAATATAATATGGAAAATCATGGAAATTGGAACATACCTTACTACGGTCAGTGGGAACCTAGGATAATTATTGGAGACCTTTGTGATTAGTTTTTAGAAGGGTTCCCTTATGGGGTTGATGGTTAGTTCAAATTAGTCGTCTGCGTTTAGTAAAAACAGAATTTTGAGTTTTAGACAATTCAGGCCACTAAGTAGTGTTTAGAAGTTGTATACAATCAGTAATTGAGTTATAGCACACAAGGATTCAAGGAGGGTCAATTTTTGGGTTAGTTGTGATGTGTGCTAGGGTAATGTAGAAGAAAAGGAGGTACGTCCAACCCAATTGGGTCAGACGGGTGTTGAGCTAAATCACTCTAAGTATATGAAACGATGAGGGTGAACAAAATGTTAACCACCAACTAAAGTAATTGTCTTGAAGAAGATGGTGGGGTTGAGCCCATTGATCTGTAGTACCGTTAGGGGCCCTTTACGGAGTACACCGCGGGAAGTCCAAGATTCACCCTAAGTATAACACTAACTAAATTGTAGGCAAGAGTAGCATAATTAGATTGGTAAACTAGTATGGATTTCCTCAGGGAAGGAGATGGGTTGGATCAGCTTGTGAGTTAGTCCCTGAGCCGGAAGCTCGGGGGACATGTTAAACACCTGTTACTTATTCAAATAGTGGCGAGTCTTCGGCACTAGGCTAGTCGTGTCGCCGACGGTAGTACGTTGACTCAGGTGAGGGTGAGGTTTAGAGGGCCGGTAAGTTTGTGTACCGCGGTCTGGAAGACAATCCCTAATAACCCACCCTGACCTTAAAGTCTGGTGGATTCCAGCAAGAGTACGCAGGAGCTCCGCTGTTGTGTTCTTAGCGTTGAGGCGTACATGAGGTCTAGGCTTGGTAATGACTATACCCGCCTAGGATGTGGAGTGCCCGATCCACTACCACCGTTAGCCACGACGGTCGGTGCCCGAAAGGTTGGCTTCCTTTCAAACAAAATGGGAACTATAAAGGTCTGTTCGCATAGAGTCGTGTGGGTGAGTTACATTGCATAAATTCATTAAAAACATCATAACCATATCATAACATAACATACTCATAGCATACCCCCATCATATAAATTAGTATGGGCTCTTTTATATGATGGGTTACCTGGACATCTTAACTTATATGTCGTATGGGCGTTCATATAAGTTAAGGTACGGATCTGTGATGGTAGCTTAGATTTACTTACTGCACTGCATTTTCTTCCTATTTACTGCTTATTTTATTGCTCTACTTTACTGCATTATAGCTGCACTATATTGCTAGCTAGATTTTATTGCTTTACTTATGCCTGCTAGAATAGAGCCATGTCACCACCTTCTTGTTCACCCCTTGTTTGTCCTCCGCTTCTTCCTCCCGCTCGGTGCCTAGGAGTCATGGAGGGAGGCGAGGACAAAACGGCTTAGTCTTTATGACTAACGGTCGGTGTGACCGCAGGAGTCCGAGGAGACGAAGTTGTCCCGTGCGCAGCAGGACGAGATGGCAGGACCTGAGCAGCAGATGCAGCGCACTACCACGATGCCACAGGTTGATGATTAGATAGCTAGTCTTCCGCATTTTTGAGAGTTTTGATGTAGTCTTCCGCATGTTGTAGTGAGAGAGAGATAGTACTTTATTTTGGGATATGTATCGGGCTTAAGCCCCTTTTTGCTTGTACTTCTCTTTTGGACTGCTATTTTCATTATATATATATATATATATATGATGATGTGACATTGTGGACATGCCTTTTCTTCTGTTCTTATTTGTAGGCATATTTTACTTATGATCGTAAAGCCGTCAGGGTTGGTGCTGAGTGGTGTTAGTCGACCCGAGTGTCGGTGACACCGCAAGGCAGCGATTCTGGGCGAAGATCCACCTCAACCGTGCGATGCGGGAGAGGTTTGAGTTTTCAAGTACCTGAACGGGTTTTGGAAAAAGAGATCTTACAAATGGTATCACTGAACGAATGATCATAAGAGAACATTCCACAACATACTGGGTCACCCTGCTCGAGCTTAGTTTGTGGACAAACTAGGCAGCGGAAGCTATGGTGTGCCCATGTATGGAATCACATGAAACAGTCCAATAACCAATAACTAAGGCCAAAATTTTTGACTAAATCCCTGTCTTGTACAGGCCCCAGTGAGCACGAAGCCCCATGTCAGCATCCCTCTGTTGGATCGGTAGGCGCCCTTAGAGGGGGGGTGAATAAGGGTTTTCAAAAAATTTAGATTATATTTAGAAAACTTTGAAATAAGGCAAGATTAAAATAGTAATTTTGAATAACGATCTAAATTATTTTATGATGAAAGAGAGGATAATACATAATTTAGATAAATGAAGAACAAAATCAATTTTATTACACCAATAGAGACATGATTACTATTAATAAAATTGATTACAAAATCGAATTTCAATGACGCTAGAAATCGAGGCGAAATATGAAAGACTTTTTTTCGTTTTCTATACCGACTCGTATCCCCACGAACCGGTTGGCTTTAGCCGATCTCTCCCCAAGATACGGCCTCAAGCCGCTCTAGCCAATCTATCCCCAGAAAGGCTTCGAGCACCCCCTAGATCTACTCCCTAGACCTAGTCGCCAACACGAGGCGAATTTCCCCCTAAGTCTAACCCAGACCTAGTCGCCAACACGAGGCGAATTTACTACACGTTTACAAAAAGAGAAATAAAATAAAAATACAACAATAATAAAAACTCCCTCTAAGAACTTCTGAAGTAGGAGACGTTGGACCGCTGTAGTATAAGCATTGTTGAAGCGGTCGCTGGTCGGATGAAGCGTGAAGAAATTCTCCTTCAGAAATTCTCTCTCTAAGCTTTTGGTGGGAGTAACTCTCTGAACCTTCCTCTATATGATGTGGCACGAAGCTCTGGAGTTTAGGGTTGTGGAAGGATGAAGAAGACTGATCCAAGGGGTCCTTTTTATAGCCTTAGAGCTAGTTCTAGCGCTATCACTACCGCCGTCGCTATCCCTGATTAGGCATTATACTGCGCGGAAGAATCCTCAATCCGTGGCAAAAAATCTTTGATTCCTCTTGTGCTCCGCGATAGCACCTGCGCTAGCGCTACCGCCAGGCGCTATCTCCTTCTATATATGCATCTTCCCGCCCGCGAAGAAAAATCGCATTTTCGCGCAATCATGCGCTAGCGCTAGCGCCGGTGCTATCGGGCATGTTGGAATTTTGGCTTCAAATTTTGGCGCAGCCTTCTTATATTATCCTTGAGTCATATGAACTTGTTATCCTACACACTTAAACACACAAGATCAAATACACATAGGATTTGTTATTCTCAAACCTTGGAGATGCGGAAGACCGTGTTCCAACAAACTCCCCCTTTTGATAATAACAAATCCATTAATGATAAATCAGAGCATTAATATATAAGCATGATGAAATCCTACTTGTGTGTGTGTGAGAGTGATGACTTAGGATAATTGTAGATTTTAGCAATTAGAATTGCTCCCCCTAAAAATATGCTCCCCCTATGTGAATGCTCCCCTAATATGTATGCTATCAACTTAATCAATCATGTTGGGTTTTTATTTTGATAGCGGATTATATTTATCATGTTAGTTCACCCCCTTTTGCAATTTATCATGTTAGTTCCCCCCCTTTGTTATTAGCAAAAGTGGGTAGGGATGCACTACAGAAAAGTTGGATAATAAAGGCATGATCGAGCTTCTTAGTGAGAAGGGAATGATAAGAAGTTTTAGAACAATTTTGTAGAGAAAAAAAAGATCAGAGTTTTAGCCTAAGAAAAAAATAATGATTTCCCCTTTATATAAGAGTTGTAAGAATATCAGAGTTTTAGCATAAAATTATGATTTTCAATTAACTAATCTACCCAGACAATATGTCTACACCCTAGCCCCATACTAAGTGACGGATGGGCATGAGGAGCTGCAAACATGCCATAGGTTGGGGTGTTAGTCCCATATGCAAACACTAGACAAACACCTAACCAAACACTCTTTCCCCCCAGTGCCTCGCAAGGCCCCACTGGAACCCTCCCCGGTTAAGGACAAGACATTACTAGAGATAAGGTTATCTAATGCCTACAACCCTACGCCCCCGCTATGGTGAGATATGAAGTCATGAATAATAATTATTGGAAACAGTAAGCATTTAAATTTAGTGGGAAGATTCATAGCCTATGGGTTTATATTTTTATTTGAATTTTTGAAATAAAACTTACATAGCTATATTGAAATCCATGAATGATTTAGAGTTCGAGTATTGCGGAAGATTTCGAAAAAGAAACATCATAGTAAGAGTTTAAGTTCAAAATGTAGATGTTTTTAAGTTTCAAACATTATAAAGATAAGAGTTAAAGAATTTTGGAATAAATAAACAACATCCTCAAAAGTAAAATTTGAGTTGAAATTCAATAATAAGAAGGTGTTTTTATAAGCAATATTTCACTTGTTGGAGGGGTGTTTAACATAAATATTTATAAATCAGAGTTTTTAATATAAAAATGATATGCATGTTAGATCAACCAATATAAATTCTACCAAGCAAGTCTACCATTTGTTTTTAGAAAATTTGAGATTTAAGACTTGATATAAGCATGAAAGTGCAGGGTAAAAGTTATACGGTAATGATGCGGAAGACTTTATAGAAATACAAGAAACATCTTATTGTAAGCAATGATGATCCATAAAAAGATATATGAGTTTAAAGTTCAAAAGGAAGATGTTTTTGTAAATCATTTTTCAATTTAAGATGACAATAAGGTAACCAAGCATGAAATAATGTTAGCAAGAAGAAAGTACTACAACGTTACTTTAATTCACAATTTCAAAGCATACCAAACATTGTAGAAAGCATGCTAGGTTATCTAGTGCATTTCATAACTAAAGAGTAGTATAGAATTAGCATTAGGATCCAATACTCATGAGAAGAAGTGTTATGGAAGATAATGATGTGCACATATGTGTATTTTTGAGTAGAGTATACAAGTGTTTTAATCAAAAATACAAGTAATATGTAAAGTACAAGCACAATAAAACACAAATAATTTTACTTCCACGCACTTTAATGCACAAACAAAAAATGTACAACTACCAAGGTGCTTTGCACACACAATGCTCATTAAGACTTATCAGGGTGCAAAGTAGTGCTTGGGGATCACATATTTTATTTTTAATGTTTTGAGATTTGTGATCCGGTGTACTTAAGAGTAAGTGGTTTTTCTTATTTTGAAAAAAGTGATGGTTTGCACAAGTCACTTTACTATTCTTTCCAAGGTGCTCAACCTCACAATGCTCATTAAGACTTATCAGGAGGTTCAAGTAGTGCTTGGTGGAGTTATCTTTGTCATTTTATTTTATGATTTTGGTTTTGAACAAAGTTCTCCGAAATACACTTGTTTTGCAAACCAATAGAATTTATGAAAAAACTAACCACTTTTCTTAATTTTTAAAAAGGTGCAAAGAAAGGAGTGTAGGTAAGATACTTGTGCAATTTTAATTCATTGTTCTAATACGAAACATACACAAGCATTCTTAAATTAAACCATATGTATACAATGCTAAAGAGTGAGTGAATTAAGATCATTATCAAACATAAAACATTTACTCATACTTAGAGGCATGCTAAGCTTGATTCTACACAACCTTTATAATATAATTGATGCACATAGTAATAGATATATCAAAGCATGATAAAGACAATGTTCAAAGTAATTTGAAAGAATAAATTGTAACACGATAGAAATTCTGAATAATAGATTAAATCATGCTTGATTTTTCCAGAAAAATTCATACAGTTTTTTTTATAGTATTCAGGTTTTATATTTTTGTAGTTGATTTTTGAAAAATAGATTTTAGCCAAAAACAAAAAATAAAGAGGCAAAACATACTTTTTGTAATTTTGGATTGTATATTTTTGTGTTTTGATTTTTCAAAAAATAAAATAGAATCAGACATGCAAAACTAAATAGTATATATAGATCAAAATATTTTTAGAAATTTTTCAAAATTTTAAAATCACAGAAATTTGATCATGGATGCTAGCGCCTGCGGTAGCGCTAGCGCGGGAGACAGAGAATGATTTTTTAGGATTTTAAAATTTTTGATTTTTGATCTTGATTAGGTGTCCCATTAGTAGTTTCATGCAGAAATTTCAGAATTTTAGGAGATGTTTAGATAGTGCAAATTGCATGAAACACTAGCGATTTTGTATATGACTATACCAAAAAAAAATATTTGCATGAGATATAAGATAGATCATCATGATGTATGTGAATTCTAATTCTTCTAGACTTATGAAGATATGTTTTGTAGGTCTAGAGAAATGATGATCAGGTATAATTTCAAGATATAAATTTTCTAATGATTAATCCATAAACTATGTGTTCTATTTTAAATCACATAGTTATTTGAATAACATTGAAAAAGATATACCTAGCATAGACAAATAAGCGCTAGGATGATGAGTTTGAGTACAATGTTATACAAAGGACTAATCATGCATTTTGTGAAGAATATTTTTGTTTTTGATTTTTTTTGATACTTTTCTTTAATATAAGGGCTATCATATTCAACACACAAGATAGATAATAATCAATACATTGTGTATTTTAATTTTTAGCCTACGCCCTTTAATAAACCATATAAATCCATTCTCTAAAATAATATCATTAGTCTTGATAACAATTTCAATATTCAATTAATAATGATACTTCAAGACATTTAAAAGGTAATGGTTTTAGAAGGTAAAAAAGAAATAAAAAAGATAAGTAGATCTCTTGAACAATGACATGACTATTTATTCAATATTATTCAATTTGATTTATTTATGAATTTTGGTTTACTATGATAAAGTCATATCACAAGTCATATAAAGTGATCATAGCATGATAGTTTAAAAGAAACAAAAGAAAATAAAAAGAAATTTAAGCAAATCATGAAGTAGAAAAATGATATTTCATTTTTAATTATTTCTACTTCATGCATTTGTATGATACCTAATAAATAAGAGATTTAGGTATCCAAAGGAGACCACGATGGATGGTTCCTTTGGGTACCCAAATATAGCGAGATGATTTTTGGGGAGACAAGGATGAATGGACCCTTTTGATTTGAGTTTGTGTTTCATCTTTAACTTTGGGTCTCCATTCAAACCCTGGATAAATATTATTTTTAGTTCTCAAATTTCCATAATCAATTACTTGAATATTTGGATAAGAATGATTTTTGAATTTATAATTTAAAGGAAATTTATTTGCATTTAATTTTAGGTTGGGAGAAGAATGATTTTGAAAATATTGGTGATTTGGATTTTGATTTACAAGAATTTGGGGTTTCTCAAATCCATTAGAATTCAATATTTTCCTTTGATTAAGAATTCTACTAAGTGTATATTTCATGAAACTTGAAATACTAGTAGAAGCCTTATGCACTTTTGAAGATAAACTAGAAATAAGATATTTTTTATTACTTGAGAATTTTTGTACAAATAGTTTTAATGATTCTAGTTTATTAGATAAGATATTATTTTCTTTTATCAATTTTTCATTAAGCTCTTTTGAAATTAAAAGATCTTTTTCAAAATCCTTAAATTTTTCTTTAATATCATTAAAATAAGGTTTTGAGATTTCAATTTGAGAGCAAGAAGGAGAAGCCACATCATTTTTCAATTTTGAATTAGCTTTCAATCTTTTATTTTCTAAAAGTAAATTCTTATTTTCAATCTTTAATTTCTTCATTTTCTTTTTGCAATTTTCAGGATATGGAAATAAAAAGAATGGTTAGACATTTTTACAGTGCTATTGGAAGGGGCAAGATGAGAACATGAAGTTTCTTTATCGTCTTCATGGCACTCCTCTTCCGAAGACAATACTTCTTCTTCTCTTCCATTTGATGTGTGCTCCATTGATCCGTCATGAGAAGCGCATTCTTGAAGATTTGCGCACGTTTGCATATTCTCCGGTTCTTCCGATTGTTCCATACCTGCAGGAGGAGAGTCATACATTTCTTCAAGAAAATTCCATATTTTGTAAGCACTAGAGAAACAATATATTAATTTGAAAATATCTTGAGATAAAGCACAAAAAATATAATGCATTGCTTTTGCATTTAGGTGACGCTCTTGTTTATTTGATTCGTCCGTCGGTCTAACTATTGTTATATCCCATGCCTTGATATCTAAGCTTTTAATAAATTTTTCCATTAATAATTTCCACCCTTTATAATTTTTCCCTTCGAATAAAGGTGGTTTAGGAGATTTTTCTTCTTCATAAAAATTTACCCCACTAGTAGAAGCGAGATCATGAGACGTCATTATTCCCGGTTGTTAAGCCGATTGGAATAAAACCGCTCTGATACCACTTGTTGGATCGGTAGGCGCCCTTAGAGGGGGGGGTGATAAGGGTTTTCAAAAAATTTAGATTATATTTAGAAAACTTTGAAATAAGGCAAGATTGAAATAGTAATTTTGAATAACGATCTAAATTGTTTTATGATGAAAGAGAGGATAATACACAATTTAGATAAATGAAGAACAAAATCAATTTTATTACACCAATAGAGACATTATTACTATTAATAAAATTGATTACAAAATCGGATTTCAATGACGCTAGAAATCGAGGCGAAATATGAAAGACTTTTTTTCGTTTTCTATACCGACTCGTATCCCCACGAACCGGTTGGCTTTAGCCGATCTCTCCCCAAGATACGGCCTCAAGCCTCTCTAGCCAATCTATCCCCAGAAAGGCCTTGAGCACCCCCTAGATCTACTCCCTAGACCTAGTTGCCAACACGAGGCGAATTTCCCCCTAAGTCTAACCCAGACCTAGTCGCCAACACGAGGCGAATTTACTACACGTTTACAAAAAGAGAAATAAAATAAAAATACAACAATAATAAAAACTCCCTCTAAGAACTTCTGAAGTAGGAGACGTTGGACCGCTGTAGTATAAGCATTGTTGAAGCGGTCGCTGGTCGGATGAAGCGTGAAGAAATCCTCCTTCAGAAATTCTCTCTCTAAGCTTTTGGTGGGAGTAACTCTCTGAACCTTCCTCTATATGATGTGGCACGAAGCTCTGGAGTTTAGGGTTGTAGAAGAATGAAGAAGACTGATCCAAGGGGTCCTTTTTATAGCCTTAGAGCTAGCGCTAGCGCTATCACTACCGCCGTCGCTATCCCTGATTAGGCATTATACTGCGCGGGAGAATCGTCAATCCGTGGCAAAAAATCTTTGATTCCTCTTGTGCTCCGCGATAGCGCCTGCGCTAGCGCTACCGCCAGGCGCTATCTTCTTCTATATATGCATCTTCCCGCCCGCGAAGAAAAATCGCATTTTCGCGCAATCATGCGCTAGCGCTAGCGCCGGTGCTATCGGGCATGTTGGAATTTTGGCTTCAAATTTTGGCGCAGCCTTCTTATGTTATCCTTGAGTCATATGAACTTGTTATCCTGCACACTTAAACACACAAGATCAAATACACATAGGATTTGTTATTCTCAAACCTAGGATATGCGGAATACCGTGTTCCAACACCCTCCCCCTCCTACTACCACTCCTTTTCAGCAGTCGGAGTTGGGACAGACATTAGGAGCCATTCTAGATACCTTCAGGGCCCAGGCCATCCCGGTACCACTGCCAAATCCGGGAGCAAACTGGTTGAGTACATTCAGAGGTCTTTCCCCACCGACCTACCGAGGGACAGAGGATGCAGTGAAGACCGAGGAGTGGTTGGACACCATTCAGGAGATGTTGGCCGGCATCGGTTGCCCGATCGCCAAGGCAGTATTCTTGGCGGTATCAGCTCTTGACGCACATGCCAAGAGGTGGTGGAAGTCGCTACTAGAGACCACTTTCAGAGATAGGGAGTACTCAGATATCTCTTGGGACGAGTTTAGTACCACATTCATGGAGCACTTCATATCCAGCACGGACAGGGACGAGCTGGAAGAGAGGTTTCTACGCCTCACTCAGGGGACACGTTTGGTGATTGAGTACCAGAGAGAGTTTTCCCATTTAGCCAGGTTTGCGAGGTCTCATGCTCCAGATGATCGCGCTCTTGCGAAGAGATTCTACAAGGGACTCCGAGACCCGATGAGGCAGACACTCTTATTTGTTTCCGGGGGCAGCCTGACTCAGATCATCGAGACATCAAAGAAGCTAGAGGCAGATCAGATCGGTGTGCGGGGCAGAGTTATGAGGCACCGGAGGGGTGGGGGACGTCCTCGTCCTCAAATTGCACCAGTACAGCAGCAGCCCCAGCCCTTACTATCCCCACAGCCCCTACGTACCTAGGGGACAAAGAGATTTGATGACCGGGGACGCGCTCCAGTGGTGTGCTATGAGTGCAACTAGCCAGGTCACGTCAAGGCCCATTGCCCTCGACGATTCCCTCCTCCTCCTCCTCCACCACCAGCAGCACCTCCAGCAGCCCCTCCAGCACAGCGGGGTCGAGGCCGAGGATGGGGTAGAGGCAGGGGAAATCACGGCAGAGGGAGGCATCAGGAGCAGGCTTACGCCTTGGATCTTGCACAACCGAGGAACCCGTAGGAGGTTATTGCAGGTAATTTAATGCTTTCAGTACTTTGAGTTATTACTGCGTTAATTCACCTGCATTTTTAACTTTCTAGTTTAGAAAATTAAACAAGCAGCCCAATTTCCCCAGGCATTATAGTGGTGTGCGGCAAGCCCGCCCACACCCTATTCGATACTGGTGCCTCGCATAACTTTGTCTCCGAAGACTTTGTTAAAGGCTTGGAGCAAATCCATTATTACACGGGACCCATCAGGAGGGTGCGCCTCCCCAATGGATCGGAGATCGAGACGACGGCCAAGTGTACCTTGAAGGCCACCATGGACGACCTAACACTCGATGCTCCATCTTCGGTGCTGAAGCTCGCGGACTTCGACCTTATCTTGGGCATGACGTGGCTCGCAGGGAACCATGCCCAGATAGACTGCCAAGCAAAGAGAGTGGTGGTGCGGCACGGTACCGCCTCCGCGACGTTCGAAGTTATTGAGCCGATATCCCGCTCTTCTTTATCTTCTGTTCAGGTAGTCAAGGCCCACGAGCAGGGCGACGAGATATATTTGGTGTACTTTGAGATGGCGGAGGCGGAGGCCTCCTTATCAGACATCCCTATAGTACAAGACTTCTCCGACGTATTCCCGGAGAAGTTGCCCGGACTGCCACCGCATCGAGAGATAGATTTTCCGATTCAGCTGGTGCCGGGAGCGAGGCCCGTGTCTCGGGCACCATACCGCATGGCACCCAGGGAGCTGGCAGAGTTTAGGGTACAGTTGAGAGAGCTGGTAGATGCGGGTTTCGTCAGGCCGAGCTCTTCACCTTGGGGAGCGCCAGTGCTATTTGTGAAGAAGAAGGATGGGACGCTCAGATTGTGTATAGATTATCGGGAGCTCAACAGACTGACGGTGCGAAACACCTATCCGTTGCCGAGGATTGACGAGCTCTTCGATCAGTTGCAGGGAGCTCACTGGTTCTCCACGCTTGATTTGAGATCAGGGTACTATCAGCTACGGATCCGAGAGGAGGACATACCGAAGACGACCTTCAGTTCCCGGTATGGGTTATATGAGTTCACGGTGATGCCCTTCGGGCTCACTAATGCCCCCTCAGCTTTCTTGAGCATGACGAACAGGGTGTTCGAGGGCTTTCTCGACATCTTCGTTATCATGTTCATCGACGACATCCTAGTATATTCCAGGACGGAGGAGGAGCATGTTGGGCATCTGGCCCTAGTTTTGAGGAAGCTGAGAGAACATCGGATGTATGCAAAGTTCTCAAAGTGCCAGTTTTGGCTAAGGGAGGTGGCTTTTCTGGGGCACATCATCAGTGGAGCAGGTCTGGCAGTGGATCCAGCCAAGGTGCGGGCCGTTCAGGAGTGGCCTCGACTGCAGTCAGCTTTAGATGTGCAGAGCTTTCTAGGTTTGGCAAGTTATTACTGGAAGTTTGTGGAGGGGTTATCCAGGATTGCCCTTCCGCTCACATCTTTGACCAAGAAGGATGCCCCATTTTTCTGGACTCCGCGGTGTGAGGCGGCCTACTTGGAGCTGAAGGGCCGACTCACCTCTTCCCCCATCCTTGCACTTCCATCTGGGAAGGAAGGATTTTAGGTTTATACGGACGCATCATTCCAGGGGTTGGGAGCAGTGTTGATGCAGCACGGTCACGTGATCGCGTACGCTTCCCGGTAGTTGAAGGTACACGAGAGGAACTATCCAGTGCATGACCTCGAGCTCGGAGCGGTCATTTTCGCCTTGAAGACCTGGAGGCACTATCTTTATGGGGTTCATTGTGAGATATTCTCAGACCACAAATACCTCAAGTATATTGATACGCAAAAGGACTTGAACCTACGTTAGCGGAGGTGGTTAGAGTTCTTGTGCGACTACACATACACATTGCATTACCATCCAGGCAAGGCCAACACCGTAGCAGATGCTTTGAGCAGGAGAGGAGGTGCACCAAGAGCAGAGAGCCGCGTGATGGATATGGAGTTGATTCAGGCTCTGGAGGACATGCACATCACAGTTGTATCCAGGGCCAACCCCGAGACGTACATGGAGTATCTAGCGTCCTTGAATATTGTCTGCGATATTCGGGACCGCATTCAGGAGGCACAGTTGCATGACCCTACCTTGGAGCCAGTATTCAGATCATTGGTGGACGGCGTGGCAGGGGACTATACCTTGAGAGATGATCTTATTCACCATCGAGACCGAGTCTACATCCCAGCTGGAGGAGGTATTAGAGATGAGGTGCTCAGAGAGGCTCATTGCTCCCAGTACTCAGTGCATCCAGGGATCACGAAGATGGCAGCAGACCTTCAGAAGGTTATGTTCTGGCCAGGGATGAAGAGAGATATTATACAGTATGTGACGCACTGCGAGGGCTGCCAGCGCGTGAAGGCGGAGTGCAGGAGACCGGGAGGATTGTTGCAGCCTTTACCAGTACCTGAGTGGAAGTTTGAGGACATTTCGATAGACTTTGTGCATGGTCTACCTCGCTCCCGCTCTGGGAATAACTCGATTTGGGTGATAGTGGACAGGCTGACGAAGGTAGCTCGGTTTATTCCGGTGCAGAAGGAGGGTCCAGTCAGTGACCTCGTTAGGGTGTTTGTGGATCAAGTGGTCAGATATCATGGGGTGCCCAAGACGATTGTTTCAGATAGAGACGGACGCTTCACTTTGAGGGAGTGGAAGGCGGTCCAGGCTTACTTGGGATCCCGGTTGACTTTTAGCACGTTGTTCCATCCACAGACTGACGGTCAGACTGAGCGCACCAACCAGACTATGGAGGACCTGCTGCGTTTGTGCATCCTAGATACAGGCAAGCCCTGGGAGAGGCTGTTGCCTTTGATAGAGTTTTCCTATAATAACAGTCACCAGGCTAGCATTGGGATGGCACCTTATGCCGCACTGTATGGGAGGAAGTGCCGCACACCACTTTCCTGGATCGAGAACGAGGACCCGAGGTCATTGGGTTCAGATTACATTGAGGAGATGGATGCGCAGGTGAGATTGATCAGGGAGCAGATGCTGGAGGCCCAGAGCAGACAGGCGAAGTACTATGATGCGAGGCATCGTATGGTAGAGTTCCAGGTGTGAGAGCGTGTGTTCTTGAAGATTCATCCTATGCACGGGGTTTCTCGAGTGCGGGGGCACAAGAAGCTCAGTCCTCGGTACGTGGGGCCTTATTTGATCTTGGAGCGGATCGGTCCTTTGGAGTACAGGCTGGAGCTACCGCCAGAGTTGGAGAACCTGCATGAAGTCTTCCACGTCTCTTCGCTTCGGAGAGCCCTGCTTCGTCCTGAGTAGCATGTTACATTTACTTCAGGCCCGTTGGCGCCCGATCGGTCAGTCCTACTGGAGGCCATCCGGATCGACGATACGGAGGTCCGAGTCCTGCGGCGGAAGAGTGTACCATTGGTGAAGGTGCTGTGGTCCAACCACGGGCGAGAGGAGCACACCTGGGAGCCCATGGACCTCATGCAACAACGCTACCCGGAACTCTTCACTTCAGGTACAACCTAAACCTCCTTACAAGTTTCTTTTACCTTATATTGCGTAGAACCCGTAGACCCGATCTTAAATTTCGGGGACGAAATATTTTTTTTGTTTATTAGGATTTGTAACATCCCCAATCCTTCTAGACCCATGGGAAATATTAGGGCATAGGGGTGAGGTGAGTGGCCACAAGGGCCTTAGGCTAGGGTTGAAATTGCTAAGTGCACACCAAACCTCACAAACTAACCTAACCCTAAGCCCCTCAACTAGGTCAACTGACCCTCAATTGTCCAAGTTGACCTCACCCATGATGCCCTAACCACCTAGGGTGACCTATAGGATGAGAATTGCACTTGGGTGGGACCCAATTTCAAGAAATTGACCAAAGTCAACAATAGGTCAACATTAACCAAACTAAGTCAATTAGGGTTCAATTGACCCTCAAATGTTCAAATTGACCTTACCCCCACACTCTAAACACTTTAAGGAACTCATTGGACCCAAAAGCCCCATCCAATGGTCAACCAATTGACCAAATTGACCAAAGTCAACTCTAGCTCAATTTAGGTCAAAATCACACCTTAAGGCTAAATTGGACCAATTGGAGCCCCACCATGGACCAACCAATGTTGGGTGAGGGTAAGGGACCCATGACCCTCAAGTGGGGTCAACCCACTCACCATGGTTGACCAAAGTCAACCATGGTCAACATAGCCCCTTCATGGTGAATTCCAAACCTAAATTGAATGTCACCCCTTTATTAACCATTATACATGGACTTAGGCATGCCCATCAGCCCTAGACTGAACCCTAGCTAAGCTTGATTAATAAAATGGAGGGGGGGGGGGGGGGGACCAAAAGTTAATCAAAAAGCTTAAAGCATAAAGCAAAAGCAAGCAATCCCCCCCTCTACACTCCATCTCCAATCAGCCTAGGGACTTCCCCTGATTGTTGGGGGTCTGACCTTGACCCAGGTGGAAGCAAAGAGGCTGGAAGCTGCAGGAGGGTGGCAGCCATGGGAGAGCCGAGGAGGCTCCAATTCAAAACCACCCTTAGAGGCCTCTTCATCCCATCCCAGCCATCCCATTAGCTTCAGAGCACTGAGAGCAGCCGGAAACAACACTTGGAGCAGAGCTTTTGGTGGAGAATCGCGGCTGTGAGCAGGATCGCCAGAGCAAGACTCTTCCATGGCCAACCGCCGCCGGAGCCGCCGCCACGCGCCGTTAGCGGTTCGTTTCTCCTCCCCTCCCCCCGTGCTAGCTTCCCATCACAAAAGATTGAAGGATCGGGCTCAACTGAGCCCGAATCCACCCGTCGATTTCATGGAAATCGACTCAAATCGAGCCACCCAGGCTCGCCAGAAAACCCCCCCTCCGGCCGCCATGTCGCCGGGAGTTGTAGCCCCACCAACACGAAGGTGGTGGCGGTGGTGGACGGCCGTGGTGGCCACCAGGTGTCCGGGAAATGGGGGAGGAAATCGGCCCAGCACGGGAGAATCCCAGCCGTTGGCTGGAGGAGGAAGATAAGCCGCCGCCGTCGGATTTACTTCAATATCCGTGCAGATCAAGTAATTACTTGTATTTAATTAATTCAAGCTATGAATTTTCTGTTCTAATTATTCAGTAAACTTCAAATGGAAATTTAGGCCACTTAATGGCTGATTTAGAAAACGTGCCCATCATGAAAGTTTTAGGCCTTGGTCTTAACTTTCATTTGGCCTTGAGTTTAGGTCATTTGGTGACCTACAACTCCCTAGGGAGCTATTTTACTGGGACTGGTCCTACACTAGGTCAGTCCATTAGAAAAATTGCCTAGGTCAAACCCCTCCATCTTTGGATCTGTTCTTATAACCATGGGTTGGTATACCTTAGGGGCACCCCCTTACAAAGGGACAGCCCTTGGTGGACACTTTTACCTAGGGTTTTTGTGGTAGTTGGAATATTTAAATTAAGTTGATTTTTGGAGCATATGATGTCCAAATGACACCAAACTTTGGTGGCATACTCTTTGGTGCATGAGTAGTGTCTACCTAAAATTTCACTCCATTTGGAGTTGATTTGATATGGACAATTGGAAAACCTAGTGAGGGCCATTAAGGGTCAAATTAGGGTTTAAATCAATTTGAGGAGTTGAGTGTGTTAGCCTCCTCCCATCATGTTGGATATGTTGGTATGGACATGCAAATGCTTGTGACTCACCCTAATGGTCCATTTGGAGCCAGTAGGGTGGTGTGACCTAAAACCCTAAGGGTGAACCCTTAAGGGTGCAAAGTTGGGTTTTGTGAAGAACATAGGATCAAATGTTCTTGCCTTGGCCTAGGACTTTGTAGATAGGTATATGGGAGCATAAATTGACTTAGTAAATTTAATGAGAATTTTTAGGGGTATTAAGTGCATTTCTTCATATAAAATGAATTTGCCACCTTTTCCTAATTAAAATGAAATTCATGGTCATAGGACCTTGTAAGGTGTTGTAACACTTTCTATGGCTGACTAGTGATGAAAGTCGACTATAGCAATTTTGTTATGAATTATGGAAATATTATTCCTTGTATAGGATGTTTTTAGTGCTTGCTAGCCTTGAGTATTTAATCTTTTTAAAATATCAAATCATGGGGCAATGATGTGATACTTGGTTATCTGTAGTTTTAGGTACGGTCAATATATGCCCATGATAATTGTTTGGAAGCTTGGTGAATTTTATTTCTTGTACTTCATGTAGAAAATGGAATTTACATCACTTGAGTATTAAATCTTTTTAAAATATCAAATCATGGGGAAATGATGTGATACTTGGTTATCTGTAGTTTTATGTTAATATATGCCCATGACAACAGTTTGGAAGTTTGTAGATTTATATTTCTTGTACCTCATGTAGAAATTGATAATTGCCACCTTTGGATGTTTAATCATTTTAAAATATCAAATCATGGGGCAATGATGTGATACTTGGTTATCTGTAGTTTTAGGTCAATATATGCCCATGATAATTGTTTGGAAGCTTGGTGAATTTTATTTTTTGTACTTCATGTAGAAAATGGAATTCACATCACTTGAGTATTAAATCTTTTTAAAATATCAAATCATGGGGCAATGATGTGATACTTGGTTATCTGTAGTTTTATGTTAATATATGCCCATGACAACAGTTTGGAAGTTTGTAGATTTATATTTCTTGTACCTCATGTAGAAATTGATAATTGCCACATTTGGATGTTTAATCATTTTAAAATATCAAATCACATGGTACTGACATAACAGTTGGGCAGGGGACTCTAGGTCCCCATATGGACACTTGGTAATTTTCAGAAGTGAAATACTATTTTTCCTAATTATAGTGGCATTTTGGTAATTATGCAATTATGATGATTTAGTAGGCCAAATGACATCCTAGGGTCATGATACTCAGTGAACCACCATGATATGGAATAATACCTTACTGATAATTCTCATGTAGCATGAAGAATCATTTTGAGGGTAGTTCATGTGTAATGTGACTTAAGGTCTTAATTACTTAAAATTATATTAAATACCAATTTAATATGGAAAATCATGGAAATTGGAACATACCTTACTAAGGTCAGTGGGAACCTAGGATAATTATTGGAGACCTTGGTGATGAGTTTTTAGAAGGGTTCCCTTATGGGGTTGATGGTTAGTTCAAATTAGTGGTCTGCGTTTAGTAAAAATAGAATTTTGAATTTTAGACAATTCAGGCCACTAAGTAGTGTTTAGAAGTTGTATACAATCAGTAATTGAGTTATAGCACACAAGGATTCAAGGAGGGTCAATTTTAGGGTTAGTTGTGAGGTGTGCTAGGGTAATGTAGAAGAAAAGGAGGTACGTCCAACCGAATTGGGTCAGACGGGTGTTGAGCTAAATCACTCTAAGTATATGAAACGATGAGGGTGAACCAAATGCTTTACTTATACCTGCTAGAATAGTGCCATGTCACCACCTTCTTGTTTACCCCTTGTTTGTCCTCCGCTTCTTCCTCCCAGTCGGTGCCTAGGAGTCGTGGAGGGAGGCGAGGACAAAACAGCTTAGTCTTTATGACTAACGGTCGGTGTGACCACAGGAGTCCGAGGAGACGGAGTAGTCCAGCGCGCAGCAAGACGAGATGGCAGGACCTGAGCAGCTGATGCAGTGCACTACCACGACGCCACAGGTTGATGATTAGATAGCTAGTCTTCCGCATTTTTGAGAGTTTTGATGTAGTCTTCCGCATGTTGTAGTGAGAGAGAGATAGTACTTTATTTTGGGATATGTATCAGGCATAAGCCCCTTTTTGCTTGTACTTCACTTTTCGACTGCTGTTTTCATTATATATATATATATATATATATATGATGCTGTGACATTGTGGACATGCCTTTTCTTCTATTCTTATTTGTAGGCATATTTTACTTATGATCGTAAAGCCGGCAGGGTTGGTGCTGAGCGGTGTTAGTCGACCCGAGTGTCGGTGATACCGCAAGGCAGCGATTCTGGGCGAAGATCCACCTCAACCGTGCGATGCGGGAGAGGTTCGAGTTTTCAAGTACCCGAACGGGTTTTGGAAAAGGAGATCTAACATCATCTAAGGGTTTTGTAAAGATATCAGCCACTTGTTTATCAGTTGGGACAAACTCAAGGGTGATATCTTCATTTTCCATGTGCTCCCTGATGAAGTGATACCTGATCTCAATATGCTTAGTCCTGCTGTGAGAGACAGGGTTCTTAGCAATTGAGATTGCACTTGAAGAGTCACAAAACAGGGGTGTTTTGGTCATCTTTAGATTGTAGTCTTATAGTTGATGCTGAATCCATAGCAGTTGGGCACAGCAGCTCCCAACAGAGATATACTCTGATTCTGTTGTGGAGATTGCCACACTTGTCTGCTTCTTGCTACTCCATGAGATCAGTCTTCCACCCAGGAATTGACATGTCTCTGAGGTACTTTTCCTATCTTCCTTGCATCCTGCATAATCTGCATCTGAATAGCCAGTCAGTTCACACACATTGTTCCTTGGGTACCATAGGCCAAGATTTGATGTACCCTTTAGGTATCTTAAGATTCTCTTGATAGAGACATGATGAGATTCCTTAGGGTTCACCTGATATCGAGCACACACACATGTAGCAAACATTATGTCAGGCCTACTGGCAGTAAGATAAAGCAGAGAACCAATCATGCATCTGTATTTGGTTTCATCAAAGGGAATGCCCTTCTCATCCTTGTCCAGAGACACATTGGTTCCCATTGGAGTCTTCATTGAAGAAGCACTCTCCAATCCAAATTTCTTGACTAGCTCTCTAGTGAATTTACTCTGGGAGATGATGATACCATCTCCAGATTGTTTCTCTTGAAGACCTAGGAAGTATTTGAGCTCACCCATACTGCTCATCTCAAACTTTCCCTGCATCAAGTTAGCAAACTTTTTGCAGAGATTGTTATCTGTAGAGCAAAATATGATGTCATCAACATAGATCTACACAAGCAAGATCTTTCCCTTCACTTCCCTTAGGAACAATGTCTTATCAATCTTTCCCCTTGAGAACTTGTTCTCAATTAGAAAGCTTGACAGAGTCTCATACCAGGCTCTAGATGCCTGTTTTAAACCATACAGTGCTTTTCTAAGTAAGTAAACATAGTCAGGATGAGTAGAGTCTACAAAACCTGAAGGCTGCTCTACATATACTTCCTCTTTGAGGTCACCATTTAGGAAGGCTGACTTCACATCCATCTGGTAAACTTTGAACCCTTGGTAGGCTGCATAGGCCAGAAACAGTCTGATTGCTTCCAGTCTGGCTACTGGAGAAAATGTCTGATCAAAATCTATCCCCTCCTCCTGTCTGTAGCCCTTAGCTACCAGCCTTGCCTTATTCTTGGTGATTACTCCATTCTCATCTAGTTTATTCCTATAAACTCATTTAGTTCCTATAATGTTTTGTCCTTGGGGTTTAGGAACTAATTTCCATATTTTACACCTTTTGAACTGGTTCAGCTCTTCCTGCATTGCCTGAATCCAGAATGGGTCTTTATTTGCTTCTTCAAACTTCTTAGGTTCAATTTGAGAGAGGAAGCTCAGATATGGGGCTTCATTTAGAGATTTGCTTCTTGTCACCACTCCTTGGTTGACTGCTCCTATTATCTGCTCTCGAGGATGATCCCTTACTTGTTTCAATGTAGCTGGCAGAATTCTGGGGATTTCTTCATGTGCAGGTGGTTCAGGTTGCACCTCTTCTGCTGTTTATGTGTATTCTATAGTGTCGATATCAAGCTCAACTTCTACTGACCGAGCTTTACTCTTGGCTGAGGTTGCTGCTTGGTCACCAATGCATAGTTTTTCCATCTTCTCTTCTGTGCCTGCATTCACTAGAGAACTAGACCAGCCTCTGTGAATGAGGCTGGTCTCATCAAATACAACATGCACAAATTCTTCCTCTGCTTGGGTATTTAGGTTGTATACCCTGTAGGCCTTGCTGGAGGAGCTGTATCCAACAAAATACCCTCACTACTTTTCTCAGCAAACTTGGTTAGTTTGGATTTCCCATTATTAAGGACATAGCAATTGCTGCCAAAGATCCTAAAATTGGATAAGGTTGGTTTTTCTGCCTTTCATTAGCTCATAGGGAGTTTTCTTGTGATTTTTGATGATTGAGGCCATGTTTATCACATGACAAGCTGTGTTGACATCCTCTGCCCAGAAGTATTTTGGCAAGGAGGAGTCACTTAGCATTGTCCGACTTGCCTCTATCAAGGTTGTGTTCTTCCTTTCTGCAACTTCATTCTGTTGTGGAGTTCTAGGAGAGGAGAATTCTTGGGAGATACCTAATTCTTGGCAAAATTCTGCCATGGCTCCTGACTGAAATTCTGTCCCATGATCACTTCTGAATTTGACCACAGTATAGTACATCTCATTCTGGATCTGCCGGACAAAATTTTTCAAGATATCTAGAGTATCTGATTTCCTTTCGAGGAAGAACACCCAAGTGAACCGTGAGTGATCATCAAAAACTACAAGGGTGTATGCCTTCCCTCCTAAGCTATGAACTGACATAGGACCAAACAAATCCATGTGCAGTAGAAACAAGCATCTAGAGGACTCTTTGTTAGAAATCCTTTTAAAGCTGGTCCTAGTCAGCTTCCCAAGTTGGCAAGCCTGATATGGACCATCTTTGATGCACTTAATGTTAGGTCCATTCCTAACTAAGTCTTGTGAAAAAAGCTTGCTTATTGTCTTATAGTTGATGTGTGCGAGTCTTTTGTGCCATTGTACACAAAGAGATTCTTTATCATTAGCCACAAGACAAATAGGCATGGAAGAATTTGTGTTAAGAAAATTTAAACAGTAAATATTACCACTCCTAGTGCCAGTTAAGGTAGACTCTTGTCACACCCTTTTCTAAACCTCCAAAGATTACCGTTGGTCCATTATCCACAGAGGTGAACTCTCGTAAATACTTTCTGACTCCAATCATGTTCCTGGAGCAGCCACTGTCCAAATACCAAATCGGAGATTGGTTGGTATTTGGACCTACCTGCAAAACAAATTACTTTCCCTCAGGTACCCAATAAGGATTGGGTCCTTGGTTTCTGTTAGGATGATATAACGGGATCGCAAACCTCAGAGGGCTCTGCACTTTCCTTGCATTTAGCCCTGTTGGGTTGAACCAACAGTCCAGTGCAAAGTGGCCTACTTTCCCACAGCACCAGCATTCATACCTGTTATATCGTCTCTTCTGCTTCATCATCGGTGTTGCATTACAGTACTGACGAGCAGGAGAGACGACCTCTGACCTAACAGATCTATGGTGAACCTCATGTGTGTGAGCCGGGGGAGGAATTGGCTTCACCACTTTTTGGTTCACCTTCTTGGGAGCGGTCTTTGTTGGAACAACCTCTCCCATTCTTTTAACTGCTGTTGCGGCTGGTCTGTGGGCTGAAGGACTTGACCCCTGAGCCTTCTTAAAGGAAGGCCTAGCTTCAGAGTCCCTGCCCACGACCGTCTCCTGCTTGAAACCAACACCAGCTCTGAACTGTCCAGAGAAGGTGTCGATTATTGGCAGAACAATTTTAGGAATAGAGAAGCTGGAAGCAAGTTTCTTCTCAGCCAACAACATTTCTTCAAGATCCTTAATGATCTTGTTCTTCTGTCCCAATTCAGCATTTTTAAGCTTTATGGCTTCCTTGAGTTTGTCCACTTCTTTGCTCATGGCAGACAGCCTTTCAGCTGTCTCCTGGAGCTTAGATTGGACATGCTTCAAGGACTCCAGCTCCTTGGTCTGGACCTTAAGGAGTTTCTTACTGCCTAAAAAGGCCTCCCACAATGCTTGATATTGCTTTATTAGTTCAGATTCAACATCATATTTGGATTTTGAGGTTGCGCTGTTGGCAGCAGACATGCCCTCATCATCATGCAAAGAGTCTGCTACTAATTCAGAATCAGAGGCAGATAGAGAGGTTCTGTGATTTACCTTACCAGCAGAGTTATCATCCTGGTTGCCGTCACTGATTGTCATCAGGCCGATTAGCGCATCTTCCTCAGTCCCAGAGGAGTTTGAGTCAGAGTCACTCGATGTTTTGCTCTTCTTGGCCACGAACCCCTTTTCGGGGTTCCTCTTGCTCCTTGAGCTTCTTCTATCTTCATGGAGTCTCGACTCCTTTTTCTTAGAGGGGCAGTCAGCAGCCATATGACCTGTCTTACTGCAGGAATATCACACAATGTTATTTAGATCATATTTACTGGAGTTAGATTTATACCTGTCCTCCCTGGGAGTTCTGGATCTGTCACGATTGTTAGATCTTCTTGAGCTTGAGGAGAAGCTTCTGCGGTTGTCTCTTCTCCTCTTTTGGATCAACTTCTTGAATTGTTTTGAGAGGAGAGCCACCTCTCTGTCAGTGTCATCAGAATTTGAGGAGCTGACTTCAGATTCCTCACTGCTCTCAGATCTATTCTGAGAAGCAGAGGCCTTTCCCCTGGATCTTCTGTTGCTCTCAGCCTTTAAAGCCGCCGATCATTCTCTTGAGCTCACCTTTGAGCTTTCTTCTTCTTCAGCCTTCCTTATGTTGAGTTGGAGTTCATGTGACAATAGCTTCCCGTATAGGTTCATGGGCTCCATGTTGCCCAGTTGACCCATCTCTCTGATGGCACATATCTTGATATCTCATTCCTTTGTGAGGGATCTGAGAAACTTGTCATTCAGGTCGGAGTTCGTGAACTCTCTTTCGTAGTTTCTCAGCCCGTTCACAATCTTGAAAGATCTCTCATAGCAGTTGGAGATTGTTTCATTCTTGCCCTGTTTGAAGGCTTCATATTCCTGGTTGAGAAGAGATTTCCTGTCATCTCTTACTTCTTCAGTACCCTCCATGTATACGATCAAGGAGTTCCACATATCCTTGACCGTCTTGCAGTGAATTAGATTTTTGAGGGTTGTGTCATCTATGGCACTGACAATGACGTTTTGTGCCCTCTTGTCCAGACCTGCCAAGGTCAGCTCATCCTTGGTCATGTCTTCATATTTCTTCGCCACCATCTTAGTTGGATCAATGGTGGAGACAGTTTAGGGGTGAAAGGACCCCGTTGGACTGTCAAGTAGATCCTTGGATCGGCCGCCTCCATGAAGAGTCTTACTCTTTCCTTCCAAATAGGGAAGTTCTCCTTCGAGCAGATTGGAAGTTTCATGCTTCTCATTTCTCTATTTTGATCTCCTCCGACCATTGGGAGTCGTTCCACGATTTAGATCAGAATGTTAAGTCTCTTTTGATCAACCTCGCTCTGATACCACTTGTTGTTTGTGGAACGATCACCTAGAAGGGGGGGGGGGGGGGGGAGTTAGGTGATTTTGTCCTGTTTTTAATTAGTTGGCGTGATTTGCAGTTTAACACAGAGAAATGCGCAAGTAAAAATCACAACACAGACAAACACACAACTATCTATATAGGTTCCTCAAAACGGGGTGTCTTGAGTATTCCTCTGTCCCTCCACGCCTACCCAGCAGTGTGCTAGGCCCGGCAAACTCCACCAAAAACTTCAGGCCCTCAAGCCTTACAACACGGACCCGTAAGTCCAACAGCTTAGGCCCTCAAACCCGTACTGCCCCCGAGACCGCAAGCTCGACACTCAGGCCCTCAAGCCCTACAACCAGGCCCCGCAAGTCCCAACAGCCTAGGCCCGCAAGCCCCTACTGCCCCCGAGCGCTCAAACTCTACAAATCGCAACCGCAAGTGCACTGTCCTGGCCCTCAAGCCTCACAGCTCTCCAGCCCTCAAGCTAGACAAATTTGGCCCGCAAGCCTTACAATATAATACAGTAATACAACCGTTTCTTCTGCCGGATGGTAATTGGCGACTTAGCCTGATGAAGATTGGCTACTTAGGTTGAAGAAGAAGTTCTTGATTCAGTTCTTTGATGGCTCAGGTCTTCTTCACTCTCTTCTCTTAGCCCCGTGAGCAATGGCTTCTTATCTGTCGATCAGATGACAGATTCTTTAGGAAATGCTTGAAGCGTATTCACTACTTGATCGTTTTCTTCACCGCAGAAAGATAGTGTTAGCAGCGGGATTCTTTTTCAAGTTCGCAGGAGAACCAAAGCTTTCTAGGGAATCCTTGTTTCCCTTTT
This sequence comes from Dactylorhiza incarnata, assembly GCA_033032865.1. Taxonomy (NCBI): domain Eukaryota; kingdom Viridiplantae; phylum Streptophyta; class Magnoliopsida; order Asparagales; family Orchidaceae; genus Dactylorhiza; species Dactylorhiza incarnata. The sequence continues at coordinate 5,787,547 of JAWHQI010000121.1, forward strand.
ATAGGACTGCAAGATCCCCAACGGTCTTCTGAAAAAGTTTCTTTAGTTGTCAGGCCTCCATTCCTTAAGAGCACGCGCTGATATTTTCATTAATTGTGAGCACGCGCAGATTAGACAATAAGGCGGCGGAAATAAATGCTGACGGCACGTCTACAGCTTTTGAATCTGTCTCGATGATATTTCCATCATTATGATGACATGGACAATATCTCGTTGACACGCATTTGTCGGCGCCTTGTGCTTTGGTAAACCTTCAAGTCTTCTTGCTTCTGCTTCTGATGCTTGTATTTCGACGATATGTGGCATACAGGCATTCCTGCATATACGACGATATGCTAACTTTGACTGTGTCGCTGTGACCTTCCTTCTTTCGTCCCGTCGTCGTAATCGCAATACTCTCTTCTCGATGTGCCCACTGCGTTGATGTCGACGAGACTCCATCTTTTCGACGACAAGCCTTTCTTTGACAGTTTCTCTGCCTTCGCCCTGCTTATCGTTACAACGACAAGCATACTTTGTCGACAACATCTCCTTTGCTTTTCGACGATATTGAACTTGGTGAACCTGAGATTTATAAGCTAGATTTCTGATCAAATACAAAGTGAATTATTCTTGACTTGGTGACTTCTTCAAATCAGGAATCATGTGGGCAGAATTCCCAACAAAGGACACCAATTCACATGAGCTCAAGAAGATCATAAACAAGCTTTATGATGAAAGAAACCAAAGGGAAGAACTCATTAAGAAACTTGAGAATGATCTTCTTAAGGAAAGAAGCTTAGTGGCTCAATTCTCTAAGCCCAAAACCATACTGCCAATCATTGACACATTCTCCTCCAATGGAAATAGAAGGGGATTGGGTTTCAATAAAGGGGCAGTAGATGCTGGAAATGGAGGAAAGGGTAAGGCTAAAGCTAAGGGTCATACCACTTTTCAAAAGGTAGTGCTTTCTTCTAACAAGTATGATCAGGTCAGTGCACATGGTCACTGTCCAGAATGGAAGCTCCAATAGTTTGGGAAATGCTCCGGACTATGGGAGGAGAAAGGGCATGGGGATGAGTGCATTGAAGGCTCCCCATGAGGATATCCAAATGGCCCATTATGAACCATTCGTATTTGGTGCTTCAACCCCCACTTTCAAGGATAAAGAAGCAACACCTTCCCAATCTCTTCCAGATAAGAAGCAGGATGGTAGCACCAGTATAATAAACTCTCACTTGATCATATATGATGCCATCAACACCATATCAGCCACCAAGCTAAAATCTATTGCTGACAAATAGATAAAGTCAAGGAGAGATAATTATACCAGAGCAGCTAGTCAACTTTTTGCTGAGAGAGATAGGAAGAATGTTGCTGCCTTCTCTACTGAACATAAGCACTCAAAAATTGTTCAAAAAAGAAGGTACAACATCCATGAATGTTGGTGCTATAGTAAAGTGGGACACTTTGCCATTGACTGTTGGCACAACCCTAGTGTGCCTAGTGCAAAGAAGAGCCCTCCTGGAAAGGCTGAAGTGAGTAGAAGAATTCCTTGCTATGCTAACAAGAACCTAGGACCCAAATCACCTTGGGTTCCTAAGGGATATTAAATTTGTCTTGTAGGGTAGTTCATGTATCCAATCAAAAGCAATCAAGGCTAATGTACTATTGGGTATTGTAGCCACAATAACCTTGATTTGAAGAAGTGTTCCTTGAACTAAGATGAATTGATATTGTATTTGATGAAATCTCTTAGTTGTGTGTTTGCAGGATCTTAATTGCTTAAGTACAAACCAATGTCAGGTTTCAGTGAGTCATAAACACAGGCCTATGCAATGTAATTCCTCATTGTGCAGTCCAAGTTGTTGACTCATGTGAAATCTCTCTATGGGGTGTACTTCATTTTCATACACCATGGAAAAGGTAGAAGTCAAGGTTGTTGAAATCAGGATTGGAAGGAATTCGTCTAAGTAATTTCGTCGAAATAGTCCTTAACTTCATCCGACGAATTCGTCGAGGAAGATCATTCGTTCGACGAATTTGTCGAAGTAGGAGCTTTCCTTTCGACGAAATAGATAAGCTCTACAGCTTCTCTTTCTATCCTCTTCAAGTTTTTGATCTAAGTAGTTTCGTCGAAGGAAATTGGTCCTATCGACAAATTCGTCAAATCAAACATTTCCGCTCGACGAATTTGTCGAATCAATGGGCTCTTTCGACGAATGATGACAGAGCGTGATTTCCATCCGCCTGTCTGTTTAGGGCTTTCTTCCACATGTTCATTTCTCCTTAAGTGAAGATTATAGTCGTTGAAGGAAAGTCTATAAATACCTAAGAGATGTTTCTCTCTAACCCTAATTGTGAAAATCAGAACATAATCAGAAATTCCTATCGGCCCGCATTCTCGTTCTCGCAAACGATGATCTATTGCCGCCGACCTCCTTCGTGGTCGATTCCGTTGCAAGTTTTCATTCAACAAGATCTCTGTGCTTGGACTTATTCAATACTCCTTCAGATCTTGTTGGGTGATTAAGAGTTCAGATCAAAAGCTTTCAAGAAACAAAGTTCTTCTCTTCCCGTCTCAAGTTCTGAAATTCATTTCTCAAGGAATAAGAAGGCTTATTGATTCAGATCTGAAGAAATAGAATCTATAGGAGATTCTAAAAGATTGGATTCTACAATCCAAAATAGTTGTAATAACTTTCACTTAATCTTGTAGGAAGTTTATCTTCTGAGTTCTTGTAGATCCTAAGTTAAAGGATCGAGTGCGTATGAGAGTGTGTTCTCCGAGTTTGTAGGAGATGTTGTCTCCAAGCTTGTAGGGGTGGAATACTCCGAGGTGTAAGATTATTCATAATCTTAGATTAGTGAAGTAGCCTAGTCTAGCCGGAAGTGCTAGATAGGTGAGGTAGTAATGTGGATGTACCCATTCCGGGGAACCACTATAAATCCTTGTGTTTGTGGTTGATCTCTCTGTTCTGTGTGCTTTTGTTTAAATTTTTAATTCTGCATAGAAGACATAGAACTCACCTATTCACCCCCCTCTAGGTGACTTAGGTAGCAACTAGATACTTTCAATTGGTATCAGAGGTAGGTTGTTCGGAAAAAGGATAACACCTTGAACAAACTCCTCCATCTAGTTGTTCTAAATCAACATGTCTGGAATGGACAAGAACAAGGATTCCTCCATTAAATTGCATGTGTGCACCAAGGAAAACTTTCCCATGTGGAAGGTGAGAGCTGAGATATTCATGGAAGCTATGGATCCAAGATTACTCCTAGTTATTCAAGAAGGGCCATATGTTCCTATGATAACCCTCATTTGCTACCCTTCCAAGTCTGTGCCCAAGAAAATTTTAGAAATGACTGAAGATGAGATTATCTTAGTCAATCTGGACAAGGAGGCTAAGAGCATTCTAGCTAATGCAGATGATATTTCTACATTCAAGCAGCTGGTTCACTACACAATGGCCAGGGATATGTGGGACTCTCTAATAGCTCTTATGGAAGGATCAAAGGAAGAACGAGACACCGTAGCTGAAAAAAAGACCAGGACCTTGAGTGACAGTGACTAAAGCTGTTCAGATCTAGAAGAGGAAACACTTCTTGGATTGACTGCCCTATCTGAGTGAGAGGAGGAAATACAGGATGAAACCTATCCTAAACAGGTATGCATAAGGGAACCTCTTTCTATCATAGACTCTAAAGCTGAGACAAGCTCATCAGAAAATGAGGACACGTCAAATATGGTGAATCAGTATGATGCTCTCTTAGTAGATCTTGAAAAGAGCAAGAAGTTGATTAAATCTCATGCTGAGGAAATTAGAATTCTTAAGCCCTTCGAATCATAAGTAGATGAGAAAACCAAGGAGGTAATTAGTTTATTCAATGAGCTCATTCTACTTTGGATGAAGTCTGAAGCTTAGGAAAGAACAATCAAGTCTCTAGAGAAGAAGCTTTATATGGAAAGAAAGCCAGTGGCTCAATTCCCTAAACCTGAATCAATTTATTCTGGGAACAGAGGAAAGAGCACAGCTAAAGCTAGGCCTCATACCACCTTTCAAAAGGTGTTGACTTCCTCTAACAGGTATGATCAGGACGGTATCCATAATCACTGGAAGACTCAAAGTTGCTATAGCTGCGAAAATACTTCTAACTATAGTAAAAGAAAGGGAATGGTAGTGAGTGCACTGAAAGCTCCCCATGAAGAAGTCCAAATGGCCCATCCTAGACCATTTGTGTTTAATGCACCAGCCACCACATTCATGGGTAAGGAAGCATCATCTTCTCAATCTCTTCCAGCAAGGAAGCAAACTAGGTGCAGCATGCACCTTAACCAACCCTCATTTGAGTTTATCTGATGCCATCAACACCATCAGAGCTTCCAAGCTATCATATGTTGTTGTCAAACAGGTAAAATCAAGTGGAAATGGGCATGCTCAAGTACCCAATCAGCTATTCGCTGTGAAGGATAGAAAGAATGTTGATGCCCTCTCAACTAAAAATAAGCATTATGATGCTCCTTATAAATCAATAAATACTCCGAAGAGAAGGTACAACATCCATGAATGTTGGTGATGTGGTAAAGTGGGACACTTTGCCATTGACTGTTGGCACAACCCTAGTGTGTTTAATGCAAAGAAGAGACCTTCTGCAAGAACTGCAGTAGGTTGAAATACTTGTTATTATGCTAACAAGAACCTAGGACCCAAGTTCACTTGGGTTCCTAAAGGCAATTGATTATTGATTGCAGGTATGTCCAAAGGCCAACACAAATCCTATATGGTACTTGGACAGTGGAAGTTCACGACATATGACCGGAACAAGAAGCCTATTACAAGAATATACCCCTGTGAAAGATGGTCAAAAAGTTACCTTTGGTGGATCCGATTGTGGAATAACTAAAGGCTATGGTATGATTATTAATGGTATAGTCACTTTCACAGACGTAGCTTATGTTAAAGGATTACAAAATAATCTCATTAGCATAAGTCAACTATGTGATAAAGGCTATATGGTAGAATTCTACAAGTACAAGTGCTTGATAAAGTCGTCTGATACGTCAGAAACTCTTTTAACAGGCACTCAGAGTAGAAATATTTTCTTCTTAAATTTTCTATGCTTAGACTCTTCTACACTAGTATGCTTTTTAGCAAAAGATAGTGCATCTCTTTGTGACCAATGACACAAAAAATTAGCACATATTAATTTCAAAACAATAAGTATATTATTTTCTCACAATTTAGTTCGTGATGCACCTGATGTTAAGTGCATTAAAGAGAGACCGTGTCATGCATGCCAAATGAGCAAGCAGACTCGGGCTACCTTTAAGAGCATACTTGGCAAAGATTTCACCAGATGCTTATATCTGCTACATATGGACTTGTTTGGTCTAATGCCAATTCAGAGTTTAGGAGGCAAGTCTTACACATTGGTTATTGTGGATGACTACTCACGTTTTGCTTGGGTATTCTTTCTGAAACACAAGTCAGACACCTTCGACACTGTCACAATGTTTGTCAGGCAAATTCAGAATGAGTTAGAATGTTCTGTGTTCAAAATCAGAAGTGACCATGGGACAGAATTCAAGTCTGGGGCCATGACAGAATTCTGTGAAAGCCTAGGTATCTTTCATGAGTTTTCCTCTCCTCGTACTCCACAACAACATGGAGTTTCCAAGAGAAAGAATAGAACACTCATAGAGGCTTGCAGAACAATGTTGAGTGATTCTTTACTACCGGAGTACTTCTGAGCTGAAGGTATCAACACTGCTTGTCACGTACAAAACAGAGCTCTAATCAACAAAAATCATCATAAGACTCCCTATGAACTTCTGAAAGGCAGGAAACCAACCTTGTCTTATTTTAGAATCTTTGGCAATAAATGCTTCGTGCTCAATAATGGGAAGTATTACAAAACTAAATTTAGTGAAAAATGTTTTGAAGGTATTTTTGTAGGCTACAGTAGCCATAATAAGGCATATAGGATTTTCAATAAGAAAACCATGGTTGTAGAAGAAACTTACAATGTTATTTTTGATGAGATGAGCATGCTTCAAAGCAGCTCTTCTAGTGTCTTTGTTGAAGATACATGTGCAAAATTCAAAGAACTCAACATGGAAGAAGCAGCGAAGGAAGACACTCCAAATTCTATAGAAGCAAACACCCCAACTCCACCTAAGGAAGAAGAATCCCAGGAAGTGGAAGATACCCCAGAAGTGGAAGACATACCACAAGCAGATGTACCTATGGTCAATGTACTTGGAAGAAATTTGGTGACTAGACATCAAAGAGATCACCCTATTGATCAAATAATCAGAGAAACCAATGTTGGAGTAAGATCCAGAAGAGGTACATCTAACCAGGTTTTGCATATGAGTTTTCTCTCTCAGGTTGAACCAAAGAAATTCAATGAAGACAAAGAGGATGAGTCATGGATCATTGCAATGCAAGAGGAGCTCAATCAGTTCAAATGATGCAAAGTCTGGAAATTGGTTCTAAGACCCAAGGGTCAGAACGTGATTGGAACTAAATGGGTTTACAGAAACAAGCTGGATGAAGACAGAGTAATAATCAAAAATAAAGCCAGACTTGTAGCCCAAAGTTATCGTCAAGAATAAGGGATCGACTTCGATCAAACCTATGCCCCTGTGGCAAGGCTCGAGGCGATCAGGTTGTTTCTAGCGTATGCTGCTCACAAAGGATTCAAAGTCTACCAAATGGATGTGAAATCAGCCTTCCTTAATGGTAATCTAAAGGAAGAAGTATACGTAGAACAACCCCCAGGTTTTGTTGATTCATCCCTACCTGATCATGTCTATTTTCTACCTAAAGCTTTATATGGTCTCAAACAAGCTCCCCGAGCTTGGTATGAGACGCTCTCTAGCTTTCTTCTTGAGAACAAGTTCGCAAGAAGAAAGATAGATAAGACATTATTTCTTAGGGAAGTAAAAGGCAAGATTTCAAATCTATGCCGACGACATTATTTTTGGTTCTACGGATGATAACCTCTACAAAAAGTTCTCTAACTTGATGCAAGGGAAATTTGAAATGAGCAGTATGGGTGAGCTGAAGTATTTCTTATGACTTCAGGTAAAGCAATCTAAAGATGGAATTTTCATCTCTCAAATGAAGTTTACCAAAGAGTTAATAAAGAAATTTGGAATGGAGAATGCAACCTCTATGAGGACTCCAATGGGTTCAGCTATGTCTTTAGATAAGGATGAGAAAGGGAAACCTTTTGATGAAACCAAGTACAGAAGCATAATCGGATCCTTGCTCTACTTTACTGCGAGTAGACCGGACATAATGTTTTCAACATGTGTATGCGCTGGATTTCAGGTGAACTCTAAGGAATCTCATTATGTCGCTGCAAAGAGGATTTTGAGATATCTTAAAGGCACACCAAATCTTGGCTTATGGTACCCAAGATGTAATGACTTCGAGCTAACAGGTTTTTCAGATGCAGATTTTGCAGGTAGCAAGGACGATAGGAAAAGCACTTCCGGGACTTGTCAATTCCTAGGAAGAAGGCTAATTTCTTGGAGTAGCAAGAAGCAGAATTGTGTAGCAATATCAACTGCTGAATCGGAGTACATCTTCACAGGCAGTTGTTGTGCACAATTACTGTGGATAAGGAATCAATTGGAAGACTACAATTTGAAATTAAAGGATATTCCTATGTATTGTGATTCGTCAAGTGCTATTGCAATTACTCATAATCCAGTCTCTCACAGCCGAACAAAACACATCGAGATTCGTTATCACTTCATCCGGGAACATGTGGAGAACAAGGACATCTATCTCAAATATGTCTCCACACACAGACAAATTGAAAACATCTTCACAAGTCGCTCGATGAAACAAAGTTCAACTACTTCAAACTTGAACTTGGCATGTTAAATAGGGAATCTTGAACAAGGGGACATGATCAAGTCAACGAATAAGACAGCAAATTTACTTATGAATTTAGAAGAGTCACTCGACGAATTTGTCGAGTAAGACCACAATTCTTCGATGAAAATAATCTTCAGTCGAAACCTTTCGACAAATTGGTGCTGCTTCATCGTTTATTTCGTCGAATGTCTATTTGCAGATCAATTTCAATGATATTGGATCCGAAGAGTCTTTTTCTGTCCCAAAAGGTACGCGCCTCTACCTTACAACTTCAAAACTTCAAATATATAAATATATAAATATATAAATATATAAATATATAAATATATAAATAAATAAATATATATATATATAGACACTTTCAGATTTCAAAGTTCACACTCACAAAATCGCCGATTCACCTTCCGTCGATTCAGCTTCCGTCGCATCTCCCTCGCACGCCCTCCGTCGAATTCCTCCACCAATTCCGAGGAGCCCTTCGCCACACCTTGCCATCATCGTCGATCTTCTCCATCGATTCAGACATGCTCCTCGCTACTCTCTCTCTCCATGAACGCAGCTCTTCTCCGTCGAATCAAGCCAATGTCTCGCAAATCTTCAGGAATGCATTATGTAGCGGGAGAGCTTCTCAGAACAGGCTTCGCCAATGCTCCTGATGAGTTTCGAAATGCTGTGATGTGTTTGGAAGAGGCCGGATTGTCCTTCGTGCTAGAGCATGCTTGTTGAGTCCTAGAGAAAGACGTGCTCGAATTCTTTAAAAATGCTAAAGTCCATCGAAGTGGAGATATGATCAAGTCGAAAGTCAGAGGCACTATAATCATATGACACCCTCCAGGCTAACCAAGTATCTGAGATTACCAGATATAGATGAAGAGGACTGTCTATATGAATATGATCATCGAAGAGCTCTCTTGTTTTGTGGCCTGCCCAGAGGAACTAAAGGTGTAAGAAGAAAGAATATGAATGGTGAAGGCAAACTTCTCTCAGACATCCTGGGAAAAGTTCTACTCTGCAAGGTAGGGTCTCACGACTACCTCTCAAATGACATGTTCAAATTGGTTGCAGCTGTAATCTGCTGAAAAAAGCAGATTGGGGTCTAGTTCTATTTGAAAGGATAAAGTATAGCCTGCTAGTTCCCAACTTCGGCAGAATCATCAGTCTGTTTTTTAATCAACTGGATGGTGACCAGTTTGATATGAAGAATGGCAGTGCAATTCATCACCTAAAGAAGATTGACTCTTCCATCCTGGACAGATGGGAAAGGGTAATCATCAGGCCCAGGTTGAAGAAACAAGAGGTTGAAGAGCCAGCTGAGGATTTAAATGAGTACCTCGATGAAGAGGAAGTTGAAGAAGAGGAAAGGTATGAACCATCTCCGAATAGGGCACCTTCTCCTCAAGAAGCTCTACCACACCAGCCAGAGAAATCTCCATCAGAACAAGTAGAGTTCCCGGCAACTCCAGAGCAAGTGGTCCCATTAACACATGGGGAGAGCTCCACAGCTCCTGTTTCAGTTATCCAGAGAACACCATCTCCAATTCTCCCAATAGTGTCTATTACCTCAACTCCTCTAAGTATGATGGAAGATCAAGTGACTTCTGATGATCCGTCCAGCCATGCTAAAGTACAAGAGCAGCGTCACAAGGTTCAATAGGAAGTTGATGACTTCATCTCAAACCTGGAGAAAAGAATAAATCTAACCCCTGTCAAGAGCACTGATCCATATCACGGGAAGGCCGAGATGCTACTCATAGAAGTTGATGAGCATGATGAAGAGGATGATGAACCAGACTACAAGATCAGTGAAGAGGATGATGATGTTGATGGTGAGTTTAGTGATGAGGATGCTGAAGATGATGATGATGGTAAGGATGATGATGATGCCCCAGACCAGAAGGTGCTCCTCTAAAAGCTCTACATAAAGGCTATCCCCTGCAGGTTCTGAGGGGGAGACCATCCTAAAGGAAAAGAAGGAGGTCGTTAATAAAGATGAAGAAATGCCAGCAACTCTAGAAAGAGATCTGCCTGACCAAGGGGGAGTACATTCAAATGAATTCATTTTCAATGACGAAAACTTTGGAACTCTCTCTCCAGTTAGTGTGCCTGCTCCAGTCCCATCCACCTCAAACAGTGAGCTGCTCCAGACCATGGAAGCACTGCTCAAGTCTCAAGCAGAACATTTTGAATTTTTGTTGAAGCAAGTTTTTTTGAAGATGAAAGAAGTTGAGAAAGACATGAATAATGGCTTCGCCGAGATGAAGCATACCATATCTAAGATGAAAAGTAATCTAGACAATTACATTTCCAATGGTGTTCAAGCTGTGTGGCACAAAAATGAAGGGTTGAAGGAAGTACATGATATGTCAAGCCATCTTTTGGTAGGTCAAAGGAAGATCGATGAGCATAGTGACAGTATAAGGGATGATATCATGGCAGATCTGACAAAGTTCAAGAATGAAGTTCTCCAATACATCTCTGAAGAAGTCAGAAAGGGGGAGGAGAAAACTCAATGTCAGTTGCTTGATCCTAGCATAGAATTAGAAGGAAAGTTCACAGAGGAAAATGTTGACCATCATCAAGGTTTGAACTGGCTTTATGAAACCTTCATAGTGCCTCCTCAGCAATTCCCGACTTAACAGGTTCCACACTCTGAGCAGTTCCAGTCCACAGAAGCAGGCTATGAAGGCTTTCCTCCAGATCCCCCAGCTCATTACAATCAAGTTTGGTATGACCAGGAAGATGCTGCTGAACCATCAGAGCATGTTCCTAAGAAAAGAAAACTTGTTGAAGGTTCCCCGAGAAGCAGGGCTGATCTGTCTACAAGAAGAAGTTAAGGGATAGTGATCAGAGAGCCAATAGCTGAAAGAAGAGCTGATGAAGATGTTTGGAGCCCAATGTCAAAGTCCATCATTTTGTATAATTACAATCTGTTGGAAATCGGAAACATCAAAGCTCTGGACTATTATAGCCAAGATGAGTACAATATGTATAAAGCCGCCAAGCTGAAAAGAAAAATTCATTTCCGAGTTCACGGTTACAACAACTCATCTGCACCTCCTCCACCTCCCAGATACTATCTGAAGCCAAAGGAATATTTTGCAAGGAAAATTAAGAAGAGCAGAGAAGGAAAGGCTAAAATGCCTTAATATGTGTTATGAACTTTGAAATCTGAAAACGTTAATATTTATATATTTTGATGCTTTGATGGTTCATCTCATATTATTTGTTTTGTTATATCCTACTATACTTTATATCATACTTCTTGCCTATGCAATTCACCTTAGTAAATAGGGTTCTGACTTCTTCAAATAGGGGGAGATTGTTGGGTATTGTAGCCACAATAACCTTGATTTGAAGAAGTGTTCCTTGAAATAAGATGAATTGATATTGTATTTGATGAAATCTCTTAGTTGTGTGTTTGCAGGATCTTAATTGCTTAAGTACAAACCAATGTCAGGTTTCAGTGAGTCATAAACACAGGCCTATGCAGTGTAATTCCTCATTGTGTAGTCCAAAGTGTTGACTCATGTGAAATCTCTCTATTGGGGTGTACATTTTCAAACACCATGGAAAAGGTAGAAGTCAAGTTTGCTAAAATCAGGATTGGAAGGAATTCGTCTAAGTAATTTCATCGAAATAGTCCTTAACTTCATCTGACAAATTTGTCGAGGAAGATCATTCGTTCGACGAATTCGTCGAAGAAGGAGCTTTCCTTTCGACGAAATAGATAAGTTCTACAGCTTCTCTTTCTTTCCTCTTCAAGTTTTTGATCTAAGTAGTTTTGTCGAAGAAATTGGTCCTATCGACGAATTCGTCAAATCAAACATTTTCGCTCGACGAATTTGTCGAATCAATGGGCTCTTTCGACGAATGATGATAGAGCGTGATTTCTGTCCGTCTGTCTATTTAGGGCTTTCTTCCACGTGTTCATTTCTCCTTAAGTGAAGCTTATAGCCGTTGAAGGAAAGTCTATAAATAACTAAGAGATGTTTCTCTCTAACCCTAATCGTGAAAATCAGAACGTAATCAGAAATTCATGTCGGCCCGCATTCTCGTTCTCGCAAACGACGATCTATTGCCGCCGACCTCCTTCGTGCTCGATTCCGTTGTAAGTTTTCATTCAACAAGATCTTTGTGCTTGGACTTATTCAATACTCCTTCAGATCTACTTGGGTGATTAAGAGTTCAGATCAAAAGCTTTCAAGTAACAAAGTTCTTCTCTTCCCGTCTCAAGTTCTGAAATTCATTTCTCAATGAAGAAGAAGACTTATTGATTCAGATCTGAAGAAAAATAATCTATAGGAGATTCTAAAAGATTGGATTCTACAATCCAAAATAGTTGTAATATCTTTCACTTAATCTTGTAGGAAGTTTATCTTCCGAGTTCTTGTAGATCCTAAGTTAAAGGATCGAGTGCGTAGGAGAGTGTGTTCTCCGAGTTTGTAGGAGACGTTGTCTCCGAGCTTATAGGGGTTGAATACTCCGAGGTGTAAGATTATTCATAATCTGAGATTAGTGAAGTAGCCTAGGCTAGCCGGAAGTGCTAGATAGGTGAGGTAGTAAAGTGGACGTACCAATTCCGGGGAACCACTATAAATCCTTGTGTCTGTGGTTGATCTCTCTGTTCTGTGTGCTTTTGTTTAAATTTTAAATTCCGCATAGAAGGCATAGAACTCACCAATTCACCCCCCCCCCTCTAGGTGACTTTAATAGCAACTAGATACTTTCATGGACAATAAGTAATCCAGGCATATCTTTGGACTAAGAAAAACCCCATTATAAGCCAAGATGCACTGATCAAGGGGGAGCAAAAAGGAAAAATAATTGTGACATCACATCAAGGGGGATCTACTAGCTCAATAAGACGCCAAATCTAAGGTGAAGGTAACTGTGTTAAAATTTTCACTACATAAACTTATCTTTATAGATATGAGAAAATAATCATGACTTGAGTGAGCAAAAGCTATCACTCAAAGAGCACATATAGATGGCACAGCTATAACACAACACTGATCATTCAAAAGAATGAACAAAGGACAATATCGTTCTGTATACAAAATGAAATCATAGAAATAATGATTAGTATCGTCGAGTTGATTCTTCGATATCTAGGTAGGATCACGACGATACCTAAGCACCGGTCTGATATTTCAGAAATCCGTAATTAACCAATCACAATCATTAAATCTAAGTTAATTAGAATCTTAACAAATGACACTTCACCTTCCAGTCTCGAAACTATAAGTAGGGCCAGATGTCTTAAAGTTAAAACACGTTCTACATTTGCTCTAAAGAGCCATCATTGTCTCTGCGACTTCGAAGAGTGAACGAGTCGACAGTGCTGAAATCTTCCTGGATCAAGCAAAATATGATGCCAAAGAAGGAAGGTTTTCTGTACGAAGGAAGTGAAGTGGCGAGGAATGGGTTTTCAGAAGGATCAGAAGAAATCCATAGCACCATCAAGATGCTCGACGCCATCAGTCTGGAATTCGTTCTCTCAGAGCCAGTAGTAATATTAAAGAGAGAGGTGCTGGAGTTCTACTCAAATGCCAAGGGTGGCTCAACATCTGTAAAAAGCTCAATCAACGGGATGAAAGTCAAGGTTAACCCCAAGAGATTGGCCAGGGCTCTTCAGCTGCCGACCTGGGCCAAAGGAGAAGAAAATGATGAGGTCACCCAGGAGGACATTAACAAAGCTCTAGCATGGTGCGGGAGTTCGAGCAAGACTTATGGGTCTCTGGAAAGGAAAAGCTTCAATCAACAAGGAAAGCTGATGGTAGATATTGTGGGAAAAGCCCTCCTCTGCAAGGTAGGGTCACATGCAGGATATCCAAGCTAATGTTCGAGATAACGGCAAGGATAATCCTAAGTAAGAAAACCAACTGGGGTCAAATTATCTTCAAGAAGATTCAAGAAAGCTTCCAAATACCCAATCTGGGAAGAATTCTATCTCTTTTCCTACCACAATCTTATCCCGAGACCTTCAACAAAAAGTATGGGGTACAAATCCATCACATGAGAAGGATGGATATTGGAATACTTGAGAGGTGGGAGAAAGTTCTCACTAAGTCTCCCAAGAATTGAAGACTGCAGAGGATATGAAGAGGAAGGGAGAAAGCTCATCTGAAGGAAGTGAGTCAGGCAACAGCTCAGCCCCATCTGACTCTGAAGTACCTGTAGAGACAAGGAACGTCTCCCTCCAGACCTCTGCTCTAAGTCTGGGATCCAGGACAACAACAGGAACATATCAAGGGAGTGATGAAACTGTGGGTGAGAAGAACAGTGAGCTCCCTGCTCAAGTGGAAGAAGTGATCAATAAGATCATTGGGGCTGAGGATGCAGGTCATTCTGAACCAGCAATCAAAGAGGACCCAAGTGAAGATCCCAAAGAAGACAACCAAGAGAACCCTGCTGATGAGACTAGCAGAGATCTGCCAAACCCTGAAGAGGAAAATGATTCAAACCAGTCACCCATCAGAAGACCTCCATCTCCCATGATTGATGGAAATGAAGAGGAGGAACCAGGACAAGCTAGTTCACCTCCAGGGAATGGGCCAATGGAGTTCTCCTTACTGTCATAGATAAAAATGCTTCTGGAAGAGCAAAGGCTAAAAATTGAAAGTCATGTTAACTCTACTATCAATGAGCTAAGAAGGGAACTATCTGCTAAAACGGGAAGCCTAAGAACTGATGTGAGGAATCTACAAGAATACACAGCCAAAGAGATAGCACTTACTCACCAAGGTCTATCTGATGCTATGGATAATCAGATAATGATCGGCAACAACATATAGAACACATATATAGCAACCAGCAGATGGATGGTTGAACACAAAACTAATCTTAAAGAGAGTCTAGATCAGCACAATAAGAATCTAGACAACCATCTGCTTGAGACCAAGAATCATTTGGAAGAAGGAATTCACATGCTCATGAACAAAATTCTAATCCTTATGGATTAGAATTCATAAAGGGGGAGAGATCAATGATAAAGTCCAGTGGTGAACATGCCATCTGGACCACCAATACCATCAGGGAAGCAATGAATCTCCCCAACTTCATTTTGATGAGCCTACTGAAGAGTTCCCAACTGTTGAATTCCCTACTGAAGAAGACCCACATGCTGATATTCCTGATAGTACTGCTTATCAGAATAAGGGAAAGGAGATAATGATAGAAGATGAGGTGAAGCTGAGGAAGAGGAAATACAGAGAAGAGATGAAGAAGATAAGGGACTATGAAAGATGGAGCCCCAAATCCAGAGCCATAATACTAAAGGCATGGGAGCTGGTTAAAGTAAAGAAAGGTGAAAGATATAACTTATACAGTCCTCAAGAATGGGCCAAGCATGAAGATCAAGAAGAAGTAAGGAGAGAATACAGAAGGAATAAGCAAGCAGGAAAAATCCCAGCAGACACTCCTGAACCTCTAAAGTATCCCAAGCCATAAGAATACTTCTCTAGGCAATCTGAAAAGGAACAGGAAGCTGCTGTCACGAAGGCAAAAAGTGAACCAGAAATATAGATGGCTTAATCCAAAAGTGAAAATGTAGAAATGATGAAAACTTTAGAACATCTGCCACCATTTATAAATTATCAATGAAGTGATATTTGTAAAATTCTGTGTTCACTCAAAATTAACTGCAATATCGTTATTTTATGCTAATTTGCGTAAGATGTACTTTATCATTGAGTGGGTTATGACTTCTTCAAATATGAGGAGATTGTTAGGAACTGTGCACAACAATGTTCCTGATTTGAATAAGTGCTCAGCTCATTGATAAGTATAAGTTGTATCTGATGTTATATCTAGTTCATGCTTGCAGAGGTCATACAGATATATCCAGTACTTTAGTTATTTCACTAAGTACAATATCGTCGAAAAGGACTAGACATATCGTCGATAACATATGCATGTCGTTGAAATGATGTGTAGTGCAAAGCGGAAGGATCATGTTATTTATCATTGTAATAACATGCCCCTACGACGATATCATTGTGACAGAGCACACATGATGATATCGTCGTGAGAGAAGAAGAATACTTCTAAGTAAGATATCGTTGTGACATCAACTCTACAACACCTCACAACGATATCAGAAAGCTGAGATGAAGAAGGAGACTTAAGTACAAACGCAAAGCAGAATGTCAACGATATCGTCGAGAAGAAGCCTTGACGTCGAGAAGGCTAAGAAGGTTTGACGTCGAGAAGGCTAAGAAAGCAATATCGTCAAGAAGAAGGCTTGACGTCGAGAAGGCTTGACGTCGAGAGGGCTGAATGAGATGTATCGTCGAGAAGGCTAAGGAGGATACTATGAAGACAGCAGACGCTGAAGAACAGCTTATCGATGTAATAATGATATCGTCGATAAGATAAGGTGATCACAACAATATCAAGCAATTAAGAAGATTATGGCGACATGTCCAGAAGACAGTCCATCATCGTAAATGCTAGTGCAGCCAGGATGCATTATATCGTCGAGATGCTCCTGTATGAAGAAGAAGAAGAAGAAAAAGGACTAGAAGATTTGTCCAAGTCCAAGACAACGACAAAGCTCTGTCGTCGAGATATTGTCCATATCATCATAACAATGGAAATATCGTCGAGACAGATTCAAAAGTTGCCAGACGCGTTGTCAGCATTTAATGTCGCCGCCTGATTATCCAATTAGCGCGTGCTCTTAAGGAATGGGACGCCTGACATTAAAGGACATCATAGGAGACCGTTGGACGGTTCCTCAGTTCTATAAAAGGGAACATTGGATGACCTAGAAACATGTAGTCATTCTCGTTCTCACTCTAAATCCTGGAGTGAAAAGAATCCCACATAGTAACTCAATCGAACAGTAATAGCTGCGCTGAAGAAAAAGAAGAAGAGAACAAAACTCTTATCCTGTGTTCTCTAAGGATTCAGTCATCTCCATTGACTGATAAGAAACCGTTCAACATCAGACTAAAGAAGAAGGACTGAAGAAGATCCAGTGCTGATAAAGATAAATCAAGAAACATCTTCTTCAAGTCAAGTCGCCGATCTCCACCAGGTAGAAGAAACAATATTGTTTATTGTAATCTCTTGTAAGGCTTGCAGGCCAAGAACTTGTAAGATTTGGTTTCAAATCAAAGTGTCGAGTCTGTGGACTTGAGATCTGTGAGGATTGAGGGCCAGGGAAGAGGACTTGCGAGTCCATCCTTGTCGAGCTTGAGGGATTGAGATCTGTGAGGCTTGAGGGCCAGGGCAGAGGGCTTGAGGGTCCAATCGTGTTGAGCTTGCGGTCTTAAGTGCACTAGGGGCTTGCGGGCCTAGGCTGTAGGACTTGTGGGTCCAAGGGGCAAGACTTATGGGTCTGCGCTGTATAGGGCTTGAGGGCTTGAGTGTCGAGCTTGTGGGCTTGAGTGAAGTAGGGGCTTGCGGGCCTAGGCTATAGGACTTGCGGGTCCGAGTTGCAAGGCTTGTGGGACGGAGACATTGACGGAGTTTGCCGAGCCTAGCACACTGCTAGGTAGGCGCAGAGGGACAAATTACTACTCAAGACACCTTGTCTTGACGAACCTCTATAAATTCTAGTGTGTTTTCTATGTTGTGCTTTTACTTTCTAAATCAGTTAAACAGAAATCAAGAACACCTAAAGGGGAACAAAACAATTTGAAATATCAATTCACCCCCTTCTAGGTGATTAGTCGACACCCAATAACTAACAATGTTTGCATGAACTGACGCGACTTTTTGGACACATGCCCGAGCCACACGCTCGAATGCCAAGGGCGTGTTTACAACAAAATTCTCGCATGGGTTCATGAAAAAAAATAGGTCAACTTATCCTAAAGAATGAATGTCGTTTTCAGAAGTCTTAATTGTTGGAAGATGCTTTCCACATCTCTTGGTTTGAGAATAACAAATCTCATTGTATTTGATCATACTTGTAATGTGTTTATAGTGTGTAGGAACTCCAGCTTTCAAGACACTATGAGTACGATAAAGAAAGACGATGATGATTTGTTGCTAACGCGGCGCATTAACGCTACCGCTGGCGGTAGCGTCGACATATTTGGAAACATCATTGAGACGGCAATATCATCGAGAATGGAATGTCGGCGGGACTCAGACATAGCATGTGATACCGCGACGCATTAACGCTAACGCCCGACGGTAATATATGGAAGGCCCTCCATCATGCGGTTGATTGAGGAGCAAAAGAGGAAGGAGAACCGACAGCGAGGAATCATATAGTGCTAACACGACGTGTTAGTACTACCGCAACGCGGTAGGAGGGGCTGCCAAAATTGGAGAAACAAGGTTTCCAAAATTGACTCAATTTGTGTGTCAGCCTGTTGCCTAAAGAGGCAACTGTAACGCCCCGGGTTTTTCTTATAACCATTTTATTTAAAGCATATGGAATCTATGATAATCATTCGAAAGCGAGATTTTAATTTAGGGCGTCGATGCGTAGGGGCGTTACCTTTCGGAATCGTCGTCGTCGTCCGGCGATTTAACTCTAGATGGGGGAGTTAATGCGGTAATATGTATGTTGTACAACCCTGATGTTTGCCAGGTAAACCCCAAGGTTGGGAGTGCGGATAGCCACTTGGGGAAGGCCCGGCCTCGGCCATACAGGCGAGCCCGAGAAGTATAGGCAAGCCAAGGGTTCGCTAGGCAAGCTCAGGTACATGGGGGGTGCAAATAGCCATTTCAGGGGGTGCAATTAGCCATTTTGGCGAGCTCGACCCGGTGGGGTGCAGTTTGGCCGGCGAGTCAAAGGCAGCGGGCGAGCCAGATGGTGTGGGGTGCGAATAGTAATTCTGGGGCTTGGCCCAGGCGTTCGACGAGCCAGATGGTGTGGTGTGCGAATAGTAATTCTGGGGCTCGGCCCAGGCGTTGGTTGAGCCAGATGGTTTGGTGTGCGAATAGTAATTCTAGGGCCCGGCCCAGGCGTTGGGCGAGCCAGATGGTTTGGTGTGCGAATAGTAATTCTGGGGCTCGGCCTAGGCATTAGGCGAGCCAGATGGTGTGGTGTGCGAATAGTAATTCTGGGGCTCGGCCCAGGCATTGGGCGAGCCAGAAGGTTCGGTGTGCGAATAGCAATTCTGGGGCTCGGCCTAGGCATTAGGCGAGCCAGATGTTTTGGTGTGCGGATAGCAACTCTGGGGCTTATCCTAAGCAGTACAGGCGAGCCGACTGCTGGAGTACCAGTAATGATTTGGAGCTCGGTTGACCCCCGAGCTCGCGAGCTCCACTCGCCGATGGTAAGGCTGGCTCGCCCAGCAAGGGCTTAGAGTGGCCTTTTACCAGAAAACCCCTGGTGGTCTCCGGTTAGCCCCTCCAAACAGCAGAGTTTGGCTGTTAGCAGACTATTTTGGGGTGCGGATAGTAGAATTGGACAGCGGGATTTGGCTATTGACAGACCAAAAATCTAAAATCTATAAATAGACCTCAAAGGGCACCTTGGGAGAGCATTCCGGTTCAGAATCTTTGAGCCCACTCTCTTCTTAGGTCGTCTTGGTTGGGCTCTCTAGCTCTCCAAGGTGCCCGAGTCTTGGCTTTGGCTTGGGAAGGGAAGCGCTCAACGATCTTCCGGGTTAGTGGAGGGACCTCCTTGCCGAGACTAAGGTCTTAGTCCACTGTTCTAGTCTACGGTCTACTCCTTCCGAGGGACAAGTAAGGGCTAGCCGCCCCTCAGCCTCAGTTGGGGGACCCGAGCTCTACAGGGGACCAAGAAATCGGTTTCAACATCTTGGTGCGGTGAGCGTGGAGCGTGGCTGGTTCAAGAAAGTTCCAAAGAAGGGTTATGGCGGGAGACGAAGAGCAGGGTGAGGAGTTCGGCGAGTCACCCCCGGGGGTGAAGACGAGGATGTTCGCGGATTTCAGAAGGGAGGTGCTCGAAACTTTGGGGTTCGCAGTCGCGGCGCTGCGAAGCTAGTTTGCGACCCCAGCGCCTCAGGTGTGCCCTCCCCCAACAGCGGCCGGCGAGAACGCCCCCGGGGGGGGGGGGGGGGGAGGGCTGGGAAGGAAGTTGTCGTTGGGTTTGGACAGGACCTGGAGGGGCGGGTTCTGTTCGCCACTCTAGCGAGCTCGTTGCCCGCAAGCTCTGTGCCGACGAGCTCGGAGCCGGCGAACCCTGTCCTCGCAAGCGCGGCACAGGCGAGCGCGCGCCAGGAGGATGCTGCGACGGTGGGAGTAGTTCGGGTGAGCACCGTCCTCGCGAGTGCCGCCCCGACGGGCTCGAGTCTCGTGAGGGAGCTCGGGGGGAGAGCAGAGCCGGAAAGGATGGCGGGAGGGGGAATCCCCTTTTGCGATTTGGTGCTTTCTGCCCCCATCCCGGTAGGGTTCGGGGAGTGGGATCGGGTCTACTATAATGGCAGAGATGATCCAGTCCAGCACCTGCAGTCATTTGAAGACTCGGTCTCCATCAGGCCAATGTCCGATGCCTTCAAGTGCCGACTTTTTGCCGTCACCCTCAAGTAGAAGGCCCGGGACTGGTTCTACCAGCTCCTGGCAGGATCGATCTATGCGTTCGACGATTTGCGCCGAAGCTTTTTGTTGCGGTTCTCAACATCCAAGAAGAGGAAGAAGGACGTCGAGTCCCTCTTCAAGGTGAAGCAGGAGCCCAGGGAGTTGTTGGCCCAGTATGCAGACCGGTTTCAGGAGGAAGTGCAGCTTACTCAGGAGATTCCTGGGTTTGCCCTCCAACTCGCCTTCACGGTCGGGTTGAAAGAAAGTTTCTTTAAGATGGTCTTAAAGAGGAAGGCCCCCATCTCCTATGAAGAGCTGATGGAGAGGGTGGCAGAAGAAGTCGCGAGTGAAGAAGCCAACCCGGAGCTCACCAAGAGGCTAGCAAAGCTCAGTGAGTCGGAGGTGAGGCAGCAGGAAGTCAGGAGAAGGGAAGAGCCCCGGGCCCCGGAGGGGGGATGGAGAAAGCACGATGGAGGAGTGCAAGGGCAGGGGAGGGGTTACGTCCCAGGAAGGGGTAACTACTTCGTAGGTCAAGGGAGACCTCACGAGTTGGGGTGGAGGCAGGGTCCGATGCAGATGCCTCCCCTACCTCAGCAAGCCATGGCAATTGGTCGGGGAAGGGGAAGAGGAAGGAGAGGCGAGGTGGAAAAAGCCGCCGCTATGAGGAGAAGGAATAGGGTGGCGGAGGCCGAGGAGGGGGAGGTGACGTTGCCATATTGTATCTTCCATGATGAGGAAGGTCACACAACGGACACCTGCCCGAAGTTCCTGGAGGTGAAGAGGGGCGAGCGCCCGCGCCGTGACAACAGCAGCCAGTGAGGATCGTGGAGGTCGAGCCTCGAGAGGAGGATGAGGAAAGGTGCGAAGACAGAGCTGATGTGGGGAGTAGAGGAGGGATCGGGGTGATCCATGGGGGGGGGGGGGGGTAGGGGTCGAGGCGACCCGCAAGGCTAGCCTCCATACCATCTACCGTCGGAGCGTGGCTTCGACATCCACCGCTCCGCCCCCAGCTGAAAAAATCATTTTCTCTCAAAAGGATATGCAGGGCCACGAGGACCCCTTTTGCAATGCGTTAGTCATCCAGACCGCCATCGAGAACTTCACGATATCCCGGGTCTTCGTGTACAATGGAAGCTCCGTCAATGTCATCTTCAAGAAGGCATTTGATGAAATGAAGGTGGAGAGCAAGAGGGTGCTGGCCTCGGATGGCCCTTTGTTTGGTTTCTCCGGGGAAAGAAAGGAGGTAGAAGGAGGGGTGGGTCTACATGTGGTCCTAGGCGGGCAATCTCGGAATTACCGCTATGTCATAGTGGACGCCCCGAGCAGCTACAACGCCATCTTCGGACGACCGCTCATCAGCGCTTTCCGCTGCGTCCCGTCTACGTTCAACCAGTGCCTCAAGTTCAACTTGGGAGGAATCCAGATCCGGGTGAGGGGATACCCTAAGGTGGCGAGACAGTGCTATGTAACAGCTGTCAATACCATCTCCTGGATGAAAGTAGCTGAATAGTTGGACCAAGCAATGGAAGAAGCGGCCAAGGTCGGAGAGGGGAGGGAGATAGAAGAAGGAAGAAAAAAATGAAGTTCATACCCAGGAAGGGGTTACTGAGGGACCCCGGGCGGAGGAAGGAGAGGAAGAATAGAAAGGAGAGACGACACCAGGAGGGGGGGGGGAAGGAACTAATGATGGTGGAGGAGGCGGAAGGAGAAACCCAGGCACTCACTTGTGATGGGGAGGAGGAGAAGGCTCGGGGGGAGCAGTCCCGGCTGGAGGCTGTGGACGAAGTCATGGAGCTCGAGGTCACCACCCTGCTGGGGGTGGTGGAGAAGGTCCGGGTCAGTGGAGAGCTTAGCCCAGAGGAGCAGGCGGAGATTCTGGCCTGCGCTCAAAAGAACGTGGATGTCTTTGCTTGGAGTGCCGCAGAAATGCCAGGGATCGATGCAGACGTGGCTTGCCATTGCCTCAACATCGAACCCGGCACCTGCCCCATTCACCAAAGGAGGAGGGCCATAGCAGGGAAGATGGAAGGACCGATCCGAGAGAAAGTGGACAAATTCCTGAAGGCAGGTTTTGTATCGGAGATCCAGTACCCAGGCTGGGTCTCCAACGTCGTCATGGTGAAAAAGGGTGGAGGTAAATGGTGAATGTGTATCGATTTATCTTTGCTTAATAAATCATGCCCCAAGGATTGCTACCCCTTGCCTCAGATCGACGCGCTAGTTGACTCAGCCGTCGGTTTCCCTGTGATGTCTTTTCTAGATGCTTTTTCAGGTTATCATCAAATCCGTATGCATCCCCCGGACGTCAAGGATGTCTCTTTCATCATAGGGTATGGGTGTTACAGCTATAAAATGATGCCTTTCGGTCTCAAGAATGCAGGGGCCACCTATCAGCGGATGATGGACAGGGTCTTCCAGGAGCAGAAGGGAAGAAATTTGGAGGTATACGTCGATGACCTCATGGTGAAGAGCCAAGACCTCGGGTCTCACCTCAGAGACCTGGAGGAGACCTTCGGTACCCTGCAGAGGTATAAGATGAGGCTCAAGCCCTTGAAGTGTGTCTTTGGGGTTAGCCGGGGAAAGTTCCTAGGTCACTTGCTCACCCCGGCAGGGGTGGAGCCTAACCCGGACAAAGTCAAGGCTATCCTGGAGCTGGGATCACCAAGAAACTCAAAGGAGATCCAGAGCCTCACAGGCAAGCTGGCTGAACTCAGCAGGTTCCTCTCTAAGGCAGGAGAAAAGTGTGCACCCTTCTTCAAGGTGCTAAGGGGAAACAAGAAGTTTGAATGGAGCCCGCAGTGCGAAGAGGCCTTCCAGGCTTTGAAGGAGCAGCTCACCCGGACCCCCCTACTCCAAGGGCCAAGTTTGGGAGAGGACCTATTCCTGTACCTAGGGGTAGGGGCGGAGGCGGTGAGCTCAGTGTTGATTCGGGAAGAGGGTAGGAAACAATTTCCTATCTATTACGTCAGCCGGGTGCTGAGGAAGGCGGAGCTCTGATATCCCGTTCTGGAGAAGTTGGCTTTTGCACTGATAGTGGCAGCTCAGAGGCTCAGACCCTACTTCCAAGCACACTCAATCAAGGTATTGACTGACCACCCCCTTCGCAAGGTCATGGAGGGTGTGGAGCACTCAGGGAGGATGGCAAAGTGGTCCGTGGAATTAAGTGAATTTCACATCGCCTTTGTGCCCAGAGTATCGATCAAGGCACAAGCGGTGGCAGACTTCATGGTGGACTATGCGGCTGAGGTGGGGGAACACGACTCACCTCCCCCGGCCTCGTGGAAGATGTTGGTGGATGGAGCATCAGGGAAGCATTCTTGTTGGGGGGGGGGGGGGGGATCGTCCTAGTGAGCCCCCAAGGAACAAAAATCGAGCAGGCTTTGAGTATCCACTTCCCGATCACAAACAATCAGGCCGAGTATGAAGCGGTCATAGCCGACCTACGTCTAGCTAAGGAGCTGGGGGTGCAAGATGTGGAGGTCTCGACGGACTCCATGGTGGTGGCATGCCATGTCAGAGGGGAGTTCGAGGCAAGGGACCCAACCCTCCGGCGGGTACCTAGAGAAGGTCAAGGGAGTCATCGGGCAATTCCGGACTTTCTCCATCAAACATGTTCCGAGAGAGGAGAGCACCCAGGCAGACCTCCTGGCCAGGCTTGGTCCATGGGCAGGAGGGACGGTCTCGGAACTCTTCCGGCCCTCCATCGACGAAGGAGAACTGATGGAGGTGGAACAGCGAGCATCGTGGATGGATCCCTTCATCACCTTCCTATCTTCTGGGAAGTTCCCAGAGGGGGACCAGGATCAACGACGTTTCAGGTATAAATCGGCTTATTACTCCTTACATGCAAGAGGACTGTACATGAAGACACTCTCAGGGCTCCTTGCCCGTTGTGTATCAGAGGAGGAAGCCCCAAGGGTCCTAGAAGAAATTCATTCTGGGGAGTGTGGCAGTCACTCCGGAAGTCGAACCCTGGAAGGGAGAGTATTGAGACAAGGCTACTTCTGGCCTACCCTTGGGAAGGATGCAGCGGAGTTCGCAAAGAAGTGTCCCAAATGCCAACTCTATGCTCCGCTTCAACTTCTCCCGGCCCAGCGGCTCAGGACCATCACAGCTCCATGGTCCTTCGCTATATGGGGATTGGACCTGGTTGGCCCTTTCCCGCAAGCCAGTGGCCAGCGTAAGTTCTTGTTGGTGATGATCGATTATTTCTCCAAGTGGATAGAGGTTAAGGCACTAGCAAAGGTGACATCCCAGGTAGTAAGAAATTTCGTATGGGGAGAGATCATTTGCAGGCACGGGCTCCCACTCGCCATAGTGACAGACAACGGACCTCAGTTTGCTAGCGAAGAATTCGTCAGCTTCTGCACTCAGTTTAGTATCGATCTTAGGTTCGCGTCGGTCCATCACCCGAGGAGCAACGGTCAAGTGGAAGCGTCAAACAAGATCATTGTCAATCTACTCAAGAAGAAGGTGGAAAACCTTTGAGGGAACTGGGCAGAACAGTTACCCTCGGTCCTTTGGGCCCTGAGAACCACTCCGAACACCGCCACGGGAGAGACTCCGTTCAAGCTCTCCCACGGATCCGAGGCAGTAATTCTGATAGAGTTCGAGGTGAAGACCCCCAGGGTGACCGCTACCGATGAAGGAGATGAAGAATGGCTTATGGCGAATGGGGCCGAGCAAAGGTTATCCCTGGACCTAGTGGAAGAGCTCCATGACCACGCGGCTATCTGACAGGAGGAGATCAAGAGAAGGATGGCCAAGTATTTTGATCACCATGTCAGGGTAAAACAGTTCAAGAAGGGGGACTTGGTTCTGAAGAAGGTAGACGCGGCAGGGAGAGGAGCCGCTCTCGGTAAGCTCGAGCCCAATTGGGAGGGGCCATATATTGTAAGTGAAGCGCTCAGGTCCGAGGGGTACCACCTCCAGGATGTGGAAGGGGTACCTCTCGGCCGGGCTAGAAGTGGCGATGACTTGAAAAGATTTTATCCTTGAGATATTTTCTAACTCATTGTGTTCTTTCCTTTTATAACTCATGTGTTCGCTTCGGAACTAAGGTTGAATATGTTCGTGCTGGAATGCCCCAGATCGATTCCGCTCCCGGGCTCTCATCTAGATGGGGGGTTCTGGTTGATCTCTGGAGAGGCTGGCATGGTTGGATATGTTGGTGTTGGAATGCCCCAGATCGATTCCGCTCCCGGGCTCTCATCTAGACGGGAGGTTCTGGTTGATCTCTGGAGAGGCTGGAAAGGTTGGATGTGCTGGTGCTGGAATGACCCAGATCAATTCCGCTCCCGGGCTCTCATCTAGACGGGGGGTTCTGGTTGATCTCTGGAGAGGCTGGCAAGGTTGGATATGTTGGTGCTGGAATGCCCCAGATCGATTCCGCTCCCAGGCTCTCATCTAGACGGGGTGTTCTGGTTGATCTCTGGAGAGGCTGACAAGGTTGGATATGCTGGTGCTGGAATGCCCCAGATCGATTCCGCTCCCGGGCTCTCATCTAGACGGTGGGTTCTGGTTGATATCTGGATAGGCTGGCAAGGTTGAATATGTTGGTGCTGGAATGCCCCAGATCGATTCCGCTCCCGGGCTCTCAACTAGACGGGGGGTTCTGGTTGATCTCTGGAGAGGCTGGCAAGGCTGGATGTGCTGGTGCTGGAATGCCCCAGATCGATTCCGCTCCCGGTCTCTCATCTAGACGGGGGGGGGGGGGGGGGGGGGGGGGGGGTCTGGTTTATCTCTGGAGAGGCTGACAAGGTTGGATATGTTGGTGCTGGAATGCCCCAGATCGATTCTGCTCCCGGGCTCTCATCTAGACGGGGGGTTCTGGTTGATCTCTGGAGAGGCTGGCAAGGTTGGATATGCTGGTGCTGGAATGCCCCAGATCAATTCCTCTCCCGGGCTCTCATCTAGACGGGGGGTTCTGGTTGATCTCTGGAGAGACTGGCAAGGTTGGATATGTTGGTGCTGGAATGCCCCAGATCGATTCCGCTCCGGGGCTCTCATCTAGACGGGGGGTTCTGGTTGATCTCTGGAGAGGCTGGCAAGGTTGGATATGTTGGTGCTGGAATGCCCCAGATCGATTCCGCTCCCGGGCTCTCATCTAGACGGGGGGTTCTGGTTGATCTCTGGAGAGGCTGGCAAGGCTAGATGTGCTGGTGCTGGAATGCCCCAGATCGATTCCGCTCCCGGGCTCTCATCTAGATGGGGGGTTCAGTTTGATCTCTGGAGAGGCTGGCAAGGTGGTGCTTTGAAGTAACAAGATAACAATATGTCTCAAGGTCAACAGAACCTAAGGTAGCAAGTTGGTACGTATTGAAAATTAGAAAGTTGGGCAAGGTAATAAAGGTCAAGGTTGGAAGGGCCTACGGTAGCAAATGGGTGTGTATAATGTTGGAGAAGTTGGTATGTGTTAGCCGAAAAAGGTTGGTCCGCGGAGCTAGGAGTTGAAGTTGAAAAGGCTTGGTTCGCGAAGTTGAAAGGGTTAAGGCTGAAAAGGCCTGGCGTAACAAGTCGATGTTTTAAGAGCGGGTGAGACCTGACTCGCAACCCTAGGAGTATTGGGACCTAGTTTGAGTCCACCTAAGAGAGGGCCAAGCGGTGCGAGCCCCGAGCATTCTTTCTCGCGGGACTAGGGGTTCCGGCAGGAACACAGCGGTCGTTTAAGCGAGTCTCGAGAAATTTTCGACCGGCGAATGGGGGCTCGCAAGCGTCGGAAGGTATTCCTAAGTTACCACGTAGTGCATGACGTAAAAAGAGAATTAAGAATGCGAGAGGAAGAGGCGAACGCGAATAAAATTATAAAGGTTAACAAAGATTATCATTCCATCCCACAATGCTTCTGTCACATAAGTCGCGGCGTTGTCGCCAGCCCAGCAAAAATAAATATACATCTACAAGAAAGTGAAAGGAGGGAGAAAGAGGGGGAGGCCAAAAGGTTCATTCCGGAGGCTTCTCGCCGTCCTTGCGGTCTCCCAGCCATGGTGCTACGACAAAAATGTCCGGGCACACATCTTCCGCTGTAAACTCCATGGCGTCTTCCGCGAGGAGGTCCGCGTTCTTGAGAGTGTCGAAGACGAGGTTGGCGACCTCTTGCGCGTCCCGCCGCCTCTTGGCCTCGTTCTCACGCGCTCGCCCCGGAGATGGTGGAAGCACCGCGCGAGTCAGTTCTTGTACTTGGGCCTTCAGCAGGGTATTTTCCAGCTCCAGCTCATCGTTGCGAGCAAGGAGCTTGGTGGCGGTGTCGGCATCCTGAAAGATTGGAAATAGTCAGGCGAATATCAGAGGTGGCGAACAACCAAGAGTAAGGGGACCGCTTACCATCTTGCCCTAGATCCCGGCGAGGAGGCTCGCAGATAGCTCCTCCTTATCCTGGAGACCCTTAATTTGGTCTCGGGCCTTCCTCAACTCCTCCCTATACGCACGGAGGTCGCGATCCGATTGAAGATATCGGCGGCCCGCCATGTGTGCGAGTTCGGTGGAGCGGAACTGGGCCCGCATGGCCTCATTGACCAGGTGCCTTGCCCCCATTCCTTTGTAAGCAACGGCGTCCGCGCGACCATATAGGCCAAAGCCCATCGCGAACGCCTCCTCCCCAGCTTTACCAGACTCCACCCAGGAGGGATGAAGGGTGGAGTAAGAGACCCGGTTGGACTCCGGATCCTAAGCGAGCAGGGGGTCGCTGAGAAGATCGGACCTAGGTGGAAATTTTTGTGACCCTTGGGCAGGGGAGGTCCCGAAGAGCTCCCAGTCTCCTGGCTCGCCAGGTGGGCCTCTTGCTTCACAGAGAAAGGGGGCGAGTCGTCGGACTCGCCTAGATCGACCACATCCTCCTTGATGATGTCGAGGGTCTTCCCCTTAGACTTCTTAGAAGAGCCTCACAAGCCGGGCTGGCTCGCGGACGCAGGCTATTTCTTGTCGGACCCGGTCGTGGGAGGGTCGCGGCACGCCTCCGCCGCTGCAATCGCGAGAGAGTCCGCGGTGAGGATGGTACTTCGCGCATACGGGGGGTTGACGGGGATGTCGCGCTCTCCTGCCAGAGAGAAAATGTTAGCTAAAGAAGGATAGGAAAGGCAGGAGAGTAAGGCGAAAGCGAGCCTGACCTTCTCCTTGCGGAACCGGGAGCAGGGAGTCAACGTGGCGCCTGAGGTGGGCGACTTCGAAGTTCTTCCCGGAGAGGTATTGGAAGAGCTTGAGGTCGCTGCCACCAAGGGAGCCGGGGGGGGGGGGGGGGGGATAGGTGGCCTCGTCCCGCTGGAGGGGGGTATAGTGGAGGTTGCCGAAGGGCCCCTTGACCAGAAGGAACTTCTGGGTCCAATAGTGGCTCTTGTTCACCCTCTCGAGGACGGTGACATGTTGGCTCGCAAAATATGTAGTTCCGTCCTTATAGGCGCGGAACGAGAATACCTTGCGGAAGACGGAGAGACTGAACTCAATCCGCTCCTCCCGCATGTAGCAGGAGAACCCGATCACGTCCGCGATCGCGTTCGGGGTTAGCTGACTCAACAACATCCCATAGTGCCGAAGTACCTGCGAGTGGCAAGAGGAATTAGCAGGAGCTCGCGAGAACGAACAAAATGTAGCGGAAGGGTCAGGAAGAATACCTGGCGAACCTCAGGCCATAGTGGGAGCCGCAACCCATTCTCTAAGTGAGCAATGGGAATGGCGAGCTCGTCGGCCTCGGTTTCGGTTAGCTTGGCTCTATCGCTCGGACAACGAACCGTGTAATCCGCCGGAATGTAGCGATCCACGGAGTGCTTATACTCCTCCGCGGTTATGGTTGAGCAGAAGAAATCATGATCCTTGAACACCGAAGCGCATCAAGCTCGCCCTTCACCCTCGCCTTCAATTACCATCGCAAGAGTCGCAGCGAACGCGAGCGCGGCCTTGCGAGGACGGGAATATCCAGAGGGACGAGAAGGCAAGAGAAGTAAATGCGGTAGTTGAAAGTAAAAGTTCTAAGCTATTTATAGGAAAACTGAAAGGGGCGCGGGTTTCGAAGCGTCGGGGGTGCGGATAGCAGAAATCCAGCGGCATCGTACTCGGTAAGCCACAACCCTGCGAGCTCGGGCTCGCCGATACGTGATACCTGTGGTTCGCAAATTCATAGTAATACAACATAAATTTAGCAAATAGTTCACCAGCGCATCCTAAATGAATGAATGGCGAAACAGAAAGATCACAGAGCATATGCGAGTGAGAGAAGAAATCGAAGCGCGAGTCATCCCGAACTCGCAATTATTATCAAACATCACAAATCTGTCTCCACAAACGAAGATAAAAAGTGGTACGCAACAAAAGATAGTGCAATATCAAAAATAAGGCCGCTGCAGGTTCAGGGTGAGGAATGGAGTTCAGAAGCGTTCCCAAATCCAGCGACCACGACCTCGCCTTCCTGCTCACGGCGGCACCTGTGGGTAATGATACTCGCGGACTGCCTTAAGCTCACGCAAAACCAAATGAACCTTATCCTCGGCTCGCGAAATATGGACGCCAGGCGAAGTGTTATCTGCGCGAGGCACCGGTCTCGCTTCCGCAAGGAAGCGCCGGTTCGCATCATCCAGAGACGCGAACCTGTCATCATAAATAACTCGGTCCGCCTCATACCTCTCCTCCAACTCGCGCAACATCATTCCGTGCTTCTGGAGCACCTCCGTCACCTGCCTCTTCATCTGTGCGGGGTCGCCAGGATCGCCCAGGAACTCACCCATCTGGCTCGGCGAGGGCGGTGGCGACATCTCCTCCCTCCCGTGCTCGGACACGGGAGTGGCCTCAGACATCTCTGCGAAGGAAAGGTTAGCAGGGCCCTGGAAGCGAGCGAGAGGATAAATTCACGCAAGTTTGCAAACCTGGCGAGGCCGAGGGCTCGCGGTGCTGGTGGCGAGAAGTACTCGGCCGACCTTTGAAGTTTTTGCGGAACCCGAGAATTCGGGGTTTCCCTAGGCCAGGCGCATGCACCACCTTCTCTAAGACCGGAGCACCTTCCAGCAGTGAGCCACCTGGGCTTCGCTGGCCCACAAGGCCGAAGCCCGGGGTGTTCAAAACCACCTTGCTGGTGGTTGGCGAGCGCGCCGGGGGAGGAATCTTTTCTTCAGGACTTTGCGCCGGGGGAGGAATCTTCTCCTCAGGACTTTTCGTCGGGGTAGGAATCTTCTTTTCAGGACTTTTCGCCGGGGTGGGGATCTTCTCTTCGGGACTCTTCGCCGGGGTAGCTGCATAAATAGTAATCATGCAGATGCCGTGAAGATGATTCTACAAAAGTAAAGGGAAGATGAGCTAACTTACTGGGCCGCGAGGACGGCCGCTGCGAGGTCGAGTCTCCCGCTCCGGTAGTGGGTAAGTTTGACTTCTCCAGGGAAGGTACACAGGAAGAAGTCAAGGTGAGGTTCGCCATGCTCTCTTCGGGGGGGGGGGGGATTCTATGAACCAATGGCGTGGATTAAAAAGGTAATTTCAGTATCTATAGAGCTCCAACAAGAATACCTGTGAGGCAAGCTCGGTGTTCGGCGGCGGAGGCGAGGCCGGAGGTGACGATGTGTCCTCATCTCGTGACCTCTGAACCGTTTTGGCTTTCTTAGATGGAGGAGAGCGAGGAGCAGGCTGAATGAACATCCAGGACTTGCTCTCAGCAGCCTTGGCTTTCGCTGCCTCCCTGGAGGCCTTCAGGCGAGCGAACGCGCTTTCCTTCGTAGACATCCCAAGTCCAAAGTGATATCAGCGAGAAGAAAGGAGGGGAAAAGGTTTGAGCACCGCCCATAGGGGGCGGTATTTATAGTTTTCGGGCATGGGACCCACCAAAAGATTCCTGCAACGTCAGCACAGTCGGCGAACACCAGGGGTTGGACGGTTCTTCGCGAGCTTAGGGCAACCTCGCGAAGAGCAGGGATTGTGTACAACCCTGATGTTCTCCAGGTAAACCCCGAGGTTGGGAGTGCGGATAGCCACTTGGGGAAGGCCCGACCTCGGCCATACAGGCGAGCCCGAGAAGTACAGGCAAGCCAAGGGTTCGCTAGGCAAGCTCAGATACATGGGGGGGTGCAAATAGCCCTTTCAGGGGTGCAATTAGCCATTTTGGCGAGCTCGACCCGGTGGGGTGCAGTTTGGCCGGTGAGTCAAAGGCAGCAGGAGAGCCAGATGGTGTGGGGTGCGAATAGTAATTCTGGGGCTCGACCCAGGCGTTGGGCAAGCTAGATGGTGTGGTGTGCGAATAGTAATTCTAGGGCTCGACCCAGGCGTTGGGCGAGCCAGATGGTTTGGTGTACGAATAGTAATTCTGGGGCCCGACCCAGGCGTTGGGCGAGCCAGATGGTTTGGTGTGCGAATAGTAATTCTGGGGCTCGGCCTAGGCA
The DNA here is from genome assembly GCA_033032865.1 of Dactylorhiza incarnata. NCBI lineage: Eukaryota > Viridiplantae > Streptophyta > Magnoliopsida > Asparagales > Orchidaceae > Dactylorhiza > Dactylorhiza incarnata. The sequence goes on from JAWHQI010000121.1 coordinate 5,819,219, forward strand.
TTAGGCGAGCCAGATGGTGTGGTGTGCGAATAGTAATTCTGGGGCTCGGCCCAGGCATTGGGCGAGCTAGAAGGTTCGGTGTGCGAAGAGCAATTCTGGGGCTCGGCCTAGGCATTAGGCGAGCCAGATGGTTTGGTGTGCAAATAACAACTCTGGGGCTTGGCCTAAGCAGTACAGGCGAGCCGACTGCCGGGGTACCAGTAATGATTTGGAGCTCGGTTGACCCCCGAGCTCGCGAGCTCCACTCGCCGATGGTAAGGCTGGCTCGCCCAGCAAGGGCTTGGAGTGGCCTTTTACCAGAAAACCCCTGGTGGTCTGCGGTTAGCCCCTCCAAACAGTGGAGTTTGGCTGTTAGCAGACCATTTTGGGGTGCGGATAGTAGAATTGGACAGCAGGATTTGGCTATTGACAGACCACAAATCTAAAATCTATAAATAGACCTTAAAGGGCACCTTGGGAGAGCATTCCGGTTCAGAATCTTTGAGCCCTCTCTCTCCCTAGGTCGTCTTGGTTGGGCTCTCTAGCTCTCCAAGGTGCCCGAGTCTTGGCTTTGGCTTGGGAGGGGAAGCGCTCAACGATCTTCTGGGTTAGTGGAGGGACCTCCTTGCCGAGACTAAGGTCTTAGTCCACTGTTCTAGTCTACGGTCTACTCCTTTCGAGGGACAAGTAAGGGCTAGCCGCCCCTCAGCCTCAGTTGGGGGACCCGAGCTCTACAGGGGACCGAGAAATCGGTTTCAACATATGTAATTGTGTATATGTGTACGTATTCATTATATGTTAAGGTGCAAAGATTGTATATATATAAAGATTTATACAACTATAAATACAAAATATATACATATATGTATGCATAAAAATTTAGGATACATTAGGCTTTAGGTTTATATGCGGATGTTTGTATAAGTATATATAAGTTTTACGCATATAAATTTCCTATATATATATATAAATATAAGTTATATTTTATATATATATATAAAGAAATAAAAAGTTTATTATTATATAAACATATATATATTATAACTAAAACCCTCTCCCAACCATTCTCTCCTTCTCCCCGTTCCCCGATAACCCTCCTCCCCTTTTAGCGATTTCTTCTTCTGCCGAGGGAAAATTTTTTGAGCCGGGTAGCGTGCCCTCCTGTAGGCACGGGCTTAAAACACACATTTCAAAATTTAGCTGGGCCCACTCTCGCCTTCTCCTCTCGACTTCATTTTTCCTCTCGACTTCATTTTTCCGATCGTCCTGGAGCTTTAACCTAGGCGACGGCAGTGTGAAAGAAGACATTTTCCCTTCCGCGGCCTACCCCCTCGCCGGCGAAGTCAGTGTGAAAGAAGACATTGTTGCTCGCTTCCTCGTCCTTCCTTCTCGCCGGCGAAGTCACACCTCTCGACGGAGAAAGCCATTGTTGCCGTCTCCCGGGACTTCAGAGCAGTAACGAGAGGTTTGTTTTCTGCCACTGAAACTAGGTATAGGTATCTGCCATGTATGTTTAGTTTTTGATTGGTCTAAGTGTTTTTCAAGATCGAGCGGAGCATTTTCGCCCATAAAATGTCTTTGGAAAAAGGTTCCATTGAGAAGGGGAGTACTGAAATGGGGTTCAGCAGTGGCAAAATGGATAAAGGCAGTGATGTAAGTTGTTCTGCAACAACTTTTATTTAATTTTCCATGGCTGTACAACCTCATTTCAGAAATGCAACTGTATTTATACCAATCATTACAACTGTATATGGATCTAATGTGTTCTATAATTTGCTACAGTTCAAAAATGAAAATCCTACTTTCCCTGTTGTTCATTCAGAAGAGGAGGCATTTGCTTTGTGTTGTGATTATGCACACAAAACCGGATTTAGTGTTCGTAAAGAACACCTTATTTATTGGACTCACACTAGAATTATCAAAATGCGTGAATATTGCTGCTCCAAGGCCGGAAAGAAACACGCAAAACCGTCACCAATTAAATATCGCAAATTAGACACTCGAACCGGTTGTCTAGCTTGTTGTCATTTTAGAACTGATAAAAATGGTCAGAATTGGACGGTTGTTAAGTTTGTGGAGGAGCATAATCACCCTCTTGCAATGCAGAAAGAGAGGCATTTGCTAAGGTCAAATCGGAAGGTATCAGAACTACAGGGCAATCTTATAAAAAATATGACAGAGGCTGGTATAAAAACCGTTCAAGCGTACAATTTCCTGTCTGAAGAAGTTGGGGGTTTTGAAAATGTCGATTTCAGCAAGGTTGATGCCTATAACTATGTACAACGAGCTAAAAAAGCTTTAATTGAAAATGGTGACTCACGTAGTTTACTAAAGATGCTAGAAACCAGACAACTTGAGGATAATATGTTCTCATTCAAAGTCCAGAAAGATGAACTAAATAGGTTGACTAGTTTTTTTTGGATGGATGGGCGTGCTAAGATTGACTACGATTGTTACGGTGATGTTATTATTTTTGACACTACTTACAGATTAAATAAATACAATTTGGCGTGCGCTCCATTCATTGCTATTAACAATCATTGGCAGAGTGTTTATGTCGGTTGCACTTTCATTGCAGAGGAGACCATTGATTCTTTTTGTTGGGTTTTTGAGACATTTCTTAAGTTCGTTGGTGGGAAACAACCCATAACTATTTTCACTGACCAAGATCAGGCTATGGCGGTTGCTATTGAGCGTGTTCTCACCACCAGCCGACATCGATTGTGTCAATGGCACATCTCCAAGAAAGCTCCTTCTAAAGTTCATTGTTTCAACCATGACAAAGGTGTTCGAGGTTTATTCTACCAATGCATGAGCAAATGTGACTGTGAGTTCGAGTTTGATCGCTATTGGAATGAGATGATGTTGAAAGGATGCTTACAGGAGAACAGATGGTTGAGGGACCTATATGCAGTTCGGAGGAAGTGGTCAACTGCCTACAATAAGGATGTGTTGGATCTCGGCATTTTGTCGACTCAAAGGAGCGAATCTGCAAACCATGGATTGCATGGTTGTTCCAAGGCAACCAGCTCTATTGTAGAGTGCTTCATCGGTTTGGAGAAACTATTTTCGACATGGCGGAGAGCTGAGTTCGATGAAGATTTTAAGTGCACACAAGGTAGCGTTTGTTTAAAATATAAAGGTTCCGGCATACTGAAGCAGGCTTCAAAGGTTTACAACAGAAAATTGTTTTCTATCTTCGAGAAATCATTCATGGAGGGGGCTGTTGGGGTTAGCATAGTCGATGAGATGAGATACGAGGATGATAGTATCTCATACGTGACCTCACTTGGTGACGAAGATCAAGACGGTAAAAGATGGTTTGTAAACTTCAATGGTAGTACATGCGAGGTAGAATGTTCTTGCCGAGGATTTGAAACCAAAGGTATTCTATGTAAACACGTATTGCGGATATTCATTCATAGAAATGTAAAGCAGATTCCCGCCCAATATTTACTCAAACGATTTACTGTGAATGCTAAGAAAGGTATTTACCTTCCATGCACACCTTCAATGGCCCAATGCGAATCAAATGTGGTTTTCAGGAACCATTTAATGAGGTTTACATATGACTTAGCCCTCCAAATTGAGAGCTGCCAACCGGCAAGGGAACTTGTTATGACTTCCATGAATGATTTGGCTCGGAGGGTTGAAGTTATGGTGATTGGGGGTGACCATGTGAACGTACAAAATGACACACAATTAAGGGATCCGCCGACAAAGCGGCCAAAAGGCGTTTCGAACGCACGGCCTAAAGCACATTGGGAAAAAAATAACAAAATTGCAAGTATTGTATTTCCTATCTCAAATTTATCCAAGACTTTGATTTTTATTTTATCATAGCAAGTTAATAAAGCTTAATATTTCAATTGTAGGAAAGAAAGTTGCAGCGAAGAAAAGAGCAGTTCCGGCGCACAATTTCCTCGATTCTGTTCTTGCGCATCAAACAACTCCATCAGTCAATCCTACATCTTTTGATCCCCAAGAAGACTTTGAGTTGGATTTGTCGTTTAATTTTTCGAGCATCCCGGATATTTTCAAACCATGAAACGAAGCATGTTTTGTAATATTTTTTTTTTGGGATGTTCAAAGTAGAACTAATCTTAATGATATGATGTATGAATTGATTTTCAAACCATGAAGCAAAGCATGCATGCTATTTATTCAAGTCTATATGTACATATCTACTCTTTTTATTCACAACAGAAGTTGCTTTCAGGTTGCAGAGCTCTTCAAACAACCAAGACACTAATAATCAAAATTTCATCCCAGTAACAATGAATTTCATCACGAAATCAGGATGAAACAAAAACATGGCTATTTCCGTTCAGTAATTAATCAGAACATGATTTGTCAACATTAGAATTAATTATGTTAGCAAATGTCCGAAAGATGGCGCTTGCTATTTCCGCGCGAAATCGTGGCATCTCCTTGCACCACTCCTTGTTTTCTTTCCAGGAAAATGACTTGGTCGACAACGCCACCTCCATGAATTTCATCACGAAAATGCCGCAATCGTCCCCGTTATCTTGCTTTGGCAAATCAGGAACTTCGTTAATAGGCCAGTTGATAATATTTGCTGGCAATGCTTCCATAGCCTCCTCATATAAACTTCTTACCTGCATGATACCTAAAAAGTCAGAAATCACATAAACGTAGAACATTTGTATGGGAATGTGATGGTCACTACTGTGAGTGTACCAAATTACAAAGGGCGGAACGATGATGGCCTCTTCCAGGCTGAGAATCATAGAAGTCCCAGGAATGTTCCTTCAAGCGGCCGACAAGCAATGTCCAATGACATGACATATGACAGGGCATAAGTATTACATCAGATGCCGCGAAACTGGACAATGTTATGTGGCTCAACAAGTTCTTGCTATTTGGAACCTTGCTGATCTTATAATACTGCACAAACAATTTAGCAAGCAGACACTCAAAGTAAATGTAAAAAAAAGAAGCTAAATCAATTTAGCTGCGATCAATGCAAGAAGCTGCGTTAAAGTACGTACTGCATGATTAGGTGAAACGTATAAGAAACGTTTCATTCCCTTTGGTGACCTTTTCTGCTTCGACCCAAGGAACACGGCGTAAGCATCTAAGTGAGTGTCTGATATCCAACCCCTATACAACAGATCATTTGCCCCCCCTCTGGTCAACTCAATGTTCCCACTCGAAAAAATAACCCTGGAGCTATAATTATAAATAAAAACATTGTGAGAAGGTCAAGCAATTATTTGTATGCAAAGGCGTACAAGAAAAAAATATACCTATCCGTGAACCGACTAAGGACAAAATCAATATTTTCTTGAACTTTAGGGCTTATATGTGGTCTTCCTGGATAGTTATGCGCCAAAGACAGATCTTTGTAATATTGAGGCGTGACCAGTTGCTTCCTCCTGCTATAAGCCATTCCTGGAACTTGAACCGAACATGTTTTTTTTGCGGGGCTTTCCACGATAATGATTTCGGTATGTTGGGTGGAAGAGGGAGTGGTGGGGGACACTTTAGGCTGGGGTGCGGATGGTGTGGGTGATGGTGTACGACGATGGGATTGGGAAATGTCAGCTTGCAACTTCTTAAACCAACTTTCGCAAAATGTCTTCAAAGAGCCCTCGGCCTTACCAACTTCTTCTCGTATAATAACACGGAGCCGAGATTCCATTAAGCTCCAATCTTCATCTCCATTTCCTCTCTTCTCCTTCTTCTCCTTCTTCTCCTTCTCAACCCTCCTAAGCAATCTTTTCTCAGTTTTTCTAAGAACCTTTCTCTTTATTTCCTCAAACTTCATTTTGTCCTTCTCCTTCTCAATATCCTCAAAATCTGAGTCCTCAACATTCATCTTCTTCTTGGCATCCGTAGCATTCTTCATACCTTCTCCCTTCCTCTTACTTGGCTTCACATCTTCAAAATCAGAGTCCTCCTCCTCTGACCCTAGGAGTTGTTTCTCTTCCTCCTCTATACTGCTAAACTTGTATCTAACCTACAAGATATAACAAAACGTAGAACATTTGTAAAGACAAAGGACTATGATTGTGTAAATAAATAAATAAATATACCTGTTTGGGTTTCATCAGTTCACTCCGCAAGTCCAAACAAAACTTCGCATTATACCTCAATTTGTCTGACCACCGACAAATTCTGGGCCGAGCCAGGAAGTGCACTACTCTCTGTACATTGGTGTGCTCAAAGAACCACACCTACAAAAACACATGTTAGTTTAAAATTTATATTTTACAAAACATTAACTCAAATATAAACGAAATTCTTACCAATAACACAGTCGAGCAGCCTTCGAAGTAGCCTAAACATGTGTCCTCTCAGACTGCATTGGCACGACTCAGACAGTCTAGCTATGTATGCAAGAAAGCATGAATAGCCTTGGGCCAGTTGTACTCTCTTAATGCACCCAGACCATCCTCCAACACGCCCAGACAATTTGGGATCTTTAGAGTCTTCAGAGGGAAGAAAAAAACAATCAACAAATACCTTATCAGTGAACTCACTCGCCGGTGCTCCAAATCCGGGGACCATTCCTCATTTACAAGAATGCGCATCTCATTGAGCAAGTCCCTGTGGGAAAGCTCCATACAAGGGAGTCTAGCAAAAGAAAATTCCCGACCACGATTTGGTAGCCCAAGAATCATGGCTACTTCATTAACTGAAATTTTCAGGTTATATGGACCTATTAGGAAACACCTCTTGTCCCTTCTATATAGCTTCACAAGGACATACAACAGAGGTATGTTCTGTGGCAATGAGGGCATGGAGAATAAAGGCAAAACATTTGCTTCCCTCAAAATATGCTTGGAATCATCCGAAATCACATCGAGGAGGGGACGGGCATTCGCAACAAACGTCGAAACAGCACAACGACAACTCAAATATTTGCTGCCAGGCATCTGAGTACAACAAAAGAAATACAGTTGTATGCAAAGTTGTAAATACAGTTGTACTTAGAATTGTAAATACAGTTGTAATAACAAATGAAAATACAGTTGTATGCAACGTTGTAAATACAGTGTATACAAAGTTGTAAACACACACCTTGGGTTACTGCTCTGAGGACACGGGAGAAAGGAGTAGCAGGTACTTGGAGTAGCAGGTAAGAAGATGGTCGGAGTTAGGAAGAGCGTCGCGGGAGCCGGTAACAATGGCTTTCTCCGTCGAGAGGTGTGACTTCGCCGGCGAGAAGGAGGGTCGAGGAAGCCGGCAACAATGTCTTTCACACCGTCCAGAGATGTGACTTCGCCGGCGAGGGGGGGAGGCCGCAGAAGGGAAAATGTGGTCGTCGCCTAGGTTAAAGCTCCAGGACGATCGGAAAAATGAAGTCGAGAGGAGAAGGCGAGAGTGGGCCCGGCTAAATTTTGAAATGTGTGTTTTAAACCCGTGCCTACAGGAGGGCACGCTACCCGGCTCAAAAAATTTTCCTCTGCCGAGGGTGCTGGTAGAGGAGACCTAGGGCTTCGTCGGTGGTGCCAGAGGTCGGGGGCTTGGCCGTCGGAGTGGTCTCGGGAGGTCGTCAGGCCTTTCCTTCGTCGCCGGGGCTGCCTTTCGGTCGGCCTTGGTCAGTCTTGCCGCGATCCGGCGAGTCGTCTTCCGATTCAAGGCAAGAAAACCCTTCCCTTTCTCCCTCTCTTCTTCTTTGTTGCTGGATTCTTCCTTGTTGGGGATTTTTCCTGTACCTATAAGTGCAGAAAAATTGATTTTCGGTTGGTAATTGCTTGGATCATTATGGGGCTCGCTCCTCTAATTGTTTTTCCTGTGTTAACAAAGTTTTTTTGGTTTTGTTCTGTGTTAGGGCTGCTATCCTCCTCCTCCCTCCCCTGTTCTAAATTTCTGCTGCCCTGGTTGTTGGATTGTGAAAGCTTTACTCGATTCTAGGCTGGAATGGTGATGTTCCAGGTTATAAAGCCCCCTATGCCTTCAGTTTTGTTTGTATTGGAGATAATTTATGCTGGTTTCCTGTATTCTTTGGGGGGAATTTAGGGGTTTATGGCTGCTGCTTTATGCTTCTAGAAATTTATTATATTGGGAGTTCTTCCTTTGGAATTGAGGGTAGGTGCTGCTCGGTTTCCCCTTCAGGTTTGGAAATTTTTGGGATCTATGGTTGGTGGCTGCTGGGTAAAATATTATATTGGGAATTTAATGGGTTTCCTTCGCTCCATGCTAGCATCGACTTGAGTATGTGCTGAAATTTAGTGTTTTCCCCATGGTTTTCTCCTAGTTTAAACACTTGATTTTTACGAAATTTCGCATCTATACGCTAGAAAATTTCTTGGTATATGCTTAAGTCAATTGCCCGGTTCATGAAACTACTGGATTTAAATGCTAGGAATTCACTCTGGTTAATGCTAAGTTAAACTTTCTGGGATATAAGCTTGATATTTCATTTCTTCGGGAAGGGTCGAGGCCATCAGTTATGTTTGTTATTATGTGCTGGGGATGCCCTTGGGCTATCTGTTATTTGGTAAAAATGATGAACTCTTTTATTCAGTAAAGTATACGTGGTTTTGCTCGGCTAAATTTCCAATCCCGCATTTTTTTTCCTTTTGTTGGCTAAGTTCTGAGTTTTTGGCGGGCTAAAATCCTCTGGGAATTTCTGTGTCTAGTTCTCGATGATTCAGCGAAGCCTTATGTCGCTAAACTTGAAAGAGGTGTAGATAAGTTTTGGCTTCGAGATTTATGTCCGCGCAAGTTGTCGGTGGGTTCACACTTGCAGTTGTGTTTCACCTTTTTGAGTCTTGGTTGGTGATCTAGGTTCTTGATCCCTGCTGTCATCCTCCTAGGATCAGGGTAGCTTCTATACCTGTTTAGTTATGCTACCAGGTAGTCTGATAAGACTTCCTTAGGTTTAGAAAGGTTTGCTCGCCCTATGATCGTGCAACTATTTCTTCTTTCATGAAGTTCCCCGTCGACTTTGAAGTGAAGTCTTCTAGTCATCTTTGATATAAGTCCTCCTCGCTGACTTGATATAATCCTTTTCCCGTCGGCTCTTGTTGAGTTTCCTGTCGATTTCATCGATCATTCTGAATTGTTTCCTCATATATCTATGTGTTCTTCTGCCGGGTGTTCCTGGGTATCTTAAGCATTGTTATCAACCCTTTTTAGCCCCTTTGGCTGAGACTTTTGATAAAGCTATGCTCTATTCTTGATTTGCCCTGTATTTGGTTAGCGTTCATCTGTCGTGTCTTGTCGTGCCTTATTCATCATACTGTTACGAGAAGTTCGTTGGGAGTCAAGTCAGACTCACCAAGTATTTTCTTTTGGCCTTTGTGTGTTGTCCTGGTGTTGGCCTTTGTGATAAGTTACCTTGCATGGAGTCGGGTTGCTGAAATCTTCAACTCTGTTGTAAGTTAAATATTAATCTATTGATTTATTGTTGAATCCGGTGTTTTCCTGATTCTCTCGACTTGAATTATGGTTAAAACCATTTGTTATCATGTTTTCCCGGTCTGACACTCCTCCTTGGGTTCTGTTGGATTTTTGAGCTAAGTATGTTTTGTTGCCTAATTCCCCGGGATAGTTTCGTTGAGTGGTTCTTGATCTCCATGATCTTCGTAGTCTAATGTTCTGAGTGTTCTCAGGTGTCCTGCACTGAGGTTTGTTTATATACTTATACTTATATATATGATTGTGCACCCCTGCTACAGGTGCTAAGTGTGAGTCTGTTGAGCGTGTGAGCTTAAAGTCACCGCCACAGTGCCTCTTTTGGACTGTTGGTTTGGGTGGATTGGAGTCACTGCCGCAGCACTCCTGATTTGGTTTTTAGGCGGTAGTGGATAAATGACCACCACCCGGTTTTGGGCTGCGGGCGTTGGTGGAAGATACCACCATCGCAGTGCCTTCTTTTGGGGGACGCTTTTCCCTCAAGCTGATCAGTCTCAAATTCTAATAAGCTTATATGCTTATGTATGGTATTATGATATATTATATGTATAACCATCACCTCTGAGCCGCAGGGACGGACATGTGGTTGACTTTGATTGCTTTGGCTATTACCTTTCAGTGCATGCTTTTATTTTCCTCTTACCGAGTGCACTCGTTTGTGCTGGCTCGTGTTGTGGTTAGATTATTGATGTTTACCTGCTTAGTTCTTCTTTCTGTACTCCTTTATTACTAATTGCTGCTAATCTTGGTTTTCTTTCACCCCTTTTGGGCTGAGGCATTCTTTTCTTATGAATGTCTCAGGTTCAGGTCTTTAGCTGTCGCAGGAGTTAGAGATGTGTCGTTCAGTTTTCCTGTTGAGGCCCTTCCTCTCTTCTAGGTAAGGGGCAGTTCCTTGGTTGTTGTCTTCTTTTGGATGTTTTTTCCTTCTTTTCTATGGGTTCGTGTCAGTTGTTGACGCCCATAGCTCTAGATTTCTTGTGCTAATTTACTTGCTAGTTGTTTTGCTGTTACTTTCAGGTTGTTTACCTACTTGCTCTCTGGGAAGTTTTATGCTAGGATGCATTAGTTACTTTTTGGTATAAAAATGTCATTCTTGCATATCATGGTTTTAAATAAATGTCACGTACTTTGAAGATCGTAGAAAATCTTTTCTAACTATACTAAACATAGATATATACATATCATTTCTGGGATGTTGACCTTCATGCTCATGTAGGCTAAAATGAGCATATTTTCCGCTGCGTATGTATAGTTTTCCACTGGTGGACTAGATGATCCACCGGACTAAGGGACACAGTCTTAAGCAAAAATGTAAAATTCTCTTTTTAATCCAAGTACATTTATGTCTTTTATAAAATAATTGTAAGGAGTGTTTGCCTGAGCGTCGGTAGTTGTCCCCTGCTTGACGTGGCATCACGACGTGTATTTTCCCCTTGCTCTGATAATATGTATTAAATTCGTGGGAAAATGCGGGTTGTGACAGTTGGTATCAGAGCTAGGTTAGCCAGGTTGATGTGATAGTCTGGTTGCCCGGTTAACCACCTGGTGAGAATCGTTATTCATTGCATACACACACCGAAGGGTCATCAGTATGTCTTGGCTGAAGCATGAACACTACACTCAAAGCATGATAAGAAGTATATGATGCATATTATGTAGTATGGGATGCATAATATGTGTTTGTATATGGATCCTCATAGGTGACAACATACGACTGTTATGTAGTATGAGATGCATAACGTAGGTTTGCATGCGTGTCCATTAGCTCGTTTTTTTTTTCGTTACATGCGATAATATGTAGTATGGGATGCATAAGATCGCATGTGTATGTCGCTCATAACATGCATTAAGGCCTTTTTAGATTGCATAACACTGCATATGCATCATAATATAGCATTTGCACACGTGCCAAGCTAAAAACATACATGATGACGCTCGTACACACATGATTTGAAATAAAATTTGGCATTCATGCATTTATATTATATGCACATAAGTTGATAGGATGATGGTATACCATCCTAAGTTAAGCATAACATCATTTCATGAATTCCCAGAGCAAGGTAACAGCAAGAGCAAGTATCTACTCCTTTCTGATCTGTATCGAGTTAGGAAATTTTAGTTCGTAGCTGTTGCGTCTTAAGCCAGGTGTAGTGATGTGTTTGTTCATAATTGTTGTCGATGACTCCAGAGGGTGGTGCGTCGGAGTCGGCTCTCCGGTTAGAGGGTGAACCCTTAGGTGCGCTTAGTGAGGCGGTGACTAAGGAGTTGCGTCAGAGTATCAAGGCGTTGTTAAAGAAAATGGTTGTGTTACAAGCGCAGTTTTCTGCCCAGGTGTTTTCAGGTTAAAGTTTTGACCTAGTTTATTCGTTGGCTTGCGGATGTAGATTTAGATTTTTGTTATCTCAATTATATGCGAGTTAAGGTAGAGGATGTTGAGCGTGCCTTCTTTTCGATTTGAGTTTTACTCGATGTTTTGGCTATAGAGCTTCACAGGCGGTCATCCTTAGGTGGTTGATCGTTTTGCAGATCCCCTTAGTGTTTAGTTCCCCTCTATTGTTTCTGTGGTGTCGAATCAGAGCTTTCAGAGTTGACCTGTCCTCTTAGGTGGTTTCTTAGCTTTTGCTAATCTAAAGGTGCTAGACCTGGGGGTTTCGTTGTGTTTTTGGGTTTGGGCTGGATGTCCAGGTTTGATGTTGTTATCCAACGTAAGGTAAAGCGTTTGATTTTTGAGCTGGACATCGGTCAACCCTCGAGCGTGTTTAGTTTTCCGCGCTATGTTTTCCCCGGTTATTTCCGCGGTGTGTGCCAGGAGCTTTAGTTCTCCAATGGTGTTGCTTATCTTGCTTCTACGCAAGAAACCATTTTCAGTTTGTTGTGTATCAAGGATTTACTTCCCTATGGTGCAAGATCTCGCTGATGGCTTCGCCGTTAGTCTCCCTGGTTTTCTGCCTGTGCGAGTTGAGGAGTTTGCTTCTGACCTTGAGCCGGGTACTTGTCCTGTTGCTAAGACATCGTACCCTTTGGCCCCGCGTGTGTTGCGAGAGTTGCGCTCTCAGTTAGATGAGTGGTTGTAGTGTGGCTTTTTCCTGGCCTAATTCTTCGCCCGGGGGTGCTCCTGCCTTGTTCGTGAAAAAGAAAGTTAGTTCGGTGTTTTCGAAGGCCGATCTTCGTGTGAGCTTCCTTTAGTTGGGGATCCGCTTGTCAGTCGTTCCGCGATCCATTTTCTGTCCTCGGTTTGGACATTTCGAGTTCTTGGTATCGTCCTTTTCTTTTTGGGTAACCTTATCCGCATTTGCTTTCCTAACCCTTTTCGGTTAGCGTTTCTCTCTAGCGAGTGTGAGCTTACCTCTCCCTTTGTACTTTTCATTCGATGCCACCTAAGTTTCGGTTCTAAGTTTCGGGGTGAAACTTTCTGTTAGGAGGGGTTGCTGTAACGCCCCGGGTTTTTCTTATAACTATTTTATTTAAAGCATATGGAATCTATGATAATCATTCGAAAGCGAGATTTTAATTTAGGGCGTCGGTAGGTAGGGGCGTTACCTTTCGGAATCGTCGTCGTCGTCCGACGAGTTAACTCTAGATGGGGGCGTTAATGCGGTAATATGTATGTAATTGTGTATATGTGTACGTATTCATTATATGTTAAGGTGCAAAGATTGTATATATATAAAGATTTATACAACTATAAATACAAAATATATACATATATGTATGCATAAAAATTTGGGATACATTAGGCTTTATGTTTATATGCGGATGTTAGTATAAGTATATATAAGTTTTACGCATATAAATTTCCTATATATATAAAAATATAAGTTATATTTTTTATATATATAAAGAAATAAAAAGTTTATTATTATATAAACATATATATATATTATAACTAAAACCCTCTCCCAGCCATTCTATCCTTCTCCCCGTTCCCCGATAACGCTCCTCCCCTTTTAGCGATTTCTTCCTCTGCCGAGGGTGCTGGTAGAGGTGACCTAGAGCTTCGTCGGTGGCGCCGGAGGTCGGGGGCTTGGCCGTCGGAGTGGTCTCGGGAGGTCGTCGGGCCTTTCCTTCGTCGCCGGGGCAGCCTTTCGGTCGTCCTTCGTCGGTCTTGCCGCGATCCGGCGAGTCGTCTTCCGATTCAAGGCAAGAAAACCCTTCCCTTTCTCCCTCTCTTCTTCTCTGTTGCTGGATTCTTCCTTGTTGGGGATTTTTCCTGTACCTATAAGTGCAGAAAAATTGATTTTCGGTTGGTAATTGCTTGGATCATTATGGGGCTCGCTCCTCTAATTGTTTTTCCCATGTTAACAAAATTTTTTTTGGTTTTGTTCTGTGTTGGGGCTGCTATCCTCCTCCTCCCTCCCCTGTTCTAAGTTTCTGCTGCCCTGGTTGTTGGATTGTGAAAGCTTTACTCGATTCTAGGCTGGTATGGTGATGTTCCAGGTTATAAAACCCCCTATGCCTTCAGTTTTGTTTGTATTGGAGATAATTTATGCTGGTTTCCTGTCTTCTTTGGGGGAATTTAGGGGTTTATGGCTGCTGCTTTATGCTTCAAAAAATTTATTATATTGGGAGTTCTTCCTTTGGAATTGAGGGTAGGTGCTGCTCGGTTGCCCCTTCAGGTTTGGAAATTTTTGGGATCTATGGTTGGTGGCTGCTGGGTATAATATTATATTGGGAATTTAATGGGTTTCCTTCGCTCCATGCTAGCATCGACTTGAGTATGTGCTGAAATTTATTGTTTTTCCCAATGGTTTTCTCCTAGTTTAAACACTTGATTTTTACGAAATTTCGCATCTATACGCTAGAAAATTTCTTGGTATATGTTTAAGTCAATTGCCCGGTTCATGAAACTACTGGATTTAAATGCTAGGAATTCACTCTGGTAAATGCTAAGTTAAACTTTCTGGGCTATAAGCTTGAGATTTCATTCCTTTGGGAAGGGTCGAGGCCATCAGTTATGATTGTTATTATGTGCTGGGGATGCCCTTGGGCTATATGTTATTTGGTAAAAATGCTGAACTCTTTTATTCAGTAAAGTATACGTGGTCTTGCTCGACTGAATTTCTAATCCCGCATTTTTTTTCCTTTTGTTGTCTAAGTTCTGAGTTTTTGGAGGGCTAAAATCCTCTGGGAATTTCTGTGCCTAGTTCTCGATGATTCAGCGAAGCCTTATGTCGCTAAACTTGAAAGAGGTGTAAATAAGTTTTGGCTTCGAGATTTATGTCCATGCTAGTTGTCGGTGGGTTCACACTTGCAGTTGTGTTTCACCTTTTCTGAGTCTTGGTTGGTGATCTATGCTCTTGATCCCTGCTGTCATCCTCCTAGGATCAGGGTAGCTTCTATACCTGTTTAGTTATGCTACCAGGTAGTCTGATAAGACTTCCTTAGGTTTAGAAAGGTTTGCTCGCCCTATGATCGTGCAACTATTTCTTCTTTCATGAAGTTCCCCGTCGACTTTGAAGTGAAGTCTTCTAGTCATCTTTGATATAAGTCCTCCTCGTTGACTTGAAATAAGACTTTTCCCGTCGGCTCTTGTTGAGTTTCCTGTCGATTTCATCGCTCATTCTGAATTGTTTCCTCATATAGCTATGTGTTCTTCTGCCGGGTGTTCCCGGGTATCTTAAGCATTGTTATCAATTCTTTTTAGTCCCTTTGGCTGAGACTTTTGATAAAGCTATGCTCTATTCTTGAGTTGCCCTGTATTTGGTAGCGTTCATCTGTCGTGTCTTGTCGTGCCTTATTCATCGTACTGTTACGAGAAGTTCGTTGGGAGTCAAGTCAGACTCACCAAGAATTTTCTTTTGGCCTTTGTTTGATAAGTTACCTCCATCTCGTTCCGACACCAAGCCTTTCATGGAGTCGGGTTGCTGAAATCTTCAGCTCTATTGTAAGTTAAATATTATTCTATTGATTTATTGTTGAATCCAGTGTTTTCCTGATTCTCTCAACTTGAATTATGGTTAAAAACATTTGTTATCATGTTTTCCCGGTCTGACACTCCTCCTTGGGTTCTGTTGGATTTGTGAGCTAAGTATGGTTTGTTGCCTAATTCCCTAGGATAGTTTCGTTGAGTGGTTCTTGATCTCCATGATCTTTGTAGTCTAATGTTCTGAGTGTTCTTAGGTGTCCTGCACTGAGGTTTGTTTATATACTTATATATATACATATACTTATATATATGATTGTGCACCCCTGCTACAGGTGCTAAGTGTGAGTCTGTTGAGCGTGTGAGATTAAAGTCACCGCCACAGTGCCTCTTTTGGACTGTTGGTTTGGGTGGATTGGAGTCACCGCCGCAGCACTCCTGATTTGGTTTTTGGGCGGCAGTGGATAAAGGACCACCACCCGGTTTTGGGCTGCGGGCGTTGGTGGAAGATACCACCGTCGCAGTGCCTTCTTTTGGGGTACGCTTTTCCCTCGAGCTGATCAGTCTCAAATTCTAATAAGCTTATATGCTTATGTATGGTATTATGATATATTATATGTATAACCATCACCTTTGAGCCGCAGGGACGGACACGTGGTTGGCTTTGATTGCTTTGGTTATTACCTTTCAGTGCAGGCTTTTCTTTTCCTCTTACCGAGTGCACTCGTTTGTGCTGGCTCGTGTTGTGGTTAGATTATTGATGTTTACCTGCTTAGTTCTTCTTTCTGTACTCCTTTATTACTAATTGTTGCTAATCTTGGTTTTCTTGCACCCCTTTTGGGCTGAGGCATTCTTTTCTTATGAATGTCTCAGGTTCAGGTCTTTAGCTGCCGCAGGAGTTAGAGAGGTGTCGTTCAGTTTTCCTGTCGAGGCCCTTCCTCTCTTCTAGGTAAGGGGCAGTTCCTTGGTTGTTGTCTTCTTTTGGATGTTTTTTCATTCTTTTCTATGGGTTCGTGTCAGTTGTTGACGCCCATAGCTCTAGATTTCTTGTGCTAGTTTACTTGGTAGTTGTTTTGCTGGTACTTTCAGGTTGTTTACCTACTTGATCTCTGTGAAGCTTTATGCTAGGATGCATTAGTTACTTTTTGGTATAAAAATGTCATTCTTGCATATCATGGTTTTAAATAAATGTCACGTACTTTGAAGATCGTAGAAAATCTTTTCTAACTATACTAAACATAGATATATGCATATCATTTCTGGGATGTTGACCTTCATGCTCATGTAGGCTAAAATGAACCTATTTTCCGCTGCGTATGTATAGTTTTCCACTGGTGGACTAGATGATCCACCAGGCCGAGGGACACGGTCTTAAGCAAAAATGTAAAATTCTCTTTTTAATCCAAGTACATTTATGTCTTTAATAAAATAATCGTAAGGAGTGTTTTCCTGAGCGTCGGTAGTTGTCCCCTGCTTGACGTGGCATCACGACGCGTATTTTCCCCTTGCTCTGATAATATGTATTAAATTCGTGGGAAAATGCGGGTTGTGACAGCAACTGCTTGGCGGTAGCACTACCGCTGGCGCTGGGATCCGAGTCTATTTAAAGAGCGGTCCTCCTCCTCTCAAAATGACAATGGACAGACGAACAAAGCCACAACTCCTGTACTTTCTTGAGAGCCCTCCTCCCTGCAGCCAAGAGAACTTCATCAACGCTCGTAAGCACAAAGAACTCAAAGAAGGATCGATCATGCTTATTCAACATGATAGTCATACACATCAACTCCAATAACTAATTCGGTGCACCTTCGACATCATCTTCGAGTTCAACCAATAAGTGAGTTTTTGGTTTTTAGTTTTATCATTATAACTCTTATCTTTTATTAGTAAAGAAATTCACTCGTGGTTGGCGACTAAGGCCTTGGGAGGACTAGGGAGAATTCACCACGTGGGTGTGGCCACTAGGTTTAGATTTAGATCTAGGGAGCGGATCGAGGCCTCATCTGGGATAGATAGGATAGAGCCAACCGGTCCTTGGGAGAAGCATCGGTATAGATAACCAAAAAGCTTTTGCGTTCGCCTCAATTCCAAGCGTCATTGGGATCAAGTTTTGTAAACATTTTTATTGCAATAATATTATGTTTTACTCTAGTTTTGACTTCTTATCTCTAATCATCAGAACATAAATAAAAATGGAAGTCTCTATCGCTAACGACGCGCGTTAACTTCTACCGTTGGCGGTAGCAACAGAGACTCCATCTCTTTTTCCCTGTACAGCACGGTTTCATAAAAGTATATATCATTGTCTTGAGAGAAATATTTCGTAAAATATATTCAATATATAACTATAATTTCACTTAAGCACTAAAAGTTTTAAAACCGTTATTCACCCCCCTCTAAGGGTGCCTACAGATCCAACAAGTGGTATCAAAGATAGGTTATTCCAAAATATTCTAACAACCGAGAATAATGACGCTTCATGATCTCGCTTTTCATGAGGGGCAAGGGATAAGTAGAACTCCACTTTTCACTTGAACTGATTATTAATACTGGAGAATACAGATGCATTATTTTCTAAAAAATTTATATTTAGATGTCTGGGCTTGGGTAGAACAACGTTATACTACTCCTAAATATGTAGGTGGAGATTTAACCATGGAAAAGCCTAGAGATAAATGGGATGAGTGAGATAAAAATGGATGCAAAAATAATAATGGACTCCTTATTTTTTGCTTTAGATAGAACTGAATTCAATCGAGTTAGTGCTTGTGAAACTGCTTACAATATCTAGAATTTATTGGAAATAACTCATGAGGGTACTTCACAGGTTAAATACTCAAAGCAATTCCAACTTGTTGGAACAACCCTATTACTAATTTGGGCTAGGATCACTATTATGTTGACTAGGATCAAGTTGACCCCATTGTATAGTCTAAGGGTCAAGTTTTTAGGCTGTTAGATTAATTAGAACTTAAGGAAAATTTGAGTTCTCAGTGCTCGACAAATGGCAAGTAGCGTTCGACGAATGACGATCAGCGTTCGACAAATGTCGATCGGCGTTCGACGAATTCCTTCCAGCAGAATGAAGAATTATAGCTAGCCAGTGTTCGACATTCTCTGATCAGGGCTCGACAAATGTCGATCAGCGTTCGACGAATTCCAGCCAGCGCTCGACAAATTATTTATTGAAGAGAAATACAGTTCCAGAGTATTTACTTCTTAAAGATAAGATTATTTGTCAACTCTCTGTCACAGATAGTCAACTCTAACGGTTCATTCAAATATTCTTGGACTTATTCAAGCTAGGATATTATATTCCTTAAATATATTCTCTTCTTTCCTTTTCCCAAGGTAGAGATAGCCGTTGACATTTAATGCAAAGAAATATCAAACGGCTCAAGGATTAAAAGACCTGCAAAAGCCGTTTTGTATCTGTTACAGTTCCAAGAAAAGATTTAATGTCTGACTATTCTATTCCAAAACAAAAAGGACATCAAGGACAGACATCTCCTCTCTGATATACTCGACAGAATTCAAATTTCATAGATACAGCTAACAGATTACAGATACAGTACAAGGAGAATAAGAACAGAGGAGAAAAAGAAGAACATTAAGTCAAATATCTTTAGTCTTCTTCTTCTTCCTTAATTTTTGGCAGCACCTTCATACTTCTGAGAACAACATGCATTCTCTCAAATCTGCTGCAAGTTCAAGTCTTCCAAAGAGCAACAACAATCTGAAGAATTATTTCTTCCAGATTAATCTGCTACAGAAGATTTCTGTGTTTGAAAAAGCTTCATCCACAAGCTGTCAACAACTTCAATCAGACAGGGGGAGCTTTTATCATCAACACCTTATTCTTATCTTCTCTCAGAACATTGACAGATAAGAACACCCTAAACTTTCTTACCTCATCTTGTACATGGTTAATTCTCCCTTCAAAAGTTTACCAAGTGGTGGCAAGACACCTTATCAAAAAATCCTTGAGTGGTTGTTTAGCACCTTATCAAAAGCTTATTGGTGTGTGGACACCTTATCAAAAATCCCTTGGTGCTAGGGCACCTGATCAAAACTCCTAGTGGATTCCTACCAAGGGTGGTAGAAGTGTGAACTACCCAGATTTATTGGGGAACCACTATAGCTCCTTGTGTCTTTTGTGTTTGTTTACTTTTCTGTGTTTGTGCTGTGTGCTTTTTCTTATTCTATTTTTATTATATCACTGCTTACACATATAAATAACACTATTTTAATTCCGCTATAAAACTCAGAAAAAGTTTTAATACTCTATTCACCCCCCTCTAGAGTAACTTAAGATCTAACCTCCACTTTCAATTGGTATCAGAGGAGGTTGATTCTTTATAGGCTAACACCTGAATCACGAAGATAAATTAGATCTTAGATTCTCTCAGAGTTTCTTTTTCATATTCATTTTCTTTTGATTAAAACTCATGGCACAAAACAAAGAGTATTCCAGCACAAGACCTCCTATGTGCAATCTCAGTAAGTTTGCACTGTGGAAAGTAAGGATCAGATTATACATGAATTCTATTGATGAGGAAATCTTCAATGTCATCTTGACAGGACCTTCTACTCCCTCAGCATCTACAAGCACTGAAGCAACAAATAACAACAATGCTGTTCCACCACCTGAGTGGACAGATGCACAGAAGAAGCAGAGGAGTGCAGATGCTAAAGCCATGAATATACTGGCTCAAACTATGACAGATGACATATTCCAGAAGGTTGTGGAATGCAACTCAGCAAGAGAGATATGGACCTCTCTCACCAATATGGTTGAGGGATCTGCTGATGAAAGGAAAGATAGGAGATCACATCTTATTTCTCAGTATGAGAATTTCAAGAAAGGAGAACAGAGATAGTTGTTGATATGTACAATAGACTCAGCCTCATAATCAATGAGCTGAAGTCTCTGGACAAAGTGATCTCTATCAGTGAGATCAATGATAAAATTCTTATGTGCTTCCCCAGCACATGAGATTCTAGAATCTGGCCAATCAAGGAAGCCAGAAGTCTCAATGAGATGACCACTGAGACACTGTTAGGCAAGCTCAAGCTTATGAGCAGCTTGTCAAATCCAGGGAAGCTGAGCAAACCACTTCATCTCCAGCATCCAAGAAGGAGAGAAGTATAGCTTTTCAAGGTACTGAAGAAGGAGAAAAGACTCCAAAAGATGAGGAGTTTATGAATCTCTTAGCCAAGAGATTTTACAAAATGGCTAAGAAGAACTTCAGAAAGAAAGAGTCCAGATCAAGAGACAAGCCAAGGTATGACAAAAATCATGCTAATGAAATTATATGTTTTGGTTGCAGAAAACCAGGATACATTGCTCCTGACTGTCCAGAAAATCAAAACAAGAAGGACAAGAAGGAAAGGAGAAAAGAAAAGAAAGAAAAGAGGAACTCCAGCAAATCTTCCCCCCACTCTCACAAAAAGAAGGGAAGAGGATTTGTAGCAGAAAGTTGGAGTGAAACTGAATCAGAATCTTCATCAAGCTCCTCTGAAGATGAAGAAAATTCAGATGAGAAGGACCAATGTCTGATGGCTATTTATGACTCAGACAGTGAGTCAAGATATGCTTCATCATCTAGCTCCAATGATGATGAAGAAGAGAAGAACTTCTGCATGATGGCAATCAATGCCTCAGTCAACAATTCTAACAAAGAGGAATCAGAATCAGAAGCAGAAGATGATCCTGATCAGGTAATATCTAATTTTGATTTCAATTCCATTGAATTCAAAAATGAATTCAAAGTTATTTGCTTTGACTTAATCAAATCTGAGAAGGAAATAATCTCTCTCAGAAATAAGTTGACTGAAATGGAAAATATAAGTGAAGAGAATGCAAATCTTAAGAAAGATCTGGCTGCCTCTAGAGAACAAATTATTCTCATTGAGAATAAACTTTCTGAGGCCAAGAAATTTGAAGAATCCCTCAATGGGAGAAGCATCAAACTGATGGACATCATAAGCACTGTCAATGCTAGATTTAATAATAGCAAACTGGGCTTGGGTGCTTCATCAAGTGAGCCATCTCTGATTAAGAGAAACATCCTCTCTACACCCATAAAATTCATTTCTGCTAAGGGCAAAGAAGCCGCAGAAAGAAATAAAGATATTCCAAGCAAGTATGTTAAGAATAAAAGAATTCAAAAGAATTCGTCGAACGGAGCTCGACAAAAAGACTTCAATTTGTCGAATGGAGCTCGACGAAAACTGAAAATAGATTTTCAGTATAGTTATCACATGACCGACGCTCGACAAAATCATGCACATTTGTCGAACGGCGATCGACGAATTTATCCAAATTCGTCGAACAGACACTATACAGAAAATTTTAGGAATTCTAATTCTAAAAAAACTAAAAATCCCTTTTCTGAATGGATAATATCTCCAAGGAGATATCATCCACAAGGCTATAAGGATCAGCCTGAAATGTCCTTTATCTCTGAATTTTGTGGTAACATAAAAGGACCCAAGGTAGTCTGGGTCAAAAACAACTAGTTTATGTTTCTGTATTTGCAGGTACACAGCTATCCAAGAATAAATGAAAAATGGTATTTGGATAGTGGCTGTTCAAAGCACATGACAGGAAACAAGGCAAAGCTTGGACCAAAAGTAATATTTGGAGATTCCAACTATGGCCAGACCAAAGGCTATGGAAAGGTCAAGGTTGGAGAAGTCACCTTCAAAGAGGTAGCTTATGTCAAGGGACTAAAGCACAACCTCATCAGCATAAGTCAATTATGTGATGAAGGGTATCAGGTAACATTTAATAAATTGAAATGCCTTATTAAATCTGCTGATAATATTACTATTTTATCAGGTATTAGGCAAGGTAATATTTATTTAGGAAATTTCAATTCATCTACATCAGAAATTTGTCTATTTAATGAGTTAAGCAAACCTAGTGAACTATGACATAAGAGATTAGGACATGTAAACCTAAGGACCATTTCTAAACTATCTAAGAACAATCTTGTTAGAGGCTTACCATCAGGTTCATACAAGAAAGAAGGTCTTTGCAGGGCATGTCAACTAGGCAAGCAAACTAAAAATAGTTTTAAATCATATTCTAAAAGTGATTCACCTAGAATCTTATATTTGCTACATATGGACCTTTTTGGACCTATTGCAATTAAGAGTTTAGGGGGGAAGTATTACACTCTAGTTATTGTACATGACTTCTCTAGATTCACTTGGGTGTTCTTTTTGAAAGAAAAGTCAGATAACTTTAAAGTTCTTACAGACTTTCTTAAGAGCATACAGATTGAGTACTCTACTGTAGTTGCATTGATCAGAAGTGATCATGGCACTGAGTTTGGGTCTCTTCTCATGCAAGAATTCTGTGAGATGGAAGGTATCAGGCATTGCTTCTCAGCTCCTAGAACTCCTCAACAAAATGGGGTAGTTGAAAGGAAAAATAGAACTCTAATTGAATCAGCAAGAACATTACTTGCAGATGCTAATTTGCCCCTATCTTTTTGGGCAGAGGCTGTTAGCACAACAAACTATGTTTTGAATAGAAGTTTGATACACAAACTTAATGGCAAGACTCATGAGTTACTTAAAGGAAAGAAACCTTAAATTAATGATTTTAGAGCATTTGGCTGTAGATGTTTTGTTCACAATAATGATAAGAAATACCTTAGAAAATTTGAACCAAAATCTGAAGAAGGACTTTTCTTAGGATATTCATTAGTTAGCAAAGCATATAGGATTTACAACAAATCTTCTCTTAAAATTGAAGAATCTATGCATGTTTTCTTTGATGAACCTCACATGTTTTACAAGGAGAAGAATACTTCTACCATAGAAAATCTACAGGTACCCACTCTATGTGAGCAGCTAGATCAATTAGCTCTACATAAAGAAGGACTTCCAAATTCTGTACAGCAGAATGCTGAAGAAAGTGAAGAAGAAGATCATCCAGATCTTGCTGAAAGTTCCAATCAGATAACAGCAGAACATCCTCCACAGGATATAACAGCTGAACAAATTTCCCAAGTGGATACGATTGCTGAACCAACTCCAACTGTTGACCACATCACAGTTAGAGATCATCCAATTTCACAAGTGATTGGAGATATTACAGCAGGTGTTCAATCAAGGCATCAACTACACCAAAATCAGATGCATACTTGTTTCCTATCACAAGTTGAACCTCAATCCATTAAAGATGCAGAACAAGATCCAAATTGGATTTTTGCAATGCAAGAGGAACTCAACCAATTTGAAAGGAACAAGGTTTGGGATTTGGTTCCAAGACCAAAGGGCCATCCAGTCATTGGCACTAAGTGGGTCTACAAGAACAAGCTGGATGAGCAAGGCAACATTGTGAGGAACAAAGCTAGATTAGTAGCTCAAGGATACTCACAGGAAGAAAGAATAGACTATGATCAGACTTTGCACCAGTTGCAAGGTTAGAAGCAATCAGAATTTTTCTTGCATTTGCTGCATACAAGAAATTCAAAGTCTATCAAATGAATGTAATGAGTGCATTTCTTAATGGAGACATCAAAGAAGAAGTCTATATGGAACAACCACCAGGTTTCATCTCTCCAACTCACTCTTCTTATGTATATAAATTTAATAAAGCTCTCTATGGTCTCAAACAAGCTCCCAGAGCATGGTATGAGACCTTAGCTAATTTTCTTTTGGAAAACAAGTTCTGTAGAGGCATAGTAGATAAAACTCTATTTTTCAGAATACATAAAAATCAAACTTTACTAGTTCAAATATATGTAGATGATATTATTTTTGGCCCTACTGACTCAAATTTATGCAAAAAGTTCTCTAAACTAATGCAATCTAACTTTGAAATGAGTAGTTTGGGTGAGTTATCATACTTCCTTGGTCTTCAAGTGAAGCAAACTCCAACTGGAATCTTCATATCCCAATCTAAATATGCTAAGAAATTAGTGAAAAGATTTGGTATGACTGATTCTTCCACCATGAAAACACCCATGCCCTCTAATGATGTTGTTGATACTGATGAATCAGGGAAACCTGTTGATCAAAAAGTATATAGAGCAATTGTTGGCTCATTACTTTATTTAACAGCTAGTAGGCCAGATATAATGTTTGTTACTTGTATTTGTGCTAGATTTCAAGTTAACCCTAAAGAATCTCATCTAACTTTATTAAAAAGGATTTTAAGATATATAAAGGGTTGCCCTAATCTAGGTCTCTGGTATCCAACAGCATCTGAATTTGAATTAACTGGATTCTCAGATTCAGATTATGCTGGATGCAGAGTAGACAGAAAGAGCACATCAGGAACTTGTCAGTTTCTTGGTGATAGGCTTGTGTCTTGGTTTTGTAAGAAACAGACATCTGTGTCCACATCAACAGCTAAAGCTGAATATATAGCTGCAGGCAGTTGCTGCTCACAGATACCGTGGATACAAAATCAGCTTCTAGACTATGGTGTCAATCTAAATAAATCAATCATATTTTGTGACAATACTAGTGCAATATCTATAGCACAAAATCCAGTTCTCCATAGTAGGACTAAACACATAGAAATTAGGCACCACTTTATCAGAGATAATGTGGATAAAAATAAAATTTGCCTACAGTTCATCTCTACTGATTTGCAAAGAGCAGATATTTTCACCAAGCCCTTGGATGAAAAGAAGCATATCTTCTTTATAAATCAGTTAGGAATGATAGATGGAGATTCAATCTGATTAAAAATTAAATTTTCTATCTATCCTCTCAATTCGTCGAACAGAGGAAGATGAATTTGGATCATTCGTCAAACGATGATCGATGAAATCCTTTAACTTCAGAATCGACAAAGAAAATCTCATCTGTCGAACGGTGGTCGACGAAAATAAAATTTTCGTCGAACGCAGTCTGACGGAGACTTAAAGTCTTTTTGACTTCTGATTTTAATTAGGTTTTACCGAACGTCGCTGTACGAATGCACCCTTTTTCTCCAAGCTTTCTATATAACACCTATTTTACTTCGTTCTAAATTTGCGCCTACTGAAATCGTTTTCCCTCCAAGTTCCCCTCTGCACTTGATCTTTTTCTCTTGCAGGTTTCAATGGAGATTTCTCAGGCTGCTCTCTACTCCATGAAGTTTGATGCAGGATTTGATATCAATTTGGAATCATTTGCTCAATCTGACCAAGTTTTTCAAGACATTCTTCAACTCTTTGAGGAACAGAAGTTGAAAAAGTTCATGTCAACCAGGATTAAGTTGAATACTGCTGAAATTAAAGAATGGGCTTACTCGGCCAAGGCTGAAGATGAAAGTTTAACAGGAACAATCTCAGGTCATCAGGTTTCACTAACCCCGACCATTTTATCTGAAGTATTTGGTTTCTTAAATGGTGATGATGACTTAGATATAAGCTCAGATGAATTTGATGATGCTTTGGTTAAAATGGGTTATTTTGGAAACCCTAACCATTTGCTTAAGAAAAACTTATCCTTGGAATATAAGTTCTTATTTGATATAGTTGGAAAAGTTTTATTAGGAAAGACTTCAGGACATGATTAAATTAACAGGCACCAATTTCTGTTGATGGTGGCCCTGATGGATAAGAAGAAAGTTAACTGGGGATCAATTCTTTTTGAATTGATTAAGAAGAAAGTCTCAAAGGATAATGTATCTTTTGGAAGAATCATTGGAATTGTTCTGCAGGAAAAGCATCCAGACCTTCTGGTCTCACCCAAGGTTACAATAAATGCTAGCAAGAGGCTGACCTCAGCTCTATTTGCAAAGTGGGACAAGGTGATTCCTAAGAAGAACCCAGGAGCAGTTACACACAAGAAAGCTTCTGAAGGCACCAGGACTGATGCAGTCACTCCCTCAACCCTTCCAGAGGCTCCTTCTTCTATTCCTTCTCCTCCTCACCTTTCTCCTACTCAGCAAATTTCTCATGAACAAACTCCACCTTCAAACTCTCCAACACCTCAAAATGAAATTCCCCCTCCTTCATTTGATCTTTTGCCTTCCCCACCTCTCTCTCCTATACATGTTGACCATCAATCACCCATCCATCACTCATGCCCTATCCATCGCCAGACACTTCTACACATACTGCCAATGTCACAAATATCTCTATACCAACTTCCATTCCATCCACTTCTCAACCATCTTCATCTACTCCACCAGATTTTCTATATCTCAATTTTTCTTCTATTGCTGATCAAGTTCTTGATCACATTCTTCCCAAAATAGATTCTCTAGTGGATGCAAAACTTGCTCCAGTCCATCATATCCTGTCAAACCTTGACTCCATCCTGGAGGCAAAACATGCTCCAGTTCTCACAGCTATTGCTGAACTCTCTTCAAAAATATCATCAATTTCTTCCTCTCAATATGTCCCTTCTTCAAGGGGCCTAGATTCAGGTATCTCTGAAGCTAGGCAGGGGGAGATGTTTTATGAAGAAGCTCCAGAAGCTCAAGTTTTTGAAGAAGCTCAAGTTTTTGAAGAAGCTCCAGTTTTTGAAGAAAATACAATTATAGTTTTTGATATAGAAATGTTTGATCTATTTTCAGAAACACCAGTTATAGAGAAAATAAATAATATCTATATTCATCCATCTATAGATATTACTAATTTTCTATCACAGTTTGATTCAATTTTCTCTATTATGCCATTGCATCAAGAGTATTCTAGAGCAGTTGTTCCATACACTGCTCCAATAGATAAAGTTTGTTAAAAGAAATTATCAAAAGTTGTGAAGTTCAGACTGCAGTTCCAGCTCCTATTGCAGTTCAAGAAGTATCAGTTATTGTTTCAGAAGAAAGCTTCAAAAGCTTTGATGTTCCTACTTTTGAATTTGAAAATTCTCCTATTCCTGATTCTGATAAAATCTGGGAAGCAGAAGAAGCAGCTCATGCAGAATCTCTTAATGAAGCTCTCTCTCCACCAATCCTGATGTGGAATGAATAAACCATGCCAAGTTTTGAGTAAATATGGGAAAGAGAGGATGTAGCTTTTGATGTTGAAGAGCAAAAAGCTAAAGCTCTTAGAGAGGCTCTTAAACAAATAGATGACTTATATGACAATCCAGATCACTCTTCAGAAGATTCAGATGAAGAAGATGATGATAGTGACTCTGAGGACACATCATCCAAGAAGAGAAAGAAAAGAGATTAAATCAAAGGCTGTCCCCAAGCCTCCAAATCCAGATAATGATGTTCCTTACTGCATTCTTCACAATATCACTCTTGACAAAAATACTCCAGCTTGGATGAGGTATTCCAGAAATGAGAATAACAGAAGAAAGAAGTTCAGGAAGACTGGCTATTATTCTGATAAGCCAGTCAGGCATAATCCTCCTCCACCTCCTCCTCCAGCAGGATCAGCAGGTTCAGCAGGATTATCCTCCTCTCAGAATATTAGTTCTCAGCACTCTTGCAGACCAGCTAGTTCTAGTGGTTCTCAAGGCTCCAAGTCTTCAAGAACTCCATCAAGTTCTTCCAAGAATGTTCCCTCAGAATTCAATCCTACAGTATCTGATGAAAGGACTCCTTCTCTCACTGCTGAAGAAATAGCTCAAAAGGCCAGATTCAAAGAATTTATGGCAAGAGCTCAAATCAACAGAGCCAAAGCTGAAGGAAAGGACTTCTCTCACATCACAACTATGTCAGAATTCAGACAATTAGAACTTGAAAGGTATGGCTCCAAAACCTTTTTCAGTGCAGATGAATACTTAAAGAAACATCCAGTAGCTGTTATCATAGAAGGAAAAGCACAAACCATAATAGGAGCTCAAAATCTCTACATTAGCAAAAAGGATTCAGAAGATCCTAACAGAGAAATTATTTTCAAGCCTCCTTCAAAAGACAAGAGTTCTTAAATATTATTTTTATTTTAACTGTAATGTTCCTAAACTCAGAGCACTTTGTTTATTCTTATCTGATGAAGCTCTAAATTTCTGTCAGATAAATATGTTTATGCTCTGCTGTTTATTTCTGTTATTTGTTATTTGATTGTTTGTCAAAAAGTATCCTAACCCAAATAGGGGAAGATTGTTGGAACAACCCTATTACTAATTTGGGCTAGGATCACTATTATGTTGACTAGGATCAAGTTGACCCCATTGTATAGTCTAAGGGTCAAATTTTTAGGCTGTTAGATTAATTAGAACTTAAGGAAAATTTGAGTTCTCAGTGCTCGACAAATGACAAGTAGCGTTCGACGAATGACGATCAGCGTTCGACAAATGTCGATCGGCGTTCGACGAATTCCTTCCAGCAGAATGAAGAATTATAGCCAGCCAGTGTTCGACATTCTCTGATCAGGGCTCGACAAATGTCGATCAACGTTCAACGAATTCCAGCCAGCGCTCGACAAATTATTTATTGAAGAGAAATACAGTTCCCGAGTATTTACTTCTTAAAGATAAGATTATTTGTCAACTCTCTATCACAGATAGTCAACTCTAACGGTTCATTCAAATATTCTTGGACTTATTCAAGCCAGGATATTATATTCCTTAAATATATTCTCTTCTTTCCTTTTCCCAAGGCAGAGATAGCCGTTGACATTTAATGCAAAGGAATATTACACGGCTCAAGGATTAAAAGACCTGCCAAAGCCATTTTGTATCTCTTACAATTCCAAGAAAAGAATTAATGTCTGACTATTCTATTCCAAAACAAAAAGGACATCAAAGGCAGACATCTCCTCTCTGATATACTCGACAGAATTCAAATTTCATAGATACAACTAACAGATTACAGATACAGTACAAGGAGAATAAGAACAGAGGAGAAAAAGAAGAACATTAAGTCAAATATCTTTAGCTTCTTCTTCTTCCTTAATTTTTGGCAGCACCTTCATACTTCTGAGAACAACATTCATTCTCTCAAATCTGTTGCAAGTTCAAGTCTTCCAAAGAGCAACAACAATCTGAAGAAGTATTTCTTCCAGATTAATCTGCTACAGAAGATTTCTGTGTTTGAAAAAGCTTCATCCACAAGATGTCAACAACTTCAATAAGACAGGGGGAGCTTTTATCATCAACACCTTTTTCTTATCTTCTCTCAAAACATTGAAAGAGAAGAACACCCTAAACTTTCTCACCTCATCTTGTACAGGGTTGATTCTCCCTTCAAAAGTTTACCAAGTGGTGGCAAGACACCTTATCAAAAAATCCTTGAGTGGTTGTTAAGAACCTTATCAAAAGCTTATTGGTGTGTGGACACCTTATCAAAAATCTCTTGGTGCTAGGGCATCTTATCAAAACTCCTAGTGAATTCCTACCAAGGGTGGTAGAAGAGTGGACTACCCAGATTTATTGGGGAACCACTATAGCTCCTTGTGTCTTTTGTGTTTGTTTACTTTTCTATGTTTGTGCTGTTTGCTTTTACTTATTCTGTTTTTATTATATCACTGCTTACACATATAAATAACACTATTTTAATTCCACTATAAAACTCAGAAAAAGTTTTAATACTCTATTCACCCCCCTCTAGAGTAACTTAAGATCTTACATCCACTTTCACAACTGGAGTCGGAGTTTGAAAGATTCAGAATGGATACAGACGAGTATATAGACTCGATGTACACTTGCTTCACCAATATTGTCAACGCCTCAAATATACTCGGGAAAACTTTCTCTGACGATGACTTGGTAAAGAAAATCCTTCGGTCTCTCCCTCCGAACTTCAATTCGAAGGTGATGGCCATCTCTGAGCCACATGAACTAAGATGGCTCCAAATTATGAGCCTTATTGGGAATCTCAAAACCCATGAGGTTGAACTCAAAATCCAACACGAAGAATACAACGAAGAGATGAAGACGTGAGCCTTGACACTGAAGCCAAGGAAAGAGGACGACGGGGAGGAAGATGATGAAGAGATACATTTCGTGAAAAATTTCACAAAGTTCATGAAGAACCCGGAAAGGACACCTTCCGGAAGTATTTCGAAAAAGACTCAAGAAGGAAAGGCTCGTCATCCGAAAAGGAGAAAGCAAGCTATGACGATGACGATCGGCCTCCACCGGAGTGCTTCCACTGTAGGAAGACTGGGCATATTGACGCGCAGATTCTGCATCACAAAAGCGAGAGCAAAATATGGTCTGAACGGCAGTGTACTGGTCATTGTCAAGTAATAAATTTTGGGAATATGATCACCAAATATCGTTCTCTCAAGGAATGCAGATTAGGTGAATTGATTATGTCAAGGAAAGATTGCCACAGTGAGCTAAAATAAACAAAGGGATTGGATTTGGGTTTCCTAAATTAACAACAAAGAAAGTAAAAATGCGGATCGAGAGCACTGCTTCGCTTGGCGAGATGATTCATGCAGGCCGCAATGTCGTGCTTCGGTAAGCGGATGTACAGTAAGCAGATGGATGGAGTGATCACGAGTGCGGGAGTGAGGGTCGTAAGCACCTATTCGAAGTCTCTTCTCTAGCTTTTGCTAGAGTGGATTAACTAGTGCGTGTGTGTGGGATGGAAGTGGAGTGGAGGCGAGGCGCATCACAACATAACATCAAAGTGAATAAAATAGCTAGGCATGCTTTCATTCATAGACAAATAAAGAGCATTCTAGGTTCATTACAAACATTTAGAAGTAAATCTCACAAATAGACAAATGGTAGAGCGAACCAAAAGAAGAGAAGTCTCACCGTAGATCTTAGCTGGAATGGTGGGTTGTCATGCCACCTTCGAGCTCAGTCCGTGGTTGCTTATGGGATCCATAGGTTGTCACTACCTCTGATCTTTCTCCGTCTTCTTCTCAAGTTGGGTTTCTTCTTCTTATACACCCAATGGAGACGTCTAAACCTTGATATGCTGTTGTAGATGGCTGGGAAGGCTTCCGGATCCTTGGATGTGGCGTAGAATCACCGGAGAATGCTTCCCAAAGGAGAGAGATGGATGGAGTGAGTGTGGAGAGCAAAAACGGTGCAGGAGTGCGGGAGGAACTGGCTGCAAAATGTCTGGTGTTGACTTAAAATCGCGGATCAACATTTAAATATGGAGCAGAATAAACAGGGCGCACGATCATTGGTGCACGACCAGTGGTCGTGCGAGAAGGAATGCCACTTGAAAGTGCACAGTTAACCTCACTAGAATTCTCTAGAGGGGGGGGGGGGGGTGAATAGAGATTTAAAAATATTTTGTGCAAAGTTAATATATATATATATATATGTAAGTGTATGATCACAGATTAGAACTTCCCACACACCAACAAGACTTAGACAAATAAAGAAAATAAATGCAAGAAAGAAAATCACAGCACAACACACGAAAATATAGTGGTTCCCCAAACTTTGGGTAGTCCACTCTTCTACCCCCTTGGTAGGAATTCACTAACTTGCACTGAGTCTTTTGATAAGGAGACTCTTAGAACCACCCTGAGTCTTTTGAAAAGGAGACTCTTAGAACCAGTACAACTGAATTTTTTGAAGAGAGATTCTAAAAACTCTTTTACAATGTTATAAAGAAGAATGAGAAAGGAGTATGAAGAATTTAAAGACAAGAAAGAATCTTCTTCCTAGCAAGAAGATTGGAAGCACAAGAAGTGAAATAAATCTCTCTTCTATAGAGAGAAGGAGATTTGAAGCTTTTCTCTCTTTCAGTGAGAGCAATCAAAGTTTGCAGCAGTGTGACTTCAGAAGCAGGAGAAGAAGAGTGCTTGAAGTGTGCTGCAGAATAATTTCTCAATTCTCTCTCTTTTCTCTTGGGAGCTTTTCCTCTTTTTGAAATGTAAAAATGGTGGATCTCTTGAGTGGTGTTCTCTGCCGACCTGCTTGTTATTTTATAGCTCTGTGTATTAAGATAACACTATAGGAGATAAAATAATTAGCAGCCAGAGAATTAGAAAGAAGAAAAGATTTCCATAACAATTATATCCATAAAAGGAAAGTGTTCATTCAGATTTCAAATAATGTCCATAATAAAGTTTATCAAATTAGCCAAGAATCTAATAGAGGAAAAGAATGATTCAGAATGGCTATAAAACATAAATTGATTCTATATAAATCAGATCTATAAAAGAAGGAAAGAAATCTGGCGATTTTGAATTCTGTCATGGAAATCGACGTGCGTCGATTACTATTCGACGCAAGCGTCGAGAGCATCCTTTCTGGACGTCGAGAGGAGAATAAGGAAGGTGCGTCGACTAAGGTGCGTCGACTTCACTAGTTGCGTCGACTAGAAATCAGAGTAGCGTCGACAGCAATTACGTCGAAATCTTCCTAGAGTTACTTCGACTTGTTCTGGAAGAAACGTCGACTAGATTTCGACGTTGCGTCGAATACTATTCGACGCATATTTACTTAGCCTTGTTTTTCATTCTTAGAATTCATATTCTACTTATTTTCAGGGGTTAAGAGAAATCATTTCCCCAACAATCTCCCCCTATTTGTCTTAACCCTCCTTAGAAAAAAAAATGTATTATCATATAATCAACACAGCATAGTATAAATTGTGCATTCAAAAACTCAGGAGAGATTAAGGCCTCATTTGGTTGGGCATTTAGCTCCATTTCGTTTTGCCCAAACGCAACCGGCGGCCCTTTTTCTATTTGTTTTAGCGCCTCCTATTCGAACCGCACGACGTTTCGCTTAGCTCAAAAAACTGCGGATGAAACCAGCGGGTGCTGCACCAATTTGTCGCGTTTAGCTGTGCATGTCTCCTTCCATGCGTTCGACCTTGCAGGTGCTGCGGATGCCGCCGACGGAGGTGGAGTTGAGGCACGCGATGTCTCCGTCCATGAACGTCCAAACGAAGCCGTAGAAAGGTCTTCGGCGTCCATGCGTTGATCCTTGCAGGTGTTGTGGATGCCGCCACCGGAGGTGGAGTTGAGACAGGCTCCACCTCCTCTTCCACCAAGCTCCAACACCACCTGGAGGTCACCGCCACCGGAGGTGGAGGAGTTGAGATCAACTCTGCCTCCTCCGTCTCCGCCAAGCTCCAGCACCTCCTCCTACTCCTCCATCCGGAGGCCATCGCCGTCGAGAGCCAGGGCAGGGCAGAGGCGGCAGGCATGGCGGAGGCGGCAGGCATGGCGGAGGCAGGGCGAGACGGCAGGGCGGCGGAGGGGAAAAATAATAATACTGTTTTTAAACTATAGTATGAACAGTAAAATTTATATATATATATATATATCAGAAAAAATAATTAAAAAACTTATATAATAAAAAATATTTTATAATAAAATTTAAAATAATTAAAAAACTTATATAATAAAAAATATTTTATAATGAAAAATATTTATAAAACGCAACCGCTGTTTTGCCAAATGAATCTCAGTTCTGAACAGCTCTGCAAACACAAATTATCCAAACATAACTCCGTTTTCATCTCTCAGTTTCCACCAGCTCCATTTACAAACCTCCCATTGAACCAGCTCCCTTTACAACCGCAACCGCTAAACCAAATGAAGCCTAAATATATTAACCAATCAATGTTTGAGCATAAAACAAAATTTTTATCATTGGTTGTTAGAAATCAAATCATCACTCAGGAGGGGTAGGAGGAGTCTTTCTTTTTCTTTTGAAGACCTTGGTGGGTTGCTCTTTCTCAACAGCAGATAGTACCCTCAGCTCCCCCTGAGACACAACAGTTGGCTCCCCCTGAGTTTCAGCTGGCTCCCCCTGAGTTTCAGCTGGCTCCCCCTGAGTCTCGGCTTCAGTCAACATAGCATCTAGCTGCTCTTTTCCATTTGCAGCTTCATTCATACTAGTATCCAGCTCCTTAGCTCCTAATTCAGCTAACACAGTATCCAGCTCCCCCTGAGGTTCAGTTTCTTTATCTTTCTCACCAGCAGCCCCATATTCTTTTTCAGTTCTGCATGCCTCCCCTTGTAGAAGTACCACTTGGTTTGCAGCCTCCCTTGCTATGCTGAGTACCTCCATTGTTAGTTTATCAATATGAAGCTCAGGTACTATCTCATTCCCAAGAGTTTTGAGCAGTGCTAGACTGTCATCTTTTGAGGTAGGAGGGGATTTGTGAGAATTAGAATTGGAGGGCTGATCTTCATCTAGATTCTCCCCCTTCTTGACCTTCTTGGCCAAGGAGGTTAAGAAAGACCTAGTCACTCTAGAGGAAGAGAGAGAGAGGACTTCAGGTCTTTCACAGAGACACTGACCCCATCTATTTGGGTGTGCATGTGAAGAATGAAGGAATGAATCTGGGAGCAATGCTCATCCAGCATTGCTTGAAATTTTTGAGCAGTGGATGTGATGAATTGAGTGATGAGAGCCTCAGTAGATGAAGATGGTTCATGGTGAGAGGGTTGAGGAGGTGATGGTTCATGGTGTGATGGAGGAGGAGAGGGGAGTCTATCATCTGGATGAGGTGTATCTGAAGGAGGAGGTGGAGGAATAGAGGAAGTTTGAGCAGGAGAGTGAGATGGTAGTTGTGAAGGAGTGGTTGAGAGATTGGTAGAAGGTAGAGGAGTAGATGATGGAGGGAGAGAAGGAATTTCTCTTTGAGGAGGAGGAGGAGGAGAGGATGGATGACCAGGAGAGTTTTGAGGAGAGGGAGTTCTTTCAGAGATGGAGCCAGGTTTGGGGATTTGCCTGGTCCATTTGGAGAAGAGGGCAATGGACATCCTCTTTCCAGGAGGGATAGGGATTCCTTTTGACCTGCAGAGGTCAGGGAAGGAATGGAAGAGAACCTGACTCATGATTCTCATGTAAGCATTTTCCTTGTGAGAGTATTTGGAGGCTATCATTTTTAGAAGACAGCTGGCCCAGTCCACCTTCTTCTTCAGCACAAGGGACCCATGATGTTCAGCTGCTGTTTGGGCACTGCATCATGGGATGAAGTCTTGCATAGCAGTATTTTCCCTACTATATCTGCCAGCAATCTGTACTCATCAGAAAAGTCTATCTTTTTCAGATGGATTGGTCTATCTTTTGAGAATTTCATGGTGGTGAGCACATGCTTGATTTCATCAGGTGTGAGGTCAATGGATTCATCACCTAATAAGGGAATAATTAAGACTTATTTAGTCATTCCTTTTTGAAACTCATTTTCTTTCCCTATTTCATTTAAACAAAGATGTTATTAGGATATACTTGATGGAAGAGCAAAGGTGGCCCTAATATGTTCTGCTGAGATTGAGACAGGTGTCTCATATAGTGTTCCCTGGATTTCTCCTTGTTCAGATATCTGAACATGAGTTATTAGCTCTGTGAGCTCTGATTCCAGGAGCTTGCACCTGGTGGAGATGAGCTTGTCCAGGCCTGCTTCAGTAAAGAGAGCAATGATGCTCTTGTAGTTT
Source organism: Dactylorhiza incarnata (assembly GCA_033032865.1). Taxonomy (NCBI): domain Eukaryota; kingdom Viridiplantae; phylum Streptophyta; class Magnoliopsida; order Asparagales; family Orchidaceae; genus Dactylorhiza; species Dactylorhiza incarnata. Next base: position 5,854,685 of record JAWHQI010000121.1, read on the forward strand.
TCTGTGGCTGCTTGGAAGGACTCAAGGTCAATGTCGAAGCCTGAGTTGGTCTTGGGAGCCATTTTAGGTCAGTGGAAGAGAGAGGAAGAAATCGGCTAGTCTGAGGAGCAAGAAGGATGAAAGATGCAGAATCGTGAAGGCTTCTAACTGAAGAGACTATTTAAGTCGGGTGAAGCGTCAAAATTGAACTCAATTCGAGGCATATTCGGTACTTCAGTGGATGTGACCGAAAATATTTTAGCATTGCCGCTCGTTTTTTTTAAGAAGTCGGCGTTACGTCGAATTGATGTCAACGCATGCGTCGATATGGAGTCGACGCTCCGAGGAGACTTGACAACCTATAGGTCTGTCAACGTGGTCATGGTCTTGCGTTGATATGAAGTCGACGGTACGTCGATTGGGGATCGACGTAACTTTGACTGAAGGAGAATAGTGCCAGCGTCGAGGTCTTCTCGACGGTGCGTCGATTAGAGGTCGACGTGACTTTTAATTTTCCTGAAAATTTCTAGGTATTTTATTTCTTTTCATCTCTTCCTAGTTCTAAAGGTTTCTAAATCAGTCTAGGACAACTTTTACAGATAGTTTGATTGATTGTGCCAACATTGTTTGGCAAGGTGGTCGGGTTTATTACATATATAGCATTTGATTATCTTAATGTTGTGAAAGTTTGAGTTTAGAGAGGGATGGAAGTGCTGATTAGGATAAGAATCATGTTTAGGATGAATGGATCCTGAGTATGGGTTAGGATGAAAGGTTTTTGGAGGAAAGGTATTTAAGTTGCTCTGAACTTTGGTGCGTCGATATCTATTCGACGCATGTTGATAGTTGCGTCAATTTGTATTCGGCGCTTTCTCCAGATAGCGTCGATCTGATTTCGACGCTTAGAAAAAGTTGCGTCGATTGGCAGTCGACGTACTTTTATTCAAGCGTCGAGAAGAGATCGATGCGTCTGAAAGGTTGCGTTGAGTAGAGGTCGACGCACTATCATGCATGCGTCGATATGAAGTCGACGCAACTATATCTTCATAAATTTTTATTTTACCTTTTTCTATTTTTACTCCTTTATGTGTTGTTTCTCTTGGATTAGATGTCACTTCAGATGAAGTTTGTGAGTTGTCAGCTGAATAATATGATGTATCATCAAATTCCTTTATTTCTTTGAAGTAGTTTTCTTCCTTATCTTTTGGGTCTTTTTCTTGGTTTGTCAATTTGACAGGTTTAGTGAATTTTACAGGGCTCATCCAAGCAGGTTTGTTGGATGGAATTTGGCTGATTGAGGGATCAGCCCCTAACCCAAGATGTTTGTATCTTATTGTTTGTTTTTCAGTGATTTTTTTAAGAGTTTGGCTTCTCATCTTTATTGATTCTTCAAAGGCCTTTGCCTGGCATACCTTATCCCTAAGGAGCTGATTTTCTATTCTAGCCCTTTCTATTTCCTTTTCTCTTATGTTAGCCCTTATTACATACTCTTTTGAGTATATATCCTCTTTATTTCTTTGGTTCTCAACCATATTAATCTGTTCTTTTAGATCCTTGATTTCTTGTTTAGCTTTCAACTGATCTAGACACATTCCCATAAAGTCATTTCTAAAATTATCACTTTGAAAATCTATTTCATCAAAGATGCTTACCTCATCCTTATCCTCAGATTCCTCTATGAGAATAAGGCTATTTTCTTTTTCATCTTCAGAAGATATGCTTTCTTCTGATCCTGTCTCACTCCATGATTTAGCACCATCATTATTCTTTGAGCCTTCAAAGGCCATCAAGCATAGATCTTCTTGCTTAGATTCTTCATTGTCACTCTTAGAAGAGGAACTGTCCTCAGAGTCTGTTTCACTCCAGGCTTCTGCAATAAAGCCTCTTTCTTTCTTCTTCCCCTTTTTCTTGAGATCCTTCTTTTTCAGATCTTTCTTTGTCTCAGCATTCTCTGGACATTCTGGGGCAATATGTCCAGGTTTCCTGCAAGAGTAACACACAATTTCTTTAGTGGGGGATTTGTCATACCTTGGTTTTGACTCCCTCCTTCTTGATCCATCTGTCTTGACCCATTTCTTAAATCTTCTGGCAAGGAAACTGAATAGTTCTTCTTCAGTGACATGAGTTCCTTCTTCTGTTACCTTTAAAGCTATGTTCCTGTCTTTTGAGGAGATTGGAGTGTTTTCTCTTCTTTTCTTCTCTTCTCTAGTTTTCAGCAGTTGTTCATAGGATTTGAGTTTTCCTAAGAGAGCATCTGTTGAGATCTCCTTTTGTCCTCTTGTGTCTCTTATTGCCCATATTCTTGAGTCCCATGAACTAGGAAGACTCATTAGCAATTTGTCATTAATCTCAGTGAGAGAGATCTCTCTATCCAAGTTTTTCAATTGATTGATGATTAGACTGAATCTGTCATACATCTCAGAGATACTTTCTTCATTCTTCTTTGGAAGTTCTCATATTGGGAGATCAATAGAGCCTTCTTATCTTTCTTTTCATCAGCACTTCCTTCCACCATCTTTGAAAGAGCATCCCAAATCTCTTTGGCTGATTCACAGTCAACAACCCTTTGAAAGATGTCATCTGAGAGGGTTGAGACAAGTATGTTCATGGCCTTTAGATCATATGCTCTTGCTTTCTTCTCATCATCTGTCCACTCAGATCTTGGAACAAGTGTTTGTGTGACATTGCCACTTGCATCCCTTCTATAAGGCTTTGGGGGACCTGTCAAGGTTATATTAAACAAGTCATCATCAATAGAGTTCATATAAATTCTAATTCTTGTTTTCCAAACTGCAAACTTTTCAAGATTGCACATTGGTGGTATGGTGGAAGCATAATCTTTGATTTATGCCATGTGAGAAATAGTTTTGAAAAATATATATATGAGAGGTAGGATCTTTTTGATCAAGGAGTTATCCTTTTTAGATCAACCTCCTTCTGATACCAATTGAAAGTGCACAGTTAACCTCACTAGAATTCTCTAGAGGGGGGGTGAATAGAGATTTAAAAATATTTTGTGCAAAGTTAATATATATATATATATATATACAACAAGACTTAGACAAATAAAGAAAATAAATGCAAGAAAGAAAATCACAGCACAACACAAGAAAATATAGTGGTTCCCCAAACTTTGGGTAGTCCACTCTTCTACCCCCTTGGTAGGAATTCACTAGCTTGCACTGAGTCTTTTGATAATGAGACTCTTAGAACCACCCTGAGTCTTTTGAAAAGGAGACTCTTAGAACTAGTACAACTGAATTTTTTGAAGAGAGATTCTAAAAACTTACAATGTTATAAAGAAGAATGAGAAAGGAGTATGAAGAATTTAAAGACAAGAAAGAATCTTCTTCCTAGCAAGAAGTTTGGAAGCACAAGAAGTGAATTAAATCTCTCTTCTATAGAGAGAAGGAGATTTGAATCTTTTCTCTCTTTCAGTGAGAGCAATCAAAGTTTGCAGCAGTGTGACTTCAGAAGCAGGAGAAGAAGAGTGCTTGAAGTGTGCTGCAGAATAATTTCTCAATTCTCTCTCTTTCTCTTGGGAGCTTTTCCTCTTTTTGAAATGTAAAAATGGTGGATCTCTTGAGTGGTGTTCTTTGCCGACCTGCTTGTTATTTTATAGCTCTATGTATTAAGATAGCACTATAAGAGAGAAAATAATTAGCAGCCAGAGAATTAGAAAGAAGAAAAGATTTCCATAACAATTATATCCATAAAAGGAAAGTGTTCATTCAGATTTCAAATAATGTCCATAATAAAGTTTATCAAATTAGCTAAGAATCTAATAGAGGAAAAGAATGATTCAGAACGGCTATAAAACATAAATTGATTCTATATAAATGAGATCTATAAAAGAAGGAAAGAAATCTGGCGATTTTGAATTCTGTCATGGAAATCGACGTGCGTCGATTACTATTCGACGCAAGCGTCGAGAGCATCCTTTTTGGACGTCGAGAGGAGAATAAGGAAGGTGCGTCGACTAAGGTGCGTCGACTTCACTAGTTGCGTCGACTAGAAATCAGAGTAGCATCGACAGCAATTACGTCGAAATCTTCCTAGAGTTACTTCGACTTGTTCTGAAAGAAACGTCGACTAGATTTCGACGTTGCGTCGAATACTATTCGACGCATATTTACTTAGCCTTGTTTTTCATTCTTAGAATTCATATTCTTCTTATTTTCAGGGGTTAAGAGAAATCATTTCCCCAACACCACTGATCGTGCGAGAACAATCTATAGCAGAAGAATAACAAGCCAAAATAGCGCACGGTCAGTGGTGCATGACAAGTGGTCGTGCGAGAAGAAAGAAGTGATCGTGCGAACCGCTCTGTTGGAAAAATGGGTGAATACGCACGACCAGCGGTCGTGCGCCTGATCGTGTGCGAACAAAAACACACGACCAGTGACCAATTAGGCTTAAAATGGCCCAACCCACTCCGAGCATCCACACAATCCCTGTACCTGCAGGAAAATCACTAAAATAGGCATTCCACATAGTCCACAGCACAGGTATATCATCACAAAATAGATCGAAAGTGAGGCATACAAGAAATCACACCAAAAAGGTGTCAAAGATTACACTTAGAGTAGAAATACGCAATGTGATCAATAGAAGCATTATGAGCAATTAGTGAAGTGCATTGGCAAGAAAAACGACCCAGATGAATCCAGAAATCACTATATAACTCGGACTCATCACACACCCAGACTTACCTGTTTGCGCGTCCCGAGCAAACAAATTCGGCGGAGTGGGAAAAGCATAGCTAGCCCAAAAAATTGCAAACACGGAGTAATATGCGAAGTTGCATACTTGTGTGCGTAGAAATTCATTAGAAGAAGTTTCTAAAAATGCTAGCTAATTTATAAAAGTGTAAATGCGTAAAAAGGAATTTATTTTTACTCAAAAATGCAATATTGGTGAATCTCGCGGTAACGTGTAGTACGAAAGTAAGTAAGTCACGAAGGGGAGTGTTACCCACGATCGGAGAGCGCCATCGCATATATTCCGCATTATTTCCCACCTTAGTGGTGGTCGACATCATGTCCGGTACCGAAGTGGAGATCGGATCAGCCCAAGCTACGAAATGCTTAACAAGCTCATTAATAACTTTATTACAAAAAGAACTGGGGAGCTACTCCTGAATAAAACTCGGTTCACCAATTAGAGTTTTCCACGAGTATGGTTCCCATCTTCTCGATCACTTCATTCTCCTCCCAGCCTTCTTCTTTTCTTCATTCCAATTTTCCTCAACACTAACAACCTTATCAGTAATCCAATTCGGTGAAGAATCAAAGTCAGGAGTTAAGGTTGTGGTTGATGAGTCCAATTTATATACTGATTTTCGGACTCATCCGGGCTAGTTTTCTTGCATTTGTACTTCATTTTTTGCTTATATTCACCTTGTTCATGCTTTTACTTGAAGTGCATGTTTAGGCCCGTTGTTATGTGCAATTGTGCACTTTATTGCTGGGGGTAAGCACATTGTGCTCCTCATTGTATTTTTTCTCTTTATGTTGGTGCTGGAAGTGTATTCCCAGCGTGTGCGTTGGCTGTGAATAGGGGCAGATCTCCATTTTGCCTGAATTCATGCATACATGAATCGCACGGTCGTGCGTTTTACTTGACGCACGATCTCTGCAATCATGCGCTCATGGTAGCTAGCAAAATGGTGATCTGAATGTGGTCGTGCATTTTTACGCACCGGCGGGTTCGCCCATGCGTGAGTAAAACACACGAGCCCCCTGTTTGCCTGTTTTTCTTTCAAACGGAAGTTACCTATGCATTTTTACGCACGGTCGGATTCGACCGTGCATGAGTAAAATGCACGGGCGCGTCTTCCTTCTTCCAGCCTTTCTGCTAGCTTTAAGTATCGCACGGTTCACGCATGGTCGTGCGTTTGACCGTGCGTGACCAATTTTCTGATCTTTTTCTATAAAAGCTGCAGTTTTCAACCTAAAAGGGAGAGACCGTACACGCCGTACAGCTGCGCCGTTTTTGCCATTTCCGCAAGGGTTCCGTCCTTTTGGGCCTCCTCCATCATCCTCAAGCTCCAAGGAGAGAGATTCAACCCTACATCCACCAATATCCATGGAGAAGGAAGCTAGGTCGTGCGGCCGGATCGTGACACGAAGAAGACGGGCCATTGGAAGGTAGTGACAGCCTTCTCTACCACAGACGCAGTTGAGGACCAAGCTTGGACGCGGATTGACAACCCAGCGATTCCAACCGTAAATCTTCAACAAGACTTCGGATTCGGTCGATTCCTCACTTACTTCTTCTTTGTATTGATTGTTGTAATTGAGCACTATAAACCTTTCTATATAAAGTTATTTCATGTCTATATGAAATTATCTTTTGTTTATATGTGTGTATGAGCTGTGCTGCCATCCATTTTCCATTCCGCCATCGTGTTTGTGTGCCACACTAACAATTGCTAGTGGCGTGCTTGTAGACGAGGTGCTTGCGACCCTCATTCGGTTTGCCTACTCATCCATCGGCCCTTGCAAAGTAGTGCGCTCTAGGCCTACGTAGTTTTCCATCCCGCCTCGCGAAGCATTGCATAGAGGCATTGCATAGAAGTTGTCGTAGTATTCTCTTTTATTTTCCACAATCCAATCCAAGCCTTCCGCAATCCATCCTACCTAAAGGACTTCGATCTCAAGTCCTTCCTTGAAAGTGAACTCCAACTTACCGTGTTCCTTGGAGATTCGATACATGGGAATTACTCGCCCATTTTATATTACTTGAACGATCGGTACACTGCCGTTTCATGCCGGAGTCTCGCTACCGCCTATAGCGTTGTGCTAGATTTGCGCACCAAGTTTTTGGCGCCGTTGCCGGGGAACATAGTTGTACAACCCGTATTCGCGGAGTGGGTCCCTCAAGCAAGCAGGCGAGACCCAGGTCAGCCAGACCATTCGACCACGATATGATAAGTGGAGGGACCCCCGGGCGAGTAAGGGCAAGCCAGCAGGCGAGAAGATCGACGAGTGGCTCCCTCGCAGACCACTCGCCTAGGAGTGCGGGCATTCGCCCAGCCGAGCGGGAGTTCGGCGAGTGGTGCCCTCACGGACCACTCGCCCCCAAGGGCTTTAAGGAGGAAATGACCTTGATACCCCTTATGGACTGCAAATAACCCTTCAGAACAGCGGAGTTGGGCTAATAGCAGACCAATTTGGGGTGCGGTTAGTAAAACCAAAAGGCGGATTCGTGCTATTTGCAGACCAGCCTAGAGAATCTATAAATAGACCCTTAAGGGAACCTTGGAGGAGATCCAATTTTTGAGAATCCTCTCCTCCAGGCTAGTAGGATTGGCAGCTAGTGCCCTCCAAGGTGCCCGACTGAGCTTTGGTTTGGGAGGGGAAGCTCACTAAGATCTTCCGGGTGTGTGGCGGGACCTCCTCGCTACAGCCTTGGGTCTGTTCCAATTTCCTCATCCACCGGTCAGAGAGTTTAGTGAGGGAGAAGTAAGCGTCGGCTACACCCCCCAGTGGGTCCGAACTCAAGAGACCGGTTGCCGGTTTCAACATTTTTGGTACGGTGAGCGTGGACCGTAGCCGGTGAAGGAAAATCTCAGGCTAGGCTTGATGACAGGAGATGAGTGAAATGGTTCCGACTCGGGCCACTCGCAGCCACCATCAACAAGCGAGTGGCTGGAAATGTTCGAGAAGTTTAAGAGAGAGGTCTTGCAGATGGTTCTCGCCGGGAGGGGCGAGTGCGAGACGCCGGCAGTCCCCGTGGTTCCGCCCCAGCAGATCGGAGAGAACGCTCCGGGGCAGCGGCTTGGGAAGGAGGTGCCAGCGGAGGGAAGCACGCGAGACATTCCCGGGCGGCAGCTGTTCAGCTGCCCGACAAGTGTATAGGTGTGTGAGCTAGCTCCGCGCGAGAGGACCACTCGCCGAGCAGGGGAAGGGTGCCCCTTTTGCGAGATGATCCTCTCTGCCCCAGTGCCGGAGGGGTTCCGAGGGCCGGAGATGTCCTATTATACCGGCAAGGATGACCCAGTCATGCACCTGCAATGGTTTGAGGACATGGTTTCAATTCTTCCCATGTCGGATGCCTTTCAGTGCCGAGTCTTCGCAACCACTCTGAAGGAGAAAGCTAGGGAATGGTTCCACCAGCTCCCCGTGGGTTCCATCTATGCGTTCGATGATCTGCGCCGGAGCTTTCGGCTGCGCTTCTCGACGTCGAAGAAGAGAAAGAAGGATGCGGAGGCTCTCTTCAAGATCAAGCAAGGGGAGGGGAATCACTGGCACATTACATAGACAGGTTCCAAGAGGAGATACACCTTGTGCAGGAGGTGTCTGGGTTCTCCCTCAAGATGACATTCATTGTGGGGTTGCGAGATGGGTTCTTCAAGATGGACCTAAAGAGAAGAGCTCCTCTCTCCTTTGAGGAGTTGATGGAGCGAGCGGCGGAAGAGATAGAAGGGGAGGCGGCTAACACGGAATTCTACAAGAGGTCGGCGAAGATGAGTTAGCCTGAGGTAAGGCAGCAAGAAGGAAGGAGGAGAGAGGAACCCAGGGGTCAGGATTTCGAAAGGTAGCAGAGAGACTGGAGGCACCAGGAGCCTAATAATCGGCTGGCCTAGAGGCGTCAGGATGGACCGGTGAGAGGTCAGGAAGGGGGATACCGAGGGATGGATCAGGGGGGGGGGGGGGGGGGGGGGGGGGGTCAACCAAGGGTGAAGTCAAGGCCCCAGACTCCCTCACCCTCCTAGGGAGCAAGTTATGGCGGTAGGCTGAGGTCGAGGAGGTAGAGGAGGAAGAGGAAGAGGAGGAAGAGGGGGTAGGGTGGCATTGCCCTATTGTGACTTCCATCAGGAGGAGGGTCACGCGACGGACACTTGCCCAGAATTCCTGGAGATGAGAGAGAGGGGACAGCCACGGCAGTAGCCAGTCAGGATCGAGGAAGTCTTCCCAGAGGGGGAGGAGGACAGGTGTGAAGACAGGGCGGATGTAGGAGCCAGGGGGGAATTGGAGTGATTCACGGTGGGGTAGGGATAGAGGCCTCTCGCAAGAGGATCTTCCAGGCGATGTTCCGAAGGGACGTCGCGTCGACTTCCCAAACCCCACCCCCCTCGGAGAAGCTCACCTTCTCATCGGAGGATATGCCCGACAATGAAGATCCGTTCTGTGACGCCTTGGTGATCTAGAAGGCGATAGAAAACTTCACGGTCTCCCAGATCCTGGCGGATAACGGGAGCTCGGTAAATGTTATCTTCAAGAAGGCTTTCGACGCGATGGAGGTGGAGAAGAAGAGGGTGCAAGCCTCTGATGGTCCGCTGTTCGGTTTCTCAGGGGAAAGGAAGGAGGTCGAGGGAGGTGTCGGCCTCCAGGTGACGTGGGGGGGGGGTCCCGAGGAACTGCCGGTTCGTCATTGTGGATGCTCCGAGCAGCTACAATGCCATATTCGGACGCCCTCTCATCAGTGCCTTTCGATGTGTGCCCTCATCATACCACCAATGTTTGAAGTTCCACAGTGGAGGGGTCCAGGCCCGGATCCGGGGGGATGCAAAGGTGGCGAGGCAATGTTACGTTACTGCCGTCAACACCATCTCCTGGATGGCGAAAGCCGAGAGGATGGATGAAGAGACGAGAGGGCCGGAGGGGCCGAAAGAAGAAGGGATGGATGGGAGAGTTGAAGAAGAAAATGACATCCGGGAGGAAGGGATGGAAGTAGCTCAGGTGGAGCGAGTCGAGCTCGTGGAGGAGGAAGCTGCGGCGGACGAGGAGGTCCCGGCCGAAGGAAGTGGTACAAGGGGGCAGGTAGGAAGAGCCGGACCGGCTTGAGGCGGCAGAAGAAATGGTTGAGATGGAAGTGATCACCCAGGGAGGAAGGGTGGAGAAGGTGCGGATCAGTGGGGGCCTCGGCCCGGAGGACAGGAGGAGGATGCTGGAGTGCATCCAAGGGAGCGTGGACATCTTCGTGTGGAATGCGGCGGACATGTTGGGCATCGATGCAGACGTGGCTTGCCATCGTCTCAATCTTGAGCCAGGAGCCCGCCCCATCCGGTAGAAGAGGAGGACCATCGCCGACAAGCTCGAAGAACCGATCCGCGAGGAGGTGGCCAAGCTCCTCGAAGCAGGTTTTGTATCAGAGATCTAGTATCCAGGCTGGGTCTCCAATGTCGTCATGGTAAAGAAGGGTGATGGCCGCTGGCGCATGTGTATTGACTTTTCTTTGTTAAACAAAGCCTTGCCCTAAGGATTGTTATCCCCTGCCTCGGATCGACGCGCTGGTTGATTCAGCCGTCGGTTTTGCTGTGATGAGTTTTTTGGTTGCTTTTTCAGGTTATCACCAGATCAGGATGCACCCCCCGGACGTCAAAGATGTCTCGTTCATCACCAGGGAGGGGTGCTACTGCTATCAGATGATGCCCTTCGGGCTGAAGAATGCAGGAGTAACCTACTAGAGGATGATGGACTGGTTTTTCCGGGAGCAAAGAGGAAGGAACTTGGAGGTTTATGTAGACGACCTCATGGTAAAAAGCAAGAGCGTGAGATCTCACCTCCAGGACCTCGAGGAAACCTTCGCTACTCTGCGCAAGTACAAGATGCGGCTCAACCCTTTGAAGTGCGTTTTTGGAGCCAGCAAGGGAAAGTTCTTGGGTCACCTCCTCACTCCTTCGAGGGTGGAGCCTAACCCAGACAAAGTAAAGGCGATCATGAAGTTGGGGTCGCCGCGAAACGCCAAAGAAGTCCAACGGCTGACCGGGAAGCTCGCAGGGTTGAGTATGTTTCTCTCTCGGGCAGGGGAGAAATGCTCCCCGTTCTTCAAAGTGTTGCGAGGCAATCAGAGGTTCGAATGGACGGAGAAGTGCGAGGGGGCCTTCCAGGCTCTGAAGAGCCAACTCGCAAAGGCTCCACTACTCCAAGGTCCCAAGGAGGGGGAGTACCTAGCCTTGTATCTCGGGGTCGGGGCCGAGGACGTAAGATCCGTCCTGGTACGGGAAGAGGGCAGGAAGCATCTGCCCATCTACTACGTGAGTAGGGTTTTGAGGAAGGCAGAACTCCGATACCCAATTTTGGAGAAACTAGCCTTCGCCCTCGTCGTCTCGACTAGGAAGCTCAGGCCGTATTTCCAGGCCCATTCAATTCAAGTCATAACAGATCACCCCCTTCGCACGATCTTCGAGGGGGTAGAACACTCAGGAAGACTCGCGAAGTGGTCGATAGAGTCGAGTGAGTATAACATCACCTTCCTCCCGTGGTGGTCAATGAAGGCCCAAGCAGTCGCAGATTTTATGGCAGACTTCGTGGTCGAGGCGGAAGGGGAGCATGTCCCACACCACATCCCCTGGAAGCTGCTGGTCGATGGAGCTTCGGGTAAGAATTCCTTAGGAGGGGGGGGGGGGGGGGGGTAGTGTTGGAGAGCCCCCACGGGGTGAGGATCGAGCAGGCACTAGTAATACATTTCCCGATCACCAACAACCAGGCGGAGTATGAGGCGGTGATCGCCGGCCTACGTCTGGCCCAGGAGCTGGGAGTCCATGATGTGGAGGTCCTCACCGACTCGATGATAATAGCCTCACAGATCAAGTGCGAGTTTGAAGCAAGGGAGCCAACACTCATAAGATACCTAGCCAAAGTGAGAGGTCTCATTGGGACATTAAATACTTTCTCCATAAGGCACATTCCCCGGGAGGAAAGCGCACCGGCAGATCAATTGGCCAAGGCCGACCCTCGGGTCGGAGGGACCCTGACAGATCTGTTCCGCCCTTCGATCGAGGAGAGGGAACTCATGGAAGTGTGTTGGAACCTTAGGTTTGATTTGAGTTAGGATCAACATCTAATCTCTAAAGTTCATCTATCTATTAACTTAAATCACATTATCCTAAAGAAAACATAAATTAAATATAATGCGATCGAATCGGAGAAGAAAAGATAAAATTATCATAAGTCTTCTGCGCTCGACGAACTGCTACCAGCGTTCGACGATCAGCGCTCAGCGCTCGACGCTTTTTCTAAATCTCAGCGCTCGACGAAATCATCAAGGCTCAGCAGGTCGACGAGATAAATCAAGATCGACGAAATCTATTCAGATCAAATCAAGTATATTTTATATAAAGAGAATTGCTTAGCACATCAAAAGATAAGCCCAGCTCGACGAAAGCAAAGCTGAGTTCGAGCAGCTCGACGAAAGCAAAGCTGAGTTCGACGAAATTTTATATACCTCTGTCAGTTCGACTAAAATATGATTTATAGTGACAGCTCTCTTATATATTATACAATATCTTTTGCTAATCTAGCCGTTGCAGCATTAAAGTTCATAGCCGTTTCTGTTGTGTCAAATTGACAAACTTATCTTCCCAAGGAATGAAATTAAAGAGACTTTATCTCTTTCCTTTTTCCTGGGCAAGAATTCAAAAGTACTTCTCAGATTATAAATACTAAAAGAGAAGGAGAGAAACATACACAGACAGAGATACAGAGATGACACAAAAATATATAGCACATTCTTGGTTGCTAACATCTTCCTGCAGATTAAGAACATCCTGAGACACAAATCACAACTACTTGCTCAGGATTATCATTGCATCAGAGGAAAGAAGTGTTTGAAAGGAGAGACCTCCAGAACTGTCAACAATCTGTATCAGACAGGGGGAGCTCTTCAATATCAGATCCATTCAGCACCACATCTGGATCTTCAAGAGTCTTCTTATACAGAGAAGAACATTTCAATTTCTGTTTTACTTCCTTACCCCCATCTTGTACAGGGTTATTACTCCCTTCAAAAGTGAACTCTCGGTGACAGGTCACCTTAGCAAAAACCTGACTGTGGTGAATTGGGCACCTGATCAAACCTCCATTGGTGTAAGGGCACCTGGTCAAAAATCCTAGTGGATTCCTACCAAGGGTGGTAGAAGAGTAGACTACCCAGATTTGGGGAACTACTATATTTCTTTGTGTCACCTGGAATGCTTCTTGTTTATGCTGTGTTATTTATGCACTCTAGCTGTTTGTGTTTATTACTCAGCAAACACCTACATATTTATATATCATAAATTTTGAAACCAAAACTTAATCAAGATTTTTCAAAAAGATAAATAAGAACTAGAATCCCTCCTTTCAAATGGTATCAGAGGGTGGTTATTTTACCATTTCAATTTCTAGCATCTCATACTTTCAAAATTAAAACTCCTATTTCAATTAGTATTAGAGGAATTGATTTGTCACACAGGTTAACACCTGAAATCACAAAGATCACTTTTAGTTCTTAGAATTTTCAAAATGGCACAAGAAATCCTTCTGTTTTCAGATTCACCTATATTTAAGTTGGATAATATTTCTTTATGGCAAGTTAGAATTAGATTATATATGAATGCTATAGATGAAGAGATTTACAAATCTATTTTGACAGGACCCGTTCATGTTGGCACTGATATATCTTCTTCAAAGAAAACTACCAAAATAAAACATGATGCAGATGCCAAAGCCACGCAGATCTTGGCTCAGTCTGTATCAAAAGATATTCTTCAACAACTTGAAGACTGTACTTCTGCAAGAGGAATTTGGAACTCCCTCTCTAGGATGGTAAATAAACCTCCTTCTTCCATCTCTTCAACTAATTGTATTTTTGATGCAGAATCATCAACAAACCTAAGTGAAGAAGAAGAAGAAGAAGAACTTAGAGCTAGAGCTTTCTGCATGATGGCCATAAATGGGTCATACCAAAATCCAGATGCAGAAGCAGATCTAGTAAAGGTAAAAGAGGTAAAGTCAAATCATAACTCTACCTCTAAAAATGTTTTTAAAATAACTCTCACAGATTCAATAACAATAGACAAAAAAATTAAAAGGAAGTTAATAAAGATAAATTATTTAACTTCTGAAAGTAACAAAACTGAAGAAAAATCAAAAGCACAAAATAAATCAATTAAGGATAAATTGCTTAATAATTGTCAAGAAAACTTTAAAATAATATCGAACATATATTTTAATGACTATAAAAGAAAACTTTCAATAAATGTTCTAAAATTTTTAAAACATGTATTTTCAAATACAATTAAAAAGTTTCTCACCATTAAACTCCAACCCAGTTGAACAAACTCTTTAAAAAGCCAAATTTAGAAAAACAATGTCAGATAACTTCATACTCTAACAGATTTCCCTAAAGTCATGATGAGCATTCTACTGTAGTCATATTGATTAGAAATGATCATATGGCTGAGTGTGAAGTCTCCTCTGGTTTAAGAGATTCTATAGAAGGAAGGTATCAGGCAATGCTCTTCTAAAAAGAATCATTTAAGGGGAAGAATACAACCATGAATCTAGCAAGATAAACATGGATCCAAACCAAATAAATTGCTTAAATAAATCTGTAGGGAAAATAATTTAAGAGTCTACAGAAGAAAATTGAAAACTAAAACCAAGTGAGAGAGAAAAGGAGAAATTCAGAGAAACCAAGTGAGAGAGAAAAGGAGAATGAAATTAAAAATTAAAACTGTCGGCATCCTAAACCAAATAGGGGGAGACCACCTGGCCACTAGTTTTAATTTGATTTAGGATCCCAACTCAAATAGGGGGAGATTGTTGGAACCTTAGGTTTGATTTGAGTTAGGATCAACATCTAATCTCTAAAGTTCATCTATCTATTAACTTAAATCACATTATCCTAAAGAAAACATAAATTAAATATAATGCGATCGAATCAGAGAAGAAAAGATAAAATTATCATAAGTCTTCTGCGCTCGACGAACTGCTACCAGCGTTCGACGATCAGCGCTCAGCGCTCGACGCTTTTTCTAAATCTCAGCGCTCGACGAAATCATCAAGGCTCAGCAGGTCGACGAGATAAATCAAGATCGACGAAATCTATTCAGATCAAATCAAGTATATTTTATATAAAGAGAATTGCTTAGCACATCAAAAGATAAGCCCAGCTCGACGAAAGCAAAGCTGAGTTCGAGCAGCTCGACGAAAGCAAAGCTGAGTTCGACGAAATTTTATATACCTCTGTCAGTTCGACTAAAATATGATTTATAGTGACAGCTCTCTTATATATTATACAATATCTTTTGCTAATCTAGCCGTTGCAGCATTAAAGTTCATAGGCGTTTCTGTTGTGTCAAATCGACAAACTTATCTTCCCAAGGAATGAAATTAAAGAGACTTTATCTCTTTCCTTTTTCCCGGGCAAGAATTCAAAAGTACTTCTCAGATTATAAATACTAAAAGAGAAGGAGAGAAACATACACAGACAGAGATACAGAGACGACACAAAAATATATAGCACATTCTTGGTTGCTAACATCTTCCTGCAGATTAAGAACATCCTGAGACACAAATCACAATTACTTGCTCAGGATTATCATTGCATCAGAGGAAAGAAGTGTTTGAAAGGAGAGACCTCCAGAACTGTCAACAATCTGTATCAGACAGGGGGAGCTCTTCAATATCAGATCCATTCAGCACCACATCTGGATCTTCAAAAGTCTTCTTATACAGAGAAGAACATTTCAATTTCTGTTTTACTTCCTTACCCCCATCTTGTACAGGGTTATTACTCCCTTCAAAAGTGAACTCTCGGTGACAGGTCACCTTAGCAAAAACCTGACTGTGGTGAATTGAGCACCTGATCAAACCTCCATTGGTGTAAGGGCACCTGGTCAAAAATCCTAGTGGATTCCTACCAAGGGTGGTAGAAAAGTAGACTACCCAGATTTGGGGAACTACTATATTTCTTTGTGTCACCTGGAATGCTTCTTGTTTATGCTGTGTTATTTATGCACTCTAGCTGTTTGTGTTTATTACTCAGCAAACACCTACATATTTATATATCATAAATTTTGAAACCAAAACTTAATCAAGATTTTTCAAAAAGATAAATAAGAACTAGAACCCCTCCTTTCAAAGTGGAGCAGCGACCCTCTTGGAAAGATCCCTTCGTGACCTTCCTTGCAACGGGAAAATTTCCGGAGGAGGTTCCTGACCAGAGACGCTTCCGGTATAAGTCCGCCTACTACGTGCTCCATGAGTGGGATTAGTATCGGAAGACCCTCTTAGGCCTCCTGGCCCGATGCATCTCAGAAGAGGAAGTCCCGAGGATCTTGGAAGAGGTTCATTCTGGCGAGTGTGGCAGCCACTCGGGGAGCATGATGTTGGAGGCAAGGATAATGAGGCAGGGGTACTTTTGGCCGACCTTAAGTAAAGACACAGCGGCCTTCGCCAAGAAATGTCAGAAGTGCCAAATGTTCGCCCCGCTTCAACTCTTGCCAGCTCAGAGGCTAAGGAGTATAACGTCGACCCTTCCCCCAGGCCAGTGGGCAGAGGAGATTTCTCTTGGTCATGATCAACTACTTCTCAAAGTGGTTGGAGGTCAAGGCGCTGGCCAAGGTCACCTCCCAGGTGGTCCGCAACTTCATATGGGGGGAGATCATCTGTCGACATGGGCTTCCGCAGGCCATAGTCACAGATAATGGTCTGCAATTCGCCAGCGAAGAGTTCATCAGTTTATGTGGCCAGTTGGGGATAGACCTCAGGTTTGCATCCGTCCACCATCCCAGGAGAAACGGGCAGGTGGAGGCGGCGAACAAGATTATCATGAACTTGCTCAAGAAGAAGGTGGAAAATCTTAAAGGCAATTGGGTGGAGCAGCTCCCCTCAGTCCCGTGGGCTTTGAGAACTACCCCCAACACCGCCACGGGAGAGACCATTTCAAGCTCTCTCACGGCTGCGAGGCCTTCATCCCCATAGAGTTCGAGGTCAAGACACCCCAGGTAAAGGTCGCCACAAATGGTGAGGAAGACTGAAGAGCAGGGAACGAGGAGGAGTTGAGGCTCTCCCTCGACCTCATCGAAGAGGCCCGAGACCTAGCAGCCATTCGCCAAGAAGAGGTCAAGCGGCGGATGGCCAAGTACTTCGACAGGCGCATCTGGGTTATGCAGTTCAAAAAGGGGGACCTAGTGCTCAAGAAAATCGACGTGGCTGGGAGGTCTGCTGCGGTGGGAAAGCTTAACCCCAACTGGGAAGGTCCCTATGTTGTGGAAGAGGCACTAAAGACTAGGGGATTGATGAGTCCTGATCATATACACATATTCGGACTCATCTGGGCCGTTTTTCTAGTCATTCCACTGCACTTTAGACTTATTTTAGCTCGTAATTGTCATTCTATGCTAGGTGCACGTCTTGGCCCATCTTGGTGTGTTTGTTGTTTACTTTCTTTTGAAAACCGTAGCGAATTGTTGAGTGCCACTTTCAGTGGCCTGATCAGCGTATCTATTGGAACGGGAGTCGTGCAGGTGTTCCCAGTACGAATCTGTACAGGAACACTGCGCACGACCACTGGCTCTATCGCGCACGACCACTGGTCGTGCGCCACTGATCGTGCACACTTAACGCCCATTTTTTGAGTTCTGTCTTGCTTATCGCACGACCACTTACGATAGTGCGCACGACCACTGGTCGTGCGCCAATGGTCGTGCGAACATTGTATTTTATAAATTTCTTACCTTGCAGGCTCCGTCCAGTCAGGCGCACGATCACAGGATTCTGGTGTGCACGACCACTGGTCGTGCGCCAATGACCGTTCGCACTGTTTATTCCAGCGCCTATATAATGTCCTGATCGCGAATTAGGTCGGGATTACGATTTGGAGACTCCGTTCTGTCCGCCGTTTTGGCCCTTTCCACAGGTTTTTCGCCCCCTAGGCCTCCTCCATCATCCAAGAGCTTAAAGGAAAAGATTCTACACTCATTTTGATCGCCAAGGAAGAAGTTCTTCGCATCGGACGTGGCCGGATTGTAAAATGCTGGAGAAGACGGGTCCATTGGAAGGTAGTGACAGCCTTCTCTACCCCGAACGATAGTTGGGACCGAGCTAGGACGCGGATTGACAACCCGGTGCTTCCTACCGTGAATCTACAACGAGACTTCGGATTCGGTCGTATCTCTTGCCTTTTTCTCTTCCTTATGTTGATGTAATGTTTGTAATCTCTATATTTTGATGATGTATGCTATGAACTATGCTTAGTAATGCTTATTTCATTTGTTTGAAATCATTTAGTTCATATGTGTTAATGAGGTGCGCCGCCATTCATTTTCCACTGCACCACCGTGTTCGTTGCCGTACTAGCAATTGCTAGTGGCGTGCTTGTCGAGGAGGTGCTTGCGACTCTCATTCCGTTACCCTACTCGTCCATCCGCCTATCGAAGCGTGGCATCGCGGCCCATATTCCATTCGCCTAACGAAGCAGCGCGCTCAAGGCCTGCATAGTTCGATTCCGCTGGCCTACTCGCCCATCCGCCCAACGAAGTAGCGCGTTCAAGGCCTACGTAGTCTTCCATCCCGCCGAGCGAAGCTTTGCATAGCAGCATTGCATATGAGTAGTTGTAATATTTTACTTTATTATTCACAAACCAAATCCCTTTCGTCCGCACTCCACCTATCGCGGGACTTCGATCTCAAGTCCTTCCTCGACACCTAACTCCACCTTACTATGTTCCTTCCGAGATCGATACTTGGGGATTCACTCCTCGTTTTATATTACTTGAACGATCGGTACACTGCCGTTTCGTGCCGCAGTCTCGCCACATCCTATAGCAGTGTGTGAGATTTGCGCCATCAAGTTTTTGGCACCGTTGCCGGGGAGCACAGTCGTGTTAGTTTTCTGGAGAGGGAGAATCTGAGAGAGAAGCCCTTCCATTTGTAAATTGCATCTTTTATTTTATTTCTGATCTTTTTATTCCTTTTTCTTGTTTTTTATTAGGTTGCTTTAGTAATTTGTGTTAGGTGTAGTATTTTGCACAATAACTTTTATTTTGAATCGTTTTATCTTCACACTATGTGGGCACATCTCAATATCCGTTGTCGTTGGTGTAGAGATACCTCCCACTCTAATGATGAATGCCCTACGGAGAATAGTAGGCATAATTCTTATAGCCCAGCATATGGAGCACCGACTTCGTCTGGTACTCCATATGGTGCGCGTAAGTCTTATGGCTACTCTGCTGAGCCTTTACCGTCATACTTCTTTTCGGCTCCAGCTCCCGCTGTGCCAAAGAGGCCCGCAAGGCAGTGCCGGTTTTGTCGGAGCACTGATCATGTCTTGAAGGACTGTGCCGAGTATTTTCGTCAATTGGACAAGGATGACGAGCCGGATATCCGGATCGTCCCACTTCCTAATTCTGGCGGCACACCTTCAACATCCAGTTATGTGTCTTTGTCACCTTCACATCTTGAAGGGTATGGCATGGACACGGTCACCGGATGTGTGGCTGATCTATGCACCGACATTACTGAGCCTATTCTCCATGTGCATCCACCACCTCTAGTGGACTCGATTCTTTGTGAGGAATCGGTGCTCGACTTTTACCCGAGCACTATTATTCCCCCTGTTGTGCATACTACATTCGTCTATGACGACATTGTCGATGATGTGTCACAAGAGGAGGTTGTTGATCTTAGTATTGTGCCTACTCCTATGGAGGAGGACAACCTTCTAGGTGAAGAGGAGTTTACCTCAGCACCGGTGGAGGAAGTCCAAATCCTAAGCCTGGCCACCGTTGATCCCGCCGAATCTTGTAGCATTGATGACAATGCAAACATTACTTTGCTTCCCCAACCTGATGGGAGTGAGACCGGGATCACTCCCCCGATTGATGTTTATTTATGTTCTTCGTCTTCTTTATTTCTTGATCCCCTTCCTTCATCTGAGTCCGTGCAGGTTGAATCTTCACAGGTACTTCAGGAGGACTTGGAGCTTTCTGCTCAAGTCAATGATGAGAGCATCCTTTTATGCGAGGAGGTTGATTCCCCCTCCGTAGAGGAAGCTCCACTCATTGCCTTCGCCTCCTGCTGCCTCCCTGTTGACGACACCTTGCTAGGCAAGGATGTGCTTGGTGAGTTGAGTGAGGATATCTTCCCCTCTTCTTACTTTCTTTTCCCTCTACATGTGTCAAGCAGGTATTATTATTTAGGTAGAGGGGTGACTGCCTTATCTCCGTATCGGTACCAGTTACCGAAACGGATAATGGAGCAGCTACATGTGCATTTTCTTTTTCATACACCCATTAGCTAGAACCTTTAGTTTTTGAATAAGTCGTGTTGGGATGACAATAACCCCAGTAGTTATCTTTCCTTTTCCTGAACTTTTATTTCTTCTAGCTTAGTTAAGTTGTTGTTAAGGCTGTGATTGTCTCGCTGCATGTGCTGAACCCCCCTAGTTGTACGCATACTGCACGGTGGATGGTGTTTTTACTAAAATTGTGGCTGCCAGAAAATTTCCCTCGCGCACGACCACTGGTCGTGCGCACTACTTATCGCGCACGACCATTGGTCGTGCGATCGGCCCAGTTTCTTTATAAAAACCGGTTCGCCCGAGCCCTATGTGCGCAATCTAGGTCTTCA
Organism: Dactylorhiza incarnata; assembly: GCA_033032865.1. Lineage (NCBI taxonomy): Eukaryota > Viridiplantae > Streptophyta > Magnoliopsida > Asparagales > Orchidaceae > Dactylorhiza > Dactylorhiza incarnata. Next base: position 5,875,012 of record JAWHQI010000121.1, read on the forward strand.
CTCCCTTCGTCCCCTTGCTACTGTTCGTGCGCCGTTTTCGCTGGGTATTTGCCGATCGTGCGTCCTTCCTCCCTCCGGTGAGCCCATTTCGGTTCTTCCTCCTTCCCTTGCCCTCTTACCACCATGAGTTCTAGTGATCGCCTTTACGCCCAGTCCTACCACCGCTCCGGCCATTCCTCTGCCTCTCCAACTCAGATCCTTGCTCGAATGGCCACCTTTTCCAAGGATTCGCACACGCGGCGATACAACTCACTGAAGGAGAAGCCATTTCTGTCCCAATGTTTTGCGGATTGGAACGAGCTTAATTCTATCGGCGACAATGGCGAGTTGGGGGAGGCCGTCCGCCTTCGTTATTCATTTGATCACTGGAGCGGGGTGTTTGAATGCGATGACCTCGGCTATCGGGAGCTCACCTTGGAGTTTCTCGCAACGTACGAGTCGGATTTGCTGCCCTCCGGTCAACGTCCAGGAAAATGTTCTTTCCGGATGATGGGAAAAGTCTTCACTCTATCTTTGTCGGAGTTGGCGGTGCACGCAGGTTTCTACACTGAAGCGGAGGCTGCGACGATTATTTTTTCGAGTTTGAATGTCTCCTTCCCTGACGGCGTCACCCCGCGTGCCGCGTGGTGTGCTCTCACGGGTCGTGACAAAGAGTATGTAGACAGGAAAAGCAATCCACCTGGATCGTCGCGCCTGCTCTCCGATTCCTGCAGCATGTCCTTAGTCACTCTCTTGTCGCCCGAGCCCTCAGTCAGAACGTTGTGGGGTGGCAAGATTTGATCTCTTTATATAGTATGGAATTCCGGCAGCCCGTGCATCTTGGCTACATGCTCGCTTTCTTCTTCCATCACGAGGCCACTTACGGTCTCACTGGTGCCATTGGTGGTGCCTATTATATTACTCGCATTGCAAAAAGTCTGGGGGTTTGGAGTCAGCTGCCTCCGATGGTGCAGGTGACTGCGCCCTCCTTCATCACTCGGGCCACCATGGTGAGCTTTCATTTACTGCGGGTCGTGGGGAAGAAGAGTAGCAGGCATTTTGTGGTCGTGATGCCGGGTGGTGCGCCTAGGGAGAGGCAAGGTGATGAGGAGCACGGAGAGCCGGCTGAGCCACCGATTACTCACCATGAGATAGCCCTCCCGCAGCCGCGGCGTCATTCATTCAAGCAGGAGCGGAGAACCAAGGAGGAGGGCAGTTCTTCACGAGCACCGGAGGTCCCAAGCTTCAACCAGCGCCTCTCCGACTTGGAGGCAAATCAGTATTGGCTGACGGACTTTGTTTATCAGCAAGCTTTGCGGGGAGGACTAGATATTCCCCCACCTCATGGCCGGGCCGCGTCATCATCCAGACATCCGCCGTCCGTTGTTGTTTTAGATAGTGACAGCGACGATGAGTGATCTTTAACCCCGTGTGCGAGCCAATCTCAGGCTTGTTATCTTTTTCTTGCTACTGTTTTTATTTTTCTTTGAGTCGCTCGAACTTATTTTGTTGTTAGCTGTAATAATAACATTTTGCTTCTAGATGCTCTTCTGGGCATCGTTTTGAGAATTTAGCATAGTTTGTCCCCTTTGTTATGTGTGCGTGTGCTTTATTTTAATTGCAGGAACAAGTTCACCCCCATGGATGACAATTTCGATTTCCTGTTTTTATTTCTCTCACATGTTTCAATTCAGCTGTTATATATATTTGCTGCTTTTAGTGTATCACTTGCAGGTGTGCTTTATACTTTGTGAGGGCGGAAGCTGCGAATTGTTCACGAGTTTAGTGCCAATCGTTTGGTATGCTCAATTCCGAGCATTGGGTAACACCTCTCCTCCCTAGCTTCCAGTTTATGTGATGTAATGTTTAGATTAAGTCTGGGGGAGAGCACGTGTTATCCACTATGCGCACGAGTTGCACCGCATGCTAGAAGTTTGTTTTAAATTTTTCATTGTCATCATCATTATTCCACGCTTCATACACCACTGCACCCGCATGAGCGCGCGCTTACCTATTTGTTTTATTTCCGAATAAACTATTTTGGTTAGGAATGTGAATTGGGGTGTTAGCTTAGGAATTACTATTTGGAGTGCGATGTTGACTTGAGCAGTGTTCTAGTCGCATCCGCATGCTGTAGTAGAATTTGAGTAAAATTAGATTATCTCTATGCATTTAATTTAAGATTAGTATTTTTGCGTAGTTTTAGATTTATTATACTCAAATGGTGAATGTGAACGAAATTGGCGATAACCCGGTTGTGTGTATACGAGCACTAGTTGTGTGTTGCTCGAGTCGGGAGGAAGGTTTACCTTTCTCGTGGGCTAAGAACTTGCCCCAAGCGACTCTTGAAGCATGGGAGCGAGCGATTCTTTGAGTTAAATGTGATGTAGGCCACACTTTGGCTAGTTTGAGCCTTAGCTTTCCATGACCCATTCGCTCACCTTTGCAACCCAACATTTGTGCCTACCACTCCTTTGTTTCAGCTCCTCCTCCATTCACCAAGGCCCGAAGCTTATCCCACTGTCGCAACCAAATAGATGTTTATCTGCACTCATGTTTTTGATTTGGTGTGATGTTTGGAATTCTTGTGATGTGAAGGAGAAATAAACTTTATTTGCTGATTTTGAACCAACCGGAGGATAAGAAAAAGAAAAGAAAAATATGATAGTGAAATAAAAATCTGAAAAAAAAAATGTATTGGAAAGAAATCCTTCCGAGCGTATTAGAAAATTTGTTGGTATTGGTGAAGTAGGCCGTGTGCACACCTAGTTTTCACAATAAGACTGGGGGTGTGCCACACGAGTTTTGTTTATGATTTTGTTTGGTGCAGCGTTCCGTTGACTCAATTTGGTTGCGTAGAATTCGTTTTTACCCTTGATTATTATACCGCAACCTAAGCCCCAACTTAATCCTAAAGTCCTATTGATTTATCTCGTGAGTTTGCTAGCGCCGTGGAGAGAGTGTGACCGGGCAAGCTTATGGTTCCCGACGTTGATGGATTTCAGCGGAGTTATTCCTGAACCCCGACCTTGTGCAACACCCTCCTTAGTGAGTTGTTACTTTCACACCGGGCATGATCGTTCAAATTCTTCACAATTCACCAACTGAGTATTGTTAAATCTTTATTTACGCTCTAATACTTTCGTAAATTAGTAAGCATAGTTAGAATCTCTTTTTACTAAATTTCTATTTGCATGCTTTTGTTACTTCGCATTGTACTCCTTTGTGTAATTTTCTTTGTTAACCACTATTTTCACACTCCGCCGAATTCGTTTGCTCGGGACGCGTAAACAGGTAAGTCTGTGGGTGTGATGAGTCCTGATCATATACACATATTCGGACTCATCTGGGCCATTTTTCTAGTCATTCCACTGCACTTTAGACTTATTTTAGCTCGTAATTATCATTCTATGCTAGGTGCACGTCTTGGCCCATCTTGGTGTGTTTGTTGTTTACTTTCTTTTGAAAGCCATAGCGAATTGTTGAGTGCCACTTTCAGTGGCCTGATCAGCGTGTCTATTGGAATGGGAGTCGTGCAGGTGTTCCCGGTACGAATCTGTACAGGAACACTGCGCACGACCACTGGCTCTATCGCACACGACCACTGGTCGTGCGCCACTGACCGTGCACACTTAACGCCCATTTTTTGAGTTCTGTCTTGCTTATCGCACGACCACTTACGAAAGTGCGCACGACCACTGGTCGTGCGCCAATGGTCGTGCGAACATTGTATTTTATAAATTTCTTACCTTGCAGGCTCCGTCCAGTCAGGCGCACGATCACAGGATTCTGGTGCGCACGACCACTGGTCGTGCGCCAATGACCGTGCGCACTATTTATTCCAGCGCCTATATAATGTCCTGATCGTGAATTAGGTCGGGATTACGATTTGGAGACTCCGTTCTGTCCGCCGTTTTGGCCCTTTCCACAGGTTTTTCGCCCCCTAGGCCTCCGCCATCATCCAAGAGCTTAAAGGAAAAGATTCTACACTCATTTTGATCGCCAAGGAAGAAGTTCTTCGCATCGGACGTGGCCGGATTGTAAAACGCTGGAGAAGACGGGTCCATTGGAAGGTAGTTGTAACGACCCGCTTGCATTGCTATACAAGGCCGTTAATCACTAGCGCAGGCCTGGCCCAATTGACCAGGACCTGGGTCGGGGCTGCAAACCATACACCCCAACGCATCTCTGAGCCTGTTTCTCAGCAACAGTGCGTTGTAGATGGCGGGATTCGAACCCCCGCCACCCTTGATGAGAAACCTTCAACAGTTCTCATCACCAACTGAGCTGCAGCTCAATTGGTGATGAGAACTATTGAAGGTTTCTCATCAAGGATGGCGGGGGTTCGAATCCCGCCATCAACAACGCACTGTTGCTGAGAAACAGGCTCAGTGATGCGTTGGGGTGTATGGGCTGCAGCCCCGGCCCAGGTCCTGGTCAATTGGGCCAGGCCTGCGCTAGTGATTAACGGCCTTGTATAGCAATGCAAGCGGGTCGTTACAAAAAAGGACCTCCCTCTGATACCAACTGTCACAACCCGCATTTTCTCCGTATTAAATAATACGTCAGAGTAAGAGAAAATACGCGTCATGATGCCACGTCATGCATGGGACAACTGCAGACGCTCAGGCGGCTCTAACTTCACACTTTTCTTTAGAAAGTCATGAACTTTATGTTTTGAAACATAACTTAAGTTTAAGGTTTTCAATTACCGTGTCCCTCGGTTTAATGGATCAACTAGTCCATAAATAAGAAAGTATAAGTCTACGCAGCGGAAAATACATAATTTACTTTAATTTAACCTACATGAGCATGATGAACTAACCAGCATTCTAATGGTATGCAACTTCTATATTTAGTATAAGTAAAAAGGATTTCTTTTACGGGTTCAAAATAGAGTGTTAATGGTTTTAAAAGAGATGTCATGTAGAAGATATTATGCAGTTTTGTACATAAAATAACTACTATGCACCCTAACATAAAACCTTCCCAGAGAGCAATTTCATAAATAGCAAACAACGGTAGTAGCATAAAAACAGCAAGATAAGTCTAACATAAAGATCTCAGGCTATGGGCGTCAACAACCTGACACGAACCCATAACTCTAACAAGTCTCAAAAGAAACCAGCAATCTACCTCTCAAAACAAGAGCAAGAAAACAACAACTGCAAGTCTGGAGGAACAGAACTCGGTCAGCTCCACCTGCTACTGGTCCGAACCTGATGCATTCAAAAGAAAAGAATGCCTCAGCACAAAGGCATAAAAATCAAAGAGTAAGAGGAACTCAACAAAGGAGGGTTACCAACCCACCAGGAACAGCTGTAAACGTCAGCAAATCAAATAAATATCCACAAGTAAGGGAAAAACTGGCACGAAGTGCGGTGAAAGTTGTACTACAACATTGTCCTAAGAAGGAAAAATGTCGAATTGCCCAAGGGGTGAATCACTATCCCAGCCAAAAACGGTACTGAGGCGGAGGCATTCTTTCCAACCAACCATCAGACTAAAACCCCCGAGGAAAAGTGCACTTTTTTGTAACGACCCGCTTGCATTGCTATACAAGGCCGTTAATCACTAGCGCAGGCCTGGCCCAATTGACCAGGACCTGGGCCGGGGCTGCAACCCATACACCCCAACGCATCTCTGAGCCTGTTTCTCAGCAACAGTGCGTTGTTGATGGCGGGATTCGAACCCCCGCCACCCTTGATGAGAAACCTTCAACAGTTCTCATCACCAACTGACCGAAGGAGTGGAGTATGCCTTTTATGTGGACGCATTTCTTGTTGGACTAGGTTGCGTCTTGATGCAAGAAGGAAAGGTGATCGCTTATGGGTCAAGACAATTGAAAGTTCATGAAAGGAATTACCCTACGCATGACTTAGAGTTTGCGGCAGTGATTTATGCCTTAAAGCTTTGGAGACATCTTCTTTATGGAGTGTCATGCAAGATTTTTTCGGATCAAAAGAGTCTGAAGTATGTCTTTACCCAGAAAGAACTGAATCTGCGCCAGCGCAGATGGTTGGAGTATGTTGCGGATTATGAAGTTGACATTCTTTATCATCCGGGTAAGGCTAATGTAGTGGCTGATGCCTTAAGCAGGAAGACCGTGCATGTCTTCAACCTTTCTGTGCAGTCCTTAGTGGAGGAATTTAAGTTGATGGATATCTCAGTCGGTAGTAGTACCGCGCCTTCGAGTTTAGAAGCTGAAGAGCCTTCTTGGATTACCCTTACTAGGCTGCATCAGAAGGATGATCCTGATTTGCAGCATCTCCGGAATAGAACCGAGAAGGGGGAATTACCAGATTTTTCATTTGATGACAAGGATACCTTGATGTATAGGGGTAGGTATTGTATTCCCGCGTTTGAGGATATTCGAACGAAGATCTGTAGTGAAGCGCATGATTCTAGTGTTTCTTATCATCCTGGCTCCACAAAGATGTATAAAGATCTGAAGCAGATTGTTTGGTGGTCAGGTATGAAGAATGATATTGCTAAGTATATTTCTGAGTGTTATACTTGTCAGCGTGTTAAAGCAGATCATAGGAGGCCCGGAGGTAAATTGAATCCTTTGGATATTCCAAGCTGGAAGTGGGAGAGTATTTCAATGGACTTCATTACCAGTTTGCCGAGATCTCCTGGAGGACACGATTCTGTATGGGTTATAGTTGACAGACTGACAAAGTGTGCTCACTTTGTGCCCTTTAAGGTTGGTTATTCTATGGAGAAAATTGCAGAACTTTATTTGGATGAAGTCATAAGATTGCATGGTGTGCCAGTAAGCATTGTGTCAGATCGGGATTCCAGGTATATGTCTCGTTTCTGGCAGAGTTTGCAGGGAGCTTTGGGCACTGACCTTAGATACTCTACCGCTTACCACCCTCAGACCAATGGACAAACAGAAAGAGTGAATCAGATTTTGGAAGATATGATCAGATGTTATATTTTGGATCATGGTGGAGCTTGGGATAAGCGTCTTGGACTAATGGAGTTTGCCTATAATAATAGTTATCAGGAGAGCTTGCAGATGGCTCCCTTTGAGGCTTTGTATGGGAGGCGCTGTAGGACCCCCCTATTTTGGGCCGAAGTTGGTGAGAAGCTATTGTTAGGTCCAGAAGCTTTGGAAGAAATGACTGTTGCAGTGACGCATATCCGCGAGAAGCTTCACATTGCTCAGGAGCGATATGAGAAGTATGTTAATCGGAGAAGGGTTGATCTGGAGTTCGCAGTTGGGGACATGGTTTTTCTGAAGGTTTCTCCGATGCCAGGTGTTAAGAGATTTGGAAGGAACCACAAGTTGGATCCCCGGTATGTGGGACCTTTCCAGATTGTTGAGCGCATCAGAGTGTCAGCTTATAGGCTGGATTTGCCCGTTTCTTTCCCAGGTGTTCACGATGTGTTTCATGTGAGTCAGTTGAGAAAGTGTGTGCGTAGTGATCGTCATGTCCTTGACCCGGTGCCCCAGTTGCAACCTAATCTGTCGTATGTTGAGGAGCCTGTCCGTATATTAGAGACTCAGGATCGTGTGTTGCGGAAGAAGATGATTCTTATGGTCAAGGTCCTTTGGCGAAACCATGACGTCGAGAGCTCAACTTGGGAATTAGAATCTGTTATGAGGACATCTCATCCTCATCTTTTCTCCTAGATCTCCTGGTGAGTGTTTTCGTCCGTGGTTTTAATTCTCGCTTCTTTCTCTTGTATTCGAGATATTTGTTAAAGTTTCGGGACGAAACTTCTTTTTAGGGGGAGTGGCTGTAACGCCCCTGAATTTTTTTGGATATTAAGTTAATTATATTAATGACGTCATTATAACGTAGGGCGTTACGTTGATGCGGAGTTAGCGGTGCGCCGTCTTTGCACGTTTTAGCGTCCGTTCGGTCAAGAAGACCAAATTTTGGAGCGACCCGAAATCGGAAAATTTTACATTAGGAAATTAGATTATTTAGTTTCAGAAATAAATTGTAAAAGTTTCGTGGCGCTCCGAGCGAATTTGAAACCTCGGCGCATTTTCAAAGATTTATATAATTATCCATCATTGTAAACTTCGAAAATTTATATCTCGAAAACGGTACGTCGGATTTTGATTCCGACTTCGCCGTTGGATTCGTAGCGCCGCCGTTCACCTACGGTGCGAATTTCGTCAGTTTCGGCATCCGTTTAATTTTCGATAGTAATATAATATCTATATTTATATATTATTAATATTATTATATATATATTCGGCTATGTGCAGCGGCTATACCAACATCCAATTCGGTTATAGTTATATCATTAGGCTATATATATGATATTATTATGTAATGAATTCGGTTAATTATGATTTCGAATTCTGCTAAAGGTATCATGAATTCGCTTAATTATGAATTCGAATTCGGCTAAAGGTATCATGAATTCGGTTAATTATGAATTCGAATTCGGCTAAAGTATTATAAATTCGGTTATTATGAATTCGAATTCCGATAAAGTAGAAAACCTGATTATTTTTATTATTATAAGTATTCAGCTATGTACGTGGCTATTCCTTTATACTTATATCCTAAAATTTACGTAAGTTTATATGTTTTCAAAATAACCTGATTATTATTATTATTATTATTATTATTATTATTATTATTATTATTATTATAAGTCTAAATAAACTTCTTCCCCTCCGCAAGAAAACCGAAACCCTATTCATCTTCCTTCCCGATCTTTGCGAACTGTAAGCGGAGGCGTCGTTCCGTGGACTTTCAGATCGCCGCCACCGGAGCTCCGGAGCACGAAATCTTTGCCGGAGCATAGATCTGGAAAGCTCTCGCCGAGCTCTTCGCGTGTGCGGTAATTATTTCAAGTTTCGTAGGTTTTTGAGGTTGGAGCCGGTAGCCCTAATCTTCTTTTTCGCTCCAAAAGTTTCAGAAATCGTTCCTCGAGGATTTCTAGCGGTCGAACTGCGACGAGGAGCAAGTCGGAGACCGTTTTCTTCGAAAGATTTGAGGCAAGTGGTGGATCCTTCCCCCTTGCCATTTTGTGCTTTATCCTTTACCGTTATTTTTCTTCTATCTAACTTAGACAAGCTATATTGTGCCTTATTTTCTATAAAAAAAAACGTGTATCCGACCGAGTAGTTTCGCATATTAGCAAATTCGTCAAAATACTCGTACGTATATTCGTCGTTTCCCTCTAAGGCACGGTCCGTAGATAGCGTTCCGTCAAATTCGTCGAATGCTTTAGGATTCGAAGGAACGATTTCGGGTAAGTAAAGAAAAGCGGTTTTGTCGAATTCGTCGAATTCATATCGCCGAATCCGGCGATAGTATTTCGCCGAATCCGTCGATTGTGTTTCGCCGAATTTATTTTCGTCAATTGTATTTAGCCGAATCCGTCGATTGCATTTCGCCGGATTGCCGTAGGGAGAGTTTTCTCACAGAATTGTTTCCGGGTTTTCCTGTGGTGTCTGTCTTGGTCAGGGTTTGGTGAGTCTCTATTTCCCAGTTGGTTGTTTTGGACGGTGGATGGTCGGAATGGCCACCACCAGTACCGAGTTGTTTTTCCGTGGATGGGTAGACTGTAGGTTGGTGGACTATAAACCACCGCCACAGCGTTTTTGTTCCTCGGGGGTTTTAGTCTGATGGTTGGTTGGAAAGAATGCCTCCGCCTCAGTACCGTTTTTGGCTGGGATAGTGATTCACCCCTTGGGCAATTCGACATTTTTCCTTCTTAGGACAATGTTGTAGTACAACTTTCACCGCACTTCGTGCCAGTTTTTCCCTTACTTGTGGATATTTATTTGATTTACTGACGTTTACAGCTGTTCCTGGTGGGTTGGTAACCCTCCTTTGTTGAGTTCCTCTTACTCTTTGATTTTTATGCCTTTGTGCTGAGGCATTCTTTTCTTTTGAATGCATCAGGTTCGGACCAGTAGCAGGTGGAGCTGACCGAGTTCTGTTCCTCCAGACTTGCAGTTGTTGTTTTCTTGCTCTTGTTTTGAGAGGTAGATTGCTGGTTTCTTTTGAGACTTGTTAGAGTTATGGGTTCGTGTCAGGTTGTTGACGCCCATAGCCTGAGATCTTTATGTTAGACTTATCTTGCTGTTTTTATGCTACTACCGTTGTTTGCTATTTATGAAATTGCTCTCTGGGAAGGTTTTATGTTAGGGTGCATAGTAGTTATTTTATGTACAAAACTGCATAATATCTTCTACATGACATCTCTTTTAAAACCATTAACACTCTATTTTGAACCCGTAAAAGAAATCCTTTTTACTTATACTAAATATAGAAGTTGCATACCATTAGAATGCTGGTTAGTTCATCATGCTCATGTAGGTTAAATTAAAGTAAATTATGTATTTTCCGCTGCGTAGACTTATACTTTCTTATTTATGGACTAGTTGATCCATTAAACCGAGGGACACGGTAATTGAAAATCTTAAACTTAAGTTATGTTTCAAAACATAAAGTTCATGACTTTCTAAAGAAAAGTGTGAAGTTAGAGCTGCCTGAGCGTCTGCAGTTGTCCCCTGCATGACGTGGCATCATGACGCGTATTTTCTCTTACTCTGACGTATTATTTAATACGGAGAAAATGCGGGTTGTGACAGTTGGTATCAGAGGGAGGTCCTTTTTTGTAACGACCCGCTTGCATTGCTATACAAGGCCGTTAATCACTAGCGCAGGCCTGGCCCAATTGACCAGGACCTGGGCCGGGGCTGCAGCCCATACACCCCAACGCATCACTGAGCCTGTTTCTCAGCAACAGTGCGTTGTTGATGGCGGGATTCGAACCCCCGCCACCCTTGATGAGAAACCTTCAACAGTTCTCATCACCAACTGAGCTGCAGCTCAGTTGGTGATGAGAACTGTTGAAGGTTTCTCATCAAGGGTGGCGGGGGTTCGAATCCCGCCATCAACAACGCACTGTTGCTGAGAAACAGGCTTAGTGATGCGTTGGGGTGTATGGGCTGCAGCCCCGGCCCAGGTCCTGGTCAATTGGGCCAGGCCTGCGCTAGTGATTAACGGCCTTGTATAGCAATGCAAGCGGGTCGTTACAAAAAAGGACCAGGACCTGATGTTTAGAAGCAGTGCTCGACGCACGGCCGGATTTGTCGAGCACTTCTTCTCTTTTATTTTAAATAGTTACAAATTTTTAGTAATCTTGCTTAAACACCTTTAGATTTTAATTATTTCTACCTCAAGCTTTTAAAATCTTAGGAAAGTTTAAAGTACTAAAATTTGCTCTCAAAATAATTTAATTTATAAGCTAGAAGTCTTTTCTCTACCCTACCCCTTTGATGGCATAAAAAAAAAAGGTATTTTAAAAGATCATATGTCATGGGAATAAGAGGATAAAATTCATTAGTCCCTAAAACATATGCACCCAAAATATTTGAAAAGATTATATGGCATGGAGTAAGAGGATAAAATTCATTACTCCTAAACCATATACATTTTGGGTTGTTGTTAGAAGAGAAAAAAATATATATATATTTATATATTTACTTTAAAAAAAAAACCACTTTGGTGAAATGGAAAATCCATCACCTTCATTCAAAGATCTCTTCTTATGCCAAATTTTATGAAACCCCCCTAACCCAATATCTTTGACCTAGATTTAAATTATGTTATGGAGAGAGCAATACTTAGTAAGTTACATTTTTCCTTTAGATATTTCAAAGTTATGGTTTTTATAAATTTTAAATCTAATTTTGTTTACTTATTACTCAATTTTGTTAACTAGTTAATATTTTTGAGAACTCTTGGCTAAATATTTTTCTCTTATTATTTTAATTTCATAATTTAGGACTTAATTCGTCAATCCTTAAATTTTCTTTTTAGCTTACTTGTGATTCAATAAATTTTTAGTTTTAATTAAAAATTTTATTAAATGTCTTATAAATATTTCTCATACTTTTGCTCTGGAATAGCAAAAGCTTAAGTATGTGGGTATTTGATAAGTAGGATTTATGCTTATTTTAATTATAGTATTTAAGTTAAGTTTAATATAATTTTGTAAATATTATTTATATTTTAGTTAAAAATCACTTCTTTTATAATTTTAGTTCTAAATATAATTGTATTTTTGTTTTGCAGATTTTCTGGTGTTTTTGGACAAATTCCATAGTACACGCCCTAGGTCACGCCCGTGACCAAGGGCGTGTAACACTAAGATCAGTCCAGAAGTGTTGCCGAGCAGATTGAGCTAGTCCACAGCAAGTCACGCCCCAGGTCACGCCCGTGACACCAGGTCACGCCCGTGACCAAGGGCGTGTAATCTTAGAATCTTCCCAGCTGGCTACCGACGAGACGTGGAGATGCTGTCGAGGAGTTGACCCAAGTCACGCCCGTGACCAAATAGTCACGCCCGTGACTTCCCGCATGATCCCTGCTCCCTGCTGCGCCGATTTCAAGCCCACGCCGCATTGATGGAGTTGACCCGAGTCACGCCCGTGACCCATGAGTCACGCCCGTGACTTTTCGCGCGTGATCGCTTTTCGTTGCTGCGCCGATCTCAAGCCCACGCCGCATTGATGAAGCCGCCCAAGTACACGCCCAGGTACACGCCCGTGACCAAAGTTACACGGGCGTGTAATGTCCTTTTTCGCGACACAGTCACGCAAGACCCACGCCGATGTCGCAGCCGTGCAGAACAAGTATTACACGCCCTAGGTCACGCCCGTGACCGAGGGCGTGTAACCTGGAAATTTTTCCTATAAATTCAGAGGTTCCCCTCCAGCATTCCATCCCCCCCTGCCCATTTGGGCTGTTCTTGTACAGTTTTCCTTATTTCTTCATGTTTTAGGGTTAGCTTTAATTTCATGTAATTTTGTTGTTTCTTTTTTTCATTCCTTGTAATTTTATTTCATGCAAGCTAGCTTAGTTTCAATTCCATGCAATGTAATGTAGGTTTTATTTCATGTAATCTCTTTCTTTTATGGCAATGAAAATTTAAGCTTTCTTTTATTTTCGCAAACTCTCTTTCTTCCTCTTTCTCTCTCTTTCTTGTTTTAATTTTTTTTCCTTTAGCAATTATTTTGTAGTCTTGATTTTTAGCAAGCTTTGAATCAAAATCATCTCTTTCCTTATTATCGTATCTTCTCTCCTTCGATTTATTCTCGAAATATAACGATATCGAGTTCATATTCCGGTTATGAATTTCGGTATTTGTTTTCGTATTCTAGCTAGCCGAGAGGACGTGCGTACGAATCGATCACTCGAGAATAAAAAGAGTTGCACGCACCCCTCGAGAGAGGATGACGTAAATCTTCTGGATAGGAGTCAAATCCTATAGTGGGATTCACATCGTAAAGCAAGTCTTAGGTAATCAATTATAGGACGAGAGTCCGGTTGATTTTTCCTAAGCTTAGTTGGGCATTAACCTCGAGAGAGGCATGTTCGAGCTTCGGGAATCCCCACGGTCAAGGCTTAGAGTTGAATGATAGTATTTATCTTTTAATTTCATTTCAAAGCGAGTTTTAATCAAGTTTTATTTTCTTTCTTTATTTTCGTTCTCTTTTATTTAGTAGCAATTTAGTTCTCTTTTCCGCTCTCTCTCCGATAAAATAATAGTCCGCTTTCTCGAAGTAGAAGTACTCGACAAACCCGAGTTTAATACGACCTTGGTATTTTTATAAAATATCCTATATTATATACGATAAGGTACACTTGCCTTCATCGAATATAGTTTTGGAAAATATCATCAATCTTCTTCGCATAATCACAAATCATAAACCCAGAAGAAGAAGAATTAATTTTTCTTATCAGCTCCATTTTGCCGGCCATCATGAGCGCACGATCGTAGCTGTTCGTGCGTCAAGAAAAACGGACGACCGTGCGATTCATGCAGACATGATTTCAGGCACAATATGGATCAACCCCTATTCACAGCCCAAGCAAGCGCTGGGAATACACCTCCAGCAGCAACAAAAATAAAGAAAATATAGTGGGGAGCACGAAGTGCTTACCCCCAACAACAAAGTGCGCAATTGCACACCAAAAACAGGCTTAGATATGTACTTCAAATAAAAGCATGAATAAAGGCAATATGGACAAAACTGAAGTACAAATGCAGGAAAACTAGCCTACATGAGTCCGAAAATATGTATATAATAGGGACTCATCACACCCCCAGACTTACCTGTTTGCGCGTCCCGAGCAAAAAAATCCGGCGGAGTATGAAATAGGTAGCTAATATAGAAAATTGCAAAGACAAAGTATGATGTGAAGTATCATACACATGCACATACAAATTCTGTAAAAGAAGATTCTAACTATACTAACAAATTTACAATAGTATAAATGTGTAAATAGAGATTTATTTGCACTCATATGGTGAATCGTGAAGAATTTATGCGGTCGTGCCCGGTGTGAAAGTAAACAAGCCACTCAGGAAGGTGTTGCGAAAGACCAGAATTAGGGAATAACTCCGCTGAAATCCATCAACGACGAGAGCCATAAGCTTGCCCGGTTACACTCTCTCCACGGCGCTAGCAAACTCACAAGTTAAATCAATAGGACTTTCCGGTTATAATGGGGCTTAGGTTACGGTATGATATTCAATGATAAACGAGACGGCTACGCAACCCAATTGAGTCACAAGATAACGCTGAACCAAAACAAGACCAAGACGATGCTTGTGTGACACACCCCCAGACTTAGCTTGAAAACTGGGTGTGCACACAACCTACTCCAGCAAATACCAACTGAATTTTCTATTACGCTTAAGGGGATTTCTTTTCATTCTAAATTTTTTTCAGATTTTTTTTCTTTTAACTTCATTTTTTTTCTTTTTTCTTTTTCTTTTATCCCCGGTTGGTTTACAAAAAGGAGTTCAGCAAATAATATAGATCTTTCTTTCACATTGCAAAGGTTCCAAGCATCACATCCAAATATGAAATGTAATTTCAGTTAACGTATTACTTGATTGCGATAAAAGGATAAGCTTAAGGCTTTGATGATTGAAAGAGGAGCTGAAACAAAGGAGGGGTAGGCACAAACTTGGCTTGCAAAGGTAAGCGCATAGGTCAAGGAAAACAAGGCTCAAACTAGCCAAATAAAATGGCCTACAACACGTTTAACAAAATGAATTGCTCTCACCAATGCTTCAAGAGTCGCTTGGGGCAAGTTCTTAGCCCACGAGAAAGGTAAACCTTCCTTCCGACTCGAACAACACATAACTAGCGCTCGCTTACACACAACACCGTGCTACCGTAAATTTCAGTCACATTCACCAAGTGAATAAAATAAATCAAAGATTACGCAAGAATATTAATTGTAAACTAAAAGCATAGAGATAATCTAATTTTACTCAAATTTCTATGGAAGCATGCAGATGCGACTAGAGCACTACAAGAGTCAACATCGCACTCCGAAGTGCAATTCCTAAGCTAACATCCTATTTCACATTCCAACTAAACTAATTATGAACGAGAATACACATACAGGTTAGTGCGCTCTCAAGTGGGTGCTAAGTGTGCAAACAAAATGAACAAAAATGATTCTTAGGTAAAGAAGCTTCTAGCATGCTAAATAACTGTGCACGTGAGTGGGTACACAAACAGTTCTCCCCCAAACTTAAACTTGTATTAAGATATTCTAAAACAAAGTTTAGTGGAAGAGGGTACCCAATGCTCAGCAAGTAAGCATTCCAGAAGCCTGTAGTGAAGCTCTACGAAGAATCACGACCACCGCCTTCACAAATTGAAAATACCTGCAAAGGGTGGTCTCCGCACAAGAAAACTAAAATAACATAAAGTAAACTAATTTTTGCAGGAGATACATTAAAAGACAAGAAAAATTAAGATAACTACTGGGGTTATTGTCCTCCCAGCACGACTTATTCGGATTTTATACAGTTCTAGCTAATGGGAGTATGGAAGGAGAAGTGGACAGGTAACTGGCCCAATATCCGTGTCGGTAGCGGGTACCGATACAGCGATAAAACAGTCACCCCTCTACCTAAATATAGATAATACCTGCTCGTCACAGGTAGAGGGTAGAGAATGTAAGTGGAGGAGGAAATATCCTCACTCAACTCACCAAAAACATCCTTGTCTAGCAAGGTTTCGTCTTCAGGGAGGCAGCAGGAAGAGAAGGCAATGAATGAGGCTTCCTCTATGGAGGAGGGGTCAACCTCCTCACATATGAGGATACGCTCCTCATTGACTTGAGCAAGAAGCTCCAAGTCCTCCTAAAGTACCTGTGAAGACTCAACCTGCACAGGCTCAAATGATGAAGGGGGGGGGGGGGGGGGGGGGGGGGGGGGGGTTAGGAAATAAAAGAGAAGAAAAACTTAAATAAAGATCAATCGGGGGAGTGGTCCCGGTCTCACTCCCACCAGGATCTATGGATAGATCACTGTCGGTATCATATGAGTCATAGCGAGGGGGATCCGGGAGCTCAAGGTCCTTAGTGGTGAGGTGGACCTCCTCGTCCAATAAGGAAGTGCAAACCTCCTCATCAGAAAAGGAATCCTCCTCATCCCACCTCGGTGCATCATCGTGTTCCAAGAAGTCACACTCCCCATTGGAGAGAATAACATTCTCGTACAACTTTGACGCAACCTCAGGCTCCGAATGAACCTCCTGCACAACATCATCAACCAACTCACAAAGAAAATGAGCAGAAAATTCTTGCAAAGAAGGCAGAGGAACAACAGTAATAACATCATCAGAGAAAATATAAACAGGTTCCTCCGGGGGTGAATCCAAAAGAGGAGATGGAAGCAAAGGGAGAGGAATCTCCACCACGCCATCACACTGAGCAGTCGAAAGTCTGATGGGAATATCCGCAGAAGTCCCCCATAGACAAGGTGGTACTGCGAACTCATCATCAAAATCAGAAGGGGCAACCAGATGAGAGGTGGATGGAATGACATGAATATCCGGTTTGTCATCCATCTCCATCTGGCGCTAGAATTCTGCACAGTCTTTCAAAGCATGCTCGGTGCTATGACAACACAAACATAATTTTCTATTCATCGTCAGTCCTTGCGGGGCCGGTGACGAATACAAAAATGATGGAAGTGGCAAAGAAGAGTAACCATAAGACTTGGGTACAGGGCATGAAGAGTCGCAGGAAAACAATGCTCCATGTACTGAACCACGAGAGTTATGCTTACCATCTTCAGTGTGGCATTCATCACTACAATGCCTAGCATCCCCACACCATTTGCAACGTACATTCAGATGAACAAACATGGTGCAAAGGAAGATTTCACCAAACAGAAAATTCTAAGCAAGAATTGACTAAACACAGACAATAAAATTGAAAACCTGCTTTTAGAAAAAAAAATGCAAATAAAGATTAGAAACAAAGAAATTAAAAGATTCTACTTAAATATATACAACAAAATTACATAAAATGGTATAAATAAAGGGAAAAGGGCTTCTATCTTACAGCTCTCCCTCTCCAGAAAACTCACACGTCTGTGTTCCCCGGCAACGGCGCAAAAACTTGATGCGCAAATCTCGCACACCGCTATAGGCGGTAGCTAGACTGTGGCACGAAACGGCAGTGTACCGATCGTTCAAGTAATATAAAACGAGGAGTAATCCCCGAGTATCGAATCTCTCAAGGAACACAGTAAGGTGGAGTTAACGTTTGAGGAAGGACTTGAGATCGAAGTCCTTTAAGTCGGATGGATGCAAAAACGGAGGTTTTGGTTGGCGGAAATAAAGAGAAAAATACTACAACTACTCCTATGAAATGCCGCTATGCAAAGCTTCGCTAGGCGGGATGGAGACTACGTAGGCCTTGAACGCGCTACTTCGTAAGGGCGGATGGACGAGTAGGCAAACGGAATGAGGGTCGCAAGCACCTCGTCGACAAGCACGCCACTAGCAATTTCTAGTGCGGCAAACGAACGCGACGGCGGGATGGAGGATGGAATGGGGCACTCCTCAAGCAACTCAAACAATGAAGCATTTCACATAGACATGAAATGTATAGAAATGCAAACTAAGTTAAGTGCTACTTCATCATAATGTTTAGATCTAACTACATACACATCAATAAGAGAAGAACAAAGCAAGAAATCGACCGAATCCGAAGGCTCATTGTAGATTCACGGTTGGAATCGCCGGGTTGTCAATCCGTGTCCAAGATCGGTCCGCAACTACTTCAGGGGTAGAGAGAGCTGTCCCGACTCTCCAATAAGCCCGTCTTCTTTGTCTCACGATCCGGTGAAGGTTGCAAACTTCCACTTGCTTGATGGTAATGGTGGCTAGATCTTCCTTTGAAGCTCTAGGATGAAGGAGGAGGCCGAAGGGACAAAACCCTAATTGAAATGGCGAAATCGGCGATGATGTATGGCGTGTACGGAACTCTCCGGATTAGGTCGAAGCTCCAGATTTTATAGAAAATCATTAGAAATTTGGTCACGCACGGTCGAACGTACGACCGTGCGTGAACCGTGTGATACTTAAGCGCAGCAGGCGTGCAAGAGAAGAAGGAATGCGCCCGTGCATTTTATTCACGCACGGGCGAATCAGCCCGTGCGTCAAAAATGCACGGGTAAACTCCGAGGGACACAGAATCGGGAGAATGCCGGGAAGATATGCAAATAGGGGGCTCGTGCATTTTACTCACGCACGGGTGAATCCGCCCGTGCGTCAAAATGCATGAGTAAACTCCGAGGCTCCATTTTGCCGGCCATCATGAGCGCACGATCATAGCTGTTCGTGCGTCAAGAAAAATGCACGACCGTGCGATTCATGCAGACATGATTTTAGGCACAATGGGGATCAACCCCTTTTCACAGCCCAAGCAAGCGCTGGGAATACACCTCCAGCAACAACAAAAATAAAGAAAATACAGCAGTGGGGAGCACGAAGTGCTTACCCCCAACAACAAAGTGCGCAATTGCATACCAAAAACATGCTTAGATATGTACTTCAAATAAAAGCATGAATATAGGAAATATGGACAAAACTGAAGTACAAATGCAGGAAAACTAGCCTAAATGAGTCCGAAAATATGTATATAATAGGGACTCATCACACCCCCAGACTTACCTGTTTGCGCGTCCCGAGCAAACAAATCCGCTGGAGTATGAAAAAGGTAGCTAATGTAGAAAATTGCAAAGACAAAGTATGATGTGAAGTATCATACACATGCACAAACATGAAAAAGGTAGCTATGAAAAAGGAAGGGCTCTGGGGGAGCCAGAGGAGTCGTCTGGCCGTCGTCCTGTCGGGGCTGACTGGTTTCTCGCTCAGAAGACACCCTTTGCTCATTCATGGGATTGGGGGCGCTCTGTCGAAAGGGGGAGTTGGAGAAGACCAGGACTCGCGGCGAGACTTCGGGATTAAGGGCTGCGGAAGCCGCATTCAGAAATGAACAAAGTAGAAGACAAGTCGAGTTGTTTCGACAAACTTACCAGGAAGTCGTAGGGTCTCGCCCAAAGGGGGTGGCGGGACCATGTCCAGCTTCGGCGGAGGTTCCGCGTCCGTAAGGGGCGGTGCCGCAACACTGTTTGAGATGTCCTTGTGTCCCTCCTCAGGCACCGAGACCCCCTGCGAATGATCGGAATCGTTGAAAAGGGGACCATCATGGAATCAGCAGTAAAGCGGGAGAAATTTGAATACCTGCATTCTAGAGTTAGGGGGGGTGTCCACCGAGGACCTTGAGGCGGACTCCCCCTTCTCCTGACTCCGCCGGATTGCCTTGGCCCGGCGCGAGACGTAGGGGGTGTTCGGATCCCGCTTCGAGGTAAGCCAAGGGGCAAACCTAGCAGCCATGGGAGCAGTTTTCACCTGGGCCGCGGCCAGGCGCTCTATCATCTCCTGCGAGAGAGGCCTTGCCGATGGCTTATGGAAATACATGGGGTTCAGCGAGAGATCAGGGAGGAGAAGAAGTTCCGGACAGAGGAATGCAAGCGTTCCAGGAAAACCTAACGTGAAGAAATATATATAGAGCGACGGTGGGACCCACAAAATCTTCTTGATCCAGGTCAGCAAGCACTCCTCGAATACAGGGTTGGACTATTCTTTCCGAGCATAGGAATCGCTTGCAAAGAGCGGGGATTGTGTACAACCCTTATTCGCAGAGTGGGTCCCTCAAGCAAGCAGGCGAGACCCAGGTTAGCCAGACCATTCGCCCAGGCTAAGATAAGTGGAGGGACCCCCGTGCGAGTAAGGGCAAGCTAACAGGCGAGAAGACCGGCGAGTGGCTCCCTCGCAGACCACTCGCCCAGGAGTGCGGTCATTCGCCTAGCCGAGCGGGAGTTCGGCGAGTGGTGCCCTCATGGACCACTCGCCCCCAAGGTCTTTAAGGAGGAAATGACCTTGATACCCCTTATGGGCTGCAAATAACCCTTCAGAACAGCGGAATTGGGCTATTAGCAGACCAATTTGGGGTGCGGTTAGTAAAACCAAAAGGCGGATTCGTGCTATTTGCAGACCAGCCTAGAGAATCTATAAATAGACCCTTAAGGGCACCTTGGAGGAGATCCGATTTTTGAGAATCCTCTCCTCCTGGCTAGGAGGATTGGCAGCTAGTGCCCTCCAAGGTGCCCGACTGAGCTTTGGTTTGGGAGGGGAAGCTCTCTAAGATCTTCCGGGTGTATGGAGGGACCTCCTCACTACAGCCTTGGGTCTGTTCCAATTTCCTCATCCACCGGTTGGAGAGTTTAGTGAGGGAGAAGTAAGCATCGGCTACACCCCCCAGTGGGTCCGAACTCAAGAGACCGGTTGCCGGTTTCAACAACAGTCGTGTGAGTTTTCTGGAGAGGGAGAATCTGAGAGAGAAGCCCTTCCATTTGTAAATTGCATCCTTTTGTTTTATTTCTTTGTATTCTGTTTTCTTGTTTTAATTATGGTTGCTTAGTAATTTATTGTTGGGTGTAGCATTTTACACAATAGTGTTTTTCTTTTGAATCTTGTTATCTTCACACAATGTGGGCTTCATTTAATATTCGTTGCCGTTTGTGCGGGGATATATCTCATGCTAGTGATAGATGTCCAAAGGGAGATAATAGCCCTAGCACTCAAGGCCCAGTATATGGGGCACCGACTTCGTCTGGTACTCCATATGTTGTGCGTAAATCCAATGGCTATTCTGCCGAGCCTTTACCGTCATACTTCTTTTTGGCTTCAGCACCTACTGTGCCAAAGAAGCCTGCAAGGCAGTGCTTGTTTTGTCAGAGCACAGATCATGCTTTGAAGGATTGTGCTGTTTATCTTCGCCAATTGGACGAGGATGATGAACTGGATATCCAAATTGTCCCGACTCCTACTTCTGGCAGCACACCTTCAACATCTGGTTATGTGCCCGTATCACCTTCATGCTTTGAAGGGGATGATGTGGACACAGTC
Organism: Dactylorhiza incarnata; assembly: GCA_033032865.1. Lineage (NCBI taxonomy): Eukaryota > Viridiplantae > Streptophyta > Magnoliopsida > Asparagales > Orchidaceae > Dactylorhiza > Dactylorhiza incarnata. The sequence continues at coordinate 5,896,277 of JAWHQI010000121.1, forward strand.
ACCAGATGTGTGGCTGATTTAGGCACTGACATGGCTGAGCCCATCTCCCCTGTACATTGATCACCTTGCATGGATTTGATTCTTTGTGAGGAATCAGTGCTTCACTTTTATCCGAGCACTATTCCTCCCCCTTTTGTGCATTCTACTAGATTTGTTTCTGACGACATTATTGTGGATGTTTTGCAGGATAAGGCAGGTGATTTTTGTGTTGTGCCTATTCCTATGGAGGAGGATATTTTCCAAGGTGACGAGGATTCTACCTCAGCACTAGTGGAGGAAGTCCAAATCATGGAGGAGGCCACTGATGATCCTACTGAGCCCTGCATCATTGTCGATGATGCCGACAATATCTTATTTCTCCAACCTCTTGGGAGTGAGATCAGGACCACTCCCCCGATTGATGTTTATTTATGTCATTCTTCTTGTTTATTTCTTGATCCCCTTTCTCCATCTGAGCTTGTGCAGGTTGAGTCTTCACAGGTACCCCAGGAGGACTTGGAGCATTTTGCTCAGGTCAATGATGAGTGTATCCTCTCATGTGAGGAGGTTGATCGCTCCTCCATAGAGGAAGCCTCATTCATTGCCTTCTCTTCCTGCCGCCTCCCTGAAGATGACACCTTGCTGGGCAAGGATGTTTTTGGTGAGAATAGTGAGGAGGACTCCTCCTCCACTTCTTACTTTCTGCTTCCTCTACCTGTGACGAGCAGGTATCATTATTTAGGTAGAGGAGTAACTGTTCTGTCACCGTATCGGTACCCGTTACCGACACGCATATTAGAACAGTTACTTGTTCATTTCCTTTTCCATACTCCCATTAGCTAGATATTATAAAGTTTTGAATAAGTCGTGCTGGGAGGACAATAACCCCAGTAGTTATCTTACTTTTCCTGCATTTCTTATTTCATCTTGTTTAGTTTAGTTAGTTGTATTCATTTTAGTTTGTCTATTTTCTTTTGTTTTTGGCGAAGCTCACCCCTGTAGGTCCTTATTCTGGAGGTCGGATGATGCAGCTTTGTCTTGGTTTACACGTGTCTTCTGGTATGCTCACTTGCTGAGCATTGGGTACTCTCTTCACCTAGCTCTTTTCTGAATTTCATAGCTATATATTGTGTGTATTGTCTAGTTTAAGTTTGGGGGAGAGTAGTTCTGTGTACCCACTGTGCACGCACACATTGCATTGAATACTAGAAGTAATTTTTTCTCATTTATTTAGTATTCTTCATCTTTACCGCACATCAAAACACCCACTTGAGCGTGTACTTAGCTCTAGGCGCGTTTCGAGTATAACTCATTTTCTTTGTGTGTTTGGGAAAATGATTGTGTTAGCATTTAAATTATGTAGTGGAGTGAAATGTTGACTACGGTGTTTCTTGTCAAGTACTCATGTGAGTGTAGGGATTTGTGTAGATTAGATTTCTTTTTATACTCTTAGCTTTATGCATTTGTTTTAGTGTAAATATTGTTCACTCTACTCAAATGGTGAATCCGGTGTGAATCAAAAGGTAGCATAGGGATGTGTGTAAAGTATCGTTAGATGCGTATTGCTCGAGCCGGGAGGAAGGATAATCTTTCTCGGTGGCTAAGAACTTGCCCCAAGCGATTCTTGAAGCATAGACATAGGATAGTTCTAGTGCGTGAGAATGATGTAGGCCTTCATTTTGACCCGGTTGAGCCTTTGTGCCATTCCTATCTTCTTATCCTCGTTAGCCTAGTTGTGCCGACCCGTTCCTTGATTCAGCTCCACCTTTATCTTGCCAAAGCCTAAAATCCAATCCTAGTCGCACACCCAAATCTGAGCTTTAGTCGTGTTGTATTTTCATTATTGGGGTGTTGATGTGGTGAATTTATTTTGTGAAAATGTGGTTGTGCTTTCTTGCCAAATGTGCTGAAAATGATTTGAAAAGAAAAAAATGAGAAAAAGAAAAAGAAGTGAAAAGAAAAGAAAAGAAAAGAAAAGAAAAGATGAGCTTAACTGAAAAATCTTTGCGTAAATTTATGAGTAGGAGTAGGTGGTGCACACACCCATGTTACAAAAGTCTAAGTCTGGGGGTCTGGTGCACTTGCATTCGATGTCGGTGCACGAGGAGTTGTATTAAAGCTCATTTGGGTTTAGGTGTTTCAAGCCTTCTTTTTAATCTTTGTTTACCTCACCTTAACCCAAGCCCCATTTAAAACCTAAAGTCCTACCGACTCGCGCTTTGAACCAATCTAGTGTCGTGGAGAGAATGTGAACGGGTGAGCTTATGGTCTCCGACATCGATGGATTTCAGTGGAGTTTATACAGAATCTCAACTTTGGCAATGCTTGTCTCAGCGATTATTTTACTTTCTCCATATGAGTGACCGGATGATTCACCGTGATTCCCATTTTGAGTAGGAGTGATATGTATTTACTCTGTTAGAAATTTATAAACTATGTGTATAATTAGAAATCTTCTCTAGTATTTTTCTACGCGCATGAGCATGCGACTTCGCATGGTATTCCATTTTGTAATTTTAAGTTAGCTATTTCATGTTCCCGCTTGCTTCAGATTTGTTTGCTCGGGACGTGCAAACAGGTAAGTCTGTGGGTGTGATGAGTCCAATTTATATACTGATTTTCGGACTCATCCGGGCTAGTTTTCTTGACTTTGTACTTCAGTTTTTGTTTATATTCACCTTGTTCATGCTTTTACTTGAAGTGCATGTTTAGGCCCGTTGTTGTGTGCAATTGCGCACTTAATTGCTGGGGGTAAGCACATTGTGCTCCTTATTGTATTTTTTCTCTTTATGTTGGTGCTGGAAGTGTATTCCCAGCGTGTGCTTTGGCTGTGAATAGGGGCAGATCTCCATTTTGCCTCAATTCATGCATGCATGAATCGCACGGTCGTGCGTTTACTTGACGCACGATCTCTGCAATCGTACGCTCTTGGTAGCTGGCAAAATGGTGATCTGAATGTGGTCGTGCATTTTTACGCATGGGCGGGTTCGCCTGTGCGTGAGTAAAACGCACGAGCCCCATGTTTGCATGTTTTTCTTTCTATCGGAAGTTACCCGTGCATTTTTTACGCACGGTCGGATTCGACTGTGCGTGAGTAAAACGCACGGGCGCGTCTTCCTTCTTCCAGCCTTTCTGCTAGCTTTAAGTATCGTACGGCTCACGCATGGTCGTGTGTGACAAATTTTCTGATCTTTTTCTATAAAAGCTGCAGTTTTCAACCTAAAAGGGAGAGACCGTACACGCCGTACAGCTGCGCCGGTTTCGCCACTCCGCAAGGGTTTCATCTTTTTGGGCCTCCTTCATCATCCTCAAGTTCCAAGGAGAGATATTCAACCCTACATCCACCAATATCCAAGGAGAAGGAAGCTAGGTCGTGCGGCCGGATCGTGACACGAAGAAGACGGGCCATTGGAAGGTAGTGACAGCCTTCTCTACCCCAGATGCAGTTGAGGACCGAGCTTGGACGCGGATTGACAACCCAGCGATTCCAACCGTGAATCTTCAACAAGACTTCGGATTCGGTCGATTCCTCACTTACTTCTTCTTTGAATTGATTGTTGTAATTGTTAGATCTCTTGTATTTTGATGATGAGCACTATAAACCTTGCTATATAAAGTTATTTCATGTCTATGTGAATTATCTTTTATTTATTGGTGTGTATAAGGTGTGCCACCATCCCTTTTCCATTACGCCATCGTGTTCGTGTGCCGCACTAGCAATTGCTAGTTGCGTGCTTGTCAACGAGGTGCTTGCGACTCTCATTCCATTTGCCTACTCGTCCATCCGCCCTTGCGAAGTAGTGCGCTCAAGGCCTACGTAGTTTTCCATCCCGCCTCGCGAAGCATTGTATAGCGGCATTGCATAGGAGTAGTCGTAGTATTCTCTTTTATTTTCCCCAATCCAATCCAAGCCTTCCACAATCCATCCGACCTAAAGGACTTCGATCTCAACTCCTTCCTTGAATATGAACTCCACCTTACTGTGTTCCTTTGAGATTCGATACTTGGGAATTACTCACCCATTTTTTATTACTTTAACGATCGGTACACTGCCGTTTCGTGCCGCAGTCTCGCTAATGCCTATAGCGGTGTGCTAGATTTGCGCACCAGTGGTCACGATAAAAGTCTTCACTCTAGAAGGTAGAGTGACACAACCATTAGAAAAATCGATTTTCATCCCGCTCTCTTTCAGGAATGGGACACCCAGAATTGGAATTGATTTGTTCTCACGAGGTCCCAGAACCTGGAAATCGGTTACCACCTGTAACATCCCCCAAGATGCTAGGCCCCTAGAGAATTTTTGTCGTGAAAAATTATGACAAAAATAGGATAAAGTGACATAGGGCACCAGGATGACAAGTTGAATAGATGAAAACACATGGTGTACACTTAGCCACCATGGGCCACCCCAAGGTAAGGAGGACTCAAAAGGGGCTAAAATACCTCATGCATCACTCATAACCAGGGAAATTCCCTTAGGATGGGTTAGTGTACATAAGGTAGGCCCAAGAGGCCCCATGAACTTAAGAGAACATGTATGATTTCACATTGGGGTGCATTTGGCAAATCATGATGGCTTAGCCTAGGAGTGGACAAAAGACTTCAATCAGCCAAAATAACCTCACCTTGACTCCATGATCATTCAGGATTAGTAAGTAGGTCACTAGGGACCCTTGAAGCCAACCATTTTGGTCAAAAATTGGCTAAAGTCAACTTTAGGCCAATCTTGGTCAAACCCCCCTAAATGAGGACAATTGGACTCCAAATGATCAAATTGAACCCACCATCATGTAACAACCTGCCAAGTTGACCTAATGGACCTAAAAGCCCCATCATGGGACCATCAATTAACTCAATTTGGGCCAACTACCAAAAAGCCCCAATTTGACTTAAGAGAACAAACCCTTTCAATTAGCCACCAATTGTCTTCATGTGGTCAAATTGATCACACACAACCCCTCATGACTACTAGGGGAGACTATTGAAACAACATTGACCCATTGGGATGGTCCAATTTGGAGAAATTGGGCCAATTACTAAAACACCCTAAATTGATCTACATGTGCTAAAACCCTAAATTGATCTTCAATTGACACATTGTGATCAAATTGTTCACCCCTAAAACTCATAGATCACTTAGGGAGTCTAATGGACCCACATTGGGCACTTGGGATAAGCTAATTTTGGGGAATTGGACAAAATTTTCAATTTGCCCAAATTACAACTTACACTCTTTATGGTTCAATTAGCCCTAATTGGCTAAATTGACCTAGCACAACACTCCCTAAACACTAAGGGGAGTAAATGAGACTTAAGCAAACTAAAGTGCACATCCAATTTTGGATGGATAGGACAAAATCACCCAAATGCCCAAACTGACCCTATGGGCCATTTGGTGGAATTGAGCCCCACATGACTCCTCCATGACCCAATTCCTCTTGGAGTGAGTCCATAATGCATAAAAGAGAAATGTGGTTCACCCACTTTGGAAAGTTTGAGCTTGTATCATGCCCAAACCCATTCCTCAATTTGGTTTATTTTGGATCAAGTGGGCTTAATCCTAATTCAAACCTATTAGACTTGGCTCAACCCCACTTAATCAAGCCCACAAGGGGGATGATTTGCCTTGTACCCAATTGGGCCCAAGAAAGGGGTTCACCAAGGTGGTGGCTGGACATCACCAAGGAGGAATTCAAGAAAAATCCATGGTGGGATGGCCACTTGGCCACCACCCCCTAATTCCTGGGTTGCTCTCAGCTTCCCTAAGAATTTGCCAGCAAAATTGAGTGACATGGCAGCTGTTGAAAGGGGAGGGAAGAGAGAGCTCCACCAAGTGGTCAGCCACATTAATGGCTAAGCTCCAAAACCCTCAAATCAGTTTGAAATCTCCCCTCCCCTGACAAAAATTTGAGCTCAGGGTTAATTTTCTGATGAGCTGGAGGCCTGTAGTTGGCTGGCTGAGGAGGTGGCGACATAGAGGAGATCGCCGGGTAATTGATGAGTCCCGATTATATACACATATATGGACTCATCTAGGCCGTTTATCTAGTCATTCCACTGCACTTTAGCCTTGTTTTAGCTTATATTTGTTATCACTTGCTATGTGCACTTCTAGGCCCATTTTGGTGTGTTTTCATGTTTATCTTCATTAGTAGTTTTCATGCACTGTTAGGTGTCACTTTCAGTAGCTGGATTAGTGGTTGTACGCTAGAACAGGAGTCGTGCAGGTGCTTCCGGTGCAATTCTGCACAGGAACACTGCGCACGATCACTGGTTCTATTGCGCACGACCACTGGTCGTGCGCCACTGATCGTGTGCACTTAACACTTTTTTCATGAGTTCTGTTTGATGCAGTGCGCACGACCATCTACGCTAGTGCGCACGACCACCGGTCGTGCGCCACTGTTCGTGTGCGCTTATCATCAATTTCTTGAGTTCTGTTTCAATCAGTGCGCACGACCACCTACGATAGTGCGCACGACCACCGGTCGTGCGCCACTGGTCGTGCGAACATGTTATTTTATAATTTCTGTCTTTGCAGGTTCCGTCCAGGCAGAGCGCACGATCACCGGATTCTAGTGCGCACGACCACTGGTCGTGCGCCAATGACCGTGCGCACTGTTTATTCCAGCGCCTATAAATTCCCTGCTCGCGATTTAGGTCGGATCGCTCGCCCGACTCCGCCGTTTTCTGCTCCCGTCCGCCTGGTTTCGCTCCTCCATCGCCGCCCACCTTAGGGAGGATCTCCGGGCAAGCTTTCAACGCCAAATCTTCGCCGGAGTTTCCTCTCGGCCTCCTCCTTCATCCAAGAGCTCCAAAGGAAGACCTAGCCGCCATTACCGTCAAGCAAGAGGAAGTTTGCAACCTCTACCGGATCGTGACACGAAGAAGACGGGTCCATTGGAGAGTAGTGACAGCTCTATCTACCCCGGACGTAGTTGTGGACCGAGCTTGGACGCGGATTGACAACCCGGCGATTCCAACCGTGAATCTTCAACGAGCCTTCGGATTCGGTCGATTTCTTGCCTTGTTCTCCTTTTATTGATTGTTGTAATAGCTAGATCTATGTATGTTGATGAAGTTGCACTTGAACTAGTTTGTATTTCCATATATTTCTTGTATTTGTGAAATGCTTGTTATTTGAGTTGCTTGAGGAGCGCCACCATCCATTTTCCATCCCACTATCGTGTCCGGTGCCGCACTAGCAATTGCTAGTGGCGTGCTTGTCGAAGAGGTGCTTGCGACCCTCATTCCGTTAGCCTACTCGTCCACCCGCCTACCGAAGCGTGGCATAGCGGCCCGTGTATTCCATCCCGCCTAACGAAGCAGCGCGCTCAAGGCCTGCATAGTTCGATCCGCTAGCCTTCTCGTCCATCCGCCTACCGAAGCGTGGCATCGCGGCCCGTATTCCATCCCGCCTAACGAAGCAGCGCGCTCAAGGCCTACATAGTTCGATCCGTCTGCCTACTCGTCCATCCGCCCTTGCGACGCAGCGCGCTCAAGGCCTGCCTAGTCTCCATCCCGCCAAGCGAAGCATTGCATAGCGGCATTGCATAGGAGTAGTTGATAGCTTTTATTTTATTTTCCAAAAGCCAACCCAACTCCCCCGCATCCCATCCGACGTTTAGGACTTCAATCTCAAGTCCTCCTCGAACGTTAACTCCACCTTACTGTGTTCCTCCAGAGATCGATACTTGGGGATTCATTCCCATTTTATATTACTTGAACGATCGGTACACTGCCGTTTCGTGTCGCAGTCGAGCTACCGCCTATAGCGGTGTGTGAGATTTGCGCCATCAAGTTTTTGGCGCCGTTGCCGGGGAACACAGTCGTGTGAGTTTTCTGGAGAGGGAGAATTTGAGAGAAAAGCCCTTCCATTTGTAAATTGCATCTTTTATTTTATTTCTGTTCTTTTTATTCCATTTTCTTGTTTTATAGTAGGTTGCTTTAGTAAATTTTTTGTTAGGTGTGGTATTTCGCACAATAGTGTTCTTCTTTTTGAATCGTATTATCTTCACACTATGTGGGCACATCTTAATTTCCGTTGCCGTTGGTGTGGAGCTACCTCCCACTCTAGTGATGAATGCCCTACGGAGAATAGTAGGCATAATTCTTATAGCCCAGCATATGGAGCACCGACTTCGTCTGGTACTCCATATGGTGCGCGTAAGTCTTATGGCTACTCTGCTGAGCCTTTACCGTCATACTTCTTTTCGGCTCCAGCCCCCGCTGTGCCAAAGAAGCCCGCTAGGCAGTGCCAGTTTTGTCGGAGCACAGATCATGCCCTGAAGGATTGTGCTGCTTTTCGTCGCCAATTGGATGAGGATGATGAGCCGGATATCCGGATCGTCCCGAATCCTAACTCTGGCGGCACACCTTCAACATCCGGTTTTGTGTCTTTGCCACCTTCACATCTTGAAGGGTATGGCGTTGACACAGTCACCAGATGCGTGGCTGATCTGGGCACCGATATTGCTGAGCCCATTCTCCCAGTGCATCCACCACCTCTAGTGGATTCGATTCTTTGTGAGGAATCGGTGCTCGACTTTTATCCGAGCACTATTCCTCTCCCTGTTGTGCATACTACACTCGTCTCTGACGACATTGTTGATGATGTGTCGCAGGAGGAGGCGGTTGTTCTTAGCATTGTGCCTATTCCTATGGAGGAGGACAACCTTCTAGGTGAAGAGGAGTTTTCCTCAGCACCGGTGGAGGAAGTCCAAATCTCTAGCTTGGCCACTGTTGATCCCGCCGAATCTTGTAGCATTGATGACAATGCAAACATTATTTTACTTCCCCAACCTAATGGGAGTGAGACCGGGACCACTCCCCCGATTTTTGATTATTTATGTTCTTCATCTTGTTTATTTCTCGATCCCCCCTCTTCACCCGAGCCTGTGCAGGTTGAATCTTCACAGGTACTTCAGGAGGACTTGGAGCTTTGTGCTCAAGTCAATGATGAGTGTGTCCTTTTATGCGAGGAGGTTGATCCCTCCTCCATTAAGGAAGCCTCATTCGTTGCCTTCTCCTCCTGCGAACCTGCTATGGACGATACCTTGCTGGGCAAGGATAGTTTTGGTGAGATGAGTGAGGACCAGGCCTCCTCCTCTTCTTACTTTCTTTTCCCTCTACCTGTGACGAGCAGGTATTTATATTTAGGTAGAGGGGTGACTGCTCTGTCTCCGTATCGGTACCCGCTACCGATGCGCATATTAGAACAGTTACCTGTGCACTTTTCTTTTCATAGGCCTATAAGCTAGAATTGTACAAAACTTGAATAAGTCGTGCTGGGAAGACAATAACCCCAGTAGTTATCTTACTTTTTCTGCATTTTTATTTCTTCTAATCATGTTTAGTTAGCTGTAGATTATTTTAGTTAGTCTTTTTTCTGTTTCTCTTGTTTTGCGGAGCTGACCCCTGCAGGTACTTCTTCTGGATGGCGGATGCTGCAGCTCATTTGAGCTTAAACGCCAATCTTCTGGTATGCTCACTTGCTGAGCATTGGGTACTCTCTTCCCCTAGCCTTTTCTGATTTGTCATGTCATATATTATGCGGATTGTTTAGTTTAAGTCTGGGGGAGAGTAGTTTTGTTTACCCGCTCACGTGCACTATTGCACTGCATACTAGAAGATTTCTTTTAAAATGTTTTGTTTATTTTCATTGCACACCACAGCACCCACTTGAGCGCGTACTCGTCTGTATGCGTGCTCTGTAGTGAATTTAATTCTTCTGCTTATTTGGGAAAATCTAGGTGATGGCTTAGGATTATGTAGCAGAGTAAAATGTTGACTCTAGTAGTGCTCCTAGTCGAGTGCTCGGTTGCATAAAAATTTGTGTAGATTAGACTTCTCTTTATATTATGGTTTTATATTTTTCTTATTAGTGTAAATGTTGTTTACTCTACTCAAATGGTGAATTCAGTGGAATCAAACGGTAGCATAGGGATGTGTGTAAACGATCGCTAGATTCGTATTGCTTGAGTCGGGAGAAAGGAGAATCTTTCTCGGTGGCTAGAACTTGCCCCAAGCGATTCTTGAAGCATGGGTATACGGTTAGTCAATTGTGTGAATGTGATATAGGCCATCATTTTGGCCCGGTTGAGCCTTTGTGCCTATTCCTACCGCTATATCCTCGCTAGCCCAGTTGTGCCTACCCGTTCTTTGATTCAGCCCCACTTTTATTTCACCAAAGCCCAAAAGCCAATCCTAGTCGCACACCCAAATCTGAGCTTTAGCTGTTATTATTTTCATGAGTTGGGTTGTTGATGTTGTGATACTTTTGTGAAAATGTCGATGTGCATCTTTGATAAATTTGCTGAAAATGTTTTGAAAAGAAAAGAAAAGAAAATGAGAAAAAAAAAGAGAAGTGAAAAGAAAAGAAAAAGATGAGCTTTAATGAAAAATCTGTGTAAAAAAAATATATGTTTGGGAGTAGGCGGTGCACACACCCATGTTGTTAAGTCCAAGTCTGGGGGTGTGATGTACCCGCGAGTTTGTGTGGTGAGCGAGAATAATTTCTGCATGAGCTTATTTGGGTTTAGTGCTTGAGCCGTCGTTTTTATCTTTGTTTATCCTCACCTAAACCCAAGCCCCATTTTAAAACCTAAAGTCCTATTGATTCACGCATTTGAGTCAAACCAGTGCCGTGGAGAGAATGTGACCGGGCAAGCTTATGGTCATCGACACTGATGGATTTCAGTGGAGTTTTTCCCGCATCCCGATCTTGAGCAATGCTCGTCTCAGCGTTTAGTTTACTTTCTCCGTATGCATGACCGAACGATTCACCGCTGTTCACCATTTTGAGTAGTTGTAATATGCTTTTACTCTTTTAGAAATATATAGACTGTTTATATAATCAGAAATCTTCTCTACTATTCTTCTTATGCACGTGAGCATGCGACTTCGCATGGTACTCTATATTGTAGTTTTAAGCCATCTACTTTTCTTTCCCCGTTCGCTTAGAATTTGTTTGCTCGGGACGCGCAAACAGGTAAGTCTGGGGGTGTGATGAGTCCCGATTATATACACATATATGGACTCATCTAGGCCGTTTATCTAGTCATTCCACTGCACTTTAGCCTTGTTTTAGCTTATATTTGTTATCACTTGCTATGTGCACTTCTAGGCCCATTTTGGTGTGTTTTCATGTTTATCTTCATTAGTAGTTTTCATGCACTGTTAGGTGTCACTTTCAGTAGCTGGATTAGTGGTTGTACGCTAGAACAGGAGTCGTGCAGGTGCTTCCGGTGCAATTCTGCACAGGAACACTGCGCACGATCACTGGTTCTATTGCGCACGACCACTGGTCGTGCGCCACTGATCGTGTGCACTTAACACTTTTTTCATGAGTTCTGTTTGATGCAGTGCGCACGACCACCGGTCGTGCGCCACTGTTCGTGTGCGCTTATCATCAATTTCTTGAGTTCTGTTTCAATCAGTGCGCACGACCACCTACGATAGTGCGCACGACCACCGGTCGTGCGCCACTGGTCGTGCGAACATGTTATTTTATAATTTCTGTCTTTGCAGGTTCCGTCCAGGCAGAGCGCACGATCACCGGATTCTAGTGCGCACGACCACTGGTCGTGCGCCAATGACCGTGCGCACTGTTTATTCCAGCGCCTATAAATTCCCTGCTCGCGATTTAGGTCGGATCGCTCGCCCGACTCCGCCGTTTTCTGCTCCCGTCCGCCTGGTTTCGCTCCTCCATCGCCGCCCACCTTAGGGAGGATCTCCGGGCAAGCTTTCAACGCCAAATCTTCGCCGGAGTTTCCTCTCGGCCTCCTCCTTCATCCAAGAGCTCCAAAGGAAGACCTAGCCGCCATTACCGTCAAGCAAGAGGAAGTTTGCAACCTCTACCGGATCGTGACACGAAGAAGACGGGTCCATTGGAGAGTAGTGACAGCTCTATCTACCCCGGACGTAGTTGTGGACCGAGCTTGGACGCGGATTGACAACCCGGCGATTCCAACCGTGAATCTTCAACGAGCCTTCGGATTCGGTCGATTTCTTGCCTTGTTCTCCTTTTATTGATTGTTGTAATAGCTAGATCTATGTATGTTGATGAAGTTGCACTTGAACTAGTTTGTATTTCCATATATTTCTTGTATTTGTGAAATGCTTGTTATTTGAGTTGCTTGAGGAGCGCCACCATCCATTTTCCATCCCACTATCGTGTCCGGTGCCGCACTAGCAATTGCTAGTGGCGTGCTTGTCGAAGAGGTGCTTGCGACCCTCATTCCGTTAGCCTACTCGTCCACCCGCCTACCGAAGCGTGGCATAGCGGCCCGTGTATTCCATCCCGCCTAACGAAGCAGCGCGCTCAAGGCCTGCATAGTTCGATCCGCTAGCCTTCTCGTCCATCCGCCTACCGAAGCGTGGCATCGCGGCCCGTATTCCATCCCGCCTAACGAAGCAGCGCGCTCAAGGCCTACATAGTTCGATCCGTCTGCCTACTCGTCCATCCGCCCTTGCGACGCAGCGCGCTCAAGGCCTGCCTAGTCTCCATCCCGCCAAGCGAAGCATTGCATAGCGGCATTGCATAGGAGTAGTTGATAGCTTTTATTTTATTTTCCAAAAGCCAACCCAACTCCCCCGCATCCCATCCGACGTTTAGGACTTCAATCTCAAGTCCTCCTCGAACGTTAACTCCACCTTACTGTGTTCCTCCAGAGATCGATACTTGGGGATTCATTCCCATTTTATATTACTTGAACGATCGGTACACTGCCGTTTCGTGTCGCAGTCGAGCTACTGCCTATAGCGGTGTGTGAGATTTGCGCCATCAGTAATGGCAGCTAACAATATACACTCCCCCGACCCAATTCACTCACACCACCAACTTCAGAATCACAAGAGAGAAGGAAGCCCTCTGTTAGCCAAGGAAATCGGGCCCTGCTCGACTGTGTGTTCCAGGAAATTGCCAGCAAGGAAGGAGATGGCGCCCAAGAGAAATACACGCGCAATGGCTAGGGCTCAGGCAAGTTTACTACTCCTCTCAATCTGTGCTAGCCTCTCCATCTCTTCCTCTGTCGATTTAGTTGAGCAATGTCGAAATTGGGTTTTGCTTTTCTATGTTCCAAACCGCAAAAACAAAAGGTGCCGGAGACCTCCTCTGGCCACCCCAGGCCAAACGACCACCACCAGTCGAAAGCCCTATGTTGACTAGTGGTGGTGGTTTAGCTGTTTTGCCGGTGATGGCCGAAGTTCACCGGAAATCCGCCCGCAAAAAGGCCAATGAAGAGGGATTTCTGACCCTAAATTTCTTCGGGGACGATGAAGGATAGCCGTTAGATCTGGGTTAAATTGTTAGCCGCAAACCACAAATGATTTAATTTCATGATATTGTATTATATGTCACACTATATACAACCACATTATGTATTTAATTAAAAATACTTCCTCACATTTCTTGAGAAAACTTTTAAAAAAAATATTGTAGCCCTTGGACTCTAGTATTTTTAGAAATTTAGATCCCTCCAATCAGAGCAATGTATCTCTCTCACCACCATTTTTGGTGGGGTTGGACTTAAAGTAAATCAGAGCTTGAAATGGTAATACCTCTCAAATAGTAACACCAATGAAGCTGAAATTTAGACCATGCATGTATATACCCTAGGGATACCTTGTGTCAAAAATTCAGATTTTTAGGGGATGATTTTTCTATAGTTTTATCCATTATTTGATTTATCAAATTAATGTGATTTAGGGAGCTAGACACCTCAAGTTGACCCCAAATTTTGGTGGTACACTTGTCATTGTTAAAATTTTTGAAAGACTGTTTAGGAGTAAGCAGGAGTTGTATCAACAAGAGTTATAGCCAAACAACCACAATGCCAAAACAGTAACACAAGAAATCTTTATTGAAACAAAACTGCTGTACACTTCGAGGTATACATGGCGATACATGATTCATAAGAATCACGGAGATGAGAAGAACAAAACACACCAAGAAACAAAACTGGCGGTCTGCCCAGTCAGAGACCGCACAGACCGCAAAAAGGTTCAGGTCGCCTGGCTTGCACTGCTGTACTTCCACACCGCTTGCACAGTCAGACCACAGAAACACCTTGAGACCGCGCGAACAGAAACAGATGACCTGTACTGCCAGACCGTAATCCCAGACCGCACGAACTGAAGCTTATTGAAAAGAACAAAGAACTGAAGCTGTCGCCAGACCGCAACTGTGATCGCCTAACCGCTGAAGGTTGCCTGATCGCTGAGCTCGCTGCGAACAGCACAAGAACAACATAAACCAGTTTGCTGACAGACCGCAGCCGAACTATTTATTCAAGCCATCGGAAATCACCAAGGAAGGAGACCACAACTTGTTGATTGCAAACCTGCGAACACAACAAACGGTTAGCTCTCTTCCGAGACCGCACGACTTCAAACTTGAGACCGCACAAAACAATCTGGGCTCTTGTTCTTACAATTCTTGCTATGAATGACGGGCCCTGCACCCCTATTTATAGACGGAGAGACGGGTGTCGTCACCGCACAAACCGGGATACAATAACCGCCCATCAAATCGTGAACGGTCTCACAAGACAGACCGCGCGAACACAACACTTGGACAAGATCAAGTCCAAGTCCGCAAGTCAGCAGCAACCCGCGCACAAGCCGCGCGGACACAACGATCATCCTTCCTGAGATCGCCAAGCAAAGAAAAACATCTGGCCGACTTAAACCAAGTTGCCAGAACAAAACCGAACAAGTCGCCCGGTCTCAGCCGTCAACCAAGAACAGGCCGCCCAGAACAAGATCGGGAGAACTCGCAGCAGGTCTCCTCAACCAGCGACCAAACCAAGGAGCAACCTGGCCGATCACAGCAGATCATCAGAACAGCAGGGAGAGATCGCAATACCAAACCGCCAGAGCACCGACGCAGACCACGCGGTCTCTGCGGTTTCCAGCCTTCAGACCGGCCGGACTCCCATCCACTTCACTTCAATAATTTCAACAGTCATATAGCCGCGCAGGGATGTTTGCGAGTTGTAGGAGTACTGTCGTCGCGTTAGAGCACTATCGAGGTGGGGTACTGTCGCGCGCATACACATTTTTTTTCAAACAAAATAATAATAATTCAAAACTTTGATAATAAAATTGTACAAAAATTGATAATAAAATATGATATATTTTTTGTAACAAAACTTTAATAATAAAATATTACTATTAGTAAGGACAATGTCTTTGTCACAAAAAATTTTCATGATATGGTTACAATTGATACTTATTGTGAGAAAAGTTTTCTATTTGTAACGTAACATTAGTGTTGTTACAAATACTTACAGTTATAGTAACGAATTAATTATTATTGTAACAAAATTTAAAATATTCGTTACAAAAAAGTACTTTTTTTGTAACAAAAATTTTTTTTGTTACTAAATATAACTATTAGTAGCAAACTATGTTTCAGTTATATTTCAGTCCTTACAACAGATGTAGTTTGTTGTAGTGTTCCTTGCTTTCGCATCTAGCTTTGTTCGAAGAGCATCAGGGATATGCAAATAGCAGGTTGATCCGAACACCCGAAGGTGAGCAACACTCGGCTTCTCCTTGAACATCAGTTCGTGAGGGGTCTTCATGTTGATTGGACTCAAAGGCAACCTGTTGATGACATAAGCTGCACAAGACATTCCCTCCGCCCAGAAGGACTTTGGGATACTATTAGCATTAAGCCAGCATTTGCAAGTCTACATTAGATGACGGATCTTCCTCTCGGCAACGCCATTCTGTTGTGGAGTATGGGCACAAGTGAGCTCTCTCCTGACGCCATGCTTCCTGCAAAAACTTGAGAACTCACCAGAGGTGAACTCCCCACCATTGTCAGTTCTAAGTTTTTTAACCCGCAGGCCTAGCCGGCCTTCAACCAGCTCCTTGAACTCTACAAACTTTGCAAATGCTTCCGACTTCTCCCTCAAAAAATACACCCAGACATATCTGGTGTAATCGTCAATCAACACCAACATGTATATGTTGCCTCCAAGGCTTGGGGTGGCAGTCGGTCCCATCAAATCACCGTGGATGCACTCCAACAGCACTTTGCACCTTGTTTGCGATTTGTCAAATGGAAGTCGATGAGACTTACCAAACTGACATCCCTCACAGACATGACCGTCTCCATAGGAGGACAAGCTAGTCAAGCCATTGACAAGGCCCTTTACCGCCATAGCCTTCAATTTGTCCATTCCTACATGCCCCAACCTTTCATGCCAAATGGCTGCGCCATCATTTGTCCTCATCTTATCAACATAGGTACTTGTCGACAAAACGAAGAAGTCCTTCACCCTCTTGCCGACGTGAATTACATCTCCCTTTATCTCCGGTTGAGTTTTAAGAAACTTCACTTCTGTTGGGCCAAACAGAACGTGATAACCGGCATCAAACGCATTGGTCACAGAGAAGAGATTCTTCTTCATACCAGGCACGTGATAAACACTCCTCAACGTGAGTGGACCCATATCACTGCTCAGAGAGACAACACCTTCGTGTTCTACTGGATGAATAGAATTATCAGCCACAATGATATCATTGTTACCTGAGTAAGGCGCCAGAGAAGAGAACTTTGATCCATCCCCGGTGAGGTGATGCCCACACCCTGAATCAACAATCCATTCCTCATCATAGTTGATGGAAGCCAAGGCCTTAGCGGGCATCACCGTTATATTAGACACAAAGGCTCCTCCCCATCCAACTTCATCAGACTTTGGCATCTCCTTCTCCACTGCATGTCCCAGCTGAAGATTCACCCGACAATCTTTCTTGAAGTGCCCGGTCTTGTTGCATCTAAAGCACCTCGATCCCTCTCCTTTCTTCTTCCCATCAGACTTAGGAGCATAGCCCCTATCCTACTGACCTGAAGTAGAGGGTCCATCATGACCCGGCTTCTTCTTCTCCCATTTCTTCTTCTTCTTCCCAGAGAACATCACATCATTTTCTCCCCCAGAGATAGAAACCCCCGCCATCTGTCTTGCTAAACTTTATTTCGAAGCAAGAAGGTTCTCCAACTCCAACAGAGATGGTTGATTCGACCAACCCTGAACTGAAGTTACAAAGGCAACTACTCCTTCCGCAACCCGCGGATGATATGCCTCTCCAGTTTTGTCGTGAGGTTCTTTAACTTGAGATAGAAGGTGGAGATAGAAAGATCACCTTGAGAGGCTTTCGCCAACTCATTTTCAAGATACTGTAGCCGAGCTACATTCTTCTTATTGAACAATCCATCCAAGGATGTCCAAATCTCAGTAGTAGACTTACATCCTATGATGTGATCAAACAGCTCTGGTGAGATAGCCCTCTTGAGAGTAAACTCTGCCTTAGCATTCGTTTTCATCCAAAGTCTCACCTCTACCATGTTATCTCCTACTAGCTGAACGTCCTGTGTGTCTTCTCCTCGAACTACCTCCCATAGATCCTCGCCAAGCAAGTAACTCTCCATATGACTTCCACTTTTTAAAGTTAGTCGATGTAAGGAGTTCAATACCAAGACCTCTTGCGTATCCAGCTTCCATGACAATCTATGTGGTCTCTTCTTCACAAAGACGATGGCAACTCTAGTTGAACACTGCTTATCCACTCTAGAAACCTAGCTTTGATACCATATTAAAAATTTTGAAAGACCGTTTAGGAGTAAGCAGGAGTTGTATCAATGATGAGTCCTGATCATATACACTTTTATGGACTCATCTGGGCCGTTATTCAGCCATTTCACCGCACTTTAGCCTTGTTATAGTTTATATTTGATATTCCATGCTAGGTGCACTTCTGGGCCCATTTTGGTGTGATTTCATGCTTATCTTCATTAGTAGCTTTCATGTATTGTTAGGTGCCACTTTCAGTGACTAGATTCGTGGTTGTGCTGAAATAGGAGTCGTGCAGGTGTTCCCGGTGCAATTCTGCACAGGAACACTGCGCACGATCACTGGTTCTATTGCGCACGACCACTGTTTGTGCGTCACTGATCGTGTGCACTTAACCCTTTTTTCACGAGTTCTGTTTGGTGTAGTGCGCACGACCATCAATGCCAGTGCGCACGACCACCGATCGTGCACCACTGTCTGTGCGCACTTACCATTAAATTTCTGAGTTCTGTTTGCTATAGTGCGCATGACCATCAACGCTAGTGCGCACGACCACCGGTCGTGCGCCACTGGTCGTGCGAACTTTATATTTTATAAATTGCTTTTCTTGCAGGTTCCACCCAGGCAATGCGCACGATCGCAGAATTCCAGTGCGCACGACCACTGGTCGTGCGCCAATGACCATGCGCAGTGTTTAATTCAGCGCCTATATAAACGCCTGTCCCGATTTTAGGGCGATCATTCACTTCTGGGAGCGGACTTCCTGTTCCGTACGCCGCTGACCACCACCTTGGGACGCCTCCACTTCATCTCCTACGCAAGGGGAAGCCTCCTCCATCCATTCCAAGACTTCCTCCATTGTCCGTGAGTGTTCTCCATCGTCCGCAAGCCTCCAAGCAACCATTCTCTCATTCCGCCTGGTGAGAAGAAGAAGAAACCTGAAGTCGAAGACGACGGAGCTACGTAGGGAGATCGTGACAGCTCTCTACGCCGGAAGCATAGTCCGCCCCAGTCCGGAGGTAGCCCGACAACCTACCATTCCGGACGTGAACGACCGCTAGTCTTCACCATCGGTTATTTCTTTCCTCTTTCCTTCATTGTACTCGTTGAGCCGTGTAAACTTGAATATTGTGATGTTGTTTGTTGAAATGAATGTTTCTTTGTTGTTCTTCATGGTTTGCTTGTGATTCGTTCCATTTCCACTCTCTCACTCACGCACGCACGCAAGGTGTTTGACTCGCGTTAGCAAGAGCTAACGGCGGTTGTGAAGAGGTGTTTGTGACCCTCATCCTCTCGCACTAGAGTACACTCCACCCGCCTCACGAAGCACGGCATCACGGCCGTTGCATCCACCTCGCCTCGCGAAGCGGTGTTTTCGTCCCGCATTTCTCTTATTGTTGTTAAGATTAGCACAAACCAATCAAAACCCCCTCTTTGTGTTTGTTAAACGCTTGTGTAACAATAGTCACTGCGCGATTCGTTCACCTAACCTGCATTCCTCAAGAGACCGACATCCGGGGATTCCATTCTCCCCAATTATTACTTGACAGCGACCGGTGCACTTGCCGACACGCATCAAGTTTTTGGCGCCATTGCCGGGGAATGCAGGCGTGTATCGTCTTGTGTTGTGACTGTCGTTATACGAGCAGTTGTTTTTGATCTTTTTTGTTTTTCTTTTTGTTTGTGACAGTGCATGCAGAGGCAGGCCGCGGGGGATCTCGTACCCTTTGATCCAGAAATCGAACGGACCGCTCGCGCGCGAAGGCGCGCTGCAGCTGTACAAGCAGCTATGGGTGATCAGGTAAACCCGAATGATGCTGATGCGAGAGTGCCCAACGAGGGGCAACATTTGCCTGGAGATGAGCAGGAGGCGGTGAGGCCTCAGCCTCACACGATGAGATACTACACCACTCCAACTGCTGGGAGTGTGTACCCGGGGTTTGGGCCCAATATTATGAATAATCAGTTTGAGAACAAGCCAGCGATTTTAAACATCATCCGAAACAACGCTCAGTTTTCGGGGTTGGCCAGCGAAGATCCGCATCTGCATCTAGCGGAGTTTTCTGATATTTGCGGAACCTTCCGCTACGCGGGGATTGCTGATGACACGGTCAAGCTTAGACTGTTCCCCTTTTCACTCCGCGACAAAGCAAAGGTGTGGCTCCACTCCATTCCGCCTGGGACTGCTGCAACTTGGGATGCCCTCGCATCCAAGTTCCTTGCTAAATTCCATCCTGTGGATAAGATCGTGAGCTTGCGGCGGGAGATCGCCACATTTCGCCAACTGGACCAAGAGACCCTTGCTGAAGCATGGGAGCGCCTCAACGATCTCCTTCGCCGTTGTCCTGGCCACAAGATCCAACCCTGGAATGTGGTCGAAACGTTCTACTTTGCGATCGAGCCCAACTACAGGGCAATGATCGATGCTGCGGCGGGTGGTACCTTGATGAACCACACTCCTGAGGAAGCCCTTCGGATTCTGCGCGACACTGCCTCCCACAGTACATTCTGGACTGCAGGGAGAAATGCTCCGAGAAGCGGCCGAGGTCTTTTCATGGTCGACTCACTCCCTTCTCCATCCGCGCCTGCTGCTATCATTACCTGCGAGGGATGTGGAGGCGGAGGCCACCACGCTTATGAATGTTTGGGGAACCACGTGGCAGGTGACTTCGCACACTTGACCTTGAATGAATCTGTCAATTATGTATGAAATCAGCCTAATGGGGCGCCTTTCAATAATGCTTATAATCCGGGAGCGAGAAGTCACCCGAACTTCTCTTGGAATCCCAACACGCCTGGCCAATGATGGGCACCGGGGCAGCATCAAAATGATGCTTACGCCTCCGGGAGCCAACCGAGGCCACCACACCCGGATTATAACCAAGCACCCCCTACCCAAAAAAAGAGTAATCTAGAAGAGATGATGGAGAAATTCATGCAAGCAGCCAATTCGAATATGGTGAATCAAACTGCATCTATGCGAAACTTGGAGACGCAGTTGGGCCAATTGGCCCAAGCGCTAACCGAGCGATCGCAGGGGACCCTTCCCAGCAACACGGAAAAGAACCCCATTGATCAAGGGAAGAGTCTTGGGGACGTGGTCGAGACTGATCCGAGTGAGCTGGTAATTTCCTGTTCCATCAACAATGTTGAAACGAAAGCCTTGTGTGATTCTGGTTCATCTCGCAACGTCATTGCGTTGCAAGATGTAGCCAAATTACAACTGGAAATGAACACGGAGAAAAGGAAATCCCTTGTTCTTGCTAACGGGACTGTGATACATGTTGAAATTATTGAAGTGGAAGTGGAGGAGGCTTTTAGACCTGGGCGTTCTGGGAAGAGACCGGGCGGTCTGGCGTGACCGCACGGTCTGGCGGTCTGACAATGACGATCTGTTCGGTCAGCTGCGGCTTCCAGGGTTGACCGCTGGTCTGGTCCAAGGGCTGCTGGAGGTGGAGGTCGTGCGGTCTGGCTGTGACCGCATGACGGCTGATCATCTTCAGGGTCGCGCGGTCTGTCTCTGACCGCGTGACAAGTTGTTCTCTTCAAGGATGTGCCGGTCTGGCGTGACCGCACGGGTTGGCTCTTGAATCCAGTCTGGTGGCTTTCCAGATGGTTCTGAAGGAGTTCGCGGACTAAGTCATTCTAGTCGCGCGGTCTCAGTTCGCGGTCTCAGGAGGAGACCGGAGGGCGAGCTGGCTGTGTTTGCGGTCTTAGGCGAACACAGGTGGTGAGCGACTTCTAGGCGGTCTGGCGATCTCCGTGTGGAGTCGTGTTCAGACCAAGGGAGTAGCGATCTCCCGCGGTCTGGAGTGAAGTCAGCGCTCACCAAAATGAAGCAGGAGGGTTGCAGTGATCGCGCGGGTTGACCGGTAAGGTCGCGCGGTCTGATGGGTGGTGACTCTATCTCATAGGGTGATGACTGGATCAGGTCTCACGCCTATAAATAGGGAGCCACTGTAGCAACAAAAAAGAACACACCAAGTGTAAGCCGAGTTTGCCTAGTTCCTGCGGTCTGTGTTTATTTGACCGAGCGGTCTCTGATTGAATTCTTCTTTGTGCAGCTTCTGCGGATAGTGCAGGCAGCAGCGATCACCTCTTCCTCTGAAAGTGTTCGGGCGGTTTGCGGCTTGGAGTTGTGGTGCTGGAGTTCGGGAATCAGGAGATCGGCAAAGGAGCGGTCTGGTGCAGCGGTTTGGTGGTGTTTCGAGATCGGGAGTGGTTGCGGTCTGGCAGCAGCGGTCTGGCGAGCTGCTGAGTTCGGCAAGAGACCGTGCGGTCTCAGTTATCTTCAGTTTCTGTTCTTTCTCCTTGAAGTTTTGTGCTGACGAAATCATGTCTCGTCGAGCATGTCTTGCCCTGTAATTGAAGTGTTGCTATCAATAAAGATCGTTTGTTTGCCTAAGATTGTCTCTGGTTGTTTGGCTTGCATCTCTAGTTGTTATTCCTGCTTACTCTCACAAGGTCTGGAAAATTTTCAAATGGTATCAGAGGGAGGTTGGAGTTGAAAGAGCAGTGAATAACTTAGAGTAGCCATCGCCTTTGTGAAGAAGGAACCAGAGGAAGAGCAATGGAAGGTGGTTTTGCAAGAGGTCTTGGTATTGAGATGCTTACATCGACTAACTTCAAGAAGTGGAAGTCATGTATGCAGAGCTATCTTCTGGGTGAGGACCTCTGGGAGGTGGTAGGAGGAGATGAAACAGAAGAGGTGAAGGCAGTAGAAGGAGGTGATAATAGACCGGCCGTGAGGGCATGGAGGAAGACCAACGCCAAGGCCGAGTTCACCTTGAAGCGTGCCATTTCACCTGATCTCTTTGATCACATCTTGGGGTGTGGATCAGCTGCTGAGATCTGGAGAGCCCTGGATGGGTTGTTTAACAAAAAGAATATAGCAAGGCTACAGTTCTTAGAGAATGAGCTGGCGAGGTCAGCTCAAGGTGATCTTTCTATCTCGAACTTTTTCTTGAAGATGAAGAATCTCTGCGCTGAGATATCAGCACTGGATCCTGATGAGCCAATTTCTGAGACGAAGCTGAAAAGGCACATCATCCGCGGCTTGCGGAAGGAATATGTGGCCTTTGTGACGTCGGTACAGGGATGGGCAAATCAGCCGTCTCTGCTAGAGCTGGAGAATCTGCTAGCTTCACAGGAAAGTCTGGCAAGGCAGATGGCGGGGGTGTCAGTGACTGGGGGAGATGGCGAGGTTCTCTTCTCAGGGAAGAAGAAGTGGGAGAAGAAGAAGAAGACCACGGAAGGCCATGGGCCTTCAACTTCTGGGCAGCAGGAAAGGGGGTATGCTCCCAAGGCTGACGGGAAGAAGAAGAAGGAAGGTCTCAAATGCTTCAAGTGCGGAAAGGTTGGGCACTTTAAGAAGGACTGCAGGCTGAATACTCAGCCAGGGCATGCTGCTGAGAAGGAGGAAGCACCGGCCAGGCACTTTGATGGAGGATGGGGAGGAGCCTTCTCGGCTTCTATTGGAGCCTCGGCTCCTATCAACTATCAGGAGGACTGGATCGTGGACTCGGGGTGTGGTCATCACCTCACCGGGGACGAGTCGAAGCTTTCTTCAGCAGAGCCGTACATAGGTAACAATGCTATTATTACTGTAGATAATACTGTGCATGCAGTCGAGAAGGTGGGGGTTGTTTCTTTGGGCAGTGATAGAGGGCCACTTACTTTGAAGAGTGTCTATCATGTGCCCGGAATGAAGAAAAACCTCTTCTCCGTGACCAACGCTGTTGACGCTGGGTATCACGTTCTGTTCGGCCCGACAGAAGTGAAATTTCTACGAAATGTAGAGGCCGTGAAGGCCGAGGTCGTCCATGTCGGGAGAAGGGCGAAGGACTTGTTCGTTTTGTCGACAAGTTCCTACGTTGACAAGATGAAGACGAATGATGGTGCCGTTATATGGCATGAGAGGTTGGGGCACGTAGGTATGGACAAGCTGAAAGCTATGGCGGTGAGAGGTCTGGTCAAGGGCCTGCCAAGTCTATCTTCCTACGGAGAAGGTCATGTTTGCGCGGGATGTCAGTTCGGCAAGTCTCATCGACTACCGTTTGACAAGTCGCAGACAAGGAGTTGTGTGCCGTTGGAGTGCATCCACGGTGACTTGATGGGACCTACTGCTACCCCAAGCCTCGGAGGCAGCAGATATATGCTGGTGCTAATCGATGATTACACCAGATATGTCTGGGTATTTTTCCTGAAGGAGAAGGCGGAGGCATTTGCCCGGTTTGTGGAGTTCAAGGAGCTCGTGGAGGGTCGGCTGAATCTGCGGATCAAGAAGCTGAGGACGGACAACGGAGGGGAGTTCACCTCTGCTGAGTTCTCCAGTTTCTGCAGGAAGGCGGGCATCCGGAGGGAGCTCACTTGTGCGCATACTCCACAACAGAACGGGGTTGCAGAGAGGAAGATTCGTCATCTGACGGAGACCTGCAAGTGTTGGCTTCATGCCAAGAGTATCCCAAAGTCCTTTTGGGCAGAGGGAATGTCTTGTGCTGCCTACGTCATCAACAGGATGCCTTTGAGCCCCATCAACATGCTGAACCCACATGAGATGATGTTCAAGGAGAAGCCGAGTGTGGCACACCTTAGGGTGTTTGGTTCCACCTGCTACGTGCATGTTCCAGATGCTCTTCGGACGAAGCTAGATGCGAAAGCAAGGAAGCTAGTCTTCGTGGGATACGATGAGCGGAAGAAAGGTTGGAAGTGCATGGACCCAGAGACGCGGAGATTTGTTGTATCTCGCGACGTTGTATTTGATGAGGTGACATCTTATAAGGGGTCTTCTGATGTAGAGCTACCAGAAAGCAGGGTGGAAGTGTCGGAGAAAGCTGTGGAAAATCTTCAGGTGGAGCTACCTGTGTCACCAGGTGGTCCATCTCCTTCTAGTTCCGAGACGGGGGCTTCTGGTTCAGGGAGCAGGGGGAGCAATGCTCCTAGCACGTCTGGAAGAGGAGCTAGGGAAGAAGCAGCTGAAGACAATGCGGTTGAGGGGAAGGAGCTGAGGAGATCGAAGCGATCTATCATTGCCCCTGATCGCTATACAGGAGGAAACGCAGTGAGCTTTGTCTCATGTTTCTTTGCTGGTCCCTTGGATGAGAGGGATCCGTCGAGCTTTGAGAAGGCCAAAGGCGTGAAGGAGTGGGATGTTGCGATGCAAGAAGAGATGGCAGCTCTCGAGAAGAATGAGACCTGGTCTCTTGTGCCCAAGCCTAAGGGCATCGCTCCTGTGACATGCAAGTGGGTCTACAAGCTGAAGAAGAAAGCTGACGGCAGTATCGAGCGTTACAAGGCTCGTCTTGTAGCTCGGGGGTTCTCGCAGCAATACGGTGAAGATTACGATGAGACATTCAGTCCGGTGGCAAAAATGACTTCAGTTCGGTTCATCATTGCCTTGGCGGCGTTCAGTGGATGGGAGATTTGGCAGCTCGACGTCAAGAACGCTTTCTTGTACGGCGAGATTGACAAGGACATCTTCATGGTCCAGCCACCAGGTTTTGTGTCTGAAGATTTTCCGGAGCATGTCTGCAAGCTGAAGAAGGCCCTGTATGGTTTGAAGCAAGCACCGAGGGCGTGGTACGGGAAGATCGCAGAATATCTCCTATTCTGTGGATTTGTTGCTTCAGACTCAGACTCAAGCTTGTTCGTCAAGAAGAGCGGGGAGCTTCAGGTCATTGTGCTGTTATACGTCGACGATATGATCGTGACGGGGAACTTGAAGGAGGAGGTAGCGCAGCTTCGGGCCGAGCTGTCTATCAGGTTCGAGATGAAGGACTTAGGTGAGCTTCACCATTTCCTTGGACTTGAGGTGCAGAGGAAGGAAGGTGGAGTGCTGGTGACCCAAGCCGGATATGCGGAGCGGATCGTGGAGCGGTTCGGCATGAAGGAAGGGAAGTGCACTTCCACACCTCTGGAGAAGGCTATGAAGCTTCGGAAGGATGAGGGGAGGATCATGCAAGATCCGTTGGTGTTCCGAGCTCTGGTTGGGAGCTTAATCTATCTGATGATCACGAGGCCGGACATTGCATATGCAGTGGGCAGGGTGAGTCGGTTTATGGCGGAGCCACGGGTACCTCATCTGCTAGCGGCCAAGAACATTCTGAAGTATGTCAAGGCGACCTCGGACATGGGTCTCCTATACAGGAAGGATGCGGGCTTCAAGGTGCATGGATACATGGATGCTGATTATGGGGGAGATTCGGATGATCGGAAGTCGACATCTGGATTCGTATTCATGGCGGGCCCTACGGCTATATCATGGTGCAGCAAGAAGCAGGATTCCGTGTCAGTCTCTACCACGGAAGCAGAATACAAGGCTTCGGCCTTGGCAGCTCAGGAAGCCATCTGGCTTAGGAGGTTGGTAGGAGACGTCCACAAGGAGGTTCGGGAGCCGACTCTGCTACGCGGTGACAACGAAAGTGCTCTCAAACTGGTAACCAATCCAGTTTGTCACGCGAGGACCAAGCATATTGAGATCGAGCATCACTTCATACGGGAGAAAGTGCTGGAGGGATCTCTTTCGGTCGAGCATGTGCGGAGTGCGGACAATGTCGCAGACATCTTCACAAAGGCACTGGCAAAGGGGCCGTTCACACGGCTAAGGGAGCTACTTGGGCTAGTTTCCACTTCCCACTTCAAGGGGGAGTGTTGAAATTATTGAAGTGGAAGTGGAGGAGGCTTTTGGACCTGGGCGGTCTGGGAAGAGACCGGGCGGTCTGGCGTGACCGCACGGTCTGGCGGTCTGACAATGGCGATCTGTTCGGTCAGCTGCGGCTTCCAGGGTTGACCGCTGGTCTGGTCCAAGGGCTGCTGGAGGTGGAGGTCGTGCGGTCTCGCTGTGACCGCATGACGGCTGATCATCTTCAGGGTCGCGCGGTCTGTCTCTGACCGCGTGACAAGTTGTTCTCTTCAAGGACGTGCCGGTCTGGCGTGACCGCACGGGTTGGCTCTTGAATCCAGTCTGGTGGCTTTCCAGATGGTTCTGAAGGAGTTCGCGGACTAAGTCATTCTAGTCGCGCGGTCTCAGTTCGCGGTCTCAGGAGGAAACCGGAGGGCGAGCTGGCTGTCTTGGCGGTCTTAGGCGAACACAGGTGGTGAGCGACTTCTAGGCGGTCTGGCGATCTCCGTGTGGAGTCGTGTTCAGACCAAGGGAGTAGCGATCTCCCGCGGTCTGGAGTGAAGTCAGCGCTCACCAAAATGAAGCAGGAGGGTTGCAGTGATCGCGCGGGTTGACCGGTAAGGTCGCGCGGTCTGATGGGTGGTGACTCTATCTCATAGGGTGGTGACTGGATCAGGTCTCACGCCTATAAATAGGGAGCCACTGTAGCAACAAAAAAGAACACACCAAGTGTAAGCCGAGTTTGCCTAGTTCCTGCGGTCTGTGTTTATTTGACCGAGCGGTCTCTGATTGAATTCTTCTTTGTGCAGCTTCTACGGATAGTGCAGGCAGCAGCGATCACCTCTTCCTCTGAAAGTGTTCGGGCGGTTTGCGGCTTGGAGTTGTGGTGCTGGAGTTCGGGAATCAGGAGATCGGCAAAGGAGCGGTCTGGTGCAGCGGTTTGGTGGTGTTTCGAGATCGGGAGCGGTTGCGGTCTGGCAGCAGCGGTCTGGCGAGCTGCTGAGTTCGGCAAGAGACCGTGCGGTCTCAGTTATCTTCAGTTTCTGTTCTTTCTCCTTGAAGTTTTGTGCTGACGAAATCATGTCTCGTCGAGCATGTCTTGCCCTGTAATTGAAGTGTTGCTATCAATAAAGATCGTTTGTTTGCCTAAGATTGTCTCGGTTGTTTGGCTTGCATCTCTAGTTGTTATTCCTACTTACTCTCACAAGGTCCGGAAAATTTTCACAATACAATCCGAGGGGGAAGTAAAAAATGTGGAGGTGACGGTTGAGGGGACAACTGTAGTTGCTGATTTTCAGGTTTTGGGCCCGCGGGAAAATCAGTCCATTCCTATCTTGGGCGTGCCGTTCTTGAAAGAGAGCGGTACCACCCTTGATTTTGCTACGGGGTGCATTTTCCTAACCAATAAGGTGCAGCAGCCTACTTGCCCCGATGCCACAACTGAAACATTCACTCCGCCCCCTCCTTTTAATTTTGATGAATCGTTGAGCTGTGCAGGGCATGAAGAAGTCAAGGAATCAAGTGAAGGAAAAAAGGAGGAGTACATGTCTAGTGAAGAAGAAGAAGTTGATCTTCGGCGAGAGTTTGGGTCCGAGACGGAAGAAGACTGCAATTCAAAAAACTTTGACGTGAATTTGGTTCGGGACAATGTCCCATTATCCTCTTATTTTGATTCATGTAATAAACTATCTAAGCGCTCCATCTCATGGGCCGATCCGGTAGTCACCACGATGCCGGAAGTGACGCCACCCACCGCTAAGGTGGAAAAATCTGAGAACTCTCAACGGTGGCAGTCTCCGACTGTCACCAAACTTAAAAAGGAAAAACTTTTGCGCGACGCTCGTGCTGCCGCTCTCCGTGGCAAGGTGGCGGAGGTTAGGGGAGCATTGGGTAATACCAGTGCTGGCCCTAAAGCCTTCACCTCCCGCCTACGTGCTACGGGAGACGCGCACCACAAGAGCGCTTTCAGCTGATTTGTGTTTTATTTGCTGTGGTGAACCGTTTCTGAGTAGTTCTTTTAATTCCTGCACTTTATAAACAATGCTAATACAGGTATTTGGTCCAGCTTAAGGACGTTAAATGAAAGCGCTACTGGGAGACAACCCAGATTTCCTGATTTTGTAGTTTTTATCTAACTTCTTTTAGTTCAGTTTTTGCATATGCTTTTGTTGTTTGGAGTTTGTGCTTGCAGGTCTTATGTTCGATGGTGCGGACGTTGCGGACTGTTCTTGATCGTAAACGCCAATCGTCTGGTATGCTCATTTCTGAGCATTGGGTAACACTTCCTCCCCACTTTTAACTTCAAATTTCTAGATATTGTTTAGCTTAAGTCTGGGGGAGCGTTTGTTGTCATCCACTGTGCATGAACTGCATACTAGAAGGTTGCTCTTTATTTATCCTTATCATTATCATTGTTGCATTCTTCACACACCACTTCACCCACTTGAGTGCGCGCTTATCTTTTTGTTGTTGTTCCGTTTAGACTATTTTGGTTGGAATGTGAAATAGGTTGTTAACGTAGGAATTATTATTTGGAGTGCGATAGATGTTGACTCATGTAGTGTTCTAGTCACTTCGCATGTTATGGTAGAATTTGAGTAGAACTAGATTTTCTTTATGCACCTAATTTATGTTTAGTATTTCTGCGTAGATTTAGATTTATTATACTCAAGTGGTGAATTTGAATGAAATTGACGATAACCCGGTGTTGTGTGTGTGCGATTACTAGTCGTGTGTTGCTCGAGTCGGGAGGAAGGTTTACCTTTCTCGTGGGCTAAGAACTTTCCCCAAGCGACTCTCGAAGCATGGGTAAGAACTACTCGTTGAGTCAAGCATGATGTAGGCCACCATTTGGCTAGTTTGAGCTTTGTTATTCCATGTCCATTTCGTTCACCTTTGCAAGCCAAATTTGTGCCTACCAATCCTTTGTTCAGCTCCTCTTCATCCACCAAAGCCTGAAGCCTATCCTACACCCGCAACCAAATTGTTTTTAACTGCGCTCATAATTCTCACTTGTGTGGTGTGTGGAATCATTGTGTTATGTAGGGAAAATAAAGTCCATCTGCTGATTTTGAACCAACGGGAGGATACATAAAAGAAGTAAAATATGTTAAAAGAAAAAAAAAGAGCGCATTTTGAAAAGAGATCCTTCTGAGCTAAATAAAAAAAAAAATCTGTTGGTATTTGTGAAGTAGGCCGTGTGCACATTTGGTTTTCATGATAAGTCTGGGGGTGTGTCACACGAGCATAGTTGTTGGTCTTGCGTGGTGCAGCGTCCCGTTAGCTCACTTGGGTTGCGTAGCCACCGTGTTTAACTTTGAATATCATACCGTAACCTAAGCCCCGTTTTAATCCTATAAGTCCTACTGATTTGATTTGCGAGTTTGCTAGCGCCGTGGAGAGAGTGTAACCGGGCGAGCATATGGTTCACGACGTTGATGGATTTCAGCGGAGTTATTCCTAAGCCCCGATCTGTTGCAACACCCGCCTCAGTGTCTCGTCACTTTCATACCGGGCATGATCGTCAAATTCTTCATAATTCACCAACTGAGTATAACTAAATCTTTACTTACGCTTTAATACTTATTTAAATTAGTTAGCATAGTTAGAATCTCCTTCTACTAGAATCTCTACTCGCACGCGTATGTTACTTCGCACCGTACTCCCTTGTGTAATTCTCTATGTTAATTATTGTTTTCACATTCCACTGGATTCGTTTGCTCGGGACGCGCAAACAGTTAAGTCTGGGGGGTGTGATGAGTCCTAATCATATACACTTTTATGGACTCATCTGGGCCGTTATTCAGCCATTTCACCGCACTTTAGCCTTGTTATAGTTTATATTTGATATTCCATGCTAGGTGCACTTCTGGGCCCATTTTGGTGTGATTTCATGCTTATCTTCATTAGTAGCTTTCATGTATTGTTAGGTGCCACTTTCAGTGACTAGATTCGTGGTTGTGCTGAAATAGGAGTCGTGCAGGTGTTCCCGGTGCAATTCTGCACAGGAACACTGCGCACGATCACTGGTTCTATTGCACACGACCACTAGTCGTGCGTCACTGATCGTGTGCATTTAACCCTTTTTTCACGAGTTCTGTTTGGTGTAGTGCGCACGACCATCAATGCTAGTGCGCACGACCACCGGTCGTGCGCCACTGTCCGTGCGCACTTACCATTAAATTTCTGAGTTCTGTTTGCTATAGTGTGCACGACCATCAACGCTAGTGCGCACGACCACCGGTCGTGCGCCACTGGTCGTGCGAACTTTATATTTTATAAATTGCTTTTCTTGCAGGTTCCACCCAGGCAATGCGCACGATCGCAGAATTCCAGTGCGCACGACCACTGGTCGTGCGCCAATGACCGTGCGCAGTGTTTAATTCAGCGCCTATATAAACGCCTGTCCCGATTTTAGGGCGATCATTCACTTCCGGGAGCGGACTTCCTGTTCCGTACGCCGCCGACCACCACCTTGGGACGCCTCCACTTCATCTCCTACGCAAGGGGAAGCTTCCTCCATCCATTCCAAGACTTCCTCCATTGTCCGTGAGTGTTCTCCATCGTCCGCAAGCCTCCAAGCAACCATTCTCTCATTCCGCCCGGTGAGAAGAAGAAGAAACCTGAAGTCAAAGACGACGGAGCTACATAGGGAGGTCGTGACAGCTCTCTACGCCGGAAGCATAGTCCGCCCGAGTCCGGAGGTAGCCCGACAACCTACCATTCCGGCCGTGAACGGCCGCTAGTCTTCACCATCGGTTATTTCTTTCCTCTTTCCTTCATTGTACTCGTTGAGCCGTGTAAACTTGAATATTGTGATGTTGTTTGTTGAAATGAATGTTTCTTTGTTCTTCTTCATTGTTTGCTTGTGATTCATTCCGTTTCCACTCTCTCACTCACGCACGCACGCAAGGTGTTTGACTCGCGTTAGCAAGAGCTAACGACGGTTGTGAAGAGGTGTTTGCGACCCTCATCCTCTCGCACTAGAGTACACTCCACCCGCCTCACGAAGCACGTCATCGCGGCCATTGCATCCACCTCGCCTCGCGAAGCGGTGTTTTCGACCCGCATTTCTCTTATTGTTGTTAAGATTAGGACAAACCAATCAAAACCCCCTCTTTGTGTTTGTTAAACGCTTGTGTAACAATAGTCACTACGCGATTCGTTCACCTAACCTGCATTCCTCAAGAGACCGACATCCGGGGATTCCATTCTCCACAATTATTACTTGACAGCGACCGGTGCACTTGCCGACACGCATCAATCAACAAGAGTTATAGCCAAACCACCACAATGCCAAAACAGTAACACAAGAAATCTTTATTGAAACAAAACTGCTTTACACTTCGAGCTATACATGGCGAGACATGATTCATAAGAATCACGGAGATGAGAAGAACAAAACACACCAAGAAACAAAACTGGTGGTCTTCCCAGGCAGAGA
Organism: Dactylorhiza incarnata; assembly: GCA_033032865.1. NCBI lineage: Eukaryota > Viridiplantae > Streptophyta > Magnoliopsida > Asparagales > Orchidaceae > Dactylorhiza > Dactylorhiza incarnata. Next base: position 5,927,901 of record JAWHQI010000121.1, read on the forward strand.
CCGCACATACCGCAAAAAGGTTCAGGTCGCCCGGCTTGCACTGCTGTACTTCCAGACCGCTTGCACAGTAAACCCGCAGAAACACCTTGAGACCACGCGAACAGAAACATATGACCTGTACTGCCAGACTGCAATCCCAGACCGCACGAACTGAAGCTTATTGAAATGAACAAAGAACTGAAGCTGTCGCTAGACCGCAACTCTGATCGCCTAACCGCTGAAGGTCGCCTGATCGCTGAGCTCGCTGCGAACAACACAAGAACAACATAAACCAGTTCGCTGACAGACCGCAACCGAACTGTTTATTCAAGCCACCGGAAATCACCAAGGAAGGAGACCGCAACCTGCTGATCGCAAACCAGCGAATACAACAAACGGTTAGCTCTCTTCCGAGACCGCACGGCTTCAAACTTGAGACCGCACAAAACAATCCGGGCTCTTGTTCTTACAATTCTTGTTATGAATGACGGGCCATGCACCCCTATTTATAGACAGAGAGATGGGTGTCATCACCGCACAAACTGGGATACAATAACCGCCCATCAGATTGCGAACGGTCTCACAAGACAGACCGCGCGAACACAACACATGGACAAGATCCAGTCCAAGTCCGCAAGTCAGCAGCAACCCGCTCACAAGACGCGCGGACATAGCGATCACCCTTCCTGAGATCGCCAAGCAAAGATAAACATCTAGCCAACTTGAACCAAGTTGCCAGAACAAAACCGAACAAGTCGCCCGGTCTCAGTCGTCAACCAAGAACAGGCCGCCCAGAACAGGACCGGGAGAACTCGCAGCAGGTCGCCAGAACCAGTGACCAAACCAAGGAGCAACCTGGCCGATCACAGCAGATCATCAGACCAGCAGGTAGAGATCGCAGAACCAAACCGACAGAGCACCGGCGCAGACCGCGCTGTCTCTGCGGTTTCCAGCCTTCAGACCGGCCGGACTCCCATCCACTTCACTTAAATAATTTCAACAGTCATGTCATCAATTAACCCTGGTAAAAATTTGGGAGCAAATGTACCACTGCATGTTGGGTAATTACACTTGCATGCCCCTACTTAAAAGAGGTTATTGTGTGCCAATAGCCAAAAAGGTTATTTTGGGTATTCAGCACATATGGCTAATTGTTGGCCCCTGAAATTTTGACCACACCCTCATAATTGTATAACATAATACCCCAGTGAAATTTTGAGTTGTTGGGATCAAAATAATTAGGTTTATGACTAAAATGAATTATGTCACACTTCTTAATTTATGAAATAATTAAGGTGAAAAATCACTAGAAAATTATGAAACTTAAGATTTGATGTTTTTAGATTATTATTGTGCTATACTGAAATTCTCAGAATTGGTAGAGGTCATGAAATGATACTTGATGTGTAAAACCCTAATTGCACACCTCTTATATTAAATGGAGATTAGGATTATAACTTCACTGGAAAATTATGAAACTTAGGATTTGATGTTTTTAGATCATTATTGTGCTATACTAAATTTCTCAGAATTTGTAGAGGTCATGAAATGATACTTGATGTGTAAAACCCTAATTGCACACCTTTTATATTAAATGGAGATTTGGATTATACTTCACTGGAAAATTATGAACCTTAGGATTTGATGTTTTTAGATCATTATTGTGCTATACCGAATTTCTCTAAATTTGTAGAGGTCATGAAATTATACTTGATGTGTAAAACCATATGTTGACACCTTTTATATGAAATAAAAATCATGGTAATAAAATCCCTGGAAAATTATGAAACTTAGGATTTGAGGTTTTCAGATCATTATTATGCTATAGTAATTTTCGCAGAATTTTTGGAAGAATTGAACTAGTACTTGATGTGTAAAGCCATATTCTCACACCTTTTATATTAAATGGACATTATGGTTATAAATTCACTGGAAAATTATAAAACCTTGGATTTAGTGTTGTTAGATCATTATTGTGTTGTAGTAATTTTCTCAGAATTTTTGGGAAACCTGAACTAGTACTTGATGTGTAAAGCCCTATTCTCACACCTTTTATATTAAATGGACATTATGGTTATAAATTCACTAGAAAATTATGACACCTTGGATTTGGTGTTGTTAGATCATTATTGTGCTGTAGTAATTTTCTCAGAATTTTTGGGAGACCTGAACTAGTACTTGATGTGTACAGTCATATTCTCACACCATTAATATTAAATGGAAATTTTAGGTATAAATTCACTAGAAAATTATGAAACCTTGTATTTGGTGTTTTTAGATCATTATTGTGCTGTAGTTATTTTCTCAGAATTTTTGGTAGACCTGAGCTAGTGCTTGATGTGTAAAGTCATATTGTCACACAATTAATATTAAATGGAAATTTTAGTTATAAATTCATTGGAAAATTATGGAATTCTGGGAATCAAGTTTTTAGGTTAATTGTTATCTTTGGGAATTTTATCAGCAAGATTTAACTTACTTATAGAGTACTTCCTTTACAATTTAGATTACAATAATTGGGTAATTGATTTTAATTAGATGTCAAATTTAATGAAATTATGTCAAACCTTTGGTCAACCCCCAATTTACTCATTATGAACCTATGGTAAAAATTTGGAACTCATTTGGGAATGATAGGTCAAGATTGCTTCATAGGAGTCAAACCTAGTTCAATCCCATCTTGGTCTGCGGATAATAAAAACTAAAGTATTGATTTAGACCCCAATTGATCTCCACACGCTCAAGTATTAATTTCTGGAACGTTGGGTGCATTACATAGAGTGATTAGTGGTCACCCCAACCAGTGACAACTCATGATATAGAGTTGGGGTGCGTTTAGTAATTCATCGATTCAGGGTTTTACAACGATATGATGAGGGGTCGGAACCATAACAGGTAAGTGTGTGATGGTATAAGGATTGAGACCTTCAGTTGTAATTGAGAGATAACATGATGAAATAGCCGGCCACTAGGGGAGGTAGTGTTTCGATGTTCAATTGAACACCGATGCTCGTCAGTCTGAGTCAAATGTCAATCCAACCTAGGATTTGGAGAAATTGGAGAACAAATAGGTGTATATAAGAATGAGTAGTCACTAATAAGAGTAAATATCCTGGAAAGGGGAATTTGGGCTTCAGCCACCATCGTATTCCCTAGTACCGCTGCGAGCCCTTCACTGGGTAGTCCACGAGAAGTCTAGGATTCACCCCAAGCTTCTAAGATCAATTAATAATAGACAAGAGTAGTAAAATAGGAGAACTTAAAATATAATTCCCTTCCCAAATTTGGGATGGAAAGAGTAAGGAAGGACTAGGATAGTCTTGCGAGCGGTTGGCTCGAAGTATAAGGAAGGACTGAGATAGTCATGCGAGTGATAGGATCGATGTTTATAAGGTCTGTTTAGTATTGCGAGCTGGAGGCTCGGTGGTAAGAAATGATATATAAATGCATGTGCATGGATTGTGGTTAGTCTTCGGTTCTGGCTTAGTCGTGACACCGACAACAGTTCGATGACTCAGCAGTGCTTGAGGTTTAAAAAGGGACCAAGTTGTTTTACTGCGCGTCCAACGGGACGGATTCCTTAAACCCTTCCTGGCCAAATAAAGGTCTGGATTCTTCGGATCCAGCAAGAGTACACAGGAGCTCATGAGTATCGGGTACCAGTATGACAGCGTACATTTGGGCCTATGTCTGGTAGTGTGTCATACCCACCTAGGTGAGGAGACGCCCGCTCTTCTGCCACCGTTTGACCATGACGGGAGGTGCCCGAGAGGTTAGCTACCTACAAAAAGTGGGAACTAAAGGTCTGTACGTACAGAGTCGTGTGGGTGAGTTGCACCATCGCATTGCATATCATATCATAACATTCTTGCATAAAATAGAGACCTCATCGTATAAACTAGATTGGACTCTTTTATCCGATGAGTTTACCTTAGTGTCAAATCTCTTAGCTTATGTGCTTTTTTGTGTGCATATAAGTTAAGGTTACATTTGTAGCTGCTCTTTACCACTATACCTGCTTCTTTTACTTGTATTGTCTTTTACTTACTCTTCATATACTATACTCTTGTTATCATATGACTGTCTTCAATACTAGTTTAGTGAATATATTACCTTGTTAGGTGGTGATTTGAATTGACTATCAACCCGAAGAGGCAAGTGTACCTATCGAATTGTAGTACCATGGTCGTATTTAAAACACGGGGCTGTCAAGTATTACTACTCACGCTTCCAACTATTATCCTACCGTACGATTGGTGGGGTAATTTTGAGAATTTTTAAGACAAAACTAAAGCTGAAATTAAGACGATAAAACAGATTAAGAAAAATAGCATCTGATCAATGATTCACCATGAAAAGAGATGAGAAGGATAAAAATTTAGCTTTATAATTGCAAACCAAACTCGACCGTGACGGATCCGAAAATAAGAAGTAATCTCGCTAGAGCATTAAATCTCCTAACTTCTAGACGATTTGACCGAAATCTCTTTGCAAATCAAAAGGGTCTAAAGTTGCATTATTGAAATGATCCGCACTATTGGATTTGACTCCAATCCGAAGAATTTACGTCGTCCTATCTCTAGGATTGCGTGCAACTCCTTCCTTCTTTGAGTGATCTTTCAAATCAACGAGTCTCTCGACTTCTATGAAATGAGATCAAATAGCCTACTACCGCATACCGGAAATACGGAGTTGGCGCAAAAAATAATCAAAGAAGGATCGAGCCGAGTTTAACAAAAATAAAACTAAGACAAATAAAATTTTATCTCAAATCATGGATCCTCATGATCAAATGCTAACAGAAATTAGTTACGCATAATGGAAATTGAGACGAAGGTAGAAAAGAAAGCTTGCATTTTCATTGATTGATAAAAGAAGAGTATAATAATAAAAGTAAAATGACAATAATATTCTTAAGAAAAAGGAGTACAAAACATGGAGAACTAAAAGCTTGAACAAAAATTACAACTCTCTCTTGATCTCTTCCTTGCTCTCTTGCCAAAAGTTCTTCTTTTATGCATGAGACATGGGCTCCTTTTATAGATGGAGGGGAAGGTTCTAGAGCATTGAAGAAGTGGGGGGAGACCAAGGGGTGGCCGACCATCATAGTGGAGAAGGGGGGTTGAATGTAATAAATGGAGGGAGAGAGGAGAAGAAAGAGAGTGGCCACTTCCAATGTATTCTTTTTAGGAGGAAATAAAGAGGAGAAGGGGGGAATGTATGGGGAATGGAAGAGAAGAATTGGGAATAAATGAGAGAGAGGAGTGAGATTTCATTTAAGAAAAAAGAGGAGAGAGGAGAGAGGGGGATTCGGCCATGCATGTGCCATGCAAGGGTGGCGGGCTGCATACTTGAGCTGCTCGGTTTTTTCACTTGAAGAAGGCTGCACCATGGAGAGGGGGGCTCGAGTTTGTGCTTGGGAGCTGCTCCAAATGAAGGGGCTGCACCATATGGAGGTTCGGGCTTGGACTTGTGGAGCTCGGGCTGCATTAAGGAGTCGGGCTGCACCATCCTACAACAAAACACAAAATTAGCTTTATTAGAAATTAAAAACAAAGTAACAACATAAAATTAGAACATTACATAAAATAATTAAATATAACAAACATTAGATAACCATCATACAATAACAACATTATAAAACAAGAGAAATTAAAACATAAAAGACATGAAATAACAACATAAAAACATAAAATAACAACATAAAAACATAAAACACCTAAAATGCAAAGAAAATATAATTAAAACTAGAGAATTTTGAACTAAACTAACCTAAAAACGATGAATAAAAGCTAGTCATCAAACTCCCCCATGCTTAAGAGTTTGTTTGTCCCCAAGCAAAATAGAAATCAAAATGTAGGAGACAACACTACCCAATTTTTTTAGTTGTGAACCCCAAAAAAAAATTTAACTATCAAAACCCATATGCTACCAATGAGTGCGGCTAGAAATCAATGTAGAGGAGAATAAAGAAAAGTTTAAAAACATTACTTGAGCATAAACCTAGATTGCAAATTTCCTACTGACATAATAAAAAGGCATCCAAAAGTTTAAGCTAACAAACATAACAAGAGTAGCAATTCAACCAAAATAAGTGCATTGAGCAAGCAACAAGTTGCTGAGACTATGATTATTCTACAAAATACTCCAAGGTAATCTCCAAAGAAATCTATCAATGATGGTGTCCATAGGCTTGCCCGGTCACACCTCCACTACACAAGTACAATGTCATGGTTTAAAGATCAATAGGACTTTCACTAGGCATAAAGACTTGGCTTAGGTAAATGATAAAGATTTGGAAATCAAAGATAAACATGATGGCTAAAATATCGCACTAAACCAAGGGGAGAGTTTTAAATAAATAAAGCACACCAGAATGAGAAATGACAAGAAACGTAAGTCAAATTTCTCTCGTTCAAATTTAAGAAACATACGGACATGAATATTTTTTTTTCTTTTTCATACTTGGCCAACAATAACTTTTCAATTAATTTTTGGAAAATAATTTTTCATGATTTTTTTTTCATTTTTTAACTCATTGCACATAAGTGTCCAAAATAGGCTTGAAATAATTTCCTTCTCATTTTCCAAAATAACAACCCAACACAAAATAAAACTCAATAGTTTAGTGTGATAATAGGAAGGGTATTTGGCTTTGGTGAAAAAAATGAGAGGTGGAGCTAACAAAGAAAATAATAGAAAGGCCCAAAATTGTTTTAGCAAGGTAAATGTTTTAGGTGGGCAAAAAGGCACAAACTATCCAAAAGATGGCCTAAATCATTTCTAAAAACCATGACAAACTTATGCAAATGCTTCGAGGATCGCTAGAGGCAAGTTCTAGCCACCAAGAAAGACTACAATGCGAGTGAGTGTCTAATAATATCATCTAACAAGCATATGCACGCAACTACACTTAGATTAGAAGAAAAACTACAACATCATTATGATGATAAAATAAAATTATGATGCCAAAAGTTATGAAAGAGAAAACGCAAAACTAATGTATGCAAAAGTAATATAGTTGAACTAAACCCTATCCTAACATACTATGAAAGATTAAAGATACTACATGAGCCTACGCAACACTCAAAGAAACATACTAAAGGAATGATATAAAATAATTTTTGATAGCTTTCTCATTTTGTGTTTTTTTTTTGATTTTTTTGTCGTTTTTTAATTTTTTTTAATTTTTTTTTTGTTTTTGAATTTTCTAGTTTTTTGGATTTTTTGATAAACCATAAAGAAAAAGTAGAAAAACTACCAGTTTTTTTTGGGGATTTTTTTTATATAGAAAAGAGAAAAAGAGAACAATGAAACCCTCCCCCATGCTTAAGTTTTTCATTGCCCTCAATGAAAAAGAAAACGAGAAGGGGGAAGAGAAAGAGAATAGCGAAAGGCAGGAAATGAAAGAAATAATAAAAACAACAGGACTTCCTCGGGTTTGTGAGGCCGAATGCGGATGTCGCTCCCCCATGCTTGCACTTTAGTTACTTGATCATCAGCAGGTATGATTTGATCCTTCTTGAAATCAGCAACGTTGGAGCGGCGATCACGAACTTGCAATTGAGTGGCTGACAGTCTCTCCACGTGCTTCCGTCGTCTTCTACCTCAGGATTGCTATTCTTCTCACCGGACAGAAATGGAGACAGCTTTCTTAAGTGCTTGCGGATGGCAGAGAATGCTTCCGGACGATGGAGGAGTGCTCAGGATGGCCGGAGACGACTTCCCCTTGCGGAGAAGATGAGGTGGAGGTGGCTGGAAGTGGAAAACGGCGGCGCACGGACTGGAAATCGCGCTCCCGGAGGCAGGATTATCCCTAATTTGCGGAACAGGTCATTATATAGGCGCTGGCGAAAATACTATGCACGGTCATTGGCGCACGACCAGTGATCGTGCGCGCTGGAGTTCTGTGATCGTGCGCCTGCCTGGGCGGAGCCTGCAATGTAAGAAATTTATAAAATAACATGTTCGCACGACCAGTGGCCCACGACCAGTGGTCGTGCGCACTATCGTATGTGGTCGTGTGCACTGGTCGAGATAGAACTCATAAAATGGGGGTTAAGTGCGCACGATCAGCGGCGCACGACCACTGGTCGTGCGCCATAGAACCAGTGATCGTGCGCAGTGTTCCTGTACAGAATTGTACCGGGAACACCTGCACGACTCCTGTTCCTACAGAAATGCTAATCAGGCCACTGAAAGTGGCACTCAACAATACGATAGGACTATCAAAAGAAAATAAACATAAAACACACCAAATGAGGCCAAGAAGTGCACCTAGCATAAAATGACAAATATGAGCTAAAATAAGGCTAAAGTGCAGTGGAATGACTAGATAAACGACCTAGATGAGTCCATATATGTGTATATGATCAGGACTCATCACACCCCCAGACTTACCTATTTGCGCGTCCCGAGCAAAAGAATTCGGCGGAGTGTGAAAATGGTAGTTAACAAAGAAAACTACACAAAAGAGTACGGTGCGAAGTAACAAAAGCATGCTAATAAAAATTTAGTAAAAAAGAGATTCTAACTATGCTAACTAATTTACAAAAGTATTAGAGCGTAAATAAAGATTTATTAATACTCAGTTGGTGAATTGTGAAGAACTTGAACGATAATGCCCGGTGTGAAAGTAACAAGCCACTAAGGAGGGTGTTGCACAAGATCGGGGTTCAGGAATAACTCCGCTGAAATCCATCAACGTCGTGAACCATAAGCTTGCCCAGTCACACTCTCTCCACGACGCTAGCAAACTCACGAGATAAATCAATAGGACTTTAGGATTATATTGGAGCTTAGGTTGCGGTATGATATTCAAGGATAAAAACGAAGGCTACGCAACCAAGTTGAGTCAACGGTACGCTGCACCAAACAAAGCCAAGAACAAAGCTTGTGTGACACACCCCCAGACTCATTAAGAAAACTTGGTGTGCACACGGCCTACTTCACAAATACCAACATATTTTCTATTACACTCAGAAGGATTTCTTTTCAATGCAATTTTTTTTCCAGATTTTCATTTCAATATCATATTTTTCTTCTTTTTCTTATCCTCCGGTTGGTTCATAATCAGCAAATAAAACCTATTTCTCCTTCACATCACACAGATTCCAAACATCACACCAAATCAAGAACAGGAGTGCAGTTAAACAATTATTTGGTTGCGAAAGTAGGATAAGCCTCAGGATTTGGTGAATGGAGGAGGAGCTGAAACAAAGAAGTGGTAGGCACAAATGTTGGCTTGCAAAGGTACGCGAATAGGACAGGGAAAAACAAGGCTCAAACTAGCCAAAAGGTGGCCTACATCACATTTAACTCAAAGAATCGCTCGCACCCATGCTTCAAGAGTCGTTTGGGGCAAGTTCTTAGCCCACGAAAAAGGTAAACCTTCCTCCCGACTCGAGCAACACACAACTAGTGCTCGTATACATACAACACCGGGTTATCACCAATTTCGTTCACATTCACCATTTGAGTATAACAAATCTAAAACTACGCAAAAATACTAATCATAAATTAAACGCATAGAGATAATCTAGTTTTACTCAAATTCTACTATAGCATGCGGATGTGACTAGAACACTACAAGAGTCAACATCGCACTCCAAATAGTAATTCCTAAGCTAACACCCTAATTCACATTCCAAACCAAAATAGTTTATTTGGAAACGTAACAATTAGGCAAGCGCGCGCTTATGTGGGTGAAGTGGTGTATGAAGCATGGAATAATGATGATGACAATGAAAAATTTAAACAAACTTCTAGCATGCGGTGCAACTCGTGCGCATAGTGGATAACAATGTGCTTTCCCCCAGACTTAATCTAAACATTACATCACAAAAACTGAAAGCTAGGAGGGAGAAGTGTTACCCAATGCTCAGAATTGAGCATACCAGACGATTGGCGTTAATTTCATGAGCAATCCGCAGCATCCGCCAATGACAAAGAATCAAAGCACACCTGCAAGCAACACACTAAAAGCAGCAAAATATATAGAAACTGAACTAAAACACGTTAGAAAAACAGAAATCAGCAAATCTGGGTTGTCTCCCAGCAGCGCTTTTATTTTATGCCCTTAAGCTGGACCAAATACCTGTATTATAATTGTTTATAGAGTGCAGAAATTAAATAAAAGTGCATAAAAAGAGAGTTTCACAGACTAAGAAATAAAAATCAGCTGTAGGCGCTTTTATGGTGCCCGTCTCCCGTAGCGTGCAGGCGGGAGGTGAAGGCTTTAGGGCCAACACTGGTGTCACCAGTGTTCCCCTAACCTCCGCCCTCTTGCCACGGAGAGCGGCTGAGCGCGCATCACGCAAACGCTTCTCTTATTTAAGTTTAGCAACAGTCGGAGACTGCCAACGTTGAACGTTTTCAGATTCTTCCATCTTAGTAGTGGGTGGCGTCACTTCCATCGCCGTAGTGACGACCGGATCAGCCCAAGAGATAGAACGCTTAAATTGTTTATTACATGATTCAATGCAAGAAAATAATGGGATGTCGTCCCGAGTCAAGTTCAGCTCAATATGTTTAGGACTGCTGTCCTCCTCCCTCTTGGAATCATAGTCTCTCCGAAAATCCACTTTTTCCTCTCTGCTTGACTGGTACTCTTCCTTTTCTTCTTCAGATGATCCATTATCTTTCTTATCCCCTGCACAACTCAGTGATTCATCAAAAATAAAAGGAGGGGGGCAAATGGATGTTTCAGTTATAGCTTTGGGGCAAGTGGGCAACGATACCTTATTAGGTAGGAGGACACATCCCGCAGAAAAGTCAAGAGTGGCACCGCTCTCTTTCAAGAACGGTACACCCAAGATAGGGATGAAGTGATTCTCCCGGGGTCCTAGCACTTGAAAATCAGCAACCACCCCTGTCCCCTCAACAATAACTTCTACATTTTTAACTTCCCCTTCTGATTGTATGACGGTACCGTTTGCGAGCACAAGAGATTTCCGGTCCTCCGTGTTAATTTCAAGTTGCAATTTATCAACGTCTTGCAAAGCAATGACGTTGCGGGAGGAGCCAGAATAACACAAAGCCTTAGTTTCAATTTTATTAATGGAACAGGAGATTACTAACTCACGCGGATGACCCACTTTCGCATCGCCGAGACTCTTCCCTTGGTCTATTGGGTTTTTTTCGGTATTACTAGGAAGAGTCCCATGCGACCGCTCGGTTAGCACTTGGGCTAATTGGCCCAGCTGCGTTTCCAAGTTCCACATGGACGCGGTTTGGTTAACCATGTTTGAGTTAGCCGCTTGCATACATTTTTCCATCATCTCCTCCAAGTTACTCTTTTTGGGAGCTGGGGGGCCTTGGTTATATTTCGGATGAGGTGGCCTTGGTTGGCTCTCGGAGGCGTAGGCATCATTTTGATGCTGCCCCGGTGCCCATCGTTGGCCAGATGCGTTGGGGTTCCAAGAGAAGTTTGGGTGACTTCTCACTCCCGAATGATATGTGTTATTAAACGGCACCACCTTAGATTTATTACCAACAAAATTAACAGATTCGTTTAAAGAAAAGTGTGATAAGTCGCCTGATAGATCATTGCCCGAGCATTCATACGCGTGGTGTCTGCCGCCTCCACATCCTTCACACGTAATAACAGCAGCCGGTGCGAATGTAGGCGGAAGTGAGTCGACCACGAAGAGACCACGGGCGCTTCTTGGTGCGTTTCTGCCGGCAGTCCAAAATGTGCTGTGGGAGGCGGTGTCTCGCAGGATTCGAAGAGCCTCCTCTGGAGTATGGTTCATTAGAGTACCACCCGCAGCAGCATCAATCATTGCCCGGTAGTTGGGCTCGATCGCAAAGTAGAATGTCTCTACCACGTTCCAGGTTTCGAGCTCGTGGCTCGGACAGCGGCGGAGAAGATCATTAAGGCGCTCCCACGCCTCGGCAAGGGTCTCTAGGTCAGCTTGGCGAAAGGTGGCGATCTCCCGCCGCAGGCTCACAATTTTATCAACAGGGTGGAATTTGGCCAGGAACTTGGATGCGAGAGCATCCCAAGTCGCAGCGGTCCCAATAGGAATAGAATGGAGCCACACTTTGGCCTTGTCGCGAAGTGAGAATGGGAACAGTCGCAGCTTGACTGTATCGTCAGGAATCCCAGCGTAGCGGAAAGTTCCGCAGATATCGGAAAACTCTGCCAGGTGCAGGTGCGGATCTTCACTGGCCATCCCGGAGAACTGAGCATTATTTCGGATGATGTTCAAGATCGTAGGTTTGATCTCAAACTGTTTGTTCATAATGTTGGGACCGAACCCAGGATACACACTCCCAGCTGTCAGAGTGGTATAATCTCTCATCGTTCGGGGTCGAGGCCTAACTACCTCTTGCTCATCTCCAGGATGCTGCTGCTCCATGTTGGGTACTCTTGGTTCAACATCATCTGGGTCTATGTTGTCACCCATTGCCGCCTGTACGGCTGCTGCGCGCCTTCGTGCGCGAGCGGTCCGTTCGATCTCGGGATCAAAGGGTAGAATTTCCCCCGCGGCTTGTCTCTGCATGCACAATCACAACCAAAAGAAAACAAAACAAAGAAAATCAAAAACAACTGATCTTGTAACAAAAGTTCACACTCAAGACGTTACACGCCTGAACATTCCCCGGCAATGGCACCAAAAACTTGATGCGATGTTCGGCAAGTGCATCGGTCGCTGTCAAGTAATAAATGTTGGGAATAGAATCCCCGAGTGTCAGTATCTTGAGGACTGTAGGTTGGGTGAACGAATCGCGTTGTGTGACAATTGTTACACAAGTGGGAGCAAACACAAAAAGGGGGGTTTTGATTTGGTTTCCTACTGTTAACAACAATAAAAGAAGTGCGGGTCGAAATCACCGCTTCGCAGGGCGAGATGGGTGCAACGTCCGCGATGCCGAGCTTTGTGATGCGGATGGACGGTGCGCATGCGAATGAAGTGATCACTAGTGCGGAGAGTGAGGGTCTCAAACACCTCTTCACAAATCTCCGCTAGCTCTTGCTAACGCTAATCGAACACGATGAGTGTGTGAGTGAGTGAGTGGAGGTGAAACGAATCACAAGCAAATGTTGATGAACAGAGAAGAAACAAACATTGCATTTAAACTAAACATCATCATATTCAAGTTTAAATGGTTCAAAGAAATACAACAAAGGGGAGAAGAAGAAGATAACCAATGGACGAAGACTAGCGGCCGTTCATGGCCGGAATGGTAGTTTCTCAAGCTACCTCCAGACTCGGGCGGACTGTGCTTCCGGCGTCGAGAGACTGTCACGATCTCTCCACGTGCTTCCGTCGTCTTCTACCTCAGGATTGCTATTCTTCTCACCGGACAGAAATGGAGGCAGCTTGCTTAAGTGCTTGCGGATGGCAGAGAATGCTTCCGGACGATGGAGGAGTGCTCAGGATGGCCAGAGACGACTTCCCCTTGCGGAGAAGATGAGGTGGAGGTGGCTGGAAGTGGAAAACGGCGACGTACAGACTGGAAATCTCGCTCCCAGAGGCAGGATTATCCCTAATTTGCGGAACAGGTCATTATATAGGCGCTGGCGAAAATACTGCGCACGGTCATTGGCGCACAACCAGTGGTCGTGCGCGCTGGAGTTCTGTGATTGTGCGCCTGCTTGGGCGGATCCTGCAATGTAAGAAATTTATAAAATAACATGTTTGCACGACCAGTGGCGCACGACCAGTGGTCGTGCGCACTATCGTTAGTGGCCGTGCGCACTGGTCGAGACAGAACTCATAAAATGCGGGTTAAGTGCGCACGATCAGCGGCGCACGACTACTGGTCGTGCGCCATAGAACCAGTGATCGTGCGCAATGTTCCTATACAGAATTGTACCGGAAAAAACCTGCACGACTCCTGTTCCTACAGAAATGCTAATCAGGCCACTGAAAGTGGCACTCAACAATACGATAGGACTATCAAAAGAGAATAAACATAAAACACACCAAATGAGGCCAAGAAGTGCACCTAGCATAAAATGACAAATATCAGCTAAAATAAGGCTAAAGTGCAGTGGAATGACTAGATAAACGGCCCAGATGAGTCCATATATGTGTATATGATCAGGACTCATCAGTGGCCACCGGGAGGGATAACAAAAATACAAAGAAAATAGGAAGAGGAGGGCCCGTGGGCAAACTCCCCAAATTGTTCTTAAATTATTACAAAGTTTGAATAATAAAAAGTCCAAAATAAGTCCAAGAAGTTCAACATAAACAAGAAAAAAAGAAAGTTTCACATAGACATAAGCATTTAGAGGTAAAGATAAGTTGTTCTTGATCAGATGATATCGCATCATTAGAAAAGTAAATCTTTAGTCTATGACCATTGACTTTGAAATCACCCTTATCCGGGTGCGAAAGTAACACAGTTCCGTACGGAAAAACCTCTTTGACCATAAATGGTCCAGACCATCGAGACTTAAATTTGCCGGGAAAAAGACGTAAACGTGAATTGAAGAGAACTTGATCGCCTGGTTTAAACGTTTTAGGGTGGCGTAAATTCTTATTGTGATAACATTTCGTACGTTCTTTATAAAGCTTATTATTTTCATAAGAAAACGCTTGCCACTCGTCGAGTTCATTCAATTGATTTTTTCTACGCTCGCCGACTGAGTGCGGATCAAAATCAAAAAATTTCAGTGCCCAATACGCGCGGTGTTCTACTTCTACCGAGAGATGACACGATTTTCCATAGACCAATCGGAAGGGAGTACAACCGATAGCGTCTTGTACGCTGTACGATAGGCCCAATGAGCATCGTCTAATTTTAAGGACCAATCTTTACGAGAGGTAGAAACGGTTTTTTCTAAAATTCTTTTGAGTTCCCAATTGATTACCTCGACCTGACCGTTAGTTTGGGGGTGATAAGCGGTGGAAAGTTTATGCATAACGCCATATTTAGTTAAAACTTTAGTTAGTTGGGTGCTGCAAAAATGACTTCCCCTATCACTAACGATCGCTCGAGGGAAACCAAAACGAGAAAATAATTTTTTCAAAAAGGAAATCACAACGCTGGCATCATTACTTGGAAGAGATTGGGCCTCTGCCCAACGAGAAACATAGTATACCGCAACTAAAATATATTTATTACCTAAACTTGAAGGAAACGGGCCTACAAAGTCGATGCCCCATAAATCAAAAACCTCACATTCAAGAAAATAGTTTTGTTCCATTTCATTTTTATTAGAGATGTTTCCGGTCCTTTGGCATCGATCACACCCGCTCACAAAGATTTGAGCATCTTTGAATATGCTTGGCCAATTAAAGCCAGCACTAAGCACTTTGTGGGCGGTGCGGTTTGCTTGATAATGCCCGCCAATTGGACCTTCATGAACATGCTTTAAAATTTTAAAACCTTCTTCCCGGGAAACACATCTTCTTACCACCTTGATAGGAAAATTATTTTCCCGAAATAGATTCGGTAAGAAAATAATTTTATTTAATTTGCTAAGAGGCAAGCGCACCTATCGCGTGTAGTATATATATGATATAAATATCATAATATAATCGTATTAGTCCTGGGTCCCGTCGAGTATTGTTACTTCGAGCTACGCGTATTGTTTTATCGGGTATAAAAGGATGAAAGTTTATGCATTAATTTGAATAACAAAAAGAAAAGCATGACAAAAAGAAAAACATAACAATCGCGGGCTTGGTGTGCGTTTAGCAAAAACCAAGAAAAGCGATAGAAAAGACAGAAAATGCTAAGTTATGAAAGCTTTAAAGAAAGCAGAAAAGCTACCTATGAAAGCTGTAAATAAAGCAGAAAAGCTAGTTTATGAAAGCGATAAAGAAAGCATTAAAATCTAATTATGAAAGCCATAAAATCTAATTATCAAAGCTTTAAAACTAATTATGAAAGCATTTAAAACTAATTATGAAAGCATTTAAAACTATTCTCATACACTCACACACCCAACAAAAAATTAAAATAAAAGAAAATAAAAGAAGAACAATAATCTCATACACACACACACCCAACAAAAATTAAAAAAGAAAATAAAAGAAAAGACAATTAAACTCATACACTCACACACCCAACATGAAATGAAACTAAGTTAAAATAAAATAAAATCTATACTAACACACACACACACACACATATATACAATGAGACAAAGAAAGTGAAAACAACAAAATAAAACAAAACAAAACAATTTAATTAACCACCTACACTCACACACACTAATAACAAAACATCTAAAAATTATAACAAAACTAAAAACAAGATAATTACACTCATACACACACACACTCTAATTAAAATGACAAAAAAAAACAAGACATGAAAGAGATTACAAAAAAAAGAAAAACAAAACAAAAGAAAAAAAGAGAATAACATGAAGAACACTAGAAGAACAAGATGAAAAATAAGATGAACACTTTTCTATTTTATTAAGCCAAAAATTTTTACATAACAAAGAGATGACAATGGATACCAAAGAGAGGAAATAAAATTAAAAACACAAATTAAAACAATAAATACAAAGGGTGGAACACAAATCCCCTAAACTTATTAGGATTTGTGAACCTTTTAACCTATGGCCAACCCCATCTATTTATAGCAAAAGATTGGGGTGCCAATAGCAAAAATAAAGAAGACAAGGTGGCTTCTAGAAGGAGAAGAGGCCAATTTGGAATTGATCTCTTAGGGGGTGCGGTTAGCATGGCTGGAAGGGTGCTAGCTGGAGGAGCAGCTGGCGGGCTGGGCAGGGGCGCGGGCTGGTGGGCAGCGGGCAGGCAGCTGGCGGGCTGGGCAGGGCGGCAGCGGGCACGGGCAGGGCGCGGGCAGCAGGGGCGGCTAGCTGGATTTAATCCAGCAAAAAGGCGCTGGCCAGGTTTCGAACCCGTGACCTCAAGGAGGCTAGCCAGAGTCAGGTCCACTGGAGCAAGCGCGCTGTTCTGAAATATAAGGGGATATATTATATATATAATATTAGCGTCAGAATTTATAAAAGACAAAAAGAGTGGGAGACAAGCGGCGCAGCTTTAATCTGATTAATTATGATTGCGCCAGGACTCGAACCCTGGGCAGCAGCAGAGCAAGCCAAGACTCGAACCAGTGAGCCAAGCGGCTCCTTCAACATACTAAGAGCAATAAATATATTTATTATAATCAGCACAGATTTTTTTATTTTTTAATTTAATTTTCATTCAATTTACAAAATTACTTATAAGATTATATTTTAATATATACTCTCTATTTATTTATTATATATATTGATAATATATATACACTTATTATTATTACATATTAATATATATATATATATATATTTCAATATATATAATAATATATACTTTATTTTATATACTATTATTTTTATATATATTCTTATCATTATTATAATATATATTTTATTATATATCTTATTTATTTATATATACACTTATTATTATTACATATTAATATATATATACTTATTATCTCATATATACATATATACATTTTATTATTACATATACACATATATATGTATTAAAAATATATCAATATTTATTTATACTTATAATAATTACATATATTTACAAACAAGATAAAAACAAGCTATTATTTACATAATTTGCATATTGCATGTACAAAAATACCCAAATTAGGCTTTGAAATTATATTAAAAATATGCAATATTTTCTATTTATCACCCGCTCACAAAGATTTGAGCATCTTTGAATATGCTTGGCCAATTAAAGCCAGCACTAAGCACTTTGTGGGCGGTGCGGTTTGCTTGATAATGCCCGCCAATTGGACCTTCATGAACATGCTTTAAAATTTTAAAACCTTCTTCCCGGGAAACACATCTTCTTACCACCTGATCCGCACAAATGCGAAATAGAAAGGGGTCCTACCAAAAATAATACTTCAACTCAGAAAAGAATTTCTTCTTTTGCTGAGACGAGTACTCATTTGGGAGGACACGGGCCACAAGATAGTTGGTCAGGTCGGCAAACCAGGGGGTAGAAGAAGAAACGTTTAAAAGGCATTCATCTGGAAAAGAATCATGAAGCAAATTTTCATTTAAGGTTCCTATCTCAGGATTTTCAAGTCGAGAAAGATAATCAACCGCTAAGTTTTCCGCTCCTTTCTTATCCCGGATCTCCAAGTCGAATTCCTGAAGTAAGAGGATCCAACGAATAAGACGCGGCTTGGCATCCGATTTAGAAAGGAGGTACTTCAAGGCGGAATGATCTGTGAAAACGATAACTTTAGAAAGAGTAACATATGGTCAGAATTTATCAAAAGCGAAAATAACAGCTAGGAGTTCCTTTTCAGTGGTGGTGTAATTTTCTTGTGCTGAGTTGAGAGTTTTGCTAGCGTAGTAGATTGGGTGGAAGTTTTTATCTAGTCGTTGTCCTAGCACAGCACCTACCGCAAAACTACTCGCATCACACATAATTTCAAAAGGTAATTCCCAAACTGGGGCGATCATAATCGGAGCATTTATAAGTTTTGATTTAATTGATTCAAATGCAGCTAAACATGAATCATCGAAATTAAAAGTGGTATCTTTTTTCTAAGAGTTGGGTTAGAGGCTTGGTGATTTTTGAAAAATATTTTATGAAGCGCCTATAAAACCCCGCGTGCCCAAGAAAACTTCTAATCGCTTTAACGTTCGTAGGCGGCGACAGTTTCTCAATCACCTCGACCTTTGCTCGATCGACCTCGATTCCCCTAGCAGAGATTTTATGACCTAGAACTAACCCTTCTCTCACCATGAAATGGCATTTCTCCCAGTTTAAAACCAGATTCGTTTCCTCGCATCGCTCTAACACCTTAGCTAGATTTTGTAAACAAAAAGAAAAAGAATCACCGAAAACCGAAAAGTCGTCCATAAAGATTTCCATTATATTTTCTACGTACTTATCAAAAATTGCTAACATACACCGTTGAAAGGTGGCTGGTGCGTTGCAAAGACCGAAAGGCATTCTACGATAGGCAAAAGTATGAAGGGGAACGTGAATGTTGTCTTCTCTTGGTCCTCGGGCGCGATAGGGATTTGGAAATATCCCGAGATACCGTCGAGAAAACAATAAAAACTATGCCCAGATAAACGTTCTAAAATCTGATCGATATAGGGAAGGGGGAAGTGATCTTTACGAGTGGCATCGTTTAATTTACGGTAATCGATGCACATCCTCCATCCCGTTACCGTCCTAGTTGGAATCAAATCGTTATTCTCGTTTGCTACCACCGTAATCTCACCTTTCTTTGGCACTACCTGGACTGGACTCACCCACTTACTATCCGAGATTGGATAAATTATCCCCGCATCTAATAACTTAAGCACTTCTCCCTTTACGACTCTTTCATGTTTGGATTAAGACGACGTTGAGATTGGACTACACTTTTAGAATTCTCTTCGCAAAATATTTTATGCGTGCAAAAAGAAGGGCTTATGCCAGAAATATCATAAATTTGCCACACTATAGCTCGACGATGCCTTTGTAGAACTTCGATCAATTGATCGTTTTCGGATTGAGAAAGAAATGCCGAGACTATAACGGGCAACGTAGAATTTTTTCCGAGAAAAGCATATTTTAGATGTTCGGGGAGCGGTTGTAATTCAAGAGTGGGTGGTTCATCATAAGAGTTTTTTAAAACATTTTCTTTTTCAAAAGTCAGATTTTCAAAAAAAATTTGTCGAAAAACAGGTTCATTTTCAAAATTAGTTTGTACGGACATAGCCGTGTCCTCAAAAAGAGTTGGAGACATTTCAGAAATCGAAGAAGAAAATTCATTTGAAGAGATGTTTGAAAGAAAAAGGGAGGAGTCTTCATTTAAAACATCAAGAAAGAAACACGAGTCATCATTTTTCAAAGGATGTTTCATTGAGTCATTAATTGAAAACGTGACTTCATCATCGCCCACATGAAGACATAGCTTCGCATTACTTACATCAATAAGTGCTTGAGACGTGGCTAGGAAGGGACGACCAAGGATAAAAGGGACCTCAACGTCCTCTTCGATATCGAGAATGACAAAATCCACCGGGAAGATGAATTTGTCGACCTTCACTAATACGTCTTCAACAATTCCTAGTGGATACTTGACCAACCGATCAGCTAATTGGATACTCATACGTGTAGGGCTTAGAGTGCCCAATCCTAACTTCTTAAACAAAGAAAACGGCATCAAGTTGATGCTCGCACCTAGATTCGCTACAACGTCTTTTACGGAAAGATCACCAAAAACACATGGAATAGAAAAGCTACCCGGATCTTTTATCTTTTTAGGGAGATTAGTATTTTTAATAACCGCCGAGCACTCTTCATTTAACGTTACATGAGATAAATTTTCCAGTTTCTTTTTGTTTGTTAGCAAATCCTTAAGATATTTAGCGTACTTAGGCATTTGACTAATTGCTTCATGAAAGGGTAAATTAATGTGGATTTGCTTAAACATTTCCAGAAAACGTTGGTACTGGTCATCTAGCTTATCTTTCCTAAGCTTAGCGGGGTAGGGCGGCGGAGGAAATTCTTTTAAAACTTCATTCGTTTGAAACATAGGTTTCTCTCTTTCTAAAACAATCTCTTCTTTTTCATTTTCTATCGCAACAACAGTCGGTTCAGCAGTAGGAGAGGCCCTTGATATAGAAATTGAAGTTCTGCAAAAGCCTTTCTCGATGCGATAAGAATTCGACGGGCGCTTTCGAGGCGTATCACGAGTAATCCTACTTCGAGAAACTAACCATTATCCTACCTATCGAGATGATAAAAGTAATAGTCTTTCCTTTTTCAGATTATCGACGTTTATGCCGCGGCGGCGGCGCCGAAATCTAAAAATAAGTTAAAAAGAAAAGGAGAATGTTTTTGCAAGTTTTTTGTTAATATAATCCAAACTACTCATTCGAAAAGGCAAGTATACCTTATCGCGTATAGTATATGATATTTAAAAGAAAATATCAAGGTCATATTAGACTTGGGGCTGTCGAGTACTTCTACTTCGAGAAAGCTAACTATTATTTTATCGGTAATAAAATTTGATTAGAGAGCGTAATTAAAATTAACTAAAAAAGAGAACATTGAAAAGAGGAAAACAAAACTTGAAATAGCTTGCTAAAAATTAAGGTTAAATTCAATTCAAAGCTTGCGAAAATCAAGAACAACTAATTGCTTGCTAAAGGAAAAATTAAAACAAGAAAGAGAGAGAAGAGGAGAAGAGGAGATTTTTGCATAAATGAAAGGAAGCTTAAAATTTCATTACCATAAAAAGAAAACATTACATGAAATGAAAACTAAGTTACATTGCATGAAAGTAAAACTAAATTACCTTGCATGAAATGAAAATAACAAGACATTAAAAAGGAAATAAGAAAATTACATGAAATTAAATCTAAACCTAAAACATGAAGAAATAAGGAAAACTATACAAGAACAGCCCAAATGGGCATGGGGAAGGGGGCCTTTTTGCTGGAGGGGAGCCTATGAATTTATAGGAAAAATTTCCAGGTTACACGCCCTCCGTGACTTAGGGCGTGTAATACTTGTTCTGCAGCGGGGACAATGGCGTGGGCGATTGCGTGACGGCGGGAGAAATTCGGGCATTACACGCCCGTGTAACATGGGTCACGGCCGTGTACCTGGGACGTGTAATTACTGATCTGCACGGCTGGGAAGGCGGCATGGAGCTTGCGTGACGGCGGGAGAAAATCGTGCATTACACGGGCGTGACATTTGGGTCACGGGCGTGACTCAGGGCGACTTCAATCAATGCATCATGGGCTTGAATTCGGTGCGACAGAAAGCAGGGATCATGCGCAAAAGTCACGGGCGTGACTCAGGGCAACTTCAATCAATGCAGCATGGGTCAACTTCTCGACGGCGGCTGTCAGGTCCACGTGGAAAGCTTGATGTGATCTCTAAAGTTACACGCCCTTGGTCACGGGCGTGACCAAGGGGCGTGACACAGGTCACGGGCGTGACCTGTGTATTTTGGCTCTAATCGCATCAGCAGCAACTCTGGGAGTGTATTATGATTACACGCCCTTGGTCACGGGCGTGACCTAGGGCATGTACTATGAAATTTGACCAAAATCTCCAGAAAATCTGCAAAACAAAAATACAACTATATTTAGAACTAAAATTATAAAAGAAGTGATTTTTAACTAAAATATAAATAATATTTACAAAATTATACTAAACTTAACCTAAATACTATAATTAAAATACGCATAAATCCTACTTATCAGCCCTCACCTCTGGCTCTTCCCTTGTGGTGGGCTCGTGGACTACTTTGCCGCTCCGAAGGGTGATCGCTTTCGCGTGTTCCCTTGGGTTTGGCTCAGTATTTGAGGGAAGAGTCCCAGGTGGTCTCTCGTAGATAGCCTTAGCTAGTTGGCCGACCGTGGTTTCAAGGTTTTTCATCGACCCTGTTAAGTTTCTAATGGTCGCCTCATTCGAATTTATATATTTAGAAAGCATTTCCTCCAAAGATCGAGGTTTTGGAAAATTTTGATTTTGATTTTGTGGTGGTGGTGGAGTGAAATCATGTGGTGGACGTGCGGTGCTTGCGGGATTACTCCATGAAAAATTAGGATGGTTACGCCATTGTTGGGTATTGTATCCACAATAGCCCTGATTTGAAGAAGTCCCCTTCAAACTAGGATGAATTGTAATTGTATTTGATTATGCACTTTAGCTATGTTGTGACAGGTCATTCCACTCTAGGTACAAACCAATGTCAGTTTTCAATGAGTCGTCAAACACAGGCTTGTGCAATGTAATCCCTCATTGTATAGACCAAAGTGTTGGCTCATGTGAAATCTCTCTATTGGGATGTACCTCATTTCCTAAGTGCAAGAGAAGGAGGACTGGAGCTGATGGTGGACTTTTCATAGAAAGGAATTTTTCCAAGTAAAATTCGGTTATATCATTTAACCGAATTCGATTCGGTTATTGCCATTCGGTTATATCATTTAACCGAATTCGATTCGGTTATTGCCATTCGGTTATACCATTTAACCGAATCGGTCTGCAGTAATTCTTCCGGTTCGTTTTTGAATGCGCGTTTCTTAGGGCTTCTCCTATGTACAGTACACGTGGAGTTAGATCCGTATTTCGCGCATATGACCGTTGTAGAAGACCGTATAAATACTCCTGTTGTATTTCCGTTTAGCCCTAATCTAATCCAATCAATCTGAATCGAATCAAAAATCGCGAATCAAACAGAAAGAATCGCAAGTCTCGACCGATCTCTCTCGCGCTCAAGTTTCATCTCCGTCAAAGCTGCGATTCGTGATTCGTCTTCTACAGATTCAAGCATCTCAGATCCAGTAAAGAATCGCTCAAGATTTCTTCGTTCTTCCTCTAAAAGTATTGAGATTCTTTGTCAAGAAGAAGAAATCTATTTCTCAAGACCTGAAGAAAAACTTCATCTGAAGTTTAAGAAGATTGTTTCAAATCTACGTTGTGTTGTAATAAACAATTTTATAAACGTTGTAGGAAGCTTGCTTCCAAGTGTTGTGTAGATCCTTGTTTAAGGATTGAGTTGTAGGAGTTGTTTTTTACTCCGAGTTGTAGGAGTGGTGCACTCCGAGTTGTAGGAGTTCTTACTCCGAGGTGTAAGATTATTTTAATCTGAGTTTGGTGAAGTAGCCGAATCTAGCCTCGAAGAGCTAGATAGGCGAGGCGGGAAAGAGGAGTACCCACATCGGGGAACCTCTATAAAATCCTTGTGTCTGTGCTGTGCTTTATTGTGTGCTTTTCTGTGTTATAATTCTTAATTCCGCGTAAAGACATAGAATCCACCTATTCACCCCCCTCTAGGTGATTTAGGCCGCAACTAGATACTTTCAGCCATCCAGGTTGATATGAATTAGACGCAACATTAAAACCAGGAGGAGCAGAAAAATTAGAAAAATTGTTTTGAGCAGACCTGGGTATGTTCCCAGATAATCCACCTGCTCGGCAGCAGCAGCATTTGCATGTTCATGTACCTGAATAGCGGAGGCAGCAGTCATTTCCGTTACTTTCTTGTTCAGCATCTCTACTTGAAGCGCCAGTTGGGACACGGAGTCCACTTCGTAGATACCTGCAGGTTTAATTAGGCGAGACCTAGGAGAATTCCACTTATAGGTGTTCATCGCCATATCCTCGATAAGCTCAAGAGAACTCTCCGGATTTTTTCTGTTCAAAGAACCACCGGAAGCGGCATCTATCATTTGCTTTGTCTCTTGATTTAGCCCGTTATAGAATGTCTGGACCTGTAACCATACAAGCAGAGCATGATGGGTGCAGCGTCTCAAAAGTTCCTTGGACCTCTCCCAAGTGTCATAGAGGGTCTCAGAATCGATTTGACTAAAAGAACAAATATCAGTTCGAAGTTTAGCAGTTTTAGCGGGGGGGGGGGGGGGGGGGGGGAATACCTAGCAAGAAATTTTTCTGTTAAGATGTCCCAAGTAGTGATTGATCCTCTTGGGAGAGAACTCAACCACTATTTGGCTTTTGTTCTTAAGGAGAAGGGGAAGAGTCTTAGCCTAATCGCATCATCTGAGACACCATTAATTTTGAATGTATCACAGATCTCAAGGAAGCTAGTAATATGCAAGTTCGGATCTTCATCTGGTAATCCGTCGAACTGCGCATACTGTTGCACCATTTGTATAGTGTCGGGCTTAAGCTCAAAATTATTGTTCGCAATTGCAGGTCGAAAAATGCTTGATTCTGTCCCCTCCAGGTTGGGTCGAGCATAATCGGACATAGTCCTTTGATGAACGTTACCTGGGTTGGGTTCTCCCATTTCAGAATTAAGATCACAATCACCGTTAGAATCCTCAACCGTATCCTGAGAAGTGGAACCCCCGAATCGTAAATTTCTCCGAAAGGAGCGTTCGATTTCCGGGTCCAAATCAACAAGTAACGATGAATTCGTGCGGTTCATGCATTAGCAGGAAGAAAAGGGAAAGAGGGGAAAATAAACGAAAGTGAAGAAAAAAAACAAGATTAAAAATGATAATGATTTTTTTAGGCGGATTATATTAGTCCTGGACTTCCCGAGATCTGCCCTGTGAGGGGTTTGCAACAGTACTAGAGGCTATGATGGGAATTCAATCCCAAAGCGTCCTTTCCAGGAATTTAGGTGGGATAGAAAAACGATGATGTGGGTTGATTATAATATATATAATATTTTTTTTTGGATTTTTGTAGAAGTAATAGTGACGGCATTTTCTTAATATTGACAAATGTCCCCGGCAACGACGCCAAAAACTTGGTGATTTGAATTGACTATCAACCCGAAGAGGCAAGTGTACCTATCGAATTGTAGTACCAAGGTAGTATTTAAAACACGGGGCTGTCAAGTATTACTACTCACGCTTCCAACTATTATCCTACCGTACGATTGGTGGGGTAATTTTGAGAATTTTTAAGACAAAACTAAAGCTGAAATTAAGACGATAAAACAGATTAAGAAAAATAGCATCTGATCAATGATTCACCATGAAAAGAGATGAGAAGGATAAAAATTTATCTTTATAATTGCAAACCAAACTCGACCGTGACGGATCCGAAAATAAGAAGTAATCTCGCTAGAGCATTAAATCTCCTAACTTCTAGACGATTTGACCGAAATCTCTTTGCAAATCAAAAGGGTCTAAAGTTGCATTATTGAAATGATCCGCACTATTGGATTTGACTCCAATCCGGAGAATTTACGTCGCCTATCTCTAGGATTGCGTGCAACTCCTTCCTTCTTCGAGTGATCTTTCAAATCAACGAGTCTCTCGACTTCTATGAAATGATATCAAATAGCCTACTACCTTATACCGGAAATACGGAGTCGACGCAAAAAATAATCAAAGAAGGATCGAGCCGAGTTTAACAAAAATAAAACTAAGACAAATAAAATTTCATCTCAAATCATGGATCCTCATGATCAAATGCTAACGGAAATTAGTTACGCATAATGGAAATTGAGACGAAGGTAGAAAAGAAAGCTTGCATTTCATTGATTGATAAAAGAAGAGTACAATAATAAAAGTAAAATGACAATAATATTCTTAAGAAAAAGGAGTACAAAACATGGAGAACTAAAAGCTTGAACAAAAATTACAACTCTCTCTTGATCTCTTCCTTGCTCTCTTGCCAAAAGTTCTTCTTTTATGCATGAGACATGGGCTCCTTTTATAGATGGAGGGGAAGGTTCTAGAGCATTGAAGAAGTGGGGGTGGGGGGGGGCGGGGAGACCAAGGGGTGGCCGGCCATCATGGTGGAGAAGGGGGGTTGAATGTAATAAATGGAGGGAGAGAGGAGAAGAAAGAGAGTAGCCACCTCCAATGTATTCTTTTTAGGAGGAAATAAAGAGGAGAAGGGGGGAATGTATGGGGAATGCAAGAGAAGAAATGGGAATAAATGAGAGAGAGGAGTGAGATTTCATTTAAGAAAAAGGAGGAGAGAGGAGAGAGGGGGATTCGGCCATGCATGTGCCATGCAAGGGTTGCGGGATGCATACTTGAGCTGCTCGGTTTTTTCACTTAAAGAGGGTTGTACCATGGAGAGGGGGGCTCGGGTTTGAGCTTGAGAGCTGCTCCAAATGAAGGGGCTACACCATATGGTGGTTCGGGCTTGGACTTGTGGAGCTCGGGCTGCATCAAGGAGTCGGGCTGCACCATCCTACAACAAAACACAAAATTAGCTTTATAAGAAATTAAAAACAAAGTAACATCATAAAATAACAACATTACATAAAATAATTAAATATAACAAACATTAGATAACCATCATAAAATAAAAACATTATAAAACAAGAGAAATTAAAACATAACAGACATAAAATAACAACATAAAAACATAAAATAACAACATACAAACATAAAACACATAAAATGCAAAGAAAATATAATTAAAACTAGGGAAATTTGAAATAAACTAACCTAAAAACGATGACTAAAAGCTAGTCATCATTAGCCCCGACACTTTTCATCTGCTTTTTATTACCCCTTGTTGTCCTCCGCTTCCTCCTCCCGCATGGTGCCTAGGAGTTGCGTGTGGAGGCGGTGAGGAATATGCTGAGTCTTATAGACTAACGGTCGGTGGACCAAATTATTACAGGAGAACCAGGTAGAGCAGGACATCCACCAGAGGGAGGTACATGAGACTGTGGCTAGGCCAGGAGTTGGACTTTCCGCTGCCGCTGGAAGAGCACCGGTGAGCAACATCCTTTCTTACTCACCCTCCATATTTACCCCAGACAGAGGAAGGAGTTATAGGCTCTCGAGGGCGTTGAGCCATGTGGCTGTTTAGATTGTTATATCTTTGGCAGGAGAGAGGCAAAGAAGAGACAGTTAGATCGGGCTTAAGCCCTAGTTGTACTCATTTTACTATTTATTTCCGCACTCTGATTTGAACTATTCTTATTATGCTTATCTCATTTGGACATGTAATATTTATATAATCTGATTTTGTGGACTTGTTTAATTTAATGCTTCTATTACTGTGATTATGGTTGGCCTGTATGATGACGAATAGCCGGCAGGATCGGCGTATTGTGGCGGCGACCATTCAGCGAAATGGTACCACCGCAAGACGACGGTTCTGGGCGGTAAGACCCGAGAAAGATTGCAGAAAATAAAGAGGGTCTTACAAACTAGTATCAGCTTAGCCAACTTCGATCCAAAATAAGGAATTCCACAACCCTAGGGCAACCCCGCTCCAGTTAGTTTGAGAACAAACTAGCAGCGGAAGCAATGGTGTGCCCATAGGAAAAATCACACTAAATTTTCCATCAAAATGAGATGCTTTAGGACAACCTTTCTAATCAAACCCTTTTCTTATATAGCACAACGATTCCCTCCCGTACAATTCCCCATGTGCAAAACATAGTTCCCCCACAGCACAACGAAGTCCCTCCCGTACAAGCTGCAGCCCCCCTCCACCGGCTCCCACCCAATTCCAACAAACGGAGCTGGATCAGACCATGACCGCTATTCTACAGGCCTTAATGCAGCAACAGGCCCCGGTCCAGGCCCCTAACTCAGGGGAAAATTGGTTGAGTGTCTTTCGAGGCCTCTCCCCACCGTCTTATACAGAGACAGAGTCAGTAGTACAAACAAAAGAATGGTTAGATGCAATCCAAGAGATGCTGGGGGGAATTCATTTTCCAATGGACATAGTAGTGTCCTTGGCCGTTTCCGCCCTGAATTCTCATGTCAAGAGATGGTGAAGGTCGGCCCTAGACACCACCTTTGTCGGCCTGGAATATGCCGACATATCGTGGTAAGAGTTTAGGGGGCTTTGATGGAACACTTTGTGGCACAAACTGCAAGAGACGACTTGGAGGAAAGATTCCTGCATTTAAAGCAGGGAAATCTACCAGTTCTAGAATACCAGCGGGAGTTCTCACACTTATCCCGCTTCGCTACATCACAATAGTTGAATGACTCTAGGTATGCCAAGAGGTTCTTCAAGGGTCTCCGAGATGACATCAGGCACTCCCTGCAGTATGTGGAGGACTCCAGTTTAGCCCGAATCATCGAAGCAGCAAAGAGACTGGAAGCAGATCAGCTGATGGTGAAGGGCCGAGGAAAAAGGCCGGCAGAAGATGGAAATGGGAACAGAGGTCGAGACCACCGATAACAGGGCGAATTTATTGGACATCAGAGAGGCAGAGGACGGCCTCATCCTGATCCCCGACAAGAGCAGAGACCCCGACTGTACTTGCACCTCAGCCATTACAGATCCAGGAGCCTCAAAGATAGGCAGGTGGGGCACATCCTTTGCCGGTGTGCTTCTGGTGTCATCGACCAGGACATGTGTAGGCCCATTTCCCTCAGAGATGGGGTAACCCCCACCTCTACCTCTAGAAACACCACCAGCACAACAATTCAGGGGACGAGGACGTGGCCGAGGCCGAGGACCTCACGGTAGAGGTCGGCAACTAGAACAATTGTATGCTCTGGACCTTGCTGAACCCCGGAAATCCTGAAGATGTGATTACAGGTACCATAATATTTTCTTTTATATTTGCTTAACTATCTTGCCAACCCTTAGTTTACTTCAATAATAAACCAAACAACAAAATCACTCATGTATAGTACTAGTTTGCAACAAATCCGCATATACCCTGTTCGATACGGGTGCCTCCCACTCGTTCATCTCGGTGGAATTTGTAAACGACTTGGAACATGTGCAACATTTTGAAGGCATCTAAAGGAAGGTGCGACTTGCAGACAGATCAGATATAGTAACGTGCGCCAAGTGCAACATGAATGTAGAAATTGGAGGAAAGATGTTCGAAGCACCGGCAACGCTGTTGAAGATGAAGGGCTACGATCTGATCTTGAGTATGAAATGGATATACTGGAACCATGCCAAGATTGATTGTCAGGCAAAGAAAATCATGTTAAGACATGAGGACTCCGAGGTGGTGATCGAAGGTATTAGACCCATCACCCGCTGTTTAATTTCATCGACTCGAGCCGTCAAGGCCCACTTACAAGGAGATGAAGTTTACATGATTTGCTTGGAGATGAAAGAGGAAGAAAATTCCCTGACCAATATCCCCGTTGTCCAAAAATTTTCCGATGTATTCCCAGAAAAGCTACCCGGACTACCACCGCACAGGGAAAAGAATTTTTAGATTCAACTAGTACCAGGAGCTTGGCCCGTGTCCAGAGCACCCTACCGAATGGCCCCGAAGGAGTTAGCAGAGTTCCGCACCCAACTACAAGAGTTAGTGGACTCTGGGTTTGTCTGGCCGAGCTCATTGCCATGGGGAGCCCCGATGTTCTTTATAAGAAGAAGGACGGGACCCTTCGGTTATGTATCGACTACTGGGTGCTCAACCGACTAACAGTGCAGAACACTTATCCTCTGCCCCGGATTGACGAGTTGTTCAACCAGTTGGAGGGAGCGCACCGGTTTTCGAAGTTAGATCTGAGGTCAGGGTATTATCAAATGCGGATTCAGGAAGAAGACATACCGAAGATAGCCTTCAGTTCTAGGTATGGCCTAAATGAATTCACGGTAATGCCGTTCGGACTCACAAATGCTCCTTCTGCATTTATGAGTTTAATGAACCGTGTTTTTGAGGCCTACCTGGATGTCTTTGTTATCGTGTTCATTAACTATATCCTGATTTATTCAAGGACCAAAGAGGAGCATGGCTGACACTTGGGACTTGCATTGGGCAAGCCGAGGGAGCATCAATTGTACACTAAGTTTCCCAAGTTCCAATTCTTGCTGAAGGATGTTGCGTTTCTAGGCCATGTCATTAGTGGAGCGGGATTGGCAGTGGACTCGACAAAGATTCAGGCGGTACAGGATTGTCCACCATTAAAAACCGGTTCCGATGTACGGAGCTTCTTAGGACTTGTCGGATACTATCGGAAGTTCGTGGAAGGGTTCTCCAGAATTGCCCTCCCTCTCATATCTCTAACCAAGAAGGATGCACCGTTCATATGGACGCCGAAGTGTGAAGCAGCCTTCCAAGAACATAAGAGCAGACTTATCTCCGCCCCGATCCATGCCCTCCCATCTGGGAAGGATGGGTTTCAAGTGTATACAGATGCGTCTTACCAAGGAATAGGTGCAATTTTAATGCAGAACGGGCATGTGATCGCATATGCTTCACGACAACTAAAGAAGCATGAGCAGAACTACCCATTACACGACTTAGAAATGGGAGTTGTGATCTTCGTGCTGAAAATCTAGAGACACTACTTATATGTGGTTCATTGTGACATCTTTTCAGATCATAAGAACCTGAAATATGTAGACACTCAGAAGGACCTAAATATCCGGCAAAGGAGATGGGTAGAATTCCTGTGCGACTATCAGTACAATGCACTATCACCCCGGGAAGGCGAATATTGTAGCAGACACACTTAGCCGAAGAGCGAGTACATACGATGCGGAGCCCCGATTGATGTCCATGGAACTAATGAAGGTACTACAGGATACGCGGATCACACTGGTCTCCAAGGCCGACCCCAAAAATTATGTGGAATACTTGGCCTCAATGAGCATGACCTGTGACATCCAGGATCACATCAAGTTTGGGAAAAGGCAAGATACATCTTTAGAACCAGTGTTTGCAGCCCTGGAGTCAGGCCCCTCCGGAAATTTCTCCTTGCGTGATGGTCTCATTCACTTCCGTGGGAGAATGCTTATACCAGCAGGGGATAAGATTCAGGAAGATATCATGGCTGAAGCACGACAAACTTGAGGAAGTTAATGTACTGACCTGGTATGAAGATGGATATCGATCGCTTTGTGAAGCACTGCATATCCTTCCAGCTAGTGAAAGCCGAGTGCAAGAAGCTGGGGGGATTACTGCAACCACTTTGAGTGATAGATTGGAAATTTGAAGACATATCTATGTACTTGGTGCATGGAGTACACCGCTCCCACCCTGGGAATGACTCCGTATGGTGGATAGACTAACAATGGTGGCACGGTTTATTCCCGTCAGTAAGGATGCTCCAGTCGGTACGTTAGTATGGCTGTTTGTGGAGAAGTTTGTTCGATATCATGGAGTTCCTAAGTTGATCGTGTCAGATCGGGATGGCCGGTTCACCTCTCGGGAGTGGAAAGCTGTCTAGGCCTATCTGGGATCTCGGTTGACCTTTAGCATCACCTTTCATCCCCAAATGGATGGCCAGAAAGAGTGTACTATTCGTACGATGGAGGACCTGCTATGCCTCTACATCTTGGATCGTGGAGAGCCGTGGGAGAGATTGCTGCCACTCGCCGAGTTTTCTTACAATAATAGCCATCAATCTAGTATCGGCATGGCCCCCTACGAAGCATTATATGGTCAGAAATGCAGAACACCGCTATCATAGGTCCAGGATGAATATCCAAAAGTGCCTGGGTCAAAGTACGAAGAAGACACAGACACTCAAGTGCGACTGATTCGGGAACGAATGCTAGAAGCCCAGAGTCAACATGACAAATACTATGATGCGTGACATCGTAAGGTAGAGTTATAGGTGGGAGACCGAGCTTTTCTGAAGATACATCCGGCGTACGGTGTCACATGGGTACGGAGGCTAAAGAAGCTCAGTCCTAGATATATGGGGCTTTGTAGGATCATGGAGCAGATCGCCCCCTGGCTTACTAACTGGAGCTGCCACCAGAATTAGCAAAACTGCATGATGCCTTCCACGTCTCTTCTCTCAGGAGGGCTTTACTTAGGCCAGAACAACAAATTTCTCGTACCTCGGGCCCAGAAGCATCCGATCGATCAGTCCGCTTGGATCCTATACAGATTGACGACTCTAGCATCCAGATTTTACGTCGTAAGAAAATACCTCTAGTAAAGGTCCTCTGGTGTAATCATGGGTAAGAAGAGCATACATGGGATCCGCTGGACCTGATGCAACAACACTACCCAGAAATTTTTGAATCATGTAATGCTTCATTGCTAAAAGTATTCTTAAATATTCAACTTGATCTAAAACCCCGTACACCCGATCTTAATTTCGGGGATGAAATTGTTTTCTTTTGTATTGGAATTTGTAACATCCCCTAAGCTGCTAGGCCCCTAGAGAATTTTTGTCTTGACAAGTCATGACAAAAAAAGGATAAAGTGACATAGAGCACCAGAATGACAAGTTGAATAGATTAAAAACACATGGTGTGCACTTAGCCACCATGGGCCACCCCAAGGTAAGGAGGACTCAAAAGGGGCTAAAACACTTCTCGCATCACTCATAACCAAGGAAATTCCCTTAGGATGGGTTAGTGTACACAAGGTAGGCCAAAGAGGCCCCATGAACTTAAGAGAACATGTATAATTGCACATTGGGGTGCATTTAGCAAATCTTGATGGCTTAGCCTAGGAGTGGCCAAAAGAATTGAATAAACCAAAATAACCTCACCTTGACTCCATGATCATTCAGGAGTAGTAAGTAGGTCACTAGGGACCCTTGAAGCCAACCATTTTGGTCAAAAATTAGCTAAAGTCAACTTTAGGCAGATCTAGGTCAAACCCCACTAAATGAGGACAATTGGACTCCAAATGATCAAATTGAACCCACCATCATATGGCAACCTGCCAAGGGGACCTAATGGACCCAAAAGCCCCATCATGGGACCATCAATTAACTCAATTTGAGCCAACTACCAAAAAGCCCCAATTTGACTTAAGAGAACAAACCCTTTCAATTAGCCACCAATTGGCTTCATGTGGTCAAATTGATCACACCCAACCCCTCATGACTACTAGGGGAGACTATTGAAACAACATTGACCCATTGAGACGGTCCAATTTGGAGAAATTTGGCCAATTACTAAAACACCCCAAATTGATCTACATATGATAAAACCCTAAATTGATCTTCAATTGACCCATTGTGATCAAATTGTTCACCCATAACACTCTTAGATCACTTAGGGAGTCTAATGGACCCACATTTGGCCCTTGGGATAAGCCAATTTTGGGAAAAATTGGGCAAAATTTCCAGTTTGCCCAAATTATAACTTATACCCTTTATGGTTC
This sequence comes from Dactylorhiza incarnata, assembly GCA_033032865.1. NCBI lineage: Eukaryota > Viridiplantae > Streptophyta > Magnoliopsida > Asparagales > Orchidaceae > Dactylorhiza > Dactylorhiza incarnata. The sequence continues at coordinate 5,961,306 of JAWHQI010000121.1, forward strand.
AATTAGCCACAATTGGCTAAATTGACCTAGCACAACTTTCCCTAAACACTAAGGGAGAGTAAATGAGACTTAAGCAAACAAAAGTGCACGACCAATTTTGGATGGATAGGACAAAATCACCCAAATGCCCAAACTACCCATATGGGCCATTTGGTGTAATTGAGCCCCACATGACTCCTCCATGACCCAATTCCTCTTGGAGGGAGTCCATAAAGCCTAAAAAAGCAATGTGGTTAAGCCACTTTGGAATGTTTGAGCTTGGATCAATCCCAAACCCAATTCCTCAATTTGGTTTATTTTGGATCAAATGGGCTTAAACCTAATTCAAACCTATTAGACTTGGCTCAACCCCACTTAATAAAGCCCAGAAGGGGGCTGATTTTCCTTGGACCCAATTGGGCCCAAGAAAGGGGTTCACCAAGGTGGTGGTCGGCCACCACCAAGGAGGAATCCAAGAAAAATCCATAGAGGGATGGCCACTTGGCCACCACCCCCTAATTCCTGGATTATTGCTTTCAGCTTCCCGAAAAATTTGCCAGCAAAATTGAGTGTCATGGTAGTTGTTGAGAGGGGAGGGAAGAGGGAGCTGTTGGAACACCGTTTTCCGCATCCCTTTGATTTGAGAATAGCAAATCCTACTTGTATTTGATCTTGTTTGCCATTGTGTTTTTAGCATGCAGGTTTGAGCAAATATGACACTAGGATGCTGTTATTGGTCTGGACTTGCTCTGAAGCTAAAAATAATGGAAGAAAGCTAACGCCCGACGTTAACTCTTAACGCCAGCTTTAACTTTTGTTCTCGCAAAGATGAAAAATGAATGGAGGGAAGCAGCCGTGATTGCAAGAACATTTTGGGAATGATTTGACTCAATGCCCGGCGTTAACTCTTAACGTTGGCATTAACTTTGGTTCCCGCCAAGATGCAAAAAGTATGGAGGGAAGCTGTCGTGATTGCAGGAGCATTTTGGGAATGATTTGACTCAATGCCCAGCGTTAGAGTCAACGCCAGCGTTAAAGGAATGTTTCCAAAGATGCAGAATCTACTTCCTATTTTGAATATCCGAGCCAACAAATTATTTCTATACTGAGTCAACGCCCGATGTTAAGTCTTAACGCCAGCGTTAGCTTCTACTCCTATAAAAAGGCGGCTTTCGTTCTCTTGTGTGCTGAGCACTGTGGAGGCCTATTCCAGCACTCTGAATTATTTGTGAGGGCCATTTTTCTAGACCATAAAAGATCTCCCACTCAATTTCAAAAGGAGGAATCAAAGGAGGCTTGGATCAACACGCAAACTCAATGCGAAGAATACACGTTTAGGCTTCATCGATCTTCAGTGATTCTTCGTCGTCTCCTTCAGATTAACTCATAGGGAGTTTTTATATTTGTGATTATTTTTTATCTTTGTAATCGGTTTGTGAATTCGCCTCGTGTTGACGACTAGGTCTGGGTAGGACTTAGGGAGTAATTCGCATCGTGTTGGCGACTAGGTCTAGGGAGTAGATCTATGGGGTGCTCGAGGCCTTTCTAGGGATAGAAAGGCTAGAGCAGCTTGAGGCCATATTCGGGGAAGGATTGGCTAAAGCCAACTGGTTCGTGGGGATACGAGTCGGTATAGAAAACAAAAAGGATTTATCATTATTCGCCTTCAATTTCTAGCGTCATAGAAATTAGATTTTGTAATCAATTTTGTAAATGATAATCATGCCTTTTCTTGTTTAATAAAATTGATTTCATTTCTAATTTCATTATCTCTTTACTTTTGATTTAACTTACTTCTACCAAAATATCAAAAGTTTTCTATAAAAGTTTTAAGTTTTCTATAAAAGTTTAAAGTTTTCTAAAAACCCTTATTCACCCCCCCCCCTCTAAGGGCGCCTACAAATCCAACAAGTGGTATCAGAGCTAGGTTATTCCAAAATGGTCTAACAACCGAGAATAATGGCGTCTCATGATCTCGCTTCAACTAGTGGGGGAAATTTTTATGAAGAAAAATCACTAGCACCACCTCTATTTCAAGGGACAAATTATAAAGTATGGAAAATTTTAATTGAATATTTTATTAAAACTTTAGATATCGAAGTATGGAATTTAGCAATAGTAAGACCTGCGGATGAATCAAATAAAAAAGAACTTCATTTAAATGCAAAAGCTAAACACTATTTATTTTGTGGTCTATCAAATGAAGTTTTCAAATTAGTGTATTGCTTTTCTAGTGCATACAAAGTATGGAAATTTCAAAGTGGAGGTTTGATCTTAAGTTACTCTAGAGGGGGGAGGGGGGAGGGTGAATAGAGTATTAAAACTTTTTCTGAGTTTTTATAGCGGAATTAAAATAGTGTTATATATATATGTGTAAGCAGTGTGAGATATATAAAACAAAAAAACTGAATAAATAAAAGCACACAACACAGTACAGAGAAAATAAACAAACACAGAGCACACAAGGAAATATAGTGGTTCCCCAAAAAATCTGGGTAGTCCACTCTTCTACCACCCTTGGTAAGAATCCACTAGGAGGGTTGATCAGGTGCCCTAGCACCAAGGTGATTTTGATCAGGTGTCCACATACCACAGAGCTTTTGATCAGGTGCTCAAAACCAACTAGATTTTTTGATCAGGTGTCTTGCCACCAAGGAGTTACACCTTTGAAGGGAGTATTAACCCTGTACAAGAGAGGTAAGAAAGAGGTTATGAGGTTCTTCTCTGTCAAGATGCTGAGAGAAGACTCTAGTGGATTTGTTGTAAAGCTCCCCCTGTCTGATTGAAGTATTTGACAGATGATGGAGAATCTTTCTCTTGAAAACAGAAATCTTCTGTAGCAGATTGATCTGGAAGAAAATGTTCTTCAGATTCTTTGTTGCTCTTTTAGAAGACTTGAACTGTGCAGCAGATGTATGAGAGATTGATCTTTGAAGGTTGATGTTCTCAGAGAAATTGAGATGCTGCTTGAGAAAGAAGAAGACTAAGAATGTTTTTGAATGAGTGTTCTTCTTTTTCTCCTATGTTCTTGTTCTTGTACTGTCTCTGTAATCTGTAAGAGATATTTGAATTCTGTCGAATAAAATAAAAATATAGAGACAATAATGTCTGTCTTTGATATATTCTCCTTTTGGAATAGAATAATCAGACTTAAATCTTTTCTTGGAACTGCCACAGATACCAAACGATTTTGGCAGGTCTTTTAATCCTTTAGCCGTGAAATATTCCTTTGCATTAATTGTCAACGGCTATCTTTGCCTTGGAATAAGGAAAGAAAGGAATATATTCAAAGAATATAATATCATGACTTGAATAAGTCCAAATATATTTGAATAGAACCGTTAGAGACGTCGATATGTGATCAGAGAGTTGATAAATAACTGATCTTTAAGAATTAAATAATCTGGGGACTGTATTTGTCGAACTGAGCTTCAATGAAGAATTTGTCAAACTCTGGCTGGAATTCGTCGAACGCTGATCAAAATTTGTCGAGCACTGCTCAGAGAATGTCGAGCAATGGCTGGCTATAATACTTCAGTCTGCTAAGAGAAATTTGTCGAACGCCACACACCATTCGTCGAACGCTGATCGACATTCGTCGAACGCCACTAGCCATTTGTCGAGCACTGAGAACTTAAATTTTCCTTAAGTTCTAACTAATCTAACAGACTAAAAACTTGACCCTTAGACTATACAGTGGTGTCAACTTGATCCTAGTCAACACAATAGTGATCCTAGCCCAAATCAGTAATAGGGTTGTTCCAACAATCTCCCACTATTTGGGTTAGGACACTATTTGACAAACAACTAAATAATAAACAATAGAGAAATAAACAGCAGAGCATATATATATATATATATATATATATATATATATATATGACAGAAATTGAATGCTTCATCAGATTAAATAAAATAAGGTGCTCTGAGTTTAGAAACATTACAGTCATAAAACAAAACTACGATATTAAGAACTCTTGTCCTTTGAGGAAGGCTTGAAAATAATCTGTCTGTTGGGATTTTCTGAGTCCTTTTTGCTGATGTAGAGATCTTGAGCACCTATTATGGTTTTTGATTTTCCTTCTATAACCACTGCTGCTGGATGTTTCTTTAAATATTCTTCTGCACTGAAAAACTTTTTGGAACCATACCTTTCAAATTCTAACTTTCTGAACTCTGACATGGTTGAAATGTGAGAATAGTAATTTCCTTCAGCTTTGGCTCCATTGATTTGAGTTGTTGCCTTAAATTCTCTAAATCTGGCCTTTTGAGCTATCTCTTCAACATCGGGAGAAGGAGGCCTTTCATCAGATACTTTAGGCTTGAGTTCTGAAGAAACATTCCTGGAAGAACTTGATGGAGGTCTTGAAGACTTGGAGCCTTGAGAACCACTAGAACTAGCTGGTCTCCATGAGTGCTGAGAACTAAAATTCTGAGAGGAGGATAATCCTGCTGAACCTGCTGATCCTGCTGGAGGAGAAGGTGGAGGAGGATTATGCCTGACTGGCTTATCAGAATAATAACCAGTTTTCCTGAATTTCTTTCTTCTCTTATTTTCATTTCTAGAGAACTTCATCCAAGCTAGAGTGTCTTTGTCAAGAGGAATATTATGAAGAATGTAATAGGGAATATCATTTTCTGGATTAGGAGGCTTGGGGACAGCCTTTGACTTAACTTTTCTTTTCTTTCTCTTCTTTGATGATGTATCATCTGAATCACTTTCATCGTCATTAGAGTCAGAAGAAGGAACTGATTCATCATATAAATCATCTATCAATTTAATAGTTTCTTCAAGAGCTTTAGCTTTTTGTTCTTTAGCTTCAAAAGCTGCATCTTCTTTTTCCCATATTTCATCAAAACTTGGCATGGGTTCTTCATTCCACATCAAAACTAGTTGAGACAGAGCTACATCATGAGACTCTGCAAGAGCTGCATCTTCAGCTTTCCAGATTTCATCAAAATAAGGAATAGGTGAATCATCAAATACAAAAGAGGGAACATCAAAACTTTTGAAACTTTCTTCTGAAATAACAACTGATACTTCTTGAACTGCAATAGGAACTGCAATAGGAACTGATACTTCTTGGCTTTGAGCTTGAACTGCAATAGGAACTGGTTCAGCAATCTGAGCTTCAAAACTTTTGATAATCTTCTTCATCAGAACATTATCTATGGGAGCAGTATATGGAACAATTGCTCTAGAATACTCTTGATGCATTGGTAGAATAGAGAAAACTGAATTGAACTTAGACAACAAACAATTAATATCTAAAGATGGATGAATATAGATATTATTTATCTCCTCTATGACTGGTGTTTCTGAAACTTCAAACAAATCAAGCATTTCTGAATCAAAAACTATAATTGAATTTTCAACAAAAACTGGAGCTTCTAGAGCTTCAAAAACTGTAACTTCTGAAACTATAGCTTCTGGAGCTTCTTCATAAGGCATCTCCCCCTGCCTAGTTTCAGGGAGACCTGAATCTAGGACCCTAGAAGAAGGGACAGAAAGAGAGGAAGGAATTGAGGATATTTTAGAAGATAGTTCAGAAATGGCTGAGAGAACTGGAGCAAATTTTGCATCCAGGATGGAGTCAAGATTAGAAAGAATATGATGTACTGGAGCAAGTTTTGCATCCAGTAGAGAATCTAGTTTGGGAAGAATGTGATCAAGGATTTGATCAGCAATAGAAGAGAAATTTAGATATAGAAAATCTGGTAGATTAGATGAAGATGGTTGAGAAGTGGATGGAATGGAAGTTGGTACAGAGATGTTTGTGACATTTGTAGAATGTGTAGAAATGTCTGGATGGATAGGGCATGAGGGATGGATGGGTGACTGATGGTCATCATGTATAGGAGAGAGAGGTGGGGAAGACAAAAGATCAAATGAAGGAGGTGGAATATCATTTGGAGGTGTTGGAGAGTTTGGATGTGGAGTTTGTTTAGGGGAAAAATGCTGAGAAGGTGGAGATGGGTGAGGAGGAGAAGGAACAGAAGAAGGAACTTCTGGACGGGTTGAGGGAGTGACTGAATCAGTCCTGGTGCCTTCATAAGCTTTCTTTTGGGCAACTGCTCCTGGGATCTTCTTGAGAATCACCCTGTCCCATTTTGCAAAGAGAGCTGAGGTCAGCCTCTTGCTAGCATTTATTGTTACTTTGGGTGAGACCAGAAGGTCTTGGTGCTTTTCCTGCAGAACTATTCCTATAACTCTTCCAAAACAAACATTATCTTTAGAAACTTTCTTCTTAATCAATTCAAACAGAATTGATCCCCAGTTAACTTTCTTCTTGTCCATCAAAGCCATCATCCACAGAAATTGGTGCCTTTTAATGTAATCATGTCCTGATGTTTTTCCTAACAAAACTTTTCCAGCAATATCTGACAAAAACTTGTATTCTATGGACAAGTTTTTCTTAAGCAAATGATTAGGGTTTCCAGTAGAATGACCCATTTTAATCAAAGCTTCACCAAATTCATCAGAGCTTAACTCTAAGTCATCATCACCATTTATGAACCCAAAAACTTCAGATAAAATAGTTGTGGTAAGAGAAACCTGATGACCTGAGATAGTTCCAGTTAAGCTTTCATCTTCTGACTTGGCCGTGTAAGCCCATTCTTTAATTTCTGCACAATGTAACTTAATCCTTGTTGTCATGAACTTTCTCATCTGTTGTTCCTCAAAGAGTTGAAGAATATCTTGAAAAACCTGGTCGGATTGTGCAAACGATTCCATATCAATATCAAATCCTGCATCGAACTTCATGGAGTAGAGAGCAGCCTAAGAAATCGCCATTGAAACCTGCAAGAGAGAAAAAGATCAAGTGCAGAGGGGAACTTAGAGGGAAAGCGATTTCTTGTAGGCGCAATCTATTAAGAAATAAAATAGAGATTATGTAGTCGGAGAAAGGACGGGCGCATTCGTGGAGCGATGTTTGACAAAAACCAAATAAAAACAGAAGTCGAAAAGACTTTAGGTTTTCGTCAGACAACGTTCGACGAAAGTATCTTTTTCGTCGACCACCGTTCGACGAATGAAATTTTCTTCATCGATTCTGAAGTTACAAGGTTTCGTCGACCACCATTCGACAAATGTTTCAAATTCGTCGTCCTCCGTTCGATGAATTGAGGGTATAAGCAGAAGATATAATTTTTAACAGATTGAGTCTCCATCTATCATTCCTATCTGATTTATAAAGAAGATATGCTTCTTTTCATCCAAGGGCTTGGTGAAAATATCAGCTCTTTGCAAATCAGTAAAGATGAATTGTAGGCAAATATTGTTTTTATCCACATTATCCCTAAGGAAGTGGTGCCTAATTTCTATATGTTTAGTCCTACTATGGAGAACTGGATTTTGTGCTATAGATATTGCACTAGTATTGTCACAAAATATAATTGATTAATTTAGATTGATACCATAGTCTAGGAGTTGATTTTGTATCCACAACATCTGTGAGCAGCAACTACCAGCAGCTAAGTACTCAGCTTCAGCTGTTGATGTAGACACAAATGTTTGTTTCTTACAAAACCAAGACACTGGCAAGTTCCTGATGTGCTTTTCCTGTCTACCCTGCATCCAGCATAATCTGAATCTGAGAATCCAGTTAATTCAAATTCAGATGTTGTTGGATACTAGAGACCTAGATTAGGGCAACCCTTTATATATCTTAAAATCCTTTTTTAATAAAATTAGATGAGATTCTTTGGGGTTAACTTGAAACCTAGCACAAATACAGGTAGCAAACATTATATCAGGCCTACTAGCTGTTAAATAAAGTAAAGAGCCAACAATTGCACTATATACTTTTGAATCAACAGGTTTCCCTGAATCATCATTATCAACAACAACATTTGAGGGCATGGGTGTTTTCATAGTGGAAGAATCAGACATACCAAATCCTTTCACTAATTCCTTAGCATACTTAGATTGGGATATGAAGATTCCATTTGGAGTTTGCTTCACTTGAAGTCCATGGAAGTATGATAATTCACCCATACTACTCATTTCAAATTTAGATTGCATTAGAGTGGAAAATCTTTTGCATAAATTTGAATCAGTAGAACCAAATATAATATCATCTACATATATTTGGACTAGCAAAATTTTATCTTTATGTATCCTGAAAAATAAGGTTTTATCTACTATGCCCCTACAGAAATTGTTTTCGAAAAGAAAACTAGCTAAAGTCTCATACCATGCTCTGGGAGCTTGTTTAAGACCATAGAGAGCTTTATTAAGCTTAAATACATAAGAGGAATGAGTTGGAGAGATGAAACCTGGTGGTTGTTCCACATAGACTTCTTCTTTAATTTCTCCATTCAGAAATGCACTCTTCACATCCATTTGATAGACTTTGAACTTCTTATATGCAACAAATGCAAGAAAGATTCTGATTTCTTCTAACATTGCAACTGGTGCAAAGGTCTGATCATAGTCTATTCCTTCTTCCTGTGAGTATCCTTGAGCTACTAGTCTAGCTTTGTTTCTCACAATGTTGCCTTGTTCATCTAGCTTGTTCATGTAGACCCACTTAATGCCAATGACTGGATGGCCCTTTGGTCTTGGAACCAAATCCCAAACCTTGTTCCTTTCAAATTGGTTGAGTTCCTCTTGCATTGCAAGAATCAAATTTGGATCTTGTTCTGCATCTGTTATGGATTGAAGTTCAACTTGTGAGAGGAAACAAGTATGCATCTGATTTTGGTGTAGTTGATGCCATGTTTGAACACCTACTGAAATATCTGCAATCACTTGTGAAATTGGATGATCTCTAACTGTGATGTGGTCAACAGTTAGAGTTGGTTCAGCAATAGTATCCACTTGGGGAATTTGTTCAGCTGTGATATCCTATGGAGGATGTTCTGCTATTATTTGATTTGAACTTTTAGCAAAATCTGGATGATCTTCCTCTTCACTTTCTTCAGCATCCTGCTGTACAGGATTTAGAAATTCTTCTTTCTGTATAACTAATTGATCTAGTTGCTCACATAGTGTAGGTACCTGTAGGTTTTCTTTGGTAGAAGAATTCTTCTCCTTGTAAAACATATTAGTTTCATCAAAGGAAACATGCATTGATTCTTCTATTTTAAGAGAGGATTTGTTATAAATCCTATATGCTTTGCTTACTAATAAATATCCTAAGAAAATTCCTTCTTCACATTTTGGCTCAAATTTCCTAAGGTACTTCTTATCATTATTGTGAACAAAACATCTATAGTCAATGTTCTAAAATAATTGACTTTAGGTTTATTTCCTTTAAGTAACTCATAAGGAGTCTTACCCTTAAGTTTGTGTATCAAACTTCAATTCAAAGCATAGTTTGTTGTGCTAACAGCCTCTGCCCAAAAGGATAGGGGCAAATTAGCATCTGCAAGCAATATTCTCGCTGATTCAATTAGAGTTCTATTTTTCCTTTCAACTACCCCATTTTGTTGAGGAGTTCTAGGAGCTGAGAAGAAATGTCTGATACCTTCCATCTCACAGAATTCTTGCATGAGAAGAGACTCAAACTCAGTGCCATGATCACTTCTGATCAATGAAACTACAGTAGAGTACTCAATCTGTATGCTCTTAAGAAAGTTTGTAAGAACTTTAAAGTTATCTGACTTTTCTCTCAAAAAGAACGACCAAGTGAATCTAGAGAAGTCATCTACAATAACAAGAGTGTAAGAATTCCCCCCTAAACTCTTTGTTGCTATAGGTCCAAAGAGGTCCATATGTAGCAAATATAAGATTCTAGGTGAATCACTTTTAGATAATGATTTAAAACTATTTTTAGTTTGCTTGACTAGTTGACATGCCCTACAAAGACCTTCTTTCTTGTATGAACCTGATGGTAAGCCTCTAACAAGATTGTATTTAGATAATTTAGGAATGGTCCTAAGGTTTACATGTCCTAATCTCTTATGTCATAGTTCACTAGGTTTGCTTAATTCATTAAATAAACAGATTTCTGATGTAGGTGAATTGAAATTTACTAGATAAATATTACCTTGCCTAATACCTGATAAAACAATAACATTATCAGAAGATTTAATAAGGCATTTCAATTTATTAAAGGTTACCTGATACCCTTCATCACATAATTGACTTATGCTGATGGGGTTGTGCTTTAGTCCCTTAACATAAGCTACCTCTTTGAAGGTGACTTCTCCAACCTTGACTTTTCCATAGCCTTTTGTTAGTCCATAGTTGGAATCTCCAAATATTACTTTTGGTCCAAGCTTTGCCTTGTAGTTGTTCAGGTTGGCCATGTTTCCTGTCATGAGCTTTGAGCAGCCACTATCCAAATACCATTTTTCATTTATTTTTGGATAGATGTGTACCTGCAAAAACAAAAACATAAACTAGTTGTTTTTGACCCAGACTACTTTGGGTCCTTTTATGTTACCACAAAATTCAGAGATAAAGGACATTTCAGGCTGATCCTTATAGCCTTGTGGATGATATCTCCTTGGAGGTATTATCCATTCAGTAAAAGGATTTTTAGTTTGTTTAGAGTTAGAATTCCTAAAATTTTCTGTATAGTATCTGTTCGACGAATTTGGATGAATTCGTCGATCGTCGTTCGACGAATGTCGAGCGCCGTTCATGTAATAACTATATTGAAAATCTTTTTTCAGTTTTCATCGATCTCCGTTCGACAAATTGAAGTCTTTTTGTCGAGCTCCGTTCGACGAATTCTTTTGAATTCTTTTATTCTTAACAGACTTGCTTGAAACATCTTTATTTCTTTCTGCACCTTCTTTGCCCTTAGCAGAAACGAATTTTATGGGTGTAGAGAGGATGTTTCTCTTAATTAGTGGTGGCTCACTTGATGAAGCACCCAAGCCCAGTTTGCTATTAAGTCTAGCATTGGCAGTGCTTGTAATGTCCATCAGTTTGATGCTTCTCCCATTGAAGGATTCTTCAAACGTCTTAGCTTCAGACAACTTATTCTCAATGAAAATAATGTGTTCCCTGGAGGCAGCCAAATCTTTCTTAAGATTAACATTCTCTTCACTTATATTTTCCATTTCATCCAACTTATTTCTGAGAGAGATTATTTCCTTCTCAGATTTGATTAAGTCAAAGCAAAGAACTTTGAATTCATCTTTGAATTCAATGGAATTGAAATCAAAGTTAGATATTACCTGATCAGGATCATCTCCTGCTTCTGATTCTGATTCCTCTTTGTTAGAATTGTTGACTAAGGCATTGATTGCCATCATGCAGAAGTTCTTCTCTTCTTCATTATCTTCATCATCACTGGATGATGATGCATTTCCTGACTCACTGCCTGAGTCATAAATAGCCATTAGGCATTGGTCCTTCTCATTTGAATTTTCTTCATCTTCAGAGGATCTAGATGAAGATTCTGATTCAATTTCACTCCAACTTTCTGCTATAATTCCTCTTCCCTTCCTTTTGTGCTTGTGGGAGGAAGATTTGCTGGAGCTTCTTTTCTCTTCTTTTTCCTGTTTCTTATCTTTCTTTTGGTTTTCTGGACAGTTTGGCAGATAGTGTCCAGGTTTCTTGCAACCATAACAAATAACTTCTTTAGGCATTGATTTGTCATACCTTTGCTTTTCTCTTGATCTGGACTCTTTCTTTCTGAAGTCCTTCTTAGCCAGTTTGTAAAATCTCTTGGCTATGAGACTCATAACTTCCTCATCTTTTGGAGTCGTTTCTTCTTCTTCAATAGCTTGGAAAGATATATTTCTCTCCTTCATGGATGCTAGAGATGAAGTAGATTGCTCAACTTCCCTGGATTTGACAATCTGCTCATAAGACTTGAGCTTGCCTAACAGTGTCTCAGTGGTCATCTCATTGAGACTTCTGGCTTCCTTAATAGGCCAGATTCTAGAATCCCATGTGTTGGGGAAGCACATAAGAATTTTATCATTGATCTCAGTGATAGAGATCACTTTGTCCAGAGACTTCAGCTCATTGATTATGAGGCTGAGTCTATTGTACATATCAGCAACTGTCTCTGTTTCTCCTTTCTTAAAAATTTTCATACTGAGAAACAAGATGTGATCTCCTGTCTTTCCTTTCATCAGCAGATCCCTCAACCATATTGGTGAGAGAGGTCCATATCTCTCTTACTGAGGCGCATTCCACCACTCTTTGAAAAATGTCACCAGACATTGCTTGAGCCAGAATATTCATTGCTTTTGCATCAGCACTCCTTTGCTTCTTTTGGGCTTTAGTCCATTCAGGAGGTGGGACAACATGGTTGTCTGTTGTTGCTTCAGTGCTTGTAGATGTTGAAGGAGTAGGAGGTCCTGTCAAAATAACATTGAAGATTTCCTCATCAATAGAATTCATATACAATCTAATCCTTGCTTTCCACAGTGCAAACTTACTGAGATTGCACATAGGAGGTCTTGTGCTGGAATACTCTTTGTTTTGTGCCATGAGTTTTTTTTAAACAAAAGAAAATGAAATAAAAAAGAAACTCTGAGAGAATCTAAGATCTAATTGATCTTTGTGATTCAGGTGTTAGCATGTAAAGAATCAACTTCCTCTGATACCAATTGAAAGTGGGGGTTAGATCTTAGGTTACTCTAGAGGGGGGGGGGGGGGGGGGTGAATAGAGTATTAAAACTTTTTCTGAGTTTTTATAGCGGAATTAAAATAGTGTTATATATATGTGTGTAAGCAGTGTGAGATATATAAAATAGAAAAACAGAATAAATAAAAGCACACAGCACAGCACAGAGAAAATAAACAAACACAAAGCACACAAGAAAATATAGTGGTTCCCCAATAAATCTGGGTAGTCCACTCTTCTACCACCCTTGGTAGGAATCCACTAGGAGGGTTGATCAGGTGCCCTAGCACCAAGGTGATTTTGATCAGGTGTCCACACACCACAGAGCTTTTGATCAGGTGCTCAAAACCAACTAGATTTTTTGATCAGGTGTCTTGCCACCAAGGAGTTACACTTTTAAAGGGAGTATTAAACCTGTACAAGAGAGGTAAGAAAGAGGTTATGAGGTTCTTCTCTGTCAAGATGCTGAGAGAAGACACTAGTGGATTTGTTGTAAAGCTCCCCCTGTCTGATTGAAGTATTTGACAGATGGTGGACAAGCTTTCTATTGAAAATAGAAATCTTCTGTAGCAGATTGATCTGGAAGAAAATGTTCTTCAGATTCTTTGTTGCTCTTTTAGAAAACTTGAACTTTGCAGCAGATGTCTGAGAGATTGATCTTTGAAGGTTGATGTTCTCAGAGAAATTGAGATGCTGCTTGAGAAAGAAGAAGACTGAGAATGTTTTTGAATGAGTGTTCTTCTTTTTCTCCTCTGTTCTTGTTCTTGTACTGTCTCTGTAATCTGTAAGAGATATTTGAATTCTGTCGAATAAAATAAAAATATAGAGATAATAATGTCTGTCTTTGATATATTCTCCTTTTGAAATAGAAAAATCAGACTTAAATCTTTTCTTGGAACTGCCACAGATACCAAACGACTTTGGCAGGTCTTTTAATCCTTTAGCCGTGAAATATTCCTTTGCATTAATTGTCAACGGCTATCTTTGCCTTGGAATAAGGAAAGAAAGGAATATATTCAAAGAATATAAGATCCTGACTTGAATAAGTCCAAATATATTTGAATAGAAGCGTTAGAGACGTCGATCTGTGATCAGGGAGTTGATAAATAACTGATCTTTAAGAATTAAATAATCTGGGGACTGTATTTGTCGAACTGAGCTTCAATGAAGAATTTGTCAAACTCTGGCTGGAATTCGTCGAACGCTGATCGAAATTTGCCGAGCACTGCTCAGAGAATGTCGAGCACTTGCTGGCTATAATACTTCAGTTTGCTGAGAGAAATTTGTCGAACGCCATGCACCATTCGTCGAACGCTGATCGACATTCGTCGAACGCCACTAGCCATTTGTCGAGCACTGAGAACTTAAATTTTCCTTAAGTTCTAACTAATCTAACAGACTAAAAACTTGACCCTTAGACTATACAATGGGGTCAACTTGATCCTAGTCAACATAATAGTGATCCTAGCCCAAATCAGTAATAGGGTTGTTCCAACAAAATTTCTTAAAGAAATTTATGATCTTCCTCTCACACGTATGAAACAAACATAAGAGGAGAAGGACATACAAACTTCCACCGTTAAGGAGGAAGGCCTAGAAGACGACAAAGGAACTTCATGTTCGCATCTTACCTCTTCCGATAGAGCTGTAATAAAGTCTAACTCTTCTTCTTATTTCCATATACTAAAAATTGTTAAACGGAAAATGAAGAAATTAAAAATAGCCAATAAAGAATTCCTCTTAGAAAATAAAGATTTAAAAGCAAAAGATAAAGTAGAATCAAATTCTGATTTATCTAGCTTTACCCATGTCTCTTCTATTGAAAATACAAAACATTGTCTTAATTGTAATGATATTAAAGAAAAATTCAAGGAACTTGAAAAAGAACTTATTTTTGTAAAGAACATAATGGAAAATTATCTTTAGAAATTTCATCTTTGAAAAGTGATTGTGCTACATATGCCAAAATTATAAAATTGAAATCAAGGAGATGGATGAAACATTTGAGGAATTTAGAAATGACTATAAAAATCATATTGACTCTATTGTTTCCACTCTTAAAAATAGCACAATTGCATATAATAAAGCTTGACATAATTTGAAAAGTAAGAAAAATGAATTAGAAACTAAAATCAACTTGCTTAAGGAAATCATAAAGAAAAATGCTCAAAACATACAATCACAATCTCAAGAAAAATTCAAAAGCAAGTTAAACACAAATATGAATATTTTAACTAAACATAATTATGAGTGTAAGAAACACAATTTTTGTAAATCGAAAACCAAATCTCCATTACTTTCAAAATCATGTTCCTCCAAACTTGAAATTCGAATTACACAAATTTCCTATTAACAATACTATCAATTATACTTTTCAAAGTAAAGATAACCACAATGGAAATTTGTTGTATAAAAATAACATTAAACTAAGGTTTGAATGGAGACCCAAAGTTAAAGATGAAACACAAAATCAAATCAAAAGGTCCCTTTCAATTCTATCTCCCCAAAAGCAAACACGTTGTATTTGGGTACCCAAAAGAACCACCACACCAGGTCCTCTTTGGATACCTAAATCTCTCATTCGTTAGTGTCCTATCATTTGTATGAAGTAGAAATCAATTAAAAAATGAAATATCAATTCTCTACTTCATGATATGCCTAATTTCTATTTTGTTTTTTTTCTTTTATTTTTCTTGAGCCAACATGATATGATCACTTTATATAACTTTTGATATGACTTTCACATATTAAGCCAAAATTCATTAATAAATCAAATTGAATTAAATTAAATAAAAGGTCATATCATTTTTCAAGTGATCTACTTATCCGTTGTGTTTTTTCCTTCTAAATCCATTACCTATAAAAACTTATATCATCACTATAAATTAAATACTAAATTTGTTATATGATATCATGACAAATAAAATAATTTTCAAAAAAAAAGGATCTAAAAGGAGTATTAGGGGTCTTAGGCTGAATGTATAGGATGCAAAAGTGGTTGATTATTTATTTAATATCCTTGTGTCATTTGATAGCCTCTAATATGTCTACTCATAATCATGAAAAATCGGAATTGAAAAATCGCAAAAATCATATGTTTTTAAACAAAAACCAAAATCAAATTTACAAAAATATGCGAAATTTTGACCCAAACTTCAAACGATCATAACTTTTGATCCGCTTGTCCGATTTTCACGTATAATAACTTTTCGGAACGAGGAAGAGAAGATCTATGAAAAAAATGAACTCCATTTAGAAGTTATCTCAGTTTTTCTTTTTCTTGCAATTTTTGTGTCAACGGATTGTACATCACAGGCTCCTAAGGTCCATTCCAATGGCCTTAGAATCAACCTTATACTTATTGAAAATAACTCACAAGATTAAAACACATCATTCTAGGTTTATGAACTATTAGGTTGAAGCTTCATATTGATTATATGCAAATCGATCATATGCTTGTAATCCTCACATAACAATGCACATTGATATCATAACTTTTCATCTAACATCATCACTTACTATAATTAGAAATTAGTGGCTATGCTAGTTATATCATGTCATGTTATGCTAAGGAAAAATAGAATAATGAAAATTGAAAGACAAGAAAAGTATATATATATATGAATTTGTTTAATATTCAAAAACCCAAGAGAAAATTTACAATAACTTTTCAAAAGAACCAAAAATAGTTTCTCACTATAATCATATTCACCTCACAATCTTTCTTTAAAATATTTTGAAAAATGATGAATATGATTTATGTTACATACTTCACCATCATAATTATGTAATATCAAAAGATCTTTTAATTCAAACATTACACATAACTTCAAAAGATCATTTAGGTTCTAACATATGATTGGTGATCATGATAATTATATGAATAAATTATGTATTTTGGTTGCATGTATCTTACTATATCTAGACCTTAGAATCACCTTGATATCAATAACGTCAAATCTAACCATCACTTAATTCTAGGTATACAAATTAAATTTCTATCAATTTAAAAGACATGCATTATTCTTATGGCATAATATGAACTCGTCATACTAGCATTATCAACTAATAAATATTACCATTCATGTTAGTTATCAAATAATGTCATAATGAATCCATCTTAAAGTAGAAAAATTGAAAGATAAAATAACTATATGACTTTAAATTGTTTCCATAGGACAAAATGCTTAGGATGTCCATGATCATTCACCCACATTATGTGTCTCACAATAGCGAGGGCGTAGGATTGTATGCATTAGATGACCAAACCTCTAAGTCATGTCTTGTCCTTAACCGGGGAGGGTTCCAATGGGGCCTTGCGAGGCACTGGGGGGAAAGAGTGCTTGGTTGAGTGTTCTCTAGTGTGTGCATATGGGATTAACACCCCATCCTACGACATGTGCACAGCTCCTCATGCCCATCTGTCAATTAGTACAGGGCTAGTGTGTAGACATATAGTTAGGGTATTATAATCTAGGACATACCTATATCATATAATCTTTATGATTATATTATTCATGCAATCTTGGTTTGATCGAACATGCTTATCTTGTGTTTTGCATATTTTATCATTTTTTGAGTTTTAATGATCTTGTAAAACACAAATATATGAAAACCAAATAAAAACTTAAAACCATTTTTGAACAAATAAAACATGTTTTTATAGCCTTCTAATCATTTCCAAATTCTCTTAAATTTCTACCCTGGGAAGGTCTATATACATACTACCTATTCCAAAGAATTTTTTTTCAAAAATCTCAAAATATAGTGTTCGGTTTGGGCGTTAAGTAGTTAACGCCAGGCATTCGCTATTTTGGCCAAATTGAATTTCTAATTCTTCTAAAATATTTCTGATGTTTTTCTAATGATTTTTCTCTGTTCCTTTTCTTAGATTTGAAATTATTTTATTAGTAAATTGATTGTTTTATTCCAAAATACAAAAAAAATCAAATAATTCAAAATGATCAAAAATATGTTTTTGTTATTTGTTTTGCTTTAAAATATTTACAAAATTATGGTTTGACTATATGACTTCACAAGAGCAAACATCTTAGTCATTTTTGTTTCAAATTGTCAAAATTGATTTGGCATACACTTAAAGATTTTCTTCAATGTCTAATTTTAATTTCAAATTTTCTAAACATTGTTTTTGTCATGCCTTGACCTTAATCTGATTATGTGCAATTAATAGTCAATAAATATTTGTGTATGATTGCCTAGCATGCCTCTAAGTATGAGTAATGTTTTATGTTAATCAATGATCATAACACTCACTATTTTGGTAATCTACATGTGCCCATAATCTTAGTCTTGCATGATTGTGTAGTGTAATCGTTTTAACACATTAAGTTGTATGTCTAAATTACCTACATCGCCTTTCAAAATTAAATTTCTTGCACAGATAGTGGTGTTATTTTAATAATATCTATGCTTGCAACAACAAGTGAATTTGGAGACCTTTGGCCCAAACCAAAAAAAAAATAATGAAATAATATGCCAAACATAACTCCACCAAACACTACTCACCCTCCTGATAAGTCTTAATGAGCATTGTGAGGTTGAGCACCTTGGAAAGAATTGTAAAGTGTCTTGTGCAAACTATTAAAAAAGTGAGGTCCGGAGGTGAAGTAAAAATGCGGAACACTTCACAAAACTTTCCACAAGTGTAGCACAACAATGACAATGGGAAGACCGAATAGTGCTATGGTATTAACTATCTCTTTACAATTCGAGGTATATATGGCGAGACATGATTCATAAGAATCACGGAGGAGAGAAGCACAAAACACAAAGATAAACAAGCTGCTGGCGACTTGATCACTCGTGACCGCCAGACCGCACGCCAGACCGCGCGAACAGACAAGCTAGACGGAAACCCCTGAGACCGTGCGAACAAAGCACAAGCTGCACTTGTCAGACCACAACCACAGACCGCCCAACTTGCTGCTTTATTCAACTGCTGAAAATCAACCAGTTCACACTTCTTGATCGCCCAGATCGCACAGTCTTAAGATCATAGAAGAACCGATCAACATTGAACAAGAAACAGCTCCCTCCTACAGACCATAACTCAAGACCGCCTGGCCACTTAAGACCGCCTGATCAACTGAGTCCGTTGCTATAGATCGAGAACCTTCAAACACAGATCGCCGAGACATACCGCTGGAAACCTGGTTTATTCGAAGCAGGAAAGACAGAAGTAAAATGACGGAGACCGCTGGTCACTAACCTGCGAACACAACAAACCGAACAGTTAACTTCAACCCGCGCGGTCACGAAAAACTGAGACTGGCAAAATCAATCTGCTCTAGGTTCTTACAGTTCTTAGTTGGTAAGTGGTTCTAAATGACGAGCCCTGCACCCCTATTTATAGACGAGGAGACGGATGTCGTCACCGCACAAACCGGGGTACAATAACCACACATTAGATCGCGAGCGATCTCGCAAAGCAGATCGCCCGAGCTCAGCATAGTTTCCAGCTCCCTTATTAAACCTTGCGGTTACAACCAAACTGCTCGGTCACCGTGGTCACAACAAAGCAGACCACCCGGTCTTCTTCCAAAGAATACAGACCAAGAATATCTGACCGACTTAGGACAAGTCATCAGAACACCCAGCGTGAGCTGCTTGGAGAAATATACGGTCACCCAAAACAGACCGCACAAAAGAGATTGAATGAGACAGAATTGGTCAGATCACTAGTATAGACCGCACGGTCTCTGCGGTCTTCAATCAGCAGACCGCCCAGCCCAATCCACTTCCACTTCAAAAATTTAACACTCCCGCTTGAAGTGGGAAGTGGAAGTCAGCCCAAGCAAACTCCGCAACTGACCAAAAGGTCCCTTCGCCAGCGGCTTAATAAATATGTCAGCAATGTTCTCCTTGCTCTGCACATGATCCATAGTCAGAGATCCCTCCAACATCTTCTCAAGAATGAAATGGTGATGAATCTCAATGTGCTTCATACGCGCGTGTTAAACTGGATTGTTCACCAGTTTGAGAGCACTCTCATTATCAACACATAGCAGAGTAGGACCTTGCACCTCCCTATCAATGTCCTCCACAAGCCTCCTAAGCCAGATGGCTTCCTGAGCTGCCAAAGCCGAAGCTTTGTGCTCCTCTTCCGTGGTAGAGACAGACACAGAATCCTGCTTCTTGCTGCACAATGATATAGCTGTAGAGTGTAACACCGCAAAAATTGTAGTTCAGCGAAGTAGGCGGAGTGGCAGTGCTGCGCTTGAAGCAGGCTAAATTTTCCCTGTCTGCTCTTAGCGTACGATCAGTGTCCTCATCGCGCACGACCGGTGATCGTGCGCCAGTGATCGTGCGTTAATTCAGAAGAGAATCAAGTTTTGTCTCCTCTTAGCGCACGACCATTTCCCCTCTTCGCGCACAACCAGTGATCGTGCGCCAGCAATCGTGCGCATATTCGCAAGGAATCGGAGTTCTGTCTCCCCTTAGCGCACGACCATTTCTCCTCTTCGCGCACGACCAGTGATCGTGCGCCTGTGATCGTGCGCCCTGTTTATTCTGCTCCGCGTTTTTGAGCGGAGAAGACGATCCGGCCGTCCAAATCTTTTGGAATCTGATCTGATGGCTAGGATTAGATGCAGGAGGGTCTTAGGGCTTATGAGAGGGGATTAATCCTCATTATTTTGAGGCCTCTCTCTCTCCAACCCTAGAGAAAGAAGAAGCAGCCAAGGAAGAAGAAGGAAGATCCCACCATTGACGGAGCTCCGGAGCTCCATTTCGCGAGCCGTTTCCAGATTTGGAGAGTGCAGCCCGGTGCGGTCGTTTCTCTCCGTGTGAAATCTCGGATCCATGGCAAAAAAGAACGCGTCTAGGGTAACGATTCTTCCTCCCGAACTTTGGACTTGTATTTGTCCTTTCATTCCTCTTTCTATGCTTGCATGAGGTATCTCTTTCACCAAATGGGTGAAGTTTAGGATTTCCCCGGCATATTGCATGTAGAAAATCCGGTAGTCGTGCGAATTTAGGCATTGTGTGTGAAGCCTATTCGTGGCCGTGAGCCCGAATCGGTGATGCTTGATTTGCGACGTTGCATTTAGGTTAGGCCTAGAATGCGTGCCAGAGAATGACTCCGTGAAATCATCTATAGTATTGCGGGAATTAAGTGTAGTCGTCTTGTGAAGATCCTAACGAAAGCCCCATGCTTTGAGATTGGATGCAGGCAAACCTTCACCACGAAATTGATGCGGATCGTGTTGTATCTCCTTTTTGGTTACGTGTAAAGCCCGGTCATCGTGAAGCCTTGAGTGTTGTAACCTATGTTTTGTGTAGCACTAGCAAGTGCTAAACCCTTACGGGCCGAGGTGATGTCATACCCGCATCGTATGTGTGAACTCGATGATGAGAGCTCGGGAATTGGCTGAACTAAACCCGTTTCCATGCGTGGTAGTAGGGAGATGTTATCTCTTGTAAATCCGAGTGATCGTGGAAGAGGCCGCGGAAGGTGTTTACCTAGATGGGCTAGAAGCTCTTTTTCCATCTAAACTTTCCGGACTCATGATGGTGTTGGTGCTCGGGAAGAAGTACCTTTGGTCCATGCCTTGTGAGCATGGAGTGTGCGGTTGTTGTACCCACGTCTGTGATAGATTGATGTTATGTTTGGCCTCATGAGGTTGCTTAGGCGGTTGTGGGGAACCTTCGGGTGAACCCAACCAACATCATGTGCATACCTAGGTTCCCTTCTTTTTGATGCTCAACCTAGAAGATTGATTGTGCTTGAAACCTCACCTTGTGTAGTTGCACCTTCTTTATATTAGTACTTGTGCTAGTATAGCTTGCTTGCAGGGTAGAAGCTCCGCCACCCCGGGAAAGGGGTGGGGTCGTTATAATTTGGTCAGCTTTGCTGATCGTTACCTTGTTTGGCACCGCTTGGTGGAATGTTCTTATGCAGGTGCAGGTGAGCCTAGCGGGAAGAAGCGGGCGATTGCCCTTTTGCTGAGTTGGCCATCGAAGGCCAGCCTCTTTTCTATTTTCCTTGTATTGCCGGCCTGCGCGCCGATGAATGTTTTGAGTTATAGTACATTTGGTGAATGTAAGGCCTTAAGGCCGTAACTCTTTATATTAGTTTCATTCCTATGATAGTGGACAGTTCTAACTGAAATGTTTAATCAAATGCTTCCGCTTACGTGTTGTACTCTCGTGTAGTTGTTACTTTTCTAGTTATCACCTTTTAACTCCTAGCTAGTGTGGTTCGTATGGCGTGGGTTCCCGACCGGACCTGCTGTTATACTTTTCGTACTGGCAGGGTGTTACAATTTGGTATCGGACTTAAGGCGTCGATCCGTAGTTTAGCGAATTCGGGACGAATTCCTTTTAAGGGGTGGTGCGCACGGGTTGTGCATTCACCTAAAACGACAAAAACTAATAAGAATGTCCACTTAGGAATGAAAAAACATGCTTGTTTGCGGAACCTGAGCATTCCATGATTGATGTTTGCTATGTTCTCCGTCACTAAATTGTGCCTTGCATAATTATAGGTGACTAGAAGTGTTGCGGGGCAGTCTCGACCCCGCAACACCGCTGAAAGTAGTGGGTCGGCTGAAGTGCCAGCGACCACTCCTTCGGCTGAGATGATCATAGTGGTCACAGAAGCGGTCATGGCCGCACAAAATGCATGGCTAGGAAGGCTAGTACAGCCTCCCAGTCTTATTGTGGCCCCGGTTCCAACAAAGGGAAGTGAGCCAGAAGCGGAACCGCAATTGCGCTATCAACTGTTAAAGTACTTTCTGAGCCTCAACCCTCCATCCTTCGCAGGCACCGAATCTCCTGTGAGAGTTGCTGAGTGGTTGTCAGAAATAATGAGGACTTTAATGTCAATACTTATAATTAAGGATATGTTGGTAGCTTAACCACCTTCCTACTTATAAGAGAAGCAAGAATTTGGTGGGAAGAAGAGTTGGTGCACAAGTTTGGTGGGAGACAACTTACCGAAATCTCTTGGGAAAACTTCCATGAGTCATTCCTTCTAAGGTACATGCTCTCAACAGAGCATTTGGCACTACAGAACCAGTGTTTACACCTGGAGCAGGGAGCACACTCAGTGGATGAGTACCTGAATGAGTTCATCAGTCTGGGCCACTATGAGAGTTCTATGTGGGAAAATGAGGAGACCAAGATTAACAAGTTCTACAATGGTCTGCGAGATGACCTAAGACTAATGCTTGTGGGTCCAAGGTTACTTGGCTTCAACGTCTTAGTAAAAGCAGCAAAATCTCTAGAAATGGAAATGAAGAGTATGCCGCGCACGAAAGACTTCAATGAGTTACATGCGCCGACCTCTCAGTCCAAGTCGGAGTTCAGAAGGAACAAGAGGAAGTCTAGGTTTGCGGAACCAGCTCCTTCTAATATTTTGGGAGCCACGACCGTGCGGGGTCCTATTACGTGTTTCACCTGCGGGAAGGTGGGGCACAAAGCCGCGGTGTGTCGAAGTGGTCCTCCAAAGGCAAAAAACGGAGAAGTGGACTATGCTCGTGCGATGGGTTCAGCTGCTATAGAGAAAGGCAAGGCGGTGGAGTCTTCGATTCCCCAATATTCTCTAACCCAGCCGAGAGTCTACTCTTATGGCCAGCAAGAGGTCATTCAACAATGCGATGTCGCCACAGGTATGGATGATCATCGTTTAATATGATTTCTACCCCGTGTGCGGATAGAGATTACAATGTGTCCACTGTATCGGATGACAACAAAATTTAAGTCTTGTATTTGTGTGCAATTAGGCCTTGTCCTAATTATCGACTATCCGACGAGAGCTCTGTTGGTGCGGGAGCATCGCTCTCTTATCTGTCTAAGTACTTCGTGTTATGAATCGGAGTGTCGTTTACCTTAGTCAAGGATAGATTAGAGGTAATGCTGCCCAATAGATCTCGAGTGAGCGCGAGTAGGAGAAGCTGTGAAAAGGCGCAAAGATATTCTTCACCTTGTTGAAGGATTCGGGGCCTAGGACCAGCTTTGGTGTTGTCCTAGTAGTAGCGGACCAAACTGACAGAGAAGAACCGTTATCCGATTCTAAGAATTGACAACTTATTTGACCAACTGGTTGAGTCGACGGTATACTCTAAGCTTGACTTAAGGTCCGGCTACTAGCAGCTTAGGATAAAGGAATGTGACATTCCAAAAACAGCGTTCAGTACCCGCTTTGGGCACTATGGGTTCACGGTGATGCCGTTCGGTCTGTCAAATGCACCGTCGGTATTCATGGACTTAATGAACAGGACGTTCCGAGAGTATTTGGATCAATTTGTGATCGTCTTCATCGACGACATTTTGGTATACTCTCAGTCGGAAGAGGAGCATGTAGGGCATCTGCACGCAGTCCTGAGCACCTTGAGGAGGAGTCAACTATATGACAAATTCTCCAAGTGCGAGGTTTGGCTACCGTCAGTAGCATTCCTTGGTCATGTCGTTAGTGGAGAAGGAATTGCGGTTGATCCGTCGAAGATAAAAGCGATCCGAGCGTGGCCTTTGTTGAAAAACGTAGCGGAAGTCCGAAGTTTCTTAGGACTTGCCGGCTATTATAGGCGCTTTGTGGAAAACTTCTCGAGGATCGCACTTCCTCTCACAAAACTGACTAGGAAGGATCATAAGTTCGTTTGGTCGCCCGAGTGCGCACAAGCTTTTGAAGAGCTGAAGAGCCGTCTGACCACGGCGCCCATTCTATGCTCGCCACAAGGTACGGAAGGTTACGAAATTTATAGCGACGCCTTAGTAAGTGGTTTGGGTTGTGTCCTAGTGCAGTTCGGGAAGGTAATTGCCTACGGCTCCCGGCAACTGAAGGTTCCTGAGAGGAATTACCCGGTCCATGATTTGGAGCTAGCGGCCGTGGTTTTCGCCCTCAAACTTTGGAGGCACTATCTATATGGCGTGAAGATCGATATCTTTACCGACCACAAGAGCCTCAAGTACTTGCTAGATCAAAGGGAGTTGAACATGCGTCAAAGGAGGTGGATGGAGTTCCTAGGGACTACACCTTCAACATCAAATATACCACCGGTAAAGGAAATGTAGTTGCGGACGCGTTGAGTCGTCGGGCTCCCGCACAAGCAAATTGGATTTTGATGCACGATGAGCGTCTAATCCGTGAGCTGGAAGAAATTGATAGTTTATTAAGTGTAGTCAATATTACCTAGAGGGGGGGGGGGGGTGAATAGGTTTTACTTTTTTTCAGTTTATGAGAGTCTAGCTACAGAAATATCACACCCAGAAAGCACACAAGTATGTATAGAGGTTCCTCAAGACAGGGTGTCTTGAGTAGTCCTCTTTCCCCCTTCACCTCTCTAACAGTGAGTTAGATAAGGCCTCCAACTTCAATCTCAGCTCCTTGAGCTTACACCACAAGTTCCTCAGAACTTCTCAGATCAAGAGAGATCCTACCTCAGGCACACCAGCCCTACCCTCAGGCTCAACAGCCCTACAGCTCAGAGTTTATGTAACTCCTACCTCTCAGAAATCCCACAGATTTCCTACCTCAGACCTATCAAGAAGTCCTACCACTCAAGCTGTCAATCACAACTTTACACACAGGCAACAATGCCTTATAAGGATATAAATGAGTTTGTAATAAACACAGAAGACAAAGATTTACTCTCTGGTTTTCTTGTTCCTTTCTTCAGATCTGAATAGCAGCAGCTTCAGACTTGAATCACTTTGATCTTCTTCTTTTTCAAGCAGAAGATCCACTTGCCCCTTTTTGGAGATGGTTCAGGAAGAGCAACTTATCTTCTTTTGAAGATTGACTCCAGCCTTTTTGAATTTCTTCAGCTGGCTGGAACTTGGAGCTCGATTGCGGCTTGCAGCAAAAAGCTTATCAATCGAACAGTTGTTTTTGATATGCCCTAACATCTTCTTTTATACTTCCAGAAGGCTTCAACGGCTATCTCTATCCTCCTGACACAATAGGCGGCTGATTTGACTTGCTTTTCCCTTTCAAATATTATTTGCGCCGAGAGCAGATCCCGACAAAGACTTTGGATCTGTCTCAGCGGTTGGTCTGAGACAGCATTCAGTCTCAGCGGTTGGGCTGAGACAGTATTCAGTTTCAGCGGCTGCTCCAGTCTCCTTCTCAGTGGATCCGCTGAGACAGACACAGGTCTCAGCGGTTTTAGGCAGATTGTTGCCAAATCTATTCCTTGTCTTGGAATAACCCAACCCTGCATACTTATGAAATACAAGTAGGGTTTATCAAATACAACTTGTACTTTGTATTTGAGTGTGGGGGCCTTTTCAAATTAAAGGGACATTGAGGATCAATTCCCAACAATCTCCCCCAATTTGAAGAAGGCAGAACACTCTCAAATGCAAGAGTACATGACTTATAAATTTTTGATATATATATCAATACAGCAGTCGATTCAACATGTTAAGCAAACAGAGTTTATAACAGATGATCAAAAATATATATACACAGCAGATAATCAATTCATCACAATTAATAGAAAGATATGACAATACATCTCATAATAGCAAAATCAATAAAACCAATGTAAGACTTAGCTAAGTCTTAAATTAGTGTTTCAAGTAGAGCAATATTTAAATAGCTTCAGTTTGCATAAAGTAATTTAGACAGATACTAGATCAAACACCCTTTGATCATCCATAGGAGTTTTATACATCTCATCAATGTTTGCTTTTCTTAGAGGAGGAACATTCAGCAACAACTTCTTCTTGGACTGCAGGTGCAGTAGTGTCTTCATTCAGATTTGAAGTTGCCTTCTTTTCTGCAAACTTTCTCTTGAGCTCTTGCCTTTTAAAATACATGAAAGGTTTTGGGATGTACCTAGATGGCATTCTTTGTGGGTTATCCTTCTTGACTAGGTTTGCTTTGAATACCTTTTCTCTTTTAGTGTTTCTTTCAAGATGTTTTATCCATTCCTCAGCTGGATATAATCTATCAATGTCTTTACACAACTGACCATGACTTACCCAAGCATTCAGAATTATCTTTTTAGAATCATCACTCCAATATTCAAAATCAGGATCTCTCCTGTTTTCATCCCTTTGGGAGGCCATGAATTCCTCAGTGAGCAAAACATGCTCTCTTTCTCTTTTCTTTTTCAATCTTTCATTTTGTGCTATTTCTTCTTGATGAGGAAAGTCCCAGTCTTCTGCCCTATTTGCATCTAGTAATGGCAGGTTCAAAGCAATCCTTGTTCCTTGGAGAACTTTCAGTGATAGTTCAGAATTGATGTCTGCATTTGTATTCTCCCCCTTTCTGGCTTCTTCAAAAATCTGTTGATTGATGTCTTGCTTGGCTGCTGTGATTGTGCCAGAGAGGGTTTGGAAGACATTTTCAAGATCAGTTTGAAGGTCAGTCTTTAATCTGCCAACTTCTTCAGTCAGATTGGAGAAAGTGGCTTTTGCCTCTAGAGCTTGGGAGAGAGTTGCAATGTCTCCTTTTAGTTCTTCCTTGTAGCTGTCAGCAGCTTCATTTAACTGCATTGCAGTGGAGTAGATGCGCTCTTGAAGATGATTGACTGACTTTTCTATGACCTCATCAGTTGTACTAACATAGTTTTTGACATAGGTCATGTCTTTTGCAGACACGGCCAGGTCAGCCTGAATTGAGTTGAATATTTTACCTTGACACTTAACAGTCTGCTTGGCTGTATCAAACCATGTGGTCATTTGCTTGTTAAGGAATTGGGAGTCCTCTTTTATGATGTTTAGCTCAGTCATTACTTCATTCCTTACTGATGAGACTGATTGGTGGATATGATCTCTGATTGATGCAGTTGACCTATCAACATGCACTTGCACAGTTTGAAGGTGTGCATCTAGCAGGGGTTGTAAGGATGAGGCAATGGACTTATTAACATATTCTTGCATAGATGCTAGGTGTGCATCTAGCATTGACTGAATGGAGCCTAAGATTTGCTCATGTGACTGTTTTAACCTTTGGGGAGAACTGGGTGGAGGAACAACATCTTTAGGTTGTGTGGGGATGTTTGGTTCAGCCACCACAGTAGGAGGAATCACTGGATCTAATCCCTTGGAAGCTTCACCCTCTTGGTGTTCAGCATGTGTAGCAGGATCATCGTGAAAGTCTGAATGGTGTCCATCATCATCATGGAAATCCATGCCATCTGCAGCTGTCTCTTCAGACTCAGCATGCTGCTCCCCCTCAGATTGTGCACCATGAGAGGACTTGTCAGCTACCTCTGTGATTTCCTCCCCCGCATTGTGAGCAGCAAGGAGACCTTGATTTCTTTGATTATTTTTAGGAGTAGGTTCTTTTGATGATGCTGTTGGATCAGGTACTCCTTCCTTGTTCAGCATCTCCCCCTCAGATGGAGCATTTAATATCTCTGCACAAGCTTTGGAGAGAACCACAAGAGGATCAGGTCCCTTTGCCTTTTCAGAAGCAGCAGGCACATTCTGTGCATCTGCATAATCTGAATTACTATTAGGATAGGTAACAGGAATGTTGTTGTTCTTAATTTCACATTCTTACCTTTGTTGGAGGAGACATCCTCTCTATCTACCTCCATATGGGTCCTTGCAGATTCAGGGTCAGTTCTATGAGACTCCTCATTGTCAGACCCAATTGATTTGGAGGGAGAGTCAGATTTCTGCTTTGTTGACTTTTCCATCTTGTCTTTGGCCATGGATGACTGGCTCATAGGAAGCACTCTGGAGAATCTATCCAGAGTCTTAATGTCCATTCTTTTGAGGTAATGAAGATGTACCCCCTTTGAGTTTGCAAAGGATTCTGAATAACTGTTCTGTAGGTACAGAGATAGTATTCTTCCCATATTGGGAGCATTTAGACATTCCTTTATTCTTTGAAAGACTACCTCTCCCCATGAGGTTTTCTTGGCCACTATTATCCTGGTCATAAGTTCAAACATGAACTTTGAAATAGTATCATGTGAACCTGGCTTGCAAAGAATGGCTTTGCCCACTATGTCAGATAGTAGCTTCCCTTGTTGATTGAAGAATTTCCTCCTGAGACAGCTAGTTTTTGTTTCACTGTACCCTGTCCATTGTAGGGCAGTTTGTTTATCCTCATCAGTGATCTCCTCCTCTTCAGTTTTACTGCAAGGAGATAATTTTAGTCCTTTCTCCAATCTTTTGGATGTTATCTTTATCTTCACAGATCCTATCTTTGACTTTAGAATGGCTTTGGAGGGAGAGGACTTAACATTGCTGAACCATTCCAGAACTTCAGTTCTGAGAATGCAGCTGGGTTCAGATAGCAGGAACTCCAGACCTTGAGCATCCAGCAGATGAATGACTTGTTTTATTTCGTCTGAGGCATGAGAGAACCCTTCTCTGACTATCTCATAGCCCTCCAGGAGATCTTTTGAGCTTTTTGGCGCCATTGAAGCAGAAGTTGGATGCGCTGAGTCGGGAGAGAAGATGAATCGTCTCGGCGGCTAAGGGTTTTGATTTTGTCGTGTGTTTCAAGTTACAAGGTAGCTATTAATAGTGATTCAGTTTCGTTTTTATTACCCCTAGATTTTTTGACTTATTACCTTATTATATTAAGGAATGTTAGGTTAATTAAGGCTAGATGTAAAGATTTAATTATTCAACAAGCCCGTGTCAGCGGTTCTGCTGAGATGGAGACCTGGACCGCTGGGACATTTTGCTCATCTCAGCGGTTCAGCTGAGATTTTTCTCAGCTGATTCAGCTGAACATCCTTCTGCAGGTAAGGTGTTGGTAAGGTTAAGACCAACTGAAGATTTGTAGACTAAACAGGTGTCCTAGACATGTCACCAAGTTGTAGAGGATAATGTAGAGCTTTATTGTTCATAATTTAGAATCTACATCAGTGACATACATTAATCATATATTTAGAACTATTCCATACTAAGCATGCCAAGATCAATTTTGAAAGCATTGAATTTGGATTCATCCAGTGGCTTTGTAAAGATATCAGCTATTTGTTTGTCAGTGGGGACAAATTCAAGACAGATATCTTTATTTTCTACATGTTCTCTAATAAAATGATATCTGATCTCTATATGTTTAGTCCTGCTATGAGAGACAGGGTTTTTAGCTATAGAGATTGCACTGGATGAATCACAATATAAAGGAGATTCCCTTACCTTGAGGTTGTAATCCTCCAACTTATGCTGTGTCCAAAGGAGTTGTGCACAACAACTGCCTGCAGCAATGTATTCAGACTCAGCTGTGGATATGGCCACACTGGTTTGTTTCTTGCTGCTCCATGATATCAATCTTTTCCCTAGAAATTGACAGGTACCACTTGTACTCTTCCTGTCTTCTTTGCAACCTGCAAAATCTGCATCTGAAAAGCCTGTTAGTTCAAAGTCATTGTTCTTAGGGTACCAAAGGCCAAGATGCAAACTGCCCTTAAGGTATCTCAAAATCCTCTTCACAGAGGTGTAGTGAGATTCCTTGGGACATGCTTGATACCTAGCACAAACACATGTAGAATACATAATGTCTGGCCTACTAGCAGTCAAGTATAAAAGAGATCCAATGATGCATCTGTACATGGACTCATCAAAGGCCTTCCCCTTTTCATCCTTGTCTAATGATACATTTGACCCCATGGGTGTTCTCATGGTGGAGGCTGATTCCATTCCAAATTTCTTGATGAGCTCCTTAGTGTACTTGGTCTGGGAGATGAAGATTCCATCATCAGACTGTTTCACTTGGAGCCCAAGAAAATATTTGAGCTCACCCATACTGCTCATTTCAAACTCCCCCTGCATTAGATTGGCAAATCTCTTGCAGAGGTTGTCATCAGTAGACCCAAAGATTATGTCATCAACATAAATTTGGACTAAGAGACACTTGCCCCTTGTTTCCCTAAGAAACAATGTGCTATCAATCTTTCCCCTCATAAACTTATTCTTGAGGAGAAAATTGGACAAAGTCTCATACCAAGCTCTTGGAGCTTGCTTGAGACCATATAATGCTTTCCTAAGAAGATAAACATGAGAAGTTAGGGTTGGATGCACAAAACCTGAGGGTTGTTCAACATATACCTCTTCCTTCAAGTCTCCATTGAGGAAGGCTGATTTGACATCCATCTGGTAGACTTTGAACCCCTTGTGGGCAGCATAGGCAAGGAATAGCCTAATTGCTTCCAACCTTGCCACTGGTGCAAAGGTTTGATCAAAGTCTATGCCTTCCTCTTGCCTGTATCCTTTAGCTACTAGTCTGGCCTTGTTTTTGATGATTGTTCCATTCTCATCAAGCTTGTTCCTGTACACCCATTTAGTACCAATCACATTGTGTCCCTGAGGTCTTGGCACAAGCTTCCATACTTTGCATCTCTTAAATTGTAGGAGCTCCTCCTGCATGGCTTCAATCCAGAAGGTGTCTTGATTGGCCTCTTCAAACTTCTTGGGCTCCATTTGAGAAAGAAAGCTTAAGAATAGTGCTTCATTGTGAGCTCTGCTTCTTGTTAATATGCCTTGGGTATGATCTCCAATTATTAGATCTCTTGGATGATCTCTCAGATGCCTTGCAGCAGCAGGAAGAGGGTTTTCTGGTGGCTGTGTTTGTTCTACTGGTTCAGCTGTGGCTTCACCATCTTGTACCTCTTCCTCTTCAGGAATTGCAGCAGCTGTTTGTGTTTTGCTACTGCTGGGCTTGTCTTGGACAGTCAGCTCCTGCATCCCTTCTTCATTTCCTGTCAAAATGGAAGAACTAGACCATTCTTTGTAGAGAAGGTTGGTCTCATCAAACACAATATGCATAGATTCTTCTACAACCTGGGTTTTCGTGTTATAAACTCTATAAGCTCTACTATGTGAGCTATATCCAACAAGAACTCCCACATTGCATTTTTCTGCAAACTTTGTTAATCGAGATTTTCCATTGTTTAGAATGTAGCATTTGCATCCAAAGATTCTAAAGTAGGAGATTGTAGGTTGTTTGCCTTTCAGAATCTCATAAGGGGTTTTCCCAAGGACCTTATTGATGGAGGCTCTATTGAGAACATAGCAAGCTGTATTGACTTCCTCAGCCCAGAAGTATTCTGGGAGTGAGGAGTCACTAAGCAATGTTCTCCCAGCTTCTATCAAGGTCCTATTCCTCCTCTCAGCCACACCATTTTGTTGTGGAGTCCTTGGGGAGGAGAACCCTTGGGTGATACCAAATTCTTGACAAAATCTTGTCATGGCTTCAGATTGAAATTCTGTGCCATGGTCAGTTCTAGTCCTGACCACAGAACATAGTAGGTCATTCTGAATAGCTTTGACAAAATTTATAAAGACATGTAAGGTATCAGATTTCTTCTTAAGGAAGAATACCCATGTATACTTTGAATGATCATCTACAACTACCAAGGTATACAACTTCCCATCTAGGCTCTGAATTGGCAAAGGACCAAACAAATCCATGTGCAACAAGTATAAGCATCTTTCAGTATCCTTGGAGCCAATACTTTTAAAGGTGGTCCTTGTTTTCTTACCCATTTGGCAAGCATGACAGGGACTACTTTTAACACATTTTAGTTTAGGACTATTTCTAACAAGGTTTTCAGAAAATAATCTATACATTGTCTTGTAATTAATGTGAGCAAGTCTCTTGTGCCATTGGACACAAAGAGACTCATTTTCATTAGCTACAAGACACACAGAAGAAATAGAATTATTGCAAATGAAATCTAAGCAGTAAACATTTCCACTCCTAGTGCCTGAGAGAATGGTCTCCAAGTCATTGGACTTTTTGATCAAGCACTTGTCATTGTGGAATTCAATGACATAGCCTAAGTCACATAGTTGGCTTATGCTTACAAGGTTGTGTTGCAACCCTTCAACATAAGCTACCCTTGTGATTGAGACTATGCCATTAGAAATCATACCATATCCTTTGGTGACTCCCTTTTCAGATCCACCAAAGATTACTTTGGGTCCATTCTTCACTGGATGATAATCCTTTAGAAGATCTTTAGATCCTGTCATGTGCCTTGAGCACCCACTGTCCAAGTACCATATTTGGTTGAGATTGGTACCTGAACTAACCTGCAACATAAAGTTTAATGTGCCTTAGGAACCCAACAGTTCTTGGGTCCTAGGTTCATGTTAGCACCATAGGGAATATTCCCAGAGAAGGTTGGTTTAGCTTGAGGTACAGTCCTTGCGTTTGGCACATTGGGGTTGTGCCAGCAATCAATTGCAAAGTGTCCTACCTTGCCACAGCACCAACAATCATAAATATTGTATCTCCTTTTCTGAACAGTTTTCTGAATTGGTACAGCACTTTGTACATGTTCAGCAGAAGAGATATCAGCATTCTTCCTATTTCTTTCAGCAATAATCTGACTGAAGGATAATCTGTGGACAGTCTTGCTGCCCTTTGTCCTGATGGCCTCTGCTTGCATTTGCTTGGTAGCCATACAAGATTTGATGGAATCAGACACTGGACACCAAGCCTTGTCAACAGATTCTACAGTAGTTTTGCTTTTTGCTGAATCAGGTTTGGAAGATCTTGCTTCCATATTCTTGATTGAAGGTGCTGAGACACCAAACACAAATGGTCCAGGTTGAACCATTTGTATTTCCTCATGTGCAGCTTTCAATGCACTCAATCCTATGCTTTTTCTATTTCCATAGCTGTGAGCATTCTTGCTCAAGTTAAAGGAACTTCCATTTAATAAATGACAATGAATACTTTCTTGGTCATACTTATTTGAGGGCATCAAGACTTTCACAAAGGAGGTCTTAGATTCTTTTGAGTCTTTCACCTTTGCCTTAGTGTTGCTGGTTGATGCCTCATTATTGAAACCAACTCCTCCTTTATTATGAGGGGTGAAAGTGTCAATAATGGGCAGCACTGTCTTGGGTTTGGAGAACTTAGCCACTAGCATCCTTTCCTTGAGGAGCTTTTCTTCAAGATCCATAATGATCTTGTTCTTGTGGCTTATGGTGCCCAAATGGATGATTAACATTCCCTTTAGTTTGCTAATCTCCTTGCTCATTTGAGCTAGCTGTGTCGCATGCTCAAGGCATTCAGTATTTGATTGCTTTAGGGAAGTAATCTCTTGTGCTTGCCTCTTGGCTAGCTTTTTGCTCTTTTTCAGAGCTTCCAGGAGTGCACCATAACTATCAATCATTTGATTGACATCCACCTTAGAATCTGATTCATAATCAGAGGAAGAGGGAATGTAGTGTATTAATACTTGCTCATGTTCTGAATTGCTATGGTTGTCCTCATCTTCAGTTATAGACATCAGCCCATGGTCATCTGGAGTGACCTCATCCTCCTCTACATCACTATCTGAATGTGATAGAGGGGCCCTGATTTCTATCCTGGCAGCAGGATAGTTTTCTTCTTCCAGATCAGCAAATAGCCCCAAGTAGGCTTTCTCCTCACCATCTGAATCTGAAGGTGAGGATTCAGATTCACTCCAGCTCTTGTCTTTCTTAGCTAGGAAGGATTTTTCTCCCTTCCTCTCCTTCTGGTGATGATGCTTCTTGTCACCTCTTTCCTTTCTCTTGACTGGACACTCAGCAATGACATGTCCAAGCTTACTACAGCAATAACAGATAATGTTAGTTGAAAAATATTTACTGGGTTTAGAGTCATACCTGTCCCCTTTGGGATGTTGCCTCTCAGATCTGTAATGATCCTTCTTGGGATGAGAAGAGGAGGAAGGTTTGTTCTTCCATTGTTTCCTCCTGATCATCTTCTTGAACTGCCTTGTGAAGGCAGCAAACTCCTCATCAGAAGAAGAGCTGTCTGAATTACAGCTTTCAGATTTCTCAGATTCAGCAGCCTTCCTTGGAGGTGACTGTACTCTACCCTTGTTCTTCTTAGAGCTTTCAGCTTTGAGAGCAACTGATCTCTCCCTTGTGTGATACCTGGAGGAAGTGTCTTCCTCCTTTCTTGCAGAAAGCTGCATCTCATATGAGAGCAGTTTCCCAAACAGTGTGTGAGTAGGGGTTTCCCCAAGTCTTGCCCCTTCCCTGATTGCACATATTTTGGTGTCCCAATCTCTAGTTAGAGATCTAAGGAACTTGTCATTGAGTTCATAATCAGTAAACACCCTTCCATAGGTTCTTAGTTCATTTACTATTCTAAAGAACCTTTCATAGCACAAGGAGATATTCTCCTGGCTCAGCTGTCTGAAGGTTTCATACTCCTGATTAAGGAGTGACTTTCTATCATCCCTTACTTCAGCTGTTCCCTCCATATAAACAATCAGTGTGTCCCACATTTCCTTGGCAGTTGTGCAGTGTACCAAGTTCTGAAATGTAGTGTCATCAATGGAATTTACTATTATGTTTTGGGCTCTCTTATCCATGGTGTACAATGTTATCTCATCATTGGTCAGCTCAGAGAATACCTTAAGAACTTTTCTAGTGGGGTCAATAGTAGAGACTTTCTCAAAAGTATAGGGACCATTTTTGACAGTCAAAAAGATCCGTGGGTCTGAGGCTTCCATGAATAGCCTTACCCTTTGCTTCCATATGCCAAAGTTTTCTTTGGAGCATATGGGCAACTTCATTGACCCCAACTCCTTTTTCATTCCACTGCTGGCCATTGGATTTCAGATTTGACTACACCTTTAGGGATCTGATCAGACTGTTAAGTCCTTTTGATCAACCTGCCTCTGATACCACTTGATAGTTTATTAAGTGTAGTCAATATTACCTAGAGGGGGGGGGGGGGGGGGTTAATAGGTTTTACTTTTTTTAAGTTTATGAGAGTGTAGCTACAGAAATATCACACCTAGAAAGCACACAAGTATGTATAGAGGTTCCTCAAGACAGGGTGTCTTGAGTAGTCCTCTTTCCCCATTCACCTCTCTAACAGTGAGTTAGATAAGGCCTCCAACTTCAATCTCAGCTCCTTGAGCTTACACCACAAGTTCCTCAGAACTTCTCAGATCAAGAGAGATCCTACCTCAGGCACACCAGCCCTACACTCAGGCTCAACAGCCCTACAGCTCAGAGTTTATGTAACTCCTACCTCTCAGAAATCCCACAGATTTCCTACCTCAGACCTATCAAGAAGTCCTACCACTCAAGCTGTCAATCACAGCTTTACACACAGGCAACAATGCCTTATAAGGATATAAATGAGTTTGTAATAAACACAGAAGACAAAGATTTACTCTCTGGTTTTCTTGTTCCTTTCTTCAGATCTGAATAGCAGCAGCTTCAGACTTGAATCACTTTGATCTTCTTCTTTTTCAAGCAGAAGATCCACTTGCCCCTTTTTGGAGATGGTTCAGGAAGAGCAACTTATCTTCTTTTGAAGATTGACTCCAGCCTTTTTGAATTTCTTCAGCTGGCTGGAACTTGGAGCTCGATTGCGGCTTGCAGCAAAAAGCTTATCAATCGAACAGTTGTTTTTGATATGCCCTAACATCTTCTTTTATACTTCCAGAAGGCTTCAACGGCTATCTCTATCCTCCTGACACAATAGGCGGCTGATTTGACTTGCTTTTCCCTTTCAAATATTATTTGCGCCGAGAGCAGATCCCGACAAAGACTTTGGATCTGTCTCAGCGGTTGGTCTGAGACAGCATTCAGTCTCAGCGGTTGGGCTGAGACAGTATTCAGTTTCAGCGGCTGCTCCAGTCTCCTTCTCAGTGGATCCGCTGAGACAGACACAGGTCTCAGCGGTTTTAGGCAGATTGTTGCCAAATCTATTCCTTGTCTTGGAATAACCCAACCCTGCATACTTATGAAATACAAGTAGGGTTTATCAAATACAACTTGTACTTTGTATTTGAGTGTGGGGGCCTCTTCAAATTAAAGGGACATTGAGGATCAATTCCCAACAGAAATGGAGATCATTTGCATTGACAGGGGAACATCTACTTCAGCATGCTTGAACTGGACGGAGGTTCAATACGACCTTGCCGACAGAGTTCGACAAGCATTGGAGCTGGACGAGAGCATGAAACGCTATAAAGCGGAAACCATTGAGGGGTTAAACGCTGATTTCTCCTTCGAAGACGACCTTATGTGGAAACAGGAAAGGTTGTGCATCCCAAACGTTGGCACTCTAGGGGCGGAGTTGATGTACGAGGCTCATCATACCAAGTACTTGATCCACCCGGGGAGCACTAAAATGTATATGGATATGAAGAAACTTTTCTGGTGGCCGGGTATGAAGAAAGACATTGCCCTTTACTTGGCCAAATGTCATACTTGCGCGTTGGTGAAAGCGGAATGTCAAC
This sequence comes from Dactylorhiza incarnata, assembly GCA_033032865.1. Taxonomy (NCBI): domain Eukaryota; kingdom Viridiplantae; phylum Streptophyta; class Magnoliopsida; order Asparagales; family Orchidaceae; genus Dactylorhiza; species Dactylorhiza incarnata. The sequence continues at coordinate 5,997,964 of JAWHQI010000121.1, forward strand.
GTCCCGGTGGGTTTCTGAAGTCCTTGCTGATTCCGGAATGGAAGATTGATGATATTTCGATGGATTTCGTGCACGGATTGCCCAGATCGCAACATGGAAACGACGCCATCTGGGTGATCGTGGACCGGTTGACAAAGGTATCACACTTCATTCCGAACCGGAAGGATGATTCTGTAGAGAAGCTAGCAAAGCTCTATGTTGATAGTATTGTGAGACTGCACGGTGTCCCTCGTAGCATCGTCAGCGATCGTGACGGGCGTTTCACATCGAAAGATTGGAGGCTTATCCATGAACTGTTGGGCACGAAATTGAAGTTCAGCATGGCCTTCCACCCGCAAACGGATGGACAGACCGAGAGAACCAACAAGACTATGGAGGATATGCTCCGAATGTGCGCTCTAGATTTTGGAAAGAGGTGGGAAGATCATCTCTATATGATCGAGTTCGCCTACAATAATAGCTACCAAGCCAGTATAAAGATGGCTCCCTTCGAGGCCCTCTATGGTAAGAAGTGTCGTACGCCATTGTCTTGGGCGGAAATGGGAGATACTAAGCTATTGAAGCGAAAGGATGTTGAAGAAGCAACTTCGACGATCCGAACTATACGTGAAATGCTATTGATTGCCCAGGATAGGCAAGCAAAATATTTCAACGCCAAGCATAGGAACCTAGAGTTTGCCGTCGGTGACCGGGTTTACTTGAAGATCAAACCGTTCAAAGGGGTATCAAGGATCCGACACTTGAAAAAGCTCAGTCCAAGATACTTAGGACCGTTTGAGATCGTGGAGCGTGTTGGTGATGCGGCTTATCGGCTTGCACTATCGGCAGAGCTGAGCGGTCTGCACGACGTGTTTCACATTTCGGTGTTGAGGAAGGAAGTGCAAGAGCCTACTCATATCATTGCAGTCGGCAAAGTGCCGGTTGATAGTGGGTTGTCGACGAAAGTCAAGCCCCTACGCATCGAAGGTACCGAAGTAAAGCAGCTGCGGAACAAGTCCATTCGGATGGTAAAAGTCCGGTGGGATAATTGCGGCCGAGAGGAGCTCTCTTGGGAGAGAGAGCAAACGATGCTTGCGGAGTAACCCAAGCTATTTCTCTCAGGTAACATATAACTGTAATTCAAGTTATTACTGTTTTATGAATTTCGGGACGAAATTCTTTTAAGGGGGGTGGAGTTGTAACACCCCAAAAATTGTAGTTCAGCGAAGTAGGCGGAGTGGCACTACTGCGCTTGAAGCAGGCTAAATTTTCCCTGTCTGCTCTTAGCGCACGATTAGTGTCCTCATCGCGCACGACCGATGATCGTGCGCCAGTGATCGTGCGTTAATTCAGAAGAGAATCGAGTTCTGTCTCCTCTTAGCGCACGACCATTTCCCCTCTTCGCGCACGACCAGTGATCGTGCGCCAGCGATCGTGCGCATATTCGCAAGGAATCGGAGTTCTGTCTCCCCTTAGCGCACGACCATTTCTCCTCTTCGCGCACGACCAGTGATCGTGTGCCCTGTTTATTCTGCTCCGCGTTTTTGAGCGGAGAAGACGATCCGGCCGTCCAAATCTTTTGGAATCTGATCCGATGGCTAGGATTAGATGCTGGAGGGTCTTAGGGCTTATGAGAGGGGATTAATCCTCATTATTTTGAGGCCTCTCTCTCTCCAACCCTAGAGAAAGAAGAAGGAGCCAAGGAAGAAGAAGGAAGATCCCGCCATTGACGGAGCTCCGGAGCTCCATTTCGCGAGCCGTTTCCAGATTTGGAGAGTGCAGCCCGGTGCGGTCGTTTCTCTCCGTGTGAAATCTCGGATCCATAGCGAAAAAGAACGCGTCTAGGGTAACGATTCTTCCTCCCGAACTTTGGACTTGTATTTGTCCTTTCATTCCTCTTTCTATGCTTGCATGAGGTATCTCTTTCACCAAATGGGTGAAGTGTAGGATTTCCTCAAGTTCTTCGGAACTCCGGGTAGATTGTGTCCGTCCCCGGCATATTGCATGTAGAAAATCCGGTAGTCGTGCGGATTTAGGCATTGTGTGTGAAGCCTATTCGTGGCCGTGAGCCCGAATCGGTGATGCTTGATTTGCGACGTTGCATTTAGGTTAGGCCTAGAATGCGTGCCGGAGAATGACTCCGTGAAATCATTTATAGTATTGCGGGAATTAAGTGTAGGCGTCTTGTGAAGATCCTAACGAAAGCCCCATGCTTTGAGATTGGATGAAGGCAAACCTTCACCACGAAATTGATGCGGAGCGTGTTGTATCTCCTTTTTGGTTACGTGTAAAGCCCGGTCCTCGTGAAGGCTTGGGTGTTGTAACCTATGTTTTGTGTAGCACTAGCAAGTGCTAAACCCTTACGGGCCGAGGTGATGTCATACCCGCATCGTATGTGTGAACTCGACGATGAGAGCTCGGGAATTGGCTGAACTGAACCCGTTTCCATGCGTGGCGGTAGGGAGATGTTATCTCTTGTAAATCCGAGTGATCGTGGAAGAGGCCGCGGAAGGTGTTTACCTAGACGGGCCAGAAGCTCTTTTTCCATCTAAAGTTTCCGGACTCATGATGGTGTTGGTGCTCGGGAAGAAGTACCTTTGATCCATGCCTTGTAAGCATGGAGCGTGCGGTTGTTGTACCCACGTCTGTGATAGATTGATGTTATGTTTAGCCTCATGCGGTTGCTTAGGCGGTTGTGGGACACCTTCGGGTGAACCCAACCAACATCATGTGCATACCTAGGTTCCCTTCTTTTTGATGCTCAACCTAGAAGATTGATTGCGCTTGAAACCTCACCTTGTGTAGTTGCACCTTCTTTATATTAGTACTTGTGCTAGTATAGCTTGCTTGCAGGGTAGAAGCTCCGCCACCCCGGGAAAGGGGTGGGGTCGTTATAATTTGGTCAGCTTTGCTGACCGTTACCTTGTTTGCCACCGCTTGGTGGAATGTTCTTATGCAGGTGCAGGTGAGCCTAGCGGGAAGTAGCGGGCGATGGCCCTTTTGCTGAGTTGGCCCTCGAAGGCCAGCCTCTTTTCTATTTTCCTTGTATTGCCGGCCTGCGCGCCGATGAATGTTTTGAGTTATAGTACATTTGGTGAATGTAAGGCCTTAAGGCCGTAACTCTTTATATTAGTTTCATTCCTATGATAGTGGACAGTTCTAACTGAAATGTTTAATCAAATGCTTCCGCTTACGTGTTGTACCCTCATGTAGTTGTTACTTTTCTGGTTATCACCTTTTAACTCCTAGCTAGTGTGGTTCGTATGGCGTGGGATCCCGGCCGGACCTGCTGTTATACTTTTCGTACTGGCATGGTGTTACATAGAGCCTGTCATAAAGACATAACCAGACGTCGATCTCCGATCATCTGAATCTCCTCCATAATCAACATCCATGTACCCGTGCAAGCAAAAGACCGAATCTCTCCCGTAGAAGAGACCCAAATCCGAGGTGGATTTGATATATTTCAAGATACTCCTAGCCGCCACAAGATGAGGTTTCCGAGGCTCTGCCATAAACCGACTCACCCTGCCAAGTGCATAAGCAATATCTAGCCTTGTGATCGTCAGATATATCAGATTTCCATCCAAAGCCCGAAAAACCAAAGGATCGGTAAGAACCTTTCCTTCATCTCGCCGAAGATGAACTCCAACCTCTAGTGGAGTAGAGCTGCTCTTCCCCCCTTTCAGGCCGAATCTCTTCACGATTCGATCCGCATAGCCCTTTTGGTAAACAAGCATACTGCTCTCTTTCCTCTACACTTCGAGCATAAGGAAATGGTGGAGATCGCCCAAATCCTTCATCTCAAATCTGATAGCTAGCTCAACACGAAGCTTAGTTACCTCCACTTCATAATTCCCCGTGACAATCATATTATCAACGTACAGTAACACCAAGACCTGAAGCTCCCCTGTCTTCTTTACGAATAAGCTTGAATCAGAATCAGAAGCAAAATATCTGTAGAACTGGAGGTATTCTGCGATCTTCTCGTACCATGCTTGAGGCGCTTGCTTAAAGCCGTAAAGAGCCTTCTTGAGCTTGCAAACATATCTTGAGTGCTCTTTGGATACATAACATGGCTGATCCATGAAGATATCCTTGTTAATCTCGCTGTATAAGAAAGCATTCTTCATGTCGAGTTGCCAAATTTTCCACCCTTGGCAAGCTGCCAATGCGATCACCACCTGAACCAAAGTCATCTTGGCAACGAGACTAAAAGTTTCGTCATAATCCTCCCCATACTTTTAAGAGAAACCTCGTGCTACAAGGCGAGCCTTGTACCGCTCAATACTCTCATCGGCCTTCTTCTTCAGCTTGAAAACCCACTTGCAAGCCACCAGAGTAACTCCCTCAACCTTAGGCACCAAGTCCCAAGTCTCATTTTTCCTGAGGGCAGCCATCTCTTCATCCATGGCTCCTTCCCACTCCTTAACGCCAACAGCATTTTCATAGCAAGATGGCTCTCTCTCATCCAGGGGACCTGCGAAGAAACATGAGACGAAGCTCACCAAGTTCCCACTCGTATACCGATCTGGTGGAATGATAGTCCTCTTGGACCACCTTAGAGCTTAACTCTGAACCACCTCTTCAACTGCAGCTTCTGTTCTATCTCTCCTTTCAGATAAACATAGAGCATCGCTCCCCCTGCTTCCAGAACCTGAAGCACCTGAACCAGAGCTAGAAATACCTGGAGCACCTGGAGAAACAGGCAACTCCACCAGAACTTCCCTTGCAGCTTCCTTTGGTCCACCATCTACCCTGCTTCCTTGTAACTACATTGAAGAGTTACCTTGGTATGACGTCAACTCGTTGAATACCACATCCCTAGAGACCACAGATCTCCGTGTCTTAGGATCCATGCATCTCCACCCTTTCTTCCGGTCATCATAACTGAGGAAGACTAGCTTCCTTGCCTTAGCATCTAGCACGTAGCAGGTAGAACAAAACACTCGAAAGTGTTCCACGCTTGGCTTTTCCTTGAACATCAACTCATGAGGGGTCTTCATGTTGATAGGACTGAGAGGCATCCGGTTGATAACATAGGCCGCACAAGACATTCCCTCTGCCCATAAAGACTTTGGGATACTCTTGGCATGAAGCCAACATTTGCAGGTCTCCGTCAGGTGACGGATCTTCCGCTCTGCAACTCCATTCTGTTGTGGAGTGTGAGCACAAGAAAGCTCTCTTTGGATGCCATGCATCCTGCAGAAGTTAAAGAACGCCTTTTAGGTGAACTCCCCTTCATTGTCTATTCTGAACTTCTTGGCCCGCAGGTTGAGCCGACCTTCCACCAGCTCCTTGAACTCCACAAACCTCTCGAACGCCTCTGACTTCTCCTTCAGAAAATATACCTAAGTATATCTGGTGAATTCATCAACCAAGATCAGCATATATCTGCTACCTCCAAGACTAGCAGTGTTGGTAGGTCCAAGCAGATCACCATGGATGCACTCCAATGGTCTTTTACATCTGCTTTGTGATTTGTCAAATGGAAAGCATTGAGCCTTACCAAACTGACAACCTGCACAAACGTGACCATCCCCGAAAGATGACAAGCTAGGCAAATCTTTCACAAGTCCTCTTCCCACCATAACCTTCAACTTATCCATCCCAACATGCCCAAGCCTTTCATGCCAGATAGCAGCGCTGTCATCAGTCCTCATCTTATCAACATAAGAACTTGTAGATAACACAAACAATTCTTTCACCCATTTTCCAATATGAGTGACTTCAGCCTTCACGGACGATATGTTCCGAAGGAACTTCGCTTCTGTTAGACCAAACAGAACGTGATACCCGGCATCAACAACATTGGTTACCGAGAAGAGGTTTTTATTCATCCCCGGAACATGATAGACACTCTTCAACGTAAGAGGACCTCTATCTCCATTTAATGAAACTGCACCCTCCTTCTCAACTGTATGAATAAAATCATCAGCCGTAATGATAACATCATTACCTGTATATGCTCGCAAAGAAGAGAACTTCGACTCATCCCTGGTGAGGTGATGACCACACCCAGAGTCCACTATCCAATCATCATGATAGTTGATGGAAGCCAAAGCACGAACACAAGTGCCCGTCATGAAAGCACCTTCACCACCCCAACTACCTTCAGCATTGGAACTAGCTTCCTCCTTTCCTGCAGCATGCCCCGACTAAAGATTGACTTTGTAGTCTCTCTTGAAATGACCAAGCTTGTTGCATCTGTAACATCTCAACCCTTCCTTCTTCTTTCCATCAGACTTAGGAGCATAGCTCTTCTCTTGCTGATATGAAGTAGATGGACCATCACCCACAGATGTCTTCTTCTTCTTGTCCCATCTCTTCTTCTTGCAAGAAAATTGAACCTCACCTTCTCCCCCAGAGACTGACATTCCTGCCATTTGATTAGCTAAACTCTCTTACGAAGCAAGTAAGTTCTCCAACTCCAGCAACGATGGCTGATTGGCCCAACCTTGAACAGAAGTAACAAATGCCACATACTCCCTTCGCAAGCCGCAGATTATGTGCCTCTTCAACTTAGCTTCTGAGATAGGCTCATCCGGGTCCAATGCCGAAATCTCCGCGCAAAGGTTTTTCATCTTCAAGAAGAATGTTGAGATAGACAAATCTCCCTGAGTTGCTTTCTCCAACTCATTCTCCAAGAACTGTAGCCCAGCTACATACTTCTTATTGAACAAGCCATCCAAGGCTGTCCAAATTTCAGCTGTTGACTTACATCTGATGATGTGATCAAACAACTCCGGAATGATAGCTCTCTTGAGAGTGAACTCCGCCTTAGCATTCATTCTCTTCCAAGCCTTCACGAGCTCAGCATTCCCTTCAGTAGGAACAACAGCTTGTCTTGCTTCTCCTCCTACTACCTCCCACAAATCCTCGCCAAGAAGATAGCTCTCCATGCAATACTTCCACTTCTTAAAGTGAGTCTGCGAAAGGAGCTCAATACCAAGACCTCTAGCATATCCTCCTTCCATTGCTATCCCACTGATGGCTAAACACCTTGAGAAACCCGAGAGAAGTAAACAACAACTACTGCTCAACAACCTCCCTATGATACCATGTTAAAAAAGTGAGGTCCAGAGGTGAAGTAAAAATGCGAAAACTTCACAAAACTTTCCACAAGTGTAGCACAACAATGACAATGGGAAGACCGAATAGTGCTATGGTATTAACTATCTCTTTACAATTCGAGGTATACATGGCGAGACATGATTCATAAGAATCACGGAGGAGAGAAGCACAAAACACAAAGGTAAACAAGCTGCTGGCGACTTGATCACTCGAGACTGCCAGACCGCACGCCAGACCACGCAAACGGACAAGACAGACTGAAACCCCTGAGACCACGCGAATAGAGCACAAGCCTCACCTGTCAGACCGCAACCATAGACCGCCCAACTTACTGCTTTATTAAACTGCTGAAAACCAACCTGTTCGCACTTCTTGATCGCCCAGACCGCACGGTCTTAAGATCATAGAAGAACATGCGAGCACTGAGCAAGAAACTGCTCCCTACTGCAAACCGCAACTCAAGACCGCCTGGCCACTTAAGTCCGCCTGATCAACTGAGTCCGCTGCTACAGACCGAGAACCTTCAAACACAGATCGCTGAGACAGACCGCTGGCAACCTAGTTTATTCGAAGCAGGAAAGACAGAAGAAAACTGACGGAGACCGCTGGTCACTAACCTGCGAACACAACAAACCGAACAGTTAACTTCAACCCATGCAGTCATGAAAAACTGAGACCGGCAAAATCAATCTTCTCTAGGTTCTTACAGTTCTTAGTTGGTAAGTGGTTCCAAATGACGAGCCCTGCACCCCTATTTACAGAGGAGGAGACGGATGTCGTCACTGCATAAACCGGGGTAATAACCGCCCATCAGATCCCGAGCGGTCTCGCAAAGCAGACTGCCCGAGCTCAACATAGCTTCCAAATCCCTTATTAAACCTTGCGGTTACAACCAAACCGCTCGGTCACCGCAGTCACAACAAAGCAGACCGCCCGATCTTCTTCCAAAGAACACTGACCAAGAATATCTGACCGACTTAGGACAAGTCATCAGAACACCCAACGCGAGCTGCTTGGAGAAATATGCGGTCACCCAAAATAGACCGCACAAAAGCGATCGACTGAGACAGTATCGGTCAGAGCACCAGCACAGACAGCGCGGTCTCTCTGCGGTCTTCAATCAATAGACCTCCCAGCCCAATCCACTTCCACTTCAAAAATTTAACATAAACATACTCTTTTTATCACTTCTATTTGTACAACGGATCACTAAAATAAAATATTTATAAAAATGCTTATGTGATCCCCCAAGCAATACTTCGCTCCCTGATAAGTCTTAATGAGCATTGTGTGGGCGAAGCACTTTGGTAGTTGTACTTAAGTTTTGTGCAATGAAATTTTATTCTATATGTGATGTGTGAAAGTAATTATAAGATTACAATTTTAATATTGTTGTTACTATTTCATTACATATGTCATGTGTTTTGATTATTTCACTTGTATACTTTTATCAAAACACCTTATGCACACATCATTGTTTTCCATAAAGCTTCTACTCATGAGAATTGGATCCTAATGCAAAATTACATAATTCTCTAAAACCTTAAGTAAAAGCACTAGATTGCAATGCATGATTTCTACAATGTTTTCTTTACTTGAAATACGAATTGGTTACATTGTAGCTCTAATCTTTTTGAATATGTTAAATCATGCTTGCCTATTAGTTATGAAAATTTTCAAAGTTAAATGCTCAAATGTGAAGAGTCTAAACAAATTGTTGGAAATTTCAAAGTAATATTACTTGTTTTTACCATGCTTTCTCATGCTTATTTCTTCGGTTTTACTTCACTTGTGCTTGTCAAACTACATTTCATTTATTTCAACAAGTATTATTTTTGTTAAATTACTTTGAAAAGCAAGTGGTCGAAATCCTTTGGTAAAAACATGGAATTTTGTTCTTTTACGCTTATCATATCTTTTTTCCGCTGTGCTACTCTATCCCTAAGCTCGATCATGACTTATTTTATTTTTACACAAAACTCTTAATCCTCTCTTAGTTATGTCCTAACTTTTGTCTCTCTATTCTAGTTTTGTTTCACTCCACGCTCTTTTGCTAATAACAAAAGGGGGAGAATAAAATGATAAATCATAATGTTTAAAGGAGTAGGATTCATTAGATTAAGGGGGAGCATAAATCTAGTCTATGGGAGCATATACTAAGGGGGAGCACTTAAGTAGGGGGAGCACAATTTTAATGAACTATAACTCTTATTAATATCTCAATGATTGCTTGTGTCATATATCTTTCTATAAACACATATCTTATATATGAATCTGATATATCTCGATTGGATTTATTATTATCAAAATGGGGAGATTGATGGAACACCGTTTTCCGCATCCCTTTGATTTGAGAATAACAAATCCTACTTGTATTTGATCATGTTTGCCATTGTGTTTTTAACATGCAGGTTTGAGCAAATATGACACTAGGATGCTGCTATTGGTCTGGACTTGCTCTGAAGCTAAAAAGAATGGAAGAAAGCTCGGCGTTAACTCTTAATGCTGGTGTTAACTTTTGTTCCCGCCAAGATGCAAAATGAATGGAGGGAAGCAGCCGTGATTGCAGGAGCATTTTGGGAATGATTTGACTCAACGCCCGACGTTAACTCTTAACGTCGGCGTTAACTTTTGTTCCCGCCAAGATTCAAAAGGTAAGGAGGGAAGCTGCCGTCATTGCAGGAGCATTTTGGGAATGATTTGACTCAACGCCCGACGTTAGAGTCAACGCCAGCATTAAAGGAATGTTTCCAAAGATGCAGAATCTCCTTCCTGTTTTTGAAGATCCGAGCCAGCAAATTATTTCTATACTGAGTCAACGCCCGACGTTAATTCTTAACGCCGGCGTTAGCTTCCAGTCCTATAAAAAGGTGGCTTTCGTTCTCTTGTATGCTGAGCATTGTGGAGGCCAATTCCAGCACTCTGAATTATTTGTGAGGGCCATTTTTCCAGACCATAAAAGATCTCACACTCAATTTCAAAAGGAGGAATCAAAGGAGGCTTAGATCAACACGTAAACTCAAAGCGAAGAATGCACGCTTGGACTTCATCGATCTTCAGCGATTCATCGTCGTCTCCTTCAGATTAACTCATAGGGAGTTTTTATATTTGAAATTGTTTTTTTATCTTTGTAATCGGTTTGTGAATTTGCCTCGTGTTGACGACTAGGTCTGGGTAGGACTTAGGGAGTAATTCGCATCGTGTTGGCGACTAGGTCTAGGGAGTAGATCTATGGGGTGCTCGAGGCCTTTCTAGGGATAGAAAGGCTAGAGCAGCTTGAGGCCATATTCGGGGAAGGATTGGCTAAAGCCAACCGGTTCGTGGGGATACGAGTCGGTATAGAAAACAAAAAGGATTTATCATTATTCTCCTTCGATTTCTAGCGTCATAGAAATCAGATTTTGTAATCAATTTTATAAATGATAATCATGTCTTTTCTTCTTTAATTAAATTGATTTCATTTCTAATTTCATTATCTTATTACTTTTGATTTAACTTACTTCCACCAAAATATCAAAAGTTTTCTATAAAAGTTTAAAGTTTTCTAAAACCCTTATTCACCCCCCCCCCCCCCCCCCCTCTAAGGGCGCCTACAGATCCATCAAAATTAAGTGTCTTGAGAAAGGGAGCTTTAGGGTGTCAACCATCTTAGCTCCTTGTACCGCTGCGAGCCCCTCACAGGGTAGACCTCGGGAAGTCCAAGATTAACCCTAAATTATAGGAATAAGTTGATGTACAAGATTAACTTAATAATATACTCACCCATACCCCGTTGTTACGGGTATATTAGTCATTTAGTCTTTCGAGCGGTAGGCTCGATGGTTGTATGTAATGGTCTCCCTAGCATACAGCTTGCAAGGACGACCTCCGGCACCACCAGCATCCAGCTCGAAAGGGTTCAGCCTACACCGGTCTGTAGACCATGCACCCCAACCCCTCTTTGTCCCACGACAGGGCACAACAGGTTGTTGGAGGCCGCAACCCCCCTTTTCATGAGGAATGGTTCAGTTAAGCGGCAGCACAGGGACTTCCCAGGAGGTCACCCATCCCGTGACTACTCCAGCCCGAGCACGCTTAACTATTAAGTTCTTCCAGCTCAATTGGTGATGAGGAGTGGAAGAACTTAATAGTTAAGCGTGCTCGGGCTTGAGTAGTCACGGGATGGGTGACCTCCTGGGAAGTCCTTGCGTTGCCTCTTAACTGAAACACTCCTCATGAAAAGGGGGGTTGTGCCTCCAACAAACCGCTGTGCTCTGTGGTGGGACAGAGAGGGGTTGGGGTGCATGGTCTGCAGACCGGTGTAGGATGAACCCTTTCGAGCTGGATGCTGGGGGTGCCAACGGTCATCCTTGCGAGCTGTATGCTGGGGAGACCGTTACAAAAAGTGCAATCTTATGCCCATAACCCATAGGTCCCAGGATCGAAACCTTGCTCTGATACCTGTTGTAATATCCCTCTCCCACACCAGGAGAATTCCCGGATCTTATGCCTAGAACCGACACCTTACGGTGATGCTAACACACGAGATAGCCACATCCACAAGACGCTGATCCTGCCGGCAAGAACGATCAACCAGGCCAACAAGAGATAAGAAGAAAAACTAGGTAAATTAAACCAAGTCCACAATCAAACATAGCTATATATTTCAAAATAGAATACAAGTCCATCAATGAGTACAAAAGAAAGAGTAAGGGAGTAAGGGCTTATGCCCGATACATATCCAAGGTAGGGTAGGCAATTGCCTCACTCTACATCAATGTGGAAGCTATCGAACTTGTCATCACATGTCTGTAGCTGCTGCTGTAACAACGAGTGTGGTTGCTTTGCTTCATCCCGTCCTCCTGACCTGTCTCCTGAACGGGGTCCTGCTGCTTCGGTATATCATCCCTAAAATGATGTGGTCCACCGATCGTCAGTCTATAAGACTCAGCATATTCCTCACCGCCTCCACCCGCGACCCCTAGGCACCGGGTGGGAGGATGAAGCGGAGGACAACAAGGGGTAATAGAAACAAGCAGGTGACAAGAACTCCATGCTAGTAGGTATATAATATAAAACACGTAAAACTTCTAACTAGTAGTATATATGAGCAGTATATAAAGAAGTAAGTAAGCAGTAAGTAACGCAGTAAGTAAGGTAATATGGTGCAAGTAAAGTAAACCAGTAAACTATTCTATGCTACCACCATATGAGTATCTTAACTTATATGAATGCCCATACAAACTTATAAGTTAAGATTTTCGGAATTAAAACTTATCATATAAAAGAGCCCATACTAATTTATATGATAAGGGTCTAGATTTAATGTTCTATGGTTTATGTATGTATGATATGCACGTTATGATATGAGTCACACAAGTGCAACACACCCACACGACTCTGTGATCACAGACCTTTAGTTCCCAATTTTTGGAGTTAGCTACAATCTCTGGTACCATCGTTGTGGCTACAACAGCAGTGGAGCGGGCACCTCCACTTCCTAGGTGGATATACACACTACTAGGCCTAGACCCTTCGTACACCTTTGTGCACGTCCTAGGTGCACTCTAGAGTCTTGCGTACTCTTTGCTGGATCTTACCAGTCTTTAAGGTCAGGTGTGCATCTTTGGGATTGTACTCCAGACCGTAGTATAAACAACCTACTGTCCCCTCAAACCCTCACACCCGCCTAAGTCAACGTACTGCCATCGTTGTGACCACCAGTCTAGTACTAAAAACCCGCCACTAATTTGTTTCGATGCACATGCAAGTTATCACCACCCGAGCCTCGGGCTCGCAAGACTAACCTGTCCTGATATGCATCTTCCCATCCCTAAACTTGGGATGAAGTTCTCCATGATTCTTATTCATTAAATTAGGCTACTCTTGTTTAATAATTATTATGCTTAGAACTTTAGGGTGAATCTTGGACTTCCCGAGGTTTACCCGGTGAAGGTCTCACAGCTATACTAGGGAATGTGATGGGCTGAAACCTAGATCCCCGTTTCCAAGATATTTACTTTTATTGGTGACTACCCTTTCTAAAGACCCAGACTCCTTATCACTCTTAATAACTTAGATGCTTTATGACTTATCCTTCACCCTATTCCTAAGCAACATTCTCTTGAACGGTGCTTAACGCTTAAGATCTTTCATCATCTAAGTGAGGCATGCCTTGTGTAATTCCCAATATCTCTAATCACACTTTAAAGATGTGACATGAACACTATACTATGATGTGTGATCACTATGATCTCATAACGTAATCTTGCCCATTTATGTATAGTTCGACATGAATCTTAATAACTCCCCAGACTATAGATCTAACTTACTTCAAAATCCCATAACTTCTAGGGGCTAATATAAATATTATGTTACTGTTATAATCCAAATCTCACTGATTTTCTAAGTGATCTTGTCGGTCAAATCATCACATTAAGTTTTTACTATTCGTAGACCAAAATATGATTGAACTAGATTTGATTCCTATGATGCAATCTTGACCATATCATGTCCAAATGAGTTCTAATTTTTACCACAGGTTCATAATGGATAAATTAAGGTTTGGCCAGAGTTTTGACATAATTTCATTAAATTTGACTTCTAATTAAAATCTATTACTCAATCGTCATCATCTAAATTGTAAAGGAAGTACTCTAAAAGTAAGTTAAATCTTGCTGATAAAATTCCCACAGGTAGATATTAACATTAAAACATGATTCCCAGAATTCCATAATTTTCCAGTTAATTTATAACAAAAATTTCCATTTAATACAAAAAGTGTGAGAATAGGGCTTTACACATTAAGTAATAAATCATGACTTCCAATAATTCTAAGAAAATTACTATAACATAATAGTTTCCTAAGAACACCAAATCCAAGGTTTCATAATTTTCCAGTGAATTTATAACCATAATATTTATTTAATGTAAAAGGTGTGAACATATAACATTACACATCAAGTACTTGTTATGGTCTCCCAAAAATTATGAGAAAATTACTACAACACAATAATGATATAAAAACATCAAATCCTTAGTTTAATAAGTTTCCATAGAAGTTATAATCCTAATCTTCATTTAATATAAAAGGTGTGCAATTAGGGTTTTACACATCAAGTATCATTTCATGACCTCTACAAATTCTGAGAAATTCAGTATAGCACAATAATGATCTGAAAACATCAAATCCTAAAGTTTCATAATTTTCCAGGAATGTTTCACCATAAATATTTCACAAAATATGAAGAGTGGCAAACTGAATAAATGAAATTTTTCCATAAATAATATCAAGATCATTAAGCTCCCTCTTCTAGCCTTTAAGAGGCTTAAATTTTAGCAACCCCCTATGTGGAATAGGCTTTGGGCCAAGAAGGGGGCCCAAAACCCGTCTCCTCCTCTTTTCCCCAAGCCATTACCAAAGGTGGTGCCCTCCCTCTCATGCACCTGCCACATGGCAGCATGCCCAGTAACCTTAAACCACTAAAGGAGCCAACTAATCCCTCCTTAAGGAGGGATTTGTCCCACAATGATAAGGAATGGGGGAGGGGCAACTCCCCGGCATATATATATGCCCTTATCCCCTCCGGGACTTCCAACCCGACCCAGAAGAATACCCCCACCCCCTGCCAAAGCCTCCCTTCGCCGAAAAAACCTCCTGCCACCCTCCTTCCTTATCCACCACCTCCTATGGAGAACAATCCCAGCACCTCTCGATCCCTACCACAACAAGTAGAATCTAGCCCCTCCACTTTCCACACCCTCCTGACGTCTTGTATGCCTCCCCCGGCCGCCGGATCAGCGCCTCCACCACCCGAGCCAAGCTCCAGGCTCGGATAGTGGCCACAAGGGTGCACCACGCCCAATGCCAGTGGTGGAATTGGGAGGGTGGTACTGGTCTGGAGACCCCTACCCAGTGGTGGAAGGCAGTGGTGCCACTGGAGAACGCATCTTCGGTGGCGCCTGTGAAGCACGTCTTTTTTATGAGCGTTATTTTGATTCCCGACAGAGGCCGGCGGTGCCAGGTTGTCGGGCAACTACCAGGAGAGGCCTGACCCCCGGCGAGCTGACTAGGGGTGATGGTGGCATGGCAGGATATCACCTAGATAGCGGGGCGACACGACACTATCGAGAGCAGGGCCAGCCGCGCCACCCTGCGCTCTGTTTAGTTAAATTCTGGCGGTGGCCGGCGGCGCCAGGCCGCCGACCACCGTCAGATGTTTTGCAAGCTCTGGAGGATTGGCTTGGGGAAGCGTTGTGGTCTGACGCCCAATGGTAGGTGGCGGCAGATGCTTGCAAGCTTCTGCCGGCCAGGGCTCCCAGCTGCCATCTGATCTTCCCCAAAAGATCAAACGACCAAAAGATTCTTATATCCCGCCCCGCCTCAACTCCCCCCCCCCCCCCAAGAAGAACGGTCTACTGTGGCGGGGGGGGAGAAGAACAGAGCGCGTGTCCTGCAGCTCAATCTTAGCCGCAGGATCTAGAATCAGGGATGGCTATTCGCACCCCAACCCTACTAGCCAGCTTCCCAATTTTTCTAAGGGAAATATACGCACCTAGGAAAGAAACTCTGAACATGAAAAATGTTCCCCACCAAGAGGACTGTCTGCGATAAAATTTTGGTATTTTTATAAAACCATTTGATATTTTTTAGAAATTAAAATAATGGTTACTTGATTAATTTAAGGGTCATAAACACATAATAAAATCATGATAAAATTTCCAGTGCTTTCAAAGTCCCATACAAGTCCTCTGTAAGAGTTTGTGAATTTTATAAAATAACTTATTAGTTTTAGAATTTAAAATAATGTTTACATAATTAATTTAAGTGTCCTAAACTAATTATAAAATCCTAGTAAAAAAATTCAGTGCTTCCAAATCCCATACAAGTGCTTTGTAAAAGTGTATGATTTTTATGATATCAAATATTAGTTTTAGAATTTAAAAAAAAGGTTTACTTAATTAATTTAAGTGCCCTAAACTAATTATAAAATCCTGGTAAAATTTTTAGTGATTCCCAAGGCCCATGCAAGTGCTCTGTAAAATCTTGGGATTCTTCTAAAATAAATTTATTCAAAAAAGAGGTTTATTTGGGCATGTTTTGGAATTCAAAATGAGGTTTGTTGGAGGATTTTTGGGAGTTAAAACGAAATACAAATAATGATTATTTGACGTTTTAGAATTTAATATGGGCATTATTCAAAATAAGGTTTATATTCTAAAGAACTTATAAGCATTAAGTTATTCGAGAATTGTCGGAAGAAATCTCGCATTCATCCAATCTTCTAAAAATGTGAATCTTACATTTAGAAATTAATAATGCCCATGTTATTTTGGAGGGACGAATAGTTACAGATCGGTGGTGTAACTCAGGATAATTGGAAATATGAAGTCGGGATCTTATTCGAGGCAAAATTAATAAGTTAGACCAACCTGAGAGGCTCGGTAAGTGATCTCTCACAAATCTCGGGGACCGTTTTATTCCTAATCCCTCAACAAAGAAAAGATTATATGATGGTGGCGTGTTAAAGTACTTTTGAATCATAAATACGAGGGTCTGTGCGAGTAAATGAGAAACTAACAATGTGGGCCCTAAATAGGATAATCCCCCAACTCAAGTAGAGGGTTCTGGACCCTTCCGATATCCTAAATATCCTGTAATAAGATGGTGGAATCTAACGCACTAAGAAGACTCCTAAGAACAGAGTGAAAAGCTAAGCTCCTATGAACAGAGATGGAACAGAACTTTCCTCCTATGAATGGATATGGAACTGAAGCCTCCTAATAATAGAATGATGGATTACTAGCCCTTTTATTTAATTGTACTTTCTTTTACTCCAGTCTTGTACTGGTCCAGTTCCATTCAGTACTTTAATTGATGTCCTTTCCATTCCATTTCTTTTAAGTCCAACTCCAGTCTCGTACTGGTCTAGTTCATTTCAGTATTTTATTGCAGTTTGTCAGTTCAGTATTTTTACAGTTCAGCATTTCATTTCTGCAACTTATTCTGGTGGCACTTTTCCTTACCAAGCTTAATTAAATGCAATTTATTATTGATACATTTCTAGCTCGGGCCCGGCTTCGATGGGCGGTTGACCTTCCGGTAGAGCATTAGTTGTGGTTAAATTATTCCTCCAGGGTTAGCCCCAAATAATGTGTCCCCACGCTCACTGCTCTCCTTGCCCAAGGATGAGTCGCATGTCACTTTAAGGAGGCCGCCCGCCCGAATTAGTTAATGTCATGTAAGGCAAGCCGTCGTAGACCCGAAATGTACTTCTTACTATTGAAATGTTTGTAAACTTGCTTACGATAGAAAGTGGCGGGCCAGTAACACCCACAGTCTATTCGTACCATGGAGGGAGGGTTGACGACTCATGGCGACAGGGAGATGTGTACCATGGGAGAACGACCGTTCTGCACCCCGTTGGATTGCCTCCACTAGTCGCCCTAAATTTCCAGAATTCAATTGATGTCGCTCACATCCAAGAGTACACTCCGTTATAAAATGGGGCCTTTGTAGTGAGGTATGATCACACCTAGAAGTGGCAGGACTGGCCACAGTCACAGACGGCCACATCGGTGAGGCTTGCAGGGTTCGCTACCCTGCTGGAAAAAAACGGTCAAAATTATGTCGACATATGGTAAGTTGGTGGGTTATGAACACATGCGGTTTGACTAAAGACTGGGAGTAGTAGTTGATGATTTGACTGCTAGTTGAGCTCTTCTTATACATATATATGATTGTTGATAATACCATAGCTTCCAATCATTTATATGATGATAACTCCTTTTGCTTCAGCTATTTATTTATTATTTTGGTACATAGACTCGTCCCCAGGATATGGATCCATTCACAAGAGACAGAGCACCGTGAAGTCCAGTTGCCGCATGACGGTATACCATCAGTTGAGACTACCTGAGCAGTGGCACCCGTATCATCTCCTGACTTTCGAAATGTGAGTTTTCCATAGCAAAAAGAGTAGCAGAGAGTTCTAGCTATAGTCTTTTGGAGCCTATAAGGCGGTTATGTATAAACAAGGGATACACTCTTTTGCTTATATATACATATGTCTGGTTCGCCTTCCTTATGATTGCTTCCGCATTGTGTTCTGATGTGATGTGTTGTATTTCCTTTCCATGCAAGGCGATCATCTAGGGCTCAAATGAGTGGTCCATTGCCACTTAAAGAGTGCTGAGTGGCAATCTTGGGCAGTAAGACCCTCCTCCTCCGACCCAGAAGCCAGTTTGTGGGGGGATCTTACATCTTGTACTTTTTATAGGTTGGTCTTACAATGATGTAATGATGTCTCCCCTTACAGAGCAAGTTTCATAAAGTAGAGGTTAGCCCATTGGCTAACACTACCACATGACAACTGCTCTGGGCACAAGAATCCCCTAGGTCGTGAACTATTACCAGGAGGGGGTTCTTACATGCATAGTGATGTATGCGGACCCATGAGTTCTATGGTTAGAGGTAGGTTTTACAACTTTATTAAATTTACCGATGATTTCAGTAGATATGAATATGCATATCCTATGAAGTACAAATCTCAATCCTTTTAAAAGTTCAAGTATTCAAGAATGAAGTGCAAAATAAACTAAGAAAAATAGTTCAAGCACTTTGATCTGATCGAGGTGGTGAATACTTAAGTCAGAAGTTTTATGGCTGTCTTAGAGGTCGTGGTATTGTATCACAACTCACTTTACCTAGGAGACCACAACATAATGGTGTTTTTGAGAGAAGAAATCGTACCTTATTGGACATGGTGCGATCTATGATGAGTCAAACAGATCTTCCCATTTTCTTTTGGTGATACAGTCTAGAGATTGCAACTCTTATACTAAACTATATTCCTACTAAAATAGTTCAAAAGACACCATATGAGATATTGATTGGGAAGCAACCTAGCATGACTTTCATAAAGATTTGGGGTTGTGAGACATACGTGCAACATCAAATGTCTGACAAACTTCATGTCAAATCAGATAAATGTTATCTTGTGGGGTATCCTAAGGAAACTAAAGGGTACTAGTTCTATAAACATTCTGAATATAAAGTGTTTGTCACAAGTGCTAGTGTTTTTCCAGAGAAGGAGTTCGTATATAGAAAATTCTACCAAGATAGAACTTGAAGAAGTTCAAGATCCACAAGCAATGAATGAACCTGAGAAAGAACCAGAGTAAGGACTACAAATTGTTGTTGCTAGAGAGCCTGCTCAAGAAACGCAAGTCCTACATAGATCTGGTACACTGCGATTTGAACCTAATAGTCCCAATCAAGTTTTGTGTTTTGCTCAATGAAGGTGTCGTATGCAGGAAGAGTTTGAAGAAAAAGATAGTGGTTGATTCTACAACGTAGGCCGAGTATATTGCTTCTTTTGAAGTAGTGAAGGAGGCTATATGGATTAAGAAATTCTTCGGCTAGTTAGATGTAGCTCCTAACATTATTGATCTCGCAGATCTCTATTGTGACAATTATGGTGCAATTATCCATGCTAAGAAGCCTAGATCACATCAGTGCTCCAAGCACATACTATGGTTATTTCATCTCATTCGAGAGATATTCGATCATATTGATGTGAACATATGCAAAATACCGACTGATGACAATATAACAGATCCACTGACAAAAACACTTTCTCAGAGAAAGCATGATGGTCATACTAGATCACTTAGTATTAGATACCTAAATTATCGTTTCTAATGGAAGGCTTGTGGTTCTGACTTTGTCGGTTTTAAGTTTATGTGATGACTCGTACTATAATTTTATTTATATATTTCAAGACATGTCTTTTGTTGTGTTTATTCATTTCTATACATATAGATAAATTGAACATAATAAATGCCCTTATATTTCATATTTCATAGGAATTCAAGTATGTGACTTGAATGGGAGATCCTACATATAAATAAAACATCATTCTTAAATGGTCCCTAGTCGAGGTATCATTATCGCAATTGGGCAATGATGATAGATTTAATACTAGTGTGTGAAACTGACTGATGACCGAGTCTCATCTATCTTGATATTGGATATCAAGTCATCGTGCATGTACTTGTTACAGAACAAGTTGTACTGGAAAGACCCACTTTTGTGTTTTCTTTGTAGATTATTATATACGTGTCACAAGTAGTTCTCATAGTGATAATGGTGTATGTTTTCCTTTGACTTAAAGTCACTGCATTCATTATGTGAGGAAGAGCGTACTTAGATGCCATCTAATGTCTTCTCTTGAGAAAGCTTGACCATAATAGTGGTTATTGGATATGTTTCATAACATGTGGATGGTTGTGAGTGATGTAGATAGGATTTGTCCTCCTATATAATAGGGTTAACATCCATTGGCCCCTTAATATAGTAGGACTATGAACTTGTTGGGAATCTTGCCCACATGTTTCCTGATTTGAAGAAGTCACCAAGTCAAGAATACTTCACTTTGTATTTGATCACATATCTAGCTTATAAATCTCAAGATCACTAAGTACAATGTCGTCGAGAAGATATAGTATCATCGACAAAGTATGCTTGTCGTCACAATAATGAGCAAAGCTAACGTAGAGAAACTGTCAAAGGAAAGTATGTCGTTGAGAAGATGGAGTATTGTCGACATCAATATAGTGGCCATATCGTCAAGAAAATACTGCGATTACGACGACAAGATAAAAGAAGGAAGTTCACAATGACACAGTCAGAGATGGCATATCGTCGTATATGCAGAAATGCTAGTATGTCTCGTATCGTCGAAATACCAGCATCAGAGGCAGAAGCAAGGAGACTTGAAGGTTTACCAAAGCACAAGGCGTCGACAAAGGCCTGTCGTTGAGATATTATCCATGTCGTCGTAATGATGGAAATATCGTCAAGACAGATTCACAGGTTGCAGACGCGCCCCGTCAGCATTTTTTTTCCGCCGTCTGATTGTCAAATCACCGCGTGCTCTCATTTAATGAAGGCATCAGGGCGTGCTTCTATGGAATGGAGGTCTGACACTTAAAGAAACTTTTTCAGAAGACCGTTGGGGATCTCGCAGTCCTATAAAAGGGAACAGGGATGCCCTAGAAATCCTCTCCTGCGAACTTGAAAAAGAATCCCGTTGCTACGTTTCTATAGAACAGTATTTTTCAGCGGAGAAGAAGAAGACCAAGTAGAGAACAATCATCAAGCATTCTCTGAAGAATGTGTCATCTGATCGACTGATAAGAAGCCATTCCTCACAGGGCTAAGTGAAGAGATTGAAGAAGACCTAAGCTGTCAAAGAACTGAATCAATAACTTCTTCTTCAATCTCAAGTGACCGATCTTCATCCGGCAGAAGTAACAGTCCTTATTACTGTAATTTGTTGTAAGGCTTGCGGGCCATTCTGTAAGATCTGTTTTCAGATCTACTTGTCTACCTTGAGGGCTGGAGAGCTGTGAAGCTTGAGGGCCAGGGCAGTGCACTTGCGGGTGCGTCTTGTCGAGCTTGAGGGCTTGGGTGTAGTAGGGGCTTGCGGTCCTAGGTTGTAGGCACAGGACTTTCGGGTCTGTGTTGTTGTAGGGCTTGGGGGCCTGAGTGTCAAGCTTGCGGGCTCGGGGGCAGTAGGGGCTTGAGGGCCTAGGCTGTTGGACTTGCGAGTCCGTGTTGTACGGCTTGAGGGCCAGAAGTTTTGGTGGAGTTTGCCGAGCCTAGCATACTGCTGGGTAGGCGTAGAGGGACAGAGGACTACTCAAGAAACCTGGTCTTGAGGAACCTCTATAAATCGTTGTGTCATCTGCCGTTCTCTTTTGATTGTGTGTGACACTCTTGTGATCAGCTAGTTTATCTGAAAATCACACTAACTCGATCGAAAAAAGCAATATCACCTAACACCCCCCCTCTAGGTGATCGTTCCATTAACAACAAGTGGTATTAGAGGGAGGTTGATCGAAAGAAGACTTAACAGTCTGATGTAGATCGTGGAATGACTCACCATGGCCGGTGGAGATCATAATCGAGAAATGAGAAGCATGAAGCTCCCAATCTGCTCGAAGGAGAACTTTCCCATTTGGAGGGAAAGAGTAAGGCTCTTCATGGAGGCAGCTGATCCAAGAATTTACTTGACAGTCCAATGGGGCCCCTTCATCCCCACAACTTCCTCCACCATTGATCCAACACAGAAGGTGGCGAAGAAATATGAGGACATGACCAAGGACGAGCTGGACTTGGCAGGTCTAGACAAGAGAGCACAAAACGTCATCGTTAGTGCCATAGATGACTCAACCGTCGAGAATCTAATTCACTGCAGAACGACCAAGGAGATGTGGGACTCCCTGATCGTATATATGGAGGGCACGGAAGAGGTAAGGGATGATAGGAAATCCCTCCTCAACAAGGAGTATGAGGCCTTCAAGAAAGGCAAGAATGAAATAATCTCCAACTGTTATGAGAGATTTTTCAAGATTGTGAATGGACTGAAGAACTACGAAAGAGTTTTTACCAACTCTGATCTAAATGACAAGTTCCTCAGATCCCTCACAAAGGAATGGGATATCAAGATCTGTGTCATCAGAGAGATGGGTCAGTTGGGCATCATAGAGCCCAAGAACCTGTATGGAAAGCTGTTGTCCCATGAACTTCAGCTCAACACCAGAAAGGCTGAAGAAGAAAGCTCCAAGGGGAGCTCAAAAGACAGGTCCGTGGCTTTAAAATCCAAGAGCTCGAGGAGATCCAAGAGCAAGATCTCTGCTTCTCAGGACAGATCTGAGAGCAGTGAAGAATCTAAATTCAGCTCCTCAAACTCTGATGACACTGACAGAGAGGTGGCTCTCCTCTCAAAACTGTTCAAGAAGTTGATACACAGAAGGAGAAGAGAAAACCGTAGAAGCTCCTCGTCAAGCTCCAGGAGATCTAACTATCGCGACAGATCCAGAGCCCCCAGGGAGGACAGGTATAAATCTAACTCTAGTAAATATGATTTAAATAATACTGTTTGCTATTCCTGCAGCAAGACAAGTCATATGGCTGCCGACTGCCCCTCTAAGAAAAAGGAGTCAAGAAACCATGAAGAAAGAAGAAGCTCAAAGAGCAAGAGGAACCCAGAAAAAGGGTTCATGGACAAGAAGAGCAGAACACTGAGTGATTCTGACTCAAATTCCTCGGGGACAGAGGAAGATGCGCTTATCGGCCTGATGGCCATCAGTGAAGGCAACCAGGATGATAACTCTCCTGGAAAGGTAAATCACAAAACTTCTCTATCTGACACTGATTCTGAATAAGTAGCAGATTCTTTGCATGATGATGAGGGCATGTCTGCTGTCAACAGCACAGCCTCAAGATCCAAATATGATGTTGAATCTGAACTAATAAAGCAATATAAAGCATTGTGGAAGGCCTTTATAGGTAGTAAGAAACTCCTCAAGGTCTAGACCAAGGAGCTAGATTCCTTGAAGCCTGTTCAATCTAAGCTCCTGGAGACAGCTGAAAGGCTGGCTGTCATGAGCAAAGAAGTGGACAAATTCAAGGAAGCCATAAGGCTTAAAATGCTGAATTAGGAAAGAAGAACAAGGTCATTAAGGACCTTGAAGAAATGTTGTTGGCTGAGAAGAAACTTGCATCCAGCTTCTCTATGCCCAAAACTATCCTCCCAATAATTGACACCTTCTCTGGACAGTTCAGAGCTGGTGTTGGTTTCAAATAAGAGACAATTGCGGGCCAAGATTCTGAAGCTAGGCCTTCCTATAAGAAGGTGCTGGGGTCAAGTCCTTCAGCCCACAGACCTGCAGCAATAACAGCCAAGAACTTGGGGGGAGCTGTTCCTACAAAGCCTGCTCCCAAGAGGGTAAACCAAAAGGTGGTGAGACCAATTCCACCCCAGATTCACTCACCTGAGGTTCACCCAACATCTGTTAGGCATGAAGCATTCTCTTCTGCTCATCAGCACTGTCATCCCAGTCAGATGATGAAGCAGAAGAGGAGATACAACAGATATGAGTGCTGGTGCTGCTGGAAAGTAGGCCACTTTGCCTTGGACTATTGGTTCAACCCAACAGTGATCAATCCAAGGAAAGTGCAGAACCCTCAGAGGTTTGCTGTTCCATCATATCAACCTAACAGAAACCAAGGACCCAATCCTTATTGGGTGCCTAAGGGGAAGTAATTTGTTTTGCAGGTAGGTCCAAATGCCAACCAATCTCCAATTTGGTATTTGGACAGTGGCTGCTCTAGGCACATGACTGGAGTCAGAAAGTACTTAAGAGAGTTCACCCCTGTGGATAATGGACCAACCGTGATCTTTGGAGGTTCAGAAAAGGGTGTGACAAGAGGCTACGACAGTATCTCTAATGGTTTAGTTACCATCACAAAGGTGGCTTATGTGGAGGGGTTGAAACAAAATCTCATAAGTATAAGTCAACTTTGTGATTTAGGATTTATTATTACTTTCCACAAGGATAAGTGCCTAATTAAGAAGTCCTTAGATTCTGAGGCCACCTTAACTGGCACTAGGAGTGGAAATATTTATTACTTAAATTTTCTTAATACAAATTCTTCAATGCCTATTTGTCTTGTGGCTAATGATAAATAGGCTCTTTGTGTACAATGGCACAAGAGACTTGCACACATCAACTATAAGACAATTAGCAAGCTTTTCTCACAAGACTCAGTTAGGAATGGACCTAATATTAAGTGCATCAAAGATGGTCCCTGTAAAGCTTGCCAACTTGGGAACCAGACTAGGACCAACTTTAAAAGCATTTCAAACAAAGAGTCCTCTAGATGCTTGTTTCTACTGCACATGGATTTGTTTGGTCCTATGTCAGTTCTTAGCTTAGGAGGGAAGGCCTACACCCTTGCAGTTGTCGATGATTACTCAAGGTTCACTTGGGTATTCTTCCTCAAAAAGAAATCAGATACTCTAGATATCTTGATAAATTTTGTCAGGCAGATCCAGAATGAGATGGACTATACTGTGGTCAAATTCAGAAGTGATCATGGGACAAAATTTCAGTCAGGGGCCATGACAGAATTCTGCCAAGAACTAGGTATCTCCCAAGAATTCTCCTCTCCTCGAACCCCACAATAGAATGGAGTTGCAGAAAGGAAGAACAGAACCGTGATAGAGGCAAGTAGGACCATGCTAAGTGACTCCTCCTTACCAGAATACTTCTGGGCAGAGGCTATCAACACTGCTTGTCTTGTGATAAACAGGGCCTCAATCATCAAAAATCACAAGAAAACTCCCTATGAGCTAATGAAAGGCAGAAAACCAACCCTATCCTACTTTAGGATCGTTGGCAGCAAATGCTATGTCCTTAATAATGAGAAATCCAAACTAACCAAGTTTGCTGAGAAAAGAAGTGAGGTTATTTTTGTTGGATACAACTCCTCTAGCAAGGCATACAGGGCATACAACCTAAATACCCAAGCAGTGGAAGAATCTGTTCATGTTGTATTTGATGAGACCAACCTCATTCACAGAGGCTGGTCTAGTTCTCTAGTGAATGCAGGTACTAAAGAGAAGATGGAAAAACTATGCATTGGTGACCAAGCTGGAACCTCAGCCAAAAGTAAAGTTCAGCCAGTAGAAGTTGAGCTTGAAATAGAAGATGTAGAAGACACAGAAACAGCAGAAAAGGTGCAAACTGAACCACCTGCAACTGAAGAAATCCCCAGGATACTGCCAGCTACCTTGAAACAAGTAAAGGATCATCCACAGGAGCAAATAATAGGAGGTGTCAACCAAGGAGTGTTGACAAGAAGCAGAGCTCTAAATAAAGCTCCATATTTGAGCTTCCTCTCTCAAATTGAACCTAAGAAGTTTGAAGAGGCAAATCAAGACCCATTCTGGATTCAGGCAATGCAGGAAGAGCTGAACCAGTTCAAAAGGTATAAAGCATGGAAACTAGTTCCTAAACCCTAAGGACAAAACATTATTGGAACCAAATGGGTCTACAGGAATAAACTGGATGAGAATGGAGTAATCACCAAGAATAAGGCAAGCCTGGTAGCAAAGGGTTGCAGACAGGAAGAGGGGATAGATTTTGATCATACATTTGCTCTAGTAGCCAGACTGGAAGCAATAAAGTTGTTTCTGGCCTATGCAGCCTACCAAGGTTTCAAAGTCTACCAGATGGATGTGAAGTCAGCCTTCCTAAATGGTGACCTCAAAGAGGAAGTATATGTAGAGCAGCCCTCAGGTTTTGTAGACTCTACTCATCCTGATTATGTTTACTTTCTTAGAAAAGCACTGTATGGCTCCTAGAGCCTGGTATGAGACCCTGTCAAGCTTTCTAATTGAGAACAAGTTCTCAAGGGGAAAGATTGATAAGACATTGTTCCTAAGGGAAGTGAAGGGCAAGATATTGCTTATGCAGATCTATGTAGATGACATCATCTTTGGCTCTACAGATAACAATCTCTGCAAAAAGTTTGCCAACTTGATGCAGGGAAAGTTTGAGATGAGCAGTATGGGTGAGAGCTCAAATACTTCCTAGGTCTCCAAGTGAAACAATCTGAAGATGGTATCTTCATCTCCTAGAGCAAATTCACTAGGGATCTAGTCAAGAAATTTGGATTGGAGAGTGCTTCTTCAATGAAGACTCCAATGGGAACCAATGTGTCTCTGGACAAGGATGAGAAGGGCATTCCCTTTGATGAAACCAAGTACAGATGCATGATTTGTTCTCTTCTTTATCTAACTGCAAGTAGGCCTAACATAATGTTTGTTACATGTGTCTGTGCTCGATATCAGGTGAACCCTAAGGAATCTCATCATGTCTCTGTCAAGAGAATCTTAAGATACCTAAAGGGTACATCAAATCTTGGCCTATGGTACCCTAGGAACAATAAGTGTGAACTGACTGGCTACTCAGATGTAGATTATGCAGGGTGCAAGGAAGATTGGAAGAGTACCTCAGGGACATGTCAATTCCTGGGTTGAAGACTGATCTCATGGAGGAGTAAGAAGCAGACAAGTGTACCAATCTCAACAGCAAAATCAGAGTATATCTCTGCTGGGAGCTGCTGTGCCCAACTGCTATGGATTCAGCATCAACTAGAAGACTACAATCTAAAGATGACCAAAACACCCATGTTTTGTTACTCTTCAACTGCAATCTCAATTGCTAAGAACCCTGTCTCACACAGCAGGACTAAGCATATTGAGATCAGGTGTCACTTCATCAGGGAGCACGTGGAAAATGAAGATATCACCCTTGAGATTGTCTCAACAGACAAACAAGTGGCTAATATATTTACAAAGCCCCTAGATGAAGCTAAGTTTAACTTCTTCAAATTCCAATTGGGAATGTTAAACTTAGAGTAATCTCTAACTTATTCTTCACTAACTAGCTGCAAAAGTCAGAATAATCTGCAGGGAAGAAGTCAGAAAGGGGGAGAAATGGTATCAATGTATGTGATGAGACCAATCTTAAGAAGGCCTCCTCAACATAGGGGGAGACATCAATGTATGTGATCAAGACCAATCTCAAGAAGGCCTCCTCAACATAGGGGGAGCAAAGAAATAGGGGAAGCTACAAAGAGCGATGAGACATCAAATCCAGGTGGAGCTACATGCTTCATGTACTCAGAAAGCTAAGTAAAATATTACATGCTCACATGCGTTATTTAAGATTATAATGTTTTTTTTGTCAAGTGTAAGTAGTCTTGAATTGAGATTCTGACTTCTTCAAATAGGGGGAGATTGTTGGGAATCTTGCCCACATGATTCCTGATTTGAATAAGTCACCAAGTCAAGAATACTTCACTTTGTATTTGATCACATATCTAGCTTATAAATCTCAGGATCACTAAGTACAATGTCGTCGAGAAGATATAGTATTGTCGACAACGTATGCTTATCGTCACAATGATGAGCAAAGCAAACGCAGAGAAACTGTCAAAGTATAGTATGTCGTCGAGAAGATGGAGTATCGTCGACATCAATATAGTGGCCATATTGTCAAGAGAATACTGCGATTACGACGACAGGATAAAAGAAGGAAGGTCACAATGACACAATCAGAGATGGCATTTCGTCGAAATGTAGAAATGCTAGTATGTCTCGTATCGTCGAAATACCAGCATTAGAGGCAGAAGCAAGGAGACTTGAAGGTTTACCAAAGCACAAGGTGTCGACAAAGGCCTGTCGTTGAGATATTATCCTTGTCGTCGTAACGATGGAAATATCATCGAGACAGATTCACATGTTGTAGACGCGCCGTCAACATTTATTTCCGCTGCCTGATTGTCAAATCAGCGTGTGCTCTCATTTAATGGAGGCATCAGGGCGTGCTCCTATGGAATGGAGGTCTGACACTTAAAGAAACTTTTTCAGAAGACCGTTGGGGATCTCGCAGTCCTATAAAAGGGAACAGGGATGCCCTAGAAACCCTCTCCTGCGAACTTGAAAAAGAATCCCGCTGCTACGTTTCTATAGAACATTATTTTTCAGCAGAGAAGAAGAAGACCACGTAGAGAACAATCATCAAGCATTCTCTGAAGAATCGGTCATCTGATCGACTGATAAGAAGTCATTCCTCACAGGGCTAAGAGAAGAGATTGAAGAAGACCTAAGCTATCAAAGAACTGAATCAAGAACTTATTCTTCAACCTCAAGTGGTCGATCTTCATCCGGCAGAAGTAACAGTCCTTATTACTGTAATTTGTTGTAAGCCTTGCGGGCCATTCTTTAAGATCTGTTTTGAGATCTACTTATCTAGCTTGAGGGCTGGAGAGCTGTGAGGCTTGAGGGCCAGGGCAGTGCACTTGCGGGTGCGTCTTGTCGAGCTTGAGGGCTCGGGTGTAGTAGGGGCTTGCGGGCCTAGGTTGTAGGCACAGGACTTGCGGGTCTGTGTTGTTGTAGGGCTTGAGGAATTGAGTGTCGAGCTTGCGGGCTCGGGGGCAGTAGGGGCTTGAGGGCCAAGGATGTTGGACTTGCGGGTCCGTGTTGTAAGGCTTGAGGGACAGAAGTTTTGGCGGAGTTTGCCGAGCCTAGCATATTGCTGGGTAGGCGTAGAGGGACAGAGGGCTACTCAAGACACCCGGTCTTGAGGAACCTCTATAAATCGTTGTGTCATCTGCCGTTCTCTTCTGTTTGTGTGTGACACTCTTGTGCTCTGCTAGTTTATCTGAAAATCACACTAACTCGATCGAAAAAAAGCAATATCACCTAACACCCCCTCTAGGTGATCGTTCCACTAACAACATAAATGCATGACCATACAAAGATGAGTCAATTTGTTAAGCTCACTTATTTCATATAGTCTACTTAAGATCAGGAAGATGGATTGCATGATTAAGAGGGTGACACCATCCATGCCTCGAGTTCAGTCTGGATGTTAAGGACAAAAGGACTAGACTACACATTGGGCACACAAGGTTATTCATTGAGTTACCAACTCTTGTATTACTTGGGTAGGAACGATGAATTGATAGATGTCGCTCACTACTTTTAAGACTATGGTTGATACATTCTAGATCAAGTTGGAGATTGTTGAAATCTTGTGATCTAGAAGTAGTCAAGGAATTAGTCTTATTTTCAATGTAATATGAGCCTAAAGGGTCGCACATAAGAATGTGCTAAAATTGGAGTGTTTGACCGTGTTGGTTTCTGAAACCAAGTGTTGAATAGGCATATATGATATGATGTATAGTATTTGAGGCACATAACCTGAGGTATACACCTGTATGCTAAGGGCATGTGTGCTCAAAATGGTGGGATAACAGTTGGTAGCAATTATTTACCAAAATGCATGATTTTTGAAGGCACATGCCTGAGGCACACACCCATGTGCCAAGTGTGTGTGTGCAGTTTTTCCATTCTAGGGTCACAGGGAGTCGTGTCTACATGAACTGATGTGGATTTTGGGACACACGCCCGAGGCACGCGCCTATAATCCAAGGATGTATGCACCCCAAATTGCTTGCATGGGTACATGCCTATAAATAGGACAACTTATCCTAAAGAACGAATGTCATTTTCAGAAGTCTTACTACCGTTAAACCACAAAGAACACATCTCTACCAAATCAAAACTAGCATTTCAAAGAAAAGAAAAGATGATTATCTTCCATCCCTAAGTTTGTTGGATGGGCTACGAATAGTTTTCATTGTTCGTGTGGATATCTCTAGATACATGGATACTTTTTGTGTTTGGACTCAGACGTCAGTTATTTTTCTCGAAATCTGATTTTGTTGCAGGTACAAACTTTATTCTTGATTTAGTGTGTCTCGCAGAGATCCTGTTGACGGTTTCACATATTTTAATTGCACATTTGATTCCCTTGAAACCCAACACTATTGTCATGCCAAACAAATATTCTATGACGGTGGCATTTTTATTTCCAAACTCGCCCGAGCAAAAAGCCGCGCCAAAAAATGCCTAAGTCTAAACTATATATCTCATTTGCTTACCCTACACACTTCTAACTTCCACTTTCTTTTGAGAAGTTATTTTTTCATGCATATTATGGCTTATGGCTTTGTCAACGTTCTTTTTCTATGTAAGTGTTGCTAAATATTTATGATTTTATCCAAGTGTGTTAAAATAATCAACTCAATGAAGTTCTCACACCTCATAACCCTTTCATCATTTTTAGTATCATCAACTTCCACTACAAACTCATTATTGAAGTCAATGAGTGTTAATACTAGGCATTCCGTAATGACTTATTTTATTTAGGAGTGTGCCAATAGAACTAAAGAGCAAAGACTTGGACTAAAACTGAACCGATTTGATAGGTTTCGACTGGTTGTTAATGGTCTTTGATTAGTTCTGAGTCTAGAAATTTTAGAACTGATTACCCAGTTTTATTCTCAATTCTTAGTAACTGAACCAAGAACTGAATTATTGAAATTAAGTCTTAAGAAATTCAAGATTGATCCAATTCATTTATCTATTCTGAACCAAAACAAATATTATACACAAACACACAGGCACACAAACAAACATACATACAGACACACAGATAGAAACACGCGCACACACACATACATAAACAGATATAGAGATAGACACATATAGTGTAACATCCCATTTTAAACTTACCAAATGGGGGCCTAGTCAGTTCAATTGAACCTCCTAAAAAAGCTTAGTCATGGCATAGTGGATCGGTAACTACCTTCGACTTATATTATTATTGGTTCTGAACAACAATGACTTGATATAGATATTTGAAAAAAATCAACTGGGAATCAATCTCGGTCAATGAAAGTGCACTCGTGAGATCAATAAAAACTCAGTAACAATAATTATGCCTTATTTCAATGTATAATGACAAAGTTGGTAAATCAGGCTGAATCGAGCTACATGACGGCCCTGGCATGACTTTCAAAGCAAATGAACTCTCAATCGACCCCATTCAGCTGCATTTGACTCGTATGATCAATATGAGTGTGACACCTTTCATTTCGTTCAATTCTGACAAAAATGAGAAAGTTTTCTAAAATGAGTCATTTTGAGTTATGTGGTGACTCGAGAGAATAATTACAAGTAAACGGACTCAGAATTGATTTTGATTGCAATCCTTAGACTCATGAGTCTGACACAAGCACAATGATGCCCTCCACGCATTTTTCCCACACATATTTTGTGAGTTATATATTAGTAACCTTATCCTTGCGGTACTTGTTCGCTATCGGTCTCTCGCCCTTATTTAGCCTTGGATGGAATTTATCGCTTGATTAGGGCTGCATTCCCAAACAACCCGACTCATTGACAGCTGACGCGATAACAGCAAGTGCACTGGTCGTACAAGTAATAAAAGTTGGGAGAGACTCCCCGAATATCATTCTCAGAGGATTGCAAGTTGGGTTGTATGATTTCTCGTTAGGAAAATAATTATAAAGATTCTAATGCAATTAATTAAAAAGAGGGTTTGATCTTGGTTTTCCAAAATTAATAACAGTGAAAGAAAATGCGTGCCTAAAGCACCGCTTCACTTCGCGGGATGGAATGTAGGCTGCAATGTCATGCTTCGGTAATTGGGTGGACGAGAAGGCTAGCAGATGGATGATTAGTAACCAGTAGAGTGAGGGTCGTAGGCACCTCATCACGGAACACGCAACTAGCAATTGCTAGTGCAGTGCATAGCAGAGTAGTGGAGTGGATGGTGGAATGGGGCACTCCTCGGTTCACGTAAAACACAACAGATCTCAAAAGCATGAAATCACATTAACTAATACACAGTGTTTATGAACATCATACAAATTAACACACATACATGGAAAACTCTGAAGCAATGCGCAAGGGGAAAGAGAAAACCGAAGCTCGAAGACTTTGCTGAAGATTCTCGGCCGGAATCATATGGTTGTGAAGCCTCATTCATGCCCGGACTTAAGTTGCATCCGGGGTCCTGAGGAGCTGTCACCTTCCTCTACTTTACCCACCTTCTTCGTGGTCTAGCTCGAGCTAACTCTTGTTGGACACCTTGAATGCAGTGGAGACTTTCCGTCGATGGAGTTCTTGCGCTCGTGGATGATGGAGGAGGCCAAGGAGGAAGCTTTGGAGGAAGTTTTGCAAGGAAGCGATTGTCGGAGCTTCTCCTAAGTCGATCGGTGGTGGAGCGGCAAAATGGGCGAAATGGAGAAGAAAATGGCGGGCTCTCAAGTGATTATCGCGGGTTCTCCCTTTCTCAGCAAATTTCCTGCTTTAAATACTAAAACAGCAGAAATTAAGTCACGCACGTTCGAACGCACGACCGTGCATTGCCTGCGCGTTATTTAAAAAAAGATACTGCCTTGAGGAAGAAGCAGCAGTGCCCGTGCGTTTTACTCGCGCACGGTCGAAGCCGCCCGTGTGTAAAAACGCACGACCAAATCCAGATTGGCTAAAAACCAGGCAAAATAGGCGATCGTGCGTTTCCTTTGCGCACGGGCAACTGCCCGTGCGTAAAAACGCACGTTCAAAGACAGAACATCATTTTGCCACCCGAAGAGCGCACACAGTCAAAGCGATCGTGCGTCAAGAAAAATGCACGATCGTGTGATTCATGCAGAAATGTAATTTGGGCAAAATTAGGATGAACCATCCACCTGCATAGACATCAATACAGTTGGGAATACACCTCCAGCAACATTCAAACACAGAAAAAAGGTTGGGGAGCACCATGTGCTTACCCCCAACAACATGGAGCGCAAACGCACACCAAAACGGGCCAAAATAAGGCACATAACGCGAAAGTGACTATAAGAGAAATACAAGCAATAATAGCTCGAAAAGGACGTGCACATTAGTGAAAACTAGCCCAAATGAGTCCTTAAAAGCGTATATAAATGGGACTCATCACAACCCCAGACTTAATCATTTGCTCGTCCCGAGAAAATCATCCCTTATGCGGACGAAAAAATTGATTAGCTGGCTTAACAATTGTAGAAACGGAGTATCATGCGAAGTCGCATGCTTGCGCGCATAGAAATGCAGTAGAAGAAATTGTTAATTATACAAACACTTTGTAATAATCTAAGAGCGTACATATATATTATCTCTACTTAAAAGTTGAATCACGGTGAATCGTCCGGTCTCGCGTAGGAAGAAAGTAAACTAATCGCTGAGGCTAGTATTACTCAAGATCGGTGCTCGGAACAACCTCCATTGAAATCCATCAATGTCAGTGACCATAAGCTCACCCGGTCACACTCTCTCCACGACACTAGTTCGATTAAATGTGTGATTCAATAGGACTTTAGGATAAATACAATGGAGATAATATAGGTTTCGACTGGTTGTTAATGGTCTTTGATTAGTTCTGAGTCTAGAAATTTTAGAACTGATTACCCAGTTTTATTCTCAATTCTTAGTAACTGAACCAAGAACTGAATTATTGAAATTAAGTCTTAAGAAATTCAAGATTGATCCAATTCATTTATCTATTCTGAACCAAAACAAATATTATACACAAACACACAGGCACACACACAAACATACATACAGACACACAGATAGAAACACGCGCACACACACATACATAAACAGATATAGAGATAGACACATATAGTGTTACATCCCATCTTAAACTTACCAAATGGGGGCCTAGTCAGTTCAATTGAACCTCCTAAAAAACCTTAGTCATGGCATAGTGGATCGGTAACTACCTTCGACTTATATTATTATTGGTTCTGAACAACAATGACTTGATATAGATATTTGAAAAAAATCAACTGGGAATCAATCCCGGTCAATGACAGTGCACTCGTGAGATCAATAAAAACTCAGTAACACTAATTATGCCTTATTTCAATGTATAATGACAAAGTTGGTAAATCAGGCTGAATCGAGCTACATGACGGCCCTGGCATGACTTTCAAAGCAAATGAACTCTCAATCGACCCCATTCAGTTGCATTTGACTCATATGATCAATATGAGTGTGACACCTTTCATTTCATTCAATTCTGACAAAAATGAGAAAGTTGTCTGAAATGAGTCACTTTGAGTTATGTGGTGACTCGAGAGGATAATTACAAGTAAACGGACTCAGAATTGATTTTGATTGCAATCCTTAGACTCATGAGTCTGACACAAGCACAATGATGCCCTCCACGCATTTTTCCCACGCATATTTTGTGAGTTATATATTAGTAACCTTATCCTTGCGGTACTTGTTCGCTATCGGTCTCTCGCCCATATTTAGCCTTGGATGGAATTTATCGCTTGATTAGGGCTGCATTCCCAAACAACCCGACTCATTGACAGCTGACGCGATAACAGCAAGTTCACTGGTCGTACAAGTAATAAAAGTTGGGAGAGACTCCCCAAATATCATTTTCAGAGGATTGCAAGTTGGGTTGTATGATTTCTCGTTAGGAAAATAATTATAAAGATTCTTATGCAATTAATTAAAAAGTGGGTTTGATCTTGGTTTTCCAAAATTAATAACAGTGAAAGAAAATGCGGGCCTAAAGCAGCGCTTCACTTCGCGGGATGGAATGTAGGCTGCAATGTCATGCTTCGGTAATTGGGTGGACGAGAAGGCTAGCAGATGGATGATTAGTAACCAGCAGAGTGAGGGTCGTAGGCACCTCATCACGGAACACGCAACTAGCAATTGCTAGTGCAATGCATAGCAGAGCAGTGGAGTGGATGGTGGAATGGGGCACTCCTCGGTTCAAGTAAAACACAACAGATCTCAAAAGCATGAAATCACATTAACTAATACACAGTGTTTATGAACATCATACAAATTAACACACATACATGGAAAACTCTGAAGCAATGCGCAAGGGGAAAGAGAAAACCGAAGCTCGAAGACTTTGCTGAAGATTCTCGGCCAGAATCATATGGTTGTGAAGCCTCATCCATGCCCGGTCTTAAGTTGCATCCGGGGTCCTGAGGAGCTGTCACCTTCCTCTACTTTACCCACCTTCTTCGTGGTCTAACTCGAGCTAACTCTTGTTGGACACCTTGAATGCAGTGGAGACTTTCCGTCGATGGAGTTCTTGAGCTCGTGGATGATGGAGGAGGCCAAGGAGGAAGCTTTGGAGGAAGTTTTGCAAGGAAGCGATTGTCGGAGCTTCTCCTAAGTCGATCGGTGGTGGAGCGGCAAAATGGGCGAAATGGAGAAGAAAATGGCGGGCTCTCAAGTGATTATCGCGGGTTCTCCCTTTCTCAGCAAATTTCCTGCTTTAAATACTAAAACAGCAGAAATTAAGTCACGCACGTTCGAACGCACGACCGTGCATTGCCCGCACGTTATTTAACAAAAAGATACTGCCTTGAGGAAGAAGCAGCAGTGCCCGTGCGTTTTACTCGCGCACGGTCGAAGCCGCCCGTGTGTAAAAACGCACGACCAAACCCAGATTGGCTAAAAACCAGGCAAAATAGGCGATCGTGCGTTTCCTTTGCGCACGGGCAACTGCCCGTGCGTAAAAACGCACGTTCAAAGACAGAACATCATTTTGCCACCCGAAGAGCGCACACAGTCAAAGCGATCGTGCGTCAAGAAAAATGCACGATCGTGTGATTCATGCAGAAATGTAATTTGGGCAAAATTAGGATGAACCATCCACCTGCATAGACATCAATACAGTTGGGAATACACCTCCAGCAACATTCAAACACAGAAAAAAGGTTGGGGAGCACCATGTGCTTACCCCCAACAACATGGAGCGCAAACGCACACCAAAACGGGCCAAAATAAGGCACATAACGCGAAAGTGACTATAAGAGAAATACAAGCAATAATAGCTCGAAAAGGACGTGCACATTAGTGAAAACTAGCCCGAATGAGTCCTTAAAAGCGTATATAAATGGGACTCATCACAACCCCAGACTTAATCATTTGTTCGTCCCGAGAAAATCATCCCTTATGCGGACGAAAAAATTGATTAGCTGGCTTAACAATTGTAGAAACGGAGTATCATGCGAAGTCGCATGATTGCGCGCATAGAAATGCAGTAGAAGAAATTGTTAATTATACAAACACTTTGTAATAATCTAAGAGCGTACATATATATTATCTTTACTTAAAAGTTGAATCACGGTGAATCGTCCGGTCTCGCGTAGGAAGAAAGTAAACTAATCGCTGAGGCTAGTATTACTCAAGATCGGTGCTCGGAACAACCTCCATTGAAATCCATCAATGTCAGTGACCATAAGCTCACCCGGTCACACTCTCTCCACGAC
The DNA here is from genome assembly GCA_033032865.1 of Dactylorhiza incarnata. Classification (NCBI taxonomy): domain Eukaryota; kingdom Viridiplantae; phylum Streptophyta; class Magnoliopsida; order Asparagales; family Orchidaceae; genus Dactylorhiza; species Dactylorhiza incarnata. The sequence continues at coordinate 6,034,571 of JAWHQI010000121.1, forward strand.
ACTAGTTCGATTAAATGTGTGAGTCAATAGGACTTTAGGATAAATACAGGGCTTGGGATTCGGTAGGGTTTACAATGATAAACATGAAGGTTTCCTCACCTAATCCAAAAGAGCTTGCGTCAAAGAAATTTTCCAAGAACCATAATAAAAACACGAGTGCACACCACCCCCAGACTTGAACCTGAAAATATGGGTGTGTGCACCGCCTACTCCCAAAACAATTCTTAAAAAGATTTTCAATTTGGCTCTTTTCTTAACCAAGCATTTTTTTCTTTCTTTTCTTTTCTTGTTCCAATTTCTTTTTTTTCTTTTCTCATAACCTTTTTTCAGCAAATAATCCGAGGAAGCGCAAACCATAGTTTCACAAAAAAAAATTATGCATCAACACCCTCAATTAAAATTGATATAACACTAAAGCGCGGATTGGGAGTGCGACTAGGATTAGCTTGCAGGCCTTGGTGAAATATAAGTGGAGCTGAATCAAGAGACGGGGTAGGCACAAAGGGGCTAGAAAGGATAATGATAGGGTCGGAATACAAAGCTCAACCTGGCCTAAACGAAGCCCTACATCATGCTCACACATTGAACTAACTTATACCAATGCTTCGAGAGTCGCTTGGGGCAAGTTCTTAGCCACCAAGAAAGATAATTCTTCCTCCTGATTCGAGCTATAAACCCTTAACAACAGTCTACACACATTCATACGCTACCGTCGAATTCACACCGGATTCACCACTTTTGAGTAGAATAAACAATTATTACGCAAATAGAAAATTACAAAACTATAATTATAAAGAAAAATTTATTCTACACACAAATCCATGCAAGACGCGAGTACGTGACTTGAGCACTACGAGAGTCAACATTTCACTCCGTCTTACAACCCTGAGCCAGCACAACAATTTTCCAATCCTACAAAAGAAATGGGCTAGATTCGTTATGCGCCTATGATTAAGTGCGCTCTCTAGTGGGTGTTGTGGTGTGCAATGAGACTGAAAAATAACAATGATATTGTAACTTCTAGCATGTTGTGCTTATGTGCACGTTCAAATGAGTAACGACAAACTACTCTCCCCCAGACTTAAATCTAAACATCACAGATTGCAATACTAGATTCATAAAAAGAAGTGGGAGGAGAGGTTACCCCATGCACAGAAATAAGCATACCAGAAGATTGGCGTTGAATTGGAATTAGAGCCAATATGTATCCTCCATTGAGGTCGCCCTTCCTGCAAAACAACATCTCCACAACTCGCAAAACAGCAATAGAGCTCAAGCAAAATTGGGTCGTCTCACATAAGCCCTTTTGTTTACCGTCCTTAAGGTGGACTAAATACCTGTGTTAACATTGTAGCAATAGGGTTCAAGCAAAATTATTAGCAATTGTCCAGAATATCACAAAAATAAACACACAAGCATAGCCAAAGAAACAGAATTAATCAAAATAGAAACCGCAGAAAAAAAAACTCGGATACTCCATCACGACTCAGCTGTAGGCTGATTTGTGATGATTCTCCCCAGCCACACAAGATGGGAAGGAGGTGGAGGATTTAGGGTGCAAAGGATATTTATGTTGAAATTATTGAAGTGGAAGTGGAGGAGGCTTTTGGACCTGGGCGGTCTGGGAAGAGACCGGGCGGTCTGGCGTGACCGCACGGTCTGGCGGTCTGAAAATGGCGATCTGTTCTATTGGTCAGCTGCGGCTTCCGGGGTTGACCGCTGGTCTGGTCCAAGGGCTGCTGGAGGAGGAGGTCGTGCGGTCTGGCTGTGGCCGCATGACGGTTGATCATCCTCAGGGTCTCGCGGTCTGTCTCTGACCGCGTGATAAGTTGTTCTCTTCAAGGACGTGCCGGTCTGGCGTGACCGCACGGGTTGGCTCTTGAATCCGGTCTGGTGGCTTTCCAGAGGGTTCTGAAGGAGTTCGCGGACTAAGTCATTCTTAGTCGCGCGGTCTCAGTTCGCGGTCTCAGGAGGAGACCAGGAGGGCGAGCTGGCTGTGTTTGCGGTCTCAGGCGAACACAGGTGGTGGGTGACTTCTAGGCGGTCTGGCGATCTCCGTGTGGAGTCGTGTTCAGACCAAGGGAGTAGCGATCTCCCGCGGTCTGGAGTGAAGTCGGCGCTCACCAAAATGAAGCAGGAGGGTTGCAGTGATCGCGCGGGTTGACCGGTAAGGTCGCGCGATCTGATGGGTGGTGACTGGATCAGGTCTCACGCCTATAAATAGGGAGCCACTGTAGCAGCAAAAGAAGAACACACCAAGTGTAAGCCGAGTTTGCCTAGTTCCTGCGGTCTGTGTTTATCTGACCGAGCGGTCTCTGATTGAATTCTTCCTTGTGCAGCTTCTGCGGATAGTGTGGGCGGCAGCGATCACCTCTTCCTCTGAAAGTGTTCGGGCGGTCTGCGGCTTGGAGTTGTGGTGCTGGAGTTCGGGAATCAGGAGATCGGCAAAGGAGCGGTCTGGTGCAGCGGTTTGGTGGAGTTTCGAGATCGGGAACGGTTGCGGTCTGGCAGCAGCGGTCTGGCGAGCTGCTGAGTTCGGCAAGAGACCGTGCGGTCTCAGTTATCTTCATTTTCTGTTCTTTCTCTTTGAAGTTTTGTGCTGACGAAATCATGTCTCGTCGAGCATGTCTTGCCCTGTAATTGAAGTGTTGCTATCAATAAAGATCGTTTTATTCGCCTAAGATTGTCTCTGGTTGTTTGGCTTGTATCTCTAGTTGTTATTCCTGCTTACTCTCACAAGGTCCGGAAAATTTCACATGGTATCAGAGCTAGGTTGGAGTTGAAAGAGCAGTGAATAACTTAGAGTAGCCATCGCCTTTGTGAAGAAGGAACCAGAGGAAGAGCAATGGAAGGTGGCTTTGCAAGAGGTCTTGGTATTGAAATGCTTACATCGACTAACTTCAAGAAGTGGAAGTCGTGTATGTAGAGCTATCTTCTGGGTGAGGACCTCTGGGAGGTGGTAGGAGGAGATGAAACAGAAGAGGTGAAGGCAGTAGAAGGAGGTGATAATGGACCGGCCGTGAGGGCATGGAGGAAGACCAACGCCAAGGCCGAGTTCACCTTGAAGCGTGCCATTTCACCTGATCTCTTTGATCACATCTTGGGGTGTGGATCAGCTGCTGAGATCTGGAGAGCCCTGGATGGGCTGTTTAACAAAAAGAATATAGCAAGGCTACAGTTCTTAGAGAATGAGTTGGCGAGGTCAGCTCAAGGTGATCTTTCTATCTCAAACTTCTTTTTGAAGATGAAGAATCTCTGCGCTGAGATATCAGCACTGGATCCTGATGAGCCAATTTCTGAGGCGAAGCTGAAGAGGCACATCATCCGCGGCTTGCGGAAGGAATATGTGGCCTTTGTGACGTCGGTACAGGGATGGGCAAATCAGCCGTCTCTGCTAGAGCTGGAGAATCTGCTAGCGTCGCAGGAAAGTCTGGCAAGGCAGATGGCGGGGGTGTCAGTGACTGGGGGAGATGGCGAGGTTCTCTTCTCAAGGAAGAAGAAGTGGGAGAAGAAGAAGAAGACCACGGAAGGCCATGGGCCTTCAACTTCTGGGCAGCAGGAAAGGGGGTATGCTCCCAAGGCTGACGGGAAGAAGAAGAAGGAAGGTCTCAAATGCTTCAAGTGCGGAAAGGTTGGGCACTTTAGGAAGGACTGCAGGCTGAATACTCAGCCAGGGCATGCTGCTGAGAAGGAGGAAGCACCAGCCAGGCACTTTGATGGAGGATGGGGAGGAGCCTTCTCGGCTTCTATTGGAGCCTCGGCTCCTATCAACTATCAGGAGGACTGGATCGTGGACTCGGGGTGTGGTCATCACCTCACCGGGGACGAGTCGAAGCTTTCTTCAGCAGAGCCGTACACAGGTAACAATGCTATTATTACTGCAGATAATACTGTGCATGCAGTCGAGAAGGTGGGGGTTGTTTCTTTGGGCAGTGATAGAGGGCCACTTACCTTGAAGAGTGTCTATCATGTGCCCGGAATGAAGAAAAACCTCTTCTCCGTGACCAACGCTGTTGACGCTGGGTATCACGTTCTGTTCGGCCCGACAGAAGTGAAATTTCTACGAAATGTAGAGGCTGTGAAGGCCGAGGTCGTCCATGTCGGGAGAAGGGCGAAGGACTTGTTCGTTTTGTCGACAAGTTCCTACGTTGACAAGATGAAGACGAATGATGGTGTCGTGATATGGCATGAGAGGTTGGGGCATGTAGGGATGGACAAGCTGAAAGCTATGGCGGTGAGAGGCCTGGTCAAGGGCCTGCCAAGTCTATCTTCATACGGAGAAGGTCATGTTTGCGCGGGATGTCAGTTCGGCAAGTCTCATCGACTACCGTTTGACAAGTCGCAGACAAAGAGTAGTGTGCCGTTGGAGTGCATTCACGGTGACTTGATGGGACCTACTGCTACCCCAAGCCTCGGAGGCAGCAGGTATATGCTGGTGTTGATCGATGATTACACCAGATATGTCTGGGTTTATTTCCTGAAGGAGAAGGCGGAGGTGTTTGCCAGGTTTGTGGAGTTCAAGGAGCTCGTGGAGGGTCGGCTGAATCTGCAGATCAAGAAGCTGAGGACGGACAACGGAGGGGAGTTCACCTCTGCTGAGTTCTCCACTTTTTGCAGGAAGGTGGGCATCCGGAGAGATCTCACTTGTGCTCATACTCCACAACAGAACGGAGTTGCAGAACGGAAGATCCGTCATCTGACGGAGACCTACAAGTGTTGGCTGCATGCCAAGAGTATCCCAAAGTCCTTCTGGGCGGAGGGAATGTCTTGTGCTGCCTACGTCATCAACAGGATGCCTCTAAGCCCCATCAACATGCTAACTCCACATGAGATGATGTTCAAGGAGAAGCCAAGTGTGGCACACCTTAGGGTGTTTGGTTCCACCTGCTACGTGCATGTTCCAGATGCTCTTCGGACGAAGCTAGATGCGAAAGCAAGGAAGCTAGTCTTCGTGGGATACGATGAGCGGAAGAAAGGGTGGAAGTGCATGGACCCGGAGACGCGGAGATTTGTTGTATCTCGCGACGTCGTGTTCGATGAGGTGACATCTTACAAGGGGTCTTCTGATGTGGATTTACCAGAGAGCAGGGTGGAGATGCCAGAGAAAGCTGTGGAAAATCTTCAGGTGGAGCTACCTGTGTCACCAGGTGGTCCATCTCCTTCTAGTTCCGAGACGGGGGCTTCTGGTTCTGGGAGCAGGGGGAGCAATGCTCCTAGCACGTATGGAAGGGGAGCTAGGGAAGAAGCAGCTGTAGATGAAGCGGTTCAGGGGAAGGAGCTGAGGAGATCAAAGCGATCTATCATTGCCCCTGATCGCTATACAGGAGGAAACGCAGTGAGCTTTTGTTGGATCGTATGACGCCCTTAGAGGGGGGGGGGTGAATAAGGGTGTGTCTAAAAATAATTTTTTTTTTTACTTAATAATTTTTTAAAGAGATTTTACTTCACTAAAATATTACTTACAAATATTTTCAAATCAATGCAATTCAAGTATTAAATCAAAACACAAATTTCCAAGATAAAGATTATGCCATCAAATATGTAATTAAAGGAAAAGACATAATTATATTAATCAAGAAATTTTGAGTACAATAGAAATGATCTTAACAATGCTTAAGATCAAGGCACAATGATAATATGTAAATACAATATTTTTGATTTACCAATCCTTCTCACAAGGATCGGAAGGCTATCGCTTGTCTTTCCCAAGACCAAGCCCAAGCCTATCCTCTAGATCTTCCCAAGATCTAGACGTAGCACACAAGGCCACGATTTCCCACCAAGCCACGCGAGGACTTGGACGCTCCACACAAGGAAGCGATTTTCCCCTAAGCCGCGCAAGGACTTAGACGCCGCACGCAAGACGACGATTTCTACAACGATTACAAAATGAAAAGTGAATGAATGAAAATACAATATGAAAAACCCCCTTTAGAATTTCTGGACCAAAACAGCGAAGAGCCCTTGAGAAAGTCTCCTTGGAATGCGTGTACAATCTTCGGCTTCGCTCTCGCTTTTCTTCTTCAAGGATGGGGATTTTCGTTCTCTGGAGCTCTCTGGATCATAACACTCAGGAAGGAGGCTTAGAGAACTGAAGTGCACAATTCCACGAAGTTTGAGCCCTTTTTATAGAAAAGAGCTGTCGCCGTCCGATACCTTCTGTCGCCGAAATCCGATAGCTCCAGAGGCTGCCACGTGTCCCACTAAAACGAAGTTTCTGCGTCGTGTTGAAGTCGTGGTTGAGACGTGGGATGTCGGATATCCGATAGTACTGTCGGATATCCGATAGCCAAGGTAACCGCTGCTCGTTCTGGCGTTATCGGAAGATCGTGGGCTGTCGCCATCCGATAGTGATATCGGAAATCCGATAGCTCTTAACCGCTGTGTGGTAACTGCTGCACGTCGTGGCGTTATCGGAAGATCGTGGGCTGTCGCCATCCGATAGCGATATCGGAAATCCGATAGCTCTTAACCGCTGTACGTGAATAAATAAGCAGGCTGTCGGAAATCCGATAGGGCTGTCGGAAATCCGATAGCGCAAAATTCTGGAAAGTGTCATTTTGCTCCAAATGAAACCATGATATTCTTGCACCTGCTATCTGCACACCATTAAATAAAAATAGGATCAAATACATCCGGGATTTGTTATTCTCAAACCGGACGAGTGCGGAACGCATGCTCCAACAATCTCCCCCTTTTGATAATAACAAATCCTTATAAAAAGAAATCGAATAAATCCTATGTGTGAGCTTCAAGTGTGAACAAAAGATCGTGTGAACAAAAGATCTCCCCCTTAATGTGATCTCCCCCTTAATATAAAAATATTCTCCCCCTACATATAAACTCCCTTTACATAAGATCTCCCCCTTAATGTGAACTAATTGATTTAGTTGATCTCTTTTTATCTTCTCCCCCTTTGATATTAGCAAAAGATGAATATAGATATGAGAGGATAGGAAAGAGTATTATAGAGAAAGAATATATGACAAGTTGGAGTGCACTAGCGGAAGCTTTGTAAGTGATATGATAATGATATATGTAATCTTGGAGAGGAATCTAAGCATTCTAGCAATGTGTTATAATGTATAGAAACAAATAAACTTAACCATGATGAGATTCAATAATAACGATCATAGAAAGACACAATGCAATATAGAAACTTGAATCGTTTCGGTCCAATTTTCATAAGAAGAAATTTTATAAATAACAATGAAGTGTAGTAGTGATACTTTGAGAAAGAATACATATGAATATATTTAAACTATATATGTTCATGGAATTGTTAAACATAACATAAATATACATAAAGCCCATACTTCTCTTCCAGAAACTTTGAAAATCTTCATAAAAGGACCATTTTGTTTTTGCAAGACACTTTACAATTCTTTCCAAGGTGCTTAACCTCACAATGCTCATTAAGACTTATCAGGAGGCTAAGTAGTGCTTGGTGGATGATCCTTGTCAATATTTATTTATTTCTTTCAACTTTTTGGGCAAAAAGAATTTTTTGCATTTGAATTTTCTTCCCATTTTTTTTTGGATGCATAAATTTTAAGGATCTCCGAATTCACTTGCATGTCATAAATGGTAAAAGTTGAAGAAGTGCAAAGTATCAAAGGTGAAGGTGACAGTTATGAAATGTATTTTGTTATGTTCGATCAATCATGAAGTATGTATAGAATAAATTGTATTGATATGTATTATCAAAGTAGGTGTTTGTGATCGCTCATTGTCATAGATAAAAGAGTTCTTATACTTAGAGGCATGCGAAAACAATTCTTAGTAACGATATGAAAGTGTCATCACAATGATATGGTAAGATTGAACATCATAAGCATATGTTAAGCTATTGTTATGAAAAATAACACAGGAAGAATACTTTATGTAAGATACCAAAATTCTCATATTATCATGTATAGAAATAGGGAATGAACAAAACTCGTGAAAAGAAAGAAAAAAAAAAAAAAAAAACAGTCGAATTTTTTTTGTTTTTTTGGGGGGGGGGGGGGGGGGGGGGCTGTCGGATATCCGATATCGAGCTATCGCCATCCGACAGCTCTGAGACCATAAAAAAAACGAGTTTCGTCTTTTGACCGACATGTCTCTTCAGATTTGGGGGAAATTTCAGATCTAGAGCTCCAGGTGCCCGAAATCTTCAGATCTAAGGTGAGATTTCCGTCTTTTTGAAGATTTGGTTTAAATTTCACCACTAGTTTTGTGATTTTCATATTTCTATTGATTTTAATGGAGTTCTTTGGTCATAAACTGTAGAATGAGTAGTAGATCTTGAGATTTGGTAGTTTGAGTTAGAGAAGAGATGTAGATCTTGTTTGTGTGAAGAGAAAGAGAAATTTGTGATGTGTATGTTGGGAAATATGAGGTTTTGGTTTAAATTTGTTGGTATGGTGTAGATCTAGATGTTAGTAGGAGTCATATGTAGAGATCTAATAAAATTTTTAAAAAGTGTAGGAAGAAGATGATGAATAGTGTTTTTCCCAAATTTTGATTTTTTTTTTGTGTTGAAAACAGTAAGAAATTTTTGCTTTGTGAATATTTTGTAGATTTGGGAATGAAGATTTGTTGTGACATGATAGTTGTCGGGAAAAAAAAATTTAGCTGTCGGATTTCCGATAGCTAGATGTCGCCATCCGACAGTGCCAGAATTTGTTCCCCTGTTTTTTGAAAAAAAAAAAAAAAAAAAATTTTGTTATGTCTTATGCAGATATGAGTTCAAGTTGGAGATCAAGAAGAGGTGAATCAGGAGATGCTCATTCCTCCTATCAAAGTTATCCCGCCATAGAAAAAGCTCAAATAGGAATTTCAAAGATTGTCGAATTTGATCTCCCTAGACATGAGCGAGTTTATTTTATGCTAGCCGAGGCAGGTATACTCTCAGTAATTATCCAAGACATTTTCTCATCTGTTTTAGTTCGTGAATTTTATAATCATCTCGAGGATCCGACATATACTGATCTGAATGGTGGAGTTAGATCCAAAATTCAGGGTCAATATGTGGAGATCACTCCAGTTGATTTAAGAAGTGAATTTGGGTTAATGGAAAGTGAGAATGTCATGGATATAGTGGAAAATTATAGACTGGAGAGAAATTGGACGATTATGAATATGTCGTTGCATGGGAATTCCACCAAAAATCTCATAACCACTATGACGACACTTACAGACGATGCTCGTCTTGTACAAGATATTTTAAGGCACACGATTATGTTGAAGTCCGGTGATACGCATAGTATTACGGCTCAACTTAGTCTGGTGACTTATTATATAGTGGAGAATGAGTTATTTGATGTGGCCGATCTCCTCTTATCTATGATGCGATATACATACCGCCTCAAAAATCCGGATTGGAAAAAGGCACACACTCTCCCTCTGGGTGCGATTATCCAACGTATCCTATACAAGAAATACACTTGGATAGATCAAAATTTTTATCTTGGAGATTGTTGCCCGGATATATATCAAACGGCGGATATTAAGGGGAAGAAAAGTCAACGAAAAGCGCCGACTATGGAAATGAGAGAGCCTCCAATAGCACGTGGAGGGTCTATGCGGGAGGCACTCGACTCTTTCCAAACTAAGTTGGACAAACATATAGAAGACTTCCAAGAGCATAGGAGGTCGTTTGAAGAACATAAGGTAGAGGTGAAAAAAGATCGGACCCGTATGCAGAAATTCATGAAGTTCCTTGTGAAAGGACTTAAGTTAAAGCCTACGCCTGCGGAAGCCGCGGAATGGGAGATGCCTTCAGAGGAGGAGCCTCGTCGGCAATCCGTTAGTCATGGTCGACGGAGGAAGACAGTCGTGAGGAGATCAGAGTTTGACATTCCTGAAAGTAGTGGGGCTGGTAGTCGGAACGAGGAGGAGTCGGATTGAAAAAGAGGTCTGGAGGATATCGCCATCCGACAGCTTACTGTCGCCATCCGACAGCTCCAATGCCCAGATTTCTCTTTAATTTTTTGCATTTCTATTATCAGATATTTTGATTAAATTTTTGTAATAATTTTGATTATGTGAACATGTTTGATTTGGTGAATGTCTATTTGAAAAGATTGTTTTTCTTTGTTATATGTATAAGTCTTTTATGATTTGTTTTTTATTAAAATTTTATAGGTTTTAAGTAGTGATATATTCATTGTGAAATATCTAGGATTCCCAATTCTAGCCTAAGCATAGAAAAACGGGAATCCGGTAACGGTTTAGTGAATATATCCGCTAATTGGTTTTCCGTGCCTATAAAGTTGATTTTTATATTACTCTTCTTAATATGATCCCTTATAAAGTGATGTCGGACGTCTATATGCTTGGATCTAGAATGTAATATGGGATTGTTAGTTAAGTCTATAGCACTTTTATTATCACACTTTAATTCTACACTACTTTGTTGCATGCCAAAATCTTCTAACGTTTGTGACATCCAAAGTGCTTGGGCACAACAACTACCTAGTGCAATATATTCGGCCTCGGTAGTGGAGAGGGCAACAGAATTCTGTTTCCTACTCGACCATGAAATAAGTGAAGGGCCGATAAAGTGACAAGTGCCACTAGTGCTTTTCCTATCTAACGAACAACCCGCATAATCAGAATCCGAAAAACCATGTAAAATAAAAGAATCATTATGAGGATACCATAATCCTAATTTGGATGTTCCAATGAGATATCTAAAGATACGTTTCACCGCTTTTAAATGTGACTCTTTAGGATTAGCTTGAAATCTAGCGCATAAACAAACGGCAAACATAATATCAGGTCTAGATGCGGTTAAATACAATAAAGACCCTATCATACTTCTATAAAGGGTTTGTTCAATTGAAACACCACTTTCATCTTTTCCTAATTTTAGAGAAGTACTCATAGGAGTGTTTGCATGCTTAAGATTTTCAAATCCAAATCTTTTTAACATATCATGAATATATTTGGTTTGACATATAAAAATTCCATCATGTTTTTGTGTAATTTGAAAACCTAAAAAATATGAAAGTTCACCAACCATACTCATTTCAAATTCATTTTTCATAATTTGAACTACTTCATTACACAACTCTTCATTAGTGGCTCCAAAAATAATATCATCAACATAAATTTGTAAAATAACTAAATCATGATTAATTTGCTTAATGAAGAGTGTAGAATCAGCACTTCCAATTTTATAATCGTGCTTCAACAAATATTGAGTTAATCGATCATACCAAGCACGAGGCGCTTGTTTTAATCCATAAAGCGCTTTATCTAATTTATAAACATGATTTGGATATTTTTCATTTATAAAGCCAGGGGGTTGTTCTACATAAACCTCCTCTTTTATATACCCGTTTAAAAATGCGGTTTTGACATCCATTTGATATAATTTAAATCTTTTAAAACAAGCAAATGCAAGAAATATTCTAACCGCTTCTAATCTTGCTACGGGTGCAAAAGTTTCATCAAAATCTACCCCTTCAATTTGTGCATAACCTTTTGCAACTAATCTGGCTTTATTTCTAACAATTCTAGATTCATTATCCATTTTATTTTTAAAAATCCATTTAACACCAACTACAGGACGATTTTTGGGTCGTTCTACAAGATTCCAAACCTTATTACGTTCAAATTGATTAAGTTCTTCATTCATAGCTAAAAACCAAAATTCATCATTTAAAGCGGTGGAAACATCTTTTGGTTCTATTTCAGAAACAAAACAAAGGTTTGAAAATAAGACATGTAGCGATGAACGAGTACTAACCCCTTTTTGTGGATCTCCAATGATAAGCTCCTTTGGATGATCCTTTGAGAATCTTAATTCACTTGGAGGCACATATTCCTCTCTTTCTTCTTCTCTTTCTTCTTCTCTTTCTCCTTCTCTTTCTTCTTCTCTTTCTTCTTCATTTTCTCCAAGTTCTTCATCATCGTTCTCCACCGTGGGAAGGATTTCATCTTCGTTTCCTGTAATTTTCTTTTCTACACATGAAGCAAACTCATCAAACCTAACATGAATAGATTCTTCAACTATTTTAGTTCTTTTATTAAAAATTCTATATGCTTTACTCGTTGAAGAATAACCAATAAAAATACCTTCATCACATTTTTCATCAAATTTTCCTAAAGAATCTTTAGAATTTAAAATAAAACATTTACAACCAAAACTTTGAAATAAGAAACATTTGGTTTTTTACTAAATATTAATTCATAAGGAGTTAATTTTAAAATAGGGCGAAGCATTACTCTATTAATTACATAACATGCCGTGCTAACCGCTTCAGCCCAAAAAGATTTTGATAATTTGAATTCAGATAACATTGTACGGGCTAATTCTTGAAGAGTTCTATTTTTCCTCTCCACTACACCATTTTGCTGTGGTGTGCGTGGAGCAGAAAATTCATGTTTAATTCCTAACTCCGTACAAAAAGAAATAAACTTTTCATTTTCAAATTCTCCTCCATGATCCGATCGTATGCGTTTAATTTTTAACTCAAATTCATTTTGGATACGCAAACATAATTTTGAAAATTCTGAAAAAGCATCGGATTTGGAGGTTAGAAATAAAGTCCAACAAAAACGAGAATAATCATCAATCAGTACAAATGTGTATTTTCTACCTCCTAAGCTAGAGATTCCAATTGGCCCAAATAAATCCATATGTATTAATTGAAGTGGCCTAGTGGTAGAAATAATGTTTTTACTTTTGAAAGATGATTTTGAAAATTTTCCTTTTTGGCAAGGCACACATAGTGGAGAAGATAAATTTCCATTTAATAAAGGTAATCCTTTAATTAATTTATCTTTTGAAAGTTTAGTAATTAACTTGGCACTAGTATGTCCAAGTCGCCTATGCCATAAATCTAATTCATCGTTTTTTGATAAAAAACATTTCAAAGTAGAATTTGAAAAATCTAGAAATTTAATCATATAAACATTATGACATCTTGGTGCGGTAAAAACAATTTCATTTGTTTTGGAATTAATAATTTTGCACAAATTTGTAGAAGATTCAAATAAAACATTTAAACCTTTATCACATAATTGACTAATGGAAATCAAATTATGTTTTAATCCTTCTACAAATAAAACATTAGAAATTGAAAAATTTTCGTTACCCACAACACCGATGCCGATGATTTTTCCTTTTCCATTGTCTCCGAATGTAACAACTCCTCCTTTCTTCATCTCCAGGCTAAGGAACTTCTCTTTATTGCCCGTCATGTGTTTTGAACAACCCGAGTCCAAGTACCACACGTCTTCTTTGTCCTTAGCCTGCCAACACACCTAGAAAGAGGAGGTAAGTAAAGATCTGGTTACCCAAGTGGTTCCACCCATGGTATAGGTAGAAGCCTTAGGTACCCAGATTTGTTTTATTTTACTCTTTCCTTCCTTCCAGCAAGAGTCCGTAGTGTGACCAAATCTATTGCATTTGGCACATGTAATGTATTTAGAAGAGTATAAATTTTTTGGACCTTTACTGGATGAGGATGCAGTATTTGATAATTCATTAATTTTAAAATTTTTAAAAGTAATTTTTCTGAACTTTTCACTGTCGCCGGCGACAGTGGTTGTCGCCGGGCGACAGCTTCCAGATGTGTATCCGAGCCCAAACCTTCCAGATCCATGGCGTTGGTATCCTAAGATCATATCCAGTGATCTTCGGCCCATTCCAAATTTTTTCATGGCTAGTGTTAAGTCATGAATCTGGTTTCTCATTTTTGTATTTTCGGATACAAGATATACGCATCTATTTTCAAAAGATTTCTTTTCCTCATGGACTTTGGAAATTGAAGATTTCAGATCTCTCTCTAAGATCTCATTCTTTTTAGTAAGTACTTTTATTGTAGAATGAGATTTGGAAAGAGATTCTTCAAGTTCACTAATTCTTCCCAAAAAGTGATCACACTCTTGACAAGAAATATCTCTTTTTCCAATAGTCTTAATTTCATTTAACAATTTTTTGTTTTCTTTAAGTAAAATTCCATTTTCAGATTTAAGAAGATCATTATCTTGTAAACTCTTTTCAAAAAATTTGCAAGTCGTTAAAAATTCAGAATATAATTCATCATAGGTTGGAGGAGTTACCTCAGTGTCGCTTTGGACACTGCATTCGTCATCAGATATGACGCTCTTTCCCATTAAGCATATGTTGGCCTCCTCTTCTTTACTTGAGTCTGAAATGCTTCCATCCTCAGAAGTAGTATCATCCCATGTTTCCGCCTTCAACACTTTCTTCGATCCTTTGTGCTTCTTTTCTTTAATTTCTTTCAAGTACTTTGGACACTTGCTTCGAATGTGTCCTAACTTCTTGCAGTGATAGCACTCCGGTGGCGGTCTCTCTTCCTCCTCATCGCCTTCCTTTCCCTTTTTCTTCCTAAAAGTCTCCTTCTTAAAATACTTTTTAAACGAATTCCTTCTCTCCGGATTTTTCATAAATTTTCTAAACTTTTTGACAAATAAGCTCTCCTCATCTTCTTCATCCTCCTCAGAATCACTAGTTTCTTCCTTCTTAGATTTTAGAGCCAATCCCTTCTTCCTTGGCTCCATATACTCTTGTTGTTGAATTCTTAATTCAACTTCATGAGTTTTCAAATTTCCAATAAGGCTCTCTAATTTTAAAGTCTTAAGATCATGTGACTCGGAAATTGCAGTCACTTTAGGATTAAACTTCGGGGGAAGTGATCTTAAGATTTTTCTTACCAAATCTCCATTTGAGAAAACCTTTCCTAGCACCTTTGAGTCGTTCACGATTTTTGTGAATCGTGTGTACATCGTATCAATCTCTTCATCTACCTCCATTTTGAACCTTTCAAATTCAGACTCCAGTTGAAATAGCTTTGAATCCTTTACCTGCGAAGTACCTTCATGAGTGATTTCTAACAAATTCCAAATTTCAAAAGCAGTGTTACAAGCACAAACTCTATTAAATTCAGTGCGATCCAGTGCGCAAAATAAGGCATTCATGGCTTTTGCATTGTTCTTACATTTTAATTTGTCATTATCATCCCACTTGTCTTTGGGTTTATCCATAGTTACTTCTCCTACAATATATGTTGGAGAAGTGTAACTAGATTCTACCATATTCCAGACTTCTATATCTAGCGCAATTAGAAAACAACGCATACGTGTTTTCCAATAATTGTAGTCTGTGCCCGTGAAAAGTGGTGGCCTACTAATTCCTTGCCCCTCAACGAACGCGTGATCGTTGTGCGCCATTACTCCCGGTGGTAAAACCGTTTTGGAGTAACCTGGCTCTGATACCACTTGTTGGATCGTATGACGCCCTTAGAGGGGGGGGGTGAATAAGGGTGTGTCTAAAAATAATTTTTTTTTTTACTTAATAATTTTTTAAAGAGATTTTACTTCACTAAAATATTACTTACAAATATTTTCAAATCAATGCAATTCAAGTATTAAATCAAAACACAAATTTCCAAGATAAAGATTATGCCATCAAATATGTAATTAAAGGAAAAGACATAATTATATTAATCAAGAAATTTTGAGTACAATAGAAATGATCTTAACAATGCTTAAGATCAAGGCACAATGATAATATGTAAATACAATATTTTTGATTTACCAATCCTTCTCACAAGGATCGGAAGGCTATCGCTTGTCTTTCCCAAGACCAAGCCCAAGCCTATCCTCTAGATCTTCCCAAGATCTAGACGTAGCACACAAGGCCACGATTTCCCACCAAGCCACGCGAGGACTTGGACGCTCCACACAAGGAAGCGATTTTCCCCTAAGCCGCGCAAGGACTTAGACGCCGCACGCAAGACGACGATTTCTACAACGATTACAAAATGAAAAGTGAATGAATGAAAATACAATATGAAAAACCCCCTTTAGAATTTCTGGACCAAAACAGCGAAGAGCCCTTGAGAAAGTCTCCTTGGAATGCGTGTACAATCTTCGGCTTCGCTCTCGCTTTTCTTCTTCAAGGATGGGGATTTTCGTTCTCTGGAGCTCTCTGGATCATAACACTCAGGAAGGAGGCTTAGAGAACTGAAGTGCACAATTCCACGAAGTTTGAGCCCTTTTTATAGAAAAGAGCTGTCGCCGTCCGATACCTTCTGTCGCCGAAATCCGATAGCTCCAGAGGCTGCCACGTGTCCCACTAAAACGAAGTTTCTGCGTCGTGTTGAAGTCGTGGTTGAGACGTGGGATGTCGGATATCCGATAGTACTGTCGGATATCCGATAGCCAAGGTAACCGCTGCTCGTTCTGGCGTTATCGGAAGATCGTGGGCTGTCGCCATCCGATAGTGATATCGGAAATCCGATAGCTCTTAACCGCTGTGTGGTAACTGCTGCACGTCGTGGCGTTATCGGAAGATCGTGGGCTGTCGCCATCCGATAGCGATATCGGAAATCCGATAGCTCTTAACCGCTGTACGTGAATAAATAAGCAGGCTGTCGGAAATCCGATAGGGCTGTCGGAAATCCGATAGCGCAAAATTCTGGAAAGTGTCATTTTGCTCCAAATGAAACCATGATATTCTTGCACCTGCTATCTGCACACCATTAAATAAAAATAGGATCAAATACATCCGGGATTTGTTATTCTCAAACCGGACGAGTGCGGAACGCATGCTCCAACAGCTTTGTCTCATGTTTCTTTGCTGGTCCCTTGGATGAGAGGGAGACGTCGAGCTTTGAGAAGGCCCAAGTCGTGAAGGAGTGGGATGTTGCGATGCAAGAAGAGATGGCAGCTCTCGAGAAGAATGAGACCTGGTCTCTTGTGCCCAAGCCGAAGGGCATCGCTCCTGTGACATGCAAGTGGGTCTACAAGCTGAAGAAGAAAGCTGACGGCAGTATCGAGCGTTACAAGGCTCGTCTTGTAGCTCGGGGGTTCTCGCAGCAATACGGTGAAGACTATGATGAGACATTCAGTCCGGTGGCAAAAATGACTTCAGTTCGGTTCATCATTGCCTTGGCGGCGTTCAGTGGATGGGAGATTTGGCAGCTCGACGTCAAGAATGCTATCTTGTACGGCGAGATTGACAAGGACATCTTCATGGTCCAGCCACCAGGTTTTGTGTCTGAAGATCTTCCGGAGCATGTCTGCAAGCTGAAGAAGGCCCTGTATGGGTTGAAGCAAGCGCCGAGGGCGTGGTACGGGAAGATCGCAGAATATCTCCTATTCTGTGGATTTGTTGCTTCAGACTCAGACTCGAGCTTGTTCGTCAAGAAGAGCGGGGAGCTTCAGGTCATCGTGCTGCTATACGTTGACGATATGATCGTGACGGGGAACTCGAAGGAGGAGGTAGCACAGCTTCGGGCTGAACTATCTATTAGGTTCGAGATGAAGGATCTTGGTGAGCTTCACCATTTTCTTGGACTTGAGGTGCAGAGGAAGGAAGGTGGAGTGCTGGTGACCCAAGCCGGATATGCGGAGCGGATCGTGGAGCGGTTCGGCATGAAGGAAGGGAAGTGCACTTCCACACCTCTGGAGAAGGCTATGAAGCTTCGGAAGGATGAGGGAAGGATCATGCAAGATCCGTTGGTGTTCCGAGCTCTGGTTGGGAGCTTAATCTATCTGACGATCACGAGGCCGGACATTGCATATGCAGTGGGCAGGGTGAGTCGGTTTATGGCGGAACCACGAGTACCTCATCTGCTAGCGGCCAAGAACATTCTGAAGTATGTCAAGGCGACCTCGGACATGGGACTCCTATACAGGAAGGATGCGGGCTTCGAGGTGCATGGATACATGGATGCCGATTACGGGGGAGATTCGGATGATCGAAAGTCAACATCTGGATTCGTCTTCATGGCGAGCCCTACGGCTATATCATGGTGCAGCAAGAAGCAGGATTCCGTGTCAGTCTCTACCACGGAAGCGGAATACAAGGCTTCGGCCTTGGCAGCTCAGGAAGCCATCTGGCTTAGGAGGTTGGTAGGAGACGTCCACAAGGAGGTTCGGGAGCCGACTCTGCTACGCGGTGACAACGAGAGTGCTCTCAAACTGGTAACCAATCCAGTTTGTCACGCGAGGACCAAGCATATTGAGATCGAGCATCACTTCATACGGGAGAAAGTGCTGGAGGGATCTCTTTCGGTCGAGCATGTGCGGAGTGCGGACAATGTCGCAGACATCTTCATAAAGGCGCTGGCAAAGGGGCCGTTCACACGGCTAAGGGAGCTACTTGGGCTAGTTTCCACTTCCCACTTCAAGGGGGAGTGTTGAAATTATTGAAGTGGAAGTGGAGGAGGCTTTTGGACCTGGGCGGTCTGGGAAGAGACCGGGCGGTCTGGCGTGACCGCACGGTCTGGCGGTCTGACAATGGCGATCTGTTCTATTGGTCAGCTGCGGCTTCCGGGGTTGACCGCTGGTCTGGTCCAAGGGCTGCTAGAGGAGGAGGTCGTGCGGTCTGGCTGTGACCGCATGACGGCTGATCATCCTCAGGGTCTCGCGGTCTGTCTCTGACCGCGTGATAAGTTGTTCTCTTCAAGGACGTGCCGGTCTGGCGTGACCGCACGGGTTGGCTCTTAAATCCGGTCTGGTGGCTTTCCAGAGGGTTCTGAAGGAGTTCGCGGACTAAGTCATTCTTAGTCGCGCGGTCTCAGTTCGCGGTCTCAGGAGGAGACCAGGAGGGCGAGCTGGCTGTGTTTGCGGTCTCAGGCGAACACAGGTGGTGGGTGACTTCTAGGCGGTCTGGCGATCTCCGTGTGGAGTCGTGTTCAGACCAAGGGAGTAGCGATCTCCCGCGGTCTGGAGTGAAGTCGGTGCTCACCAAAATGAAGCAGGAGGGTTGCAGTGATCGCGCGGGTTGACCGGTAAGGTCGCGTGATCTGATGGGTGGTGACTCTATCTCATAGGGTGGTGACTGGATCAGGTCTCACGCCTATAAATAGGGAGCCACTGTAGCAGCAAAAGAAGAACACACCAAGTGTAAGCCGAGTTTGCCTAGTTCCTGCGGTCTGTGTTTATCTGACCGAGCGGTCTCTGATTGAATTCTTCCTTGTGCAGCTTCTGCGGATAGTGTGGGCGGCAGCGATCACCTCTTCCTCTGAAAGTGTTCGGGCGGTCTGCGGCTTGGAGTTGTGGTGCTGGAGTTCGGGAATCAGGAGATCGGCAAAGGAGCGGTCTGGTGCAGCGGTTTGGTGGAGTTTCGAGATCGGGAACGGTTGCGGTCTGGCAGCAGCGGTCTGGCGAGCTGCTGAGTTCGGCAAGAGACCGTGCGGTCTCAGTTATCTTCATTTTCTGTTCTTTCTCTTTGAAGTTTTGTGCTGACGAAATCATGTCTCGTCGAGCATGTCTTGCCCTGTAATTGAAGTGTTGCTATCAATAAAGATCGTTTTGTTCGCCTAAGATTGTCTCTGGTTGTTTGGCTTGTATCTCTAGTTGTTATTCCTGCTTACTCTCACAAGGTCCGGAAAATTTCACAATTTATCTCCCTTGCTCCTAACCTTTTCCTTCTCGTGCCGGATGGCAGTAAAGCGCGCTGCGCGTAATAAACCGGTCTGCTTCAAACTCTCCACGGTAGGAGAGCGTCATCGAGCAATAGGAGCTCGATCAAAATCATTGTCCTGCAGCTTCGGATCAGGCAAGGGCTTCATCTCTTCACCCCCTGCGGATGATAGATCTGCCCGACTAACTTGTTTTAAATGTTTACATTTTTCTTCAGTTCTAACAAAATCAATCAAAATGTTTTTAGCCATCTCGGCCATTGTAACTTCAGACTTCGCGGCCTCGCCGCCTTTGTTCTCAGCTTCTTCTTCATCCCTCACCTCTTTCTTCACTATCTTCTTTTCCTCCTCCTCTGACTCAGCATTCGTTTCTTCACTTTGCTTCTCCACATCCATGCTCAACTCATTAGCAAATTCATTAGTAGTGACAGGCAAAAGACTGATGTCGTTGGTTATCATAGATGGGTGACTGTGGTGTGTCGCCTTGGGTGACAAGGTTACACACACATTGGGAATGTGAATGATGGCACCACTCTCCTTCAAGAATGGGACACCCAAAATAGGCATGGAGTTATTTTCCATGGGGCCCAAAACTTGAAAGTTCGTGATAACCGAAGTTCCATCTATGATTACCTCGACATCCTTAACTTCTCCTTCCGTCTCCACCACCAATCCATTAGCCAGGATAAGTGACTTTCGATCATCATTATTGATTTTAAATTTAGATTTTCAAAGTCTTCCAATGCAAGCATGTTGCGCGATGATCTGTTGTCGCATAGAGCGATGGATTTAATGCTATTAATTTGACATTTCATAATCAACTCGCCCTCATGGCATCCATCCGTCTTCGGTTATGCTTTTTCCTTTCTCACGGGGATTCTTCTTCGTTGTGCTAGGAAGAGCACCTTGAGTACGCTCAGAAAGCACTTGATCTAATTGACCCGGTTGCATTTCCAAGTTCCTCATCGAGGCCGTTTGATTGGCCATATTTTCTTGGGCCACATCCACAATTTCTCCATCATCTCTTCTAACGCACTCTTGCGCTACACCGGAGCGCCTTGATTATATCTGGGCTGAGGCGGCCTTTGTTGGCTTCCGGACGCTTGAGCATCAAATTGATGCTGGCTCGGTTGCCAACGTTGGCCCGCAGTGTTCTGATTCCATGAGAAATTTGGGTGATTTCTCACACCCGGATTATACGTATTTGAAAATGGTGCGGTACGATTTTGAACAAAATTAACACTTTCTTCTATATTGAGATTAGAGAATTCGGATGAGATTTCACCTGAGGGGCATTCATAAGTATGATGACCGGAGTTCCCGCATCCTTGACAAGATATAGCCATCACCGTGGCCGGAGAAGAGGCATGCTTCTTCAACAACATGATGTTCTCATATGGTGTTGGAGCTGGACCAGAGGTGTTCACCTCTAATAGTCCTCTTGCGTTCTGCGGGGTGTTTCGCCCTGCAGTATAAAAAGAAATATGAGTTGTGTTATCTAGCAAAATTTGTAAAGCTTCATCAAGAGTAAGATTTAAGAGGGTTCCATAGGCGGCAACATCGATCATGGCCCTGTAATTTTGTTCAATTGCGAAGTAGAAATACTCCACCAGGTTCTAGGGTTGCAGCTCATGGTGAGGGCACTTCCCTAGGAGTTCCATAAATCTCTCCCAAGCTTCCGCGAGGGTCACCTTAGCGTGTTGTTGAAAGGTAGCAATCTCCCTCCTTAAGTTCACCATTTTGTCCACGGGGTGGAACTTTGCTAAGAATTTGGAGGAGAGAAGCTCCCATGTGGATGTTGTGCCCGACGGGATCGTATGGAGCCACACTTTGGCTTTATCGCGGAGGGAGAACGGAAATAATCTTAATTTTACCGTGTCGTCCATTATACCGGCGTGTCGAAACGTTCCACAGATTTCTGAGAACTCTGCCAATTGAAGATGGGGATCTTCACTTGCCATCCCAGAGAACTGGGCATTGTTGTGGATGATGTTTAGGATCGTCGGCTTGATCTTGAACTGGTTGTTCATGATGGCTGGGCCAAAACCAGGGTACACACTCCCCACAGTGGGAGTGGTATAATCTCGCAACATTTTGGGCCTCGCCCAGGCCACCTCGTTCTCATCAGCCACCTAACCAGCAGCGGGTGCATTCTCACCCCCGGGGATAATTTCATTTCTGTTGATATTGAGATCCAAGGCAGCAGCAGCACGACGATGCGCACGCAACATCTTCTCAATCTCAGGGTTGTACTCTACTAACTCTTCAGGGCCTTGGCCCTGCATAAACTTACACATAACAAGAGGAAAAAAAATCAGAAACAACAAAGAACATTTATAGAAGCTTCCTGGAAGAAAAACTCATACAACGCTCGTAGTCCCCGGCAGCGGTGCCAAAAACTTGATGCGATAACGGTAAGTGCACTGGTCGTACAAGTAATAAAAGTTGGGAGAGACTCCCCTAATATCGTTCTTAGAGGATTGCAAGTTGGGCTGTATGATTTCTCGTTAGGAAATTAATTATAAAGATTCTTATGCAATTAATTAAAAAGAGGGTTTGATCTTGGTTTTCCTAAATTAATAACAGTGAAAGAAAATGCGGGCCTAAAGCACCGCTACACTTGGGGGGATGGAATGCAGGACGCAATGTCGTGCTTCGGTAAGCGGGTGGACGATAAGGCTAGTGGATGGATGATTAGTAACCAGCAGAGTGAGGGTCGTAGGCACCTCATCACGGAACACGCAACTAGCAATTGCTAGTGTGGTGCACAGCAGAGCAGTGGAGTGGATGGTGGATTGGGGCACTCCTCGGTTCACATAAAACACAACAGATCTCAAAAGCACGAAATCACATTAACTAAAATACAGTGTTTTTGAACATCATCCAAATTAACATACATACAAGGAAAACTCTGAAGAAATGCTCAAGGGGAAAGGGAAAACCGAAGCTCGAAGACTTTGCTGAAGATTCTCAGCCTAAATCGTAGGGTTGTCAAGCCTCATCCTTGCTCGGTCTTTAGTTGCGTCCGGGGTCCGGAGGAGATGTCACCTTCCTCTACTGTACCCGTCTTCTTCGTGGTATAGCTCGAGCTAGCTCTTATTGGACACCTTGAATGCAGCGGAGACTTTTCGTCAATGGCGTTCTTGAGCTCGTGGATGATGGAGGATGCAAGGAGGAATCTTTGGCAGAATTTTTGCATGGAAGCAGTTGTCGGAGCTTCTCCTAGGTCGAGCGGTGGTGGAGCGGCGAAAAGGACGGAATGGAGAAGAAAATGGCAGGCTCTCAAGTGATTTTCACGGGTTCTCCCTTTCTCAGCATAGTTCCTGCTTTAAATACTAAAATAACAAAAATTAAGTCAAGCACAGCCGAACGCACGACCGTGCATTGCCCGTGCATTATTTAACGAAAATATACTGCCTTGAGGAAGAAGCAGCAGCGCCCGTGCATTTTACTCGCGCACGGTCGAAGCCGCCCGTGCGTAAAAATGCATGACCAAATCCAGATTGGCTAAAAACTAGGCAAAACAGGCGATCATGTGTTTCCTTTGCGCACGGGCAACTTCCCGTGCGTAAAAACGCATGATCTAAGACAGAACATCATTTTGCTAGCCGAAGAGAGAAAATGGTCTAAGCGATCATGCGTCAAGAAAAACGCACGATCGTGCGATTTATGCAGAAATGTAATTTGGGCAAAATTAGGATGAACCATCCACCTGCATAGACATCAATGCAGCTGGGAATACACCTCCAGCAACATTCAAACACAGAAAAAGGGTAGGGGAGCACCATGTGCTTACCCCCAACAACATAGAGCGCAAACGCACACCAAAATGGGCCAAAATAGTGCACATAACGTGGAAGTGACTATAAGAGGAATACAAGCAATAATAACTAGAAAAGGACGTGCACACGAGTGAAAACTAGCCCGAATGAGTCCATAAAAGCGTATATAAATGGGACTCATCAATAGCACCTCGTGTTGCGATAAGGTTCGGGCCAAATAGGGATCTCACTATCGCTGGCAATCCATTCCAGAGGACTTGGTCCCAGTCCGTCACTGTGGTTGCTTGTCCATACTACAATTCGAGCCGCATAGCAACCTGATTCCCGTGATGGGAAAATCCTAGTTCGCTCGCCATTACTAGGGGAATCCTTGTAAGTTTCTTCTCCTTCACATATGTATATACTTAAACTCAGCGGGTCACCCCTCCCATCCTGGGGTCGCATGTCAATTTTCTTCCAAACAATTGAGTAAGGATCGCCCGGGATATGCACACCTTTCTCAAAGCAACCTGACGATGATGAGGATCAACTGGAGATTCCATCCCACTCATTAATCGATCGTTGCTAAGAGAAAATCATTCATGCTCTTTAGCCTGCCACACATCAGTGCGTAATGGGCCACTCTCCGCATCTTATCTAAGACCATTGCATTGCATTAAAGGTACTATGGAGCGATTCAATGCTTGACACCCAGGCGGACGTGTCATTGGCCGGCTGGCCTCAGGCGCAACTGGCATTCAAAAACTCGATGTTCATGGGATTCCATAATTTGCACCACTTATTGCATTTCGTTATGCTCTTCATCGATGCAAGAGCCAAGATATCCATTACTGAGAGCCATACAACTCTTTAGGAACAAACAAATCCATAAAATAAATTACTTTAAGGATATGTGGTTGAAACTCTTCTCATGCTGCTTATTTACTTTTGCACAAAGCTACGCCGAATTGATCTCCCATCCGCCTATAATATGTTGCCATCGGGTTGTTCATGTAACAGATGGATGGGTGCGCAGAAGCGTAAGTGAGCTACTTATGAACTTCACAAGTTATCTAATCACTCGATCTCTTTAGGATCTCGACAATGATCCTTCCACAGGTTCACCTACGGAAACCTTGTTACGACTTCTCTTTCCTCTAAATGATAAGGTTTAATGGACTTCTCTCAGCATCGCAGGCGGTGAACCACCCACGTCACGGTAATCTGAACACTTCACCAGACCATTCAATCAGTGGGAGCAATGGGCAGTGTGTACAAAGGGTAGGGACATAGTCAACGCAAGCTGATGGCTCGCGCTTACTAAGAATTCCTCGTTGAAGACCAACATTTGCAATGATTTATCCCCATCACGATGAAATTTTCAAAAGATTACCCAAACCTATCAGCCAAGCCTATATACTCATTGAATACATCAGTGTAGCGCACATGCGGCCTAGAACATCTATGGTCATCACAAACCTATAATTGCCTCAAACATTCAT